>OZ007562.1:186876154-188181154 GCA_963931875.1 Pollenia griseotomentosa | reverse complement strand
TGAGATAAAGGGAATGTATAAGATGATAATGAAACTTGAGACGTTAAATTAAGAGATTGGTAGGGTGACCAAGAACAAAGGGGGGTGGACTGTATTTTATTTTATACTTGCGTGTGGGATAACAACCAGGATGATAATGAGTGTTGACCAGGTTGATCTGCTCCAAGAGGTATCACTATGAAACCACAGAAGATGCAGGGACTGTAGACTAAGTAGTTCCAGAAATAAGTAGATTTAGCCGATTAGATTTAAATTCAAAGTTTTCAGTTTATTAAACAAATTTTGGTTAAAACTAAATTTATACGATATGATGAAAGGTGGTTAAATTTAGATGTTGGCTCTTTGGCGCTTGAAAAGTAAGTATTAAATTAAAAGGTGCGTTTACTAAGATGGTTGAAAAGTAAGTAAGACTAAAATACAATAATGACCAACCACGAAGGTTGAGTATAAAAAAAATGGCTATCGTATTAGGCGGTAAAAACTGACAATTGTAGATGTTAGTTTATCCGCTCAATAACATTAGTTATTATTACAATACAATGGCTTTAAAACTAGCTCGTTAGCAATTGGGAAATTCATTTAAATGACGGTTATATTCAAATTCAACATTATACAACTAATAACTGGTATGAAGTTGTAATTAATAAAAGTTAATAAAAATGACTTTGTGTTAATTTATACATGCCGCCACTCCTTGCAGCTATGCAACTGATGATGTGGTAGGTGTTACACATAAGACGGCTGCGAGAGAACGTATTGCCTCAGAGAGGAGCTGTTGGTTCGGTTGAACAGTGTTGGCGTTGGGCTTTTGCTTCGTACGCTGTCTTTGACGTTTTCGGCCTTGATGATTTGCCGGGCGGTCTGTGGTGATTCGTTGACCAAGACGTTCTCGAGCGGATGCATTGTGTTGAGGTCCTCGATGGCGTTGGTCTGGGTGAAGCAGCGTATGATGGGGCAACCCACATTTTCGATGGCGTTGGTCTGGGTGAAGCAGCGTATGATGGGGCAACCCACATTTTCGGCAGTTATCTGGGCTGTTGCAATTTCGCTCATCATGGGTGCGGGCTAAGCAATTAAAACAATATTTGTTTCGTCTGACCACTTGGCTGCGTTTGATGAAGTTCATGGCGAGAAACCGTGGGCAGAACCGAAGGGCGTGGTAGCGGAAACACACCTGACACTGGTGAATAGTTGGATTCCGTGGCGGTTGAGAACGTACTCTAAAATATAAATGAAAGTATGATAAGAAAAATTAAGATCTGGGAGGATAAAATGGGAAGGAAAAGTATGATGATGAACGAGTGAATAGGTTTAGTGTATCTACGGTGTGGAATTTGTATCGTTGTCATAAGGCAAATGACACAACTTCGTAATTGGGCGAGTCAAAATTCCCGTAGCGGTGCGGACGTCCACCACTCGAACGCGTTGATCAGGTCCCTTGTGAACCTGCTCTATTCTGCCTAATCGCCATTCGTTTGGCGGCAGAATGTCATCGATTATTATCACGAAGTCGCCAATCTGCAAATTAGGGACGGACATTTTCCATTTGTATCTCTTTTGCAGAGATTTGAGATAATCGGTCTTCCATCGAAGCGCAAATTGGTGATGGATGGCCTTTAGTTTTTCCCACCGGTTTATTACAGAGAGGTTTTCAATTGATGGCTCGGGTAGTGCCATAATAGGACCTCCTCGGAGAAAATGACCGGGGGTGAGAGCGGTTAAGTCTGACGGGTTTTCCGACAGAGCTGAAATCGGTCTGGAATTTAGCACACCTTCAATTCGGGCTAGCACGGTGGCAAACTCCTCGAAATTAAACCGGTAGGCGCCTGCAACTCGCTTTAAATGGAACTTAAAGCTTTTAACGGCCGCTTCCCACAAGCCGCCCATGTGAGGTGCATGTGGGGGAATAAAGGACCATTCGAATCCATGGGTAATGTATTTCTGAGCAATATCATGGGAAACAGTTTTTATGAACGTGGCAAATTCTTTACGAAAAGCTCGGCTTGCGCCCAGAAAATTGCGTCCGTTATCTGAAGCTATTTTACGTGGGAGTCCGCGACGTCCAACAAACCTGGTAGAGAGATTAGAACAAGCTTCTAGGTGAACTGCCTTTGTTGCAAAGCACACGAATACGCATACATAGGCTTTGACTGCGGCAGAATTTCTGAGAGATGTAGGCTTTAATTCGAATGGTCCGGCGAAGTCGAGACCGGTCGTGTGAAAGGGAAATGACAGGGTACATCGATCAGATGGCAATGCTGCCATAATTTGTGAGCACGCCTTTTGTTTGTAAATAATGCAAGTTTTGCAATATCGTATGATCTTGCGAATTCGGACTTTAAGACGCGGTATGTAGAATTCGGTTTGTACCATACGGCACATTAGTTGACACTCGCCATGCATAAGAAAGTTATGTAAATGTGATAAGTATAAATTGCAAAATTGAGAATTGCTCGGTAGAATAACGGGATAACGCTCTTTGTAGGGCAATGAAGAATTTGCTAATCTTCCATTGACTCGTAAAGTACTATTTTGATCCAAGAAAGGATTTAATGTGAAAAGAGGGCTATCTTTAGCTAACGGTTCGGAATTGACCAAAGCAGAGTATTCCGCTTGATACCATTGCTTTTGGGCTAGCAATATTAGTCTTGTTTTGACTGAATCAAGTTCAAACTGGTGAAGATCGATATTGTCGTAGCGCAGTGGAAAGGTAGGGTTCGCAAAGGACGGTTGAAACCGTCGTATGAAGCGAAAAACATATGCCAAGACCCGTAACGCTCTGGGGTAAGACGAGAAATTGGTAAGAATATCAATTGGAGTGTTAGAGGCTTGGCCTCTATTAATACCAATGTGTAAATGGTGCGATAATATTGTGTCGGGATTTATGTTTTCGGATGGTTTGAGAGCCGAAATACGGCTGAGCTTGGTAGTAGTTAGGTTGTTGCATTTTGGCCATTCAGAAGCTGGGTTGGTAAGCCACGCAGGCCCCTGCCACCAAAGGCTATTGTTGAGCAGGTCTTGAGGTCTACAACCTCTGGACCCTAAATCCGCAGGATTAGCATGTGTGGGTACATGCCGCCATTTAGCATTCGGTAAAAGTTGGTGTATTTGTGATACACGGTTAGAGACATAGATTTCTTTCCATGTAGCTGGAGGCTTGGCTAGCCACCCCAGCACAATGGATGAATCACACCAGAGAATGATTTCGTAATTTTGCAAATCTAAGGAAGTTATAGTATGAGCTGTGAGTTTAGCTAACAGTAAGGCACCTGATAACTCTAACCTTGGTAGTGTGATAGCTGCTAGGGGAGCAACTTTGCTTTTAGAAACTAGTAAGTTAGAAAGTACGGTAGAAGAGGTTTGCACTCGAATATATACAGCTGCACAGTACGCCATTTTAGAGGCGTCACAGAATCCGTGAACTTGGATTTGGTCAGCGGGAGTGAATTGTATCCAACGCGGAATCTGGATTTTTTCGACGTAGGGCATATCTCGAATGAGTTCGTTCCAGCTTCGGAGGGAATCCTCACTTACAGACTCATCCCAATCGATTTTTTCAAGCCAAAGGTGTTGTATTAATATTTTCCCTTTGATCACTACAGGGGAAAGCCAGCCGGCGGGATCAAATAATTTGGCAACCGTAGATAATATTTTACGTTTAGTAACGTTCGTGACCTCAGGGATAGGTTCGAAGGAGTAGGAGAAGTAATCTGTGAGTGCATTCCACCGTATACCGAGAGTTTTGGTGGCACTTGAATCGTAAAATTTAAGGAAATCGGCATCATACAAGTCTTCTTGTGGAATAGATTCTAATAATCGAGAGTCATTAGATGCGATTTTTTTTACTAGAAAACCAGCTGAACCGAGGGATCGAATCAGCTGCTGTTGAGCTTCTGCGGCACTATCGAGAGAGTGTCCTCCCGCCAGAATATCGTCAACATAGGTTTCCTTACGTAGGATTTGAGATGCTTTTGGGAAGATATTTTGATTATCAAAGGCTAACTGTAACAGAGTTCGTATTGCCAAGAAGGGCGCGCAATTAATACCAAAGGTTACGGTTTTGAGCTGATAATCTTTGGTAGCCTCCCGGGGGGACTTTTGAAATAGAATCCTCTGATAGGGCCGGTCGCGAGGATCTATGAGGATTTGTCTATACATTTTTTGGATGTCTCCGCTAAAGACATATCTGTAAAACCGCCAATTTAATATCACAGTGACTAAGTCTGCTTGTAAAGTAGGACCTGTGTATAGTACGTCGTTAAGTGAGAGACCAGATTTTGTTTTGCGAGATGCGTTAAAAACTACACGAACTTTTGTAGTTTTATGATCTGGACGAACGACTGCGTGATGCGGAAGATAAAAGGAATTACACTTATTCTCTGAGACATATTCTATTGCGGTAGTTGGTTCCATATGATCAAGTGTTATATATTCTCTGAGCACTTCGTTATATTGTGAATAGAGCTGGGGATTTTTAGCGAGAGTTTGCTCCATTCGTACGTATTGGCTTAGAGCTATAAATCTGGACGTACCAAGATATTTTGTCTCAGGAAATTCCTTTTTAAATGGTAGTCGTACCATATAACGACCGTCCGAAAGACGTTTTGTCGTTTGCGTATAAAATTCTTCACAATATTGATCTTCGGAAGAAATCGGGTGAGATGTTGGAATTTCTTCCTGTTCCCAAAATTGCCGTAGCAGATTGTCAAGATTTGAATGTTCTGGAGGGGTTAAGTGAGCGGAACATGAAAATATCGGCTGCGTTGGGATAGGTCCGCTAAGAACCCAGCCGAAAATTGTGTTATAGGCTGAAGCAGAGCCACAAACATCTCGTTTTATGCCTTCGAGATTTATATGGCGCTCGCTGTCATTACCTAAAATGAGATCAATTGCAGAGGAAATATTGAAATACGGATCAGCGAGCTCAATGTCTGAAAGTCCAGATGAAGAGGTAATCTGGAAAGAAGTAGCAGGTATTTTATTTGTAACTTTGGGAAGTACTATCGCTGATATTTGAAGCCGGAAATTTTGTTTTTGGGACACAAGAGTTATGTCACACTCTTTATCAGCAGTTTGGCTTTTACCGCCAACTCCGATTATTTCAACTTTGGACTTTCTAAAGGGAAGATTTAACCTTGCTCGAATTTTTTCAGAAAGAAAAGTTCTTTCTGAGCCTGGGTCTATAAGTGCACGAATTGTGAAACACTCTCCCCTACATTCGATTTGAACGAGGGCTGTTCTTAAAAGAATATTAGTATGACTTGCCGCATAGTTAGAATAAGTATGCGCTTTTGCCGCCTTTGAAGTAGACGGTTGTATTGACAATTCATGAGATTGTTGGGTTTGAGATTGATTATTAGAATTTTGATTGTGGGAAATGTTATTGCTGTTGTTCAAAGTGTGATTACCGGTTTTCCTAGCGATCTTGTTTGGACTCATGTGAAGCAAAGTATGATGTGACTTCCCACAATTTAGACACGTGTTTTTGCTTTTGCAATTCGCTTTATTATGGGCCATTGAGAGACAATTATTGCAAAATTGGTTCTTGAAAACGAAATCGACTCGTTCTTGTATTGAAAATTCACGGAATTTGGGACATGCTCTTAAACTGTGATTTTCATTGCAAATTTTACAGCTTATGTTAAGTTTTTCTTGCGAAGCATAAGTTTGAATTCGGGGTTGGGGTTTGGATTCTTTTGAAAATGAAGTTTTTGTTAGTTTTATTGTAGAAATGCGTTCTACTACTTCGCATCTTCTGAGAAGGAAATTGCTCAGTTGTTCCCATGTTGGTAAGTTTCTGCATGCGTTTAGAGACTGTTCCCATTGAGCAAGGGTTTCATGCGGTAGTTTTGAATAAACTAAATTAACCAATATGGGATCCCAACCCTCCGATGCTACTCCGAACGAATGCAACATGGATAAACAGTCAGAGACAGAACTATGGATTCTTTGTAGGGATTCACTATCTTCGACAACTGCAACAGGAATGTTGAAAAGATTCCTTATTTGGTTGTCTACCAGAACCCTTATATTTTCATATCGGGACTTTAGAGCTTGCCACGCAAGATTGAAATTATCTTCGGTCAGGGGAAATCTATTCACAATTTGTCCTGCTGTTCCTGTTGTCTTGTTGCGGAGATGATATAACTTTTCCGCGAATGTCAATCTTGGGTGATTGATATAGACCGCTGTGAACATGTCACGAAAAGCAGGCCATTCCTCATAACTTCCTGAGAAAGTTTGAGTATCGCACGGAGGTAGTTTAAGGCATGTATTAAATGTTTCTTGTGGAATATTGGGAATCATGGAGGTTGTACTTGTACGAGGGTTAATGCTTTCCCTTTGCGGTTTCACAAGATCAAGAAGCTTTGAGATTGTTAAGTAATACATCTCGACACATGCGTCATATTGTTCTTGGGCTGTGATCTTAATTTCCTCGCACTGATCGGAAAGCATTAAATCCTCGTATGATTTTTCCACTTTATTCCAGCGACTATCAATATCTTTCATCTTGAGATCCACAAGAGCCTCGGATTGGGCTGAAGAATCTTGTGCGTCGCTTCTTTTGCAAAATGCAATTAAATTTTTTGAGTCAAATGTAAATCTGTCTTGTGGTGAAGCCATTTTGAGGGTAGAAATGTAAGTTTGTATAAGGGAAAATCACGGGTTGAAACTATTTAAAAGTTTTTCTAAATTTGACTATTATTTCCAATTAAGATGAATATTTCCACCTTTGGAATAAGCTAGAAGCGTATTTGTTATGATGTTAAGCAATTTTTCAAAACAGGTACGTTTCGGTTGTCTTTTCTAGGTTAAAATGTAGAATCTTATGCTATTTGGTTTAGGATCAATAATGTGTTTACTTATGGGTGAAATTTATAGCGCTGCGCAATAAATTGTAAATTGAAATGTGTAATATGTTTTTTATGTAACAAATTATAAAGTATTATCAACGAAAATATGGAGAATTTTCAAAATTGTAGATTGAAAATCTATTTTATTTAATTTTATGTATTCAAAGAAAATTCTAAGCGTTTCACAACCGATATAGATCGAAATCGGTAATGTTTTTCTTTTATTGATAAAGAGAAAATAATCAACGGTTTAAATTTAAGATTGGAAATCTTTAATATTTTCTTTTATGGGCGAAAAGAAAATAATCAGCGTTTTGAAATAATAAAGATTGGAAATCTTTAATATTTTCTTTTATGGATGAAAAGAAAATGATTAGCGTTTTGCCAAAATAAAGATCGGAAATCTTTAATATTTTCTTTTATGGACGAAAAGAAAATAATTAGCGGTTTGAAAAATAAAGATTGGAAATCTTTAATATTTTCTTTTTTGGATAAAAGAAAATAATTAGCGGTTTGAAAAATAAAGATTGGAAATCTTTAATATTTTCTTTTTTGGATAAAAGAAAATAATTAGCGTTTTTGAAAAAATAAAGATTGGATATCTTTAATATTTTCTTTTATGGATGAAAAGAAAATAATTAGCGGTTTGAAAAATAAAGATTGGAAATCTTTAATATTTTCTTTTTTGGATAAAAGAAAATAATTAGCGTTTTTGAAAAAATAAAGATTGGATATCTTTAATATTTTCTTTTATGGATGAAAAGAAAATAATTAGCGTTTTGAAAAAAATAAAGATTGAGAATCTTTAATATTTTCTTTTTTGAATAAAAAGAAAATAATTTGCGTTATTAGCATAAATTTTGTCGAACATGGCTTGGACTTCTTATTCGCAAACCTCTTTAGATGATATTGAATAGTAAATGCGTAAATGGCTGGAATTTTAATTCCTAAAGCCAGGCTGACTTTTTATTAGCTAAAGTATTGTAATTTAGATTTAAAATATTTTTAGAGCCAAATTAAAAAGTATTTGGAATTTTAATTCCCTGCAAGTTGCTAATTATAAAGAACTGAGTTTTTATCTATTTTGTGACATAGATAGTATATAATTAAGCGTTCGAGTTTAAAATCTGCTATTCGTAAAATATAAATGAATTTTTATTTTTAGACTGATGTTTATTTAAACTTTTGTTATTAAAATTTTATTAATTTTTGTTAACGTTGTTAGTCACTTTGATAATGATGTTTACTGTTTACTTTAAATTAGACCTTAATTTACCAACTTGAAAAAGCGAAATTTGCCTCAGATTTTTGCGTGTTTGTACCCACTGTTTAGTTCAACATACGATGAGACATTGATTTTTGTTTTAGTAGAAATACGAAGAACAAATAATTTTATTTTAATACATATTATTTTATTGAAATATTTTTGGTTCTATAAAATTGTTTTCAAACAGTTTTTTAACTTGAGTTGAGCTTATTTTTTGAAAATATTTGCTTTAATTTTAACAAAATTTGATGTGCATTTTTTGTATCCGAACCCACTGTTCAATAGGTTTTTAATGAAAATATGATTTTTTCTGTACGTTCGTTAGTTTATAAGCAACACAATATTTAATTTGAATCGATCCAATTTCATAGTCTTCGATTCAAATTAACAAATAAGCTAATTGTTTAATATTTCCCGATTATAGGGTAAAATATGATTTACTCAATATAAAAAATGTTGATTTTGTAATATTTTTCATTAAAGGAATTTTGTTGAAATTTTCCATATAATTATCCCAGTGTGTTTTAAATAAAAGAAAATGTGTGTTTGAATATGTGAGTTAATAATTGTATGTATGTTAAGCGGTATGTATATTGTGTGCATGAAATGTTAATGTTAAAGAGGTGTGTATTGTGTTTTTTAAAAGGAGAAATGTGAAATGTGTTAAAGAGAAGTGTGTTGTCTTTTTTTTAAGAGACAATGTGAGATAGATGTTTTATAATGAATAAAATAGGGGTGGAATGTGATTAAGAGTTGTGTGTTATATGAAAAATGAACACGATGTACTCACATTTAAATTGTTATGAAGAGCGTATCCAAATGTTTTCTCTTTATCTACGATATAACGCAGAATGTTGTTTCACACTTGTTTCTTTGACTCTCTTTTTTTTTTTTTCACTATTAAATTCGAATTTTGATTTCTTCTTTTTTAACCTTGAACTGCCACCAATTCTAGCAAAAAAAAGTGTGACTATGAAAATGCAGTTAAAATGAGTAACGGTTTACTCCGTTATTTCTCTTTGTTGTTGTTTTATTTGGTGACTATATTTTTAAGCACTTTTTTATACGTTTAAATTTTTTAACTTTAAAACTTTGCAAAGACGTTTTTTTTTCTTAAAATTTGTTGCTGTTTTTTCTTTTCACTTGATGAAACTAACGTACATATATGTATGTATGTACGTATGTATAGATATGTATGCAATGCTTGCTTTGTTTTTGAATTAATAAAAAGTGTTTAAAATTTGGAAGTTTGTGAGGGTACGTCGTATATACATATGTACGTGTGTATGTATGTATATACTTGTGCAATTACGTTTGCTTAACGCCAAAATGAAAAATGCTTGACCAATGTGTTTTTGTTAAAACGTTTAAACCTTTTTTACTTTTTCACTTAGATAGGTAGGTATTAACTTTAAGTTAGATTATTTTGATTTTCTTAATACATAGGTATCAAATTATATTTTATTTATTTTTAAAATTGCTATTTTTTGTCTTCACTTTTTTTTTATATTTCACTTACTCACTCACTTTTGGTTTTTTGCTTTTACCATTGTCCCGATTTTATTAATTTCTTCTGTACGGCTCGCGATCTACTTGCTTACTGTAGAAGATGTTGTTTAATTTGTTGAGTTGATGCTCTCTTTGTTAGTGTTTAGGTGACCAGCTTTCGTCGGCGAAGGACCATGAATAAAGTATTACCGTATATTAATATGCGTACGGGTGTATGTTTGTAGATGGATGAGAATAATCTCCCTTTGACTTAGAAAAGGTAATCTTGAGATAAAGGGAATGTATAAGATGATAATGAAACTTGAGACGTTAAATTAAGAGATTGGTAGGGTGACCAAGAACAAAGGGGGGTGGACTGTATTTTATTTTATACTTGCGTGTGGGATAACAACCAGGATGATAATGAGTGTTGACCAGGTTGATCTGCTCCAAGAGGTATCACTATGAAACCACAGAAGATGCAGGGACTGTAGACTAAGTAGTTCCAGAAATAAGTAGATTTAGCCGATTAGATTTAAATTCAAAGTTTTCAGTTTATTAAACAAATTTTGGTTAAAACTAAATTTATACGATATGATGAAAGGTGGTTAAATTTAGATGTTGGCTCTTTGGCGCTTGAAAAGTAAGTATTAAATTAAAAGGTGCGTTTACTAAGATGGTTGAAAAGTAAGTAAGACTAAAATACAATAATGACCAACCACGAAGGTTGAGTATAAAAAAAATGGCTATCGTATTAGGCGGTAAAAACTGACAATTGTAGATGTTAGTTTATCCGCTCAATAACATTAGTTATTATTACAATACAATGGCTTTAAAACTAGCTCGTTAGCAATTGGGAAATTCATTTAAATGACGGTTATATTCAAATTCAACATTATACAACTAATAACTGGTATGAAGTTGTAATTAATAAAAGTTAATAAAAATGACTTTGTGTTAATTTATACATATTTATTATATTTATTTTATTTATTTTATTTATTTTATTTATTTTATTTATTTTATTTATTTTATTTATTTTATTTATTTTATTTATTTTATTTTTTTTTATTTATTTTATTTATTTTATTTATTTTATTTATTTTATTTATTTTATTTATTTTATTTATTTTATTTATTTTATTTATTTTAATTATTTTATTTATTTTATTTATTTTATTTATTTTATTTATTTTATTTATTTTATTTATTTTATTTATTTTATTTATTTTATTTATTTTATTTATTTTATTTATTTTATTTATTTTATTTATTTTATTTATTTTATTTATTTTATTTATTTTATTTATTTTATTTATTTTATTTATTTTATTTATTTTATTTATTTTATTTATTTTATTTATTTTATTTATTTTATTTATTTTATTTATTTTATTTATTTTATTTATTTTATTTATTTTATTTATTTTATTTATTTTATTTATTTTATTTATTTTATTTATTTTATTTATTTTATTTATTTTATTTATTTTATTTATTTTATTTATTTTATTTATTTTATTTATTTTATTTATTTTATTTATTTTATTTATTTTATTTATTTTATTTATTTTATTTATTTTATTTATTTTATTTATTTTATTTATTTTATTTATTTTATTTATTTTATTTATTTTATTTATTTTATTTATTTATTTTATTTATTTTATTTATATTATTTATTTTATTTATTTTATTTATTTTATTTATTTTATTTATTTTATTTATTTTATTTATTTTATTTATTTTATTTATTTTATTTATTTTATTTATTTTAAATATAAATTGACTCTTATTCGACCTTTACACAATTTGATTAGTATTATTATTTAATTAAGCTTTAGGTCTCTTTTTTATAAAAAATATTAATTTTATTTAAACCAATATTTCGGTACTCCGTTCTGTGCCTTCTTCAGGGTTTTTTTCTTGAATTTTTGAACAATTTTTAACAAATTTAATAAAGTAGGTTAAGAAAAAACAAAATGCAAAAAACAAAAACAACTTGCAAAAGCATGTTGCCAGTTAAGTTTTTTTAGGCCATGCACTTGCCAGTTTATTATCAAAAGTAATTTTTGGGAATACAAAATTTTATTTAAAAAATTTTGTTATTGATGCATTAATTTCATATTTTTTTAAGTTTTTAAAAAAAAAATCAAATTTACCGATTATTTTCTGAATTTTGTTTATTTCTTAGGAAATACAAATTAACCCATAAAGGCTGGATGGGTATTTAAATACCCAAAAACAGAGCCATCGTAAAAAAATTCGAGCTTTCTTCAGGTAAGAGGTATCGGAAATTGGTTTTTACGGAAAGATAAAGAAAGGATAGGACAACTTAGAAAAATTTTGAAGTTAAATTTAACCCCGTTCTATTGTGAGTTAGCGGCTTAAAAGTGAGCAATTTTTTTAATTTGGAAAAAGCGAACCACAACGGCTCTAGAGAAATGTGAGAGTAGAAAATCGAAAAACCCTCTCGATGCCTTATAGCCTTAGGTATAAGGATTGATTTAAGGACATGGGTATTTAAATACCCACTTCGCTGTTAGAGGGTTCAAAACGCACATTTTATTAAATTTTTTGATAAGTAAAAATGCGTTGCTTTATGGAAAAAGAACTATATATTAATAAAAAATAAAGAAATAAATATCTTAACTGTGGTTGATTATTGAGATAATTTTATTTTTTTTTAATATTTTTTGGAACACCAGCATGAAACTGTGCAAAACAAGACTTTGGGTGTAAGTTTAATTTGCATTTTGCACAACCAAGTTCCGTTTTACCTTCACATTGCCCACAACGGCCACGCTTATCAATTTTGCTTATCATATGATCAAAGTTATCTATGCGCTTTGCCATTTCTTGTGCATTTGTGACAACTTTTTCTCTTTTACGAATACGATTATCAGGAATTGTTACCAATGCTTCAACTACGCTCACACGAAAATCAAATTGACTCATGATTGGAGCTCCTTCAGCTTTTCTTAGCATGCAGTGTCAATTCCAGGCATTTACCATACCACCATCCAAAGCATTAGTAAATACTAAAGCCCTGCATAAATGCATTTGAATGCCGTTGCAAGACATTCGTTTGTTTAGAATAAAACCCATGGTTAATTGGGGTTTTGGTTGGTATATGAGCAAAAAACCACGACTGTCCATTTTACCCATTAATTTCTTCTGCTTATCAACGCAGAACATCCGAAAGAATATGTGGCCAGAATTAAAGAAGTCGGCGTGGCACAAAATAGACCTTTTTATATCTCAAGAACAATATTTATATAACTTTTTGTTGTTATCGTACAATGGTGAAGGGTATATAAGATTCGGCATAGCTGAATAAAGCACTACTACTGGTTTTGCTTACCGTCGTTTTTTTTTTTTCAAAAAAAATCAAAAGTCAACATGTCACAAACAACATATTCTCGGTATGAGCTGAGCAGTTTAGTCTATTGGCGTTTTTAGGCAATTTTCAAAACAAATATAACTTTTCAGACACAAATTTTAACTTGTCATATTTTATTTTCATTTAATTTATTTTTGAATGGACGTTTCTTAGAAACTGTCGTTAATACTTTAAAATTGCATATAAATTCAAAAGGGGCCTCAAGAAACAAGTCTCGCAAGTTTGCCCATTTGCATGATTATAGACCTTATAAAATATATATTTTCTGGATTCTTATGAGAAGATAAATTCAAATCCGGTTGAGCTTCCGTCCGTCTGGATATGCTCATTTAAATTTTGCCATTGAAATTCAGCCAAATTTGTTCATAAATAACTGAGATTTATTTTGGCGCATTAGATGTTGCAATAGTACATTTGCTAGTTACAAACTGTAAACGGCTGCCAGATTTGACGATTTATCGTCATTTTGACGATTTTTTGTTCCAAAATTAGCAAAGTGCCGATTTGCTGATTTTTTCTAAAAAGTGGCGATATTATTTAGTCTCCCAAAAAGTAAACTTTTATGCCCGTATTTATAAAAAAATTTTAAATTTAATAAAGGTTTACAAAACAAATTTTGTATGAAAATTCTCCTTAATAAACGTTTGTTAATTTTAATAATCGTTTATAAATACGGGGGATAATGTTTAGATATGAAGCAGAAAAAAAATTTATTAAAAAAACCACTTAATTTTTTAGGTTTTTACCCCAAAAAAGTGATGGGGAAAAGCAAATTAGCCAATGAAATAAATATCACTTTTTTTCACGTTAGGCGTGATTTTTTTTATGTATTTTGTTTTCTTTTCTGCCAACGTAATGGGAATTTTGAGTCTAGTCAATTTAATTCAAACATAACATTTTCTGACACGTTCGTTTTTAATGTTGGAATGGAATGAAAAATTATATTAAAAACAACAATAAAACACAAAAATTTGTTTTTGTTTTCAATAAAAATTCTCACACGAAATTTTGCTTCTATTTTCTAAAAACAGGCAGTTAACAGCCTTACCTTAATAAAAGCGGAAGGCGGAATGGTTTCTTGCGCTTAGCTTTAATGTTTATATGTCATACCTTAACAAGAGCGTCAACGTTGTGTCACGGACAGTAGTGATAACTTTATTGTTGAATAAAGCCTACAAAGTTAAAAATTAAGATAAAAAAGCCAGATTAATCAAAAAATAGCTAAATTGCCATTATTTATTAACAATAGCGGCCAACTCCACTACTAAATGCGCTGTCAAAATCGGACTTTCCAATAGAAAAGCGTTGACGCCGCGCTATTTAGAGTGGCTTCATACAAATTGTATGGACACGACAATTTTTGACAACTAGAAAACGCTTGGAATAACTAATTATTTCCAGAGTACAACAATACAATGTTACACGTTGTTTCTCTTTAGTCAAAACATCATCGAATGCACGCACCTCTTGCGACTCTCTGCATAAATAATATTTTTAATAATTATAATGCCATCATTTCACAAGTTGTAAAATAATATCTGCATACACAGAAAAAATTATTGCTGAATTATTTTCAAACAAACGCTTGTTTGAAATTTTTTTTAATTTCTACAAATTTTTTTACTGATTCAATTAATATTTTTGTTTGATTTTTATTTTAGCCAACAGAAATGTTGACAACTATTCAAAAATATAATAAACGCGTTATTGGCTTCTAGTTTTCATAATTTTGTATGAAATATTTAACGCTCTTTATTGTTGTCGTGTTTTTGCATTTTCTTATTTGACCGTAAGCAACACTTCTTTATGTGACATATAAGAACTACAAAAAAAAACACATAGTCTATTTTTGGACGCTTTGAAAAGGTACAACTATAAGAAAGATGATAAAATATTGTGGCGAGGTTTGTAGTAAAAAATAACAAAAACAATAATAGGTAATAAACGTTTCACTCTTTTTAAACAACAACAACATTAGAAGAAACAAAATAAATTTTTTGTTGGTTTCAAAGTTGGTAAAAAAGAATGAAAAACAAAATCCCGTATTCAATTTTTCAAAAATGTTTAGTTAAATACCTACCTACATCAAATAAAAGAAATAAAATGATGACGAAAAACATGTCGAGTCGGTATGCTGCCAAGGAAAGGATACAGAACAGTGAGTGAAGAAGAAAAACATTGTGTGAACAAACAAGACTTGGTGCAAAAATTATTCCAACAAAAAAATGTGTCTCAAAGCCAGCCGGCGCCGCTCTGCTCTGCCTTCATCTACTTCTACAGTGCTTGCTTGTGTGCGCGTCATTGCTTGTGCAAAAACTTTTTTGTTTGATTCAGCAAAATTATTTGTTTGAAATTTATATGATTTTCAGTAAACTATTTGTTTGATTCAGGTAAATTATTTGTTTGAAAAAATCAGTGTTTTTTTTCAATAAACGAAATGCAAATAAATTGTTTGAATATGCGAATTTGTTTGTAGGACCGATTTCAGACAAAAAATGTTTTGATTCTACAAATTTTTTGTTTGAATTGGAAAAATAATTTTTTCTGTGTAAGTTTCATACGATTCATGCCTTTTAATGATTCGTCAGATTATCTTTTCCCACATCTCAAATGATTCTCACAACGATTAAAGTAAACGTCTTTCGCTGTGTTGTGGAAGAATCTCACTCGTATTACAGTTTCTTCCGTGTGAGAAATCTTCTACGATTAAAAGTTGCGCTCATGGACGATCAAAAACGTTCTTCATGAGACTCATGAGCTTGGTATGAAGTTTTTACATTTTTGTTTGAATGTTTTTTTTTATAAAAATCGACGAAGTAAAATTCAAATAAAAACTGTTAAGAAAAGCTAAATTTTAAGTTGTTCGATTTTTTTTGACGATTTTTCAAAACGGGAAAGATGATTTTTTTATATTTTTTTCTGGAAATTGACGATTTTTTCACAAAACTATCTGGCAGCCCTGTGTAAACCATATAAGTTTGGCTTTTATCTACACAGCATTACCGCTCAAAATTTTCAAAAACGGTTACAAAAAGGAGATTTAAAAAAACGTGTCACAAAAAGGGGAAGTTTGAGAAAAATAGGGGGCAACTTTAAAAACAAGAAAATTTTCAAAAATCAAACATATTTATCCAGTTATTTCTATTGAAATCATAAACAACACAAAAAATCGAGAACTTTTATTTAAAATAAATTATGTATTTTGTGTATATAATGTAAAATATAAATTGTTTGGGAAATACATTTACATATGTTCGTATTTACAAAGTGAAAATAATGTAAATAGGACTTACAAAAGGAAAAAAAATAATTAATTATATGATCTGATAAAACAAAACTTGAAAATCTATGCAAATAAAATTTGTTTGTTTTCAAATTATCTCGGGGACCGTTTTTTATGGGACATATGGGTAATACAATGATAAAGTACCAATTATAAAAGTTATGGTTGCAATAAAATTTTATTACAATTTATTATCAAAGTAATTGTTTGGAACACAACATTTTTAATTTATAAGGTGTTGCTTGTCGTAGTTAATTCCCATTTTTATTCTTGACTAATACACTGAAATTTATTGTTGGAGGATAAGCTAATTTATATGCGCATTTCACTGGTTGCTTAGGCCAGATCATCGGGAAAAATTCTCCCAAAAATTTTGGAAAAGCCAAAGATATTAGCAAATAGCACCAATTATTATAATTTAGGTAACAGTAAAATATTTTTAATCTAAATCTATATACATACCAGCAAAATTGTATGTTTATTGGCCACAAAGACTCTATTCCGAAAAGAAGCTTGCATGGAAGCTGTGTGAAATAATGGTCCGATTCTTACCAGTGGTGCGATTCACTAACTTTTAACGAACCGACAATCGTTATATTTGTCGACATATATATTCGCTTGCAGTAACGATAGTGTGATTCTGTAAGTTTTTTTTAACGATAGTAAACAGCTGTATTTTTGTAACGTCTCTGTCTTAAAAATGTAAAAAAAAACCAAAAGCACAAAAGAGAATAAAATAAAAACAAATGAAATTATTCTTAACCCCCTGTGTTACAAATGTTTTTGCATTCAAAATGCATTGAAAAAGGTCTGGCCAGACTCATGAGTAAGACGAAGGGTTAATTTATGGTTTTTATATTTTTTTTTCTTTTGTAAATTTTACATTTAAAATTTGGTTTTTGTTCATACATATACATATGAATATATCTTTGTATGTATGTAAGCTATTTTAAACATAAAATACATTTTGTCGATTAAATAAACATAACCTATATTATTGTCGCTAAAATAACGACAAAAAAATTGCTTAAAGTAACAGCTGATTTTAAACGACAGCGAATATCGTTAAAAATTTTACTGAATAGCATATTCGATAAATTTTCGTTATAGTTATTTTAACTCGATTATCGTTATAAAAGTTAGTGAATCGCACTACAGTTTCAATTGGCTTCATCGTTATGACAATAAAAATGTATATACGAAATTTAGAAAAGTATCTCAACAGCCATACAGCCGGACGTCTATTTTTAATTCGATTTAAATGTTACAGTCATCAGCACACACGTATAATACTCTTTTTTTACTTACATCAGTGTTGCCAATTTAGTGGCCAGATTTAGTAATTTTTTACTTTGTTTAGCCATTAAAAAATGAGTTTAGCCATTAGCCATTTTTTTTTTGCCATTTTTAAACTTGTTTACCCATTTTTTTTTTTTTGCTTATGTCTTTTCCTTTAAGGTAGTATTGGTCGCTTTTTGGGATACGAGTGGGTTATGTATTAAAAAAAAATAATTTTAAATTCTTAGCATATGCAGTGTTCTTTCTCAGCCATGTAACCTAAAAGTTTTAAACAAAAAAAAATGTAAAACAATTTTTTAAAAAACAAAAAAAAATTTTCAAAAGATTGATCAAATAGCTATCTAAGCTACTTGGGACAAATTTGTCTAACCGAATAGGTAATAAGTTAAAGGGATGAGAAAAAACACCTGTATGGCCAAAATATCAAACTTTGACCCCCTTTATCACAGAAACTTTTTGACCGATCTTGTTGAAAATTTGTGTCTAAACTACTATTTAATAGGACTAAGCTTGGTGCAAATTTCACCCAAAGCGGAAGACATCGATTTCAAAATTGGGTCACTTGACATGAAATCCCCCAAAAGTAAAATAAAAATTTTTAGCAATTAAAACTCATTTATTTAATTTAAATCACAACTTTTCGAAATGTTAAAAATCGATATAAACAATGATGATGATGAAATATCTTTCAAAATAAAGGAACAGTATTCCAACATTAAATTTATAAAATAAATCAACACAAAATTAACTATAAAGTTGCTCTCACTTCCATGGTAAAATTATGAAGTAGAGAGGGTATTTAGCCAAGTGAACATCGTTTAAAGTAATTTAAGAAATAGGTTACTTTAAGCAACCGTTGAGTCGATTTTATGAATTAGAAAAATTGGTTTTCCATAAAAAAAAGATATGTATACCCGCACTACAATAGTTGACAGGGTTCAATGCATTTGTGCTGATGTTTGTAACACTTTAAAAAAGGTATATTTAAGTGTACCGATCGACTCAAAATCACTTTTTGAGTCGAACTAACGATGTCCATCCGGCTGGCTGGTAGGCTGTCTGACTGGCTGGCTGTCTATGTAAACCTTGTGCACAAAGTACAGGTTGCAGTTTTGGAGTTTATTTGATAAAATTTGGTACATTGGTTCTAATGTGGTATTGATTATCATGACCTACTACACTTTTTTATTTGTTTTTTTTTATTGTAGATTTGGATCAAAAGGTTAAGTTAATGTTGTCATGATTATGATTTACCTTCAAATTATTTAAAACTAATAGGCACGAGTGGTTGCTATGAGATAATCATTAACGACATCGAATTTAATTTTCAAATGCTAAAAAATTTAATTTACGTTGATTCTTATGCAAGAAATTGATCTCAACTTACAATTTTATTGTAAAACATTTTTAATGAATTACTTCTGTTTTTTTATTGAATTTTAATGTGTTTTTATTTGAAAAAGTTTTTAGCCATTTTTTAGCCATTTTTCGGTAAATTAAGCCATTTTTGGTCACCAAGTTTTGGTAACACTCACTTACATACATATGTACGTATTTGGTGTACAGTATAAAAACTACTATTTTATTTTTATCAAAAACAGAGTTTTTAAAAAAATAATTTTTTTCTTATATATTTAGATTAATAATACGTTATTTTGTTTTAGGAAATAACAATTTTAGATAACGTAAGTCACACAACATTAGGGATTTAAAAAAAACTGAATTTCTTTCATCCGATATAATTTTCATGTTTCATTAAATCATGATTTACAAATTACAATGTATTACAAATATTTTTAATTTTATAAAGTATCTTCCTTCACCTGTCAACTTTTGAAAAGTGATGATACGCTGTTTGGAATTTTAGGTGACGATTTGTATTGGTACGTAAATACTTTGGCATTTGGTTTATTTGACTTTTTTCCCAAAAAAATAAAGTAACAAAGAAACTTTAAGAAAAAAGCATATAAAGGTTTTGATTTATGCATTGCTGTGCTATGTTGTTTTTTTAGTTATTTTATTTTTTTTATATATACATTAGGGTGGCCGTTATTTTTTTTATTTTGATTTCTTATATTCTCTCCCCCTAAATCGGTTCAGTTTTATGTAAAAAAAAATACAAAAAAATTTCGTAGCGATAAGTTGTGTTTTAGGGGGGGGCGTCCGTCCCTCAAAGTTTGCCAACAAGCCATTTATTCAAATGTAATTTGTTTGCGTATGACTATCTTCTAAAACCAACATTTTACAAGAATATGTTATGTCAATATTTTAGCTCTTCTAGTCAACAACATAAGCCTCTAAGAAAGTTTTTTGCTTAAATCAATATTTTAGAAAATAATTAAGAAAATAAAAACAAAATACCAAACATTTTATATACGTTTTATATATATAAAAGGGGGATTTAATGTCAAGTGACCCAATTTTAAAATAGATGTCTTTCGATTTAAATGAAATTTACACCAATTTTAGTACTGTTAGATAGTAGCTTATTTTCAACAAGATCTGTCAAAAAGTTTCTGAGTTAGAGGGGGTCAAAGTTTGACATTTTGGCCATACAGGTGTTCTTTCTCATCCATGTAACTTATTACCTATTGGTGTAAGCAAAATTTGTCCCAAGTAGCTTAGATAGCTTTTTGATCAAACTTTTTAAAAAAAATTTTTTTGTTTTTTTAAAAAATTTTTTAAATTTTTTTTTTTTAAATTTAACACTTGGCTAAAAAAAATAAAAAAAAAGTTTTAAATTTAAAAAAAAAAATTAAAAAAAAACAAAAAAATATTTTTAGAAAAGATTGATTAAATAGCTATCTAAGCTACTTGGGACAAATTTTGCTAACACCAATAGGTAATAAATTACATGGATGAGAAAGAACACCTGTATGGCAAACTTTGACCCCCTCTACCTCTGAAACATTTTGACCGATCTTGTTGAAAATTTGTGTCTAAGCTACTATCTAACAGTACTAAAATTGGTGTAAATTTCATTTAAATCGAAAGACATCTATTTTAAAATTGGGTCACTTGACATTAAATCCCCCTTTTATATATATAAAACGTATATAAAATGTTTGGTATTTTGTTTTTATTTTCTTAATTATTTTCTAAAATATTGATTTAAGCAAAAAACTTTCTTAGAGGCTTATGTTGTTGACTAGAAGAGCTAAAATATTGCCATATATCATATTCTTGTAAAATGTTGGTTTTAGAAGATAGTCATACGCAAACAAATTACATTTGAATAAATGGCTTGATGGCAAACTTTGAGGGGCGGACGCCCTCCCTAAAACACAACTTATCGCTACGAAATTTTTTTGTATTTTTTTTTACATAAAACTGAACCGATTTGGAGGGGGAGTATAAGAAATCAAAAAAAAAAGTTCTCCATACAACTAACGGCCACGCTATTATACATACTTCGATATTTATTTCTAAGTTCATGACTTGCAATAAATTTTCCAAGTCATGTTGAGAAAAATTTAGAGCGGATAACATCGACTGACAGGTATCTACTTTCAATTTAGAAAAAAACTTCTCAGCGGATGCACTGCTGTGTAGTGAAGTTAAAACATACGAACATTAAAAAATCTGGTAGGCACATCTTCGTTTAATGGTTGCCAACATAAAAAAATTTTGATCAAAAAGCGGCACAAAAAAGGGAATTTAAAAAAGGGGCAAAGAAAGTGGCAAGGCAGTCAAGAAAGGGGCATAACGGAAACGCTGTATTCACATATTTTGATTTTGCATATCTATTTCAAGGGCTTATACCCCTGACAGACATATAGTTTCAATACCATGGTATGCATACTACAGTAGTATATAAACCATCAATATACCATTTTGTTTCATGATTTAATTGTAGTTTAGGTTGACACACATGTAGTATACCATGATAGTAAAGTATACAAATCCTATGTCTGTCAGGGGTATTACATTTGAATGTAATATCGCAACAGGGATGATAAATTACAATTTCTAAATTGTACTCAATTCAGTAAAAAATTATACTTTTTTTGAACCAATTGCTCTTAAACCCAAATAAATATTTTTTACTACATAGTTTTATTATTTAAGTCTCCCACACAATGTTAGCAACAATTCAACTGGTGTTCATAATAGAGCAGCAAATTTGTTCGCAACCACACAGATTTTCAGTTAAGAAACCGTTTGCAAATTTTTCCCAGTACAATGTTACGTATTTATTACTATTTCTTTAAACATTTTATTAAAATTTTCATTCAAAACTGAATAAAATTATTACAGATATCATTTTCAATTTATTACAAATTGTTGCTGAAGTAGTAAACTCAACTTTTAAAAAAAAACTTTAGCTACTTTTTTGTTCGAAAAATTTAAGGAAAATATATAGAACAGTTTGGGAAGAAATAAGATAGAAGAAAAACGAAACGGTGCTCCCATTGGGAACAAAGATAAAATAATAAAAAAAAGTATGTACATACGAACATTAAAATCCACTTGTACCTTACTTTTATACATATCGTCAGCTCATTATTGGTTTGGCGCATATGCCAAAAAGTCGAAGTGGAGAAAAATAACAAAGACGTTTAACAATTTTTTTATATTTTGTCCGCTGCTTCCGGATATGTTTTGAAGTAAAATGCATTTCCATGAATGAAGTTTATTGAAAGTGAAAAATATATTTTTAAAAAGTAACTTTTTGTGTTGCATACGTATACTTATTGCTATGCCTTGAGTAACTTGCTAAAATGAAATTTTCTATATTAACAATCTAATAAAATGTCAACATTGATGATCTTTTTTCTTTATTTACTTTTATTTTACAAAAACAGTTCCATTATTATATTTTTAATAAATTTTAGATATTTTTACTAATTATTAACACGTGTTTATTATAAAATAAAATAAAACTTTTTTTTCTTGTTTTCATTTTATTTTGGCTTTACTCATGGTCCAATTATTAAGTCTATGCAGAAATACAACAATTAAAAAAATAACACGCACTTTGTTTGTGTATAACATGATGAAGGTATTAAAAACAATTTCTACAAAAACAGTTGCATGAAAAAAATCACAACTCTACAAAAATAAAAATCAAGAGTAAGCTTTTGCTTAAGCTACTTTACGGCAATGAAGCAAACCAAGAGTGAAATTTATTTTGTAGGTTTTTATATAAACAATTTGGTGCAATCGCCAAATGGTGGCATGTAGAGCAAAACAATACTTAAATACTTTAAAATATGATATGGAGCAAAATGAATGCTTAATATCTCATAAACCATAAAAAATTTCGCGAAACAGGTTTTGGATTTAGAAAGGGGCTATTAAAAAATATATTCCTCATAGCTAACATAGCTAAATGGTCGGTAGGTCAAACCAATAATAAGCTGACGATATTACGTATTTTATTAATGTGTGGTTCATAGAACACGAGCGCCTTACTCGTCCGTTCCACTTACATTTAAAACAAAAACAAATCTCGAAATTTTGTTTTAAATGTAAGTTGAACGGACGAGTAAGGCGCTCCTGTTCTATAAACCACACATAATTAAAAAAAAGAAAAATTAAGTAAATAATTAATAAGGAATGTATACGCTGCCGTTTTAGCTTGTTTTTTTAAGAGTTGTTATGGAACAAGGTTAAAATACGTTTATCTCAGTAATAATGAAATGAAGACATTGTCTTAAAAAATAAATTTCTTTTAGATTTGGTATCCCGCTAAAAGCCCTTATGATGCCCGTTGTAACTTGTCGTACAATTGAGTTGAATAAACCAGTTGATCGTTCGCTGCACAGCCTACAATTATGCCACCTTTCATTAAACTTTATTTAGAAATTATTTTAAAAGAGTCAGCTGAAATTTCTATTTTTTAGCTCTAGTAGCCATTACATGAAGTTTTGATGGAGTAAGAAGAGGAGCAAGAAAATAAAAATAAATAATAGCTCCGGCATGTTTTTTATATTTTTAAATAAAATTGCGTATTGGAATTTCTTAATCTTTTGGCAGCATATTGTTTAATTTGCCCAATTTCGCCTACAAAACGTCAGAATGAATAAAAAAAACGAAAGAAAAAATCGCCATTACTCGTACCAATTTAATAGCTCAGTTGATCGTCAGTTGAATAAAAATCAAATTTGTTTAATTTTTTTATTTAACCGATTACTAACCGTTGGTCAACCACAGCTCTAACAAATGGTTGTATAACTTAATCAAATTGCACAACAAGTCGCAAAGTGTAGGCACCGCATTATACCCCGTTTCGCCATACATAAAGCAATCAAATTAAAAAGTGTTCGTCTAAATCCCGTATAAAAATATTTATGCAGTACATAAATTCTTTAAACTTCATATACCTAAAGGAGTACATAAAAGATTTAATTAAAAACTTCCCAAAATGAGATATAGTAAGGAACAAAAAATTATTATTTTTTTTAGATAAAGGAAATTTTTTAACAAATTTCTTCGATACAATATTTACATAAAGGCGATTTCTTCGCTTTGTTTTTAATATATTTTGCTACGAAAAAACTTTTCCACATTCGCTGACGATTGTAGTATAGACCTTTTGGAATTCTTCTGATATTTGGAAATCTTTAAATTGTACTAAACATGTCATCGAAGCACTTCAGTACTTTTGCAATGATAATAGTACTGAAAAAAAAAACAATTGTACTGAATTTATCGTCCCTGCTTTGAAATACAAACCAACTCATACTCATACTCAAACTTAGGTTACACTCATGTTGGATGCAATATGTATGTATGTAAATTAACATCATACTGTTTAAATAAATAGCATTATTTTGTTGCCGAACAATAAAATCTTGTTAATACAGTACAAAGAAAATATTTGGGTTTTTGTGTCCTCACATGACAGTCACATGCATTCAATTGAAAACAATTTCTAGTTATTATTTGATTCATTTTAACGCACAACATTTAAAATAATGTCAGATATAAAAAACATGCCGAGTAAACAGGCAGAAAGCTTTTAATATGTATACAGGATTTTACATACACACTCGCATAAACATAAATTGTATAATTGAACATCCTTTTCGGCATGCTTTTAACAAATATTTTTCTGTTTGGTACAGCTTTGAGTTAAAAGTCTTGATTTTAAGCCACAAAAGTTGGCCAGAAATAATTTTTGAATAATTTACACATACAAAATTCGTTTTATTTAAAAGTAACAAATTTCTTGATATTAAATTTTCTTTTGTTAAAATGTTTGTTTGGAAATTTGGAGAAAATTTATTTTTGTTTATTTTTTTTAAGTAAAATTTTGATAAAATATGTACATCGAAAATAAATTCTTCGAGTTTTTAAATTGACAAACATAATCAAATATCACATAGAACAATAACAGAAAATATCGAAAACTGTCGGGCAAATGGTGGCATTAGTATTCAGACGTGAAAGGTATAAAGCCATACTTTTGTTAGGAAATTAATTGCAAAAGGCAGTGTTGCCAATTTAGTGTAATCTCGATTAGCCATGAAACACTTATCGCACAGAGCAATAAAAAAATATCTATGGCAACTTTTTTGACATTTTTATTTAGCCGAATTTCCTTTAAGATTTTAAAACTTTTAGTCTAAAAGCTGTTGTGTTGTAAAAATTAACTCAAATGAAACTTAAAGCAATTCAAATTAATTGGCTTAATGGAAGAAATTCTGTTTTTTGTCTCGAAAGAGAATTTCTACATTACAACTTTATCTTAAAGCCTATCTAGTGCTATGGCATTCAATTATGGAGTACTGCCTCTCATATCGAAAAAATGCAAAGTTGTCAAAATAAACTTCTTGAAATAATCACAGCTGCCCCCTGGTATTTAAAACCAAAATATTTTCATGGAACTCAATGTGCCATCAGCAAAAACCCGCAGGTCTCATCCGATTGGAAGATCGCTAAACAGCTTAATGCATATGGGAACAGAAACCGTCATGCCGTAAATTTTTGTCCGGCACTTGCTCAACCTTGTAGGTTTTTTAATTATATGTATTGGGTTTTTTTTTTGCAATAAAATGTTGTTTAGCCACTATTTAGCCATTTTTACTACACATTTAGCCATTGTAGTTATAAACAGTTGGCTCCACTGGTGAAAAGACAAAATATACAAACATACGAGTATACAAATAAAATTGATTATTCCAAAGTTCCATGAAAATAAATAAAAAAAAACTTTCTTTAATTAAGCCAATTCTTGTCCTGGCTTATGGTTTATTTTATTAAATGTTTCCAAACTTGCCACAAGTTTCCCATTTACGATATAAATTTATTATCATTTCCTTAGTGTTGCTTGAAATTGTTAGCAAATCTTTAAGTTGTACAAACGTATGAGGTCTTTGCAACTATTTAATAAAGAAGTTGCTTATACGACCTCTATACTTCATTCCCATACTTTAATTAATATGTACTATATTAAATTTAATAAGATTAAAAAAACAAAGAATTTAATTTAATTTAATAATAATATAAGCAAAAAAAAAATTGTTTTTTACAAAAATGACAGCGTAAGAAATTAGTTATTAATATTTTAAATTGACTTTAATAAGATTTTTGTTTAAAAAAACAAAGTATTCTTAATTTTTCTTAATTAGACGATTTCGCAAGTCTGCTTTAACCATACCTGCAGAGGAGAACTGTCTCTCAGATGCGACGGAACTCATATGAGCCATAATCTTCAAGTTTGGGTACAGCATATCATTGCGCCGGGAAAAAATCAGATCTGCGTCTCTAGAATTATTACAAGATCTAAAGTATCTTTAGACTTCTTTTTTAGCACAATCACAGCATACGATGAAAAGAGAGAGGATTCTCTTATACTTTTTCCACAAACGGCCCAAAGGCCAGTTCTTTTAGACTTATCAGAACTGGTGCCACCAGTAGGGTGACATTGTTTTCAACACTTCCGGAGTTGAGAGACCTGCTAAGTTGCTCAGTAAGACGTTTGTTCGATACGATTGAAGTCGATTGAAACATTCGAAAATTGTATCGAGGGTTAAGAGTTGTAGAAAAACAATAGGTTTACATTATTTCTAAAGCCTTAAATCTTTTATTTATAGCAAACGCTAAGTCAGCCGATACATTTTGGGACTCTGGACTATTTTCCATCTGCGTTTATTCATTTGTTATATGAAACAATTTCATTATTCTGTTTTAATTTTATCTAATCTACGCCAAATCCGATGGTTACAAATTTTTTGGACTGTTGTGATTAAGAAAGTTATGAACAAAAAACTAAAAAAATCCTTTGAAGGAGTAATCAGAAAATGTGAAAATTTACCAGGACGGCCCCTTTGCAGTGATTGAAAAATAAAACAAAATTGGGTAAATCAAGAAAATTTTGTTTAAACCATTCGATTTGCGTCCTATTTGCCTATTGTCCTATTGCCAGTGGTAATATGAGAGGTCTTGTTTTGTTAATCAGAACAGTTTACAATTGAATGTTCGTATCATTCTTATGTAGCCATTATCGTACCGTAACTCTTGATGAAAAATATCAGGTGTTTTTTTAGCTGCATGAGAGCATTCAGTATCGATAACTATGGTTTGACAACTGAGAATTTTAAACTGTTTTGACTATTCTGTTTAGTCGACTTCCAAATTGTAGAAATTTACTTTAAACAAGTAAGAGTGCTGTATTCGGCTATGCCGAATCTTATATACCCTTCACCATGATGAGATAAGAACAAAAAGTTATATACATAAATAACGTTCTTTAGATAGGTATAAATAAATATTAGTTGAGCCACGCCAGCCTTTTATTTCGCCATGCCGAAGAATATAAAAAAAAAAAACAAAAAATGTATATATGTACCTAAGCCCGTTTCCTCTTTTGCCAAAGTTGATAATCTTAAAATCGTTTAAAATATTACTAAATTTTCGAGCTTAAGGTCTTTTAGTTATAAAAAAGTTTTAACGTTTATTTAAAAACCAATATTTCGGCACTTCCTTGAGTGCCTTCTTCAGGCTTTTTTTTCTTAATTTATAAATTTTTAACAAATTTAACAATAACTGACAAATTAAAAAATTTTAATTCAAAAACAAAAAAATATTTTTGAAATCAAACTTGATCTATTACAATATAAATAAATTTTTAACTTCCGTTTCTATTTTTATAAATTAAGTGTCTATAATTTTGTGCCACATTTTCAGTGTCTGACTTAAAATTAATTCTTGAAATTGTCGGAACCTTTATAATTTGTAACATTTCTAACATAAATCTACGTTTATAATTATTTTCTGTGTTTAAAACAGTTGTATTTTCAAAATCTGGATAATGATTTAGATTAGCACAATGAGTTCAAGAACTTCAAAACAAGATTAAAAGTGTAAGAATAAGGTACAAGCATGAGCAACTAAAGGAAG
Source organism: Pollenia griseotomentosa (assembly GCA_963931875.1). Taxonomy (NCBI): domain Eukaryota; kingdom Metazoa; phylum Arthropoda; class Insecta; order Diptera; family Polleniidae; genus Pollenia; species Pollenia griseotomentosa. The sequence continues at coordinate 188,153,213 of OZ007562.1, read as the reverse complement.
TAAAGAAGGAATGTAGGATAATAGAAGACCAGCTACAGAATTATTTTGGTGAGGTGGAATATGCAAGTTTCTTAGAATATGAAGATAAATTAGCGAGTAATTTTAATGAGAAGATCAAATGGAGACATAGACGGAAATTTCAAGACCTCGTTAATTTACAAAGAAGGGAACTAGGTATAAAATTTAATAATAAATGGTTTGTTAACAAATCTAACATAAATATACCATTTGAAGCACAATGGGTTCTCTCATTAGGTCATAAACACATGCTACCGACGGAAAGGAAACATTTTCCAGTTTTGAAAATTATAACTGAAGGAGAGGATTTAGTACAGACACTTAGGGCAAAAAAGCAACAGGAAATAGCAAGAACAAAACTGACTACAAATATAGATAACCATATTAATAAAATGAGATTAACAAATAGGGATAAGTTTATATTGGACAAAGTAAAGGAAACATATAGATTTTTGAGATCTAATAGGGACATTATTATCTTGAATGCAGACAAAGGGAATACAACGGTGGCGATGAATAGGGTTGATTATGAGTTAAGAATTAATGATATTATAAGGGATAACTTGAAAAGATAAATAATAATTTAGTTCAGGAACTTGATATAATTACAATAACGGAAAGGAATAAACTTAAAACTAATACGGCAATGGCACCTAGGCTATACGGTCTTCCAAAAATTCATAAAATGGATTTTCCATTGAGGCCAATATGTTCAATGATAAATTCTCCATCATATGAACTATGTAAATATATAACAAGAATTCTTAATAAAATTACTGAAAATTCAAATTCTCTTCAATTTAAAGACAGAATTAGGAATATTACATTAGATAACAATGAGAGGTTAATTTCTCTTGATGTAGTTTCATTGTTTCCTAGCATTCCAATAGACTTAGCTATAAATATAGTAGATGAAAAATGGAATATAATAAGGGAACATACGAATATGGAGAAGGACTTATTCTTACTTTTTTTTTAAATTTTGTATAATAGATAGTAGATGTTTTCAATTAAATAATCATATATAAAACCAAATGAAAGGACTTCCAATGGGTTCGCCAGCTTCTCCGATTGTAGCAGATATAGTTATGGAAAGGTTATTAGATATATGTGTTGAAAAATTAATTATAAAACCGAAGATCTTGACAAAATATGTTGACGATTTATTTTGTATAATTTCTGAATCAGGAATAGAGCAAATGCTAGATATTTTAAACTCTTTTCATTCAGATATTAAATTTACAATTGAAAGGGAATCTAATTCAAGAATATCATATTTTGACACTTTGATAATTAGAAGAGGAAATAGGGTATTAATAGATTGGTATCAAAAACCAACATCTTCTGGTAGAATTATTAATTATTTCTCGAAACATCCAAAGAGAATAATTATTAATGCAGCTAAAAATTTTATGGAAAGAGTTCTAAAAATAAGTGATTCAGAATTTCATAGAGATAATAAAAGGAAGATTTCAGGCATTTTAACTGATAACAGCTTTCCTAAACAATTAATAACAGATTAATTAATACAACATAATAATTGTAGAATAAATAACCAAAATAGTATTACAGAACAAAGGATTTATAAGTCGGTAACATACATACCTAAATTTTCAGAAAGATTAGAAAAATCAAATATATATGATAGCAAAATATACAAAATAGCTCATAAATCTTTTAACACAGTAGGTAAACTATTTACTAAAATGAAAGACAAAATAAAGAAGATGGATATGTCAAATATTGTTTATAAAATACCATGTAAGGGTAATGTTAGTGGACAGTGTAATAAGGTATACAAAAAATAAACTGAAAACTAGGATAGAAGGACATAAATCAGATTAAAAATATAGAAATATATCACAAAAAACAGCTTTATCAACTCATTGTGCTAATCTAAATCATTATCCAGATTTTGAAAATACAACTGTTTTAAACACAGAAAATAACTATAAACGTAGATTTATGTTAGAAATGTTACAAATTATAAAGGTTCCGACAATTTCAAGAATTAATTTTAAGTCAGACACTGAAAATGTAGCACAAAATTATAGACACTTAATTTATAAAAATAGAAACGGAAGTTAAAAATTTATTTATATTGTAATAGATCAAGTTTGATTTCAAAAATATTTTTTTGTTTTTGAATTAAAAATTTTTTAATTTGTCAGTTATTGTTAAATTTGTTATAATTTGTTAAAAATTTATAAATAAAGAAAAAAAAACCGGAAGAAGGCACTCAAGGAAGTGCCGAAATATTGGTTTTTATATAAACGTTAAAAGTTTTTTTATAACTAAAAGACCTGAAGCTCGAAAATTTAGTAATATTTGAAATATTAAAGGTCGAACAAAATACATATTATATACTTAAAATCGTTTTTTAGAACATAAAAAAATTAAATAAAAAAAAATGAAAAAAAATTATTTTTGGGATTCGAACTGGCAATATCATCAGTCTCAGGAGAGAACTTAACAACTCGGCTACGAATGCTTTTACTGAAGAAGCGTTAAATTAAGATATTGAGTCTATGAGTTTGTTTCTTTATTTGAGCGGCATATCATATACATGCATTCATGTGTATGTGTATGCGTAAAATTAAACACATTACAAATAAAATCCACCACTTGTAGTGAAGGGTATAAAAAAAACAACAAAAAAAAAACCACATTACCACCACTTTATTACCATAACCACTGTATGACCGTAGAAACCAAAATTGAATTGGTTTGTATGGTTTCTTTATGTCGTTTTGGTAATACAGTGTTGGTATGGTAATGTCACGTCTAATTGGACCTTTAAAGGAAAAAATTTGAGGCACCCGTAGTTTTTTACTCATATCTTTGCCATTTGTGAACCGATCTTGCTGAATTTCAATAGCAAACAATTCCGGACCATATGTGACATAAATGTTTAATAACCTGGCCCCCATCATATATGGGGTCTTCGGAAAATCCATTTCAACGGACAGACGGACATCGTTAAATCAACTGCGCTCCTTATAAGGAACCAGAATATATATACTTTATAGGGTCTAACATCAATGTTATAGAAATTACAAACGGAATGACAAACTTATATATACCCTATTCACCACCTGTGGTGAAGGGTATAAAAACAAATAAATCGCAAAGTCTATGTATTTGTAACAAAAAAAATGCTCAATCCGTTAACGGATCACCAGCAAATTCATTTAAATTGACTACTTGGTGCGGTTTACATGCTGACTTGTTTCATTGTTTCCAAAAATGAATTCGCAAACATCAACGGCACTTGGTTTTAACAAGATGCAACTTGTCGTAAAGCGCGCTTAGCAATCTATTTGTTACAAAATAAGTTTACAACTTTTTTTTCCAGAAGTGGTCCTGTTTACTGGCCCTCTCGTTCGTGCGATTGAACGCCTATTCAAGCCACAATAGATGTCATACAGCCAGATTTATTAGAAAAAGTTGCAAAACCTAGACTGATTGAATGGAATATTGAACTCGAAGCCGCGGCGGACATATGCCGGAAATCATATTTAGTCAGGGGTGTCATAGAACATCGGTTTCATTTGGTGTCATGAAAACAAGTCGGATTTGGTATTTTCGAATACAAATAAAAGCGATATTCGAATCAGCTGTTTAATGTTTTGGCTCATTTGGTTACAGCTTTAAATGCAATTTTTGTTTGACAATTTTGTAAATTTTGATTTTTGTACTAACATATTGTTAAAACCTGTGTTTTTAATTAAAGGAAAATTATAGAAAAGAAAATAAGAAGTGGTAATACAGTAAACATGAAATAAATGCCGGCGTTGTATTACTTGCATTGCATTGGTTGTTTACATTTATGTAATTTTGTTGTTTTGTAAAAATTAAATTAAATTTATTAAAAATATGTATAAACAAATTTGTTGTTTAACTTTATAAATAAATAGAATGACCACTGCTGTTGTTGCATATTTGCTGTTTGCAGAAAAAGTGAGAAGAAGACTTTTGCGAATTTATCAATTTTATTTACTTCTATTTGATGAAAAAATCTAACTGTTTAAAAAAATTAAATAAAATTATTAAGCTTTTAACAATTATATTTATTTCCAATAAAAAAAAACAAGAGCTGTAAGCTGCTTGGTTTATTTTCAATAAAAATCCGATAACATTGGTTTCTGTGACAACTAAAACCGACATTAATTTTAGTTCGAAGAAAAAAACCGACAACATTGGATTTCATGACACCAACGTATTTTTTTTTTTTTTTTTTTTTTGTCGGTTTCAAATCCAATACCGATAAGATTGGTTTCTATGACACCCCTGAATAATAAGATTATAATAAATTAAATTCATTCCAATAATATTTCTCTCTGCTATTATCACTTTAAGTTCTCATGCAGCTAAAAAAATCACCCAACTTTTTCAGAGAAAGGCACAGTTTTGTTCATCAGCATGCTAATTTTAAAAAGTCGAACTGTTTGCAAATTATACCCTTAACAATTAAATGTGTAAATTACTATTTCACTTATAAAAGATGTTCATAATGTAGTCACGTACATTTAATAACTTAATTTTTGTTTTCGTCATTTTTTCCAGGAAATGTAAGACGAATTCCTTTAAAAAAATTTAAATGAAACTTTTAAATCTGCTTTGGCTTTTGCAGATTGCAATAATATGCATGTAAAATGCAAATTGTAAAAGCAATAATAGACTTTGTATTGTGAATGTAATTTTAAATACAGTCAAATCCCGATAATTTATACCCCGATAAATCGTAATTCCCGGTAATTCGTAATAAGCTGTCCGTCCTTTGAAAAATCTCGTTAATTCGTAAAATTTTCATACATTTTGGCCCCTCGCTAATTCGTATTTTATTTTTTTTTTTTTTTCAAATAAAATAAAATTCACCTCTTAAAGATCGTAATGGTTTGCTAACTACCACTTATAATTCGTAATAAAAAACAACAGCAACATAGAAAGAATAATTTTTTGCTTACCGCTATTTTTTGGCGTGGGTTTTTGCTTGTGTGTGTTTATTTTCTTAAGATCAGTTTGTAACATGAATACTTTTTATATATTTTATTTTTAACAGTTGTCTTTTTTTATCGTTTAAGTAAAAAAATTGAAAACCCTGTTAATTCGTATTTATTTTATTTTAACTCCATTAAATCGAAAACCCCTATAAGTCGTAAGAAATTGCCGGCCCCTTGTGATTACGAATTATCGGGATTCTACTGTACATACTTTGATAAATTTAGTTTGGAAATGAATCCAATTCCAATTTGAGACAGATCTAAAGTTTTTGCCAAGGACGTTTATGTGAGCGAAATCATCTTTTTTGATGTTAATTAAAAGCTGTTGCCAATTAAGTTTTTTCAACTCAAAGCATAATTTTCTTCGTAGATCTTTCTCCAAAATTTTTGAATACATACATACACTCGCATTTCTAATTCGTTCTAGTTTGCTTGAAAGAAACTTTCGTAGCTACTTTTTTGTACTATTTACAAAAGTTTCGTACAATGTACGGCAGTTTTCGTACATGTAAGGCATTTTTTGAGTCTAGTGTTTATGTAATATTATTTTAAATATATCAGCGGTCGGCATATAAAAGCGTAGACTCAATAAACAGAAAATATATTTGCCAGAAATTGTTCAATTAAATAATTAATTGGTGTGTACATTAATTTTTCAATTAATTTGTTTTATCAACACATACATTTAAATGTTTGTGTACATGTTGTGTATTTTTTAGTTTATGCAATTAATTTGTTAATTAATTAAATTTGTGTTGCATGACTCGAAAATACAATTGATATGATCAATTCTTTTGCAAGGCAAAATTAGTAAAAAATGTTATTGTCTAAACGAATTTTTTAATTAAATTCAATTTTCTATTTTTTCTGTGTAGTTGACTTTATAACACTTAGAAAGTATTATTTAAATTTATAATTGCCTTCGCAATTACATTTGCCGTTAATGTTATTTACATCAAGGACTTAGCTCAAGTACATTTAGATTTAATGTTATTTTAAGATCTCATTAAAAAATACATCTTTATCACAATAAAAAATGATGAATTACAAATTACAAGTAATCTTAATTGAAATTTGTTTAACTACTAATTACCAGTAATTGTAATTAGGTAACAAATTGTTTATGTGAAAACTTGTGATGAAATTATATTGATTTGCTTTTAACTTCATTAACCGAATTATATGGGCAGTTTCACAAAAATTCTGAGTTTTCCACTTAGCGCCCGATAGCAATTTAACTTCTATTTCAGATACATGTTGTTCAAGTTTTTCTTTTTGTGGGATTAACCAATATACTAAAAGTAAAAAAAATATAGAAATTTTCCTTTGATATAATCTTAATTGCTTGATAAAAAGTGGATTTTTTTTTTTTTTTTTTTTTTTTTTTTGTGGAAATTCCTATATGTTAAATAAAATTTTTTGGTTTTCCTGGGGGTGAATTCCAGTTTCATGATAATGTGAATTGAAAAAATAAATTAATTTTCGTTTTTATTAAAACTTATCAGTCTTTACTGCAGGAAATGTCACTAGTGAATGTGCAAAGATTTACTATGGACGCCTGTGTGCTAGTGACTTATTATAACCCAGACAATGTTATTTTCTACAGACATTTAACACGTGCGTGTCATTGGAAATCTACTACTGACGTCGGTACTATTGACTAGGTATTGTTTTTTTTTTTTTTTTTTGGATCATATGCAGACGTTGGACCCAGAGATACAATTGTACTTTTTAGTAAATCTAGTCTACACTTTTGATACGAATTCGAATTCATAACAATCAATTTTGAATATTGCTTTTACTTTTTAAGAAACTTTACTTCTCAAATATAATTAACGGCATTTTTTAATAATTTTAATTTATGAAAATAATGTTTCATTCGATGAAACTTTTGTAACTAATGGAAGGAACACAATTGAGTTGTACGTCGTATGAACGTAACGTCGTAAATTTTTCTCTTGAAAATAATATAAAGAAAATCCAAATTTAATTAAAGTAATGTTTTTTTTTCTATCCTTTTATTTTTTTATTAAATATTCAATTTGAAAACACAAAAATAATTCAATTTAACATTTTTTTATTTTCTTTATTTATGACTAGGGCAACCATAAAAAAGCAAATGCTTATTTTTTGGTTTACAAGATAGCAAGATTTTGATTGAACACAAATTCTGATCATAAAAAAACAAAAAAAAAATGAGCTATATTTGTTAGGGCTTTTGTTTTTGCTTTTTTTTTTTGCAATATAGGCTTTTTTTACTTACCTTGCCATTTTAAGATAATTTTTCATTTTTTTCATACAAAAAAAAACTGATTTAATAAAATTTTGCAAAAATCGTTATTATTATTTTTTTTAAGTCCAACTTTTTTCTATAAATACTAAAAAATCAACCATTTCTTTGCTGCAATAATTCTGGTTAAAAAAATCGTTCAACGTTATGGTAATATTTTGTGCTTCCCTTGAACAATATCATCCCAAAAACCTATATTATCTCTGTATGTTATTATACCTACACTAAAGAGGGGAGAGGGTATTATGCATTTGTGCTGATGTGAGAAACACATTAAAATATTGGTCCTTAAGTATACCTAACGATGTCCGTCCATCCGGCTGGCTGGCTGTCCATGTAACCCCGTGCGCAAAGTACAGGTCTAATTGGCATAAGGGCGAATCGGTCTATAATTTAATATAGCACCCATACAAGCTGCTATCCTGAAGAGGGTCTTTGTGCCCACTATCAAACCATATTTAATGCAATTTAAGACATATGTAGATATTTCCATATTTATATGGGGAAAAAGGGCAAATTTCTGCCCATCAGTAACTATTTAACCGATTTAAATGAAATTTTAAACATAGGTAGATTCCTTTTCAAATAGCCATACACTCTCGAAACTTGTTTTTAAATACTGCGGTGTTGGGTATCATACGGTCGGGCTTGACCGACTATACTTTCTTACTTGATTTTTATGCAACTCTGTCTTAGCGGTACTGTAAGTAACGTACTTTTTATAGTGTTGTGTATAATTTTTATGTGTTAATGTTTTTAGTATTAAGCTTTTTTTTATCAACTTATTTTATTATTTGCTTGTTTAAGTTCTGTATTCTTACGATCAAATTCATCAGTCTGTAACGTCTTATTTCTTTTTAAATATAGTTTTTGTATAAAGTAACGTCTGTGAGTTCCCCTTCTCTCTGTTTTTGGTATAGTAACGTCTTATTTTTTGCTTTTTTCATATAGTTTTAGCTATTAAGAATTTCTCTGTTTATCATATATTGTTAATTTCTGCAAATTTTGGGGTTTTACGCGAAGTTGTAACAAAATTGGAAACGAAAAATCTTTCATTGGTTTTCTAAGTGAACATATATTTTGGGAGGCAAGCGAAATTATGAGTCCGATCGTATAAAATATACTTCAGAGCAAATACTCAATTTTAAATATGCTCCCTTAAAATCTGTAGACGTAGGAAGAACTTTTTCTATGTACAAGAACGTGCTGACTCCAAACAGACATAGTTTTCTTTTCGAAAATTTATTGCACCAACTTATAATTTACTATAACAACGTTCTAAACGAATTAAGTGGAAAATAAACAAGTTTAAATTGCTTTTTTTAATTTTAACAGCTTTTCTTCATGTTTTTAAACGTTTTTTTAAGAGCTTAAAACTGTTTTTTTAGTGCTTTTTTGATACCAAAAACGAGGATTAATTCAAAAATGAAGTTAGTTTTTCGTATAATTATTTGGTACCATATAAAAGTAGATAAAATTCAACACGAATAACTGTAAAAATTGTGGATCTATGTTGTTTACTTTTTTGTTATACGCTGTCTAATTGAATAATATTTTATAATATGGAAATATTTGTGAAAAAGTAAAAATCAAAATATTTTAATTGCGATTTCTGAGAATTGTATCTTAGAAAACACAATTTCTTTAAATGGATTCATCAACTTCAGGTATTTGACAAATTTATTAAAAGATTTTTTTAAAGAAAAATATTGAGGAAATATTTTTAAATTGGTCAAAAATAATTTAAAAGATTTTGTTATACGTGCTTTATTCCCAGTTTTTATTCTTGATAAAAACACTTGAAATTTATTGTTGATGGGATAAGCTATTCATATGCGCATTTCACTGGTTGCTTAGGCCAGATCATCAGGAAACTTCATCCATAAAGATTTTAGAAAAACTAAAGATATTAAACCAAATAAAACTGTTAAGCGTATAAGACTTATAGCAACAGTTCTACTTGTAACAATATCAAAGTTTAAACAAAACACATCAACAATAAACAGTGGGTTTATCTCTCCTTACATTCCCCACTACAATTGATTGGAATTCTTCCAACATTAATTGTAGTTGTAAGTAGGTTAAGAAAAAACAAAATGCAAAAACAACTTGCAAAAGCATGTTGCCAGGTAAGTTTTTCTTAGGCCGTGCACTTGCCAGTTTATTATCAAAAGTAATTTTTGGGAATAGAAAATTTTAATTTAAAAGATTTTGTTATTCGTGCTTAATTCCCAAAAAATTAGCTTTTTTTAAAGAAATGTTGATTTTCAAAATGTTTGTGAGAATATTTGGGCAAAACTATTTACATATTCTTAAAATATGGTTTTTCAGCTTGCATAATCAAAAAAAACCTTGGCCTTTTTTGCCCCATTTGAAAATATTTAAGATTTTTTGAAACACATTAACTTGTTTTTTCGGTTTTGTTCCGTTTAAATTATTATTTATTAAAATGAAAAAAAAAATTGATGTAGAATTTATAGAAAGATTGAGTTTATTGTTGTTTCCTGTGGTCACGAGATTCACTTCAAAAATTTCGCGACTTTTCACATAAAACCGCAAATCTTTTCGTAAACTTTTGCCCATGGTTTTATAAGTTAAGTTCTTACATAAGTTCTTAATTTATGTGCCCGATAAAGTTTCCTATGCTCTACTTCAAATCCTTTAATTTCAAGCAAAAACAATTACTATTATTAAAATCTACATAATTTAAATTAACCACAAACAGCACTTGATTTGCTTATTTTGTTAAATATTTCCGATATTGATGATGATTACCTGAAGATGATGATTATGATGAAGGTAACGATAATTATGAAGATGACTTTTAATTTCATATTTTAGCAAGGAATGTGCCTTATTTAAAAAAGATATATATTGTTCGAAAAATTTACATAGTTTTTTTGTTTTGTTTTTAGCTTATTAAATAAAACAAAATTAAAATTCCACTAAAATTTTACAAAAAAAGTTTTTTTTAGTAATTAATATACATAGAGTCCAAAAAAATATTGTTTCATAAAATACAGGCTTCCCTGAATTAATCCTCGTTTTGCATATATTTCACCCCACTGTGCAGCGTATGATAGAATTAGATCTATTTCGACGTACGGCGTGGATGCGCTTTTACGTTTACGCCAGCTATTGGGTGCCTTTGTTGAAAATATAAGACGTTTTAATTTGATAACGTATCTACGTCGTATGCTACTACGTTCATACGGTGCAATTATGTTCCTACGGTAAATTATCAAAATTTAGAATTAAATTTAAAAAAAAAAAAAAATTTAACCATTTATGTCCAAAAGGGCTCAGGTATAAAACTACCAAGTGCTCTGGAGACACAAAAAACTGAATATTAATCTTAAGTCATTTCACTTTTTAAAGCAGAGTATTTTCCTAAAGTTGTAAGCCTCTGTTTATGTTATAATATTAAAAACAAAAAAAAAAATTAAAATTATATTGCAAGAAGAAGTTTTCGGAGATAAGCCTTTTTCAAATATTATTTATTTATTTTTGAGGTTTTAGTATTAATTATTCAAATAATCTTTAACCTCTTCAGACCATGGGTACACATTTGTGTACCTTAACTTATTACAAGTTTTAAAGACTAGCGACATCTTGTGACCAATAGAAACAGTTTAATTACTTGCTTTAAGCTACTGCGCTTCAAAAAAATATCAAAAAATGGCAGGGCTTAGAAGTTTTAGCCATTATTTTAACATTTGAATTTACCAGTTTGAAAAAACCATACTGTTTGGACATTTTTCCTCAATAACTAATCGTTAAGACCTGAAGTACACATATGTGCACCTCTTTTTCTACCTCTTTAAATAAAAAAATTAAAAAAATAATAAAAACCGAAATTTAAATTACACCTCATAAGATAAAAAAAAATAGTTAATAAACCCTTTGCTCAATCGGTTCAGTTCAGATTTTAAGAAATTAAGGATTTACGTTGAAATTATTCATATTTTAAGACCTGAGGTGCACATATGTGCACCATTCATTTCTAAGAATTGAAATAAAAATTTTTAAAAAAAATATACAGTTGTCTTATTTGCTCCCCAAATGGTATAAAAAATATGTAAGAAATGTAAAAATTCAATGGGTTAATGTTCGGGTCTTAAGAGGATAACATAAAAATGTATATTTGAATTATAAGATAAGATTAACCCCTTTGAGGATTCATTTTAGAATCACAAAATTTTAATAAAAGTTAACAACATTTTCAACGAAAACTGTACAATAAGAACAACTCGGTACATTTTTACCTGTTTATTAAAATAACAAATAAGAAAAAACAAACATTCATAAAGCAAATACGATAATATTTCATCAATATAAAAATGTACATAAGGAATATTCTTCTACAAGTGACTGTGAATACTTGTCGTGGTTGGCCATTGCAGAATATCTTCATGACAATTTTGGAAATCGGCAATCTGAATATCATTATCCTCTGAGCAGCTGCATTCACACATCTTCAAAATGAAAACAAAAATTGTGTTATTATTTTAATTTTTCTCCTAAAACGGTTGCTTATTAAAACACACATATAAAATATTCTAAATAAAAATGGAGATGAGGCACCTTTGGTAAAGATAATTAACTTTATTATTAATTAATATCAATTAATAAATTAATGCAATACATTTTTCTTTGTATCCCGCCAAGAAAATAAATTTCTGCTTAATAATGCCTAATTGATTTTAAGAATGCTAAATAGCTTCTTTATTAACGAAGGTAAGAATTCATTTCATATGTAGGTAATATTTCCCCTGCCTTGGTAAGGGCGTCGCTGCATAAACACTTCTGTAAATAGGAGTTTAGTAAGGTTAATTTTTAAAGTCCACACTTTTATCTAAATATTGATTATGTTTTCCTTTAATATCTACTGGCTGGCTCACATTTCTTATAGTTACTTTTCCATCTTTTTCAAAAACAATTTTTTTATGAAAATTATTTTTTCATATGAAAATATCTTGGCACTAGTTTTCACTTTATAACAAAAAAAAAAAAATGTAGTCGACAGAGTTGTGTAAGTCTGAAAAATATTTTGCTTCGTTTCATTTTTTTTAATGTGAAAACATGAACCATTTTTCATTTTTTTACTGAACAGGAATCGAAAAACTTTATTTATATCGCATATGCTCCCTTAAAGTTTTCTATTGAAATTCAGCAAAATCGTTTCATAAATTACTGAGATATAAGCAGAAAATCGCGATTGCCTGTAATCATAAAAATTCCCTGCTACTGTTTTCTCATTTTTTTAATATTAATGTGAAGACTTTATTCTTTGCATTTTTAACACATAAATACTCAACAATTTTCTTATACCCAACACCACCACTAGTGGTGAATGATGGGTACATATACTAAGTTTCTCATTCCCATAAAGTATATATTCTGGCTCCTAGAGTAATTCTAAGTCGATTGAGCCATGTCCGTCTATTAAAAACACGCTTTCTTTCGAAATACTCGAAAGAAAAAAACAATGTTGGCGTTAAGCCGCTTGGGATTGAAATCCAGCAAAATCGGTTCAATAGGATGAGAGTTATGAATCAAAATGTGGAACCATCAACCTAAAAAATTTTTCATTTTGTTACAAAATCTAAGATAAATGATAGTTTAATGCATTTATTGGTAAAAGATTTTAAACAAAATTCGTTTTATATGACAAGAAATGATGCCACAGATTCATGCAGATCGGTCCAAAATTTACCATAGGCCCCATAAAAAGCCCAGACTCGGAAAACACTTTAATACGTGTTTAACTGTATGAAATATTGCTTCTGTAGTAAAACACAGTCTTGTAGAACTATTTTCACACTGTCAAATTTTGTCCGTAATTTACCATAATCCCCATATAAAGGCTACTCTCGGAAAATACCTTAGGGGTCATGTAAAGCCCACCTCTGAAATATTTTTACTGTCGGTGGAGGTTATCAAAGATTCGGCACAGCCGAATATTGTCCTCTTACTTGTTTTTAATTTTGTTTGATAATATGTGTTAGTGGGTGTATTTTCTCTTGAATTTTGCCTTATTAATGTTATTAAATTTCCAAGTAAAATTTATGATTTTTCTCAAAAGTTCACATTACAAGTATCATTACAAGTAAGAGACGAAATAAAGTTGTTTAAAAGTTAATTAATTTTTCTCAGAAACAATAAAAATTTTCCTTACAACAACATTTTATTCATTAGAAATTTAAGGATTTTAAAATAGACTTTAATAACACCAAATTGAAAGAAATATAAAGAGTCTGTCCTTCAAATGTATAAATTATGCTCTTCCGATAAAGAAGTACATTTTCAATAATAAAAGAGGTAAAAGTCGTGTTTTTAAAATAAAAATTAAGTGAAACACCATTCATTTTGACTGGAATTTTATAAAGGAAAAACTCACATGTTACTAAGAATTTATTTACTCACACAAAAAACATTTTTTAATAAAACACAAAGTCAGACATTCACGGTTACAAAAATACGTGAAAACGGCATATCGTTGGTCTCTTTTATAAAGGCCCCAACTGCAATATATTTATTTATTTCAAGCCAAAATGTATAGCTTGAGGACCTATGCTCCTTATAGAAACTAAAGAAATTAATATATGAGGGGTTTCGTGTAAAGTGACCCAATTTTTGAAGCCGATGTTTTCTGATTGGGATGAAAAGTGATTTAATTCCTGTGGTTAAAACATTATGGGTATTACAGTAACAAGGTATGAAAGTTTAATAAGGTATGTTACATACTGTCTAAAAGGTTAAGTTGTATATTTTCTCAGTATGGGGTTTGTTTAATAGTTTAAGAAATACTTACACACAAATAGAGACTAATTCAAAACAGTGCACATGCTTAACATTTTAAATTTAAATATCAAATTCGCGTCCCACTAAGCGACCATAAAGATCTTAAAGGAAAACACCTACACTTTTTTTTGAGCAAACAAGAATATTGATTTTTTTTTTTCGAAAGATTGATCAAAAGGCTTTCTAAGCTACTTAGGACAAATTTTGCTAAGAACAATAGGTTATAAGTTACATTGATGAGAACAAACACCTGTTTGGCCAAAGTGCCTTATAACTCAGAAAATTCTCGACCGATCTTGTTAAAAAATTGTGTCCATGCTACTACTCAATAGGACTTCCCAATATATATAAAATGTATATTTTAGCAATTTAATTAAATTTAATTAACCAAACATAAATATTATCAACACAATTCTTTTTAATATTTAATTTATATTATACAAAAAACACATATTTACCTGAAGTAATTATTTTATGTGTATATTAAATTGTAAATTGGAATATTGGAATGAATATATAATATGGAATAAGTCTAAAACCAATAAATACTCCAAGGCATCTTAGCTGGTCAACAAAACCAATTTCATTGTTACCAATAGAACCATTCAAATTACTTATTTGATTTCCAAAAAATGTCTTTAGTTTCAGAATTATTTATTTGAACATTGTTCGTAGATGACCAAAAACGGAAACGTTCAAAGCTGTAATTTGCATTAGGTTGTAGAACAGCATTATTGGGTTTATTCGTATTAAATCAGAGAAAAATCTCGTCAGCAAAAATTAACTATAAACATTATTATCAATAACTTATGGACAAATGTGTTGTTTGAAAGATTTATTAAATATGTTTACTGTTTTCAAAAAAAAAAAAAAAAAAAAAACGATTTGCTTGTAGTAACAAAACTAACACTACAACAGTAAATAAAACTTTTTCTGGTTTGTGTATAAACAACAACAACCCTTTAATAAAAAAGGGGGATGTAAGAAAAGATAAACTCACTGTTTATTGTTGGTGTTTTGTTTAAAGCTAAGATCCCACTATCGGCTCAAATAGCACAATCTGTGACAATTTTTATCGTGCTCTATCGGCGCACATTTAAAAACATTGCACAATTTATTCTTGGGTAGTCCCATTATCGTCGCACATTGTGACAACTTTTTTCGGTTCATATCGGCCAAAACTCAATTGCGACAATAATCGGTACAATGCGGTCACACTATCGTGTTATTTGGGCAAATAAAATCATATGTTTTTGTTTATTTGCTTGTTGGCAGACTTAATTTTACTTTAGAAATTCGCAAAATTCTCCGTCTGAATATTCCATTATGTTTCCTAACAATTTTTAATAATATATTATTATATAATAAAAAAATGTATTCCATTTAATCCAAACTTTCTGCACTTGTTCCTTTTTTTTTGTAATTGTTGCTTTGTAAACATTTGTTTACAAACCAGGGATGGCAACATCGATACAACTGCAATGTTTTGTTAAAGCGAATTGTTTTCTTTTATTAACCCATTTACGCCCGCTGTGCCAATTTGGGAACACTTCATTATTTCCGGCTTATGACAAAGTTTTTGACATTATTCAATATATGTTTACCTTATTGATAAACTAAAATTTCAGAAATTTCTATAACATCAAAAAAAATTTTTTTTTTTCAAAAAAGTAAAATTTTAGTTGCCAGTTGGTGCAATTTAAAAATTTCGTTTTGCCATCCCTTGTATCGGCGCTAATTGGCGACTGTGATCGGCGCACAAGTGGCCGATAAAAATCGGTACATATTAAACAATTTGATTGCTCCACATTGTGCAAAAGAGTGTTCAAAATATCGGCGCATCAACGTTAATTTTGATTGTGCACAGTCAGCACAATTTCGGCGCAGATTGTCGCATATTAAAAAATGTTGACCGTTCACACTATCGGCACATGAAATACGACAGAAATAGGTACATTGCGCCGATAGTAGGATCTTAGCTTAAGCTTTGATATTGTTATAAGTAAGACTTTGAGTGCATCAAATTCTTATTCGCTTTGGAAAAGGTTTCCTGATAAAGTTCAGTGTATCCTATGAAAAATTGGGAATTTAGCACGTCATACACAAATCTTATTTATAATAAATTTTATATTCCCGTAAATTACTTTGAAAAAAAGTATAGTTTCGGTTGGTTATCAAATTGTGTTTCTATGCATATTTTTAATATTCAGATGTTTTTCATGTAAAATTTAAAGCAACATTTTTTTTTTTTTTTTTGTAAAATAGTTAAAACATAACAATTCCATTTTTTAAACTGTTAATTGTTAGAAAACCAGATATTAAGAGTTCTTCTGTACTGAGAAAAGGAAATACAGCAAAAGTGAGTTAATGGAGAAGATAGATGGGGAGAAAACTTCATCTAGTTTTAAGAATTACTCTATTCCAGAATGGTGCTCTGAAGCTCTCTCATTTTCACTGCTGCTGGGTGTCACGCTTTGGTGTTTAATAAAGCAAAAAGTATGTATCATGGATAGAGAAGGTAAATAAGAAAAATCAATTAAAAATACACTTATGGCGTTTTCTTTTCTGAGTAAAATTCTGCATTTATTCTGCCTTCTACATTTTTTTATGTTCTTTTCTGAAAAACATGTGTTATTTTAAAAGTGTAAAGCGTTCTTTTCTGATGATGTTCCCTTTAAAATTAAAAAAAATGCTACATGTTCAACACTAATTTTTATTAAAGGGGCATGAATGCAGCACTAGATCAAGGCGAATTTAGTACAAGGTGGTGGCAAGTTTCGAACCGTAAACACTAACAATGCAATACAAGAAACATCTGTTGTTTCTGTTGGCTTTGGATTGTTTTAGTCTTGCCACAACCTGTAATTGAATTAACTTTGCGCTAATTGTACTTTATTGTTTAATTCGTTTGTAAACGTAAAATATGAAACGCTTCTTAAAAATTAGGGGTACATTTAAACATGTTGCCAAGTCACATGTAACACTTATGCACCACTTTTTTTTAGAAAAGAAAACGCCATTATTTTGTTTTTATACAAATTATTTATAAATTAAACAAAAAGTTTGTTAGAAAGTGACGTCCAAATTAAATAAACAACGAATTTGTTTCTGTTTACATATTTGTTTGAAATTATCAATAATCATGTTTTTTTGAATGAAAGTTTTTACTGTTTGTGTTCGAGTTTACAATTCTGTAAATAAGTCCTCCTTTATACAAATTTTTGTTTGACAAAATGAATTCCTTTATTTAACCTTAAATTGACTTTTTTCTGTGTATTATACAAGTTAAGATCATAGCTGTAAGATATGAATTAAATACAAAATTAAAATACGTTTTTTTAGTTTTAATTTCTATTTTAAAAAAGAAGATAGAAACAATTTTAGTTTAAGATTTTTTGTTAAAATGTTTGCGGTATTAAGTTTTATAAAATCAAATTAAATTCTGATATATTTAGATATTTTTAAATAAAATTTACTTTAAAAAAAAAACTCAAAAACTTTCTATATTTCTAAGCTGAATATATTTATATCACTTTAATTTAAATAAAAAAAGTTGATTTGTAGCTTTAGAATTTTTATTCAACAAAATTGGTAGAAAATAAAAATATTCATACAAAAAAAAAATAATAATATTCAAAAATTTCTATTAATTTTTTTAAATTTTTCCTTGAGAAATGACGAAGACAATTCAATAAAAAAACTGGGATAAAAAAGTGCAGCTCCAGTTTAAAAAAACAAAGAATCTACATGCATACCTTAAAAATGTTAACCAGTTCCTTAATTTACTATTAAACAGTTTTCGCTAGGGGAAAGAAAACTAGCACAAAACTTTTTACTGGACAGTTCTAAAGTGAAAGGGACCGGTTCTAGTTCTAACACTTTATATAAAGGGGAGTTGTCACTTTTACATGACGATGTCCTAGGAGGGGGTTAATTGGCACCTTTTTGACACTTTGTGACAGGACACACAAATAACCTAACTGGATACATTCGATTTTGGTTAAAATAATGCATGTAGCAGATATTGTCCCGAGTGAACCATGTTAATATCATAGATTCTCTTCATATAAGGTAATACCAGATAGAATCAGCCACTAACAGCATAAAATACAGTCACATGACTAGTTTTGTGCCTATAACTTCTCCTCCGAAGTAACTATACTTTAAACACATTTTCACGAGTTAAGTGATATGTCTTGTTTTCACCTATTACAATTCGTTCCGTTTAATCAAAATATTGTATTCACTAGTCACGGGATAAGTGCTTTAAGAATAATTGTCACAAATTTCCCACAGGGTAATTTATAGTGTTAAAAGCCTAGCTTAAATCTATGAAACCAACAACGACAACTAATCACTATATATGATGATGTTCAGACGCAGTTAAATTTAACAATAAAGAAAAGCATTGATACTGCGAATCAAAAAAAATCCAAAAATCAAATCTATGTAACAGTTTTACAAGCAATTGGCATTATGATACATACAGCTTTTATAAAATTTACCTTCTCCTGTAAAGTTGCAATTATGTAAGTTCGTGTCTCTCTACATGAGACCAACGAAAAGTAAATTGTACATACCTACGAACACTTATACGTTCTTGTATATTGTGTAAAAATGGCATACACACACACACGTTCTTGTGGTTTACAATATTTCAATGCAGATGTATGGAACTATGTTTTTTTTTATACCCTTCACCAAAGGTAAAAGGGTTTATATAAGTTTGCCATTCCGTTCGAAATTTTAACATTATTGATCTTATGACCAATTTTCAGGATAGTATTTAAATCTATATTAAGTTAATTTTTATATTAACTTAAATCGTATTGAAATACAGATTGATTTTTTAAGTTTTATTTGAAAAGTCTTATTTAATTAATGCTAAGTTCACACTTAGGTTTTTAAACGCGTTTAAGCAATATGTTGATTTAGCTAATCAAAGCCGTTCACATTACATTTGAGATGATAACGATGATAGATGATTAAGAAAAAAACACAACAAACAAACAAATATTTACTTTAGTATATTTAGTATTTAGTATTAAAAATGGATAAAAACACTTTTATAAAGTTATCAAAAGATTATTTTAATCATTTTAATAATGAAATTGTGCAAAATTCATGAATTATTTAAGGAAAAAAATAAAACCAATTAGCAGAAATCGTGGCCGGTTGTACACGATCATGTTGGCGATTCTATATTCTACAGGTATGTTCAGTGGATTCTATGTGATTTATGAAGTGATTTAGTTGTAATCATGTCAATTTGAAGTGATTAACAAATCACTTCAATGTATGGGTAATCATCTCGATTTTAAAGTGATTAGAGCTTAATCACGTCGAACTGCTTAAACGCGTTTAAGAAGCCAAATGTGAACATAGCATAACATAAAAGTATGGTAGCACTACTAAATACAAAAAAATGTCATAACGAGTTTATTTATTTGCAAGGTGGTCTCAAAAAAAAGCAGCTGAATGTTATTGCTTTGCCTATTGTTGTTGTATTGTTGTCATATTGAGGCCACCTTGCTAAGTTATTCCAATGGAAACTTAAGTTAAATTTAAATGTGCCACATCGGTGAATTAAGTTTTATTTAAGTTTTTAGTGAAGAAGAGAATTTTGATTTTAAAACGATTTTAAACATAAATATGTTTTAATATCAATCCTGAAAATTGGCCATTAGACCCTATACGTTCATTTAACGAAGTCCGTCTGCCCATGTGTCTATTAAAATGGGGTTTGCGAAGACCCCAGATTGGATGGGGACTTGGTAGTTATATATTTATGTCACGTAAAGTCCGAAATTGTTTCCTATTGAAATTTAGCCTAATCGGTCTGCAAATAGCTGAGATATGAGCAAAACCCACTACTGCCTCTAATTTTACTTTTTTTGTGTTCTTTTATTTTATTTTTATGTATATCTGAAGAACGGCAGTAGCCAAACTTTCCAAATTAGGTAAAATCATTTAATTTATCAGTGCACAGCATCCGACAAAATGTGGGCGTGATTGGAAAAGTGTTCGTATCTAAAGAACGGTACATATTTATATAACTTTCTGTTATTATCGCACCATGGCAAAGGGTATATTTGATTCGGCTTAGCCAAATATATCACTCTTACTTGTAATATATACATATTTATATTATTCATTCGTTTACAAAACAAGTAAAAAAGTACAGTCGGTCTGCTGAAAAGCACAAAATTTTGTTATTACATTTAAATTATCCTTCATATGTAAAAGTTATTTACCAGAGTGAAAACATATTATATTTTTTTCGTGTTAATGAGATTTTTGGATCCATATGGTTTTTATTGTCAGTTTTGAATTTATCGTTATAAAAGTTTTCCATAAAAGTTACTTTTGCCAATTTTTTTTTTTTTTTTATGAAAATTTTTTGCAATAATAAAAGCTTTCATGAACAGACAATAATATTACAATAGTTGTTTTGTTTTAAGTTTTTTATATTATAACCTAATAATTAATAGTTATAAATTTTTATTTAAATTAATATAATATGGCACCAACTTACACCATACATTAGTATAAAATTAATCAATAAATAAAGCGTAAAATTAGATCACATTGTTAACGATTTTACTTAAATGGTATTAAAGTATTTAATTAATGCTTTATGATGGTTATAAGGAGGCAAACGATAATTTCTTAGAGTGGGTCTTGAACACGAGTTTAATGTTAGCGACAAACTATAATTAATTAATATGAGAATAAATTTAATTGAGAACTAATTGTCTTTGACGTTTCTAAGAGGTGGTTTAAACCTCGCAGCATTGCCATACTGAATAACACCAAATGGCAGCAACATATTTTAAAATGGATTTTTTTATCAATGCACTTTACCAGGGCTGCCAGGTACTTTTTTTCCTTGTCCCCAAAAAGTTAAAAAAATATCCCCAAAAGTCCCCAAATTAAGAAACATACCCTTAAATAGTAAAAATTTTTTTTTTTTGGTTGTTTTTTCTGACCAAATTTTATATTTTGTTAAAAAAATAGTAAAAATAGTAAGAAAAATTTTAATAAGAAATCCCCAAAAATCTCCAAATAAAAATTTTTAGTAAAAACAAATATTTTATTTTGTTTGTAGGGACTGGGCTCGGCATGTTTTCTAAAATCCTTTTTATGCGATTCCAGTGGGGAATTACAAGCAGAACAATATGCTGTTATTGAAGGCGACTGAGCCAATTTTAAAGAATTTGGAGCTTGTTCAATCGGTTTTAGCCATCCTTATAATAAACAATAGAAATACATACATACGTCATTTATTTAATAGTTCGATGCATCATAACTATTAACCAATAGCCCAGCATTCTTTTTCCTAAACTTTATTATATTGTCTTTCATTTTCACTTCTTTTTGGGGAAGACATATGTAACATGTTTGCTTGAAAATTGTCTTTAAAAAAATCAAAAAATTTATGTGTTTTCAACCGTTTTAGATTTAATTTAAAAATTTTTTTTTTAACACTCACTCAAGAAAAATAAAATAAGTTTATAAAGTACCTTTTACACAGTTAACAAAAATGGTAATCTGAATTAGGACATTTTACACCATATAAGTTGTTGATAAGAGTTAGATAAAAGTTTTGCTACTTTTTTCGTATTTTATATACGAGACAAAGAAAAATAAGCGGAAATAACAAAATAAGGAAAAATATATTAAAAGAGTGTTAAATCCCCAAAAAATCCCCGAATTTTTTTTTAAATCCCCAATCCCCAAATGACCTTTATTGTCCTTTTTGCTCGCATAAATCCCCAAGTCTGACAGCCCTGCACTTTGCATTTTATACAAAAGAAGAAGAAATTTCGCCGCCCTATAATTCTTACATAAAGAAAATTTATACTTAATTTTTTTTAAGCCCTCCACCACAATTAGTTGTGAAGAGGATATACTAAGTTTGTCATTCCGTGTGAAACATTTTTATTATTCATCTCAGACCCCATAAAGTATATATATTCAGGCTCCTTGAGTAATTCTTAGTCGATTTAGCCATGCCCGTCTGTCTGTCCGTCTGTTGAAAACACGCTCACTTTTGAAAAACTCAAAAGAAATGAACAAACTTGGTGTCAAATTGCTTGTAGCAGTTTTGGACTAAAATCCAGCAAAAGCGGTTCAGTAGGATCAGAGCTATGAATCAAAATGTGGAACCACCACCTTAAAAAATAATTTTAATTTAATTTAATTACAAAAACTAATATGTATATATGGTGGAACCATACACGGAATGATATAAGATTTTGCAAAAGTTAATTTTATTTGATTGGAAATCACAGTGCACAATTTCGTGAAGATCGGTCCAAAATTTACCCTAGGCCCCATATAAGCCCTGCTCTCGGAAAACTGTTTAGTACGCCTAAGACCGTAATAAATAATGCTATCAGAATAAAATTGAATACTTCACAGTTTTATAGGACTAGAAATAACATTAATAAATTTATTGATGATCGGTCCATAATTTATTATAGGCCCCATATAAAGCCGACTCTGGTAAATTAATTAAGTACGCCTAAAACCGTAGCAGATATATTTATTGTGGCAAAATTTCTTCCAACTAAGTTGCATATGTGTATTAATATATATTTTTATTATATATATTTAGCTGGTGAGGCCTAACTCCATTTGTGAAAATAAAAATGCAAAATATGGCCAGAAAAAATATTATGCAATTTTGTGATAAACGGTCCATAATTTACCTTACATCCCATATTTAGCAGCCTTCTGAAATTCACTGTAAACCCTAACTCTTATTTCGCCGCTGTGTTGAATGTTATGGTTTTTAACACCAGAAATCACCCTGCAGAATATTGGGATGATTGGTCCATAACTAACCATGGCTCCAATATAAATACCCCGCCAAAAAATAATTTAAGTTCGGCTTAAACTGTTACGAATCATGATATTTTACTCAAGCTAGTTACTTTCTGATTGTCCGTCAAAAATTTAATATATGTCTAAACCGCAACCAATTTTAATGCTGATGTCTGTTTTTATAAAGATAAATTAATAATAAATAGACATCATATAGATATCACTACTGAAATATTCGAACCGTCGTTGGAGGGTATCAAAGACTCGGTAAAGCCGAATAAAGTACTCTAACTTGTTTTTATTTAAGTTTTCATATGTTTCAAAATCACTGAATTCTTCATCTTTACTAGAATAATCCATTTTTCTGTTTTCTAAAAAACAATTTTTTTTTTTTTGCCCAAAAAACACGAAGTCAAACCTTTGATATGAAATGACTTTATCATTTGACATCAAACACAATTCTCAATCGATTTCTGGGTATACAGAATTTTTAATCAATAACAGCCGTATTTATAACAAAAAGTTAGCCACAGTTTGTACACTACGTACAACGAGCTGCTAACTAGAATTCCGATTAAGCCTAGCAGCTTGTAAGCACAGAGTTTATTTATAACAAACTCCATCTGCTAACTAAAAAAAAATCAACTCTGAATTTTAATGATGCCACATTATATTACTGAAAAATGCAACACGTTTGAATTAATCATCTCTGGTTTTGTCATTTTTTTTTGTAAATTTTTTTTGTTTTTTCCTCCACATATAACAAATTTAAAAAGTTTTTAAAATTAATATAAAATAAAAAAAGAAAGAAACATAAAATAAAACAGTAATTAAAATAAAACCAACCAAATTGTTTAACATTAAACAGCTGTTTCTTAAAAGTTGGCAAACGTTTGGCAGCTGGTTAAAAAGAGTTTAGCAAATCGTTAGCCAGAGTTTGGTAAGTGTATTATAAATAAACTTTGAGCTAACTTCATGCCAAATTTCCATTATAAATACGGCTGGAAGATTTGAGTGATTTGTCTTTTCTTAAATTTTATGGGAGAGTATTTCCTGATAATTTGACCTAAGCAACTATTGGGGGATAGAAACAACAAATTTCGGTGTTTTTATCAAGATATATTGATATTTTAATCAGGCTTAAGTTCATTGAATTGATTTAAAATTATTTTTATGAAGAAAGAAATTTTGCAACATGAAGTGAATTAAAATTTTCAATAATAACACAAGCGAACAAATTTAAACTTTTTGTGGAAACGGATTGCAAATATTTACTAATTTGAGGTCGCTGATTTCAAATCTATTCTCCATTTTTCTCTATCAGCTCTACTTTTCGAGATATACCGTTATGTCCAAAATTAAGTCATTTTCACTACATATATTGGAATAAATTGAAAACGGTGGACCATATCCAGTTAACAAAAAAGTCCGAAACTCGGCAACAGTATTATCTTTGAGCCGTGCTTACATTGTTTTTAAATTTGCCCTGTAGTTTCAGAGATATCGTTGAATTTTTGAAAACAAAAAGGAAAATTTTGAAAAATAAAACAAATTTTTTGTTCTTTTGAAATTCAAAAAAAAAATAAATAAATAAAATTGCGATAAAAATCACAGTCTTGGTCTAAAAACATTTAGCTCAACATAATTTTAAATGAAATGAGGTTTAAATTATTGTAATCGGTGCACAACTTTTGATTTTATGCACAATTTTCTGAGAAAACTGAATATCTAAATGTGTTTAGACCAAAACTGTGATTTTTTTAAAGAACAAAAAATTTGTTTTTTTTCAAAATTTTCCTTTTTTTCCTCCAAAATTCAA
Organism: Pollenia griseotomentosa; assembly: GCA_963931875.1. Taxonomy (NCBI): domain Eukaryota; kingdom Metazoa; phylum Arthropoda; class Insecta; order Diptera; family Polleniidae; genus Pollenia; species Pollenia griseotomentosa. The sequence continues at coordinate 188,128,450 of OZ007562.1, read as the reverse complement.
ACCCCAAAAAGTATATATATATTGTGGTTCCTTGAGTAATTCTTCGATTAGCCATGTCCGTTTGTCCGTCTGTTGAAAAACTAACATAAACGGTGCCAAAATGCACGGATTGTAAAAAGTCTACTCGCGACGAATATTGTTGTTGCAGTAGACTTTGTTCTTTCGTAGTTTGATAAGGCTTCAAATCAAAGAGAAAATGTCGTGAATATCGATCCATAATTTACCATTTTCTCCATGACAAACTGGGAAATTATTTAAATACGTCGAAAACGGTAACAATTTTGTTATAATAAATCCATAGTTTACCTTTAGGTCTCATCTTAAGCAGCCTTCTAAAAATCACTTTAAAACTATAAAAATAATTTATTTGAATTTAGGATTTTTAATACCAGAAATGGCTCTACAGAATTTTGTGCTGATTGGTCCATGATTTACCATGGGTCCAATATAAATACCCCTTTCGAAGATGATCTCAGTTCGGCTAAAACTGTTACAAATCATGATATTTTACTCAAATTTGTTAAAACTAACTTCTATATAACTACACTCACAATATTATTACAGTAACGGACTGTAGTTTATTTAAGAAATATTCCGTTCAGTCATTTTTAAATAAATAAACATTTAAAATTCCAAGCAAATTTATTTTTAACTGATTCTAACAATTATTCAAAAAACTAAGTGCATGTTAATACGGATTTTCAGTTGCAGTTAATATTGTCCGTTGATTGAGTTAAGTTCTTCTTTATGTAAAAGTAAATAAAAATGTAATTTAAAGCAACGAAAAGTTCATTTAATTTTAACTGTCAAAAATTCAACCGCGAATTCCGTAAAAACAAATCAATATTCAGTTATCTTATATAAATTAATTGTCAAAAAATTAACTACATATTCCGAAAAAACAAATAAATATGCAGTTATTTTATAAAATTTTACTTTCAAAAATTCAACATTATATTCAGTAATTTTTACTTATCTATAAAAAATGAATTGCTTGTTTTGTGTAAGCAATTCCCATTTTCTATTTGTTAAAATAATTTAGTTAAATACATCAAATTTTAAAAGTAAAATAATTGCGAAGCCAAATCGGTCATGCTGCTGGTGTCTTATAATTGAGAGTTCTTCTGTAAACAACGTGGTCAGTACAACAAAAGTAAAACAAACGTGTGTAACTGGGTAAGTAAATTAAAATATTCTCCCTCTCTCGCTTATAAGAAAAACAAGCGGACAGGTGTCTGTCTGGTGTTTTATAGAAATTCGGCTCTTTTGTGGAGTAAACGAAAATTTAATATAATAACTGAATATTTAATAGTTTTTACTGAATATGGGGTCAATTTTTTGACAGTAAAATTTTAATAAATAACTGAATATTTAATCGTTTTTACTGAATATGGTGTTGAATTTTTGACAGTAAAATTTTACAAAATAACTGAATATTTATTTGATTTTACGGAATATGGTGTTGAATTTTTGACAGTAAAAATTAAATGAACTTTTTGTTAAAAATAAATGAAAAATAGGTAGACCGGATTTTAATTGAACTTTCATTTATTTTATATTACAATTTCAGTTAATTTTACGTACAGAATATTGTGAGTGTAGAAATAGCAGCATAAAGCTTTCTGATTGTCGGTCAAAAAATTACCATATGAGTTTTTTGCTGTTTTTTGGAGGTACCCATTTCGAAAAGGGCTCATCTCCATTTAATTAGCAATCGTTTCAGGAGAAAAATTAAAATAATAACACGATTTTTGTTTATCTTCATTTTGAAAATTTGTGAATGCAGCTGCTCGGAGGATAATGATTTCCATATTGCCAATTTCCAAAATTCGTATGTAGATATAACGCAATGGCAAACCACGACATGTATACACAGTCACTTGTAGAACAAAATTTCTTATATATATTTTTATCGTGATGAAATATTTTCGTATTTGTTAATTGAATTTGTTGTCTTAATAAATAGGTAAAAATGTAGCGAATTGTTCTTATTGTTTCTTTAAAATAAAACAGTTTTTTAAATATAATTTTCATTAAATTATTTCTATGAAGAAAGGAATTTTACAACATGAAAATTAATTAAAATTGTTATTGATAATCTTTCATTTTTGACCGTGGCCGGGACTCGAACCGCGGCCGGCAGGTTACCATGACATGTTTCGATCGCAACCACTCGATCTTTTCGGATGGATTTGCCGTTTTACACTCGCAGCCATCGACGACTGCTGACGTCAATAGTCAAACATCAATCCTTAAACCAAATTGTATTTTAACCTTTGGTAGATCGAAGTTTGCTGTTTTGAATGATTATCCATTTTAATTGATTTTACATGTTTTTCCATACTTCTGTTTTTTCGTACTTTTGTCAAGAATTTTTCTTGAAGTCCAAAGTACATTTTTTTACATGTGTAATGCCCATTTTCTCCTTCAAATATTCCTTAAAATAATTTTTTGTTTTGACTTTTATAACATAAACAGAGGCGTAAAGTTTTAGGAAAATCTCTGCTTAAAAAAAGTTGAATGGCTTATGATTAATGTTCAGTTTATTGTGTCTCCTGAACACTTTGTATTTTTGTACCTTAGCCCTTTTATATATATCATATGTATTAAAAAAACACTTATAGCTGATTCAGTCTTTGTTTCAAAAATCTAAAACTGATCCCTGAAATAATTTGACGCTTAAAGTTGTAGTCGTCTTATGCGCAGCGCAATAAATGCGAATTATGCCCGATTGGTATTGCAGTAAAAAAAACTTAATAAAATTATCTACAATTGCTCACTGTTTTGAGGAGCTGGATAACAAATATAAGACATTTTTAAGTTTCGTTTGTAAAATTTTATTTAGGTTTATTTCGTATTCAAAATTTCATTGCTTTTATTTGTAATTATGAGAGCAACTTTATTATATTTTTATTGCAAACATTTAAATTTAAAAAAAAACCCTTTTTATCTCTTACCCCAGTTTATGTTTCATATGAATATAAATTTAAACACTATTTAAATATTTTTATTTCTTTAGCAGATAACAGCTACGAAAATCACACATAAAAATGTGAATACTTTTTGTTTATCATATCCTGTGAACTTTGGGAATGTGATATTTTAATTTTGCACAGTTAAAATTACAAATACTTAATAACACTAAACAGTAATAAAAAAATATTACTGGTGCTGTCGCAGTGGAACAGAAAATTTTGTTTTATTATTTTTATTAAATTTATGGTGTTTTCTTTTCTGACAATAATGTTTTCATGTATTTTTTGGGGTTGCGGGTTTTTGTTCTATTCTAAAAATTGTTATATGCAAACATGTGAAAAGTTGTCGTTTACCTTTTTAGATATGTTGCAAAAATAAATGGCAAATTTGTTCCATTTCTCACCCCCAGTTATAAGTGCGGTTCACACACGTCAAGTTTGACTCGTCAAGTCTTGAGTTTTTAGAAGAGAGGGGAAAAGAAATGGCATTCTCTTTTCCCTTATCTCCTAAAAGCACAAGACTTGACGAGCCAAACTTGACGTGTGTGATAAATAAATAAATTTTCGTTATATGTATTTATTTTAACGATTCGATTATCGTAAAAAAGTTAGTGAATCACGCCACAGATCAGGGCTTTTATGGCCCTTTTTATGGCATTGTCTTTTGTGTTGCTATTTTTACCGTCCTTCCAAATTTTTTTAGTACGGATGTCTTTGTGTTGATCGTTGTTGAGCTGTTTTGGTGATGATGGTATAACACTGATCACCAAACAGTTTTTTTTAACGACTTTTAACATAGAAGATATCAGTACTTTGCGTTTCATTTTAATTGTTTTTATGTTGTGATGAGAGGTCGGCTTAGAATTGACTTTTGCTATACGTGGGCTGAGAAAGAATTTTTTCTCTGTTTATGCTCACGTTTGTCTCCACCGGCCGGATGTTTTCGCCTATGTGAAACTCAGGTATCTGAAAATTCCGATCCACTTGATTTTCAGATTCCTTCTATCCCTCCTTAATCTTCATCGGGGTCTTGCTATATACATACGCAATGAAGTTGTGTATCAATGCCAGCAATGTTTGATGCGGAACTTAACTGCCTACTTGTAAAGTTACCATGGGGACAAACCTGATGTTAACTTATCAGTCACTTTTTAGGTTAATAACCAAAAACTATTTATCTGTCAGATAGAATCCTAAAAATAACTATTTGTAAGTTGTAATAATGGCCCTAAGGATCATAACTAATGCGAATTAAGCATTGCCAACTAGCCTCAACTATTCCAACTGGCGCTGAGGCACTATTTCCTTTTGTAAATGTTTTAAATTTCATAATTCTGAGTGAAAATTATAGAATTTATGAAAGGTTCCCCAGAACCACCAGACCGGTATACCATTTTAACATATGGCTAGTTGTCAGCTGTTGCTTTGTCATCGTCCAGTGTTGCAATTTCGTTGCAACAATTTTTTTAAATTCTGCTTTGAAATTGCATAAGTGTCGAGACTATCAAATTCTAGTCTTGCAATTTTTGTATTTTTATCTGTTTTTATTTTGAAAAGTATGTTGAAAAGTATGAGCATTACAAAAGAAAACAGAATTGCAGAGTACATAAAACTGAGTACTCCTTCCAATAAACTCAAGAATTCCTGCAACTTAAATTGCAAGTCTGGACGATGACTCGCCTAGAGTCGTTGTCAAAAAAATGTGTCGACAAAAGTGAAGTCGATTTAACTCGACGGCGTTTTAAAAACACTGTACAAAATTGCAAGTAACTGCTAAGTGCTGGTTCACACTCTTCAAGTTTTAGCCGTCCAGTCTTGAGTTTTAAGGAGAGAGAGGAAAAAAAATAGTATTCTCTCTTCCCTTCTTTCCTTAAAGCTCTATACCTGACGGCTAAAACTTGAAAAGTGTAGACCAGTCGATATGACTTCATGCCGCCGTAGACGTAAATAGTAGGGGCGAATGAAAATTTAAATTAAGTTTATTCACGTTTTCCTAATGAACGTTCATCGTTCTGTTTCGCATTCAATTTTCATCACAATTAAATTTATTTTCATTTTGTGTGTTGTTTTTTACATTTCCATAGATTTCTTAAAATAATTAGTTATTTTAAATTATTTCTATTTAATGAGAAGCACAATTTGCCTCCTTTCTTTTTATTGTATAATTTTAAGGATAACTTGTGTTCAAATAAACACAATGCATTTTATATTTTTTTTATTCTCTTGTGAAATTAAATTGAATTTGTATATGCATAAATATATATGTATATTTAGTTATGAATTGTTTACTATTGAATTTCTCCATGTAGGTATAATATTTATACATACTATGTTGTACCTATTCAACAATATTGTATTAACTCGAAATTTTTAGTTTTCCACTTTTTGGAAAAAATCGACAGGTATTATTCCTATCTACCCGCTGTAAAAATATCGAGCTATATTGTGTAACTTTTGGTAAAGAAACGGTTGGTTTAAAAATACTTTTTTATATGTCTTTCATATTAAATTAAAAATTGGTTTTGCTTCTACTAAAAATTTTGAAATTTTGAGTCAATACAGTATTGTTAAACAAGTGTGATGTATATTTTTTTAACGCTATGAATTGAATAACAATTATTCCTTCAAAGTTTAATAATGTGAAACACTGAAAATTGAAACAAAAAATTATTGCACTAAAAGCCTTTGGGGCTTCTTAAAAAGAAAATTAAAAACACTTTGGCATCAAACTTTTTAAGGTGAGCACTCATTTGTGTAATAAAATCCCTTTTATTTAATTTTAGAGAAACAAAACTAATTCCTTTTGGTTTTATCTCTTTTATCCTTTTCAAGCAGCAACGAGGACTTATAATTTCTCATCCCTGCGACCTTTAATAAATATTCTAGAAATAAATATTAATCGTGTGAATTAATACAACTTGTTTTTGTATTTGTCGTTTTTGTTTTCTAAAATGATTTGCGCTCCACTAAAAGTTTTTAGCACGACAAGTCGATCGACAATGCAAGCGAACGATAACGCAACAGTATTACGTATAAATTTGCAGCCGGCGTAGAAGTATTATGCGACCACAAATGTCAAAATCAGTCACTTGAGTTGCGGTTGTCGACAGAGGCATTTTGTTGGAATAGTTAACGAAATTATTTGTTTATACACCAACACTAAATAATTTTTTTAAACAACACCATTAATAAAATCGTATAGTTTTATAAAATGCTTTTCACAAAATTCTATTCTCTATTTTTTTGTTTACTGCTTTGTTTACTACTTTGTTTTGTTTTAACTCGTGGAATAGTTGATGTTACAATGTTGTCATGTCATTTGACAATAAATAAATGGATTACGTTAGAAACGTAAGACCTGCCAACCGACTAGTCAATAGTTAGTGGGCCGCTTAAGGACGTGGCCACTCAATAGGCGACAGAGCGGCGAGTTTGAGCGGCAAGTGCCTTATTACTGAGCGGTTAGCTGTTAAAACGCCATTGTCAAGAAAGGTTTGTTTAATGTTATTACGCGAAAATCGTATTCATATATATAAGAATTGAATGCGTTTAAGAAAAAAAGAATATAAATCAAGCAAATTTCAGAAAGATTTTGGCAATACTGCCGTATGTCTGTGAAATCCTTTGATTTTCTGTTGCAAAAAGTTAACAGCAGATTTTGTTAAAAGTTTACAGCAAATTTGGTAATCTGTATTGTCATAATATACTTATAGCGGTCGGCTTTGTAGAGATGAAATTATAAGCTCCACATTCACTCTTGCCATGTTTATTCTTTGCCGCTCAGAAAGAAACTTAAAATTATAACAAGTTTTATTCTTGAGCAGCGCGGCTTAGCCGCCCAGAAATGCCGTTTACATGCCGCTCATTGCGTGGTCACTTCAGTAGTATTGCCTTTCGGATTTCTTTACAGAAGTCCAAATTAGGAAAGGGATATTACCTTATGGAGCTTCGACTCCCTTTCCGACTCAATAGCGAAGATTGTTGAGAACTGTTCCGACAGTGAAATCGTTGTTGCTGGTGATTTTAATGTCCACAATTCTTCTTGGCTTCACCACTCGGGCCGTACAACTTATGACGGCCAATATGTTGAGATTTTTGCTGCGCACAACTACCTCGTGCAACTGGTGAATGAACAAACACATATTCCATGTATTGATGGGCACCAACACAATATCCTTGACCTCTCCCTCTCTTCGCACCCTTAAAAGTTAGAAATTCTAGCACCTCTCGGCAACTCGGATCATTGCACCATTTCCGCTTCTTTTCCGTTCTCTGAACTTCGGAACGTTTCAGGACGGGCTACGAAACGATCAATATTTGTTTTCGGAAAAGCACGTTGGGTTTAGCTCAATGACTTTTTTCGGCATTTCAATTGGTAACTCGGTTTCCTGGACAATGACGTCAATGCCATGGCGAAAATTGTTGAAATTGTAATAATGCTGGGAATGAAAATCTTCATTCCAGTTAAAAAGCTTCGAATAAACCTCGATCTAAATCTTGGTTTAATCAGTCGTGCAAGTCAGCAGTCAGATCCAGAGAGGAACCATTCTGAAATTGGCGTTACAATAAATACGCTGATACTGAGTTGGTACGCAAAAGGGCAATATCTTCGTGTGCCAAAGTACTTAGACGGGAAAAAACTTTTCACGAGCATCGTCTTCGTAGTGAAGTTCTTGCTGCTCCCCGGGGTAGTAAAAGCTTCTGGTCGTTCGATAAAAGAGTAAGTAAGGGTTATTGCTAGTTCTTCAATACCAACTCTTTTAAGGAATGGCTGAACATTCACGGACCCGGTTGATAAGGCTAGCAGCTAGCAATCAGCACTACACGAACTCGAAATAGTATCCGTAACTATGCCTAGAATATTTTTTCGGGCTCGAGCTGTTAAAAGGGTTCTTGCGGATCTCGACATAAACAAGTCACCTGGGCCGGATGGTATAACTGCACTGGTCTTGAAGCAGGGCTTTTCGACTAGGGTTGCCATTCGTACTGTTTTAAACAGTACACGTACTGTTTTTTGAAAAATGTACTGTTTTATTCACAATACCTAAAACAGTACGCAAAAGTACTGTTTTTTAAGATTTGTACTGCTTTGTACTGTTTTTTGTATATATTACAAATTTTTTATATAAAAAAGTTTTTTGAGTGTACATAGAATATATTTTTTTTAAACATTATTTTTTCATGTGTACGATATTTTTGTATAAAAAATTTTTGAACCGCCCTGTTTTTATTCCACTTCGCTTCGTTGTATACAAGTTTGGTTTGTTTACTTTTCAAGCAAAGACTGTTAATTTTTGCAAATAAGAAAGTTTTGTGTTTTTACTAAGGTGTAACTAAATTAATATTCATATAAAAAATAAACACACGGGCACATCCCTTAATTAAGCGGTAAGATCTTTATTATAAAAGACATATTTTTCTGTTTTTCATTGTACTTTTCTTGATTAGTTGAAAATGGAATGCGATTCTAGTGAGTATGTAGACTCAAACAGTTCTACCGAGGTCGAAGAAATTAATTGCCAATCGCCTAAAAAAGTAAAAAAAATAGTTGGAAATCGCCGCAAAAACAAATTTAAAGATTGTTGGACAAAAGATTTCAATTGGTTGTTAAAAACCAAGGAAGAAACGATGGCAAAGTGTTCGGCTTGCGGGATTTCGTTCTCAATTGGTAATGGTGGCATTAGCGACGTTAAGCGTCATATGAAATCCGCCAAACACAAGAGGAATTTAGTTAGCATCCAGCAGAAATCCGTTACCAGTTTTTTAAATCAAAAAAAAAATAATCCAGAAGGTAATCGTGAGTGCAGCGCTATGGCAGAGGCTGCTTTTGCATATCATACGGTTATGCATAGCCACAGCTTCATTTCGGCAGATTGTACCAGTAAGCTCTTCAAGCAATTGTTTCCTGATTCAAATGTCGCAACCAGTTTTACATGTGGAAGGACAAAGTGCTCCAAAATTGTAACTAATATACTGGCTAAGTATTCTATCGAAACAGTCATTAAAGACTTAGATAATAACCACCCTTTTTCTGTATCAACCGACGCGTCAAACAAAGGAAATATCAAAACTTTTCCTATACTAATAAGATATTTTTCAAAGCATACAGGAGTAAACACAAAACTATTCAATTTTTATGAGTCAAACTCAGAAATGTCAATCGATATCGCAAACTCTTTAAAGTCAAAATTAGACGGACGAGGCTTAAGCTTACAGAATCTAACCAGTTTTTGCGCTGACAATGCAAACGTAAACTTTGGATGTAAAAAAAGTGTTTTTGTGGAACTTAAAAAAAGTAATCCAAATATAATCGGTGTGGGATGCTTGTGTCATATCCTAAATAACGCATTTAAAAATTCATTAAAGCTATTAAAATATGATTTTGAAAATATTGTTATCAAAGTTTTTAATGAATTTAGCTCTTCGACAAAAAAAACTACCAACCTAAAAGAAATATTCGAGTTTTGTGATTTAGAATGGAGTGAAATGCTCCGACATGTACCGACACGTTGGCTAAGTTTGACTCCAGCTATTGAAAGGCTTTTTAAGAATTATGCAGCAATAAAAACTTATTTCCTCTCTCAAGATTGTCCATGTTTGGAAAGAAATCGTGAAAAGACAAAAGGTTTTTGGTAGCATGTTCAAAAGAGAATGTCAAAAACAGGCATGTCTGGAAAGACACCGTGTAAACTCCCTCTACATCTATATTTGTATTGCCGTTTGAAACAAATGCAATATTTGTTGTTACGTTCTCAAAGTTTTTTATACGTGTTTAATGTTGTTATTTACTTATTTTTAAAGAATATGTGATTTATTGAATTTAAAGAAAAGTTATCTCACCGTTTTGTTCTCATAGTTTTAAAATACTTTTATGTTTCTTATTAATTTATTTTTAATTAAAATGTTATGTATTGAAGTCAAATTTATCAATAAATAAAAAATGTACTGTTTTTTTTTTGATAAGTACTGTTTTTCCCCCTCAATGTACTTTTTTTCAATTTTTAAAAATGGCAACCCTATTTTCGACGCTAGCTCGTTCCTTAGCAAATCTTTTTAGCACTTTATACCATGCCGCGGAATTTCCAGTCTGCTGGAAAGTTGCTAATGTAACGCCAATTCCTAAAAAAGAATGGCTAATAACCCTGAAAATTATCGCCAAATTGCAATTTGTTCGGCACTTTCAAAAGTTATGGAGAGTATGTCAAATATTTAGAGTCAAACTACCTACTAAGCGACCGCCATTATGGCTTTCGTTGAGGTCGCTCTACTGGAGAGTTACTAGCTCTGTTATCGGAAAAATCGTGCTGTTCTATTTACCATTTTGGCGAAAGTAAGGTAATTGCTTTAGATATTTCCAAGGCGTTCGACAGAGTCTGGCATGGTGCACTCTTGTCAAAACTTGTTGCATTTGGTGTCGGTGATAATTTCTCTCGATTTATATCGAGTTTTCTCAGAGATCGCACTATACGAGTTTTTATAGATGGGGTTTCGTCAAACGAGTTCGTGATTCATTCAGAGGTGACGCAAGGCTCCGTTCTTTCTCCTACTCAATTTCTTATCTTTCTAAATGACCTCCTATGTCAAACTTCCAACCCTATCTACTCTTTTGCAGATGACAGCAACCTTTGCCATTCGAACTCCTTTGATTGCAAACCAAGCGTATCCGATGTCGGTGCTATAGCGCAGAATATGAATGATACGCTTGGCCGAGACCTTGACATAGTCTTGGAATGGGTCGATTTAAATGCCCGAAAGACCCATTGTTTCGTGCTGACGCATAAACGCGCGACAGATCAAGATACCTCATCTGTATATATGGGTAGTATAATTATTGAGGAATCAGAATCTCTTGATGTTCTGGGCATGAGGATACAATGTGATGTCCGATGGACAGAACATATATTCAAGGTGTCGGAAGAAGCATTCAAGTGCCTCGGTTTTTTAAGACGGTGTAGGATATACTTCACTCCATCTGATCTCCTTACTATTTATACCACCTATATCCGACCGCGGTTGGAATACAACTCTCATGTGTGGGCCGCTTTTTGGAGCTTCTCGACCGCGTGCAGGAGAGGGCGAAGGTTCTCATTGGTGGCAATAGGTTCCAATTCTATTGACTACCTTGAGCACCGTCGCAATGTGATGTGTTCTAACGAAATTAGGGATCTGGTTCCCGAAACCCGTACGTTTGCTCGTAATACACGTTTTTCCTCAAGAGCTCATCCTTATGTGGTTGATTGGCAGGTCAATCGTACACCGCATTACAGAGAGAATTCGTTTTTTTCCCCGCACTGTTCGTATGTGGAATAACCTTCCTGCAGAAGTCTTCCCTCTCACTTACAACATCATTAAGTTCAAATCGAACGTTCACAAACACTACTCCCTCTATCCTCCTTCCTTAAATCTATTTTCGTAGTTCCAACAGAATGCAATGCATTAGTAGGGGTCATCCCCTGAGTGCTGGTCCTAACAGAAAAAAAATTATAGTTTTTGTAACAAAAACGTGCCATTTTAATGTTTGATTTTATAACTTGGCTTAATTCAAAAAACAAAAACGTTCTAATATGAAATAAATATTTAATATTTAATAACTGAGCTCCATAAAAATCATAAAAATTCTTTTATAAATAAATTGAAATCATCCCAGTCTCACTAAATGTAATAAAAAAAAATTCATGTTCATTTTTAGAAAACTTCATGACTATAAAAATATTGTATTATATTCCCATCTATGAATTTTGTCTGCACTTTGGTCGTAAATTTATACAAGTAAAAATGATTCATTTATTTCACCGTAGCAAAAAGCTTTAAAAAATTTTAGTATACAGTAGAGACAAAAACTAAAACTGCAGAGATTGAGTCCTGTTTTTTGTTAAATCTTCGTTTACAATCTTCAACTTTTACTGCTCAAATTATGAGTTTTTAGGAGAGAGCACGATTTCCGTTTTTATTTGTAGGTATTAGTGATGTTACAAATGTCAGTTTTTAATATTTGCGAAAACGAATATCTGCGCAAATATGCGCCGAGTTGGAATATTCAATCTGGCACTGAATATATAACTTTTAATTGCAAAAATTCTCCCTTTTGCGTCGATAGCAATAAATTATAAAAAGAGTATCACACTACTAAATATATTTAACATTATTATGGCCGGGGAAATATTCATTAAAAAACAATTTTATAATATTTTCATAAAATAAACAAGTAGAAAAGTGCATAGTCAGGCAGGCCTAAGCCAGACTCTGCCTGGAAATTGAATTTCATCGGCCAGAAGTCCAATATTTTGTTATCGAAGATTTCAAAAGTCTTAATACCATTCGATAGCAAGCATATTAGAACCAGGGTATCTTAAAAACTGCATTAAAATATTGGAAATTAGGGCTGTGGCATGCTGATGGAAACAAATATTTTATGTTGTTTTAGAATTATTTTTTTTTAAATTGAGCAGAACTAAATTATGATTTTTCGCGAACTTTTATCAATAATGGATTGAACTTTTTTTAATATTAGTGGGATATTAGTCTTTAAGAAATTGTTCCTTGTATACATGTACCATTTATACCTGATGTGTTCTTATATGTTTCCGCAGGATCTATATTTTAGTTAAATCTGAATTTTAGAGGAATAGAACTTGATACGGTCAAAAGGGGTTGAAAAGATTTTAGTAGCATCAGAAAGCTAAAAGTGACCTCTTTAAACCCATGTAGATATACTTTTGTTACTGCCTGGAAATGTCTATTCAGTACTTTTTTCATTTTAATGAAATTACTCGCCACATTTTTTTGCTTTTTTTATTTTAGTGAAATATAACACAATGGTTTTCGAACATTTTGTTTTGAAAAGTTATTCTGAAACTGCCATAGCCGTGCAACGTTTGAGTTGATGTAAAAGAACATAGAGTGTCGGTAGAGTGAATTGTGGACTTTATAAATCATAAAATGTATCTCCTTTGCCTTTAGAGATATTCGGATAATTTGATATGTTGATATTTTAACGATTTTTAAGCTGTTATCAATAGTGGATTAAACATTTTTTTATTGTAAGGAAAGAGACTTTAAGCAATGGTTTGTTGTATTATTGAATGCTTATGCATTCTTCTATAAGCGAATGTATATGCGTTAAAAGAAATACTAATAAGTCAAAGAACTCAAAGAAGTCCCGAAATATTGGTTCGAATAAACGTTTAAAGATTTTAAAAAATAAGACCTCAAAAAAATTTTTTTAAAAGCGTTTTCCCGGTATTGGCAGCTTGGAATATTTCTTAATCAAAAATGGGGATGCTTTTTAGTCCACTGTTTTAAGATCTTATCGGTCTACATAACTTTAAAATTTCATAGTGATCCATCTTTTCATGGAACGTTAAACATTAAAATTATTATTTCTATAGTGTAAATGAATGAAAGGGCTTTCAATATGAGCAAAAAATAGTAATTTTAAGATTTGACATTCTATAAATCTGACAGGAATAAAAATATTATGTATGTATGATGAAATTGAGCGGTTATGTAAAAAAATTCTAAATCTCAATCAAAAGCATTTTCATACTAAATGCTAAAAAACATCACAAGTTCAACTTTGACTTTAAATTTCTCAAGAACTGCAAAGCCGATTTTAATCAAATTAAAACTTTAGGGAAGTTAAAAAAGTGTTCTCTCCAGCAAAAAATATGTTATGAAATTGAGATTCAAGGACTTATTTATGCATTTCAAATTAAGACGTTTATAAACTAAAAAATTTTCAACAAATCGTTGCCAAAATTAATAAAAAGCTTTTAAAAACTATCTTTACCCGGTGCGCTTTGCTACCCTCATCGAAATAAAATTAATAAAATTTTTTTAAAACTGATCTCGTATATTGATAACAATGCATCTTGTTTACAATTGAAATACAGAAGCTTCAAGTGTATTCGTATGGAGGGTGCCATGCCTACTTTCCCGGTGAATCTATTTTTTTTTTATTTTATTATCTAAGCTATTTGTACAAACTTGGAACAATTTCACGGTTACAGAACTCCAAACAAATGTAAATATTTATTGTCATTGTTTGGGAGGCGCCACGCTCACTTGAAAATGAAAAAATTGTGTAATCTATCTTAAGCGCCGGGTAATCAGTGTGAAAATTTCAGGAAAATCGATTCAGTAGTTTGAGAGTATATAGGGAACAAACGACTTTTGTCTTCAGATATTCGGTATTTGATATTTTCGTTCTATGGGGGGTACAGCTCTTCCTCCGTCTTCCCCGCCCATTTTTATTTTAAAATTTATAGTTTACCATAATAGTGGCGTTAACCACGTTTGAAGACCCTAGATATAATGGTTTCAGTTACGCGATATTTAATAAATGGGGGTATTGCTCCCCCTGTCCCTACCCCCTTAATTTTTTTCAAAGGTTCAAAAGACTCCTTCGAAGTTGAACATGAAAACCACAAAATTAACTGACGTTGTTTTTTGTATAAAAAAAAAATACTTACTGGGTTAGTTAGGAAACCCATAAAATATGACTGTCAATGCTATTTAATAAAACCAAACTGTTGCTATTCATTTGTCATTCTTGCATCATTTTTCTAAATTATAGTTCTCAATGAAACTGTTACTGCCTCGTGCAAATGTGTTAGAAATTTATTAACAATAATAAAACTTGAAACGTGTCTTCTTCTATTACAGCAACACTTTTACACAAACTTTGACACACTCTAAAAATTTTTACGAAGATATACATACAGACGGCACTCTTACAACAAGGGATTTTTCTAAGACAATTGAGATTGTTAAATAAAATGACAAACTTATAGATACATATATACCCCTTTCCACCTGTGGTGCAGGGTATAAACAAAATTTACGTGAAAACTTACTGCCTGCTTCTCATTTTTTTTTGTTTTTTTTTTTATATTATTGTTTGTTGGAAGAAGGAGTTCCTAAATGTGAGAACATACGAAAAAATAAAATAAATTTTATTTCACGACAGCATTCTACGTCAAATTTTTATTTCAAATTGTAGAAAAAATGTGGTCTCGACGCAGTTCTGTTTAAACACTTATTTTGAAAAACAGTAACTGAAGCAACCAATAGGAATGCGTACATAGTTCATACCTCTCCACTTGTCAGCAATGAAAGCATTCGTGACCCAGCACATAACAGGAACTATTTAAGTACTTAAGTGCAAAAACAACTGGCAGTGTATCTGATCGCCCATGCATAAAGTTTAGCTCAAATGTGCCCAACCTGAACAATTGTGCTGCACAAGCCGCAAATATAGTTCAAAGCTCAGAGATCATGAGATCGTTGGATAAGAAGAATACCAACGAAGAACCTTCTTCATACCGTTTGGCATATATAAACACTGGAGCTGTGCCAAAAAATACAAAAGTGCAAAAGGTATGGAAAGATATCCATAACCATAACCTAGAGAAAGGCTAATCCAGGATCGTATGCCTATACAATACAATAGTTCTAACGTAGCCTCCTTGCCAACAAGCCAAAATAGATTTGCTGTACTCTTCATTCCTGACGAGAAAGGAGCAGAATCAGCTAATGTAGCAGTACTTAAAGAAGCCAAACCTCAACCTATTTATTTGTGAGAGCAACCATCTAAAACCATATTAAACTTGTTGTCCGGAATTGTGGGCAAAAATAATTTTTATGTCCTGTCAATATGACGAGGGCAAGTCCAAGATACCAAGATCCAAAACCCAGAGTGTTTTCTGTTCGGAAATGATTTAAAATATTGTAAAATTTTTAGGTCGAGTTTATGGTGATATTTAATAGCATCTTCAATAAATATTTTCTTCGAAGAATATTTTTCAAAAAATATTTTTCAAAAAATATTTAACTAAAAGGACAGGCACCTCGATTGCAAGTGAAGACTTACTTCACTTCGTTCGCCTAACTAACAGTCAAATCAAAAAAAAATTTTAATTATTGGTGTTGTTTTAAATATAAAATTATCGAATATAAAAATTATCTTTCGAAAACGAGTCACGAGAGTAACTTTTTTCGAAACTGTCCAAAAATAGTGTCGACTGTAATTTTTTTTATATTTATGATATTCGCATTTTAAGATTCCAACCAACTTCGATATAACTCGAAAATAATTCTTTATTGACGATTTCGTTTTAACACGGGCCAAGTTAATCGACAAATTAGTCTTATAGCTAAGGACTGGGCTTAGCTAAAATTTAGCAGCGCTTACTAAAAATGGAACTCATATTTGCGTCTTTAAAGAATCATATTCTAAGCTGTCATCCCAAAATGTCCATATCAAAGTTATTTACGCGAATACAAAATTTATTATCAATAAGATTTGCGTATGACGTGCTAAATTCACATTTGATAAATACACTGAAATTAATTGTTGAGGGAAAGCTAGCTTCTATGCGCATTTCACTGGTTGCTTTGGCCAGATCATCAGGAACCTTTTCCAAAGATTTTAGAAAAGCTAAAAATATTATACAAATAAAACCCTAAAGAATTTTAAACACTCAAAGTCTAACTTGTAACAATATAAAAGCTTAAACAAAACACCAACAATAAACAGTGAGTTTATCTTTTCTTACATACCCCCCGGCAATTGGTTGGGTTCTTTCCGACTCGAATTGTAGTTGTAAGTCGGTAAAAAGAAAACAACAAAAAGAAACCAATTTGCCAATTCAGTTTTATGCACGGGCATTAGTTATCATAAACTCAAATTTAATCTTTGCTACGATAATCACTGCCAATATCGAGTTCAAAATTATTCTTATCGAGCTCTAATTTGTTTGTCTTTCATAAAACAAAATTCCATTTCAGCTAATAAAGCACTTCAATAAACCTCAAGGCCTTAAGCAGTATAGGTAACCTTAAGGTGGGCTTACCTGACTCTACTTTTGTAAGGCACTATCACACATTTATTTCGCAAATGCCTGTCAAAATTGAAAAAAAAGGTTTTAAAATTCCGCGATCATTTTGGGTTTCATCTGGCATAACCATTCACAGTAGAAAATTATATACTGATTAATACATATTTATATTTACTTTAAATTATATTTCAGTAAATTAAAAATACTGTTTTTTTTTAAGAACATGTGTAAATAACAATATTTTAATGTACTTATTTTTGCCGCCACTAACAAATGACTTCCAAAACAGCTGATGATGTCAGATGGTTTGTCAATGCAGAATAGAACACGCTCTAATTGAAAATTTTAGACTGCTAATTCGAGCTAACTTTAACAGAAGCAAATTTCTTTGCTTTTTCAAGACATCTATGCATTTCGCAGTGGGAAATTTGACAAAGACACAGCTAAATACCTTTACGTATTTTTTCTATGTTTTTTTTTATATTCATACGGCAAAATCCTTTGAAGAGATTTAGTGGTTACAATTGAAACATGTAAGGGTAACCTGTACGTGAAAGCCTGGGTTCAAGCCCCGCGGCAGTCAAGAATGAAAAATTATTAATAAATATTAATTAATTTCATGTTGTAAAATTCCTTTCTTCATGAAAAATTATTTTATGAAAATTAAATTTGATGAACTTTATTATCCTAATTAAAATATCAAAATTTGAATTAATTACCATTAATAGTTTAACAAAAATAACCACAATACTAAGAATTTTTATTTCAACTTTTTCATGCGAAAATTATTTCTTTCTTTAATTTCTTTCAAAATATATCCAGCAATTCAACTAAATATTTTCGTTATTTATTTATTTAACATTCTGTGTAAATGATTAAGTGTTAAGGAATATTTGTTGTCCTTACTGTTGTGCTTTTCTTTTGTATTGAACATTTTCATATTTATGCGAGTGAATTTATCGACAGGATAATAAAACTTGTTTATTGTTAATACATCAACAGCAAAATAAATCAACACGAGTACAACTGCAAAAGCGAGCTTCATTTTCCTTTTGTTCCTTTTTATGATTCGTTATTAGTTTTTATTGTTTTTATTTTTTTTTTTTTTAATCAAACAATATAGTAAGTAGCCCTACTAGCATTTGGAAGAAAGTTTTTTCAAAAATCACTAAACAAAAGTGTCAGTTAGTCTTTATTTTCTGCTCTGTTCCGTGCCGTTCTGTTACGAAATTATAATAGTTAATTTTTCTGTAGCAACTTATCAGCCATTTATGACAAATTTATTAGTTTTGCACCGTCCATTGTTTAATTTTAATAACTTTAATGCAAATAGAAATTAGAAATTAAATTTTATGAATTTTTAAAATCAAAAAATAGTTTATTACAATATAAATATGTATTTTTTGCAATTTATTTTGCTGTCACTTACAATTACTTAACAAGTTTTTGATTTTAACAAACTGAACCGCAACAGAACAGAAAAACTAATCAATTTCACAGGTTTTTTAATAACAACAACAAATCAGCTGATTCGTAACAGAACAGGAAGTAAAGACTAACTGAGCCTAGAGTCTGCCTCGAGTATTTTTGATGGCATAAAATTGGTTTTTTTTGCATGTTTGAGTAGAGGTTCGAAAATGATTCGCACTTACGAATAAAAATTAAATATTTTAAATACTAGAACATAGGCTACGAATTGTTTATGAAAGAGTTTGGAATGTGACTTTTTTAAAGGTTGTTCTACTCTCCACCAATAGTGGTAATTGAGGGTATATGTGCCAAGTTTGTCATTCCTTGTGAAACTTTTTTAATATGTACTCATCTAAGGCCCTTGAGTACACAGAAAAAATTCTCCAAAATTTTTCACCAATTAAAGCATTAATCAAAAATAAAATCAGTTTTAATTAAAAATTTTATCAAGTGAATTAAACGTTTAATCAAGTGAATTAAACGTTTAATTAATACTATTAACTGGTTTAATTGATACTATTAATTTGTTTACTGGTGCAAATTTAATTAATTTTTTAATTAATATCACAAATTTTTTAATTGAAATCAATTTTTATTTTTTTCTGTGTAAAACCAAGTCGATTTAGCCATTTCCCTCTCCCTGTTGCAAACACGTCTTTTTAAAACACAACTTAATAGAATAGAACAATTTTGGTGTCAAATTGTTCCTAGTGCTCCTTAGCAGTTTAAGTTCAGAAATAAAAGGCTTGTAAACCTAAATGTAGCAAGACCCCTAAAAAAATTACTAACTAACATAAAATGTTGGCGAAATGCAGCGATTATTACTAAAATTTGCAAAAGCTCTTTTTATATAACTGGAAATCATACTAAATAATTAAATTTGTGAAAATCGGTTTGTAATTTACTATACGCTTTATTTAAAGCCCACTCACGAAAAGCACTTTAGTACGCCTAAAACCGTAATGATTAATTTGGTCTGTTAAAGTGCATTAGATCAAAAATCACTTTGCCAAAATTTGTGAAGATCGGTCCATCATTTTCTATGGGTCCCATGTAAAGTCTACTCTCTGAAAGCACTAAAGTTCGCCTAATCAGAAACCATACTACCATATTTCGTAAGAATTGGTCCATAATTTACCATGTACTTTATACAACCCGTACTTCCGAAAAAGTCTTTAACACGCCTAGAACCGCAACTAATTTTAAAACTGTGACATCAGTTTTTATTAATATTGGCTTATAATTTTACGATATAAGTCTCAATTCAGAAATATTTGTTTACTTCCGGTGGAATATTGCATTTTTACTTGTTTTCGAATAATGTTTTGCTCAGATGGACGATTAACAACTGATTGTTTTAACATTCTTTTTTTATACTGTATTTATTAGTCCTATTAAACTTCAACAAAATCTAGTACTTACAAGATTTCGAGAAAAATCTAGTGGTTTTTCTTTTTGACTACATTTTTCACACAAAATAAAAACAAAATAAAAAATTCGTGACCAGATTTCTAAGGAATCTACTTAAAATTTAGTAGTAAAGCATCTATGGATTTTTGATATAGTGCTAAAACTAAAAGCCTGCACAAAAGCAAAATTAGATTTACATCACAAATAAAACACAAATGGCGGCTTGGTAAAGCCCTTATGACACTACATTTTTAATGCATTGTTAAAGTTTTGGTGAACAGTACAAATATAATGTAATACAAAAATTTACCAAGTGCAAAGAGTTAAGCTGTATTAAGATAAATGGCAAACTGTCAAAAATTTTACTAAAGTTATCGATAAAAAATGAAGTTATGTCAAAAAAAATGTAAAATTGTTTAACTTAAAATTGACATTTCAAGCTTGAAATATTAAAAGTGTTGCTGAATCAGCGGTTTATGGGCAAATTCAGCGATTTACCGCTTTTTGTTTTTAGGTTTCTCATAAACAAAAAGTTGGCAGCATTTAATAAAATAAACAAAACAGGGATGGCTAAGTTGTTTCAATTGTTCTTTTTTGTTGATACTTTTTTAACTAAGATTTATAATACCTTTTTGTGGTGTTTTTATGAACATAATTAAAATTAATTATAACTAAAAAAAATCTTTTAGTACAATTAGGGTAAAAAACTATAATTTTTAAAGGTTGTTGGTACAATATTAAAAATTCTCAACGCCATCCCTGAAACAAAAACATAACATACATATAGTTTGCTCTTTCTTACATTTACTGTTTCTTTCTATCAATTCTATATCAATTAATGAATAAAAAATGTAGTGTCATAAGGGCTTAAAACTGTTAAAAGAATTCATAAATTTTAAGAAAATAATAAAAAAAAACAAGTAATGGCTTCTACATAAGTGAATATTTTAACGCTGGTTTAGTTGAACTAAACTTAATTTTATATGTAGTTTAAACTTATATGCAGTTAAAAAAATAACATGTGGCAGCACTTCGATAAATCTTGTCAAATTCATATAGACCATGTTGGTGGTTAAAACGCCCAATTTCATGAGTTTAAAGATGGCTTATACATTCACAGATTTATAGACTTGTTGCTTTAAACACATTTTACACTAAAAAGAGAGTTTAACTTCCCTAGAGGGAAGCGAACTGACACCAAAGTAGTCCCCGTGATAGGGATTTGGTAGTAGAAACCGGTTCTAGTTTTAACACTTTCTATGGATAAGACCTATCACTTTTACATGGGGTTGTCATTTGTGGGGGTCAACTGACACCATTTGACCAGTCACACACCTATTCTCAATGGACGTGTTTATTGACAGGTGCTGCAATGTAGTATTATTTCAATACAATGTTGTATGATTTCAATATCACAAGTCCTAGAATATAATTCAAGAACCCAATTTTAGAAAGTCCAAAAAAATGTGTCACAACCGGTGAAGACTGTACTGTAATTCATTACTTTTTCTACATTTTTGGTCTTCATAAACCAGTTACATGATTGGTTCTCCTTTCACTGGTCATGAGTTCTTTCTTTTCGAACCTGTTATATTTTCACAACTCCCAGGACCAGTCCGTTGGACCAATTGACACAAATTTCCCGCAGGGTTGCTCTGATTTATTAGCCGTAAGCTTGCTATATTCGGCTATGTCGATTACCATTCACCATGGTGCGATATTAACAGAAAATTATATAAATACCGTTCTTAGTTATTAGTACCCTGGTAGGCTAGCTGGTAGTGAGCTAGTCTATCAGCGCCGAAGTGCGGGTTCGATTCCCGCCAGAGACTCTGGTTTCTTTCCTGCAGACAAGCGTAGAGCTTCGCGGGCTTAGCTTAGGGAATTTAATTTAAAAAATTAATATACAGATGCTTGTACCAATTATGGAAACTTTGCCTTCTGCCGTTCTCCACACATACATAAAAATAAAATAAAGAAACAACAACAACAAAGTATTTTTGGGTATTATTAGAGGCAGTCGTTGTTTTTTGCTCATATCTCCGTCATTTGTGGACCGATGAGGCTGAATTTCAACAGCAAACGATTCCGGACTATGTGACATAAAAATATAAATAACATATCCCCATAATATCCGGGGTCTTTGAAATCAAATTCGCTGCTCATAAGGACCCAGAATATATACACTTACTTTATATGGTCTAAGATCAATATTGTGGAAAATACAAACGGAATGACAAACTTTAATATACCCTTTTACCTTTGATGAAGGGTATAAAAATTAAAAGGCAATGCTCATTCTTAAAACCCTATTTTTTAAATATAAAAATACGAAAATGGAAACGCACTAGATTTTAAATAAAATCTTATAGATTGCGTTGTATTGTATTCGGGCTATAAGATGAAACCTGATGTGAACTTCATATACTACATACATGTGTATTAGGGATGAAAAAGTGCACGAATTTTTAATTTCGATACTCTAGAACCCCCAATTTTGCGATATTTAAAAAAAAAACGCATGAGCCAAAAAATTAGGGAGGTGGGATGGGGGTAATGGCTCCTCATCGGTGTCAAAGCTAGGGGAAAACGATACAAAAGCAAAAAGCCTGAGTCGCTCCTAGAGAAGTAAAATGTAAGTCTGACTCCCACTAATATATACCCCCCCCCCTACATTTTTTATTAACATACTAACCCCCTATCTGTGCTCCTTAAGAGGGCTCCCATACTTAATATTTTATTTTTTAAAATTAACCGCAACAGCCCTAACTAGCCTCAGAGTACACCTAGAGAAGTCAAATATATGACGGACCCCCAATATTATTGCTAGCCGATCATTTTTTCTGAACAATTTTATGAATTTTTTAAAAACAAAGATTTCGAAATTTTAATAAAAAAATTATTTTTTTATAATACATATATATATATATATAATTACTTTTCTTAAAGGAAATTTTATTGCGGAATTTCGGTTTTTTTTTAATTTTTTCAATAAGCTAAATCGTTTTTGAGTTATTCGAACATATGATGTGCAATACTCCTTCATCTTCGAAATTTTTGTGTGAGGACCACGTTAATTATTAAAGATGGAGACTAGGTATGTTCTGAAAATGTAGGAGGGTAAATATTAGTGGGAGTCAGTCTTACATTTTACCCCTCTAGGAGCGACTCAGGGACAGTTGTGAAGCTTTTTTTTGGCTTTTGTATCGTTTTCCCCTAGCTTTGACCCCGATGAGGAGCAATTTACCCCCATCCCACCCCTCCCTAATTTTTTTACAAACTTCACAAAATTGGGGGTTCGAGCGTATCGAAATCTTGCTGCTAAGGATTTTCATATAACACTATACCACCCCTAATGTGTATGTATGTACAAGTATGAACTTAAATTAAATAACAATTTAATGTACTTGGGGTACCATTTTCTCAAGACACAATAATCTCTTATTTAATCGTGCAGAAAATAAAAGACTCCTTCCTGTCATTATTTTCGTAAAATACTAGATGTGTATGTTGTTTAGTAATTTCTTTAAACCAGTTTCATTTTCATTTATTTCATCTTACTCTCTTATACTTTGTCAATGTTTTGTTGTACAAACAAAATTCGTTTTACAACTTCTGTTGTTTGCCGTTATTTTAATCTGAATATCCTTCTCGATTTTTGTTGCTTAAAAAAAAACAAAGTATTTTATGAAATGTCTTACTTTAAATCTAAAAGAAACCAGCAAACATTGTTTTTAATAGACTGCCGTAGGCTTGCTGTTTATCTGAGGATTTAAAAATAACAATAAAAAATTCCTTTTAGTTTTTTCTATACTGGAGATAAAGTTTGTAGACAATAAATGAACCGTTTTACAGAAGCACTTTTATATGTAAATCCATCCTATCAGTTATCCGTAACTCTTTAAGCATAACGCACATACATTGAAATCTGTATATTCTGTTGAAATTAATTTAAATGTTTTACTTCCGGGATATTGTTTTGGTAATCGTTTCAAATGCATTATAAATATTTGAAGCTTAAACAAGACCATGTTAGTGGTGATGTCCAGTATGAAATGGGTATAGAAAAGGGATTTTTTTTATGGAAATTTTAATTTCAAAGAATAGAAGATACGAAGGGGAGCCAAGCTCCACTCCTTCAAAATAAAAATGTTAAATTATTAATATAAAAAAATTTAACAATTATAAGCTTCGTTCACAATGGTAGCAACAATTTGGTTTTTTCTTATTTCTTTCCAAAGCATTTCACATATTTTACTTTCATTTGTCATGCAAAATGTAGCAACCGTTGAGACTAAAGGCCCAACCAGAATGTGCATAAACAAACTTAAGCTACTGTCAAAAAGAAAACAAAAAGCCTCTCAAATGCATTTAAAATAACAAAAAGTAAATAAAAAAACATTGATTCCGTACGGAATGAGCGATTAGATTCGCACCTTGCTTAAGCAAATGACAGTTTTATAAAACTTAACATAAAGTTTCCTTAAGTTCAATATGGTTTTACACATATGATTTACATGTATTTGCTCAGTTGCTTAAGTCACGTTATTCACATTCTGGTTGGGCCTTAATCCTTCTTCAGCAACAATTTGTAGAACATTATAAATGACGTTAATAATAATTTTATTTAGTTTTGAATGCAAATTTTAGCAATAAAATACATTAAAAAACAAGTGATATTGTTGTGGGCAAAATTAAGAAATGTGAGTGGTTGCGAAAAAAATTGTTGGTTTATTGTAAACAACAAGTGAAAATGTTGCTGTGTTGTTTGTGAACGAAGGTTTTGCTTTATCTTTGGCAACAAATTGTTTCAGATAAAATATAACAAATGTCGATTTTCTATGAAAATTTGTTAAATAAGCCCTTTAAGAAACCTGTTTTATTTTTTGGAACTAAGGCCGATAAAATGTTGTACTGAATATTAAAACTTTTAGCCCGACTAATTAGTCTAGTAAGTTACAAAACAGTTTTAAAATTTCTGTATTATGCTAAGTTCACACTTAGGTTTTTAAACGCGTTTAAGCAAAATGTTGATTTAGCTAATCAAAGCCGTTCACATTACATTTGAGATGATTAAGATGACAGATGATTAAGAAAAAAACACAACAAACAAATTTATATTTCTTTAAAGTATTAAAAATGGATAAAAACACTTTTATAAAGTTATCAGAAGATTATTTTAATCATTTTAATGATGAAATTGCGAAAATTTATGAATTATTTAAGGAAAAAAATAAAAACATTAAGCAGAAATCTTGGCCGGTTGTACACGATCATGATGGCGATTCTACATTTGAGGTATGTTCAGTGGATTCTATTTGATTTATGAAGTGATTTAGTTGTAATCATGTCAATTTGAAGTGATTAACAAATCACTTCAGCGTATGGGTAATCATCTCGATTTTAAAGTGATTAGAGCTTAATCACGTTCGAACTGCTTAAACGCGTTTAAGAAGCCAAATGTGAACATACTATTAGATACAAAATTTGTTGTCTTATGTAGAATAACAAAAACATTTACTTTTAATAAAAGCAGGATGATGTCTTATGGCCTCATAATAGAACACACTTTGTCATAATTTAATAAATAATAAACATCTGCATGAAACTTAATAATGATGTTCATGAAACCTTCATTATAATTTTGTGTTCGCTTCATTCGTATTCAGTAAGATGAAGTACTATGAAATGAAAGCAATGAACACTCGATATTTAAGAGACGAATAAGATGAAATTAGTTTATTTGCTTATACAAGAGAATATGAACATTAACAACCATGAAACAGAACAACCATTGAACAAATCTCGAATAAGTTCATGGAAAAACAGTATGATTTAAATGTCAGTGTTGCCAGTTGTAGAAAAATAAAAACATAAGAAAGTTAAAAAAAAAAAAAATAGAAATAACCATGAGGGGTAAATGCAACAAGTTTAAGAGATAAATTAATATTGAAATAAAAACTCAAATTTATTTTTGTTTTCAATGTAAATTTTCAAAAAAATTAAATATATTTAATTTTATTTTCAAAAACATTCACTAACATTAAAAAATTTTCGGCAATATTTTTGTCTTAAACAGAAAAAAGTAGATAGCTAATAAATTCAAAATGCTTAACAATCTACAGATATTATTAAAATGAGAACTATGAGATAATTCATGGTTAAAATAAAAGTGATAAATTCTAGGCAAAAAAGTGTCATATACATCATCCAGCACGATCAACATCCATCGTGTTCATATTATGATGTAAAAACATATGTAATTTGTTCGACTGACGCTGTATTCCACCCAATGATGCAACTTTTTTCGCAAAGTAAATTTCTTGCTGACGAAAACACCCGTTCTGAAGAGGCACTGCTAGCTGGTGTGGCGAAAATTTTGCAACTTACCTGGTATAAAAGAGGAAATTTCGATTTATTTATTTCCCACCATAGTAACACATCAAAGCTATCATGAAATACTTCATGGAAAACAACCACGTGGTCAGACTCCTAAGACACTTACAAAACTAACAATTAAATTTCTCATGAACTCATTCCTCCTTTTGTTTTTCATCTTTCACCTAAAAACGTGTGAGTTTTTTATGAGTTCGTTTCATTTCAGGGCCGTGTACAGTACATTACAAGACAATTAAATCTTGTCATGTTCCAAAGATTTGTATTATTCAAAAATACAAATGACAAACAAAAAAAAAAACATATTTTGCATCTTAATTATTGTTTATATTCCAAATATGTATACTATACATATATGTGCATAAGTATATCTACATATGTGTTAAAATTTAAATTACACATGGGCAAAGCATGCTAATAATTGAATAAATTTGGACTCCTGGTTAGCCTAAATTATTAAATTATTTACAGATTTTCCTCTCTTAGGGGTTAAGAGAAGGAGAAATCTGTAAATGCAACGAATCTTGTTATATACTCAACGGAGTAGTTCAAGTAGTTGCAGGTATAGTGAAATAAAAGAAAAAAAGGTAAGTACTGGGTATTGGGTACCGAGAAATTATGCTTACCTGGGAGGGATTGTTGCCTTTGGTGTGAGGAAAACACAGTGGGGTTTCAATGGAATTTCACAAAATGTTGATTTTATTTAAAGGTTCTAAGCACTTAGGCTTACGATATAATATGTAAATTAGGTTTTAATTTTAACGTTAGGGTTTACAAAAACAATATTTTTAAGTATAGATTTAATTTCAAATTAGGGTTTAAGAAATGGTATTTTATTTTACTATTTTTATTTAAGAAAATTTAAAGTTTTAAAAGTTAAGTTTGAAAAGCTTACTAACGATGCGAACCTCTCGAGTTGGAAGTTGAAAATGAATTTACTAAAGTGGCAACATTGCTATTGAGTATTAATAAAAATAAATGAGAGAGAATGAAAACTATGAAACAAAGCCCGTTTCATTGAACAACCTCTGTGTGTTTACGATATGAAACGAAATGTGTTCATAGCAGCATGAATAAAACAACAGTTTGTTCGGTAATCACAATTTTATTCGAACACGACTTTCAGTGAATAAGCATTTCAGTATGTTCATGAATGAAGTTGTTCATGCAGCCCTTTATTAAATAAATTGTTTTAAAATTAGACCAATTTTGAGTTCAAATTTAAATTAAACAAAATTTCAACAGCCTTAATTAATTATGGCAAAAACAAACACAAATTTTTCTTTCCTTTTCTGTTATTGTTAAATCTATTTTTTGTCTCCCTTAATTTCCTGTGTCATTGAAAGAACACACAAAGGATGAATTGGTGTAAGTATTGTTGTATATAGTTCATGTCCGGTCAATCTTTTACAGATGATTTTAAAAACATACAGTACCCTTGTTGCTATTTATCTCGTCTACACTCCTGGGCTTCGATGAATAATTTGTAAAGTTTGCTGACATCTGTGATTCTAGTACGTGTGCGTTATTGTGTATACACAGAGATAAAAAACAGTGTCAGGCAGTGTCACGAAAATTATAATATATTCTCTGCAATGGTTATAAAAAAATTATAGATTATTTTAATATGAGCGGTGTATCTGTGAAAAATACTTCCTTTTTCGGATTAATAAATCCTTACTGGCATTTAAAATTGTCATTTGGTTATCTAAAGCAAAACAGTGTTTTCCAGTTTAACTACAACTATCTGAATTAAAACATATTTTGTACATTACGTTTGAAAATAATATCCCTAGAGCGAAGCGAGCTGACACCAAAGTAGTCCCATGATAGGTCTCTGGTGGTATAGACCGGTTCTATGAATAAGACCTATCACTTTTTCATGGGGTTGTCATTTGAAGGGGTCCATTGACACCATTTGACCTGTCACAAATCTATTCTCAATGGAAGTGTTTAGTGTCAGTTACTACAATGTAGTTTTATTTCAATAAAATTTAGTATTTTTTTCAATTAAACAAGTTCTAGAATTTAATTCAAGAACAAAATTTAAGAAATTCCCAAAAAATTACTTTTTCTACCTTTTTTTTCTTCATAAACTAGTTACATGATTGATTCTCCTTTCACTGGTCATGAATTTTTTCTTTTTGCACAGAAAAAGGGGCTACCTATGGGTTCTCCAGCATCTCCAATAGTTGCTGATATTGTTATGGAAAAATTATTAGATACATGTTTAGGAAAATTGCCAATTAAACCGAAGATAATAACGAAATATGTAGATGACTTGTTTGTTATAGTTAATGAGAATGAGATAGATACTTTGTTATCAACATTTAATTCATTTGATCAGAATATTAAGTTCACTATTGAAAGGAATTGAATTTTTCAATTCCATATTTGGACACATTGGTGATTAGGAAAGGAAATAAATTATTGATAGATTGGTATCAAAAACCAACCTCATCAGGCCGAATTGTAAATTTTTATTCTAAACACCCTAGGAGAATTATTATTAACACAGCTAGGAATCTAATAGACAGGATATTAACAATTAGTGACAATAGATTTCATAAGAAAAATAAGGAAATTATTGGAAATATTTTAAAGAACAATAGTTTTCCTAACAGATTGATTTGCAAATTGGTAAGACAATACAATATAAAGAGATCTCGTAATATTGATGAGATTTCGGAGTCATTAACTTATGTACCTGGGTTTTCGGAAAGATTAGAAAACTCGAATATATGATAAAGGGAAATACAGAATGGCACATAAGGTGAATAGTAATGTTGGGAGATTATTCACAAAAACTAAGGATAGATTAAAAAAGTCAGATATCGTACCTATTCAACAATACTGTATTAACTCAAAGTTTTTAGTTTTTCACTTTTTGGAAAAAATCTACAGTTATTATTAATATCTACCCGCTGTAAAAATATCGAGCTATTTTGAGTACCTTTTGGTAAAGAAACGGACCGTTGAAAATCACTTTTAATATGCCTTCCATATTAAATTAAAAATTGTTTTGCTTCTACTGAAAATTTTGAAATTTTGAGTTAATACAGTATTGCTGAACAAGTGCGATATGTCTAATTTAGTTTATAAGATTCATTGTGGTGGCAATGATAATGAACAATGGAACAACTGGGACAAAACTTAAAATTAGATAAGCAGGACACAAACATGACCAAAAATATTGGAATTATAATTCAGCCCATGGAACGGCGTTATCAACCCATTGTAGGGATTTTAATCATTATCCTGATTTTGAAAACACATTAATTTTGAATACGGAAAGTTTTATGAAACGTAGATATATGTTAGAAATGTTGCAGATAAATAATGTTTCATTTGAGAAAAGAATTAATTTGTAAAAAAGATACTGAGGGATTAGCTCAGATTTAGAGACATTTATTGAATAAAAATTAATAGGTTGATGGAAGGAATAATTATAAATAGGTATTTGTCTTTGATTGTTTGTTAAATAAATTTCAGATGGCATAGCTCAGTTGGTGAACTTTTATTAAATGAAAATAACTTTTGACGGAAAGGTACATTAAAATAGGTTTAAGGCTTTGAATATATTTAAAATTTTGTTTTTCCTTTTTGTTTGTTTGTTTGTTTGTTTGTTTGTCTTTCTGTTTAAAGTTTGTAGAATGGGATTTTAAATTTCTTATGATAATTTTGTTAATTGAAATTTTAAAATTAATTTTTCCATGTTTTATTTTTCCATTTATTGTCAAATTTAATTTTATTATAAAAATGTCCTGAAGAAGATTTCCAACGGAAATCGAAATATTGAAAATAAAAATTAAAATATTTTAATTAATTTTTAAAAAAAGTGACCTTAAGCTTGAGTAATTTATTAAGAATAATATTTAATAAAAAAGGTCGAAGAAATATAATTATAATTTATTGAATGTTATTCAATAATTTTTCGGTTTGCTTGTAAAATTTCTTATTTCTTTGGCCTTTTTCTATTTAATAATATATTTTAATATATTCTTTAAGCTTAAGGTCACTTTTTGTTTATTAAATAAATTAATAGATGTATTTAATTTTTCTCTCAATATATCGATTTTCTTTGGAAATCTTCTTCTTAATATAAAACAAATATCATAAAAAAGTGTATTTATTTACAAAGTATTTCAAAAAACAGCTGACTGTTATGGCTTCGGCTGTTGTTGTAGCATTGTTGTGATATTGAGGCCACCTTGCTTATTTCCATACAATGCAAACTTAAGTTGAGTCTAATGGGTCGATTACGGATGGCAACACAACTGAAGTTGAGTTGCCAGCAGCGAAACAAACACTTTTTTAATTTTATATTTAAACAGGATTTCGCTGCTGACAACTCAACTTCAGTTGTGTTGCTATCCGTAATCGAGTAGCATTTTTTTATTGTACACTTTGAGTTGTTGTGAATTTTATTTCGTTACAAATCATCAAGTTTTATTTATTTTATTTCCTTTTTATATTCCTGCTACATCATTTTATGTTCTACTTTCATAAAAATTAAAGATAAAAAATTTAATGAAATTGATTCATTAGATTTATGAAGCAAAATTTTTTCAGTGAGCGATTAATTTTACGACCAGAATAGTTCATCTGGATAATATTCATATTTTCTCTCTGCGTGTATGAGTCTGTATTTTAGTTACACTGGTCATTGAGCACCAACACAACAGTGACAAAAATGTCATCATTTAAAACTGAGGAAAAAGCCAGAATACCAATCGAAAGTCATTGTGCGTGATACCATATTTTGGATTGTATGCGATGTTGTAAAGGATGTTCAAAGTTTCCCAGTATAAATGGACAACCTAAAAAAAAAAAAAAATTTAATAACCCTAAACTGTCAAGGTTTTCAACAATGGATATAACAATGTGTTTGTATTGCTGAGCAATGCCTCAAAAATAATGAAAGTTTTAACACACTTTGCCGCATGTGGTGTTCAGAGAATCCACATGAGACTGTTTAAAAAAATGCATCGAAAAGGTACACCTGTTTATTGCGGGGGCATCATTTGATTATGCTTGATGTCGCTTCATGCTTAAACGGTTTCTTTTGCTGAAAATAAATCATATAGCTGTTGCAGAAATGTGTGTACGGCGTTTCTGCATGAGAAAATTCCACCGTCTTATACTTTCTCGGTTCGGTGGTCTTAATTTTCGGCCCAAGATGATCTCATTTAACGTTATTTTGGCTTCCTTTATTAGGTCATTTAAAGGCAAAGGTTTTTGGTAACAAGTATTCGACATGCGTATATACCAAAACATAATAAACAAAATAACAATCCAATGACTAAAAACTGTATTTTCTACAATACGTACATATGTATATCGAATCTTACTTTAATCATGAAACACCCCTCTAATAGTGATTCCATTGATTTTTTGAAGAAGAAATAACTAAAGCATAATGAACAATATATAACACAAATTCTCCTAATTAATTTAATATATGGATGTGACTGAACAGTATTATAATATTATGCTTCGAAAGACATTCGGTTTTTATGTTAAAAAAATGAACATAACGAAGAAATTAGAAAGAATATTAAAAAAAACAACTAGTCTTTTGAAGGATTTGTCTTAATTGTATTTAATCAGAGGAGAAAAAGTGATTAATTAATTTTATATATATTTGAAATATGTATAGAAGTTAAGCGTTCACTTAAATACATATATTGAAAAATATTTCTTGGAGATCATGAATATTTTGTTAGAAATCATAAATTTATTATTTTTTAATTGTGTATTTATTTTGATGTTGCCAGATCTAATAAAATATCCCTGATGATGTTGCGAATCTCCAACGAAACGTCGGAAAGAAAATTATGAAATAATCTTTTATTAGCATAGAATACATGACCTTAATAAGCCCGATTTAGAATTTTCTAAACAAATCAATAATAAAATAAGGATAAGGAAAAGGTCGATAAAAACTTAAATATATAAATTTTCGACAATTCTGCTTATTAACGTACCCATTGAGCCAAAAATGATAATTGATGGTCATCATTAACACTGGCCAATACAGCTGCGATATTTTCTTCACTTCGCACTCTACGTAAGCGTGTTGGTGGTTTAATGTCCAACAATGTAAATTTGGCCGCTTCAGTAGGTCGATTAAACTGACCATAAAATGGAAGAAGCGCGCTATGAACTTTCTTAACAGAGCACGCATTTTGGTAATAAAATTCATGGTTAAATTATAGACCAAACTGAAGATGTTTGACAGTGGAACAAAACAGGAAACGTACGTCAGCTGTTTAAACCAGTGTTGCCAAAAAGATAATAGCTAAAAAATCACCGATAGAAGTTGTTATAGATGTAGTTATAGAAGAAAGCTACTAAATAATGAGTTTAAGAAGCTATTCTTTTCGGAAAAGTAAGCGAAGTTTTTACTGGGTAATAAGACAGATTATGGGCACAATACCCTTTTTCGAAAAGAATCTTGTATGTGGCTATGTGAAAGTAAGGACCGATTTTCCCCGTTGTACCAATCAGAACCAAATTTCATGAAATTATCTCCAAAATTGTAACCTGTACTTTGCGCAAAAGATTATATGGACAGATAACCAGCCAGTTTTATGAATTTTGCAAAAAAAAAAAATAAAAAATTCAGTAAAATATACTAAAATTTTGTTTTATTCGCCTTATTTTGACAAAAATTTTGGAAAAAATATACATTACATGATCCGAACGCTTCCGGGAATTATTCTCAATTTTTGTCGACTTCAGCCCTCTTTGCCCACTTCTCGAACTATTTAACAGTAACCTACTGATGGATTATTTATAGTTGTGCAACAATTTTCTTTAACCATTTTCCGTTTTGGCGATAATTTTTTTTATTTGTACTTATGCTAGGAACACAATTGTTTCGTACGTCGTAGGAACTGGGGATGCCAATCGGGACTGGCTTTAGCAAATCCCGGGATTCCTTTCTAAAATTCTAAAAAGTTTGTTTTTGTTTTAAATGTAATTGGTCGAAATAAGGAATTCTTTCGCATACAGGGAATACGCTATTTGTGCAGAATGAGTTAAAAACAGTTGATTTGCTTTGAAAAATTATATCCATTAGGTGGTGGAAATTTGCCGCTTCGCATATACGTGCTCTTTTTAACATAATTTATATCACTTTTCGCCAAAATTTCGGATGAAATGGCCATGCTTTTATTACCAATGTTGTTTAGGGGATAGCTCTTGGCTTGTTAACGGATACTCTTTCTTTCAAATATCCCCAAATAAAACTGTCAGGAGCTTTTAAATCCGGTGAACGTTTAGGCCAGTTAAAAACGTTAGTGCGCGAAATAATATTTTCGGTTAAAACCACAAGGTGAGATGGTTTCCACAGATGACGTAACAAATGCACCACCGTCACAGTGGAAAATTTGGAAAAAAGTCCGGTTGAAATAAGATTCGAGGTGGAAATTAATGAGTTGTAGT
The DNA here is from genome assembly GCA_963931875.1 of Pollenia griseotomentosa. NCBI lineage: Eukaryota > Metazoa > Arthropoda > Insecta > Diptera > Polleniidae > Pollenia > Pollenia griseotomentosa. The sequence goes on along the minus strand of OZ007562.1, from coordinate 188,094,912 downwards.
CGAGTTTAAGGTTTGGATGTGGAGTCAACCGACTTATCATTAGAGGCGGCACAGGCTCCCAAAGAGGGCACCTCGGGTATTATAAAAAATAAAATGGATCCAGAATTCTTAATTTTAGTCCGAGTTTTAAAATGTATCTCTTATAGTTTTGAAAATATCCGACTTTGAAAAATAATACTTGTTATTTTTGACCTACCTTGGTTTAATATTTTGCAAATATTAAGCATAACTTTATCATGGTCACAAAAAGAAGGCCAAGAACTTTTAGAACAATTAAAGAAGGAATTTGGTGACCCTTCTACTTCTACTTCTATGAAGACCATGATACTAACCATAGCACTAGTCTACAGTTACCGTCAGGTAAAGCAATAATTTCTCCAATACAAAAAAACTGCAATTTACTATTGCTCCAAAAAGGATACTGAACGTTAAAGAATTTGTTTGCAACCTAGGTTTGATCCCGCAATCACAATTCCAGGAACTAAAATTCACCACGCTTTTATTCCAAAACACTAAGGCTTCCTTGTAAAAAGCACTAGTTCTAGTGTTTGTAAAATTGTAAAATAAAACCATTATCTTTTATCATTATCTTTATCTATATAAGTATATTATACTTATATTTAAGTATGCAAAAAATTGGGTGGGACTCAAAAATGTAAAGTTAAAAATATAAAACATATGGGGGATTTAATGTCAATTGACCCAATTTTTAATTCAATGTCTTCCGGTTTGAATGAAATTTGCACCAATTGGATTAACCTTGGTGCACTTAACATGAAATCCCCCATATAGTTATAAGTATGTAGGAGAGACGAATAATAATGGTATAAATGTTACCAATGTTACTAAGTTACCAGCCTACATAAAAAAGTGCCTAAAATCATCATTTGCCCAACTTTTAAATTTATAAAGAGCACATAATAACAGTTTTACAATATAATTAGTACGCTGTAATTCAAAAATTAGGTCGAAGTTAGAAAAGTTTTGATTTAAATTGGTCATTTCCGGTTTTGAAGATGAACAAATTTTATTTTCAAATTGATTTTTTTTAATTTCAAGACCAATCGATTTTTTTAGAATCACTTAAAAATAATGCCCTTTATATATTATTTGTACTTATTTGGTTACTTCATGTTTAATATTGTTGTGTTAAAAGTTTTGAAAATTTGAATCACTGCGGCCGCAAGGCACCTTCGAAATAGAGAATCAAAAATTAAAAGCACTGTTTTGTTTGACCCAATTTGTTTGTAATAATTTAATAGGCATAATATTAAAAAAAAAACTAAAAACTAATTTTTGCGGATTTTTGCCTTCTGGGAATTGTGGAATTCGTTTTGAAAGTTAAGAAAAAACTTTAGTTGGACAGTTGTAATAATGGAGAAACTTTAATGGTCAATTTATCCTTAATAATAACTACTGTTCACCTTAACAATCAGGGACATAAGCAACTGTTTTTGTTTTTATTTTATGGTCAGTATGCGGAGCCATACAATATCAGTTACACTCATCCTCTAATTTATATCTTTATATATAGTGTATGTTTTGACAATACATATGATACATTTTTGCACGTCTTTAATTCGCACATGTTTTTCAATTTATTTTCCAAAAAAAAAAATACTTTTTTAAAGTCGACTGAGAGGTTACATTTACACATTATCAACGTAATAGTTGAATGTCACGCAAGTGCATTAGTGTTAACACAGTCAACACGTTCTTGGTAACTATAATTAACAAAGCACATTTATGTTAGTTATACTTACCAAGAACGAAATAGGTTAATTACTAAGAAAATAACTGGTATTTACATATTCTGGATCCTTATGGATGGCGAAGTTGATTAAACGATGGCCGTCTGTTGAAAAGGATTTTCCGAAGAGCACAGACTTGATAGGAACTTAGTTGTCGTATATTTCTGTCACATCTGCTCCGTTAAATTTTGCTATTGAAATTCAGGCATATCAGTTCATAAATTGCTGAGATTTTTGCTTAAGCTTTAATTTTACTACATGAACGGTCTTCCTTTTCTTCGGCTAACCTGTGGATTCCAGTTAAGCGCTGTTCGAGTGATGTTGTCTGGGAGCTTCCTCAACGTATGACCAATCCAATTTCATTACGTGGTCGAATTTCGGTTTTTATTAGCAGTTTGTCTATTCTTGCTCACAAAGAAGCCTTTGCCGTAGGCACCAGTTTATAAATACATGGTGTGTATGTACAAAATAATGGAACAAAGATTTTAAGTTGTGTGCACTTAGATATAAATGCTGATCGCCAGATTTTATTCAGCATTCCAAAAAAAAAAAATGCTCTACCCTATGCACCGAGGGATCTTAATTCATCAACTGCTCCACCATCACTGAAATTGATACTTCCCAGGTAGCAGAGAGACTCGTCTACTTCGATCGGTTTACCGTCTAAAGAAGGAGGTTGAATGCTGTTGGAATTAATGCCATTAACTTGGTTTTTATCCTTAGGCTTGATTTAGTTTTCTCGCGATATAAAAGTGTTTGTGTGCCAAGTGTACCTTAAAGGCCCCCTGTAATGCCGGTGTTGTTGATTGTCACCTGGTTCATTATTGAGTCAAGCGTTAGGTTGAACACACATAGTATGCAGAGACGACACGACACGACACGAAATATTTTTTTGGTTAATTAATTAAAATTGTACATGTAGTACAAATGATGTAAATTCGTTTAAAATATTTGACTTTAAAATCATCCTTTAAATAAAATAAAATATGATAAGTTTGTAGTCCTCTAAGACTTCTGAACACATATTTGAGTTCTTCAGTATTCTTTTATCACGTACAGATCGCTTTTTAAGGACATTTCTAGTTCTACCCCCATTAAAAAAGAAATTTTTCTAAAACTCGAAAACTAGTTGTCCGATGTAGGCGAATAGAAATGTACAAAAGAAGTTATTGCGTTATTGATAATAACGAAAAGATTTTTTATGTAATGTTCAAAATTTTATCAATGTTATTTTCGGCAATACAAAATTTATTATTAATAAGATATTTTCAAAATTTCAAAACTTAAAAAAAAAACATATTCTTTCGGACTAATTTATAAAATATAAAAGGTTTATAAAACGGATTTAAGGATCAAAGAAAGTCCTCTATTTTAAAAATTGCCTTAAATACGCCTTTTTTATTTTGAATTAAGTGAATATGTGTCATTTGAAAAATAAGAATATTATACATAACAAATTATTGAAGCTTAAGGTCACCTTTTAAAATAAATTAAAATATATTAATTTTTATTTCCGATTTCCGTTGGAAATCTTCTTTAGGAATTTTTTTTTAATTTTTTTATTTTTTTTTTTTTTATTATAAAAAATTTCCTGAAGAAGACTTCCAACGGAAATCGAAATATCGAAAATAAAAATATTTTAATTAATTTGAAGAAGTGACTTTAAGCTTGAATAATTTATTAAGTCTAATATTTAATAAAAAAGGTCGAAGAAATAAGATTGCAATTTACTAAAAATAAGAATATAAAATCTATTTTTAAAATAGATAAAGCGTTTTCCAATAAGGACTTGACAACTTGACAATCGGAGAACGTACGTCGCGTCAAATGGTCCACCGGCTTCAATTCTTGATCTCGTATTGCTGTAAACCAAGATCTTTACGCAAAATTCGACTCGACTCAAAGTTTTGCACTTAACTTGTTATTGCTTGTCTACTAGGGCGAGAATAAAACCCGAAAATTGGACTTTACGCACTGAAAGAATTTTTTTCAGAATAACAAGGAATTTTGACATTAATCCCATGAAAAATTGCATAAAAAAGGAACCTATGCAGCGATTCGTTGGATCAATGAAACCTGTAGCTCGTTTCTGTATTTCTCGCATCGTAAAATTTCTTACATGAAGTGTGAAACAAAAAATTCCATCGTTTCTCGATTTATGAGATAAAAGTGTTTCTGTATTTGAATGCGAAAACAGACAAAACAAATTCTGTTTATACTGGAACATTTCCAGTAATTAAGTGTCAAATAAAAGCGAAACGTCAACAAAAGAAATAAATATAATAAAAACAGGGCTGCCAGATTTGACGAGTTATCGTCATCTTGACGATTTTTTGTTCCGATATTAACAAAGTGACGTTTTGATGATTTTTTCTAAAAAAGTGACGAAAGCAAAAACAAAATCAAAAATATTTTATAATTTTGTTGTTACTTTCTATAGAAATTCATCTTGAATTTTTAAATTTCAAACACTTCTATTTTGTGGCGTTGAAAATTTAAAAAAAAAATAATATGAATGTCTGTAGAAAGCAACAACAAATTTATAAAATATTTTTGATTTTATTTTTGCTTTTAATGAAATTGTTGGCGTTGCGTTTTACACTATAAGCCCCTTAGTCTTCGAAATAAGATAATTGTAAGTATTTTTATATGTTTGTTTATTAGAAAAAAAGATATCTTTAGAAACAAGGCTGCTTAAATTTTTATATTTATCCCTATTGTGAAAATTGTCCTCGAAATTGTTTGTTTCTTCCCTAAAAAATGTATCGGCAAAAGCAAAATTTCGAGGGAAAGTAATGGACCGACTTGGCTTATTTTGAACATTTAATACTTCTTATATACATATACAAAATATGACTGATATTTGATATTCGTATCTTATATGTTCACTTTTGTGCCAAAACCATTATTCCGGCAAGAAAGAAATTTGTTTGTCTCCCAGTAAAAACTTTTTCAAAATGGATAGCTTCTTTCACTCGTTATTAAGTAGCTTTCTTCCATAAAAACTTCGATAACTACTTTTTTCTGGATGTATTAAGATACAAAAAATGACTTACTTTTGAATTTGTTCTTTTTGGCACAACCCTTGTAAAATTCATTAGTTTTTCAGTAGAATTGTATGAAGTGCTTTTATGTGTTTCTGATTACTTAACATATTATTTTGTAGGCGAAGATTTTACTGGGTCTTTAACCCGTTTATTTATGAACCGATTTTTTTAATTTTAACTACAAGGTATTCTACTAAGTCTATTTCAGGTAAAAAAGAAAAAGATTATAGGAATAGGTAAATTAAAGATTTATATCTCAATTATTAAATAATAATTATTATATACCCATGAACTTTAACTATGTTTTTGTTTGATTATTTTTTAATAAAAGTCGAAACAAATTTGTTTAAATTTGAGTTTAAATTGCACGATTTTTAAAACAAAAAAGACTATCTTTTTTATTTTTTTCTCTGGAAATGGACGATTTTGACACAAATTTATCTGGCAGCACTGATTAAAACCAAAACAAGAAAAGGCTAACAAAAATTTAAACTAACAAAATATAATAATTGTTTTTTGTTTATTTTCATCATATAAATAATGCCTTTATCATTTATATTCCTTCTATTTTTTTTATTTATTTAAAAAAAATAGTATATAAACATATTTTAAATTCAAAATATCTACATTTTGTTTTTCTCGCCACCAATTTCAAATGTGACTTATTTTGACAGTTCTTGAAAGAAACTTTTCGCAAAATATTGTTATAGAAACACTTTTTCTCGCATCCTTCCAATAATTGCTGGAAAATTATTTAAATGACAGATAATTCTCGCAAAAAAAAGATACAGAAACACATGTGTGAGAAAAACCATTTTTTGTTTCATTTCACACTATTTTTGTTGCAATTCACACGTTTCATGCGAAGAGTTTTACGATGTGAGATATACAGAAACGGGCTACTGTTTCATTAAAATGTATTTAATGAAACATTACATTAGATCTATGAATTTTATTCATTGGATAAATACTTTCAAAAAAGTAAAAAAAAAAAATTTTATTTTATTTTTTTTTTTTTAATCTTATTCAACTTTTTTTTTAACCGGAGTCGCTGGCGGGAATCGATCCCGCACCGCAACCTCGGCGCTGATAGACTTTTTTTATTTTATTTTTTTGATATTTTTTTTTTTATAACCAAAGTTGTTCTTATTCAACTTTTTTTTTTTAACCAGAGTAGTCGCTGGCGGGAATCGATCCCGCAACCTCGGCGCTGATAGACTAGCTCATTACCAGCTAGCCTACGGGGGCAGTGTAGTATTTGAATAAAAAAAACTATGTTTTTTGCCACTACTCATTTAAGAGCGTAAATATGAGATTAAATTGTCATAACATAACAACAATAACAACGTTGATTTTTTTTGATAACGCATAATAAAAAAAGATCACATAAAGAGAGAACAAGCTTTTTCGTATACATCATTTGGTTGACAACAGTTTAAAATAAGGGTGTGTTTTTTTTAAAGGAGAACATTTATTTGTTCATTACTTATGGCTAGATTACACTATTATACTTTGTATTAATACATGTCAAAATCTCAAGTAATATGACAAAGAGTGATAGTGTGAATGCAATGTGTCACGAAAATGACAAGTATTATGAAAAAAGTTTGACATCCCATACGACTTCATCGTTTTTTGAAAAATTTCTAAACAATAATACTTTTCATTGGATCAGGGTTGCATTTTATTTCATGTGGGAGTGCTTATACTTTGTGTGATGGTGTGAACACAAACTGTCATGTTAAATTAGATTTTTGACAGTCGCAACAAAACTCATTAGATTTCTATCTCACAAAGTACATATTATGGAATACGTAAGACTTGTCAGATAGTGTAATCTAGCCTTTAGTACATACTATATGTTTTTAGGTATGTACATTAGGGTGACCGTTAAAATTAAAATTTGGATTTATTTAGGTCTCACCAGCCAATTTGGTGGGTATTGATAAAAAAAAACAACGCAAAAAAAATTTTAGGACAATCGGCAAAGGCTAAGCCGTCCCTCACGCCAACCAAAGTTTGAGAAAAATTATATTTTACATGAAATCTGACTTTTATGTTTCATAACTTATGAAATATTAATTTTGTAGAATAGTTCTTAACAAGTTTTTCCTTAATCTGTTATTAAACAAAATAAACTGAAAAATATCGAATAGGCCACTATAAAAAATAAAATTTTTAATATAGTATTAAAGAAACGCATTTTCTATGAATCACGTATCTTTAATTTTGTTGAAAATCATTTTTATTATTTATTTAAAAAAAAACAGACCAGCCGGGCACCTGGTGCTTTAACCTAATTCGGGTATGCTGAATCCAGTGGTGGTATCCGTTTATTTAGGTTAGCTTTTCTTTTGGAGAAATACCGTTATTTCGAAAATGGAGGAGGTTGCACAGCATATGTTCGCGTTACTCAAAAACGGTTTAGTTTATTGAGTTAACTAAAAAAACCGAAACTCCGCAATAAAAAAGCCTAAAGGTTTTTCTTATATGCGCAGTCATTTTAGAAACTTGATTTTTTTTAGCAAAAAATAAATAATTTTTTATCAAAATTTCAAAATTTTTGTTCTTTAAAAAATCATAAAAAAATGGAATTGCAGCTGTGCTTATAATTTTTTTTATACATATGAAAAACGAAATTTGCAAACAAAAAAAAGCCATAAGTGATTACAATCTGATCACAACTGGAAAATGTTAAAAACAAAAAACTAATGAAGGTCGGTCATATATTTTATTCTTCTTGGCAGTTACGGGGCTTTTTCTTCAATATATTCCTAGTCTGTATTGAAAATTTTGTATGTGAGCCCCCTTAAGGAAGGAATAGAGATAGCTGTTAGGTATGTGAAAAACAAATGATGGGGGTACAAAATAAAGTGGGCCAAAATAAAGGGGCCAAATTTAAGATTTTCATTTAACCGCCATATTTGTAAAGGAGCCCCCCTAAGGGTTGAAGATATATGGCAAGTATTTTTTAAGAAAATGTTAAGCACAAAAAACTTAAGAAGGTCCGTTATACATTTTATATCCCTAGGGGCGATTCCTTGGCAGTTATGGGCCTTTTTCTTCAATATATTTCTAGTATGTAATGACAATTTTGTATGGCCCCCTTAAGATATGGAGTATGGTAGAAACAAATGATATGCGGTTGACTTTTCTTTTTTTTTGTAAGCAAACGCACACAAACGCAAATATTGAAGTTGAGTTGACGTGTGTAAGAAAAAATTGTTCTAAAGAACAAATTTGCATTAATGCTGCTGTTTGCTCTTTTTTTGGTTACTTTTGGTTAAATATGAGATTTAGAGAAAACTTGTTCAGACAAAAGTTGTTGGAAACTTCACTAATAATATCTTCTTTGTAAACAATGTTTATGTAAAATTAATATTTTCCAAGTTATGAGGCATAAAAGTCGAACTTAACGATTTTTCTTAAACTTTGGTGGACGTGAGGGACGGTTAAGCCTTCGCCGATTGTCCTAAAACTTTTTTGGGTGTCGTTTTTTATCAATACCCTCCGAATTGGGGGGTGAGAGCATGGAAAAAAAAAATTTGTTTCATACAGTTAACGACCACCCTAATGTACATATTAAAGAAAACTAAAAACATACGTATTAATTTAAAGGCATATTACATTAGATGTATGAAATAATTAAAACTTAAATTTTTTAATTAACAATTAAACATATTTTTAAGGAAACTATAATTTTGTATTAATTTAGGAATATAGTTATGTTTGTATATTGTTTTTTTATGTTCCCATTTAAAATTTTTTGTTTAACTTGGACCGACTTATGTTTTCATATATCCAATAAAAATTTTTAACGTAATTACGAAATCCAATGAATCGATTTTAACGAAAATACTTCATTATAACTACGAAATTCCATTTGGACAATGAATATTTTCATTTAACCAGTGAATTTTTTTTTATGAAAACGATTCATTAAATATATGAAGCATTTTTCTTTCAGTGCGCTCTTAAAGTTGCGGTCACCGACTCCAAATTTCGGTAGTACATTTTTGCATACGTTGTTCATTCGTTTACTGTAAAAAGGAAAGTAACAGTTTGACGATCAGTGAAATAGTGCGTTCACAAATTAAATTCAAAGTTGTCAAGTACATATTGCAAAACCCTTTATAAGACTTTTTGATCCCAATATAAGTAGAAATTCCATTATTATCTAGAATTTTTTAAGAACTTTTAAAGATTAAAATCTTTTACATGGGTTTTCCATTTGCCATTATTTTCTCAAGGACTATTAATTTAATAAGCAGATTGGAATACAATTTCAACACAAATTGAAAAAAAATTTAAATACAAATACAGTATAACCCGGTAAATAACCCCACGGTTATTTACCTTGAGTTTTAAATCCCCGTTTTTTCCGCCATTTTTCCAACAAAAATCCACGCTTAATTACCCAATTCGAGTAATTGCCTTAAAAATTAAACTTCCAAATCAAAATTACACCTTAATTTCATTTGTTTAATTGCCTCAGTACTATTTGACACCAACACAGCAAGTAATGCAACCAAGTTTACATGTAATGTGAAAATATGCACTTACATTTTTTTTTTTTTAAATATGTCTTCTTTAAAAAACTTTATTCTGGGCTCACTAGAAAAAACCATACAAGAAGTGAATGAGCGAGTAGTCACTTTTTCACGTCGATGTTAAGAAAATGATAGAAAGAAAGGACAGAGAACTTGATTTCGGTCATTTCTTTCTATCATTTTCTTAACACCAACGTGAAAAAAGTGACAACTCGCTCATTCTCTTCTTGTAAGGAAGTTATGTTATGAGGCTAAGATTCATATAAGAGTTATTCTAGAATGCAAGAAAAGATCGCTAAATTTTAAATTATTTTAACATTTAAAAGGATTGAATATTTTAGGGATTGATATTTGAATAGAAGCTGTATTTTAAAATGTGAACCGATTTTGGGCCAAATTTTATCTTAATATGAACATGATTAAATGGTTTATGAACATAAAAAAATTTGCATGGGGTCTATGTGATATTATAGACCGATTCTGGCAATATACATAGGTTTCGTTCTTATGAGAATTAAAACGCATTCACCAGCCAGATGAACAGACGGACACGAAAAGTTCACATTAAAAAGTGTTACTGATTCGATCGGTTTACTAAACGATGCGTCCAGATTTATATGTATCAGCACAAATTTACATTATTGCTTTTTCCTTAATTTTTGAATTTATATAAAACTTTATTTACAGTTTGGAATAAAATTAATCTTAGACTTAGCTTTGGCTTACAATTGTAGATTGAAAATTAGATGTAGATGGCTTAATTAAAGAAACAGAAGATCATCTTTTAACCAGAAAAACGTGAAATATTTGTACAATAAAAATGCAGCAATAGCTAAACAAATCGATACCAAAATTTATAAAAAGCTCTAAAACGGTTAACTATATTGTTTCTGCCTTCATTGGTCGCACAGGAAAAACCATGCAATTGCAACTTTACCTCAATGAGGTAGCTAAACGTATTCTTATAATTACCTCAACGAGGTAGTTAAGCCTATTCGTTAAAATGCTTACCCCGCAAAATTACCCAAAAGTATTGGTATTTTTGGCGAGGTAATTATCCGTGGAACACGTAATAAGATTTCATTTTTAATATTAATTACACTAAATTGGGTAAAAAATGCTTTTTTAAAAAATGTGTGCGTGATAGAAGAAAACTTAAACTGGAAATGTCTGCAGGACACTTAACTCTACATCATACTTTTATTTAAAGAAGGCCAAACATTTTGAATTTTGCTGACCAGGCTTGGCCTAAACAATTTTAGCGCGAAGCTCTTTACCGACTTTTATGAAACTTTGTAGACACGTTCGCTACCTGTAATACTACATTTACATTAGGCCGAAATCTTGTAGATTTGATTTAAAATCTTCTTCGAAATCTAGTGCGTTTACATTGTACTTTTTTGACATTAGCGAGATTTTGTTTTTATAACACAACAGCTGACTTAAAGTTTTTTCGTTACACACACAAACACAAAAAGAAATATACTTTAAAAAATTTGCATTACATTTTTTTTAATAATCAACGATATTTATTTTATCAATATTATTCGTGTTTTTAATTTTTTTACAATTTTTATAAAAATTTTTAATATTTTTTTTAACAATTTTTGTTTTGTTTTTTTTTTAAATGTCATTTTTTCTTGTGCAGGGAAATATTTTTTAGTGCTATATTGTAAAAACCATAGTTGCATCATTAAGTACTACTAGATTTTGAGTAGATTTCGTCGAAATCTTGTCACGAAGTAGATTTTGTTTTGTATGGGAAATCTAGTCAAAAACAACTAGATTTGGCTCGAAATCTCGTAAGTACTAGATTTTGCGTAGGTGTAAATGTAGTAAAACAGCTTAATATAATAACTAAAACAATTTGATAATATTCTTTTAAAACCACTTCTACTTAACACAATCTTATGAGCAAACAAATTAAGTTCCGCTATAAATGCAATATAATGATTAGAAAGTTGGGATATGCTACGCTCATTCAAAGGGATTACTGTTTTAAACCAGTGTTTAAAAAGCTGCAGTTGAGATAGTTAAATTCATAAGATTGTGCTGTAACTTCGACCTCTTCATTTGTCATTGGACAAAAATAAACCGTTGCCTTTACTTCTGATTCATTAATTGAAAACAGTCGCAGTCAAGGCAAAAGCAAAAAATTTTAATGCTTTACAATCTTTTAAATTTTTTGAAATTAAATAAAACTTTAAATAACATTATCGTTTTCATATACAAATGTGACCTTCTCCGAGAAAAGGGACCTAGTGTGTCAAAAAACGGGTCTGAACTTAAGAGTGGATTCTGGTACCTGAAAGGGTGTAGCATAAGATAAAATGAGTTAGATTTCTGATAAAAATTTATTTACCCCATAAAAACAGCTCCCAACTGAGGTATGTTCACAGTATAATGTGTTATGAAACTTTAAATGCGTTTTTCTCAAAACTTCATTTTCACACACTAGGTCCTTTTTCTCACTAATGTACCTATGTGATTTATTTGGTTTGTATTTTAAAAGTTCTCTGAATTTCAATAAAGTCTATTAAATCTCACTAACAAAAGCATTTTTGGTATGTACAAAAATAACTGTTAAACAAAATACATTTACAACAAACATACATAAATCAAACAACAGTTTCTTTTTTTCTTCCAACCAGTGATTAAAGACATAATAGGAAAACGCACTTCAAACTGCAAAATCAAAACAAAATAAAAACACAACTTCTTTTCTTCGTTAGCTTCGGGATTTATTAAAAGTTTCAGTCTGTCAAACCAAACACTTCCGAACATTTCGACTGCCGATGTTCTTTGTTGTGTTTAACTTTTCGTTTTCTGCTTTTGCCTGGACTACGCCTGTTTTCATTTAATGAATCAGAAGAAAAGCAACAGATTATTTTTGTCCAAAGAAAAATCAAAAAGTTAAAGAAAAACCAATTTTGTTTATTTTGACTGCAGTTTTTTAAACCCTGTTGTAAACTACTTTTACTTAACCGAATCCTTTTAAGCTTGGTAAGAACATCTGTTGAAATTACAATATTCTGATTAGAACAGTAGTCATTGACACGGCCATTCAAAGGAATTATTTTTTTGGGCTTTTTAAACCTGTTTATTGAAGTCCTACCCCCTTATAAAAAAAAAGTTAAAGATCACAAAAGTTAACCAAATCCATTAATGTTTTTTTTTGTGTTGGTTAGCTAATGTGAACTTAAATTTTTTTGCATAAGGAGGCTAGACTTTTAATATTTTTTTTAAATATAAAATAAATTAAAGTTTTACTCATTGGATATAAAACAGAATATAAGACAATCATAATCTTTTTATGTTAAGACATTTCATGTTAAATAACACAAATTATTTATGCCATGTTTCCACGGTACGTGATTCGCTCTCTATTCATGCTTCGCATGCCAATCATGAACAAAGCAACTGCTTCGCCATACAAAATTTTGAGAGCGAAGCAAGTAGATTCATATTGAATCTACTTGCGAAGCACGAAAAATTACTCTCTTCTCCAATTTTTATCGCAAGTTTATCTGAACTAGCTGTAAAAATCGATTGTTTCAGAGTTGTCAACTCGGTGCGTTTCGCACCATTTTTGGTGCTTTTTTAAATTTTTTCTGCAATAACAATAATGATGATAATATTAACTATTAATTTGGAGTTATTATAATAAATTGTTGATCTCTTTTTAAAATGTTTTACGCAGAATTTATTAAATTAATTTACAAAAATATATCATCTCGTACAAATGAATGCAAACATTAATACTGTCCCCCATATTCATAAAAAATATCTGTGATTAATAAAAGGTTTATAAAACGAATTTTCTATGAAAATTTGTTTAATAAACCTGTCATAAACCCAAAATATTTTTTGTGAATATGGGGGTTTGTATTTATGTAGAAATTAGTTTAATTTGTTTTATAAAGTTTTTGGTTTTTCTTTTTTAACTATGTTAAATACGATAAATTTTGAACTATTGTTAATTTTGAATCCTTAAGCTTCGTACAGACGATGGTCAGATCTTGCAATGTTGTCATTAAATTTGCCTAAAAATGTCTTGCAACTGTTTGAACATTGTAAACTCATTTTCATTTGGCAGATGTGTAAAATTAATGCATCTTACAATGGTGCCATTGAAAATGACAACATTGTAAGATCTGACCACCGTCTTTACGAAGCTTTACTAGATATTTATAGTTGATCTCTTTATAAAAAAAATTTGTATATATTTTATGTAATTAAAAAATATGTATCTAGTACATATGAAGACTGTTAAATTGTTTTACAGTAGAATCATTAAAAAGGAAACAGAAATATTCCATGGGGTTAACTTTTTCGAACTATTAAATTTTCTAAGCTTTATTTAATTATAAAAAATGCAATAACAAACACATTCTGCTGTATTTTTAATATAAAAATAAATATTTTAAATAAAAAAGAAATTCTAAACTTGCTGCGTTTTTTTCTCCATTTTGGTGCGTTTTGAAAATGCAAAGTTAACAACACTGATTTGTTTATTAAAGACAACTGTCAATTCGAAGCAAGTAGATACGTCGTGTAAACACCATGATTCATTAACATGATTCAGAGAGCGAAGCAGGTGATTCAAATCGTCGTGGAAACATGGCATTAATTATTTAAAATGTTTTCCGAGAGTTTTGTGAAATTTTGTGGTATGATTTCTAGTCGCATAGAAAGAATTGGCCCAAAATTTTAAATCAATATGTGCATTCCACCACTATTAATGTTAGTTTTTAACCTACAATTATCAATTTGTTTAGGGTGGTGGTTCCACATTTGGATTCATAACTCTTATCCTACGGAACCGATTTTGCTGGATTACAATCTTAAACTGCTTAGGGTAGCTGCTTGAGTTTTTCGAAAGTGAGAATGTTTTCAACAGACGGACATGGCTAAATCGACTTAAAACTATGTGCTCTTAGATGAATGAGGCCCAATGCTCCTTATAGGATCGATGGGAACACATATATATTAGATGAATATAAAAAAAGCTTTACACGGAATGACAAATTTCACAACTATAGTTGTGGAGGGTGTAGCAAAATGCAATTTTAATAGGTCTGAAAAATGGATTACTGGATTATAGTAAAACATGCATCAAAACAGAACATAGAAGCAAAATAGTTTTGGCCAAATAAAGTGGCCGTCTCTCCCATAGTGCAGTGTAATGGAAAAGGCAAGCAGCAATTAAACAAAATAAAAAGAAATCACAATTTGCACACAATGACGAATAAATACTTTTATTTGTAGTAAATTGTAATATTTCATTTCAGCACTTGTTTTATTTTATGTATCAAATGTCCAATTCATTCCACAATTATGGCTCCTATGACGTGTGGTTTATAAATAAATATGAATTTGTTTTATCTGAGATTCCTGAGCATGTTACAACATTCAACATGAAGTCCGTCCGTCCGTCACTCACAACAGCACATGACTGCAATAAAAGTAGAAACATTTTATTTATGGAAGTTGTTAATATTTTATTTCATTTTCTGTGTTTGTTTTTATTTCCTTTAATAAGTTTTACACCTATTTTAGGTTTTTATTTAATATTTTTTTATACTTTATTTCCCTTAATTTATTGCGGTTAAACAAACTCACTGAAATATAAAAAAAGGAAATAAAGTTATTAAAGTACTTTTTTCATAAAAACTTTAACAATTCTGGTATTTTTATACACACACATACCTGATTAAGAACACGGAGCAAAAAAAGACCTTAAAAGTTGTCAACCAATAGACAATATTTTGACAACATCTGCTGTCAAATTTAAACGTTGACGAATTTAAACAAAACATGTAAAAAATACCATTTTGTTGTCAAACTGATAACACTCTGTTGTCAAATAGATAACGTCCGGCTGTCATCATTCATAATACGTACGCTTTTTTCAAATTTACTTCATTGCTAGCAGTTCAATAAGTAAAAAAGATTATAAGTTATAATTAGCAAGTGAATGGTAAATTTGTGAATAAATAAAAAACAAAGACATGGAAAGCGAAAAAATACATTTATAAAATATTTTCGAATTCTACAAGGATTTTTTTTGAAGAAAATTTTGATGTGAAAAAAGTGCAATTATGATGACAATTACGATAATGAACTCAAAAAAAGGTATGTATGAATTTTTAAAATAAATATATGTTAACACATATACAATTTTTTGGAATATGAACTTAATCTTACGATTCTTTTTTAAGCTACTTACTTACTACATTTTTACAACCTAATGATTAAGTTCCTGATAGTTATCTTGAATAAGAGCTATGTGAAAGATAAAGTGACCATAACGTTTTCTCAATTATTACTACTATTTGATTAAGTGACAAATGAAACTCAAATACTGCGGCAATATTGCAGTAGGTACCGATTACTTTGGTTGGTTAAAATCAGGGTTCAGAAAATACCCAAAATGTACTGTTCGAAAGCAACACATTACAGTTATGTGTGTCTCTAAATTTACTACGGTGCCGAACACAACCACGATTGTATTGTATTTATATATTTTTTTGCGTACACGGACATGTGTAATTCTCATATTGTAAGATCGAAAAACAATTTAACCAAAAGTTGTGGTCTACAACATAAATTTATTTTTTTAGTCGTACACGTCCACGACCTTAGCTACAATATATGGGTGGTTAAAGTGTGTTTCGATCTTATAACAATCTTGTTTGTGTTCGGCACCGTAGAAAATTTAGATAGACAAATAACTGTTATGTAAATTAAAATATGTTGTATTGCTTTGAGCTGTGTTTGTTAACATTTATGTGCGTGATTTTTATACAGTGTATTTTTCTGAACTCTGGTTAAAATACGTAGTGGCAACGACTTCACTTCTTTAGTTCGAAGCAGAAGTCAGTTTTTTGGGTTTTATTTTTTTTATGGTGTAAATATGTTAACAGTTTGTTCCCAAAATTATACCAAATGATGACAAAATGCCGGCAAGTTGGTTTAAAAATATCGACACTATCCGTTATCAAATTGAACACAACCGTGGCTCACTTTTAACAACGGATGGTGTCAATTTTGGTATTTTTTTACTTATTATTGATATACATTTCATCCAATTTTAATTATTTTTTCAACTTCTAAGTGCTGTAGGCTAGTTTACACTATTACACAAGTCTTACATATTCCATAACACTTTGTGTGATAGAAATCTAATGAGTTTTGTTGCGACTGTCAAAAAATCTAATTTAAGGCGACCGTACACGACATGTTTTTTTCATCTGACATGTCAGATTTCCCACTGCAATATTCACCCATGTCGTGTGTTACCTTTTTAACTTTGCTTCTGTAAAGGTCAGATGCAAAGTCATCTGACAAAATTTCAATTAGAGCGTGCTATATTTTCTTCTGACAATCCATCTGACATCAGAAATCTATGCCGAGAAGAAACCGGCAGAGGCGTCATAATTGACGGAATCATTAGCCGGCTGAAGTTAATATTTTACAATACCGAGATATGTATGATCATTCCACCATTGTTAATATATATAAAAAAAACCGTTTCATTATAATATCCTAAATTGTTATCTTTGAATAAAAATAAAAATATGTTAAGATGGCTAAACTATTTTACGTCGTAAATAAAAATTTTTGTGGCGGCATTTTTATTTTGGTTTTTGCAATAACTATTTTGTATTTGTATTTTTTTGTATTTGTTATTATAAACCTTCAGTAAAACAGCAATTTTGACAGACATGCACAATTATATGTAGCTTGAAAAGTTGACAAGTCAGATGTAAAAAACATGTCGTCTACATGCATCTTAAACATAACAGTTTGTAGTCAGACTACCACACATGAACATGCTTTTGTTAAAATGCAACAATGTTCAAATGAAAAGTTTTATTGTTTAAAAAAATTTTAAAAAACGATGAAGTCGTATGTGTTGTCAAATTGTGTTCGTAATACTTCTCGTTTTCCTAACACATTGCATCCACACCTTTACATATGACTTGAATGTTTGACATGTATTAATACAAAATATAATATGTAGTGTAAAATAGCCTTAAGCAAAACAAAATATTACCAACACATACGTAAAATGTATGAATCAGTTTGACGTGTTGCCATGCCGCTTTGTGTATGATAATTTATAAATCTCATATAAACCCCACTCCTAAAATATACTCATACTCGGTAAATCTACCAGTTTTACTTATTCGACAATAAAATTATGCATACAAATTTAAAAACTTTTTTTTACATTCAAGAATAAATCAGAGAAATGTAAAAACATGTTGTTTATGTATGTACATTATATACGAGTACACCACCAGTAGGGTTTCTTATTTCCTTGCCTATTTTGCTTTTATTATATTTTCAAAGTTTTTCTTGGGAGAAAAAAAATTAATTAAAAAGGTTTCGTTTAAATGTTCTAAATTCCCATTTCATACTATTGATGAACTGAAATTTACTGTTGATGATATATTCCTATGCGCATTTCACTGGTCGCTTAGGCCAGATCGTCAGGAAACTTCATCTAATGATTTTAGAAAAACTAAAGAAATTATACAAGTAAAAGTGTTAAGCGAATAAGTATTATAAACACCAGTTTTACAATAGCAAAGCTTAAACAAAAACAACAACAGTAAACAGTGAGTTTATCTTTGCTTTCAGTCCCGACTACAATTAGTTTATTTTTTGTCAACTCTTATGTAGTTGCAAGCGGGTAAAGAAAAAACAAAAATAAAAAAAAATTACCTTTTCTTATTTTGCCGATGCAAACATTTTTATTAAATAACTAGCTTTTTCTCCATATATAAACTAAAGAAAATCGTATTATTTATTGTAGCATAACTGCCTGAAAAATGTTTCTGAAACAGAAAGCCTAAACAGAACCATTTAAGTAAAGTGTATACACAATTTAGGAAAATCATTTTAGAGATAGAAGGCTGTAAGGCCATCAAAAGATCTTTAAGAAGTATGTAGCGCTTGTATAGAAATCTGAATGTGATTTTCGAGGAATGGATTATATGGTCCTTGCACTCCCGAAAATTCACTAAAATGTTTTCAAATGATAAATAGCAAAAAAGTTTTTAAGATGAAATTTATTACAAGCAGTTAACAGTCCTTTTACGCACTAAAAGGTACCCAAAGTCTGTGTCCGACATTGAAGTTTAATAGAAATGGCTCAATTCTAATTAATTCTAAGATGCACACTTCGCGTTAATGTCACTTTATAGAAATGTTGTGACAGAAATGCAGTGAATTTTTAGAGGAGACATTTAAGTTTATATCTCCCAGTATTTAATAGGTTTTTTCTGCCATTTACGTTAATTTGGTTTTTAGTATTTTGACTCTTTTTATAATTCCGAAAATTTGTCTAAAAAGCGAAGAGGCTCGTTAAAGGGTGCTTTACACTATCAAACAAGGCTTACGTATTTCGAGGAAAATACAACCCTGTCATGGTAAATTATTATTTTTTTGTACATTATCAAACAATTATTAGTTTGGGGAAGCATTTTTGTCAAAATATTTAAAACTTGTATTATAGTTATTATTAAAACAAACCTTAAATTTATGTCCAAGATTTCGTAGAAAATTTCCCGTCTTAGTTCCCAAATTTCCCGTCATAGCTTCCAAAAATTACAAAAATCGTTTTCCCGAGTTTTCTCGGAATTTCTTCCTTGAATAGGAACTCTACTGTTTGTACATATGGGTACATGAAAGAAATTTTTATGAAAAAGGTATTCTACATATTTAATAAATAAGTTACATTTCAGTTATGTATTTTATAAAGCTTTTTTGTAATAGTTCTATTCCTTAAATTTTTAGGAATGACTTTTATACACCACCAGACTATTATAAAATACATAACTGAAATGTAACTCATAGAATAAATTCGAAAAATAAAAAAATGTTGAATATAATATTTAATAAATATTTACATATTTTAAGTAACGTACTTTGTGGGTCCCAAAATGGGGAAAAAAAAGCTAAAAGATGACATAACTTTACATATAAAAAGATCCTTAGAGCATTAAGATTGACTATAAACCGTAATAACTTTGTAAGCAAATGTGGCAAAACATTCCAATAATAGTTAAAATTTGGTAACTTTAATAAACCCTGATATAAGATCTACAATACTTATTATTCTTCTTAAAGTAATTTTTGCTTAGATAGTACGTTCTGTCTTTTGTTTCACTAAATAACATTTTAAACAGAGAAAAACATTTAAAAATGTAAGCCCAGCAACGCCAGACGAACGAATAATGTTTGGTGCTCTTACATTTGCATACGTTATGTAAAGAGAAGAGATACTCTTTACAAAAAAAATGAAGTGAAGTGAATAAGTATTTTGTGTAATAAATTTTTACAAATGTTATTTTCAGATTTTACATCATTCAAATGTACTTTTTCTTTGAAATTAAATGTAACATACATACATATGACTATTTCCATGAAAATGTCAACCACAATTCAAAAAAATTAAAAGCCTTAATTTTTAAAATATTTTAATTTTTAAAATATGGTACTGCCGAAAAAACTCTCAAACCTGACTATGCTGAGGTTCTTATAACTTAGGTATTACAATTTTTAAAGAGAAAAAAATAAAAAGTAAAACTGATGATATTTTTGATTTAAAGAAATTGCAATCAACTATATTTATATTATCTTTTCTGGGGATTAATAAAAGGTGTTGGAAACATTGCAATTATACTTTAAAATTAATGCCACAACAATAATAGCAAAAATCCATGAGGAAGAAAGAACCAAATATATAATTCGATTAGCGGTATATTTTTTGGTTTGTTTTGGATGTTATTGCTAAAACATAATTTGGCTACGTCATTTGTATTTAGTCAGTCGCAAGTGTTTCAAAATAAAAATTCAAAGCCAGATATTTGTCGCAAACAATTATTAAACGGATTTTAATTAATATAAAAAAGTTTTTTTTAAGTCGTCCGATATTGGAAATACTACAAATACAAATACAAATAACTGTATCATCCTATTATGTTGGTATTTAGACAAAATTTGGTTTGAAATTTTTTAATTTCAATCTAAATCATCTTACCAAATTTACTTGGAATCGGAACCGGTCTATATATGACCAAAGCACCGATACAAATAATACTCCCGAAAAAAGTTTTAAGGCTTTTAAGTTACTTATAAATGTTGGTGTTCACATAAAAATTGGCGACAATTACTTTTACGATAACTTCTATGTAACTTATATTACTGTTGTGTTGGTAGATCGAAAATTAACAATATGTCCCATATAAACCCCTATCCTAAAATTATTTAAAGGCAACCAAATCTTATATAGATGAAGATATCTAGTTAATAGTCTTTACAAAAAGCTTTAATATGATTTTTAACCTCATAACCAGGGCTAGGAATTTTACGCAGTTATGCGCATAAAAAATGCATTAAAAATTAAATTATATGCGCTAAAAATTTAAAAAATATGCAGTTAAAATTATCTTAAATTTTTTTATTAGTGATAAAAAAAAAAACATAAAAATAACATGAAAAAAAAATAGCATGAAGAACGTTAAAATTCAGTCTCATAAACGTAAGTAAGGCACAATAACCACTAAAGTAGAAGTTAAAATAAAGTAAAACACGAATACATAAAGACAGTTAGACAATCATGTAAATTAAGTCCAACTATAATATGCATAAGCTGTCATTAGCAACTGTGTTAATCAAACCATATTGAACTTAAGAAAACTTTTTGTTAAACTTTTTGAAACTGTCATTTGCTTAAGCAGAGTGCGAAACTGATCGCAATTTCATACGGATCAAATGTTTTTTGATTTTGTTTTTCAAAATGCCTTTAGAGATATATTTGAACCAATTTTTTTTTTCAAAATAAAAGCTTACTGACTGTTTCTCAAAACAAAATAGAACGAAAGTAATAGGTGCATGATTAAATGCTGATAGTTTCTCTGTGGTATATTCTTTTTCACTACACTGTTTTCGAAAACAATTTCAATAAAATATGCATGCAGCTAAAGATTTAAAACAATATATTTAAATCCTAAGTTCTTGTTTAAGCTTTATCAAGCTTGCTACAAATTTGTTAACTTAAGCTACTGTCCACAAAATACATCTTATTTGTGGCAATATCAATTAACTTAAATTCACCATTGTTGAATCCTTTTACCACATCTTTGAATTGGCAATAGTTTTCAGCATAATACATAATTGCTTTCAACCACGTCCCCCATCTGGTTGTTATAGGCTGTAGAGGAAGACATTAATCCGGATAATTTTTTTTATATGCGGCAACTCGCGAAGGTGCTTTACAAAATATTTTTCTCATTAGAAATCAATAAATAAATATCATCGAAGTTGTCTTTAATCTTCTCTTCGGAAGGGTGCATGGCAAAATATAGCAATTAAAACAAGTTTTTTAAAAATATGCAACAAAAATATGCAATATCAGCAATATATGCAAAAAATGCATTCAAAGCAAAATATGCAAAAATATGCACTAACAAATCGATGCCATTTTACTGCAAATTTCTTGATTTGCAAAAAATACTTTGTATTTGTAATCTCCGACTGACGAGAACAAATGAGAAGGCCCATAACAAAACGCAATAATTACACCATAACATTTTTTTGGATAAACGACAAAATGTAATTTTATTAAGTAGCACATAATTTTTTTTTTTTTATCCAATTATACAAAAAATAATATTAATCACAAATTAATTATTTTATTTGACAGTTTGTTTTAAAGTTATTTAGCAAATTTGGAATTATCGCGTTTTGATCCGAATCATAGTGTTAATTTCATTTTGCTTTGAACTGTATGAAAATATTGCGTTTTGATCTGAACTAGGGCTGGAACTTCTGCTTTTTGCTTTGAACAGATTTGTATTATATAATTTTGATTTAAATTACAACAAATTGTAGAAAAATGAAAACACCTTTTAAGTGTAATTATTTCATTTTTCTCTGAACCATTTTATTTGATATTGAATTTCAGTGTAGTAATTGAGTTTTGGAATGCTTTATAATAAAGGTAATATAGATTTCATTGTGTAGAATAGGATTCAATCAAAAAATCAAAAAACTTGAAAAATGTTATTATTGCGTTTTGTAATGGAACTCCACAAATATGCATTTGCATAAAAATCCGGGCCTTGCTTATAACATAATTTTGTTCTGGCGAATCCAATAGTGGCCATGGATCCCAAATAGGATGCACTCTCGAAAATTTGTTTTTAAATACTGTGGTGTAGGGTTTCCTATAGTTTCTTACGTGTTTTAAGTTTTTGTATACATATGTTTACAAAACACATATTTCATATCTTTTAAATACTATAAAAGAAAAATCTGTCACGTATTGTATGTCATGAACGATATTAAATTTTGTTTATTATAAATTATCGCATAATTTTAAATTTACCTCAAGATACTTCCCTTTTAAGTCAAGTACGATATGCACCTACTTTGAATAACAAGGTTTCGAATATTATAGTTTTTTTTTAATATGTTATGAAACAAAATTATAAACTTTTTTTCCAATCACTTCTCTAAAAGCGTAAAAATATCACGAATGATAGCATGGAAATGCCCATATGTATGTTCATATATCAAATCAAGTTACATTATAAATTTTGTAGAGAATTGTTGGTATTCTTTTTATTTGATTGCTCTGTACAACACAGAAAAAAATAACGGGGTTCCGACAATGGATTCTGGTAGAGGAGACCAAAAAAGCATATCGGTATATGAAATTATGTGTTGTTTAATCTGAGGTATAATGTATGTTCAGCAATTTTGTAGAAAATATAAAAATATTTTTGTGGGCCATATTAACCCTCCAAATCCCTTTTATAATGGTAATTTTTTGCTCTATTCTAACAAATTGTAAAAAACACCCACAAGAAGAAGGAGGTCGAGGATGAAATATTCTACAGAAATGATGGCCATGAATTTCTACTGCACATGTCAAAACACACCAAGGCCAAAATCTTAACACAAACATCAAAAACAGCCAAGCTCAAGATACTTTAATCTTTAAGCGCTAATTTATTTATTACTTGGATTTAATACAATAAAGTCTTTCAAAAATTGATACAGGCTTTAATGCAAATGCGATTCAAGTATGCCAAAATTTAATTTGATATAAAGTTTGCGTGTTGCAAGATTTTTAAGAGCTGGTGAAAAATTAAACAAATTCAAATATAAACCAAAAGAACGCTTTTTTCGACTGAGATGAATCTCCAGCAAGATTGAAAATATGTTTTTTTTTTATTTTAAAAGCATTTTTAGCAGAGTCGTTCGGAAGTGAACGTGTGTTAAGCAGATGTCTAGACGGACATGGCCAAATCGACCTAGAATTTTTAAAGGACGTTCAAAGTTATTGCCGAAAGACAGCCTGCTTAACTGCGAAAGTTGTGAGAAGATTAGACTTAAGTTTACGCCATGTACACGCTAGATGCGGCGGCCATGTAAACGAAATAATATTTAGGCATAAGCAATAAATTTATCTAATTTATAAAGTCAATTGGATAGTTTTAAAAAACGATATTTGTTAATTTATTTCTTACCTAGACTTTAAAGGCCATAATCGGTTACAGTTTATTTTTTTCTTAAAGTCGTAGTTTAAAATGTGCCATAAAAATGGCTTGCTTTCACGTTGTTTAATAAAAATTGTACAGCCTCCACAAAAAGTGGTGAATGAGGGTGTACTTAGTTTGACATTCCAAGTGAATCTTTTTATTATTTATCTCAGGTCCTATAAAGAAAACAACAACATTGATGTCAAATTGCTCCCAGTTATCCAAAGGTGTTTGGGATTGAAATACAGCAAAATCGGTTCAGTAGGATAGGAGTTATTAATCTAAATGTGGAACCACCACCAAAACCGTAACGAATAATCCTATTGCAATAAAATTTGGCAAGTCACACTTTTGTAAGGTATATAATTTTCCATAACCCCTTATATAAAGCCCACTCTATGCTATCAGGTAAACATGCCAAAAAACCGGTTAAATTTGGCCCAATTTGGCCAGAAATAACAATTACAATTTTTTTATAATAGGTTCATAATTGAGAATAGTTTCCATTTAAGGCAGCCTTCGGAAAAGCACTTAAATTCGTATAAAACGCTAAAACAAATAACGCTTCTGTATTGAAATTGGTTAAGTCTAGGTTTTTAGTACCAGAAATCACTCTGCAGAAATTGCTGATGACTGGTCCATAATTTACCATGGGTCCAACATAAATTTCCCACCTGAAAAGTTTTATATAAATAAATAAAACATTCTGATTGTAGGTCAATAAGATTAGATCTAAACGGCACCCAATTTTAATACTGACGTCCGTGTTTATAAAGATTCATTAATAACACAGTGCAACACAGCTTCAGGGGAGAAAAGGTACAAAAATCGAATTTTCGGACAATTTTTCACTTTTGCGGCTACCTAAACGGTGCTAAGAATTATTCCTAGGATGTTCTTATGTTCTAAAAAGTTGCTTACTGAGATCTTAGGTACATTTTTGTTGTTGATTGTTTCCTTGAATTTTGAATGGTTTGCAAACTATCGACCTGAACAGGGGAAAAAAGGTAAAAAAAATCGAATTTTTTAAAGTTCTTTGCGATTTTGATCTTGAAGATGAAGTTTTTTTGATTTTATATGTTCACAATTTTTCTTCTTTATGGCAAGAGCTACAACTTTGTCTTGGAGGGTAAATCAAAATTCCTGAACGGCTTGCAAGATATGAGCCTGAAAATATTATCACTTTTTTGCAAAAATGACACCGAGACCCCAAATCTTTGGGGCCCATAAAAAAAGTGCATGACTTTGGGCAAAACTGGGAGACACGGGTCGTAGAGTTGTCCATATATGGTTATTTTCCATGACTTAAAAAATTACGCACGGTGTAATGTAAAGCCCAGAACTGAAATATTTTAACTTTCGGTGGAGGGTTTCAAAGATTCGGCACAGCCGAATATACCCCTTCCTTGTTTTAAAATGGCTTTTTCCATTGATTTTTAAGGATTTGTGTTTTTGCGTTTTTGTTAATTTTTTTAGGGTTCTATGTATTTATTTCAGTGTTCGAAAATAAACACTGGGGCCCCTATTACGGTTCACAACTGAACTCAGTTGAGTTGTAATTAAGACAACTGGTTGTGTTCAGTTGTAATTTTTGTTATGTTTTTGTTCACCGCAATATAGCAAAGTTGTAAACCATAATACAAAAATTAAGAAATTACAACTCAACTGAGTTGAGTTGTGAACCGTCGTAGTGGCCTAAATATCGCTCCTTAGTGTTCGGTTCGGTAGATTTGGGGAAAACACAAACAAAGTGTTTGTGTAGTAAATCATTAAAAATCTAACGTTTCCCTGTTTGTCATCTTTCGAACACAAAAAAAATACTGATTTTATCCAGCTCAACAAAAGATGAAAACATTTAATTCCGTTCGGTTTTTTTAAAAAACATCAAACTTCATTGTGTTCGGTTCGGCTCATTGATGTTTGCCCTTTTGGCTGGTAAAAAAAAACCAAACAAAAGGCCAGCAAAAGTATTTTACACAAACCAAACATATACACAATACACACACAAGCTGTTCGTGCTGCGGTCGTTGCTAAAATTTTTTTGTTTGTTCATTTCTTTATTAATGTAAAACAAGAAACATTTTAAAACCAGGGTTTTAAAAACTGCAGTCGAAACCAAAAACAAAAATTTGTATACAACATTTCGATTTTTGAGTTGGTATGACAGCGACTGTTTAAATTTTATGAATCAAAAGTAAAAGAAACTGTTTTTTTTTTTTTGTGGCCAATGACAAATGAAGAAGTGGAAGAAATAACATTTTTTGTACTTTGACTGCAGTTTTTTAAATGATGTATGTCCCCTTTTACAATGTGGCAAGTGAAAGGCAGACATACGAAGTTTTAAGGCGAGAGAGGAAAAAAGTAAAGTGTGTCACGCATACAGCGTCGCCGCCCTACCAACAAACTTCGTCTGTGTGCCTTTCACTTGTCACTTTATAAAAGGGGACTATAGAACATTAAAATATACAATATAGTATCACTACAATTGTTCTTTTTTTAACGAAAAACAGAACACTACATAATATTCGTCTCTTTCTTAAATATAGTTACGAATGGTATTAAGGGTTGTGTTCATCTGCACAAACACTAAAAAAATAGATATCATTCCTGGGTGTGTGAGCCGAACGCTAAATCATGTTCTGTTTATTTTCGAACACTGATTTATTTAAATCAAGTAATACCTTAAGCCTGACGTTGGTAATTTTACGTATTTCTTTTGCTGTTATGCAAAAAAGTATCTTTTTTCGTGCAGATTTGTGGAGTTTTTGTTATTTAAAATACAGAATAGAACAAATCCCTAAATTCATGAAATAAACCAAAAAACTAGCTGGCTTACGGTGGTTGTTTTTTTTTTTGTACGCCGCATATGATTGTGTAGCAAATAAACAAATTAAATTTTTGCGAATAGAAAAACTTACAATACGAATTGCTTAAATAAAGTAGCAAATAAAAGAAGAAAAAAATGTATGTATAATAATTACATTTAAAAAATTAGGCTCTTAAAAAGCTTTAATAGAAGAAATTGTCATAGAAATTCGATTACATATACTAAATATCGTAATCACTCTTAAGAGAATCGTTAATTAATACTACGTTCACACTTGGGGTTTTAAGCAAAATATTGATTTAGCTTATCAAAAAACAACAAACAAATTTAAAATTCTTTAAACTACAGTCAAATCCCGATAATTCGTACCCTGATAATTCGTAATAAACTGTCGGTCCTTTGAAAAAATCTCGTTAATTCGTACAATTTCCATACATTTCGGTCCCCTCGCTTACTCGTAATTTTTATTTTTAAATAAAATCTTCTTTACCTCTTATAAATCGTAATTGTTTGCTAACTACTACTTATAAATCGTAATACAAACAACAAAAACATGGAGAGAATGATTTTTTGTTCACCGATATTTTTTGCGTGGGTTTTCGCTTTGGATTTTCTTAAAGTAAATGAATTGGCTAATTTGTTTTATGTATTATTTTGTATTTCATTTTTAACAATTGTTTTTTATGTTTTTTTTTATGATTTTAGTTAATAAATTGAAAAACCCCGTTAATTCGTATTTATTTTATTTTAACCCCGCTAAATCGAAAACCCCTATAATTCGTATGAAATGGCCGGTCCCTTGCGATTACGAATTATCGGGATTTGACTGTATTAAAAATGTATAAAAATACTGCAATAAAGTTATCAGAAGATTATCTTAAACATGTTCATGATGAAACTGTGAAAATTTTAAAACTATTTAAGTACAAAATAAAAACATTAAGGCCCTAATCATGTAAAACGTCGCGCAACGCCAAAGAATTACATTGAAAGCAAAAACAAAGTCATTAATATTTTGTAATTTTCTTGTTGCTTTCTACAGAAATTCACATTGCGTTTTAAAATTTCAAACGCCGCATAGCCTCTGGCATTGAAAATTTTAAAACGGTACATGAATTTCTGTAGAAAGCAACAACAGAGCTTTTGATAATTGTTACAATTAATTTTTTTAAAAAAAGTTTTCAGATGTAATTGATTATTTGCTTTAACTATTCGCATATATTTTAACAAATGCATGTGCGAATATCAGAAATATGTTAATAGTTCGCAAACGAGAAACCGAATATTCGGCGCACCCCTAGCTTAAATAGTGGTATGCGGTTGTAAAGCTACGGTCAGACTTATCAAATATTTGACGAAAAAACGGGACCAACAACCAAACTAAAAAATCATTTCGCTTAATATCAATATTTTTTTGATTAAAATACCACCTCTTACAAAAAACTGTTTTTTGCTTTGTCTAGTAGTATAATTAGTTTATTTTGTAATATTAACCCCATTTTAAATCTCACTAACTATTAACAAAAGTAGGGGTTACGCTTATTTGATCAAATATTTAATAAGTGTGACCGTAGCTTAAGAGTTTATCTATTTATTAATATTATGTACATATGTTACAACACAGGCAAATTGCTATAACCGACACATAAAAGTAATGTACATCAGACCGACTCACGTTGTGTTGAGAGAGCAAAAAATGGATATTAAATTTTTTAATTACGAAATATTAAATAGTATTGTTAATAGATTGCAGTTTGTTTTGTTATTTAGGTCATATTTTTCAGATCTCTTAATCGGGAGTCTGGAGATTTTCAAAAAAGCAGTTCGATGAGCATGACATGTTTAACCTCTCAAAATGTTTTGTTTGGATATGAATAAATTTTGAATATTTTTTTTCAAATACTTCATATGAAACGAAATAATAAAATACAAATTTTTTACTTAAACAAAGGATTTCAAGTTGAATTTCAAACATATCACCATTATACTTTTTCTTTGTGTCCCAATTGAAGTGTGAGTAGTCGTACATAAAATAAACAAAATAATCATTAAAATGTTTATGCGGCTTATGAAGGGAATAAAAGAAATATTAAACAAAAAAAAAGAGATATGTATGTGTGGTTTAGACTTTGTGTCCAACGCCAATTTTTATGACTTAAAAAAAAAAGTAAACTTACTGAATTCACTACACTATTTTTATGGATTTTACTTTACGAGTTAATAAAATATGGATCAATATTGTTGAACTCCACTTCCTTAGACACAGCGATAAGGTTTTTTTGGAAAATTAAAATCAGTTTGTCAAAAATAAAATATTAACTAGATCAACTTTCTGTTCGACAGAGATAAAGTGCTGATATTAAAATTTACTTTAACGAAATACGTTTTTTATCGTGTTAAACTCAAAAAGGTGCAAATCATTTGAAATAAATACTATTTTTATAACAATCATAAAAAAAACTATTTGATACCATCCTCCCAGAGTTCGAATATTTAAGGAGTGGTCATTATAAAGGATCTTTAAAATGCAAACTAAGTACAGACCACCGCTAGTGGTCGGGGGTATAATAAGCGTTTCGTGGAAGAGCACAGGCTTTAGGTAATTCGTAAGCATATAGTTTTTGTTGTTGGATTCGGTATCATAAGACCTTTCCATTGATACTAAATACTGAAAATATTTGTTTATTTCAAAGAAAAATTAGAATTAGAAACATTCGGATAAGGTATTTGGGTGTAGCGAAAACTTACTTGGGTTGATTTTCGTCGTTCGGTAAAATTTTGCACACCGAACTTTGTAAAAAAAAACGTTTGTTTATTGAAAATAAAATTTCTTCTTAACCCTAAAGTACTCACCATATTTTACGTACGTTGTAACTTATGATCGTCGATTCGATGATGTATTTTTTAACTGCCTATAACTTTGGCTTAAAACCAAATATACTTTTTCAATAAATGTTATTGATCGTTGGGGTACCTTATAAGTCTATATAAAAAAAATAATAAAATTTTAATTCCTATAGATAATTGAAATATTTAATTTTTGTACCAACTGATTTTATATTGCACATATTTTTAGTATCATTAAAAAGGACCTAAAAATATTGTAAGTAAAACTGAAAAACTTAAAAAGAGTAAAAACTTAAAAAAGACGTTTTTATCTTTAAAAAAAATAATTTTTTTTTTTTTAAACAACACTTTGAGCAAGAGTCACAATGCTCAACTTTGTGGTCTCCGCATATGGGTTTTTTGCATATATCACATTTTTATTTTGACATTCGGCATTTTTTCGTATGGGCATGAGTTACAAATACTTCATTTGTGTTTTTTTTTTTAATTTTCTCCTTAGCTGGTCATTGTTGCCACTATTGTTTGGAGTATCAACATTTGCATTGTTGCTCTTAAAATTTAAAAATAAAAGTCACGTTAATACTAACCTTCGACGAGTACAGAACCAATAAAAGCAATGTTCTAGCAATGCGGTTTAAAAAAGGCAATTACACACAGCAAAAGTTTAGAATATTAGGCACACCCATTAAAAAGTAATTTAATTAAAAGGGAGCGATGCTCGTCGAAACGTCGATCATTAGTACTCTAGGGTAAGTGATAATTTTATTGTTTCGAAAACACCCAAAGGGATGGAAAATCATACAAATATGTAAATCAAAAAGATGACCCACTATGGAAAGAACCAGACTCAGTTCCATATTAAGAAGAATATTGTACATACATGAATACCGGGATTCTAGTCCTCTAATAAACCTAAAGAGAGAAGCCAGAACGTACCAAAGACGGGAGTTTATAGTGAGCAGCTATTTAGTGCTGCTGCACAAGTTTATTCCGATCATAGAATAATTTTCCAAAGCATAAATGTAGTAGGATAGAAGTTAATAAAAACAAAAAATGTTAATAAAAATTTAAAAATGGATAATCAATTACAGCAATTTTCGAACCACCAAATACCATTGGTTATAAATTTAAGTTTGACTAAAGATTGGCAGACGCCGCAGTGGCGCATAAGGTAGAACGACAAAGAATTCTGATGATGGGAATGTGGTTATTCTCGAAACATGTAAATTCGACCCGAGTTCAATCCCGTGTTGAGTCCCGTGTTCAGTATAAAAAAAAAAAAAACAAATTACTTCATGTTGTAAATTCCTTCCTTCAGTAAAAATAATTTAATGCAAATTAAATTTTATGAACATAAGCCTAATTAAAATATTAATAACTTTAATTATTTTTAGTTATATCACTTCAAAGATAAATATACATTTTAATGTCATGAATTTGTTATATTTGTTTTTATGAAATAAATAAATCAAAGCAAATTTAAATGAGAAGGAGAGGCTTCGGTTAAGGTTCGGGTTAGCTCTACCGAATTACGAGTTCGGTCTGTAAAAGTGATTGGACACAAATATGAAATGACTTGTTTGAGGGGTGTAACACATGTATATCATAAAAAGGCACAATTCAGAACTGGGGGGTTACCGCGTACTTCGATTTAAAAGAAGTAATTTACGTGTTCCAATAATTTGTACTGTGTGTAAAGATCTTCGTACTATTTTTGTTTCGAATGAACGGAAGTTGTTTATATCCCTTTCGAAACGGAAACTCTCTAATAAGAACAATAAAAATCCCTTTGAAAACTCCAGTCCTGTATTCGAAAGGAACTTTTTGTTTTCGATAAAGTATAAACAGTTTAGCATATTTAAACAAAACCTGGTTAATGCATTTTTGGCTTCCAGGAAAATTTTTAATAACATAAAAGCAAGTGGTAGTGCAATAAAACTGAACTGGCAAAATAAAATAAAATAAAGTAATTTGTTTTTATTTCTTTAAACACTTAAAACTACATTTCTGTGGCCTTATGGAAAAACTAGTTAACTCCACTTTTTGCGAAAAATAGAATAGCATGTTTCATTTACTATCACTCTGTCAGATCGAAATTTTAATATAGTTTCTCATTTAAAAGTTATTTAAAAACAAAAATCAGAAAAATACAAATTTTTATGAAAAAACTAGATAATTCCATACATTTTTTGAAAAAACAAGGTAACTCCATAATGTCTTAAGAAACAGAATAATTGGAAGTTAAAAACGACGTTGTGTCGATAACTAAGAGAAAAAGAGCGAAATAGAAAAAATTCGGGTCACAAGCTCTTTGGGTCAAAATTTTAAACCTAAAATTTGCCACTCCCGATAAATCAAAGAATTTTATAGAATATAGAATTTTATATCATTTCTGAAGGTCTTGATATATAGAATCGGACTGCCAAACACCCGAAATCTTTCCGTGTAACACTTTTTAACCCATAAAGATCTACCGTAGTCTATGTGGTACAGTAACTTTGAAAAAGCTTTCGACTTACCAAATAATAATTTTTTCCTGTTGCAAAGATAAGACAGTGTTTTTGGTCAGCTAAACTAAAAAATAATTTTATAACCCATAAACTGGCCTATGAATTTCATAAAATCAAGAAGGGTAAGACATAAAGGGTAAACCTTTTATTTCAATTTCTGAATAAAAACAGACAAAAACTCGGCTTATCTATAAATGTAAAATTGTAACATTACTGACTGATTCAACACTGCACAGCTTTAACGCCTGAAGCTAAAAACTGAAATTTAGAGAGGAGGTTGGTCTCTCACCAACTAAGACGGGATTTTTTAAAATTCGAAAAAAATCGAAAAATACAAAAAAATGTAATAGGTATCGTTGTTCTTTAGAAAAATAAGAGGGCAGGTGTGAGGTACTTTTTTGAAATTCGCCCCTTTTAGGGAGTAAACTGGTGAAACATGTATTTTGGAACTTTTTTTTGTCACCCCATCTATCATCTACCAATAAACATAAAAAATAAAGTTTATATCACATTTGAGTTCAAATACGAATTAGGTGCTTTTTGGGAATCGAACATTACTTTTTGAGCTCCCACTACAATATTGTAATTTCTGATACTTTAATGGGGGAAAAAAGTTCCAAAAAGGGGGGAAAACGGGAAACTAAATTCCTTTCCTTAGCTTTTTGTTTTACAAGTGAAACTTGTGACTGAATTTTTTGGTACTTTTTGTTCTTTAACTGGTATTTTTTTAATTTCCGTTAGTATTGTAACTAAAAAAATTAAATTAAACATGTAAGGTCCTCAGTGAATGAGGACCTTTTTTACTTTTTTGTTCTTTGACTGGTAGGTACTTTTTTCAATTTTCGTTAAAATTACACCTATACACATAAAATTAAACACGCAATGTCATGAAAGAAACATAAACTTTGGCATATAAATACGTATGTCCACGAAAGAAAGGAAAACGCTCACGAAGTAGCGGATTAATGCTAGTTTTTGATATACATATAAGCATATATAAAAAGAAAAAAAAATATTTTTTGGAAAAACTGAGTAACTTATTTTTTTCGCAAAACAACGGGTAAATTACAGTGCTGAGTCAAATAGTTAATGTTTTTCCACAAATCATTTCTTAAGTTGTCTTAATTCCGTAAAACTTGAAACAAAATTGAAAAAAAAAAGTTTTTTCGGAAAAACTAGATAACTCCATTTTTCGAAAAAAACAAGATAAGTGACATTGATTCTCGGTTTTAGTGCCCAAAAATTAGTTCAATGGAACCAGAAATCTTTAACACTACTAAAAATTATGTTCTGTTTAATGCGCATGCAAAGTAACATAAATTCGTATTAAATAATAAGCGAAATATGTTTAAAACTTTAAGTGTGTTTTTCTCTTGTTTTCGAAAAATGGAGTTATCTAGTTATTCCATACGGCCACAGATTTAAGGCTCAGTTAGCCGGGAGTAACAGTAACGTTGCAAATCAGCTGATTCATTTTGTTTTATGTAAAGCAATTAGAACGATTATAGTTAGCAGTAAGATGTTACGTCTCAATCTGTAAGAAATAGATTGGTCTTACTTTTTTACGGTAAGGTTACTGTTACTGTTACTCCCGGCTAACTGAGCCTTTAGAGTTGAAAAGAATCTAACCAATTGTAGTCGGGATTATAAGAACAGATAAACACACTGTTAATTGTTGTTGTTTTTGTTTGGGCTTTGAAATTTTAAAAGTAAAACTAGAGTGTTTATAATTCTTATTCGCTGAACAGTTGTATTCGTATAATATCTATTTGAAATATTATACTTTAATAAATTGTTTAAATTTAAGGTCACTTTTTCTATAAAATGAATTAATATATTTTTTTATTTTCAATTTCCGTTGGAAATCTTCTTCAGGAGTTTTTTAAAATATGCAATATAAAATTTCAAAATTGTAAGTGGAAAAATAAAAGATGGAAAAATAAATTTAAAATTCCATTCTACAAACTTAAAACAAAAACAAAATTGTAAATATATTCAAAGCCTACAACATATTTTAATGTCCCTTTCCGTCAATAGTTATCAAAGTTTTTCTTGGGATCCAAAAATTTAATTAACAAGCTTTCGTTTAAATGTGCTAAATTCCCATTTCATACTACAGTAATTTTGACTTAGCTGCACAATCTCCTTTGCACGATTTTTTGTGCAGGTAAATCAAAAATGCAGTTATCTTAAATGTATTTAGCTGCCTTAATGTGTAGGTACGCAATTGTGGTTACCTGCTTAAAAGTGCAGCTAAAGTTAAGTGTTTAAAGGAGGAAAAAAACCGTTTTTGTTAATAAATTGATAATAACGATGACGTTCAAACAACCTGAAGTAATTTTTATGCATTTTTATAATAAACGAGATAGCCAAATTGGAAACAATAAAGTGGAGAACAGAATAGTTGCTGTAGTACAACGTTAAGAATAGCGCTGCAAGCAATTAAAAGTTTAAAAAGACAGTTTCAAGGTAGTGTCAACAGAATGCGTAGTTGTAGTAGTCGTTGCAGTTGAGGCGCAAAATTCGAAATTTTGAACTTTGTTGCGCTACTGATCATTCGTCAGCTTCAAATACTACTACAACTACTTTATTCTGTTCTAGGCCTAAGATTTGATATTTATTTCATATAATCGTGGTAAAGTTGCTGTAACCACAAGCCATATGCATAAATGTAAGTACATGCAAACAAAAAATATATGAATTATAATGATGCCCACTTGACTTGTTTGCGATTTTTGTTTTTAAAAGCAGCTTAAATTGGATATTTATGTGAAAAAGTGGCCACCATATTTTTTTATGTGTGCAGCTAACTTTGATTTTTTATATGAAAATATTTTAAAGCTGCCCAAAAATATGATAAATATGCAGAAATACAAAATGCACGTAAGCAAGGTTTTTGAAGAATAATTACAAAAAATATGTATTTTGGGCAGTTAGGTCAAAGTGCAGCTAACTTTAATTTTTTGTATGAAAATGGTTTTAACATGCCTAAAGTTTTGTGCATTTATCTTAAATGTGCAGGTATAGAAAGTGCACTTAAAAAAGGAATTTAAACATTAATGACAAAAATATTGATTTTGTGCAGTTAAGTCAAAAGTGCACTTAAACAAAAGGCAGTTAAGTCAAAACGACTGTATTGATAAACTGGAATTTATTGTTGAAGGGATTAGCTATTCCTATGCACATTTCACTGGTTGCTTAGGCCAGATCGTCAGGAAACTTCATCCAAAGATTTTAGAAAAACTTAAGATATTACACATATAAAACGTTTAAGCGAATAAGAATTATAAGCCACAGTTTTACTTGTAACAATATCAAAGCTTACACAAAAACAACAACTTTCTGACTTTTGTAATCTAATCTTAATTTTTGTGAATAATCTCCCAACATTATTATTCACCTTATGTGCCATTCTGTATTTCCATTTATCATATAAAATTTTGCGGTTTCAAAAGTAAACGTAAATAAAACACATATAAAATATTTTTTTCATGATATTTCTTTTTTATTACAAAGTTTGAACGTTGAAATGGTGTGTGAAACACTATATCATTTAAAGGACCACCACGCGAAGTGTTGCAAGCATTGATTCTTTTTAGGTAATTTTGGACCACTTTTTGACACATATTGGGCCATAACTTGACGAATGTTGGTTCTTAAGTGCTCAAGAGTTAAAGGTTTATCTGCATAAACACGGTCTTTCACATAGCCCCACAAAAAAAGTCTAATGGTTTCAAATCGCATGATCTTGGTGGTCAGTTGATGTCGCCACGACGAGAAATTACACGGCCAGGAAATGTCTCTTACAATAAAGCCATATTCACTCGAGTTGAGTGGCATGTGGCACCGTCTTGTTAAAACCACTTATTCTCCAAGTCGTATTCTTCAATAGCAGGCAAAAAAAGTCGGTTATCATACGACCATAACGCTGCGAATTGACGGTGACAGTCGTATTCGAAGAAGTAAGGTCCAATCACACCTTCGGAGCAAAGAGCACACCAAACAGTGACTTTTTGTGGATATAATGGCCTCCCTTCAATTACTTGAGGATTCTCAGAACCCCAAATACGACAATTTTGTTTATTAACATACCCACCGAGTGAGAAATGTGCTTCATCGCTGAAGAAAATTTTGTTCGGAAAATCGCCGTTCAAGCAACCATTCCACTTATCTACGACGTTGTGAATGGTCAGCTGGCCTCAGTTGTTGTGTGAGCTGGACTTTATATGGATGTAGGTGTAGATCCAAATGCAAAATATGCCATTATGTGCCGTAAGACAGTCCTAAATCATGAGAACGACGAGGAATCGACACATTCGGGTCTTCGGCACCACTTTCACTTACAGCAGAGATATTTTCAGCGGAACGAGCGAAACGATGATGCACTGGCCTTACAATATCTGTAACCGCTCTAGTCTCTTCAAATTTCTTCACAATTTTGCCAATTGCTTGCGTAGTTGGACGATTATGTAAACCATAATCTCATCTTAAAGCACGATATATGGCTGTGCCTGAATCACCATTTTTGTAGTAGGTTTTAATAATTTTTCCGCGTTGTGTGATAGTCAAGCGATCCATTTTCGTCAATGTCAGACTTCCAGCTGAAAAGAAAAAAAATTGGTTTAACAACTTAGTTTGACAGATGTCGAATTCCAGCCCTATACTTTTGAAACCACGAAATGGATAACCCTTTACATTCGAGTTTTATAATCTTGCTTTAGTTTTTCTAAAATGTTTAAAAAAAAGTTTGCGCATAGGAATAGCTTATCCCACCAACAATAAATTTCAGTTTATCAATAGTAATAAGTGGGAATTTAAACATTTAAACTAAACCTGGTTAATTTCCGTTTGTTCGAAACAAATAGTACGAAATTCGTATTACATGGTACAAATCGTACGAACTCTTAAATTATTTCTTTCGAATCGAAATACGCATTAGCCCCCCTGTGATTCAAATCTCAATGTGACAGCAATATGTTAAACCTTTTATGTGTTTGAATCAAGGTTGGATGCCGAAACGAATTTAGGTATCGGTATTAATCTTTTATTTTATTTCACAATAACCATTCAAACTTAAATCAGTAAAGCGCCAAATACACTTCTCATGCTGGCAAATTCACTTGTGTACGTGTGCTGGATGAAAGTTAACCATCATGTCTAAATTTTTGGATTTCCATCCCCCATCGTCGGTGTCACACTTAGAAACTTTTACTACCGCAATGCTTGATGAGTATTTTGATAAGTGTATTTGGCCCTTCAGAAAGCTGCCCAATAAAAAATTTTAACATTTTGCGTAGCACTAATGGTACATTAAAAAAAGCGCACAATTATGCGCTACGCAATAAGACATACAGAGATGCCATAAAGTAATTGAAGGATCTCTTAACAAGTCTTGTAAAAGAAAAAATAAAATTTTAAGTGCCACGGCATTTCCTTACTACGAAGCAGGTTTGTAAGATAGAATACTAAAAAATAGCTTTTAAAAAAACATTCAGTGTGTAAAGCTGAACGCTACGTTCACCAATTGTTATAAGCGTTGATTAAAGTGCTTTTTGTGTCAAAAATGTGTTACTTCAAAGTGGGAACTCACCATATTAAATTCATGCCTTCCGAAGCAAGATGGTAAGCGAAACTCTTTCATTTCTCCCTTACAAACCTGCTTCGCTCGAACCACAATTTTTTATTGGGTGACCGAATGTTTTTACACTTGAACTTTTGGAATAGTTATAAACTTAAATTAAAAATTGAATTTGGATAAAAAATAAAAAGAAA
This sequence comes from Pollenia griseotomentosa, assembly GCA_963931875.1. NCBI lineage: Eukaryota > Metazoa > Arthropoda > Insecta > Diptera > Polleniidae > Pollenia > Pollenia griseotomentosa. The sequence continues at coordinate 188,057,047 of OZ007562.1, read as the reverse complement.
AGCTGAAAAGAAAACCCTGTGAAATAAACAAATAATAGAGAAAAAAGGAACAAACAAAGACTGTTTTAATATTTTTCTTATTGTTAAGCTTGTTTGGCCCGGAGCTTCAATGTAAATAAAACATCAATTTTATTACAGTTTTTCCCAACGTTTCGTAGAGTATTTTTCTACTTCTTCACACGCAGAGAAAAATTATGGTTGGGCATGGTTACGGCAACAACACTATGTTTGATGTAACAATATATTGTTGTCGTACACAAATAATTGTTATTTTTATTTAATATCAAACATATTATAGTTACTGTAAACATATCATTGTTTATCGCAATTATGAATTTGAGTATTGTTGACCGAAAAATAATTATTTTTCTAACAACTTAATTATGATAACTTTCTAAACATATTATATTTCTCACAACCATATCATGATATTTAATAGCCATAACATGATAACTTTCTATAGATTTATCATATTATGTTAAAGATGCAATCAAACTATTTTTACTCTAATCATATTATGTTAGCGCCATTTCTAAAATAATTTTGAAGAATTTGTGTCGTTTTTTTTATTTGTGAGCGGTTAAACAATTAAAAGATAAAATTCCATAAAAAAAATAAGTTTAAAGAAATTAAAAAATTAAAATATTAGCGGAGTTTATTCAAGGAATAGTGATGTAATAGTGCAAAAGCAAAATATCATAGTTTTTTGTAAAATCCAACAACAAAACACACAGAGATTTCGTTATATTTTATAAAAGTGCTACGATATTTCTGTGGTTTTCATGGGCAACCGCGTATGTCTTAAAACAAATTGTTCAGGAAAGCCGAAAACCCATTCTAGATCAAACTATGGGCTAGGTATTGCACATTTTAAACTTTGTCATTACGTTACAAAACGGAATTGATCCATCTTTTTTCAAAAAAATATAAAGAGCGTTCAAAATTAGGCAATATGGCATCAACATCTTAAAATCAAAAAAATGGACACACGCGGTTGCCCATGAAAACCACAGATTTTTCAGTTGCTCTTTTGCAAGCCTTATATTGAACTCCGCTTTTTGATTAACATTAAGAAAAATTGTAAAAAGCCACAAAATAAAAAATCGATTCAAAAATATTTAAATTTATTTTGTATTTTTATGACAGCTATGAAAGGTGCTGTATCATAATATGATTGCTTCTAAATTTATTATGATTAACATGATGATAATATGATTACTTCTTAGCTTATTATGATTAACATGACAATAATATGATAAATTTCTTAGCTTATTATGATTAACATGACAATAATTTGATTACTTCTTAACTTAGTATGATTAACAGAATAATAATATGATTAAGGGAAAAATATTATGATGACATATTACGAGTATATTGAGTCATAATATGTTTCGATAATAATCTTAATATGGTGACTACAAACATAATTCTTATCATAATATGTTGCTCTTAGAATATGTTTTCCACAACCATGTTTTTTCTTTGCGTGCAGGGGGCGTCTATTTAAATATGTGTAAAAACTTACATTATCATACAATATTTTTGTTAATTCATAAATATAACTTACAAAATTTTTTGATTATATTACATGTTTAAAATATTTCATTTTTTCCCGAAAAATTTTTTTGAAAAACGAAAAATAATTAACAAAAATACTTTCCAACCACATCCTTTCTAATATCACAGTAAAATTTTGACGTTTTCAAAATCAGCAGTATGACCATGGTGTAAAATATGTTGTGCTAGTGCTGTTGTTTCCTTGTTTTTATTATGTCTGTAAACTTCGTTTTGTTGTACCAATGTATATGAGGTCGCATGGTAGGTCATTATTCCCTTTACATTGTATTTCGTATACAACGTTGCCTTTTTGTTGTTTGTCGATTGGTGTTTTTGTTTTTGTATTAATTTAGTTAATTTAATTTAGTTCCAAGCTATTTACGGGAATACAAAATTTATCATTAATACGATTTCTGTATGACGTGCTAAATTCCCAATTTTACATATTTGATAAATACACTGAAATTTATTGTTGAGGGAAAGCTAGCTTCTATGCGCATTTCACTGGTTGCTTAGGCCAGCTCATCAGGAAACCTTTTCCTAAGATTTTAGAAAAGCTAAAAATATTATACGAATAAAACCCTAAAGCGAATAAGAATTTTAAACACTCAAGGTCTTACTCGTAAGTAACAATATCAAAGCTCAAACAAAACACCAACAATAAACAGTGAGTTTATCTTTTCTTACATCCCTCTACAATTGGTTGGGTTCTTTCCGACTCGAATTGTAGTTATAAGTGGGTAGAAAGAAAAAACAAAATTAAAAAACAAATTGTTTCATTCTATTGTCTTCGTAAGAAAACAACAAAAAAACCAATTTGCCAATTCAGTTTTCTGCACGGGCACATGCGAGTATATTATCAAAGTTATTTACGGGAATACAAAATTTATCATTAATACGATTTCTGTATGACGTGCTAAATTCCCAATTTTACATATTTGATAAATACACTGAAATTTATTGTTGAGGGAAAGCTAGCTTCTATGCGCATTTCACTGGTTGCTTAGGCCAGCTCATCAGGAAACCTTTTCCTAAGATTTTAGAAAAGCTAAAAATATTATACGAATAAAACCCTAAAGCGAATAAGAATTTTAAACACTCAAGGTCTTACTCGTAAGTAACAATATCAAAGCTCAAACAAAACACCAACAATAAACAGTGAGTTTATCTTTTCTTACATCCCTCTACAGTTCCGTTTTTGTTTTTTTGATCTAATTGTGTTATTACACTTTTAATCAGACATTTTGTTAAGTTGTTTGGAAAACAGTTATTTTTTAAAATTTTATAGATAACTTGAATATTTTTGTCGTGAAATTTTTCATCACTTTCAAAAGATTTTGTTATTCGTGCTTAATTCCCAGTTTTTATTCTTGTTAAAAACACTTGAAATTTATTGTTGATGGGATAAGCTATTCCTACACGCAAAGAAAAAACATGGTTGTGGAAAACATATTCTAAGAGCAACATATTATGATAAGAATTATGATTGTAGTCATCATATTAAGATTATTATTGAAACATATTATGACTCAATATACTCGTAATATGTCATCATAATATTTTTCCCTTAATCATATTATTATTCTGTTAATCATACTAAGTTAAGAAGTAATCAAATTATTGTCATGTTAATCATAATAAGCTAAGAAATTTATCATATTATTGTCATGTTAATCATAATAAGCTAAGAAGTAATCATATTATCATCATGTTAATCATAATAAATTTAGAAGCAATCATATTATGATACAGCACCTTTCATAGCTGTCATAAAAATACAAAATAAATTTAAATATTTTTGAATCGATTTTTTATTTTGTGGCTTTTTACAATTTTTCTTAATGTTAATCAAAAAGCGGAGTTCAATATAAGGCTTGCAAAAGAGCAAATGAAAAATCTGTGGTTTTCTTGGGCAACCGCGTGTGTCCATTTTTTTGATTTTAAGATGTTGATGCCATATTGCCTAATTTTGAACGCTCTTTATATTTTTTTGAAAAAAGATGGATCAATTCCGTTTTGTAACGTAATGACAAAGTTTAAAATGTGCAATACCTAGCCCATAGTTTGATCTAGAATGGGTTTTCGGCTTTCCTGAACAATTTGTTTTAAGACATACGCGGTTGCCCATGAAAACCACAGAAATATCGTAGCACTTTCATAAAATATAACGAAATCTCTGTGTGTTTTGTTGTTGGATTTTACAAAAAACTATGATATTTTGCTTTTGCACTACTACATCACTAATACTTGGATGAACTCCGCTAATATTTTAATTTTTTAATTTCTTTAAACTTATTTTTTTTATGGAATTTTATCTTTTAATTGTTTAACCGCTCACAAATAAAAAAAACGACACAAATTCTTCAAAATTATTTTAGAAATGGCGCTAACATAATATGAGTAGAGTAAAAATAGTTTGATTGCATCTTTAACATAATATGATAAATCTATAGAAAGTTATCATGTTATGGCTATTAAATATCATGATATGGTTGTGAGAAATATAATATGTTTAGAAAGTGATCATAATTAAGTTGTTACAAAAATAATTATTTTTCGGTCAACAATACTCAAATTCATAATTGCGATAAACATTGATATGTTTACAGTAACTATAATATTGTTGATATTAAATAAAAATAACAATTATTTGTGTACGACAACAATATATTGTTACATCAAACATAGTGTTGTTGCCGTAACCATGCCCAACCATAATTTTTTTCTGCGTGTATGCGCATTTCACTGGTTGCTTAGGCCAGATCATCAGGAAACTTCATCCATAAAGATTTTAGAAAAACTAAAGATATTAAACCAAATAAAACTGTTAAGCGTATAAGACTTATAGCAACAGTTCTACCTGTAATAATATCAAAGTTTAAACAAAACACATCAACAATAAACAGTGGGTTTATCTCATCTTACATTCCCCACTACAATTAGTTCATCACTTATATTTAGAACTCTCCTAATAAAACTTTTTGCTGTATTAATTATTTGATTCCTTGGTTGAGTAGTGTAATAATTCATTATCCTGCCTGATGATGTCTCTTTCGTAAACCAGTCCAAACTTATTGCATTTTCTGTTCTATATAATTTTGTGTCCAGAAACGCTATTGTCCCTTCATTTTCCATTTCCATTGTTAATTTGATTTTAGAATGATAATCATTTAATGTTTTTAGAATTATATCCTTGTCTTTAGATGAAATTATTGCCAAGAAATCGTCTACATATTTTGTGATGTATTTGATATTAATGTTAATCTTGTTAAGTTTTGCCAGTGCATCATCAAGTAAGCTGTCAAGAAGTATATCTGCTATTGTCGGGGATAGAGGGTTGCCCATGGGCATTCCAAACACTTGCTTATAAAATTTATTGCCATATATAAAATAATTATTATCATTCAGGCAAAATCTCAGGATGTGTAGAATTTTGCACGAGAGATTTTTGTTAGCTGTTCGATTTTGTTCCAGTTTTTCATAATGTTTTTCATTGCCAATTGGACAGGTATATTTGTAAATAATGCGACGACGTCAAAAGAAACTACAACTTCTCCAGCATCAAGTGTTATGTTTTTTAATTGGTTTTTTAAATCAATTGAATTTTTTATGTTGTGAACGGGTGACACAATTTCTTTTAAAATACTCCCAACGTATTTTTACAACTCATAGCATGGTACATTATTTGATGAGACTATTGGTCTTAGTGGTGTTCCTATTTTGTGGATCTGGCCGCAGATGAATTCAATCTTCGTTTTTGAAAATTATTAACTGTTTTATTTGGACATTTAAAGTGCGAAGAAAAAGGAGGAAAACGGCAAACCTATTTTAAGGGTGGTTTTTCATCTGCCGTCCCAAGGGCTCCAGCCACCGTAGCAGTTTTAAGTTGTACCTATTCGACAGGTAAACATTTATATTTTTTCTATTTGAAAAATTATATTATTTTTTAATACCGAAACTATTGTTGCGGTATAATACCGGTATTAAGGGAAACGATATACGTATATCGGTATTTTAGGCAAAAAACTAATTCGGTATCGTTATCAATACCGGTTGACAACCTTGATTTGAATAAAATGGGTACAAATACAAGAAAAACTTAAAAAGTGAATCTCTTGTGTGTTTCTATGGTACACCTTATTTATAGAATTGTTGTATGTGTAAATTGTTTTCAAAACCAAGCAAAAAATTGGTTCGCTTACTCTTTTTTTATTTTTCAGGAATAATAAATGCCTTTTAAACATTTATCATGAGAATTCAAAAAAAAAGGACAGGAAAAAGTAGTCCAAAACCGATTTGTTGCTTCGTTTCCTTTTACTTTGGTTTAGGGTTCCTAATTTGCTGGACTTTTTTTAAATCCCGAAAACATGTGTAATTTGTGTTTCATTACTGGTAGTTTTCTTTTACAAAATACTTTGCTATTGCTTCTAAAAGAATTTATCGAGCTTAAGGTTACTTTGGTTTTTTATTAAATAAATAAAATATTTTTTTATTATCGATATTTCGATTTCCTTTGGAAATCTTCTTCAGGATTTTCTTTTTTTCTGAACTAAAATTGTGAAATTTGAAATTGTTTGACAATTGATGGAAAAATAAATTTAACATTTAATTCAATAATTCTCAACAATATGTTTTTGACAGTTATAACTGAACTTGGTGAAATTGGCCGTTAAATGCATTTTCAATTTCTATTTCCGTCAACATATTTTTTTATTCAATAAATTTCTATAAATCTGAGCTAAGCCATCTGTATATTTTTTAAAATATATTCTTATCTCAAATGGAACATTATATACATATCTGTAACACTTCCAACATTTATCTACGCCAAAATAGATGTGTCCCTCTAATCCGGATAATGATTAAAATTCCTGTAATGGGTTGATAACGATGTTCCCTGTGCCGAGTTATAATTAGATTTTATTGAATTCATTTAGTAATTCCTACATTTTCGGTCATGTTTCTGTTCTTAGTTTTTGTGAATTTTCTCCCAACGTTATTATTCACCTTTTATGCCACTCCGTATTTCTTTGTGTCATATATGTTAAGTAAATTATTTGAGAAGAAATAAAAGATAAAGGTAAAAAAACTAGACTAAAATTTGAACTATTGTTGATATTCAATTGTCGAAAGGTAGAAACTAAGATTTTTTTATTTCTGTTAAGGTCAAATATTGTCGAATGCAATGCTAGGGACAAAAATCTAATAGAAATCGAATTCTCAGGAAAGGAGATAGTAAAAAATGTGAGAGTCATAAGGGAATACGCATATTTACTTAGCGTACCAAACAATATTTAATAATTTTGATGGAACTTCTAGAATCTGAAGTTCAGCAACTCTTTCAGAAAGAACAGTGTGGTTTTAGTATAAATAGGCCTGATATTTTCAATGCGCCAGCTTTCTGAAAAAGCTATTGACTTCAACGATTAAATTAAGGGTGGTCCATCCATAATGCACGATGTAATTTGTGAATCACACCTTAACGTCAAGTTTTTTGCCCAACTTATTTTGTCATTTATTTGTTTCAGTATTTGACAAATTCGACCATGGAGAGGTAAACAATTGAGCAGCGCCTTAAGATTGTTAAAGCCTTTTACGAAAAAAAGGCGTTCAAATCAAAATGCATTTCGTGATTTGTTGGTCAGCATAATCGACCCAATGGGTCTACAATCGGGAGAATTGTGCGCAAATTTCAGCGAACCGGGTCTGTAGGAAATGTGAAAACAACAGTGCATGATCGCCCAGTTCGTTCTTCTTCGGAACTGAGGTCGGCCAAGCAATTACCGTAAATGATTTTCGCTATTGCGTGATGATAACAGACGAGATGTAATGGACGATATGTAGCTCTACCAGAATGGTTCCACTTGCCACACAGCCAATGCAGCAATGTTGTTTTTGCACGAGAAATTTAATGTCCGTGTTATGTCACATTCAGCACATTAATAACATTGAACCTCAATAATCACTCAGAGCTATTGAAAATATGGAACATCGGATAAAGGTATCCTACCGAAGCCGTGGAGAGTATATGGCCGATATTTTGTTTCATACATAATTGCCATAGATCCGTCTATATTAATAAAAATTAAGGTAATTCTCGAAAAACTTTTTGTTTTTTTTTTTTACAATTAGCCTCGCGCGTTTTGGTTGGACGACCCTTTACAAACGTGCTAAATTAAATAAGAAAAAGCATTTTATACTGCACGCAGATAAAAAATATGTTTAAATATGGTCACCTCCAACAAAACTATTTATAATGAAAATTTTAATCATATTATGTTTAATTTAACCATATTATTGTCACTGACAACCATATTATGGTTAAATTAGCCCTCCATTAGTTAGCCACAACCTTTTTATGGTTGCCTCCAAACATGCTTTGGTTAAATATGACAATAGTTTGTTTTTAAGATAACAATAGTATTTCCCTCTTTTCCAAGAAGAACATGCTATTTTTAAAAACCAACCATGCTTTTATAAGTGTTAAACATATTTAAGTCATTATTAATCATAACATGTTCGGAGGTAACCATAATATGATTTTTATCCTTAAAATGTTTGCCATAGTTCAGAATCGAATTAGGAATAAGTAAGTTAGTTTGTCGAAATAATGAAATTTGGTTTTAAACTATCTGAGGAAGCTGAAACTAGAAAAGCTTAAACATTTTTCGAACAATAAGTCAAATATTATGTCCTTATGCAAAAATTGCTGATATAGTTTTCAAATTCTTGAGAAATTTAGAATGTTTTCGGATTGACAATGGAAGCAATATTTTTATTGGTTGTTACACTGAAAGAATTTTCTTCGCAATACCAATGAATTTGATGAATACTTTCAATAAAGTAAAAAATTTTTTTTCTTATTTTATTTTATTTATTTTTGTTTTTTTATTTAATTTTTTTTATTTTATTTTATTTTTTTTTCTGTCTCTGGCGGGAATCGATCGCGCTACCTTGGTGCTGATAGACTAGCTCTCTACCAGCTAGCCTACCGGGGCAGTGTAGTTTTTGGATAAAAAAACTATGTTTTTTACTCAATTAAGAGCGTAAATATGAGATTAAATTGTCTATAACAACAATAACAACGTTGATTGAAAGTGGATTGAAAGTTTTTGTTTCATTACTATAATGACATTTTTATTGTCATAATGAAAATTTAAATTTATGAAGGCAATTATTGAAATATGTTGCTTTGATTTCATAAATTTAATGGCATATAACATTAGATGCATGAAATAATTAAATTTTACATTTTTTAATTCACAATTAAACATTTTTTTAAGGAAATTATAATTTTGTATTAATTTATGAATATAGTTATGTTAGTATATTGTTTTTTTATGTTCCCAATTAAAATTTTTTGTTTAACTTGGACAAACTTAAGTTTTCATATATCCAATGAAAATTTTTAACGTAGGTAATTACGAAATCCAATGAAGCGATTTTAACGAAAAGACTTCATTATAACTAGGAAATTCCATTTGGACAATGAAAATTTTCATTTAACCAATGAAAATTTTTTTATGAAAATGATTCATTAAATATATGAAGCATTTTTCTTTCATTGTAGCAACAATTTTGGTTGCAAAGTCATTAGTTTTTAAATACTGATTTAGCTGCAAACTATGCCCTTACATTAATTCAAGATGTTTTGTATAAATATTTTTGTCATTTTAACTACAAAAAAGTTTTGTGAGAAAACTCAGTCTACAACAGCAACAATTGGAATGAAACTGTAAATGGCGCCTTTGAAAATATTTACAAGTTAAAAAATTAAATTAAAGGGTATAATACGTTTGACATTCCGTTTGTAATTCTTACAATATTGATATTAGACCCTATAAAGAATATATATTCTGGGTCCTTATGAGAAGCGAAGTTGATCTGACGATCTCCGTCTGTCCATATGTCCCTTGAAATAGGTTTTCCAAAGATAACGAATATGACGAGGACTTGGTAGTTACAATAAAAAATAAAAAAAAAATTTTATAATTTTAATAAGCACTAATGGTACATTTGAAAAAATAAGCGCACAATTATGCGCTACGCAATAGCACATACAGAGATGCAGTAAAGTGAAGGAGCTCTTAACACAATTCATAGAAGAAAAAAGAAAATTTCAAGTGCTACGGCATTCCCGTACTACGATGCAGGTTTGTAAGGGAGAATATCAAAAATAACTGTAAAAAAACATTCAGTGTATAAAGCTGATAGTACGCTCGCCAGTTTTTAAATAAAACGCTTTTTGTGTCAAAAATGTAGTGCTTCAAAGTGGGAGCTCGCCATATAAAATTAATGTCTTCCGTAAGCGGTATGGTAAGCGAAACTCTTGCATTTCTCCCTTACAAACCTGCTTCGTTTGAAGCTCAATTTTTTATTGGCAAATGGCAGAGATGTGAGCAAAAAACGGAGAACGGCAACAGCCAAAGTCATCCGACAAAATGTGGGCGGGATTGGACAAGTGCGCGTGGCGGTTAGTTAAATTATTATTGTTTTTAGAACGGTTTGTATATGAATTTCTGTTATTTTCGAACCATGGTGAAGGGTATATAAGATTCGGCATAGCCGAATATAGCACTGTTTCCAACATTGTCAAAAGCCGCTCCCATCGTGAAACGGGCTTAACGCTGACATTTCTTAAAACTATGCTAATGTTGCTTAATTTTTACTCCATTCTAAAAATTATTTATTCGTGATACTTATTTTTCAACGTTGATAAATTTTTAATATAACTTAAATTCTGAGTGTGAAAAAAATTTCCCGTTTTTAATTCCCGGAAATTACAAAAAGGTTTTTTTTTTTTTTTTTTTTTTTTTTTTGGTAACCGTTTTCCGAATTGAAACCCTACCTTGGCTTTAACGGCATTTGCAAGAGAAAAAGTTAAATATAAATTCACAGAAAAATTCTCGTAAATTAGAAGAGTAAAATCGTATATTTACGCATCATTTGTTTTGTCGTCCTTAAAAATAATGACACTTTACTCAGCTCTAATTTACCTAAAATGGAGTAAAATTTATTCATTTTCGTTATTTTTAGAAAAAAAAAATTTTTTTCTTCTTTATTTTCTTGGAAAACAATTTTATTAGATTGAAACAAACTTCTACCTCGAGATAAAAGTATCTTATTGTTCTTGATACAAATGTGCATTTGTATGTAAGTATGTGCTTAGTTCTGTATGCTGCCTACGCGAATCTAGGAGAGTGTACTCGTAATATTGTTAATATATTTTCCATTTATTTTTTTTGGTACATGGTACTCTTAATACAATCATTAGGCTTTAATTTATTATACACTTTTATATTAGGAAAGGCATATGCATGAGATTTATGTAGATAAATATCTCCTAATATAAATAACATTTGCCTTGTGTGTTTAACTTTATTTATTTTCGAATTTATCTAATAATTCTTAAGTGTTTAATTGAATATTAATTATTTCAATGCAAATTAAATTTCATGCTTATAACACTGAATTACAGAATAAGTAAATAGTTGTACAATAAATTAATAAGGATGAATTAAATAAGACTATTACACAAGGGAACAAATTTAATCTTTTTTTGTGGGGTCTCGAATTTTATTAAAAATGTTTGCTAATTTGAGGTTGCTGATTCCAAATCGAATCTCCATTTTTCTCTATCAGCTATACTTTTCGTCCAATATTAAAATCACAGTTTTGGTCTTAAAACATTTATCTTCACATAATTTCGAATGAAATGAGGTTTATTTTATGGTAATCGGTGCACAACTTTTGGTTTTATTCACAATTTACTGAGAAAACTGATTTTCGATTTGCATACAAAAATAACATTTTAAATATTTATTTTTTTATTTGTCCAATAAGCCAATAAACCAGAAAAATATAACAAGTGGCAAATATACATAAATTAAAAGTTATCCTATAAAGCGGCCCGGCCCATACACTTGCAATATTATTGTATATGCTATTCGCCGTATTATTACCATTTTGTCCTATATTATGCAATAAGTCACACCATGATTTCATTCATTCAATAAAAAGGTGAACATAACCTATAGGAATAACATTAACAGCATTGTACAATGTTGCCAACACACTTTTCTTTTCGTTGTGCAATAAAAATCAAAAGTCTTTTGATTGTTGGCAATATATTGTACCACCTTCGAATATCACATACACATTGGCGATATAATTGTACAATACGTAAAATTGAACAATTTTATTGCAAGTGTATGGGCCGCTTAACATATTCCATTTTGGATAGCAAAAATACTATCTGAAAAGAAGGAAAAGAAATGTGTGTGTGTCATGAAAGTTTTTTCTTTTTGTGTGGAAATCGATATTCAGTTTTCCCAGTAAATTGTGAATAAAATCCAAAGTAGTGCACCGATTACAATGAAATGAATACATAAGATAAATGTTTTAAGACCAAAACTGTTGTTTTTGTCGTATCTTTATTTTTTATGAATTTTTAAGGAAGAAAAAATTCGTTCTTTTTTTCAAAACGTTCCTTTTTTTCTTCAAATATTTAACCATATCTCTGAAACTACATGGCAAATTTATAAACAATATAAGCACGGCTTAAAGATAATACTATTGCCGAGTTTCGGATTTTTTTGTTACCTAAATATTGTCAACTGTTTTCAAGTTATTCCAATATATCGATGGTTTAGTATTAAAAGGCTTAACTAACTTTTTTTAATAAATAGCTTTTTTGTTTATTCTGGAAGCTAATAACACATGTATCTTGATTAAAATTTTCAAGGGGCTGTAATACAACATTTGTTGGATATTTTTATTAAAAATTGCATTATATATTTTTTTGTCTAAAATCTTACGGATTTTATTAAGTTTTTTTCCCCTGTAAACAAACAAAAAAATCGAGTTTGGCCTTTTTTATATTAAGCCATCGATACGTAGTAAAAGTGCCTTAATTTTAAACATAACGGCATATCTCGAAAAATAGAGCTGATAGAGAAAAATGAAGATTAGATTTGAAATCAGCAACCTCAAATTAGTAAAAAAAAATTAATCAAATTCCAGACCGCAGAATGTCTGTTCCGCAGTGTTATTTTTAAACTTACGATTCAATTAAATAACTTACAGCACTTGTGTAGTTATTTTAATTGTTGCTAGTGAAATAAAAACCTTTAGAAATAAACAAGGTGGTGCCGAATGAGGTATTAAGTTTTTAACATTTTTATTTATGCGATTATTATAAATCTTTTTCTAAATACAGTGTATTATTGGGGAATTTTTTTCAGTTAGCTTTGAAAAATGATATCCTGTAAGTAGGAAATGGTTAATGGGTTCCAAAATTAATTTTCGATTTTTGACCGATTTTTTTTTGATTCTTGAAAACAATTAATCGCACCTCAAAATTTTTGAATCCCAAGAAAAACTTTGATAACTAATATGCATGTGGCAGTGCAAATAAAACTGAACTGGCAAAATAAAATAAAGTAATTTGTTTTTATTTTTGTTTTTTCTTTTCCCACTTACAACTACATTTAGAGTTGACAAAAAATCAACCAATTGTAGCCGGGACTGTAAGAAAAGATAAACTCACTGTTTATTGTTGTTGTTTTTGTTTAAGCTTTGATATTGTTACAGGTAAGACTGTGGCTTATAGTTCTTATTCGCTTAACAGTTTTATATGTGTAATATCTTTAGTTTTTCTAAAATCTTTGGATGAAGTTTCCTGACGATCTGGCCTAAGCAACCAGTGAAATGCGCATAGGAATAGCTTATCCCTTCAACAATAAATTTCAGTTTATCAATAGTATGAAATGGGAATGTAGCACATTTAAACGAAACCTTGTTAATTAAATTTTTGAATCCCAAGAAAAACTTTGATAACTAATATGCATGTGGCAGTGCAAATAAAACTGAACTGGCAAAATAAAATAAAGTAATTTGTTTTTATTTTTGTTTTTTCTTTTCCCACTTACAACTACATTTAGAGTTGACAAAAAATCAACCAATTGTAGCCGGGACTGTAAGAAAAGATAAACTCACTGTTTATTGTTGTTGTTTTTGTTTAAGCTTTGATATTGTTACAGGTAAGACTGTGGCTTATAGTTCTTATTCGCTTAACAGTTTTATATGTGTAATATCTTTAGTTTTTCTAAAATCTTTGGATGAAGTTTCCTGACGATCTGGCCTAAGCAACCAGTGAAATGCGCATAGGAATAGCTTATCCCTTCAACAATAAATTTCAGTTTATCAATAGTATGAAATGGGAATGTAGCACATTTAAACGAAACCTTGTTAATTAAATTTTTGAATCCCAAGAAAAACTTTGATAACTAATATGCATGTGGCAGTGCAAATAAAACTGAACTGGCAAAATAAAATAAAGTAATTTGTTTTTATTTTTGTTTTTTCTTTTCCCACTTACAACTACATTTAGAGTTGACAAAAAATCAACCAATTGTAGCCGGGACTGTAAGAAAAGATAAACTCACTGTTTATTGTTGTTGTTTTTGTTTAAGCTTTGATATTGTTACAGGTAAGACTGTGGCTTATAGTTCTTATTCGCTTAACAGTTTTATATGTGTAATATCTTTAGTTTTTCTAAAATCTTTGGATGAAGTTTCCTGACGATCTGGCCTAAGCAACCAGTGAAATGCGCATAGGAATAGCTTATCCCTTCAACAATAAATTTCAGTTTATCAATAGTATGAAATGGGAATGTAGCACATTTAAACGAAACCTTGTTAATTAAATTTTTGAATCCCAAGAAAAACTTTGATAACTAATATGCATGTGGCAGTGCAAATAAAACTGAACTGGCAAAATAAAATAAAGTAATTTGTTTTTATTTTTGTTTTTTCTTTTCCCACTTACAACTACATTTAGAGTTGACAAAAAATCAACCAATTGTAGCCGGGACTGTAAGAAAAGATAAACTCACTGTTTATTGTTGTTGTTTTTGTTTAAGCTTTGATATTGTTACAGGTAAGACTGTGGCTTATAGTTCTTATTCGCTTAACAGTTTTATATGTGTAATATCTTTAGTTTTTCTAAAATCTTTGGATGAAGTTTCCTGACGATCTGGCCTAAGCAACCAGTGAAATGCGCATAGGAATAGCTTATCCCTTCAACAATAAATTTCAGTTTATCAATAGTATGAAATGGGAATGTAGCACATTTAAACGAAACCGATTTCATAATCGTTAAAGATAATTTGGCAAACTTATAATACCTTATATCACAAATGGGGATACAACTGCATTTTTTCTTTTTTTTTTTAGCAAAATACTGGATAACTTGAGTTAAGATTTTTATAGTTGGGTGATAAGTATTCATACCTTTATAATTTTCCTGCAAAAAGTGAAAATGTGTAAGTTTTAAATTGACTCCATTAAGAGGAACCAGTTCGATATGTATGTGTGTAAAAATTGTGTGCTTGAATAAAATTATAAAAAAAAACTGAGTTTAAGCAATAGTTTTTATAATAAATTAAAATAGTTTCAAAATATTGCAAATTAGTCAATGTATGAATAGTATTTCAAAGGATTATGGAATTGGTTCTTGTTTGGTGGCGACTGTTTATTTGCTAAGTCACAAAAGTTTGCATGTCATTGATATCGGAAAAATGCAGAGATGTTCCCTTGAAAATTCATAATCGTTAGGAAAAATTAGCATTCCACAGGAATGCCAGGGTTTGATTCACCTCTGTTGTGTTTTTATAGAGCAATTCCATATGAAAACTATCAAAATTGGCAAATTTTTGGAGGTCCCTATATGTTTCAATTTCACCGTGAAATACTTTCAATTTCTTGCATGGAAAGAAAATTAATTTAATGTTTTGATGAAACATGCAAACGCAGACTGAATGCGTTCCGTGCCTGTCTAATGACAGCACACAGAAAAAATTATTTTTCCAATTCAAACAAAATATTTGTAGAATCAAAACATTTTTGTCTGAAATCGGTCCTACAAACAAATTCGCATATTCAAACAATTTATTTGCATTTCGTTTATTGAAAAAAACACTGATTTTTTCAAACAAATAATTTACTGAATCAAACAAAAAGTTTACTGAAATTCATATAAATTTCTAGCAAATAATTTTGCTGAATCAAACAAAAAAGTTTTTGCACAAGCAATGTCGCGCACACAAGCAAGCACTCTAGGAGATTATGAATACAGAGGAGAGAGCAGAGCGGCGGCTGGCTTTGAGACACATTTTTTTTGAATAATTTTCGAACTAAGTTGTTTATACACACAATGTTTTTCTTATTCACTCGCTGTTGCTGTATCCTTTCCTTGGCAGCAGACCGACTCGACATGTTTTTCGTCATCATTTTATTTTTGTATTTGATGTATGTATTTAACTAAACAGTTTTAAAAAGTTGAATACGGGATTTTGTTTTTCATTCTTTTTTACCAACTTTGAAACCTACCAAAAATTTATTTTGTTTCTTAAAATGTTGTTGTTGTTTCTGTTGTTTAAAAAGAGTGAAAAGTTTTTTCTTTTACCTGTTATTGTTTTTGTTTTTCTTTAACTACAAACCCCGCCACGCTATTTTACCATCTTTCTTATTGTTGTCCTTTTTTAAAGCGTCCAAAAATAGACTGTATGTGTTTTTGTCGTTGCTCTAATATTTCACATAAAGAAGTGTTGCTTACGATCAAATAAAAAAATGCAAAAAAGAAACGACAACATGAAATGGCGTTAAATATTTCATACAAAATTATGAAAACTTGAAACCAATAAGGCGTATATTATATTTTTGAATAGTTGTCAACATTTTTGTTGGTTAAAATAAAAATCAAACAAAAATATTAATTGAATCAGTAAAAAAATTTGTAGAAATTAAAAAAATTTTCAAACAAGCGTTTGTTTGAAAATAATTCAGCAATAATTTTTTCTGTGCACGCACTCTTTTGGTCGTAGGATGGCAAACTTAGAAAATCCCACTTTTTCTGCTGGGTATTTCTCATTGAACTGATGGTATGCTTCGGATAGATTAAATAATAATAATCTGCGCTGCTTGTGTACTTTTTCTCCATCTTCACGTGTGATAACATAGTCACGTGTACCTGGGCAGGCGCGGCTGTTGTCATCATTGCTGTAAAAATCTTGAATCAATTTCACCGTTGCTTCGCTGAGGGTCCTTGAGCCAAATTTCTTGGTGGGAGTCGCCAATATGCCCTTCTGTCGAACTCATTCTTTGCTTCTTCTCGCGATGTAAAAAGATGTTTGAAACTGTTCAGAAATCTTGCGTATAGACCATGATTGAGGCAGCACAGATAAAATGAGATATTTCTCCGGAAAAGTGGTCGCTAAATTGAATTTTCTTTTCAACTGCTCAATCATTTGTTTGCCGTCATCAACGTCATCTGCTTGACTGCATTCGTTATCAGAGCCTTCATCAAATATTGTCTCGATTGCACTCATAACCTTGCCTTTTTTCTCTTTCCTGTATGTTTCACTTCGCAACTTTCTTTTTCTAATAGGCGTTTCACCTAAAGTGGTAATAGCCTCATTCAAAGGACTCAAAGACATATTGACCATCGGAATGTCTGCCTCACTATCAGATGAAAAATTTTGTTCACTTGTCATTTCACTCTCGGATTGTGGCTGCATTTGTTTCAATGCATTTGCTTGTTGAGACAAATCGATTTTACACTTGGGGCAAATGAATTCTGCTTCTTCACCGTATTGTATATTTAATTCATTCATGTATCGATTCGAAACACCAGTTAATTTTAATACTTTTATCTTTTTCGAACGATGTCCATTCTTGTTAAACGGATTGCAGCAAAATTTATTCATTTTACTTTAAATTGTCTTTACAGCTTCACTCTTTGCTTTACAAAAAAAAAACACTTTAACACTTTCACGTTTAGTATTCAACTGAAATTTGACTCAGAGTGTGTGAAGTATTTATTTTATATTCATTTTTTGGTAAAAAATAGGTAAAAAAAATAAGCGATATTTGCTTTTCTTTAATAGGAAAATTTGCGTGAACTACTGGTCATAAAATGTTTTTTAAAGAGGGACTTAATTGGTTACTGCCAATAAGCCGACCACAGGTCATAAAATGTTTTGCAAATTTTTTAAATTACCAGGTAATAAATATTTCGCCATATTTATGGAAAATCCGTGTTTTATGACTTGTTTCTGCACGTGTCATTTTAGGCGAAATATTTATTACCTGGTAATTTAAAAAATTTACAAAACATTTTATGACCTGTAGCCTCAGTCGGGTTTGGTGTGCCATTACATGCCACTGCTGCTATTATCCATGGATTTATGGCCGATCTTGTGAAGGCAGGCAGACCATATTCACTAAACACTCAACTTGGGGCTCTTAAAAAAAAATTGATTTTTTCTTCATAAATGTAATTTTTAACTGTAAAATAATTTTTAAAATGTATTTTTAACAAGGTGGTCTCTTAAATGCTCTTCTCCTGTCCAAACAAGGAGTCGGGGCCCATTTTTTTATTGCTGATTCTTAAAGCAAAAATTATGAGGAATCCAAAAAAAAAAAAAATTAGCCGGAAAATTTAGGAGCTTCTGTGGAAAATCGGAAAATTTAATTTTCATGGGAAAATTTAAAGTTAAATTTCTAAGAAAAATTAGGAAAATTTTATTTTTCAATTAAAGCCTGATTCAATACCTTTCCAACGAGCTATCACTCGTTGCGACCGCTTTAGTAGTTTTTTTAAACAACTTTCAATGAGGTCCCTTATGAAGAATTCTTCAATTTTGTCACATGACAGTGGTGTACACAGGGCCGGATTTAAACTTTTGCCGCCCTTGGGCACTGAAAAAAATGCCGCCTCATTATTTTTAAAAATTCAAATATCTAATGTATTGCAAATAATTTATTATATATTATATACTTTGATATGACATAAAAATATTTGTTTTTGTTCTTAGAGCTATACATTTTGCACTCAGCTTGACTCATGTGTGCTGTTTTTATAAGACGTTTGCCAAACGTCACTCAATCATCTGCATGTTGTTGTTGCCGTTACAACAACAAAAACAACATACAGACGATTGAGTGACGTTTGGCAAACGTCTTATAAAAACAGCACAATAATTATAATATAATAATTTTATCACAGGCAAATACGCCTGACTTTTTGAGTTGCGAATTGGTCGATTAAATCCTCACAATCTAAACGTTGAAGCACTTCCGATTCGATGCATAGAATAGCTAAGCTATTGAGTCTATTTGCACTCATTGTAGAACGAAAGTAGTTTTTAACCCTTTTTAAACAAGAAAACGATCGTTCTGCGCCACAGTTTGTTATAGCTAAAGTAATAAATATTCGATATGCGATTTCTACGTTCGGAAATTCAGTGTAAAGGTCGTTTGCTCGCAAAAGTTTCAGAAGATCGGAAGGTGAATTATTTTCCATCGTTTTTTCAGTGCAATAAGCATGGAAGTGCACGAATTCGTCATCCAATGAGAACTCAAGATCTGAAGAATAAATCGTTCTTAAACGTTCAGCTCGTTTACGAATCTCTCTATTATCCAAATTGCCAAATTCAATTATAACTGAGAACTTTTCCTGTATCTTTTCATACGCAACACATCTTTTTCGTAATTCGAAATCCAGATTGTCAAGAATGACATTAAACGTATTGACTCTAAAGTAGTCTCGACCTGACAGTTGCACATCTCCATCCCGTGATTCATCAGCATGTAATTTTCTCTTCCTTTGTCTAGAAACTGTTGTTTTATATTCTTTAATCTCTGAAATATTTAAAGCATTTTTTTCATAGATTTCGAATTCATTTCGCGTATCAGCAACAACTTTAATCAAACCATGATAATCGTCGATCACGTCAGCAATGCTGCAATCAACTTTTTGCAATCTTTGACTAACAGCATTGAATCGCGAGAGTAAAAAATGCCAAAATATTTGCATAAATGCTGTTTCAAGTCGCTCCATTTGAATACGAATACCTTTTGCTTGTTGTCTTGTAATTGCATTTTCGTCAATATCTTCTTCAATAATAATCAATGTCTCGATTATTTCGTCGAAATATTGATTAAGTACATGAACAGCTTCATAACGAGCTGACCATCTGGTTGCAGATAAAGATTTTAACGCGATTCTTTTTCCGGTATGAGATTGTAAAATTTCCCAGCGCTGCGTCGATGCAGTAAAGAAGTTATATAAAGTTTGTACTGTATTAAAGAATGAAGCAGCTTCTGGTGCGCATTCTACTGCGTGAACTCCAACTAAATTCAAAGAATGAGCAGCACAAGGAGCATGTTCTGCTAGATCATTAATTTCATGAATTCTTGCCTGTAAACCTGAATACATTCCTGATACATTGTTAGCATTATCATATGACTGACTTCGACAGTCTGCGAGGTCAAGATCAAAAAACTCAAGAATAGACAATACAGCAACTAGCAAATCTTCAGCTTTATGTCCAGAATTTTCAATAAATATCAGAAAGCGTTCAACAGGCGTTCCATCTTTTTGCACATATCTAATAACAAAAGAAAGTTGGTCAACGTGAGATATATCAGGTGTGGAATCTACAATAATAGCATAATATTTGGCTGATTTAACTTCTTGAATTATGATAGAAGATACTTTTACTGACAAAAGCTGTATAAATTCTTCGTAGATAGTTTTCGATAAGTAACTTGTACTGCCAGATCCTTTATTTCCAAATTTTCGAATATGCTCTTCTAGGAATGGGTCAAAAGAAGCAAGAAATTCAATCAGCATTAAAAAATTGCCATTATTTGGTGAGCCAAACTTTTCATCACTTCCTCGGAATGGAAGCCCTCGAGAAGCTAAGGCTTTAGTAGCAGCGACTACTCTTCTTAAAACATTTCTCCAATAAGAGATTTCTGTCTCTGTTTGTATGACTAAGTCATGGTCTATTCTGTTCTTAGTATCCGATCTTTGCTTAAGGGTTAACATACATTTTTTATGATGTTTTGAGTTTTCATGCTCACCAACACGAACGCCTCCATGTTTCCAATCATTAAATCCGTTTTTGCCATTAAATGAACACTCTCTGTCAAAAAGAAGACAAGCTGCACAAAATACAGAACCTTTACTAACTGAGTAAATGAGCCATGGGCGTGGAACTTTTTCACCGTTGATAAGTTTTCTTAAAAATAGTGATTCTGACAGCCATCTTGAAGTTCCATCGCTGTAATCACGTTTTGTACCGGAGAAATCCAAATTTTTATTTTGTTTACATCCATGGTTAGCTACGTAATCTCTGGTGAAATCGTTTATAACCCATTCTCCTGGATCATCGCTTATCACAATATCCCCATGCTCATTATCTTCTATATTTATTGTTGGAATTGTAGCTTGAAGTTCACTTTCGTGATGGTTATTCTGTGGCAGCGAAGAAGTCGTGGTACTATCAGTATCATTACTCGTAGACGGAGTTCGTTTTGAAGTTGACGTAGAACATGCATCATCACCTGCAAAAATTTACTATTATTCTATTAACCTAATTATGACAGTAAATAATGAATATACATTTTATACACATCGACAAATGAATCATTATTATACTTGGAAAAATATGAATACTTGAAAAAATATGATACAAACCTTCATAATATAAATTCGTACAATCTCTATTGTTAGTTTCTGATTTTTGTGTAACACATACTTTTTTCGTAAAAAAATCATCTAGTTTGGGAGTTTTACTCAAAACCTCTTGTTCCTTTTTACTTTTGTCCAAAGCGCGCTTTCGATACTCAGATCCACTCAATTTTTTGCGTCCATCAGCCATGGTTGACAATTGATCGTATATTTATGCTCAACATTAATGCAATTTTTTGATATCGATAAATTAATTTAACACCTTACTCAATCAACACTTACTCTTTAATGATGAGCACGTTTAAAAAAGATAAAATAAAACTATGCAACACATAATCAATGATATGAAAAAGGGGAATCCCACAATTTAATATGTACAATGTACATATAGTGTTGCTGTGGCTTATTATTTTGTATTTTTGTATTTTTCTCAAAACGCAACGAAAGCTATGCAACGAACTGTCAATGAAAGAAAAAGGGGAATGACACAATTTAATTTTGTAACGCTCTTGTGGATTATTGTTGTATACCTACATAAATGGAGGTTTCAGTTTTATTACCATTTTAAATCGTTAAAGAAATTAATTAATTAAATAATTTCGAATATAAATTTTCACTTAAGGTGCCAAAATTATGATTTACAAAATTTCAATTTGACAAATATTATACGAGTCGCATTTCTTGAATTATCTATTAAATAATATATGATTAATTAAAATATAAAATTTCTATTGAGAAATTTTGATGACAGTAAAAAATTTTTTTCACTTTCCAAATTTTGCCGCCCTAGAAAATTTGCCGCCCTGGGCTCTAGCCCCGACTGCCCCTAGTGTAAATCCACCACTGGGTGTACACCACCACTAAACCAGTCACTATAAAAAAAAAAAAAAATGGTGGTACATTATTTTTTGCTGGGCAATCGATTGAGACTATTTATTTTAAAATCGGAGAGGGGTCGTCCAAAAGGTGATCGCTTACATATGGAATTGCTTTATAATATTATGTTGCTTTTCACGAAGCCCACTTTCAGTTTTTGGTTCGGTACGATACGTTTACGTTTTTTGTTAACTAATGAACAAAAGGATATTTACTTAAGTTGGAAATATACCAATGGTTTTATTAAGTAAACACGTAAAAATACAACTGGTAGTTTTACCAACTCACAAAACGAAATGTAAAGTTGTAAATGTAAATTTTGATAAAAATAAAATTATTGATTTGAGTATAAAATCGCATTTGAAAATTCGATTGAATTTTTTAACACAAGACCGATTTTGGATTGGATTTGAAATCGATTTACCATTCCCTGCCTGTAAGTAACGTCCATTTACTGCTTTGCACACACGTACACTTTTTAAAATATTTTCCATAACTTTTCGCAAAGTTTCAGGTCTAATTATTTTTGTTCTATTGTCTAGTTATTCCCAACAAGGAAAAAATACTAATTAAAACAAGTAAACAGAATTCAAACCATATAGCTCATTCTGCGCCACCCTGTTTTTTTCTACTTTGAATGAAAATACCAATACAAATGTTTACAACATTTAACTTTTCCATAACCAAAGAATTTTGCATTCTAAGAAATTTATCAGAATATTTCACATAATAATGCAAAAGTTATTCCGTCACTTCATGGGAAAATCCTTTGATTGCATTAAGGCTAGATTACACTATCTCACACGTCTTACGTATTCCATAATACTTTGTGAGACAGAAATCTAATGAGTTTTGTTGCGACTGTCAAAAAATCTAATTTAACATGACAGTTTGTGTTCACACCATCACACAAAGTATAAACACTCACACATGAAATAAAATGCAACCCTGATCCAATGAAAAGTATTATTGTTTAGAAATTAAAAAAAAAACGATGAAGTCGTATGGGATGTCAAACTTTTTTCATAATACTTGACATTTTCGTGACACATTGCATTCACACTATCACACTTTGTCATATTACTTGAGTTTTTGACATGTATTAATACAAAGTATAATAGTGTAATCTAGTCTTTAGAAATACTTTTAGCATAAACTGGATTTCACCTGTACAAACTCATGATTGGTAAAAGAGCGTATGCTAAAAAACTATTCCTTAAAATTTCTGATATATAAAAAATCTTATATGTAAAAGTTTTGAAGTAGTAAAATAACCCAACAAACAAAAGTACATAGTACGTTACAATCAGGGTTTAAAAAACTGCAGTCAAAGTAAAAAAATCGCTTTTTCTTCCACTTTTTGATTTTTTATTGGACAAAAATAAACTGTTGCTTTTACTTCTGATTCATCAAATGAAAACAGTCGTAGTCCAGGCAAAAGCAAAAAACGAAAAGTTGTACACAACAAAGAATCGACATGTTCGGAAGTGTTTGGTTTGACAGATTGAAACTTTTTATAAATCCCGAAGTTAACGAGTGGCAAAAAATAGAAGAAGTTCTCGAATGACAATGAAACTTGGCACATAGGCATTTCTTGTTTGAATCAAGAAAAAAAATGGAAAAATCAAAATGATCCGCCCACTTTTACGCCCACCTCCCATACAAAGTAAAAATTAAATTTTGACCTACGGCATTGTTTTTTGGCATATAGCATTTTTAAACACTCATAATCATTTGTGTGAAATTTGAAAAATATCCGCCCACTTCTCATACAACTGTATTGAAAAAGTGGCACAACTCCCATGAATTTTAATGCATCAACTCAAGTTTCACAAAAAATAAATATTAAAAATGAAGAATGGGCTCCTAAAAATACATACCTGATCCTCCCACTTTTACGCCCACCACCCATAGAAAAAACATGAATAAGTAATTTAAGCATAGTCTTTTAATAATTTTTTAACATCATTATCGTACTCCAACTTTTTGATTTACAGCTTCGAGCAAAATCTATTAATAAATGGGTCTGAAGACAATAAAAGATTGTGCATTACGTCTTCATTAATGGCTACACGTCCAATTCTTCGCGAAGAATGTCATCTATAGGTTCTAAAGTCTTCATTCCTCGCTTCCTGAGCTTTATCGGACAGCATATCTGATACAAATAAATTCAAGTTCAATTGAAGATCATGCTTTTTTCAACAATGAAATATATATGTAACAATTAACACTATTGACTTGTATGTGGACTACATTATGTAATAATTTTAAACAGTAAAGAATTATGGCAACAACAACAAGCATGCACGAAAATTTATGTTTTGTTACTTTATCATTTTATAGTTTTTACTGTTTTTTTTTTTTTTTTTTGGAAAGGAGAATTTGGAGGAGCTGAATTTATTTTTAACTGTTAGCTGAGATTTCAAGCTGTAATTTGACATCTTTCGTTAAACAGCGCTCCACAACGCTAAAAAGATGCAGTCCATTGAAGTTGATCAACAATGAAATTTTAATGTTGTTTATATTTTGTTCTACGAAATTTTTATATGGCACTTTTTCCAACTTTTTTTAATGCAAATATCATCTATGACAATGGTTATTTACGAAAATATACAACAAAGTCAAATGATAAGTTTACTGTGATTGTACCGAAAGATTGAATATACTGTAAATTTGCATGCCATTTTAAACAAGCGAACATATATGAACTTTGAGCGTGTCTGTCCAAACAAATAATAAATATATCAGACTAATATTACGGAATCATAAAATTCAGATATCCGACAACAAAATAGAAAAAAATTATCCAAATCGGCGAACATGAAAAAAGTGAATTAATGCCGCTCTTGAACCAATGTGGGCCGTTGTGTTTTAATTTTGTTTTGATTTTGCAGTTTGAAGTGCGTTTTCCTATTCAGCGTTGCCACGACCAAAAAAAATTTGTAACCAAAATGCAAAAATAAAGTAACCAAAAGCGAAAAAAGTAACCAAAATTATTTGTATCAAAAGTACTATGTATTTTATTCGCACTTCAGCTTAAAAATTGTGTCTAAAAAGTTTCAGTTTACAAATTGTGTGTCTAAACAAGAAATAGTGTTTGTTTGTATATTGTAGGCCTATAAACCGTTCGACCGATTTTTTTAAAGTTTTGACAGTATATTACCGATGGTCTGGGAAGAACAATATGCTATATAACTTTTCGAAATTTTTAAGTGTAAGTGGCACCTTCAATAGAGCTTTCAACCTTTTTTATAAAGAGCTCTTACAAGTAAAACTTTAAAAGTCTTGCTATCCGTAATGGTATCAAAGTGCAAAATTGAGTTAAATTATTCGGTAGATCTTTTATATATAGATGCTTTTGCCCGGTGGAAATATTATTATTTTAAACGGGATTGGATCGGAAGGGCCTTTGACCTTATCGCTTATCTTAAGAATAGCAGATAATGGCCACATATACCTCAAAGTATAAACCTAATATGGTTAACAGATTATCAATGTTAAAGTTTAAGCTTCTAAAAAAATAATTTTTAAGTAGATAAAAAAAGAATTGGTTTTAGATGCACAAATACCACACAAAATTTTAAGGGTCAACAAAGCGGAGCAGGTAGTTCTTGTTCCAAAACAAAAAATTGGTTATTTTTGTGTTGAAAAAAAGTAATCAAAATAGAAAAAAGTACACAAGTACACATTGAAAGAAAAAGTTACCAATTTTTTTTAAAAGTAACCAAAACGGCAACGCTGTTCCTATTATGTCTTAAATCACTTGTTGGAAGAAAAAACATAAACTGTTGGTTGATTTATGTATGTTTGTTGTTAGTGTATTTTGTTTAACAGTTATTTTTGTACATACCAAAAATGCTTTTGTTAGTGAGATTTAATAGACTTTATTAAAATTCAGAGAACTTTTAAAATACAAACCAAATAAACCAAAGAAATCACATACTTACATATGTATGTATATGAAAACGATAATGTTATTTAAGGTATTATATCTGTGTTGTTTCCAGGTGACAAGCAATTGATTTTGCAGTAAAATTTATGTGAAAAGTACTCAAAAAACTGAGTGATATTCATATAAAATTTTCCACACAATCAAATGCCTGTCACCTGGAAACAGCACATTAATTTCCAAAAATTAAAAAGATTGTTAAGCATTAAAATAAATACATAAATATTTATGTGCACACGTAGTATTTAAAAAAAATATTGAAAACAAAAACACAAGCACAACGTCCCATCTTTGTTAACTACGGGATTTTTTTAAAAGTTTCAGTCTGTCAAACCAAACACTTCCGAACATGTCGACTGTCGATGTTCTTTGTTGTGTACAGCGTTACCGTTGGTGCCACTAAAGTGGCAATTTGCCACTTTTTCGACTGCTTGGATACTATTTGGCCACTTTTACAAAATGCACCCAAATGTGGTACTTTTTGCGATTCTTGCCACTTTTTTGATACTTTTTACGCTAGGAAAATATACTTTTTTTCTTTCTGTTTTATTATAACCCCCAGCTTTAATATGAAATTTGTGTCTTGTCATGCGTGGTTAGCTGAAAATCGGTTTAATAAACTTTCTATTAACCTGTTTTATTTATTATGAATAAGGGGATAAAGATATCTCACATATCGATGGTTTCTTCCGCAACCTCGTAACTCAAAAACAGCTACTTTTCAAAAGAGACAAAATACTTTTTTTTTTACCAAATATTTGAAACTTTTTGCTATATATTCTTTTATAAATCAAGAATTAGGAAAATTCCTATAAATATTTAAAAGAATATATAACAAAAAGTTTCAAATATTTGGTAAAAAAAAGTATTTTGGATTTCATTAGAAGTCATGAAGCAGAAACCGAAATGTTGTGTACCGAAAACTTGTCTAAAATTTGTGTAATTGACATTAAAAGTAAAATCTAAGTTTTTACCAAAAACTGTGTAATGAATTGATATAAAAAACAAAAAGCTCAATATGTTGAAGTATTTAGACCCAATATTTATAGTGTCTAATGAAGATATAAACTATTTCGAATTAGTTTCAGAGTTTAAAGATATTATAACTGAACCAGATGCATACATACATGAATTTAAACTTCTAGAGAGTAAAGTAAATGACACGAATTATGAACACATATTTAAAATTTCGAATGCTGAAGATTTTTGGAGTGAGATAGGAACATTGAAACATAGATTTGATGAATATACCTGTATATATATTCAAACTTGTACAAATTGATCTCTCATATTTTTACATTGTCACATAGTAGTGCTTCTCTGCTGAGCGTGTTTTTACTAAGTTAGCTTTAATCAAAAATAAAGTAACAAATAGGCTAAAGACATTTTACGAAAGTATGGAAGTCGTTTTAAGAACAATTAATTGTAAAATTTGTATGAAACTGACCATTAATAAATATGTAGCACAGGACGACATTGAAAAAGTTTGTTTAACCATTCCAACTGATTCTTATGTTTTTGGAATGCTAAAGACGAATATGAACACAGTTTTCTCCCATCACGTCACATTTATCAGATACACCAATTATTGTTATTTCGGAAGATGTTTTGTACCACAATTAATAACAAAATCCAGTTTTATAGTTTTGTTCTATAAACCTGATTACAAAAATTTGAAGCAATAATAGACGAAATTGGATAAAAACTAAATATGCTGTAGTAAAGAAATTAAAACACTAGCACTTAAAGTTAGTAGCATGTATACATGCCGTGCATTTATTTGTATTAAAGTGAGGAACTGATTATATATAAAGTATTTGAAAAGTGATATTTTCGTTTTTTTGTTATAGGATTTCTTGTTTTCATCCGATTATAGCTTTATATATAGCTTTATATTGAAAACAATAATAAAAACTAAAATTTGTTTTTGTTTTCAATACAAATATACGAAAGAAATTTTATTGTCGACATCGTAGGGGTGGGCCTACAACTTTTGTAATTAGGTTGACTGTAGAATAATAAAGGGTGTTTTTTTAAGCTAGATAGAACTTTAAATTGTAAAAAGTAACACAAAAAATTAAATTTTGATGAAATATTTTTTTTATCGTTTCAGTATACTCTGACAAATCATCATAAATAGACTCACGCTTGAACAACGCTACGAAATTATCCAAATTTACTTTGAAAATCAGTCGTCGATTGTTGGCAACTGACCCGTTGTTTTATCGCAAAATTGTGTTCAGCGATGAGGCGCATTTTTGGCTTAACGGGTTTGTTAATAAGCAAAATTGCCGTATGGAGCGAGACCAATCCACAAGAGACCCTACAGACTCCATTACATCCAGAAAAATGCACCGTTTGGTGCGGTTTTCACGCTGGTGGCATCATCGGACCTTATTTCTTCAAAAATGAGGCCGGAGCTCGCGTTACGGTCAATGGAGATCGTTACCGCACCATGATCAATGATTTTTTGTTTGAAAATATGGATGACATTGATCCGGAGGAGATGTGGTTTCAACAGGATGGCGCTACGTGCCATACGGCGAACGCAACCATCGACTTATTGAAATCAAAATTTGGCGATAAGTTGATTTCGAGAAATGGACCTGTCAATTGGCCTCCAAGGTCGTGCGATTTGACACCTCTCGATTATTTCCTGTGGGGCTACGTGAAGTCACTGGTTTATGCTGATAAACCAGCAACAATTGACGCCTTGGAGGCCAGCATTGTTCGTGTTATTCGTGACATACGGCCAGCAGTGGTCGAAAAAGTGGCCCAAAATTGGACGTCCAGAATGCGCTTCATCAAGAACAGCCGCGGTGCCCATATGCCCGAAAAATTTTGATTACAATTTAATTTTTTGTGTTATTTTTTACAATTTCAAGTTCTATCGGGCTTAAAAAAAACACCCTTTATTATAAAACTATGGACTTTGTTATTAATTGTGGTAAAAAACATCATCCGAAATTGCAATAATTGGTGTATCTGATAAATGTGACGCGATGGGAGAAAACTGTGCATTTCAAGAAACATAAGAATCTGGTGGAATGGGCAAATAAATTTCTAAAAAGTTTTTAAATGTCTACCTGTGCAATATAATGTCTTAAATAAATCAAAGAAAATGTATTCAGAAGGAATAGTACAAGAAATATATTACTAAATGTATATATAAAACACATGTCATAATCCAAAAAACATGTTTGACAGAAAACAAGTTTAACGTTTTTGAATTACCAAAACATTAAAGTAAATATTTTATAAAAATTACTTCTCGAGAAAAATATTTATTTTAGTTTTTATACCATTTAAAATTATAATAAATAAAAAAAAATTTAAAAAAATACATAATGTTGTGTACTTATTTTAATTTTAAAAGATGTGCCCCTTTTTTTAAAAAAATCCACTTTTTGGTGCCACTTTTTCTGTAGATATCCCCTTTTTTTGGTACTTTTTGGAAATATCCGACGGTAACACTGGTTGTGTACAACTTTTCTTTTTTTTGCTTTTACCTTGACTGCGACTGTTCTCATTTAATGAATCAGAATTAAAGGCATGAAACAAAGAAAACAAGATAGCGCATTGCGCAGGTCCGTTATCTTTTTACTCTCATTTTGACGTCATTATAGTAAAGAGATTTAAATGTAAACAAACATTCAGCATACTACAAGCACATGTTTGTGTGATCATGTTTGTGCTCATGTACTACTATGACGTACATGCGCAGAAAAATAATGTTTTTATAAATTTAAATGCACTATCTTGTTTTCTTTGTTTCATGAAGTAAAGGCAAAAGTTTATTTTTGTCCAATTACAAATGAAGAAGTCGAAGTTACAGCACAAATATTCGGTAATCGAAAATTATCCACAACCAAAAGATGCGGATAGTGCAAGAAGATTTGTAGCATTTTGCAACTACTATCGCAGATTTATCAAAAATTTTTCGGAGTATTCTAGACATCTTACAAGATTGTCCAAAAAGGGTGTGCAGTTCGAATGGACTGAAGATTGTGATTCAGCATTTAAATATCTTAAAAAAGAATTAATGAGTCCAACATTAC
The DNA here is from genome assembly GCA_963931875.1 of Pollenia griseotomentosa. Lineage (NCBI taxonomy): Eukaryota > Metazoa > Arthropoda > Insecta > Diptera > Polleniidae > Pollenia > Pollenia griseotomentosa. Next base: position 188,027,065 of record OZ007562.1, on the reverse strand, counting down.
TTCAATATCCAGATTTCACAAAAGAGTTTTGTATAACAACAGATGCAAGCAAACATGCTTGTGGAGCTGTACTAACTCAAGAACATGACGGAAAACATCTACCAATAGCATACGCATCCAAAATATTTACAAAAGGCGAGAGTAACAAATCAACAATTGAACAAGAATTAACCGCTATACACTGGGCCATCACACATTTTAGACCATACATTTATGGTAAACATTTTCTTGTCCGCACTGATCACAGACCTCTGTCTTACCTCTTTTCCATGAAAAATCCAAGCTCAAAACTAACTAGAATGAGACTAGACTTGGAAGAATATGATTTCACTGTAGAATATCTTAGGGGAAAATATAATTATGTGGCCGACGCTTTGTCGCGCCTTACAATAAATGATTTAAAAGAAATAAATAATAAAAACAACAATGTATACAAAGTAACAACTCGAGCAATGACAAACAATGCACTTAAAAATAAATATCCAATTACACCAACTAAACGGCATTTAAATAATGAAAATGAGAAGCCCAATGTATTTGAACCAATTATTAATTCTGACGTCAGAAAATTTTGTAAGCTAAAGATTACCCCACAAAAAGTTTATATTAAACGTGGCAAATTTATAATAGCATGTATAAATATAGATGAATTGTTTACTAATGGGAAATTTGACTTAGGACAATTTTTCCCTAGGCTCGAAGAAGTGGCCGGTAAATTAAATATTCATAAAGTACAAGTGGCACCCAGTGAGAAAATTTTCGAATTTATCTCTGTTAATGAATTTAAAGAAATGGGCAATAAATTATTAAAATTATTAAAAGTAGCGATACTTAATGAGGTGATCCACGTAACAAATGCCAAATTAATAACAGAGATAATGAAACGATACCACGATGACCCCGCAGAGGGAGGACATTCCGGTGTTTCAAGAACTCTAAATAAAATAAAAAGATACTACTATTGGAAAAATATGACTCGAGATATAACAAAATACGTTAAAAAGTGTCAAAAATGCCAAACGGCTAAAATAACAAAACATACAAAAATACCACTGACATTGACAAATACACCAAATAAACCTTTTGATACGGTAATTGTGGATACTATAGGTCCACTACCAAAATCATATTTCGGAAATGAATATGCCGTCACCATAATATGTGACATGACAAAATATCTTGTAACGGTACCTATACAAGATAAAAGCGCAAAATCCATTGCGAAAGCAATATTTGAAAATTTTATTCATACCTATGGTCCAATGAAGACGTTCATTTCGGACATGGGTACAGAATACAAAAACTCAATACTAACTGAATTGTGTAACCTTTTGAATATTGAAAAAATAACATCAACAGCTTACCATCACCAGACTCTAGGAACTGTGGAAAGAAGTCACAGAACTTTTAACGAATATGTTAGATCATACATATCCGTTGACAAAACCGATTGGGATGAATGGCTTAAGTATTTCACGTACTGTTTTAACACTACGCCATCTTCCGTTCATGACTATTGTCCTTATGAGTTAGTTTTTGGTAGACTTCCAAATGGGTTTCAACAGTTCAATAGTATTCAAGAAATAACACCATTATATAATATAGAAAATTATGCTAAGGAAGTTAAATTTAGGTTAGAAATAGCACATAAGAGAGCGCGCGCTATGATAGATAGGTCTAAACTTAAACAAAAATTAAATTATGATAGGTCATTATTAGAAGTAGATTTCAGAATAGGAGACTTAGTTTTAATTAAAAATGAAGTAGGGCACAAATTAGATGATAGGTATAAGGGCCCTTATGAAATTAAAAATATAGACGTAAGAAATAATGTAACCATAGTTGATAAGAAAAATAATAAAGAACAAATAGTACATAAGAATAGACTTAAGGCTTACCATAATAAATAAAATATTAAGCAAAATTCAATAAAATATAATAAATATTATTAGCATTTCAATAACAGAACTGTTTAAGTATAATCCATAATTGTAAAAGAATGTCCATAAAACTGTCAGTTATATGAACATTCTTCCGTAAAAGGGAGGTGTAGCGTGTCATTGTGTTCGACTATGCTTACACACATAATTTCGGTGACATTACATACACACAAACCAGGCGCATGTTTTAATGTAACATGAATAAAGCACTTGTGTGTCGTGTGTTGTGAATATATCAATACAATACAATTTTATTGGTAACAGTACGATCAACACACATTCGTCCCATATCAATACGATCAACACTCTTTCTGTTGGACGATTGACTATGACATTGTATGAAATTCCCCAGCAAACCGTTACACCTTCCACAGTAAAAGAAAATGCTTGATCAGCATTTATTTAGTATAAAATTAAGAACAATTCCTATGTAAAAAGCAATTATTGTATCAAACTAAAACTGTGCGTACTAGCCGCACATGAAATAAATAAACATTTAAAATAAAACCAAAAGACTTTTAATTACTTTAATTACACTTATGACTTTTACTATCTCAACTGCAGCTTTTTAAACACTGGTTTCAATAATGATGCATTATTATAATTGAAATATCCTGTAAAAAAAAGATTTTGTACTCCCCATACAAAGGTGTTATTCACCCCTTTTATGTAAATCGTTGTCGATGTCGACGTCAGTTTTAAGTTGTCTTCACATCAAGCCAGTTGTTGGTATTTTCTAAGAATTTTGTGTCGATGTCAACTAACTATTATAGTGTATCTATGTATATTTAAGTTTAATCAGAATTTCAGAGGAATAGAGCTTCTTAGGGCCAAAAAGGGTTGAAGATTTTTTAGTACCATCAGAAAGCTAAAAGTGTCCTCTTTAACCCCATCTATACTTTTGCAACTGTTTGGAACTGTCTGTAGAACACTTTTTTCATTTGAATCAAATTACTCGCAACATTTCTTTTTGCTATTTTCATTTTAAATAAAATAATTCTGCAACTTTTAAACGGCTGAGCATATTTAAATGAAATTTGAAACTGTCATATCCGGGTAGCTTTTGAGTAGACTTGATGGAACACGCGTTCATCGAGGGTCGGGGGAGTGGCTAAAATTGGTTACCTCGGATATTCAAACTTTTTAAAAATTCGCCAAAAATTTAAATATTTATGGATTGCAAAAGGTTAAACTTAAGCTGACTTACAAAAAATATGCTTAAATATTCAGGTTATCTCCTTTGCATTTAGAGATAAACGGATAAAGCGGATTCTTTGGGTTGATGTTTTAGCGAATTTTCGAGTTTTTTTATTCAGGTGGATTCAGTTTTATATCAAACTGTTGTCAGTAGTGGCTTAAACATTTTTTTGTATTGGTGTGAAAGCGACCTTGCAATTGTATGTTGTATTACTGTACCGTTTATACCTGCTGTGTTGTTAAATGTTTTTCGGTTATTTATTTAGTCAAATTGAAATTCAAAAGAATAGAATTTTAAATAAAATTCATTTTAAATGTGTTCCTGCTGAGTCAAATGTTGCGAAAATTTGTTGAATTTAAAATTTTAATTTAAAATTGTTTTTAATTTTATGTAAATAAGGAAATATACAATGAACGGGTGTTTGTTAGAAATACTTCAATAATAATTAAATAGTTTGAGTTCAATGAAAATTCCTTATCTAGTGTGTTTGGTTAATGTTGCAAACTAAATATCGATTGTAAACGGAAAAAATATTTTTAAGTTGGTAAAAGATAATTTAAATAAACATTCATTAAATAATTTTAATATAAAATATTTCAAACTAAATGAATGTGGACGTTTCCTGGGGTAACGAACGTACGTTCGTACGCTTTTGATGTTTATAGAAAACAAAACTTTTCCTAGCATTTTTTTGCGATTCGATAGCATTTGGGTAAGTTTTCATAATGATAGTTATAAACATGTGGTCACGAACGTACGCAAAATAGAAGTCAACTTTGGCTGACAGTAGTGAAATATAAAAATCTGCGTAATGGAACGGAATATTCAAAAGTGATTAATTTATTTTAAAAGTGTATTAATGTAGGTCTCCATCCAGTATTTACAAAATAAAATATCTCTCTTGGTTTTTGTTTAATTGGCTTATGTACCGGTCGCGAACGGGCGGGGGAGCAAACATACGATTTTTCCATTTGTTTTTGTTTTCCCATAAATATCTTAAAATTTCCTTAACAAAAAAACTTAATGCTCCTTTTACAATTGACTGTAATGGAGAGATTGTGAAAAAAAGAGTGTAAGCATAACATGTAAAATATCCCCCGTATTTATAAACGATTATTAAATTTAACAAACGTTTATTAAGGAGAATTTTCATACAAAATTTGTTTTGTAAACCTTTATTTAATTTTAAATTTTTTTATAAATACAGGCATAAGTATATAAAAATGTCTTTAAAAGTAGAAAATATAACAAAATAAAAAATTTTCAAGTTTCCAGTGCTGAGAAATGCTATGAAACCATTATTTTATAACAACATAGATTTTTTTATAATAAAAAGCAAAAAAAGACGATGATTATCAACATTTTATTTTTTCATCCTGGTAGACCATTCTGGGATAATGCCCATATACATTTAACAACTAGGATAACAGCAGTTAAAGTGCTAGCAGAAGTAGCGAAGCGCTTTTTGTTGGAAGACTTAATGGTTGGTGGCTATTACTTATTCGTACATATGTGTTTAAAAAACTGCAATCACTTTCATTTCTTTTGATTCGACTTCTGCTTTGCTTCTGAAATTATCAACAGTTTCAGTCAAAGCAAAATCAGAAAACGAAAAACAAACAGTTGAACGAAACTTTTGCTAGCAGTTGTTTTAAAAATTGTGAATTTGATTTTCTTTTCTTTTGAACAGTTTCGCAAGTAAATGTACTTTCACAGCCCAATTATGAATAAAAACTTCCCTGGAGTTTTCTCCCTTCTCCCATTTTTCCTATGTAAATTCAATTGTAAAAATGGGAAAAGGGAAAAAACTCCCGGGGAATTTGTATTCATAATTGGGCTGTCAGTCTCTTTGCTTTTGTAAGTCGCAAACAGTCGCAGAAAAAAAACGTTCTATATTTGCAAGTTATAACTTATAAGCAACTGCAATCAGTTGATTTTACTTCTCGTGTTTTACACGAATGCCCCCAGGGTCCAAGCACATTTCATGATTTTCACACACACACACACACACGAATGTTAACGAAACTCACTTCAAATATTGTAAAAAACAACAAAAATAATAAACATGTGTATGATTATGTATAAATGTAAAAAAGTACAGAAGAATAAGATACTATTTTTTGCTTAAAATGTACGAAACCAAAAGAACGTCTGTTTTAACGACTGCGACTTCTGGCAGCTTTCAAAAGCAAAGACACTGCTTGTGATTTTGATTTTTAACTTATCAAAAGCAGAAGAAAATCTAGCAATAGACTCTCCCTATTGTTTTCATAAGCTTTAACAGAATCAATGTTTTGCTTCAAAAAGCAGAGAAAAGTTAACATTTTGCGACTTTTCAACTTTTGACTTGAGTTTTTAAACACTGTATGTAGCTACTGAAGCAACATGCGCAGCATTAACTTTTTTCCAATAACGCTGATTTGCCCAACCTTTATAAAGTATTTCTGAGTCTAAAAGAATCAATATTTTTATGTGTTACACACATCAGTACAAACTGTTGTAATGATCAAAAAGAATTTTTTATGTAATTTCGTTTAAATTAAAAAAGTCTTTCACAGGCAGATACAAAAGTACAAACATATTAGGTTAAAGAGCACACTTTCACCTTTCCTCTAGCTGTTAAGTTTTTTCGATCCTCAAAAGTTTTATTCCGCTGAAAGTCAAAATTGACTTAGAAAACACTTAATAAACAACCAGATATAAACGGTACAGGGATACAGCATACCACTTCTTAAAGACTATTTTGCGAGGAATCCTAATTTCCTTTTGATCAAAGTTACAAATATCACATTATTTCTTAGTTTAATCTATTCAATGGCATAGAATCGGTGATAACAAAAAATGTAAATTTGGCCAATGAAATCAATGTCTGAGCCACTGTGCGTCTTCGGCCCCTAGACTGCCAGCAGCGTCTCATAAGGAAAATAAATCAATAAAATATAAAATTTTTAAGGTGTGTGTTTTAATTATCTGTGATCTTAATTGATTCTTATAACAAGTTTTATTTATAATTTTAATTAACAATTATTACTTTATGTTTGTTTATCATTTAAATAAAAACTAAATTAAAAGTAATTTTAATAAATACAAAATTCGTACTGTTATTAAATAATATTAAGTTAGTAAAATATTTTATAACTTTTATTTAATGTGTAATAATTGTAATGTCTATAAATGTCATGAATTGTTCATGATGATTTGTCTGAATGTTTTAATTTGTTTATGTTATTTAAAAGTTACATTTATGTAAATTTTTTATTGTAAATTTTTTTTGTTTTAAAAATTAAGTGGAATAAAAACATAAAAAGGAATACAAGTTAACATTAAATCTAACAAACAAAAAAAGCTGGTCAAACAAAATATAAAATAAAAACTTTATGATTTTAAATGAACCAGAGGTGCATGTGTGTTTTTTAAAGAACTAAAAAATAAATTAATAAAAGTTCTTAAAGGAAAAAGATTATTAACGTTTGAACAAATTTTAACATTATTTTAAAGTTTTTTAAAAAAAAAAAACAGAAATGAAAACTTTGCAGAATTTAAAAAAACATTTCTGCAAACAAAATACAGAAAATACAAAATTAAAAACATAATTACAATTATAAGTGTATGTGTGTGTGTGTGTGTATCTAATTATCTAGATACATCGATCTGTAGTAAAATTCTATCAATAAAATAAATTTAATTAAACAAAATAAAAAGTAAAAATAAAAAATATGTGTCTCTTTATGCTCTTTATGTATACAATAAAATTGTCGTCAATTACAAAAAGCAGGAAGGAATAAACAAATTGGCATTTCTACTCCAACCTCTTTTAATTTTTTTTTTTTTTTTTGTTTTTTTTGCCTAATCCTGGAATACTCTTAAATTTTTTTTGCCATCTTCTTCTTATAATAAAATGATGAGGTCGTTTTACTCTGTTTTTGGGTAAAATGGTTGTTACGTGGTGCCTTGTTTATGAGTAGAAAGTCAATACACTGGTCTGGTTGCCACGCACAAATAAGAAGGGTGGCATATCACGACTTAAACTCTCTAACCAGGCCATATACAGGGGTGCCGTCACAATGTTCTTGCGTGGCATGGGCAACGTCATTACCACCAAATCTGACTTAGTAGATTGCTCTCGCAAATATTCACGTAAACGTAAATAACGATTCGTTTTGTCCTGTACAGCCATCAGGTCATCTTCACTAATAAGCACTACAGGGATAGAAACGACCAAATTAAGAGGAAGTAAAAACAGAAACAAACTTTTACAATAATTTTTTTTAAGGTATCTTCGCTTACCATCTTCTTCCTGTAATTGTGTTGTATTAGCAGTTGTGGAGCTTTCCTTTTCACTGACCACAAAGTCTTTTATTAATTCATTAAAGAATTGTGTTGAAGTTTCCTGTGGTTTCTTCGTTATGTCCGGTATCAACTGCAAATCTGAATAATCAATACGAAATTTCGACAGTAGACTCGCCATAGATCGCTGTTCAAATTCCAATTCGGCTTTTTTATTTGCCAGCGCATAAACTCTGCAAATTAAAAAAAAAAATTCTTAATGCTAAAATTGTCCGCATTTTTAAAGATTTACTTAAGGTTTTAACGCTGAAGCAAATGAGATTATTATTTATATTCTTATAGTTTGTGTCCTGTGGAGCACAATTACTATATAATGTGTTATTAGTAACATTCCATGTTTTTCCATATTGCTCACTAATGCTTTCCAGAAATTTTCGTAAAAAACTAACAGCCAATCCCACGATGTCAAACGTTAACGTTCGCATAGAAAATAACATTTAAAACAAAAACACATTTTAGAAATTTTAGAAATTGTTTTTTTTTTAAATGAAATTTTCTATGCGAACGTTAACGTTAACGACATCGTGGGATTGGCTGTACGATTTTCCAACCTAAATTTCTGAACTTCCAAAATTATTTGCGATATCCCACTACCATTATCCTCTTTAGAAATATTTTCTTATGCAGAACCGATTCGATTCCCTGTAATATCCTCCTAAATACACGTTGTATACCCACAACACAATAGTGGAGAGGGTATTATGAATTTGAGCTGATGTTGGTAACACCTAGGGTGTTCAGTCGATTAATTCTTGTTCAATTAATCGAACAATTTCAGAAGATTACTTGCTCGAATAATATAAAATTGCTTAATTCGATTAAAGGATTAATCGAAGAATTTATACTGAATAATCGAATAATAATAATATATAGTATTTCTGTAAAATATATATTTTTTTTAAAGCTCTAAGTCGAATAAACAAACCAAATGTATGTGTACGTTGGAATTAAAAAACAGTCATATATTTTTATTGCATTTTTTCAACACAATTTAATAATTAATTTCACAAAAGAAAAAACGACAAAGGTATGTTAACTCAAAGATTTCTATTAATTTATCGGGTATGTTCTAGAAATCGAAATGAAGTGAAATCGAACGATAATTTAAATTTAATTATTTACAAGATGACCGTAGTTTTTCGTGATTTTAAGTGTTGTTCTTGCAGAAATAATAGATACCTTAAAAATTAAGTAGATAAAATGGAGTGTTTTTATGAATTTTCATTACAGGGTCGTTTTTAAAATTTGATCGATTTAAAAGCAAATTCATTTCGATTTCTAAAACACAGTTATGCGCTTCTCTCTTTAGAATGAGTTTGGCTTAAAAATATTGTACGAAGGAAAAATCTTATAATGCTAAATGTAGCAGGTGTCGAAAATTTATTAACATAAATGTTTTTCAACAACTTCACTTATTTACCACTTACACAGTGACTATAACATAGAACTTGAAGAAACTGCTCCACCAACAAAATCAAAGGGGGCTACAAGTGGTTTAATGAATAAATTTTTTAAACAAGATACTTCGATCGATTCTCTAGAGGAAATTATTTGCAGAAGTATAGCAGAGGATGGAGTGTCCGTGCAAAGTTTCAAAAAATCCAAAGTCATATTGACAATTTAAAAAAAATGTTTTTTACTCAAGTACTAATTTTTTCTAAAATTATCGAACAAAAATCTCGTAATTTTTAAAATTTCTGGATTTAGAACTATTCGATTAATCGATTAATTTTAAAATTTTATTCGTTTAATTGAATAAGTAAAAAATGCCAAATATCGAATAATTGTTAAATCGAACAAAAAACCCCGATTAATTAAAACCCTAGTAACACCTTCAAATATTGCTCCTAGAACAACCTTTAAGTATACCGATCGACCAAGAATCATTTTCTGAGTCGATCTAACTATGGCCGTCCGGTTGGCTGGCTGGCTGTCCATGTAAAGTACAGGTCGGTTCCAATTACCACAAACCTTACCAAACCTTTCAAAAATAGGCCGAATCGGTCCATAACTCCAAATAGCCCCCATAACCATCTTATTATGTCGGTATAAAGATTTAATTCGGTCCAATTCATAATTTCATTGCAATTAAAATCATCTTACCAAAATTTATTCGAATCGATCCGACTATAGCTCCCATACAAATACTACTCCCGAAAATAGCTTTTTATGCCATAACTGAACTGAAAATCACGTGATTTAAAATCACATGTGCTTTTAAAATCACACGTGTGATTTTGTGGTGTTCTGCAAATAACCCAGTTTTTGTGTTTTTCGGTGTGATTTCCAATTGTTCTACAAAACTAGAGCTCATTTCTTAACGCCTTTTTTTGTTATTTTCCAACAATTTGTTTTTTTTTAGCCGATTAGCGATCTCAAATTAGTTAAAGGGTGTGTTTAAAATTTTGCATTTTTTGCGAATTTTAGCCATGTTCGCGATAGAAGCGATGTGTTCCTATAAGTTTTCTGTTTTTTTACAGCTTTAACGATTTATAATAAATAGTAGTCTTTGTTATCATGCCGCTGTTAGCAAATTTTTGCGAATTTTCGCATATTTAGCAATTTTTACCGAATTTTTGCCATTCCTTATAGTTTAAGGGACTTGTAATTAATTTTATGGCTTGTTTGAAATATTCAAAATTTTCGCTATTTCGCATATTTTTTTTTTGTTATTTTCTGAAATTTGTTTTTTTTTTAACTAATTAAGCGATTACAAATAAATTTTAGGCTTTGTTTACAAGCTTGCAATTTTTCGCGAATTTAGCCATTTTCGCGATAGAAGCGATTTTTTCCTGTGATTCTTAACAGCTTTTACGATTTTTAACAAATATTAGACTTTGCTTTCAAGCTGCTGTTAGCAAATTAGCTATCTTTAATTCAACTAAAAAAACAAACGTGAAATCACAACAGAAGTCCCAAAAGCAAATATCATTATTGTAGTGTAGTCGAATTTTCTTAATTTTAAGAGATTTGTTGTAAACAAAATAGCTTATTGCATAAAAAAAAATTAATAAACAACAAACTGAATATTTTATTTAAGTAATTTACTACGACGGCCATCTTACAAAAGTCGCAAAAATAACAAAATAATTCCAAAAAGTTGTTTACGTAGCTGAACGTTTTGAAATCACAAAATAATATGCCCAGAACACCTTCCTTGTGATTTCAAATCACTTTTATAAAATGTGATTTTAAGAACAGGCCTGTATGTCATGACAAAATGTTGTCCTAGTTGGTCCAAAATTAAACACAGATCCAGGTATAAAACCCCATCCTAAGATCTCATATAGATGAAGATATCTAAATAATTGTCGGCACAGAGAACTTTAACATGAATCTTAACCTCATAATATAATTTTGTTCAGGCGGGTTCATGATTGCAAATGGGTCCTAAATAGGATACACTCGCACAAGTTGTTTTAATATGCTGTGGTGTAGGGTATCATATGGTCGGGCTTGACCGACTATACATTCTTGCTTGTTTCAATTGCAGTAGCACTATTAACTGCATACAGTGTTTTTTCCACTGTATCTGGAGAACAGAGAATTTTTTGATATTTAAATAAGGATAAAGTTCATCAAATTAAATTTTCGTTAAATTATTTTTAATGAAAGAAGAAAAAACATTCCAATTTTTATAAAATAGCTATTGTACAAGCTCTATGTCTACATTTGTCTTTTAAGTTGTACAAAGAAGGGTCTACAAAAAAAAAAAAATAAATAAATAAATAAAAAAAAACATTAAAAACAAATTTAACTAAGATTTTCAAGACAAAAAGTACGAAAAACAGAAGTAAGGAGAAAACAACTAAATGAAATTGAAAATTGGTAATCAAATACAGCAAATTTCGATTCACCAAACTCCATTGGTTAAAGATTGATGTTTGACTAAAGACTGGCATATAGTAGAACGACAAAGAATTCTGATGATGGGAATGTGGTTATTCTCGAAACATGTAAATTCGGCACGAGTTTAATCCTTGGTTCAGTCAAGAATAAAATTATAAAAAAAAGTAAATTCTTTTCATGTTGTAAATTCCTTCCTTCACTTAAAATAATTAAATGAAAATTTACTTTGATGAACTAATTAAAATATCAAAAATTTCAATTAAAAACCAGCAGTTCAACAAAAAATCTCAATGTTAATTATTTTATTATTATTTTTTTTAGTATTCATATTTAACTACTGTCGTCCATGGCAGGAAAATGTTTTTTGTTTTTTTTTTTTTTTTTTCGCCGAAATGCGCCTAAAAAACTTCTTTTAAAATTCAAAACTAAACAAATGCTTAACCACAGCCAAATTCCAAAATCTTCCTCTATAGTATATCCAAATTTGAAATAATTTATAAGTAAAAGAAGACCGCGTGAAGGCCGCATATCAAAAACTTTAGTTTCACCAAAATATCTATTCTCGTCTTAGGAAATTTCATTAATTCCAATAAATGCCGACAATAACAGCCTGTTTTTGTAAAACATAAGTCTTCTCACTTGAAGTTTTCGTATTAATACGTTTATGTTCAAAATTTGGTTTTTACAAAACATTTAAAAGCTTTCGTTTATTCATAGTTTATATAAATAGAGCTTTTTTCTTTCGTGAATCAACATTATTGCCAATGCATTAATATTCGTACATTTCTTTTATTTTTTCATATAAAAGTTTTGTGTTTGTGGATAACCCTGGCATTTGTTTACAAAAATTAAAATTAAATTTCAAAACAAAATATTTTATAAAAAGTGTTACTGAATTAGTAAAAATAAAAGTGTTGAATGAAAATTTTAACAATAATAGCAATAAATAACAGAAATACATAAAGAAGTTCTTTTGCTGCACATCAACATATAGATATGTAGAAGATATTTGCGAGATATAATTTTTTTTGGAACATTCGGAAGAACGGTGGTAATTTACACTACACTGTATGTACAGTCACACAGATAATAGTACGTACGCCTTAACAACTCTTTAACTTTCCAAAAATTAGAGATATTTAAAATAATAGTTAAATATTTATTTCATTATTTAATTTTAAGACTATTGATTTGTTCGCATACTAAGGTGCGAAGTCGAGTCGCTTTTATATGTTTATATCCCAAATTAATGTTTGTTTTTTCTTGGTACGCGGCTATGTAATCCGCTTTTTCGCAGAACACTTCGCACTGTTCTGTTTCGAATTTGCACGGTTGTTATTTTGGGATTTTCACTAACAACACTTTTTAAAAATTGCTCAACTCGTAAGGAAATTTTGAGTGGACGTCCAGTTTTTGGCTTGCTTACTAGAAATTGAGACTCAGACAAGTGCTTTATTACAGTCTGCACTGTAGACTTGACAAGTCCAACAATTTTAAAATTTGAACTTAAGGAATTCCCATCGTTCCTTGTTTTAAAAAAAATATGTGCACGCATTTCGTTACAAATGTCCTTTGTTTTCTAACCTATTTTAACAAAATAGTTATATTTTTTTCTAAAATATAATTTTTCCTTTAAATCTTCTTAATTTAAAAAGGACAGTTTTCTATTTGGCATCGTAGGTATAATTATCTGTGCTGTCAGATTAACTTATAAGTGTGAAAGTATAATTAGCGGAAATTGACCCAAACTTTTTGTAGATTGATTTTGACAGTGTGTCGATGCCTTGCAAATGCCAAAAAATATCGATTAGAAATCCAGAGTTATTCTTAAGCTCCCATTTTAGAGGGAGTACGAACTATGCCATGAACAACGGTACGCGGCATGATGTGATCGGACTTTAAATGGCAGCGCTATATTTAAACAACTAAATGGGCTGCATATGGAGTCGTGGCTATAAAAATGTAACCGTTTTAGAAACATCATTGACAAACCTTTCATTCAAGGGGGTGACTGGTACAAACTTTTTTTTAAGGAGGTCGAACCGCTCTAATGTACATACATATGTTCATATTTTTGAGCGTATGTAGTTCCATTGTTTCTAGAATTTTTTGAACCTGTAAATACATATTTATGCAATTATAAGTGAACCTTTATAGAATATTTTACAATAGTATTAGCTTATTAAGTTTCCTTTTTTAAAATATCGCAGTTATTTTCCATTTTGCGGTGATTTGTTTTTTAAACGAATGCCTTTTACTTATCGTCTACTTTTCACTTTTGTTTTCATTTATTACGAAGATGTTCATTTTATAAGAACCAAAAATATGTAGAAAAAAATTAAAGCTTTTTTTGTCACTCACATGAAATGTTTTTTAATTTTATGAAAACCTAAATCTGATTTCGTTCGTTTTTTTTACGAACGAACAAATATTTTCATTTTCTAAAAACAGGCTGTAAATCACGACATACACATTTCATATTCCATATTATGCTTCTAACATAGCGTTTACATTTGACAGTACTGGCAAGACAGTAATAAAATACATATTAGTTGGTAAAACCACTTGTGACGTAGGCGTCCAGACAGTAGTTAAGACAGTTCACTTATAAAAATATACCAAACGTAAATGTTGCAGTGCAAGTCCGGCTGAACGTGTTTTATATGAACTAAACAAATTTAAAAATAGTTTAAAATGGCTATATTGTGTGACATAAACTTAAATAATCAAAGCAAAATATGTTCACTTTGTTCTTACTTCTTGATTTTTTTTTTTTTCTTTTTCGAACCAAACTTCAATTTACTGTAAGCAAATGTCAAATCACTGTCCAATTTTACTGTCTGCAAAATTTGCTAGATAGTAGACAAGACAGTTGGAAAAGTGTGCATGTATTAGTAAAAAAGTTTGCATGTTTTGCTACTGGCTTGCCATTTCTGGCAAACGTAAACGCTATGTTAAGAATACTCAAACCTTTAATACCTTAATTTACATGACTGCCATGTTCTCCTTGTACTGATGATGTACGGTAACAACAATGTCAAGCCGCCATCATCATACAGCCACCACACATCAATAACAGCATGACTGCGTTTTCGTGTGAATTGAGTCAATTGATTCAGCACATCCTTTGACAGCTCAGCGCCGCCGGGCCCCTTGTATAAAGCAGCAGGGTCATCATGTTTGGTTTTAGATTTACGTAGAGAATTTGTCTGCAAATTAGAAATTAGGAGAAGGGTTTTTAATTAAACACATTTTTAGTGTTGATGTAGGAAATAGTTAAAACTTTATTACCAGTAGTTGTGGTGACTTGGGATCGGCTGGATCTGGTAAACCGGAAACTTCCTTGGTTTGAGTGCCGGCCACAAAAGATAAATCACTAGTACTAGAGGCTAAAATTTATACAAAAAAAGTTTTAAAGTTACAAATAGAAACTGCGAATTATTTCCTTTCGTAGGTTACTTTATATTATATTCAACATTTTTAATTACATAATTATATCATAAATAGAAGAAAAATTAAGATTAAGGGTCATTTTTACAACTTGGCGTTAGCTGCTATCCGTCAGATAACAGATGCTTTTTGACAGATAACACATTACTATCTGTCAACTTAATCGTAACTTTACCTAACTTCAAGTTGTAATAATGGCCCTAAATAATATTTATTAATACGATTTCTGTACGACGTGCTAAATTCCAATTTTTCATATTTAATAAATATACAGAAATTTATCAAATATGAAAAATTGGGAATTTCGGATCAAAAATCCGTTACTTTTGAATGGATCAGTATTTTTGTAAGATTCTTTTTTTGTTGAAAAGGTAGGACGACTTTAAGCTTAAAAAGAGTTATAATCGGCTAAAAACACATTTTATTTTTTTCTTCAGTTTTTGTATAAAAGTTATGTGTTAAGACAAGTAAAAAAGGTATTTTTAAGTATTTTTTCATTAGTTTTAATTGTATAAGCAACTGACATTTGATAATAGCTTTTTAGCTTAGATTTTTTTGGAAATTGACAACCTTCGCCCGAAGACTTTCAAGCCCCAATATTAAAAAGGACCAAAGGTTGCATTTTTTTAAAACATATTCAGCTGCAGTAGAGTTACAATAATATTTCACTGGCAGCAAATGTAAGATACTTAAAAAAATAGTTTGATAATTTATTTACAATAATATAAATTAATTATGCTAGATTTTGCTAAGCTGTATAGCCTGTATCTTCATCTGCAAGTTCAATTGAAATCGTGTTAAAATCCTCGGCAAATGGTTGTCTATATTCACTTTTTTCGGACGAACCATCTCATCCCCATTTACAGTACAGAGGTTATCTTTGAAGATTTTTAATTTCCACAGACTCTATCATTACAATCCTGGCTGTTGTGGGATCAAGTTGATCTTGTAAAGATGTTGCTTAAGCATACGTATTTGCAATTTCTATTGGTGCTGGGGGTGGATAGCAATTTTGATTTGCTTGCTGAATTTTGTATATCGTGGAAATACAGGAAATTTCCTTTCCAAAAAAAGATTTCTTAAATTCAAGTATTGAACTTTTGTTAGATTAATATCAATTCATGAAATGCTTGAGTAATATCAGACTCTTCCAGAGGTTTTAGAAACTCCTTCTTCTTGGCTTTTGAAAAAGGCTTCAATACTTCAATCATTTGTGCTTCATTTACTTCGCCAATTGACCGCAGTCATGAATATGATATAGTCCGTTATCTTTAGATACGGAAGTATTTTTACTTTTTATTGTTGATA
Source organism: Pollenia griseotomentosa (assembly GCA_963931875.1). Classification (NCBI taxonomy): domain Eukaryota; kingdom Metazoa; phylum Arthropoda; class Insecta; order Diptera; family Polleniidae; genus Pollenia; species Pollenia griseotomentosa. The sequence continues at coordinate 188,010,973 of OZ007562.1, read as the reverse complement.
TCCAAGTTGTCTGATAAGAGCTGCATGGTCTTCCTCGTTTTTGTAAAGAGTTTAAGGACTTACTGTTGCTAGCAAAGTAACAAAACCTTTTGAATGTACACAATCTTCATTTCTTTCAAGAAACAATTTAACAGTTCTGTTCGGCTTCAGCCAACGAATTTTAAACTCTGTTATTATCGATTTTTTAAAATTTTTTTTATATATAATTAATTGTATGCTACCGAAAACTGGTAGTTTTTTGGTAAAAACTTAGTATCACTTAAAAGATACTTACCACTTGCAATAAATGCAAGCATTAAAGTGCGCATTGAGCACTTCAACTTATTACTTTAACATCCGTTGTTTTTTGTGAAAACTCAAATCGTGTTAGCCAATTTAAAAGAGATTTTGCTTGACAAATCCCGTAAATTATTTTTTTGCTTAATAAGAAACGCAAAACTGCCAAGATAAAAAAAAATATCGAATTAAATAAAATTTTTTTTTTTTTTTAATTTCTGAGTTGCTCAACATTTTTGTATGAAATTTGTTTAAAGGCACAAAAAGGCAGCTAGTTTTGATATATCTTTTAGACAACAAGCTAAGCTTTAATTTTATGTTAAAACTAGATCGGCGGCAAACGGCGCCAACAGTTAAAATCCTAGTCAAAGTTGCGTAGGGAAGCCAAAAAACATTATTTATTTCAAATGAATAAATTTCAAATCTGCTAACAATGTATATAAAACTCATTACAAAAATAGAATCTGGACAAGATACCCTTTCCAACAAGGTATAACAATCCTAAAAAAATATAATAAATATTAAAAATGCGCCATTGAATATAATAAAATTTAATCTCCCCAAATCTTTAAAGTCGAAACAACTGCATTATGTCGCCATTTTCGAATACTTCTGTTGACTAATAACTATTATTTCTGCAGCTAATAACTGCTTGACGTCTTAGCTTTGCGATAGAATTAATTTTATGGTTATTTTTAAATGTTTGCAAAAACCAATTATGAGATGCAAACACCTTATATTATCCACGGTGCGTCACGCAGAAATCTTATTAATAATAAATTTTGTATTCCCAAAAAATAACGTTAAATAATATTTGTTTTCAATAAAGCTAATGCAGCAATTATAACTAATTTGGCTTAAATATAATAATCTGAGTTGTTTTGTTTTAAAAATTTCAAGAAATTTTTTTCATTTTTAAAATTTCAATAGAAAACTAGACGTATAAGTTATTTATTGGAACCTGTTATAATTGAATATTAATCATACGCACAACCAAATATCAATCATTGCATTCCTCTAATGGAATTGAAAAAGAAACAAAGTTTGTGTAATTTGTCCTTAAAGTTTAACATCCCATTATTCTTAGAGAAAGCATAAAGCTGAAGTTGATGTTTTGCAATACCGAAATATGTATGTGTGTTTTTTTAACCATTTCTGTACATACGGATATAAATAACAATTACCGAATATTCTGGTCTCCTGCGACAAGCGTAGAGCTTCGTGGGATTAATTTAGAAAAAAAAAATATTTTATTCTTAATCTTTAAATTAAAACAAAATCTTTAAGATAGCTTAAATCTTACAGCACAAACAGAGAAGTTTGTGGTGGCAGCACGCTATATTGACAACGAAAATGACTTTGGTACCTTTTATTTCAGAGGCAATTAACATGTACGTTTGTGACCGAATATAGTACACCTTCTTTAAAACCGCAAGTTTGACATGCATGCAGAGTTATACGTGTATCTTGAAAAGTTGACAAGTCAGGTGATTAAAACATGTTGTGTATGAGAGGCTTAAAATATACAGTGTAATGCTTTAAACACATTCGAGACAGCAAGCTACCGACTTCAATATGTCTAAACTAGAATTCATGTGTGCATATGGAAATGATTATTTTTACGAAGACACGGATACATGGCTGCAGGTTGTTGTCTGTGCTTATTTTGTCGCTGTAGTCAAATTAAACTAATTTCTTATTAATACGATTTCTGTATGACGTGCTAAATTCCCAATTTTTCATATTTGATAAATACACTGAAATTTATTGTTGAGGGAAAGCTAGCTTCTATGCGCATTTCACTGGTTGCTTAGGCCAGCTCATCAGGAAACCTTTTCCTAAGATTTTAGAAAAGCTAAAAATATTATACGAATAAAACCCCAAAGCGAATAAGAATTTTAAACACTCAAAGTCTTACTCGTAAGTAACAATATCACAGCTTAAACAAAACACCAACAATAAACAGTGAGTTTATCTTTTCTTACATCCCCCTACAATTGGTTGGGTTCTTTCCGACTCGAATTGTAGTTGTAAGTGGGTAAAAAGAAAAAACAAAATTAAAAAACAAATTGTTTCATTGTCTTCGTAAGAAAACAACAAAAAACAATTTGCCAATTCAGTTTTCTGCACGGGCACATGCGAGTATATTATCAAAGTTATTTACGGGAATACAAAATTTATCATTAATACGATTTCTGTATGACGTGCTAAATTCCCAATTTTTCATATTTGATAAATACACTGAAATTTATTGTTGAGGGAAAGCTAGCTTCTATGCGCATTTCACTGGTTGCTTAGGCCAGCTCATCAGGAAACCTTTTCCTAAGATTTTAGAAAAGCTAAAAATATTATACGAATAAAACCCCAAAGCGAATAAGAATTTTAAACACTCAAAGTCTTACTCGTAAGTAACAATATCACAGCTTAAACAAAACACCAACAATAAACAGTGAGTTTATCTTTTCTTACATCCCCCTACAATTGGTTGGGTTCTTTCCGACTCGAATTGTAGTTGTAAGTGGGTAAAAAGAAAAAACAAAATTAAAAAACAAATTGTTTCATTGTCTTCGTAAGAAAACAACAAAAAACAATTTGCCAATTCAGTTTTCTGCACGGGCACATGCGAGTATATTATCAAAGTTATTTACGGGAATACAAAATTTATCATTAATACGATTTCTGTATGACGTGCTAAATTCCCAATTTTTCATATTTGATAAATACACTGAAATTTATTGTTGAGGGAAAGCTAGCTTCTATGCGCATTTCACTGGTTGCTTAGGCCAGCTCATCAGGAAACCTTTTCCTAAGATTTTAGAAAAGCTAAAAATATTATACGAATAAAACCCCAAAGCGAATAAGAATTTTAAACACTCAAAGTCTTACTCGTAAGTAACAATATCACAGCTTAAACAAAACACCAACAATAAACAGTGAGTTTATCTTTTCTTACATCCCCCTACAATTGGTTGGGTTCTTTCCGACTCGAATTGTAGTTGTAAGTGGGTAAAAAGAAAAAACAAAATTAAAAAACAAATTGTTTCATTGTCTTCGTAAGAAAACAACAAAAAACAATTTGCCAATTCAGTTTTCTGCACGGGCACATGCGAGTATATTATCAAAGTTATTTACGGGAATACAAAATTTATCATTAATACGATTTCTGTATGACGTGCTAAATTCCCAATTTTTCATATTTGATAAATACACTGAAATTTATTGTTGAGGGAAAGCTAGCTTCTATGCGCATTTCACTGGTTGCTTAGGCCAGCTCATCAGGAAACCTTTTCCTAAGATTTTAGAAAAGCTAAAAATATTATACGAATAAAACCCCAAAGCGAATAAGAATTTTAAACACTCAAAGTCTTACTCGTAAGTAACAATATCACAGCTTAAACAAAACACCAACAATAAACAGTGAGTTTATCTTTTCTTACATCCCCCTACAATTGGTTGGGTTCTTTCCGACTCGAATTGTAGTTGTAAGTGGGTAAAAAGAAAAAACAAAATTAAAAAACAAATTGTTTCATTGTCTTCGTAAGAAAACAACAAAAAACAATTTGCCAATTCAGTTTTCTGCACGGGCACATGCGAGTATATTATCAAAGTTATTTACGGGAATACAAAATTTATCATTAATACGATTTCTGTATGACGTGCTAAATTCCCAATTTTTCATATTTGATAAATACACTGAAATTTATTGTTGAGGGAAAGCTAGCTTCTATGCGCATTTCACTGGTTGCTTAGGCCAGCTCATCAGGAAACCTTTTCCTAAGATTTTAGAAAAGCTAAAAATATTATACGAATAAAACCCCAAAGCGAATAAGAATTTTAAACACTCAAAGTCTTACTCGTAAGTAACAATATCACAGCTTAAACAAAACACCAACAATAAACAGTGAGTTTATCTTTTCTTACATCCCCCTACAATTGGTTGGGTTCTTTCCGACTCGAATTGTAGTTGTAAGTGGGTAAAAAGAAAAAACAAAATTAAAAAACAAATTGTTTCATTGTCTTCGTAAGAAAACAACAAAAAACAATTTGCCAATTCAGTTTTCTGCACGGGCACATGCGAGTATATTATCAAAGTTATTTACGGGAATACAAAATTTATCATTAATACGATTTCTGTATGACGTGCTAAATTCCCAATTTTTCATATTTGATAAATACACTGAAATTTATTGTTGAGGGAAAGCTAGCTTCTATGCGCATTTCACTGGTTGCTTAGGCCAGCTCATCAGGAAACCTTTTCCTAAGATTTTAGAAAAGCTAAAAATATTATACGAATAAAACCCCAAAGCGAATAAGAATTTTAAACACTCAAAGTCTTACTCGTAAGTAACAATATCACAGCTTAAACAAAACACCAACAATAAACAGTGAGTTTATCTTTTCTTACATCCCCCTACAATTGGTTGGGTTCTTTCCGACTCGAATTGTAGTTGTAAGTGGGTAAAAAGAAAAAACAAAATTAAAAAACAAATTGTTTCATTGTCTTCGTAAGAAAACAACAAAAAACAATTTGCCCATTCAGTTTTCTGCACGGGCACATGCGAGTATATTATCAAAGTTATTTACGGGAATACAAAATTTATCATTAATACGATTTCTGTATGACGTGCTAAATTCCCAATTTTTCATATTTGATAAATACACTGAAATTTATTGTTGAGGGAAAGCTAGCTTCTATGCGCATTTCACTGGTTGCTTAGGCCAGCTCATCAGGAAACCTTTTCCTAAGATTTTAGAAAAGCTAAAAATATTATACGAATAAAACCCCAAAGCGAATAAGAATTTTAAACACTCAAAGTCTTACTCGTAAGTAACAATATCACAGCTTAAACAAAACACCAACAATAAACAGTGAGTTTATCTTTTCTTACATCCCCCTACAATTGGTTGGGTTCTTTCCGACTCGAATTGTAGTTGTAAGTGGGTAAAAAGAAAAAACAAAATTAAAAAACAAATTGTTTCATTGTCTTCGTAAGAAAACAACAAAAAACAATTTGCCAATTCAGTTTTCTGCACGGGCACATGCGAGTATATTATCAAAGTTATTTACGGGAATACAAAATTTATCATTAATACGATTTCTGTATGACGTGCTAAATTCCCAATTTTTCATATTTGATAAATACACTGAAATTTATTGTTGAGGGAAAGCTAGCTTCTATGCGCATTTCACTGGTTGCTTAGGCCAGCTCATCAGGAAACCTTTTCCTAAGATTTTAGAAAAGCTAAAAATATTATACGAATAAAACCCCAAAGCGAATAAGAATTTTAAACACTCAAAGTCTTACTCGTAAGTAACAATATCACAGCTTAAACAAAACACCAACAATAAACAGTGAGTTTATCTTTTCTTACATCCCCCTACAATTGGTTGGGTTCTTTCCGACTCGAATTGTAGTTGTAAGTGGGTAAAAAGAAAAAACAAAATTAAAAAACAAATTGTTTCATTGTCTTCGTAAGAAAACAACAAAAAACAATTTGCCAATTCAGTTTTCTGCACGGGCACATGCGAGTATATTATCAAAGTTATTTACGGGAATACAAAATTTATCATTAATACGATTTCTGTATGACGTGCTAAATTCCCAATTTTTCATATTTGATAAATACACTGAAATTTATTGTTGAGGGAAAGCTAGCTTCTATGCGCATTTCACTGGTTGCTTAGGCCAGCTCATCAGGAAACCTTTTCCTAAGATTTTAGAAAAGCTAAAAATATTATACGAATAAAACCCCAAAGCGAATAAGAATTTTAAACACTCAAAGTCTTACTCGTAAGTAACAATATCACAGCTTAAACAAAACACCAACAATAAACAGTGAGTTTATCTTTTCTTACATCCCCCTACAATTGGTTGGGTTCTTTCCGACTCGAATTGTAGTTGTAAGTGGGTAAAAAGAAAAAACAAAATTTCTATTTTTGTCCACTACAAAACAGAAAAAGTGCTGTTAATATAAGAAAATATTTAAAAAATAAGTGCTTAATTTTTTTTTTTTTTTCTTTGCTTAACAGAAAAGAATCGGCATGAAACAAGAATTTTAACTCGGCTCAACACCAAATTGTTATTTATATAATTTTTTTTATATCCTTAAAAGAAGTTCTATAGGAAGATGTTTTTCGCGCCAACGCTTCTCGTTCAGGAGTTATAGGTCGTAAAAGTTTCAAAATACTTTATCCATATCTCTCTACACAGAAAAAATTCTCCCACATTTTCAACAATTAAAGCATTAATCAAAAATATAATCAGTTTTAATTAAAATTTTAATCAACTGAATTAAACATTTAATCAAGTGAATTAAACGTTTAATTAATACTATTAACTGGTTTAATTAATACTATTAATTTGTTTACTGGTGCAAATTTAATTAATTTTTTAATTAATATCACAAATTTTTTAATTGAAATCAAATTTTATTTTTTTCTGTGTAGGTATAAAATGAATCTATAAAATATGGGAATCATTGGAAAAGTGTGTTCCACATGGCGTTTATGGCATACCGATTAACCAATTAAGAGCCAATTTTATATATTTATACTCCGTGGCTGACTTTTTTTTACAAAATTGTCTTTATCTTTAAATCATGGCGATATAACAATAATTATCAAACCCTAAGATATTTGCTTAATAAAATTTTCTGAATTGCGGTTTTTCGGCGTTGCAGAACACTTATTATTTATGTACATATTACAATAATTCAATCAGCCCAATCATGAATAAAAATTCCCCGAGAGTTTTTTCCCTTTTCCTACTTTTACAATTGAATTAACATAGGAAAAATGAGAGAAGGGAGAAAACTCCCGGGGAATTTTTATTCATAATTGGGATGAATATGTAAGAAGTACGTAAATTATTACCAGATATATATTTTTAATCAAACTTTTAAATAAATTGACTAATTTTTCAAAATAAAATTTTTTTAAAGCTTAATAAATTTAAAATTTTATATGATGAAGTTACTAATAATATGGTATATAAAAGATTAAGTGTTCTTCCCTAAAGATATTATGTTTTAATAAATATGTATATTGACAAAATTTTAATTAAATAAATCGGAATTTTTTAAAGATCAAGTGAAAGCCATTTCGAAGTAGTTTCTAATAATACCACTACTTCTTAGAACCAGTTTTTAATTAAAAAGTTATTGATAAAGTAAAGTTTAATGTTCACTTGTAAGAAACTTGGCATCACTCTCATATGTCAAAAGTTTTTATGCAGTAATGCCGCAGCTCTGCAGCAAACTTTGGCAATTATTGCTTCAGTTAATTTTCTGAAGCAATAACTTTTGACAAAAAAGAAATCGTGTAATCGTCATTTATAAGAAAACTGTTACTTTTTGGTTCAATATTTTCAATTAAATTTGTCATCTTTATTGTAAAAAGCATTTTTATTATTATTTAATGTTTGCTTATTAAACTTTTGAAATTTCAAAAATTCAAACTTTGTTCAGCTGTTGTGCAAAGTATCAGCAACACAACTGCAACTGGTAATCACGCATCAGCAACAACATTTTGCATCACTGCAGCAGTGATACATAGACCCATACTCATAGTCAAAATAATGTATACTTTAAACTAAAACCGGCTTTAAATGCATGTGAGCACCATTGTTCTAAAGTATATTTTAGAAAAAGTCGACTTTATTTTTGACTATGATTATGGGCCATAGTTTTTATGCATTTACGTACGCACCCAAAGTGTTCTGAAACTTTTACGAACTATACCACGTGTGTTGAAGGAACAAATTTTCTTATTTTAAAAGCATTTTATATGTACTTTTTGTTTAAACTGCCGTTTAAATTATATTGTTTATTAGTTACAAAAACAACAAAATTCAAATATTTAAATTTTTTTTAAATAAATTCATTTGTGGATAATCTTTAATTCAGTTTGCATAAGAGTCTGCAATTATGCATGTTTTTCCATTTTATAAAAAAAAAAAAAATGATAGTGGCACCACTGAAATATAAAGACATAGTAAACAAAAACAGCTGTTTGTATTTTTTCAGTTGTAGCTGCCGTCTTCAACATAATTCTGTAGCTGACTACACGACTAAAATTTCAGCCAGCTGCATTTTTAGTATTGTGTTCGTGTAGCCTGCTGTGGTGAATGTGTTTAATGCATAACCTGGGATAACGCCACCCTCGCAACGCAACTTTTTAATTAACCAAGCCTCAATTGATTTTTTTCTCTTTCGGTTTTTGTACTTTAGTTTTTAACAAATGAATTCAAAGCCACAAACGTACTTGAACATGACGTATTTACTTCCCAAGATGGCTTCGATACATTACACAATTTAAAAACAACAGTCATTTTGTGCTTTGATTTATTTTTACATAAAGTAGAATGTTGTTTTGGGTGCAACACCTTAAAAAGTTTTATTTTAAAACGCAATCGAAAGCTTTAACGTTTTAATGGGTGGATGAAAATAATAGCACTTTGGTCGATTATGTTGGCCTTGAAAAAAAATATTTTATGTGAAAATGCGATAGAAAACTTCGCACTTTTTCTTTATAAGCATGAACGTTTAACTTGATTAAAACTGTCATTACAAATTTACACAAATAAAAGATTTGTACATATTTTTATTTAATTATAATGTTTTTTGGGTTTTTCTTTATTGTAAGCAAAATAAATGTATTTTTTTAAAGCCAACATGTGATTTTTAAATATCCCTTTTGCCTGGTTTAACATAAACCCTTTAAACGAAAAATAAGCATAGACATTTTTGACTTGGTTAACGCAACAACCTTAATTTCTGTGGTTTCCGTTTACCGAGCTTCCACGTTACAAGGAGCCTGTGTCGGTTGTCAGTTTAAAATTGATATTTTTTTTTGTTTTAACCATTATCAAAAACATTTATATAGTAAATTTAGTGATATTTATTAAATGTTTTGCATTAAAGACTCCACCACTCCTTTACTTTTTTTAAAATTTATTATGTGAGACAAAGTATCAAATTCGCAATTCCATCGTCAACATCATTACCACCCTACCATTCATTCATTCATCTTTCTTTCAATTTGCACATTCATTTACAAACATTTTTTATCTACAAGTTGCCCAAGTTTGGCTCCCAATTTAAGATTAGCAGTCAGTGCCAATTTAAGTTTCATATCTTATTTAGCTTCTTAAATCGTTTCGTTTACTGATAGAAGGAAGGACTAATGATATTTTTTTAACCAAATTAGATTCATATAAAAAACATCTTCAATTCTCGCATATGATATGTGTGTCTATACATATATAGAAATTTGTATAGGTTAGGCTAAAAGTTTTCGCACTATTTTATTTTAACTACCGTTATTTTTTTTTAACAGACACAGCTACTGTTCTGTTTAATTCAATTATTATATTAATTATACAACCCGTTTTAACGAGCCATTGTTTTGTGAGCACAAGAACCAAACGTTGCCAGAAAAATGTATTCATATTCTTTGGTGTGAGGAACACATAAGTCTATACTAGTGTTTTAAAATGTTACAGCAGAAAAGCAAACAAATTTAAACTTTTTTATGCTTTTTTTTGTTCAAAAAGGAAACTCGTGCTTTCGCTTCTGCTGTGAAAATAAAAATCAACTGTTGGTTAGTCCTTTATTGTCTGTGTGTTCGTACAGTTTTGGTTTGATGTGACGTCGTACAGTTCTGGTTTGATGTGACTTCCTACAATTATTATTAAAGGGTCCGCCAAATAACTTCTTTTTTTTTTTTTGAAAATGCTATAAAAAAAACTACTGAATATTTTCTCAAATTTCTTTTTTTATTTGAAAGTACAATCCTTCCGGTTAATAATGGAAAATAATTTCATTCAAATGGCTGCCTCGGCTGGCCATGCAGCAGCCTACACGATCGGTCCAATTTTTAAGCACATTATCGAGTGTGTGCAGCTGTATTTCACCAATGGCTTCACGAATATTGTCCTTTAAAGAGCCAATTGTCTTGTCGGCGTAACACTTATCTTTGACGGCACCCCACAAATAATAGTCCAACGGTGTCAAATCGCAGCTCCGAGGTGGCCAAACGACATCAGCTTTGCGGCTGATAATGCGATCTTCATAAACAGGGCGCAAAACATCGAGTGTAGCTTCGGCTGTGTGGCACGTAGCGCCGTCCTGTTGAAACCAAATGTTGCCAACATCCTCCTCTTCAATTTTTGTGAACAAAAACTCGTTCAACATGGCCCGATAACGATCGCCATTGACTGTAACGGCCACTCCTTGCTCATTTTCAAAGAAAAATGGCCCAATTATGCCTCTAGACCAAAATCCGCACCAAACTGTGACTAGTTTTGGGTGCATCGGCTTTTCAATGTATGCGTGCGGGTTTTCTGTGCCCCAAATGCGACAATTTTGCTTGTTTACATACCCGCCAAGATCAAAATGAGCTTCATCTGAAAAGATGATTTTTTGGCAAAATCGGCATCTTCTGTAAGTCGATCGCAGGCCCTTTTAGCGAAGCGCAAACGCATTGGATGGTCAGTTGGCTTCAACTCCTGAGCCAATTGGACTTTGTATGGCGTCATACCAAGGTCTTTATGCGAAATTCGTCTCAATGATGTCTCCGACATGTTCAATTGTGAATTGATGTTGATGGCGCTTCACGCACACTTTCTGCCACAGCAGCAATATTCTCGGGTGTACGCACTGTTTTTAGCTTTTCACGCTTTGGGTTATCGATGAGGATGCCAGTTTCTTTCACTTTTTTCACAAGATAACGAACATACGGAGCTGACGGTGCTCCTCTTCTTCCAAAATCTGTACGTAATTTTCGCACACATTCTGCAACATTACCATGATTTTCAAAGTAATGTCGCAATATTTCCCAGCGTTGTTCAAGCGTATACACAACCAGATTCGTTTAGCGGAAGGATAAAACTAATTATCTATCAAATCAGACATGAACTAAGTGTTCACGAAATAAGCACTTATTGAAAAAAAAAAACGTTAGATGGCGGACCCGTTATTATTATGTCCTGTGGTTCCGTACAATAGAGGACTAAAATTAAACAAACAGTTCATACAAACAATTATTAGTTTTGCTTCTAATTAGGTGAGGAGACGTCAACAGCAATAGTATGGAGCTTAGTTGAAAGAACACAAACAGTTGATTTGCTTTCATACTTACGATCTGTGTCACCATTTTGTTGTTGCTTTTACAACAAAGCAGTCACAGGTTTTGTAGTTTAGTTGTTTCTACAACAAATGTCGTTTCGAATTTTATCATCTTTCTTTTACGAACTGTTTCTTTAATTTTACTCGTCTATAGTACGAAGTCACAGCAAACTTAATCTGTACGAACGCAAAGGCAACTTTTCAACAGTTTATATTTAGTTTGAGAGCAGAAGCGAAAGCAAGAGTTTTATTTTTGAAGAAAAAACTTTTACTTCAGAGCAGCAGCATATCAATTAAAAATTTTGCTTTTCTGTTGTTAGTTTTTTAAAGACTTTGAACTGTTGCTGTGATTTAGATTTGCAATTGTACAAAGGTAAATCAAAACAAAACTGAACAAGAGCAAAGTATGAAGAGAGTTTTAAGCACAGGTTGCGACAAGCCATATAAAAAGAAACAATTATTTATAGAAATAATTTATTTATATGGCCATTCTGTCATTGAAGTAAGCAACGTTGTGCAAACAAATGTTTGAACTGGAGCAAAACATCGTCATCAGCAGTTTGCAGTTTATTGTGCAAACAATAAAAATTACTCCTGAAAACGATGTGTTGCGGATATAAAATCGTTGACCACATGCATACTTTAAAGAAATTGTACTCACAAAGATGTTTTTAAATAAAAATGATTAAAAAATGGTTTTTCAAATCAGAGCTGAACCGAACCAAATCCTCAAATATAAAACATATCGCACTTAATCATCAAAAGGGTTTTAACTTAAAGTATAAAAATTTTCAGTACAAGCAAAACAATTTTTAATTTTACATTAAAAGCATATGAAAAAGAATTTTTAAACCAACCGTTTCATTACCAAAAAGTTTACAAAATAGAAAGATATTTTTACATTTTCATATCCACCCGCTGTGAAAAAATAAAAAATTTGAGTTAGTACCCTCTTGTTGATCGAGTGCGATATACATACGTATTTGAAAACTGATGTGAAATTTTCCGTAAAGTTTAACTCAATCCAGTTCTGTAAACGACTAAATCAAAAAGTGTTTCGCTCTTAACTAAACATTAATAAACCCAAGTCCATGGCTCCAGAAATAAATGGTAGTTCTGAAACTCAAAATATTTTTGAATTTTCTTTTTTGACTTTCGCTTTATCTCTGTGGTTGTATTTTCTGCGCTGGCCTTTCTCACTCCCACAACACTCATTTTGTTAATGCTTCTTTTCGTCATGCCTCTAAACAAACAAAAAAAAATCCGATTTACGCCCGATTGTACTTGTAAGTCATGTTCTGTACTTGTAAGTCACGTTCTGAATACTTGAGATTGTGGTAAAGCGGCAAAGAAAATTTGGAATCCCAACTGGCTGGCCACAACAAAAAAAGTATCTAGTCTGTTTTTTACTGTTGCAGTGCAAACATGAAATTGTATGAACAATCAGAAACGAGCTAATTGAGATTATACGAGCACTACAATGCAGCGTCCTTAAGGCCAGTTTACACGGTAATATTTTGTATTACGACTTGTCGAATAATTATGTAGAATGAGAAAAATCTTATCATGTAAAAGCAAAATGTATTGAGTAAGAGAGAATACGGATACAAAATCTGACAAGCGGTCGGTAAATGCTTTTTTCTAAACCATTTTAGAAACTTATGTATTCTCATCACACCAGAGGTGTATTTTAACGGAGTATATGGAGGGTGGTAGCATTTTTATACAATTACAAAAACAACTAAAATCAACTCAGGAAATTTTCATGTTGTTTTTGTAAAAATTTAAAACTGCAACCATCTGTTTTTTTGTTATTATTTTTGATTTTACTTATAACATCCGTGTAAACATGAATTATACTTACAAAAGATTTTTATTTTTTTCTTTTAAACACGGAGAGAATTTCATAATATTTTGATTCTACAAAGTCGTAATACATTGTATTACCGTGTAAACTGGCCTTTAACAACATCTAGTGTACGTTCTTGTTATGCGAAGCCACATAGATAAACGTAAGCGAAGAGCAGGAAGAGCATTTGCATTAAGATTTCCACGTCACAATAGAGCGTTATTCAGGATTCTTGGACATTTATATAATATTTTTGTCTGCAACTGGACCCCTATGCATCATTCTTTTTTGTAAGTTTTTGTAACGAGCCTTTCTATAACCACCAAGTTAATAAAATAATTTTTTTTTATCTAACACAACTTTCCATTAACTCAAAAATTTAATTTGATATAGGAAAATTGTAACATATTGTAAATAAAGTATACTTAAGTATATTGCTATTAGCTTAACATTTTCGGCAACATTTTAAGTGAAAACCAGTGAAATTGAAAGAATTTAAGAAACTCTGTTTATTACTGTACGTAGACTTTTGCCTGGAACTATTGATATTAAGGTAAAGCCTTATGGAAGGCTTTCTCTTCAAATGTATTTCAATTTGTTTATATGTTTGGAAATTATGTAAGTATATTTGCGCACTTGTGTAACACACACGGATGTTTTATTATCGATGAGTGTTCTTCTTAAGCTTTGGTCACACTTAACAAATATTATATAACACGTAACTTCTTTTTTTATTAAAAATTTTTTTGATTTTGTATAGCGTTTGCTTTATCAAACAGCGTTTAAAAATTCTAAGATGATGTTTTCCGAAATAAAGTTTAGTGAATCAGCAAAATCGTTTAAAAAGATAGTTAAAGGTCGGTTAATTTAGCGATTACGCTTTTTCCGATTTTTACGTCAAATATTTGTTGAATGTGCACATACCTAAAAAATGTGTTTGTTTGTTGGTGTATGACACACGTTTCATGTCTTTCATTTCCATTGAATTCGCAATATATTTGTATCATTTTCCTTTCTCTTTTTAATACTAAATGAAAAAAACCAAGGATATTCTATTAAGGATCTGTGTACTACTAGGAATGTGTTTGTTTGCTACAAACGTTTCATGTTTTGTTTTTTTCTTTTATTTCCATTGAATTCGACCCATATTTGTATCATTTTCTTTTTTCCGGATAAAAAAAAAAGGGTAGACGTGGTTGTGTGATAAGACCACATTTAAATTGGTATATGCTTAAAATACGTTTATGCATGTGTTTTACTTTAATTTATTGGGTGAATGGTGAACCTGGTGGAAGACTGAATATAAATAAAATTTCTTTCTATAAACAAATCAATCAATTTATTTGGTTTTGTATACCAAATCATTTAGGTCTGCAAAAAAGGCAAATGTATGTTACAATACAATTGCAAACATGAAATGTGTGAAATTACAAAAATTATTTAAGTTTTTATTCCATTTGCAAAGAAAAAAATTTTTTTCACATAATCACAAATCGATCATTTGCTACAAATTTATTTATTATTTTTGAATTTATAAATGGATTTAAAGTTGCCATAACATATTTATGTTTAAAATAATACTTAAATATGGTGAAGAAAAAGCCGACGAAATTATGAGAAATTTCATGAAATATGCCAAAATTCTCGTGAATATTTATGAGTTTAAATAAGAAGACTTTAAACTTATGGTATTGTTGCGGCTAATAATATCCATCAGCATACTTTTCTTTACTTTTCATACACTTTTAAACATTGCAGAAATCAAAGGAAAGAAAAAAAAAATATTTTTAAGACTGATCGATCGATCCTTAAATTGCCATTAAATAGTTCTTAAGTAAAAAACCTATGCATGTTTTTCCTTTTTTTTTACAAATTTTAATATAATTAAGATTTTTGCTTAAGGTGTTATTAGACTTGCTATTTTTTGTATTTTTTCAATATTGGAGAACAGTGCAAATATATTTGCATAAGAAAACTGACTAAGTGTAAAGAGTAAGAGTATATTATAAAAAATCTTTAAATGTCAAACAAATATACGTGTGTTATCGATAAATAATCTAAGACTGTCAAAAAAAATATAAAAATTTTTAACTTAAAATTGACATTTCCAGATTAAATGTTAGCACTGTTGCCAATTTTTTTAGTTTTTGATCGAAAGTAGCGGTTTTTAACTTCTTTTGCGATTTTTAGGTTTTTTTTTACGTGTTTTTGTGGAAACAAAACGTGGGCAATATTGCTTGTTTTGTTTACATTTTTTGTTTGATCAATCAGAAAAAAGGATTTGTTTACATAGTGTATTTCTTGTTCTTTCTCGCATTTGTTGTTTCATTCAGTCAATCCTAAAAAAATCCAATACAAAAAATAGCAAGTATCATAACCCCTTTACTGTCTTAAGACGTGTTCCTTGCATAATGTGAAAATATAAACAGAGCACACATATACTTATGTATATCAAAATTAGGCCTAGTATTCCTTTTACCAGGGACTGTTCTCAACTCATTATGATAAAAAAAACTAAACGACAGTTTTTGCAAGAAATACGCCAACCGCGATAGTCTTTATAGGTAGATTTGTAAACAATGTCGTATTTGTTGTCGTTTTTACTTATAACAATCGCATTTTTTAAATGCTTTACTTTCGCCACTACTTTAAGTGTGTCAATTGAACGATTAGTATACAAATAAATTTATTAATTTATACATCGATTTAAGCATGTGCATCAGTGTTGCCAATTTAGCCATTTAGTGGCTAGATTTAGCCATTTTTCACCCTGTTTAGCCATTAAAAAATGAGTTTAGCCATTAGCCATTTTTTTAGCCATTTTCCAACTTTTTTAGCCATAAAATTTTTTTTTCCGTTTTTATTTTAAAATAATAATTTTTATTTTGTTATAAAAATTTATAAAAGTAAAATAAACATTTTTAACAATTAAAATGCCTTTAATTTAAATCAAAACTTTTACAAATGTTGAAAATCGCTAAAAAAAAAAGAGGATGAAACGTCTCTCAAAGTAAATGAACAGTATTCCAATATTAAATTTATAAAATGGATCAACATCAACATCAGTGTTTCTTTCTGGTTGCAAGTATTTCAATAAAGAGATGCAGGCGGCAACAACATTTTTTTAGAAATTTCAGAATTGACTATAAAGTTGCTCTCACTTCCATGGTTTAATGCTGAAGTAGAGAGGGTATTTAGCCAAGTAAACATCGTTAAAAGTAATTTAAGAAAAAGGTTACATTTAGCAACCGTTAGTTCGATTTTATCAACTAGGTAAACATTTTAACCATAACAATAAAATATTTATACCAACACCACAACAGTGGTACCCTCATGCGTTTGTGCTGATTATTGTAACACCTTTAAATATTGGTCCTAAGACGTATACCGATTGACTCAGAATTACTTTCTGAGTCGAATTAACGATGTTTGTCCGGCTGGCTGGCTGTCTATGTAAACCTTGTGCGCAAAGTACAGGTCGAAATTTTGGAGATTATTTGACAAAATTTGGTACATAGGTTCTAATGTGGTGCAGGGTATCGTATAGTCGGGGTTGACCGACAATACTTTTTAACTTGTTTTTAATTGTAGATCTGGACTCAAAAGGTTGGGTAAATGTTGTCGTGATTATGATTTACCTTCAAATCATTAAAAACTAATAGGCACGAGTGCTTCCTATGAGATGAACAATAACGACATCAAATTGATCGATGATTTAATTTTTAATATCTATCAAAATTTTAATTTACGTCTATTCTTATAAAACAAATTAATCTTAACTTACAATTTCATCGTAAGCAACTTTAAATGAATTATTTCTGTGTTGTTATTGCATTTCAATATGTTTTTATTTAAAAAAACTTTTAGCCATTTTTTAGCCCATTTTTAGCCATTTTTTAGCCATGTTTCCCCGTAAATTTAGCCATTTTTGGTCACCAAGTTTTGGCAACACTGATGTGCATCCATCTGATGCCTGTGCGTCTGCGTGAAACTTGGTATCAAACTACTGGTTTTACAGTTTTTTTTGGGCCAAGGACGATGTCTATTTGAATTGGTTAATCTCTCAAATATGCAGATTTTCAAACATAATTCTGCTCCAAAAAGTGAAATGCAAAAGTAATTGGTTTAACAATATTTGGTGGAGGTGGATCCAAACGCGAGTCAATTTCTTTCTACAAAAGATAGTGATGGTGGGTTGTTGCAAAAAAAAACCTTGATTTTAATGTATTAACGCGATAAACTACAAAGAAAGTAACTTAAAATTGGTGGCGGGATACATCCATGGTGGAATAAGCAGGTGGCATCGTTACGGCAACAAATACAACATTACAACAAAAATGGAAATTACATCACCGTTTACGTCAAAAAATACTTTAAACAAAAATCAAAGCGTGCCGCTGAACGTGATGAAATAAATAAATGTTTAGCCAATTTTTATTTTATTATGGTCAATATCTTATTTATTCTAGTTTAATATTATCAAAAATTTTAATAAAATAATCACAGCACAAAACGTGGACTTTTTGTAAACACAAACAAAACTTTGACATAAGCCTAGACAGACAATGCAAGAGCAAAAAATCGTCATCTGGCGTAGTGCTGCCACCTGTTTATTTCACCATGGATACACCGACTTTTTATTATGATCGGCCCATTACTTGCCGCAGCTGCCTGCCGAAAACTAATTGTATACGCCTTAAGCGCTAACAAATTATTTCGATAAGATCAGTCCAAAATTTACCATATGTCCCCGAATAAGCCTACTTTTGGAAAACACTTGAATACGCTTTAAGCCTTAACGAATAATTCGATTGTAGAACAATTTGGTTTAATTAAGTTTAAAATAACTAGAAATAACACCATGCAACTTTGTCATGATTGACAATCGATAAAACAGTTTTTTTAAATTGTAATGCCATGCAATATAGAGAGTTTTGCATGAGTAACGAATATTTAAACAGAAATTGCGCGTACCTTCTCGAGTTTAGAACGATATATTTGATGATATTTAAAGAATTTTAATTTTTTTTTTAGCTTAGTGGTGTTTGCAAGTGGACTTCTCAATTCATAGAATGTTGTTTATTGAAATATTTAAACATAAAATAAGAATAAAAATAAAATTTCTGTTAATTGTTTAAAGGATACACCCTTTTCCTTAAAGGTTGCTCTATTTCTTACGTGAACGAAGTCTCGGGTAAAAGCTAGTATGACTATAAATCATACTATTGAATTTTGTGAAGATCAAACCATAATTTACCATATGCCCCATATAAAGCCCGCTCTTGTGAAACACACTATTGTAGTAAAATTTGGCCTGTCGTAGTTGTACACGACTAGAAATCGCGCTTCCAAATTTCGTAAGGATTGGTTTCATAGTTAACATAGCATTTACACATGAAAGTAATTTCTTGAAAGCCGCAATAGTACACTCACACTTTTTCACTAACACATTTACATTTTTTTACTTT
Organism: Pollenia griseotomentosa; assembly: GCA_963931875.1. Taxonomy (NCBI): domain Eukaryota; kingdom Metazoa; phylum Arthropoda; class Insecta; order Diptera; family Polleniidae; genus Pollenia; species Pollenia griseotomentosa. Next base: position 187,992,253 of record OZ007562.1, on the reverse strand, counting down.
AAGTCCAAATTTCAGCTAGCTTTCAATGAAAATTTCAAGACAGCGATTTTTAGACAATTTCATTAAAGTAAATGACAAAAAACTAAGCAGTGTTGCCAATTTGCAATTGCAGCTACAAGAGCAATTTGTTTTGGGCGTGCATATAAAGAATTTTAATATATTTTTTCAACTTACTATTAACAACACAAATAAATGAAAATAAGTATTAATATGAACGAATGCCTGAAGTTCGGCGTGAGTAATTGTATTGGCAACTCTGAAACTTTAAATAAACAAAACAATAAAAGAAGAAGAAGAGCAATTTTTTACAGAAGTTTACTCTTTGACGACATTTTGAAAATAAAACTTCTATTTCATGTAAATTTTCATGAAATTCTATTGTTTTTTTTTTTTAATTAGTGTTGATTATAACTATATGGAACTTTCAAGAAATTACTTGCATGTGTAAAGGCAGTGTTACCATAAGTGCCTTATAATGCATACTTTTGAAATACGCCTAAAACCGCAGCGAATTATAATACCGTTAAGCCAATTTTTATTAATGTTGGCTTATAATTTTTAGATTAAGAAACCAATCCCGACATATTCTTACCCTGGTTTTCCTTGTTTTTCTAGAATTTTCAATGTAAACAAACGAATTTTAAGGTATTTCAAAAATTTGTGTACAGTCAAGAAAAGAAAAATAATTAATCAACGGGGATTTTAACACAAACATTTAAAAGTGCGCTCTGCTGTTGTTTTGTTGTTATTTCTTTCTGCAAAACAAATATTTTTTTTTTTATTTCACACTGTGGCATATTTCCAACAATTTAAACGTCATGCAATAACAGAGGCACATTGATCTGCAGTTAACTCCGTTTTTAAGAGTTTGACACAACATTTCTAACATTTAAAAATATTTAAGCAAATTTCAAATGTTTACTTTCAAATACAAAAATGAGAAAGTTAAATTTACCCTTGGGCTTAACTTAACTTTTAAGGGTGGGTTTTTAACATGGAGATTAGAGAATTAGTCGTCTTTTATCTGTGTTTTGAGTTTTTAAGATGAGGATTAATTTATTTTATATGCCAGTTTAAGCGGCCAATGTTGGTGGTTTAAATTAAATCATCAAATGTCAACACATACACTTGTATAACAAAAGCAGCTGTTAAAAATTTTTTTTAGACAACAGAAAAATGGATTATTCTAGTAAAGATGAAGACTTTAGTGATTCTGAAACATATAAAAACCTTAATAAAATAATTATAAGAACTAATTTTCTTTTTATAAGAATTAAAAGGGCGAAAATTCTTCTTTTTCTGTATAAATTGCTAAGTGGATTGATAAGAAGTTGCCATTTGTAAATATGTTGCTGTCATTTGTTGTTATTCAGTATAGCAATGCTGCGAGGTTTAAACTGCCTCTTAAAAACGACAAACACAATTAGTACTCAATTAATTTATTCTCAGATTAATTAATTATAGTTTGCCGCTAAGATTAAACCCGATGTTAAAAACCCACTCTAAGTGATTCTAAATAAACTAAACCTATTTCTCAAAGATATTTAATTTGAAATAGTTCAATTAATACGAACTTCTGTTAATTAAATTCAACATGTGGCATTTACATCGTGTAATTAAATTAATTTCAAAATAAGTATTTAAAATCATTAAATTTCTAATTAATCGTCCTTTTTATTTTAATAGAACGCGTTTTGACAACTTCACTATGTTGTGTAATAAAAAAGTTAACTTAAGACTTTTTTATTTGTTCTTTAATAAAAAAGAAGAAAAATAATTGACAATAAAAAAAATACAAAAATAAAACTTACCTTTTGCTAATTTAATATCATTTTCAGTGGTTGTTATTTCAGCAGCATCTACTGGTTGAATGTGTTGGGCAATTTTAATTTTGTTGGTATTGATTACATATTGATGAAGTGCGGCATAACAGATGGCAACAGTGAGGTATAGTTTTATTATTTTTACAACAACGTTTATTTGTTTATTTATTATTTTTTTTTTTTTTTTTGTGGTGCCGAAAAGTAATATATAATAAAAATATTTACATAATACAGGTGCAGAAGGACAATTCAATTGTTGTTGTAGTTGTTAAAAAAGATACATGCAAAATATAAAATATATAAAATTTCTGATTAATTAAAATTAAACTATTACGGCCGGTTTCAACAAGTTCAGTTATAATTAACTATCAGTTATAACTGTCAAAAACACATTGTTAACTGGAAGTTAAGGTAATAGTTAGTTTTAACTGGACTTGCTGAAATTGGCCGTAAACTTAACATGCTTTAAAGATTAATGTCAATATATTCACAAACATATTTTATATTTAATTAAAGTTCTATAAACTACTAGCTTAACTAGCTTAACCATGTTTGAAAACTCTCCCTTTAATAGTTCTTCAGTTGAGAGATATTTAAAATATGCATCCTATGGGAGTTATTTCCCCCCCTGCGCCTACCCGCCTTATTTTTATTCTTAAAAGTGAAGTATACCATAAGAGTGACTTCTACAAAGTTTGAACATTCTCACTTTTACAGTTCTTAAGATATGCTATATTAAACATTGAAGTCCTATGGGGGTACCACTTCCCCCGCTGCTATTTTTTTAAATTTTGGGGCTCAGAAGATCATAATACCAAAAGTTCAACAAAATGCGTGCAGCGGCTCTTAAGATAAGCGATATTTAATTTGGGCATCCTATGGGGGGTACCAATTCCCCCTATGGAAAAAATAGTAGCCTATTTTATTTTTAGGACTCACGTGATGTTACTGTAATAATTTCAGGAAAATCGGTTCTGTAGTTTAGGAGTCTATAAGCCAACATACAAACAAACAAACAAACAAACAAAAAACAGACAAAGATTTTTCATGTTTATATATGGGGGATTTCATGTCAAGTGACCCAATTTTGAAATCGATGTCTTCCGATTTGGATGAAATTCGCACCAAGGTTAGTCCTATTGGATAGTAGTTTAGACACAAATTTTCAACAAGATCGGTCTAAAAGTTTCTGAGTTAGTGGGGGTCAAAATTTGACATTTTGGCCATACAGGTGTTCTTTCTTATCCATGTAACTTATTACCTATTGGTGTTAGCAAAATTTGTCCCAAGTAGCTTCGATAGCTATTTGATCCATCTTTTGAAAAAAATTTTTTTTGTTTTTTTAAAAAATTTTTTTTATTTTTTTTTTTTAAATTTAAAACTTTTTTTTATTTTTTTTTTTAGCGGGTATGTTTTTTTTTTTTTTTTTTTTGTTCAAAAGAAAGCTTATGTCTTTTCCTTTAAGGTAGTTTTGGTCCCTTTTTGGGATGCGAGCGGCTTATGTATAAAAAAAAATAATTTCTAACTCTAGACAAGGGTTTTTCAATTTTTAGCATATGCAGTGTTCTTTCTCATCCATTTAACTTATAAGCTATTAGTGTTAGCAGAATTTGTCCCAAGTAGCTTCGATAGCTATTTGATCAATATTCTGAAAAATTTTTTTTTTGTTTTTTTAAAACTTTTTTTTTTAAATTTAAAATTTTTTTTTTAAATGTAAAATTTTTTTTTTATATTTTTTTTTATCCGGAATGTTTTTTTTTTTTTTTTTTTTTGTTCAAAAGAAAGCTTATGTCTTACCCTTTAAGGTAGTTTTGGTCGCTTTTTGGGATGCGAGTGGCTTATGTATAAAAAAAATTATTTCTAACTCTAGACGAGGGTTTTTAAATTTTTAGCATATGCACTATTTTGAATTTTTTCCTATTTGTGTTTAAGTGTTTCTAAAGCCTTAAAAATAAAACGTTTGCAAAGAAACTAGACAAATTAACCTTTCCGACGGTATGTTACAAACCCAATTACTATTTTATACCTTCGATACTATAATGCCCACGATATGTTAATCCCAGGAATAAAATCACTTTTTTCTGTAGAAATGTTGACAAATAATTCTTTTTTTAATTTTTCCTACATAAATTTTATTAAATTTTTTTAATCCAAATTTTTAATAATTTTAATTAGGCTTAAGTTCATTAAATTTAATTTTCATTAAATTATTTTTATGAAGAAAGGAATTTTACAACATGAAAATTAATTAAAATTGTTATTGATAATCTTTCATTAATGAAAATTAAATTTAATGATCTTAAGCCTAATTAAAATTATTAAAAATTTGGATTAAAAACCATAAATAGTTCAACAAAATAACCACAATACTAATTATTTTATTAAATTATTTATCTTTATATTTTTATTATTATTATTAGAAATTATTATTATAATTATATATTAATTTAATTATTATTACAAATTAATAAAAAGAATTTAATTTGTCAACATTTCTACAGAAAAAAAGTGATTTTATTCCTGGGATTAACATATTGTGGGCATTATAGTATCGAAGGTATAAAATAGTAATTGGGTTTGTAACATACCGTCGGAAAGGTTAATTTGTCTAGTTTCTTTGCAAACGTTTTATTTTTAAGGCTTTAGAAACACTTAAACACAAATAGGAAAAAATTCAAAATAGTGCATATGCTAAAAATTTAAAAACCCTCGTCTAGAGTTAGAAATAATTTTTTTTATACATAAGCCACTCGCATCCCAAAAAGCGACCAAAACTACCTTAAAGGGTAAGACATAAGCTTTCTTTTGAACAAAAAAAAAAAAAAAAAAAAACATTCCGGATAAAAAAAAATATAAAAAAAAAATTTTACATTTAAAAAAAAAATTTTAAATTTAAAAAAAAAAGTTTTAAAAAAACAAAAAAAAAATTTTTCAGAATATTGATCAAATAGCTATCGAAGCTACTTGGGACAAATTCTGCTAACACTAATAGCTTATAAGTTAAATGGATGAGAAAGAACACTGCATATGCTAAAAATTGAAAAACCCTTGTCTAGAGTTAGAAATTATTTTTTTTTATACATAAGCCGCTCGCATCCCAAAAAGGGACCAAAACTACCTTAAAGGAAAAGACATAAGCTTTCTTTTGAACAAAAAAAAAAAAAAAAAAAACATACCCGCTAAAAAAAAAAATAAAAAAAAGTTTTAAATTTAAAAAAAAAAAATAAAAAAAATTTTTTAAAAAAACAAAAAAAATTTTTTTCAAAAGATGGATCAAATAGCTATCGAAGCTACTTGGGACAAATTTTGCTAACACCAATAGGTAATAAGTTACATGGATAAGAAAGAACACCTGTATGGCCAAAATGTCAAATTTTGACCCCCACTAACTCAGAAACTTTTAGACCGATCTTGTTGAAAATTTGTGTCTAAACTACTATCCAATAGGACTAACCTTGGTGCAAATTTCATCCAAATCGGAAGACATCGATTTCAAAATTGGGTCATTTGACATGAAATCCCCCATATGTATATAGATATATATTTATATATAAACAAATGTTCAACGAAAATTTTCCATAATAAAAAAGGTATGTTAAATTTAGTAATTATAATTAAATTTAACAAAACAAGGGAACAAGGTTTTCGTTGATTAAAAACTGAATATTGTTTTTAAGGGACGCTGAATCGAAATCTGAATCTGCAGTAAGTTTTTATCTATCAGCTAGACTTTTCGAGATATACCGTTATGCCCAAAATTAAGGCACTTCCGCTACAGATATTGGAATAACTTGAAAACGGTTCACCATATGCAGTTAAAAGAAAAGCTCAAAATTCTTCAGCAATATTATCTTTAAGACGTGCCTGGTAGTTTCAGAAAACGATATATGAAGTTTTAAAAAAAGAACAATTTAAAAAAAAAAAAATTTTTGTTCTTTAAAAATTCATAAAAAATACATATGCGACAAAAATCACAAAAAACATTTAGGCCCTAATTATGTAAATCGCAACACAACGCCAAAGTATTACATTGAAAGCAAAAACAAAGTCATAATTATTTGGTAATTTTGTTGCTGCTTTCTACAAAAATTCATGTACCGTTTTAAAATTTTCAACGCCACAAGCTATGAGGCGTTTGAAATTTAAAAACGCAATAAGAATTTCTGTAGAAAGCAACAACAAAATTACAAAACATTGATGACTTTGTTTTTGCTTATAATGTAATTATTTGGCGTAACGTTGCGATTAACATATTTAGGGCCTTAGTTAAATATATTTCGAATCAAATGAGCTTTATTTGATTGTGATCGGTGCACAATTTTGATTTTATTCACAATTTACTGAAAAATTTTAATTGATAAAAATGGCGATTTCCACATAAAAATAAAATTTTTTTAGTACATATGTATGTTTGCTTCACTTTAAAATGAGGTACCTTCACTTAATTGTGAATAAAAGCGAAACGTGTTTATCGATTTATATGATCTATGTCTCATGTTGTTCATAGGCAGTGATGCCAGAAGTGCAGATTTATCTGCATTTTGCTGATTTGTACCCCAAAATTTAAAAATGCAATTTTGAAGATTTTTTATTTAAAATTGCAGATTTTTTAGCTCGGTGAAAACTTATTTACATTGTATGAAATATATCAACCATTCATGGAAGAACCATGTGGCAATAGATGCATTAGTCGGAATTTTATTCACAAAAGATTACTTAAAAGTTAAAAATTCGCATTGTCTTGACACATTATCATCTGATTTTACACGAAATAATATGCATATGTTCTAATGTATTAATATCTTTAAAAGTTTCAATATTTTATCTTTTGTAACTTTTCAATAAGACCCTTGATAGTTTAAACAACATGTCAAGCAATTAACTTTTAATTTGTTGTTTAAAATAACAAAAATGTGATTAATTCTTACTCAGCCCGAGTTATTAAATTTGGATAGATACTTTTAATGTAAAAATATCGAAAAATTATCAGCCATGCTCTGAGTGCCTCGGTAGGCTAGCTGGTAGCGAGCTAGTCTATCAGCGCCGAGGTTGCGGGTTCGATTCCCGCCAGAGACTCTGGTTTCTTTCCTGCAGACAAGCATAGAGCTTCGCGGGATTAGCTTAGGAAAATTAAAAAAAATAAAAAAAAAAAAAAAAAAAAAAAAAAAAAAAAAATCGCATTCGAGTGAAATTAAAATCGAACAAATTTTTGAAACTAAAACGTGTTGAAAGTTCAAAAAAATGTTTCCTTTTTTATACCTCGTTCTTCTAGGACCATTTAGGGCCATTATTACAACTTGCAGTTAGATTAAGTTAAGTTAAATTTGACTGAAAGTTATGTGTAATCTGTCAATAAGGGTCTGTTATCTGCCGGATAACAGCTAACGCCAAGTTATTAATATGGCTCTTGTAGATATTTACCAGCAATACTTTTCAAACTACCATCGATTTCAAATTCCAAAACATTGGCCTGGCCGTATATTTTGAAATAAATAAACTACATAACAAATGTAATAAATGTGTTTTGAAGATTAATTGAAGATTTTTTAAATCTTGCTGCAGATTTTGCAGATTTTTTGATTAAAAATTATGTTTTTTTGCTGGTTTTACCTTTGAAAATTCTGGCAACACTGTTCATAGGTTATTTGACTTTAAGTAAAAGTAATAAGACTTTAACTTTTTTCCCGTCTTGGATTTTTCATGATTTTTTATAATACAAAATTTGTAATTTTTTTTACGTAAAATATCATTACTCAGCCATTTTTTTTTTTTGTTGATTTCCAAAAACTTGATGGTTTTTTTAAAGCTAACAATTACATCTTTAAAAAAATGGCCTAATAAAGAGTACAGTTATTATTTTTTGAACTTTTAATTTTTGAAAAAGTCTAAAAAACGATTAGTACCTGTAACTTAAAAATGCGAACTGATGGAGAAAAACAGAGATTAGATTTGAAATCAGTAAAAAATGGCATCAAACTTCCAATCAACATAAAAAAGTTATATTTTGTTCCCTTGCGTAATCGTTTGGTGGTAAAAAAAAGCAGTAATTTTCATAAATGGAAATTGTTGTCAAAAATTTTCTAAAAGATAAACTGCCGTATAAATAAAAAATAATAAATTTTCATATTATTCGAATGTGTATTCTACGTCAAATTTTAATTTTTAAAAGCTTTTAAGCTTCGTTCACAATCAAAAAAACATTTTCATTTGGTGTCCTTAATAGAGCAACAATTTCTTTTGCAACCACACACATTTTGCATTAAGAAACCGTTTGCAAATTTTAGCCACAACAATATTATATGCATTTATTAATATTTTTTACAACAAAAAGTAATTTCAATTTTTGGGAATACAAAATTTTTAATTTCAAAAGATTTTGTTATACGTGCTTAATTCCCAGTTAAGCACGTATAACAAAATCTTTTGAAATTAAAAATTGTTTACAACATTTTGTTAAACTTTTCATTCAAAACTAAATAAAATTATTTGAAACGTCAGAAACAATTTCATACAAATTGTTGCTAAAGTTCTAGTTGACTCAACTTTAGTTACATTTTTAAAAAATATTTAGTTACACTTTTGTTCTCAAAATGAAAGGATAATATATGAAATACTTTGGGAAGAAAAAAGATAGAAGAAAAAACGAATTTGTTTCTCTGATTGTGATCGAAGCTTTATACTTTAATCGTCTTATTCCTTCAATATTTTCCAGGAATATTTTCTATGCACTATCATAGAAATATAACAGAAATATACAAACAAAAATTCTGATAGTGCATAGAAAATATTCCTGGAAAATATTGAAAGAATAAAACTATTAAAGTTGTATACTTTTAAAAATCACCATGAAAAAAAATTTCTAGATTCTATTTTTTAAAAAATAATAATTTATGACGTTTTCTTTTCCGGCACAAAATGTTGCCAACACATTTTGTACCACTTATTAAAGGTAGCTAACAACATCATAATGTGTTACATTGATAACGATCACAAAAGAATAAAATTCATTGCCATTTATTTAAGTTTTTCTTTAACAATTCCACTTTGAGAGTTTTAACCAAGAAACACAAAGTACACAAGCAAAATTTGATATATATAATTTTTTCTCATTAAAAATAACAAAAACAGCTATTTTAGTAATGCTGCATGCCAAACCCTTGTATTTTTTATGGGCAACATTATTAAAAAAAAAGACACCTTATGCGCCTACAATATTATATTTTTCCCACAGAAATTTTCCTTAAGATTGATTTTAAATCAAATTAAGTTTTTTATGATTTTTAATGGGCTGATATCCATGCCAAACCCTTGTATTTTTTTTTGGGCAACATTATTAAAAAAAAGACACATTATGCGCCTACAATATTACATTTTTCCCACAGAAATTTTCCTTCAGATTGATTTTAAATCAAATTAAGTTTTTTATAATTTTTAATGGGCTGATATCCAGAGAACAAATGCTTATTGTTGTGTTGCCATACTGTAGTCATTGGTTGTAGTCATCTGGGGGCTTCTCTCTATTGCGATGCAAAAGAAAATTAAAGCGAATCTAGTAATTGGTACTCTTTAATGTGTTTGCGAATTTATCTTTTGCATCTTTTTATTTTCGCAAATCATCAGTTTTGAATTTATTTTAATTTGCCAATTTAAAATTTTTTACATTCATATTTTGAAATTTAATTTCTCTGGCAATAGAATTACTTAAGTTCATAAAATATTGCGAAAGTAAAAAAGTGTGTTAAGTTGGTAGTTAGCTTTCTCATCGAAATTGTATTCGTATCGAAACAGAGAGTAGCCCCCAGATTTAAATATTTTTTTGCTGAATTTCAATTTTTTATTATTTTATTAAAAGTTATAAAAATATAAAATGACTTTTTTAGTATTTTTTTGTAGCCTTAATTAAAGGAAAGAATCGCAAACACATATGTATGTGGACATAAAACTTTATGTTAAATTTAAATGTTAAGTTACCAGAAACCGAATACCAGGCGAATTTCTTTAGTAATAATTTCGTTAATGACGTTTCTTAACATGAAGAAAACGGGGGTTTCCCTCTTGAAAATGCTTTTATTTTTAAGTTGATACAGTGCGCACTAGTGCACTAGCTTTGATAATTTTGGAGAAGAAAAGAACTTATTTATTCAATAAATATTTAGTTTTTTTTTTTTTAATTTAAGGAGAAAACTTTAAGTAAACATCTTAATTTCATTTCTTTTTTTTCTAAGCAACTTGTTTTTTGCCAGATAGGCGTTTTTTATTATAAATATGTAATTGAATGTCTTTAGTTCACACAACTTACTAAGATCTAAACTTAATTCTCTACATAGAAAGAAGCCTGCACAATCCCATTTGAACTCATATTCAAATCATTGAAAATTTTTCAAACTCTATACTGAAGTTTCGCTGTCAAAAACCAATACTAAAGAGAAGTGCAGACGATGGATAAAAGTAAGTGTGTTAACGTGTAGAAGCAAAAACAAAATGCTTAACTCTAGTGAAAGCGCGGGATATAAATTACTCTCAAAAATTAACTAGATAATGAAAAATACACGCAGCAATGAGAGTGCGAACAAAAAATTCATACATTCTTTATTTTTTTTTTTTATGTGAGTTTGAGTTATGCATGTTCCAAATATTTTGTATGTTTATTGTTGTAAAGGGTGGTTAAATTGTAAGGGCCGATGTTGAATGTGAACCACACCTAAACGCCAAGTTTTTTTCCGAATTTTATTTGACATTTCTCTATTTCAGACTTACTCAATTTGAACCATGGAGAGATACACAATTTAACAACGTGTTAAAGTTATCCAGACTTATTATGAAAATGGATGATAAATTTCGAAGAAAATCATCTTCAGTGATGAGGCACATTTTCACCTCAGTGGATTTGTCGATAAGCAGAATTTCCGCATTTGGGCGAATAATAATCCAAGAGTGATTGTCGAAAAACCAATGCACCCACAAAGAGTGACTGTTTGGTGCGGTTTATGGGCTGGCGGCATCATCGGGCCGTATTTTTTCCAAAATGAGGCCGGTCAGGCAGTTACTGTGAATGGTGTTCGCTATCGTGAGATGATAACGAACTTTTTATGGCCCGAATTGGAAGATATGGATGTGGACGATATGTGGTTTCAGCAGGACGGTGCCACTTGCCACACAGCTAACGAAACAATGGCTCTTTTGCGCAACAAATTCAATGGCCGTGTTATCTCACGTAATGGCGATGTCAATTGGCCGCCAAGATCATGTGATTTGACACCGTTGGACTTTTTTCTTTGGGGTTATTTGAAAGAAAAGGTGTACGTCGATAAGCCAGCAACAATTCAAGAGCTAAAGGATGAGATAATTCGGCACATTAACGGCATAGAACCTCCATTATGCCTCAGGGTCATCGAAAATTTGGACCATCGGATGTAGGTGTGCCGCCGTGGTCGCGGCGCCCATTTGGCCGATATTTTGTTCCATACATAATTGAGTAATACCAATATATCATAATAAAATAAAATTACAATAATTTCCTAAATAGTTTGTGTTTTATTCAAAATCAACATCGGCCCTTGAAATTTAACCACCCTTTATAATAATATTGCGAATGAACTTTAGCTTAATTGAAATATCAAAATTTGGATTAAAAACCATGAATAATTCAACAAAATAACCACACTACTAGTTATTTTCAAAAACAATTATTTTTATGTGCACGCCCCAAAACTAAACATCACAAATTCTCGTATACTGGAGGAGGTAATTTTTAAATACTAAGCGTATAGGCAAAATTAGTTTACTGTATTGAAAGGTTTTGAAAGAAACAAGCACTGTCTGGAGTGTGTTTATTTGAATTCACATTGAATTTTTCATTGTGGTTGTACACAAATGTTTTCTACCACAAGCTTTTCAAATCACACAAAAAAAAAATAAAAATTGATTTCAATTAAAAAATTTGTAATATTAATCATAAAATTAATTAAATTTGCACCAGTAAACAAATTGATAGTATCAAATAAACCAGTTAATAGTATTAATTAAACGTTTAATTCACTTGATTAAATTTTTAATAAAAACTGATTATATTTTTGATTAATGCTTTAATTGGTGAAAAATTTTGGAGAATTTTTTTCTGTGCAGTTCTTTACTTAAACTTTTTTTTAAAAGTAATTTTCTTCTAGTCGCACGTTTTCTGCAACAACGTCATAAGTTAAAAATCACAAATTTTGACTAAAAATCACTAATGCTAGTTAATCAAGTGTTTTCTGAAGTGTGGTAATTATTTCAAATGCAGATATTTCAAGCTCAACTCTTGAGGGAAGAATAAAAATTTAATTTTCCCTAATGCTGTGCATAAATTTAAGACTGTAAAGTCGTTTTTAGTAAATCTAATACTTTTGAGTTACGAGCGATGTATATGCAAAAATTTATTTTCTTAACTAATGACAATATAATTTTGAATGTTAATAGTTATTACCTTAAAAAATTTTACTTCGAAAAGAAAAGTGAAAAAATTGGTTACAAAAATATTGCTCGTGTTCAAAATGAATACCATGGGTAAAGAAAATAACACTTAAGAGCTTGCAATTAAAATCTCGTTTTAAGAAAATGTGCAGATATAACGTATTGAAAATAAACCTTTGATACGTATAACATACGAGAGCGATTTAATAAGTCCATGACTTTTTCATACAGCTTGTGTTTGGCAGCCATTTACAGAAGAAAATGAAAAAATAGTTGATTTCCTGTGTCCCTTATGCTCCTACAGTGACTTTTTCTTGTTTCCAAACCTAAAAAATGATCGGCAGAAAAATATTTTACTCCAACGATTTACAAATTAATTTTACTTTTTTTAATGAGCTGACAAATCTCATTTTTTGGAAGGAATAAAAAAAAATTAAGAAACATTAGATTAGCTTAGAGGAGAATTCGATAAAAAAAAATTAAATTTTAAAAAGTCACGGACTTATTGACCCACCCACGTATTGAATAGGAAAAAATAAATTAAATTAAATAATTCTTGGTTAAATAATACTTTAAGTTGACATTAACAAAAAAAATACATTTTTGCTTGTCTGGGTATTTCTTTTATTGTCTGGTCATTGACCAACATTTTGATCAATTAAATTTTTGCTGATTTTTTGCACTACGTTATTATATGTATGTATGCATGCAGGGAGGACATTATGCGTTTGTGCCGAAGTGTGTAACACATAAGAATATTGGGACTAGAATCTTTTTCGAGTCGACTAAAGCTTGTCCTCTCCGTCCGTTCGTATAATCATGACTGCATAGACGTTTACATGTAGACACATCTTGAGTACAATTTTAGTCGTAATTTTTAACATAATTGCATTTAATTGAATTTAAGAACTAAGTCTGCTTAATGTGCTCCCAGTATAAAGCCAAACGATCCATGTTGGTAGTTAAATTAAATCCAGATTAAAAAACATGTTAACAAATTCTATGGGAATAAAACAAAATTTGACTGCCAACAATTACTTTCACTTTAATCATCATTTCCTTATAAATATTCGTATTGTGATGAACTTTAGCAAAAATTATTTTTAAAATGGTTGTAATGCTATGGACAAAATTTGTGCCGGTAGGTCAAAAGAATATAAGCCTTCTTCTGAAAATCATTTTAAAATCAAAAACAAAAATTTTGCATACATAAAATTTTGCACAATAAATTCTTAACAGACAATTCGAAGATATTTTGAGGTGAGGTAAATGAAAGGCCATTAACTTCTGGAATGAATATTTCGGTAGTACTTAAAACAGTATTAAGGTTTATTTTTGAAATTGTTTAATGATATCATTCTTACAAACTGAAAACTGTTAAACTTTGCGGAGAATTTCGCACTAGTCTTGAAATTTCTACTATTTCATGGTTCAGCTGTGAGCCCTCCATTTATAAATATAATCCTCACAAAAAGAAGGTTTGTGTGGTTAATACAGTGTTCAGTCGATTAATTCTTGTGCGATTAATCGAACAATTTTAAATGATTAATTGTTCAAAAAATTTAAAATTTCCAATTTCGATTAAAGGATTAGTCGAGGAATTTATACCGATTAATCGAATGATAATAATTGTAGGTAGTAGTTCTGTTAAATGTATGATTTTTTTAAAGTTTCAAGTCGAATAAACAAACCAAATGTATGTGTCCGTTGGAATTAAAAAAACAGTCATGTCTAGTGAGTAATTAAACTTATATTTTTGTTTAATTTTTTTCAACACAATTTAATAATTCATTTCACAAAAGGAAAAACGACAAAGGCATGTTAATCAAAGATTTATATTAATTTATCGGGTATATTCTAGAAATCGAAATGAAGTGAAATCGAACGAAAATTTAAATTCCATTATTTACAAAACAAAAGTAGTTTTTCGTGGTTTTAGGTGTTGTTCTTGCAAAAATCATAAATACTTTAAGAATGAAGTAGATAACATGGAATATTTTCATGAACTTTAATTAAAGGGTCGTTTTTAAAATTTTTAAAAACTTCACTAATTTACCACCAACAAAATCAAAGGGGGCTACAAGTGGTCCAATGAATAAATATTGCAAGCAATATACTTCGATCGATTATCTAAAGGAAATTATTTGCAGAAACATATCAGAGGATGGAATGTTCGTGAAAAGTTTCAAAAAATCCGAAGTTATATTGAATCTTTTAAATTCATAGTGCCCGAAAGTGAAGCAACAATTTGGAGCTACATTGGCAAGTTTTATTTAAAAAAGAATCTTTATTTACTCAAGTACTAATTTTTTCTAAAATTGTCGAAAAAAATCTGGTAATTTATAAAATGTTTGGTTTTAGAATTATTCCATTAATAGATTAATTTTAAAATTGTATTTGTTTAATCGAATAAGTTAAAAATGCCAGATAACGATTAATCGTTTAATCGAACAGAAATAAAACAATTTGGAGCTACATTGGCAAGTTTTATTTAAAAAAGAATCTTTATTTACTCAAGTACAAATTTTTTCTAAAATTGTCAAAAAAAAAATAGCGTAGTTTATAAAATGTTTGGTTTTAAAGTTATTCGATTAATCGATTAATTCGTTTAATCGAATAACAATTAATCGTTTAAACGAACAACACCCTAGTGGTTAGTTCCTCAATTGCCTATAAATCCCAAAAAGGAGCCGCACTCGAAAATTATTTTGAAATTTGTTCAAGTAGTATAGCGTATAAAAGGGTCGATCTTGCTAGATCTTAGTTGTTTAATATTTAAGCCAACAAAATTTAAGTGGATTTATACACACTCATGTACTTGCAGAATATCCAGACACACAAAATTGGGATTAAATGTTCGCAAATAGTGTATTTCTGACTTTCTGTTTTTCTGTCTGTCTGCCTGTGTAGTTATAATTTGTTGTTATTACCATCTTTTTAATAAACTGCTGCACTAGGGTGGTGCGTCATAATTTTTTTTGCGAATTTCAATTTTAAATAGCACCGACATTTTGTAAGTGCACGATGTTAATTGTGAGTCACGGCTTACCATCAAGTTTTGTGCCCGACTTAATTTGACATTTCTTTCTAAATTCGTCAATACGCCGAATGGAATGGTGAGTTTAAAAAGAAAAACATCATCAGCGACGAGGCACACTTTCAGCTCAGTGAATTCGTTATTAAGCAGCATTGCCGTATTTGGGAAAATGTGAATTCACGAGTGATTGTTGAAAGGCCGATGCATCCACAAAGAGTGACTGTTTGATGGCGGCGTAATCGGGCCGTACTTCTTCGAAAATTAGGTTGGCCAAGCAAATACCGTGCGTAAATGTTGTTCGCTATCGCGAGATCATAACGGACTTCTTGTGGCCAGAAATTGAGGATATGGACCTAGACGATATGTGGTTCCAAAAGAATGGTGCCACTTGCAACACAGCCAGCAAAACAATGGCTCTTTTGCGCGAAAAATTCAATGGCCGTGTTATATCACGTCGTGGCGTTATTAATTGGCCGTGACGATCATGTGATTTGACACCGTTGGACTTTCTTCTTTAGGGATATTTTAAAGAAAAAGTGTACGTCAATTAGTCAAGGACATTTCAAGAGCTAAAGGATGAGATAATTCGGTCCATTAACAACATTGAACCTCAATTACGTCTAAAAGTTATTGAAAATCGGATAAAGGTGTGCCACCGAAGCCGTGGCGAGCATTTGACCTATATATTGTTTCAGACATAATTGTCATAGATTCTTCTATCATAATAAAAAAGATCAGGATAAGTCTCTGAAAACTCTTTGTTTTATTTAAATTTTATTTTCGAACACTGCTTAAAATATTAAAAATTTTTCGCATTGAAATTAAGATTTGCGATGAAGTTTTTGTCATTTCTTAAATAATATAAATTTTCTAAGCAAATAAGAGATTGCTGAACACGAATATTATGGTGTTTTCTTTCTACAAAAAAATGTGAAATTTTATTAAAAAAAATGCAATTTGGTGTCTGTTTCTTAAAAATTTTGCTCCCGAAAAGGATGAGTTTTTTAGAATTAAACAAGCCACCTTTTTCGGGAAACGGGAAATTTTTAAGAAACAGTCACCAAATTGCATTTTTTTAAATAAAATGTCACATTTTTTGTAGAAAAGAAAACACCATTAAATTCATTTACTTTACTAGATGCTTGTTTTTGCGATATTCGCGGAAATAAACTTGTTTGGTCTTTTTAAGGGGTTTTGTTTTATTGGCGAAAATTTTGACAACAGTTGATTTGAATAAAGTAAGTTTTTCACTACTAAATGTATATCTCACTTTTGTTGCCTTAAAAGTTTAAATTTTGACGTTTTGTAAAAAACTATAAATTTAAATACTTCCATTAAGGGCCATTATTTCAACCTTATGATAAATTTTCTGATAGTTAACGTGAACAATAGCTATTGTGAACGATAGAGCGGCCATTAAGTTTTCTCCTAAGTTTGTCCGATAAGAAATAAAAAATTTAATTTTAAAACTGTGGCAACATTGCAGTAGATACCGACTACATTTGGTTGTTTAAAATACGTAGTGGCAACTTCTTGATTTCCTTCATTGAAAGCAGAAGTAAGTCTAAATTTACACGTTTCATCTTTTGATGCTCAACTTCTTTTCAATTCCCTTTTAAAGATGCCAATATAATCACACGCAGCAATCGGTTTCAACTTTTTTCTGTTCAAAACAACAACAATTTTATTAACAGAGAATCAAAGAGAAAAAGAAAAGAAAAACATTACATGCAGCCATAGTTGTGCATATACCAACTAATAAAAACACAAAGCGTACTGACCGAGTACAGGCATCTCTGTACCAACCCCCTTTCTTCTCTCACCTAAAAACATAAGAGTTGAGCATCAAAAGATGAAACGTGTGAAAGCAGACTAAATTGTGTGGGCTCTATTTTTGTTTTTGTGGTAAATTGTGTTTTTTTGGAAAATAAAAAAAGAAGGAAATGTATCAACATTATCTAATCTCACAGTTTTGCAAAACTTAACGTTTTTATTAGTTACAAGTATACAACATTGTTTTGCGAAGGTTAATAAAAACCAAAAAACATTCTTCCTGTTTTTTCTTTTCTTTTTGTAACGCTTCTTATAAAAACAAAATAAAAACTATCAACTGTTGCTTATAAAACCACACGAAAAACAATAGCAAGAATCATTTTTCGCAATATAAATAGAATACAACTCTATCAACAATTTTTCGTATGAATTTCACAGAAAATTTTTTATTGAGATTCACAACATTTCAGACGATATACAATAGATTACCAGGCTTTAAGTGGCAGAAGCTGAATTTATTTTTCACACAAAATTGATTTCATTCAGTCTTACGTATAGACATTTTCTTTTGATTTAAAAACTTTTTTTGTGGGAAAAATTGTCGATTTTTTTCACTAAATGGCATTTAATTTTTTTCATCTTTTAAGCATTTAATTTTTTTTATGCAGCACAAAATTTGTCTTTACGTGTCGACTTAAAAGAAATAATTGATAAAATATGTATATTTATTTTCAAAATTATTTACCTTGCGATACATTGTGAGTTAGTGAGTCCATACTGCCACTTAAACCATTTTGTGCACTACGTTCCACAGCATTCAGGTCTGCAGAACTTTCGTTGGGCTGCAGCGTACGCGGCACATCTAAAATGTTTCTTTGTGCACTGCTTTCATCACCCAAAATTTGAGAGCAGTCCAAACCGTCTGGGACTCGTAAAATGGCAACGGATAAGTACATGTCCAATGCCTTCGGAAAAAGATACAATTAATTAAATTACTATAAACTATACATATTAATCTTAAATTACTTGAAAAAATAAAACTTTTTCTACAACCCTCGTATCCTTAATTGCTTTAGTACAGAAAACAATTTTTAATTAGAAATTAAACAAATTCCTTTTATTTAATTGTGTTTCCTCATTTAATTTACAAAAAGTTTAGAATACTTCAGTTAAATGTATTTTAAAAAATTAAATCTGATTTCATTCACATATTTCATAATTAACTAAATCACTCTGAATTATGTATCGGGTATTTTTTTTAACTGCATTAAAAATTTATATCGATAACTATGGCTTGACAGCTGAGAGTGTCAAACTGAAGAATGTGTTGACATTTCTGTTCAGTAAAGTTTGGCAAGTTATCAGAATCGTTTAAAGCTAGAACAACACTTTCAAATTATAAAAATTTACTTTTTGAAAAATAAATCTATTAAAAAATCTATAAAAAAAATTCTATTCGCGAAGTTCATAGAGCACTTCGTCTATTTGGTGAAGCCATATCTTCTATGAATGTTATTTCGTATAGACTCTGTGATTCCCAAAAAAGCAGAAGAAGCACTACAACTTCGTCTATAACCTGCTTGGCGGTCATCTAGTAATAAATATTTCAATGTGTGTTCCATGTTTTAAGCTTTAATAACACTTTTTCATATGATCCACCAGTCTTTGGTATGGGAATAACCTTTGGCAGCTTGCAATTCATAGGAAAAAATTAACGTGTAAGAAAGAAATGTAAAATGTGACCGCCTACCAACGGTATAATTATTTTAAGAAATTTTAGCGGTGCACTATCTATACCGCACTTTTCTGATTTGACATTACTAAAAGCTGTATAAAATTTAGATTTATTGATACACCTTAATGAAAACATTTAATTACTAAATACTGTTAAAACTTAAATTATTAAATGAGTGATCAGAATCCTGGTCCAGTCCATTTAAGAAATAGTCATTTATTTGATCAGCAGTCAATTTTACATCTAATGGCTTTGTACTATCAGAGGTTGCTTTCCTTAGATTTATTGGATAAAGTAGTCAACAATTGGACTGATCGAATGGACCATGTAACTCGTAGTCGCAGCGAACATATGCCGAAAATCATATTTAAAAAATAAATGCCATGAAATTATTAACCAGATTAAAATAGAACATGTTTCATTCCAACAATATTTCTATCTTGTATTATCATTTTAAGTTCTCATGCAGCTAAAAAAAACACCCTATACATACATATATGTATTCTAAAACATACTTTTGTTGTGCAAGTTTATCATCGATGAAATTAAAAATGTTCCAAAGCACAACTATTTGCAATAAAATTAAATTAATCAATTACTCAACAACTTAAAGTAACAATGGTATAATTATTAAGGTGACCCCAGTCGGCCAGCCGAATATTGTTTACGAATTCTACATTATGTTACCATTGTTTTACATGTTTTCTGACCATCTATCAGGTTATTCTACCAACAAAACACATGTTGTTTTTGCCTTGTGGTTCTTGTTGTAGAACTAGGGTTACCTTATTAATTGTATCATGAAATAACTACTTGCTTTGATTTTAAATTTCATTGCTAATTTTTTTTTTTCAACTAATTAAATTTTTTTTGTTTTTATAAATTTCCAAAACTTTAGCCAAATCATCGTTTGGAAACAAACAATAGGAAAACCTTTTACTCACCTTGTGCATAATATTGAAATATTGATTTAAATCCTTGTGTTCACATGACTGCCAATCCGATTTATAGCCCATTAATAAAATATTGGGTTTTAGTTTGCCAATGCCGGCAGCCTAAATGTGTACGAAAAGTAAAAGGAAAGCCATTAATCAACACCAAAATTGAAAAATAGCAATAAAATATGTTAAAAAAAACATATAATAACACATTTAGTGTTAGTTTGATGACCTTTGGCAAGGACTTTTAAGGAATTAAAGCGTTTCATTATTATTCCTAAAACACCACAAGCCAACACCAAATATACCCAAGAGAATGTTCTTTCTCTACTAATCTGATTTCATAAATATTTAAATCTTAACTTCAGTTACTTACCTGCATTAAAGATCTTGAACCAGATTCGAAATCTTCACCATCCACCAGGGAATAGAATCCTTTAACACGATGACGACGGAACCATGTAGTAGCACGTTCTTGCAAATAATTACGATAACGCTGTGAGCTTGAACCACGCAATACGTGACCACACACCATTAGCGACAAGTTTTTTGTAAGCATGTAGGCAAAATCAACCAGTACAGGTCGTGTGTTTGGCAAACCGGATAACACTAATATTTGGGGGCGATAGTTTTTAACGTGCTCCTCAACATTGTTTAATTGTTGCACAGATATCAAGGCGTTCTTGTACGTTTGTGCTTGTGTGGTAGAGCCCCAATTGACGTCTGGCTTCCGATACGCAACAATTAAGTACAGTGCCAACACCACGGCAAATGTAATCAATGCTGTTGCCCATGATATCAAGAACATAACAGCGACACACAGTATAGAACCCACGAGACTTAGCCACATGTTGTAATACTAACCAAAAAAGAACCCGAAGAAAGAATGCCAATTTACTTTATGTTTTTGAGAAAATGTTCACCATTTCCAACAAATGCGTTAAAATTTTATAGTACCAAAATTTATCTCAAGGCTACTAAATATTTTGTCAAGTAAGTGGCTTTCACAAAATTAATTTCTGAGTATTTAATTTTTATTGTTTCTAAAAATTAAGCTTTAAGACAAAATAAATTTTTGATGCCTACGAAATTTTATATCTAATAGATTAGGGATTGCTATTCGGTTTTAACCGAAATCGAAACCGCGGTTTTAATTAAAAACCGAAACCGACCAAAACACCTCGGTTTCAGCTTATACTTTAAATATGTATATATTTATGCAAAAACAAATTCCAAATTATGCGTAATACTCGAACTTCATGTAAAGAAAAATTCTACATAACAGCCTGGAACAATGGCAAGGTATTTCAAAATTCTTTAAACTTAAAATATATACTAAGAAGAACAGATGTTTCTTTTTTAATAAAAGTACCGGAATTGCAAAAATTTTATTACATCGAAAAAAATATATATGTTTGTAGTTTTACTTAAATATTTTCAAAACCGAAAACCGACCGGTTTTTATCATTTTAAAACCGAACCGCGGTTTCACATTTTTACGGTTTTTAGCAAACTTTGTAATATATATTCAGCCCAATTATGAATACGAATTCCCCGGGAGTTTTTTCCCTTTTCCTATTTTGACAATTGAATTTACATAGGAAAAATGGGAGAAGGGAGAAAACTCCAGGGGAACTTTTATTCATAATTGGGCTGTATTATATAAATTTTTTTATTCTTCAGAGAAAAATACAATGACTAAAATTTTTCAAAATCTGAATAAATTTTTGAAGTCAAATTTGTCTTCCTTTTTAAGCAGTTTTTATTATTTCAAACAATTTTTAAAGCCTTATTATAATTTAAACTTTAACTTATAGTCCTGTTCCAAAGTACATACTTCGGTTAGCTACAAAGCTCTCGATATACATATGTATGTGTACATACGAGGGCACAATAATTAGTCCGTCCAATTTTGACTGAGTTTAAATTTTTTCATATACTAATGCTTACATTAATTTATTGATGAATTTATTATGAATTTAAATATGAATAAATCAAACTAACCAAATATAAATAATTCAAATATTAATAATTTTTTGCTTATTGCTCACGAATTGTACTACGAATTGCTTACTCATCCGCCCTATCGGCGGAAAGAGATTTGATACCAATGATAAAATCATTTCACAAACAAATATCTATTTAAGTGGCCTGACAAATCTCATTTTGTGGAAAGGACGTGTTTAGAGCGCCAATGAGAAATAAAATAGTTTTTTACCCAAAAACCTGTGTTTCATTTAAAAAGTCGCGGACTCTTATATTACGTCGTTTCATGAAAAATACTTTTTAATTTTAGCAAATATTTTAAATGATAGCGGCCACACTCGCTTAAGAAGAAGAGACACTGCAGCACTTATCCAATTAGATGAGCGACAAACACCTAGATAAGTGAACAGAACCCGTGATGAAGAAAATTTTTGTCTGGCACTGGCAGGACATAAAATAAAGTATTAGGTTAAGATTTGATTAATTATTGTTAGTTCATATTTAAATGTATGAAGATTCAATAAATAATATTGAGAGAAAAAAAAAAAAAAAAAAAATTTAGCAAGTCTTAAGGAGGAATATGAATTCTTATTAACCAAAGAGCACAAAACCAAAAAATAAGTAGAACACAAATTTTCACGCAAACACATATCCAGGGTACTCGTGTGCCCTAATTTAGTTTTTTACATGTTCAACTCCACGTAAAATTTAATTAAAAAATTTAATATATTTAATAAAAAAAATCGTGGAACAGCGTCAAATTAGCTCATTTTTTCATATAAAGAGTATTTTACACTATGACGCAAGTCTTACGTATTTTGAGGAAAATACAACCCAGTCCTGCTAAGTTGTTATTGTTTTTTGAAAATTTTCAAAAAATAATTGATCAGAGATCAGACTTTGTGGGAAAGTATATAATATTTTAATCATTAGAATTTTAAATTTGTTGGAAATGGTGTAATATTCGTAATACCAATGAATAATTCTAATATACACCGTAATACTTACTTTAAATGTTGGACGCCAGCCAACTGGTTTGGCCAAACTTGCATGGAATGTGCTAAAGTTGATCAACATATAGGCGGCCAAAAAGAAATTCGATATAAGTGGAGCAATGAGATTCAGTTCGCCAATTAATATGAAACTGTTAAAGTCAACAGCAACCATCAGCAATTCAATGTGCCACCAGCAATAGCAATTAAAATAGGAAAGATAAAACAAATAGGAAATTGTAAATATTGAAACATAGTAAATTAAAGAAGAATTTTTGACAATTGGTATGCGATACTTACGCTACAGCAATTACAAATGTTAAAACGTAACCACGAACCGGCTCGTTGTTTTTGCCAAAACCTTTGGCAAACCAAACAATTTTCGGATAAAGTTCATCTTTGCAAAGAGCCTACACGAAAGCAAACAATAAAAAAGTCTTATTAAATATAATTTTTGTCCTATTCAATACAATCACGATAAAGATTTAATTGTATTATTATTGTCTTTTACCTGAAAAACTTTTGGTGCTGAGACTAAACTGGCCAGAGCTGAGGATAAAGTGGCCGCAAAGCAACCGGCGTAGATTAAGGGACCGAAACCTGATACTAACTCAATTACTTGAAATGAATTTTGTAGCCCATATTCGCAAGGAACTAGAAACCCGTAGAAAGAAAATATGAGAAAATATTTCAGGAATCTTATTAATAGATTTAAAAAAAGGATTTGTGCTCATTTTTAATGGAGTGTGTGTAGGAGGAAGTTGTGTGTTGAACAAAAAAGTTTAAAATGATTGATGGTTAGAAGGAGGAAGATGTGTTTTTGTTGCTTGTTTTGTATTAGAATCCGTTTCACAAATTAACAAAACTAAATTAAGGCGTCCATATTTGTAAAATTCATAAAAGAAGTTTATTTAACAGCTGAGAAAAACTTAATAATTTCTAAAATGTTTAAATATTTGCTTGTAATTTAATGAAAGATTTAAATTTTACTAATCTTAAGAGTTTTAAAAATCATTGTTATCGTTTTGTTGAATAATACATAATTTCTTTCCTTTTATTTAGAAAATAAAAGAAAAAAAATTTAATTCATTTTACGATGCTTTTGGCTTTTTGGAATTAATGCCTGCCATACCCTTCACAAGTTCAGTTCAGTTCAGTTCTGCCGCTGTATAGTGCGTTTATGTAGTGTATGGCGGTGTTTTGTTATTTACGCAGTGAACTGAGTGAAAATCAAAAACAAAAAGCTAACCCTCTAAAGGCCTTGGCTGTTATTATTTTTTGCACTCTGAAAAGCAAAATTTAAAAACGCTTAAATTTCTTTTGTTCAACTTCAAATTTAAATACGTACTTTTTTTTAAGTTAACGTCATCTTTTCCCGAAAATATTGCTACTAAGCAAATTGTTGTTAACTTAATTGAGCTTTTTCCCTTTTTTGCGAGCAAATTTTACCCTTCTACCCTTTTTATACCCTCCACCAACACTAGTGGTGAATGAGGGTATACTAAGTTTGTCATTTCGTGTGAAACTTTTTTTGTATTATTCATCCCAGACCCCAGAAAGTATATATATTCTGGCTCCGTCCGTCTGGCCATGTCCGTCTGTCTGTATGTCTGTTGAGAACACCCTAACTTTCGAAAAACTCAAAAGAAACGAACAATTTGGTGTAAAATTGCTTGTAGTTACCCTAAGCAGCTTGGAATTGAAATCCAGCCAAATCGGTTTAGTAGGATAAGAGTTATAAATCCAAATGTGGAACCATTACTCTAAAAAATGGATAATTTTGTTGCAAAAACTAACATAAATGAGTGAATTGATAAAAGATTTTGCACATATTCGTTCTGTAGATCTATATATCACACAGTCAAATTTCGTATAGATCGGTCCATAATATACCATAGGCCCCATATAAACCGTACTCTCGGAAAAAAAATTAGTATGCCAAAGTTTTAAAAGACGAAACATCACATTGCTAAATTTCGTAAAGATTGGTCCACAATAATTTTTTTGTAGCAGAATTTGCTCTTTCGTAGTTTCATAAGGTTTAAAACAGCAGTAGAAAATGTCATGAAGATCATCGTTCCATAATTTACCTCATTTTCCATGTAATTCCCGCTCGGGGAATTACCCGCCTAAAATCGTAGGAAATGTAAAATGCGATTAACGTTTTCAAAATGAACCTATTATACACAGGTAAATGAAATATATTTTGCTATAACTTCGGTTCAGTTTGAGATATACTGATTTTTTTCTTTACATATAAAGAAGGTATGAAGGAACACTTTTGCTTAAGTAACTTGACATTTTTTGAGATATGACTATGTTGCAATAAATGAGCGATATATATTTTGGTAAAATTTGGTCCAATTAAGCTTTATAACGCCGGAAATAACACCATTTAATTTACTGTAATTTACCTAATGTCCCATATTAAGCAGCCTTTAAAAAAGTGCTTTAAAACTATAGTACGCAATAACAAAATTCACTTCTACATCGAAATTTGTTCTAATTTTGGGTTTTTAATATCAGAAATCACTCTACAGGATTTTGAGATGATTGGTCCATAGTTTACCATGGGTCCCATCGCGAAAATAATTTCAGTTCGGCTAAAACTGTGACGAGTCATAATATTTTACTCACAGCACAGCCGAATATAGCACTCGTACTTGTTTAAAGACCCAACTATAATATGCTTAGTTGGCTTAAGGAATTGTGCGAATACATGTGATTCATATCGAGCCCTAACCGCGTAAATAACGTAAGCGCAAAAATCTAATATTTCAGGAGATTTTTTTTTTTTTTATTTTATTTCATATAAATTTTGTATGAAATTTGTCGATTACGATAAAAATTTTCTTGCTATAAAGTCATAATGGTACCGTTTGTGACCATGATATTTTAGGAGATGATGCAAGTCGGCAAGACTCATTTTTTAAAAAAACGAAAATTGAAAATGATGTCGCTTACGTTTTTTTTTCGCGGTTAGGGCTCGATATGTGTCGAACCATATTAAAATTAAGTAAACCTTTTGTTAAATTTTATGAAACTGTCGTTTGCTTAAGCAAAGAGCAAAACTAATCGCACTTTCCGTACGGAATCAAATATTTTTTTATTTTGTGTTTGTGTTTTTATATACATTTGATAGGTTTTTTGGTAATTTTTGACAGTAGCTTAAGCAAGCTTATTCATATTATAGTTAAACCTTAAGTGTGTTATTTGGAAAGCAAAACTACAGATTTTCAAAGTTTTTCTAAAAGTTTTAATTGTTCGTAATTTTTTTTTACCCGTTTTACTATACACTTAACGCATTTCTTTATTTTTTTAAACTATAAATGAAAAATGTTAAGTAAGATATAAATCTTATTGACTTTTGTACGAGGGCCCACCCTCCTTAATTTTTGAATTTTCCGTCTCTTAACTAAAAGGCCAATACTGCATCTGTCAGTTGACTCCTGTTAAAATTTTATTAAGCAGCGTTATTTAGCTTGTGGTAGACAGCCTCGTAATTTGTTCTTATTAAGCAAAACCTTTTTTTTTTTTATTAAGCAAAAATTTTTTGGAAGGGGAAATTTGGAGAAGCGTTAGACAAGTTGTATAAAGCTCAAAGGAGACTACATTGAAAATAAAATTATTTTTTTTCCAATTTTTTTCCTGTGCTGCATTCCAAATCCGCCATTTATTACCCGCCCTCTTATTACATTATAAAATTTTTCATTTATTAAAAAAGAGAAAAAATGATAACAAAATAAATGAACAGCCTGTTTTTAGACGACGAGCGCAAAATTCGCTCGTTTAACTTACATTTAAAACGAAAACAAATTTTGGAATAATTTAAGCATCATATTTAAAAAACTATTCGGCTTGAATTAATATTTATGCTATTGAGGCAGATCATTCGTACACAATTTTATTAAACATCGCAAAGTTGATTTAAATGGAACTCCCCAAAAGTCAAAAGAATTTATATTTTAATTTTAATAGTATAACACTACTTAAAAAAATTCCTATTATTATATTTCAGTTAAAAAAAACAGCAAGAGTGCTAGTTTCGCCTATGCCGAATCTTATATACTCTTCAACACGGTTTGATAATATCAGAAAGTTATATAAATACCGTACTTCAGATATAAATAAATCAATTTTATGAATCGCCCACTTGTACAATTCTGTCCACAATTGTTCCGATATTGTTCATTGCTTGTCCTTAATTTGGAAACTTTGTCTCTTGCCGTCCTCCAGATATACAGAAATCTATAATGTCTTTGTATGGGAAGTGGCCAACCCCACCTACATTTTTGTGTTGTGTATTGATAACCAAGTACCTAATTTGGAAATTTTGGCTCTTGTTGCTCTCCAGATATGTAAAACACAACAACAACAGGAGATTTATGGGTAAAACTAAAGCCAGTCGTGGTTTTTAGCTCATAACTCAGCCATTTGTAGACCAATAAGGCTGACTTTCAATAGCAAGCAATTCCTTAATATATGCGCCACAAATATATAACAACAGGCTTCCCATCATATCTGGGATCTTCGGAAAACCCATTTCAACGGAAGCACGGACAGAAGAACGTCGTGATTTGAACTTCTTTTCTCATAACGATCCGGAATAGACTTTATAGGGGCAATAATAAATATTGTAAAAATTACCCTCGGTGAAGAGTTTAACTAAAAAATCATTTTATTTCTCTTTAAGTTTTAAAGGAATCATTGATATCTTGACAAATAAATGAAATTGTCAGCGATAAAAGTGTTTTAAATCGACTGAAACGCTTTAATGAGAAAGATTAAATATTTGAAACCGTTTAAAACAATTTTTAAATTTTTGCTGTGTATTTTAGCAACAATCATTGAGCAATTTTCCCAAACTTTACTTTATAGTACAACGTAAAGATTTTCATTTTACATGAAATATTTTAAAATTCATTGAATCGCAAAAAAACAAAATCATGACTAACAACAATTTTTCGAAAGAAAAAATATTTATGTAATTCATTCATAAATTTTGAAAAATGAACAAAGCTGACAGTAATTCCTTTTTTTCTTTCTCTCTGTCTATCTCTCTCGTTTCTTTGGAAATAACAACTAATCATATTTAAGTTTCAATACGGATGGAAAACGTTGAAAAGGAAAGATTTTTAACTGTTTGCGTGAGAGGTGGAGGTGGAGGGGGATGTAGGTATACTTACTTTCTGTGCAATTCAAAAAAGCAAACGAGCCATTAACCATGTCCGCAACATCACCAGTAGCGTCACGAGCCACTGTAGCACCAGCTATTAAAACCATTATTAAGTAAGTGATTGTTGTTATTAGGATGGCCAACAAAGTACCTTTGGGAATAGATTTTTGTGGATCCTTTCAGAAGGTGTAAAACAAAAGACAGAAATTTAATGAAAACAATAAAAATGAAAAACGTGTTATGAACAAAAAAGATTTTTCACGGACCAAAATAATGAAATACTGATAATGGTAATATTGTTTACCTTCAAATCACCAGAAATGTTGGCACCAGCCAAAATACCAGTTGCGGCGGGGAAGAAAATAGCAAAAACAGAAAAGAAATCATGACGTACACCCTTTTCCATGCGATAGTCAGCAAATAAGTTTTCTTTAAACAATGTCACTACAATTATTTAAAAACACGAAACTGGCATTAATAAGCAATACCAATTTTGCTTAAATTAACACACTTACTGTTGTAGCCGAGAAAACCTTGGGCTGCTTCTTCATCACTCTTGGGGCCAATTATACTGCCAATTACAAAATCAACAATTGCTATTAGCAATATAATCAGTAGGCCAATTTGTGCCTGAAAAAAATTAGATTCAACGCATTTAATCACTAAAAAGAAGGTTATTATTATTTTATTTTTTACTTACTTTGGCCTCCCATTCCATGCCGACCACAACAATTACTAGCAATATTAATATTGTAATGCTCCCAATTATGCGAACATCCTGTATGCTGCCATCAATAATGCTGACACCCAAGGAATTCAATAAATCTAACATTGATTCACAAAAACCGACCACATACATGGCACAAGCCACTGCATTTGCAAGGGAGAATATTAAACCAATCGATCCACCAAACTCCGGCCCCAATGAACGTGATATCATGTAGTATGTGCCGCCTAGAGAAAAGCAAAGGAATATTAAAGAAAAATGGAAAGGGAGAAATATGGTTTCTCATTTTGTTAACACCCTTTTAATTATGTGTTGAAAGGAAATTATAGTTTTTAAAAACAATTTTTTTTTTATTTTTTTTTTTTTTTTGTGATTTATTTATTACATTTTGCCAACATCCATCAATTTAACAGTTACTTTGGCATCGTCATCATACAGTTGACAGTCTTAATGATGAGGATTCGTTAGTTTTCTTTTTTTGCGAAAAAATTTAATGTACAATCATCGACCGAAATATTTAAGGCCTTTTAAAGGAACGTATAAAATCAGTGTTCGAAAATAAACAGTACATTTCTCAGCGTTCGACTCACACACCCAAGAGCGATATCTATTAATGCCGTTCATAACTATTTTCAAGAATGAGCCGAACATTATATAGTGTTCTGTTCTCCGTTAAAAAACAGAACAATTGTAGTGATACTGTAGACAAACATTATATTTTAATGTTCTATAATGTTTCTTTTTTTACATTGATAAAGAAATGAATAAAAACATTTTAGCAACGACACACACAATGAAGTTTGTGGTTTAAAAAAAATAAAACCGAACCGAATTAAATGTTTTCATCTTTTTGTTGAGTTGGATAAGTACAGTATTATTTTTGTGTTCAAAAGATGGCAAACAGGAAAACGTTATTTTTTTAAAATAATTTTCTACACAAACACTATTAGCGTTTGTATATTCCACAAATCTACCGAACGGAACACCAAGCAGCGATATTTAGTGTTTATTTTCGAACACTGTATAAAATATGATTTGCAAAAATTAATGAGAAAAAGTTGGCATAAGTTTCAACCGGATATATCACTCATTTTCTTTGACGGTCACATAAAACGTATTTCTCACTAAATTTGTCTCAAGCACGAAGAGAGCATGCCCCTGGCGTCCTCAACCAAATGGTCAGTCCGATACGGAAGTACCAGGGCTACCGACTTCCATGGTACCAGATAGGATCTCTGGTCAGCCACGACCTAGATCTAAAGATCTCAGCCACGACCTGGATCAAGATCTCAAGAAACTTGCCAATTTGAATTACTGCCGAATCCAGGTATAGGCTGCACCTGTCTTCCCCAGAAAATTTAACACGAAAAGGTGAAATAGCCGTCAAATGATCAGTACAACCCCGGTAGACCTTACAAAGATCAAAAGAGATCACAGCATGCACAGAAAAAAATAATTTTCATATTTGAATACGAAAATCGCATATTTGATTACAAAAATTTTGGAATTTTCTGCGATGACAATTTTTGCGGTATTGATAAAAAAGTTTGTATGTATAATTGTTAAATTTTTAGTCAACAACCAAGTTTATTGAGTCAATAAAAAAAATTGTTGCCCAAAATGATTTTTTTCAACAAAATGTTTACTTGATTTGTTAAAATAAATTGTTGAAAATGTTGAGTAAATCAAATAAAATGTTAATCCAATCTTTATTTTTTTATTTATTAATGATGATGTCATAAATTTTAATAAGTAAGTTCCTATGCGCATTGCACTGGTTGATTAGGCCAGATCATCAGGAAACCTTTTCCAAAGACTTTGGCAAAACTAAATATATTATTCAAATAAAACTATAAAACAAATGAGAATTATGAGCTATTTAAAAATGGACAAGAGTTGTTAAAATACTGTCTTTACTTTTATTCAAAAATTTTTTTTATTGAATATGAAGAAATATTTAATTATTTAATTATTAAATATGTTTTATTGAGTGCTATTTTGCAAAGTGTGAATTTGATAAATTTTTTCTTTGAATCAAACAAAAAGTTTGTTGACCTAAAAAACTGTGTTGTTAAAAATTTTCTTGAGATATTTTTTTCTGTGTGTGTTTCCAATTTAATTTTCCATTTGGCACACATCTTCACAGTTCTTTTTCATTCATGCCAGTACACCAATTTATTGTTGTTGTTGTTATTAGAAATATTGGAAGAAAATTGTGAGTCACAAATGCTTTCTTTTTTTCTTAACTTATTCAAAATTGATCATCTTTTCGTTTCAAAACTTTCACTATTTATACAGATACTAACCTCCATTTTTCTCATGCAATAATCTAATAAAGCCGTATAGAACATTTGTTAAATTCTTATAATTAGTTGATGTTGCAATACCAAAAAAGCGTTTATGCAACAGCAATATATTGTCATGAACTACCGACTGAAACAAAGACAGCAACATGCAGCGAAAAATGCTGCTGTTGCTTTCATTCTATATTGATAATTGCATTCTCATTATCCCAAAAATTGCATACTTTTGTTTGTAAAATATGAAATAAAACTAAATGGAAAAAAAAATTACTCTTAATTATTAAAATGTATGTATCAGAGAACTGCAAAATCAACTATTTTTGTTGATTTATTTATACGCTTAAATTTACATAAACTCTATGCCTGCAAAACAAAGTTCAACTTTGGTAATTTTAACATCTTTTTGTACACATTTGATTTGTGCAAGTGTGAGTTTGGCGCACGCAATAACACAATTTCTTTAAGTCAAATGGCATTTATTCTTTTGCTTTTGCATTTAAGTAGTCATTGTCCACTCGATGACACAACGACGAATGTAAATTGGTATGAGTACGAGTCGCTTTGTTGGTATGATTGTTGTAGGCATAAGTTCAAATAAACTAGTTGTATTGTCAATTTGTTTTTGTGTTTACCCTGCAAATAATATTGGACCACCTGATTTTGATCAAATTGACTACTCATTGGACTAGTCCGATGTAATGCAAGCATGGACCATGTCATTGTTAAAAAGTGTTTGTAGTGAGACGACATGTCTTCGTTTTTAACGAAATGTGTTCGTTTTTAAACGACTTCAAAACTAATCCTCTTGAGTATACCATGGAGTAGTTTTAATAATACTCCTTTGAAATCCAAAGCTGGGTTATATGGTCCTGCTCTAGGACATCGTAATGTTAAATAGACCATGTTTTTCCATACGTTTGGGTTACTTTTGGACCAGTCCTAGTCCCTTGTGGGCTAGATTTTACACGCGTGTTTGGACTAGTCCTATTATTTGCAGGATAATTTTTTAAAAGTGTAACAACCTTGCCGTCAAATGAGTAGCTAACTACAAAAAAAACCAACTTTTAGTTAGCTTGTATAGACTAACTTAAAGCCAACTACTACGCAATGCAAAATTTACTTTAACCAAAGTGTATACAAACACTGTGTAGTATCCCTAGAGGGAAGCGAACTGACACCAAGGTAGTCCCGTGATAGGTCTTTAGTGGTAGAGACCGGTTCTAGTTCTAAGACTTTGTATGAATAAGACCTATCACTTTTACATGGGGTTGTCATTGGAGGGGGTCAATTGACACCATTTGACCAATCACAGATCTATTCTTAATGAACGTGCTTAGTGTCAGTTAATAAAATGTAGAATTATTTCAATACAATGTAGTATTATTTCAATAAAACAAGTTCTAGAATTAAATTCAAGAACAAAATTTCAGAAAGTACCAAAAAATGTGTCACAGCAACGGTGAAGACTGTACTGTAATTCATTACTTTTTTTTACTTATTCTATTTTCACAAGTCCCAGGACCGTCTGTTGGACCAATTGCCACAAATTTCCCGCAGGGATATTTTAAGTAGAGACAGCCAAGTCTATTGGCAAACAAACGGCTCCAAGACCAAAAAAGATTTAATTTATTTATGGCCATTATTACAATATACGGAGTAGAAATTTGTAATCGGTTATGACCAGGTTATACCTAGTACAATTCAAAAATTAAAAAAAAAACTAAGTACAATTTTTCGATTTCGACAGGTGATTTAAATCGATGTGGAAGCATAGCATTACTTATAGTCTTGCAATATAACAACTTTTTTATTGTCATTAGTTTTAAACATATTAAGTTTGTAAAAATCGGCCTAACTTAACTTATAGCTAACTTAAAGTAGTAAGTTTATAGCTAGCTACAAAAAGTTAACTTTAAGTTAACGGATAGGTAGCAAACTTTAAAGTTAATTGAAAGTAATGCAGAGTCGGATAGTTAAAATAGTTAGTTAATTCCATATAAAAGTAGTGCAAGTGTCAACCACCACTACTTGAGAAATAGTTAGCTTTCAGTTAATTTAAAGTTAACTGAATGTCCGACAGGGAAGCAACATTAACAACAATAACAACAATACATTGAACATACAGAACTACTGTACTCTTTAAGAAATTATAAGAAATAAAAACGTCTTCCGTTTCTTTGGAAATTGTTTCAGCTGCTGAATAGTCATTCGCGATTTGTTCCCGTAAGTTGTTTGATTCTTTACAGCTTTAACGATTTATAATAAATTGTAGACTGACTTTGCAATCAGGCCGCTGTTAGCAAATTTTTGCGAATTTCCGATAATTAAGCAATCTTTAACGAATTTTTGGCATTCCTAATAGTCTAAGGGACTTATAATCAATTTTATGGATTTTTTTAAAAAAGGAAAAATTTTCGCGAATTTTCGCTATTTTTGCAAATTTTTTTATGTTATTATCGGATATATTGATTTTTTTAATTGATTAAGCGATTTCAAATAAATTTTTGCATTTGTTTAAATTTTGCAATTTTTGCGAATTTTAGCCATGTTCGCGATATAAGCGATTTTTATCTGTAAAGGTTGTGATTATTAGACATTGCTATTATGCCGCTGTTAGCAAATTTTTGCGAATTTCCGCTAATTTAGCAATTTTTACCGAATTTTTGCCATTCCTTATAGTTTCTATGGCTTGTTTGAAATATTAAAAATGTTCGCTAATTTTCGCCATTTTTGCAAATTTAAGCCATGTTTGCAATAGAAGTGATTTTTCCCTGTGATTCTTTACAGCTTTCACGACTAATCCCAATTTATTCGTCGTTCGTCTGCGTAAGAAATAGAAATAAGCCTATCGCAGTGTTCGTTACGCAGGACGAATTTCGGTCTACGCAAAGATTTTGTGTATTTTCATACATACCAATGTGTTCTATTTCTGATGACGAATATTCGTTGCGAATAATTCGTCGTTCGTCCCAGTTGTGTTTCTAGCATAAGTCCGAACTGGGTTAAATTATTTTTTTTTTTTTTGAATTCCAAAATGTATGCTTTTATGTTAAAATTATTTATTAATAGTCATTTAAATACTACGAACGTGGAAAAGTGGGTGCGTTTTAAGCCTTACAGGTGTGGACGTTATTCATTATAGTTTGGGTTCAAATCTCAGCTCAGCGAATTCATTTTTCTTCACGTAAATGTTTCTACTTAAAATGTTGGTTTTCTGTACCAAAATAAAAGAATACGTTCCAATGGGGATCACATTTGTAAAGATAATGAGTTATTGAACTTGAAAAGTAATTAATGTTTAACGAAATTTCTCATTACCATAAACGGATACGTTACTTGGTGAGAAAGGTGTTTACTGCCTTTACCTTCCCCTCATATAATGTAATGCATACATTTTTTTTCTTTTTTTTTAATACACTCTCACTCTCACAGACGTTCAAAATAAAATTATTATTTTTTGACATTTAAATTAAAAAGTTATGGGTAAAAATTTTTATACAAATATAAAGTTGTACTTACCGCCTTTGATGACACCGTTTGTACTTATTGCCGACATTGACAATGCTGTAATGCTGGTGACAACTGTTGTCGTTAAAATTAAAACGAAACCCTCTATGATGCCTGCCTGTCCGACTACCCAGCTGAGACGCAAAAACAACATGACACCCCAAATGTTCAGCAAACATCTCACTAAAACACCTTTAATCCAGCCAAACTTTAGCATTCCGTTCATGGCACCTCCAC
This sequence comes from Pollenia griseotomentosa, assembly GCA_963931875.1. Classification (NCBI taxonomy): domain Eukaryota; kingdom Metazoa; phylum Arthropoda; class Insecta; order Diptera; family Polleniidae; genus Pollenia; species Pollenia griseotomentosa. The sequence goes on along the minus strand of OZ007562.1, from coordinate 187,957,570 downwards.
CTGTTTCCGGGTCCTGATTGCGATTCAAACTGTGAGTATTCTAAAGGGAAAAAATAGATGTCAAAATAAAAAAACTTAGCACGAAATGATAAATTAAACTCGTATTTAAATAGCATTTTTATGATTGTAATATTATGATTTACGGCTACAACGAACATACAACCATTAATAAAAACTTACACATGTCTACATGAGTTGTGATTTTCCATCATGGAAATTTTAAAGAAAAATACATGAAAGCATCCAATTTTAGAAATCTATTAGGATACACATGTAAAAATGTTTGCGTGAGCTATAATAATATTTCTGGCCATGAAATTAACATTTTAAATAAAAAAAAATTAACATGTGACTACGCAGGTGTTTTAACCACAACAAAAGTTTTTTTTTCTAAATAGGCAAAAAAACATTAAATTTTTTATGCTTCAAACCAGTTAAATTTAATGGCCAAAATTAAATTTAATTCCAGTTACATTTTTGGACACAATTTTGGTTGATGTTTGAGTTCAAGCAACTATTTCTAGCATGAAATATGTATTTAAAGAAATTCCTGCACTGTTTCTAAGAAAGACTTATTAGTACGACTTTTTTGAAAGGAGGAACCGGCTTAACTTTGGATTTTATTGACGAAGCTTTTTGCCTCGCTTAGCTTGTTGTATCAGTAAAGCTTTCTGTAAACTGCGGTTTTACAAACTTGTATTTTTGTGTTCTTCTACCCTTTACAGCCATCCGATAGAGTTTTGAAAAATTTTCGCATTTTTTAATTTTAGCACTGTATGTGCATATAAACGAGTTTATATAGATACATTTCTCGTTTAATTATGAAATGCTTCACAAGACCAACAACTTTTTAAATCGAAATACTAGCAAAATAGTTAGTTTACTGTTTAACCTTAAAAAAAATCATAAAGAATCCAAAAGATTTTTAGAAAATATTTTTTTTTACTGAAATGGTTTCACAGCCAATTTTCATCGATAGAATAAAACGTTACCTGTTCACCGTAAAACATATATGTTTTAAATAAAGAACAAATTTTGTTAATCAGTTTATAAGCAACCAACTTAAGAGGAGTCTGACATTTTATGATAATCGTTATTTCATAAAATCAAAGTGATCAAGAGAAATGTTACATTAATAGTTTCGTTGTCTGATGGCCGATTTCACCAATTTATTTAAATATCAATTTTAAACATAAAGTTTTTCATGTCAAATCAAATTAAAATTATATGAAAAAATACAAACATATGTATATTTAAATATCAATTGATATTTAAATAGAATTTGTGAAATTGGCCATAAGTCATCGTCTTGCAGACTTGCAATTTTTGTTGCTGCACTTTTTTAAGAGTCTGCTTTGAAATTGTATTACCCTGCGACTGGTCCAGTGTAATGCAAGCATTGCCCATGTCATTGATAAAAAAGAGTTTGTAGTGAAACGACATGTCCTTGTTTTTTAACGACATGTTTTCGTTTTTAAAAGATTTCAAAACTAATCCTCTGGAGTATACCATTGAGTAATTTTAAGACTACTCCTTTGTAATGCAAAGCTGGGTTATATGGTCCTGCCCTAGGACATCGTAATGTTAAATATACCATGTTTTTTCCATACATTGAGGCTACCTTTGGACTAGTCCTAGTCCCTAACTTCGAGCTAAAAAGTGTGAGAATAACTAAACAAAACGAAATTGCAGAGTTCATGGAGCCCCCCAATCTTCTCACCCCTCTCACCCAAAAAATTAAGAATTACTGCAACAAAAATTGCAAGTCTGGACGATGTCTTAGTCATAGGAAATTGACAAAGCAGAATTTCTATATGCATACATTTCTTCGTCACTTTTGTATTGTTGTGCAATTTTTTATTGAAAACGGAAAATTTTTTACTCTTCCAGTTCATTACTTTCAAACATTTGCTGCAAAACATTTGAGTTTGAGGATGAAACAAGAAAGACGAATGGAAAAGTGTGTTTTGTTTTGTGTACAAGCAGTTCTTTTTTAGTTTATTGTTAAGAGGAAAAAGAAGAAGAAAACTTGAAATGCAGTTTCAAAAGACAATTGAAGAAAGTTCTGCTGTACATTTTTTTTATTATGGACAAGGACTGTATAAATTTAAAACATATTTACGTTGAAAACAAAAAGAAAATGTTTGTGAAATTCTAAAAGTTAAACAATAGCATTACTTTCCATATTCAAATCTACTAATTGAGTTACAATGTATTGCTAGAGTGAGAATTTTTAAAAAACCAATAATCGTAAATTAATTACATAATAAACAATGTCATCATCAACCCAATATAAATCGTAACACTATAAATGGGAAGAGAAAAAGAAACAATTATAAAATGTTCCTGTATCAAAGACCTTAACAATTATGCGATTTTTTTTTTTTAACTTAAAAACTAAGAATTATTTTTTAAATTTAATTGCTTTGCTTCGAAAATAAATAATGATAAAATGTTGAGTGTTTTTTTTTTTTTTTTTAATTCAAAAATTTAAGTTACAGTCATTTTTTTCTTCTTAAAAATAATGTTGCCTCATAGACTTTTAATACTTTTACCCCCTTATGCAAAAAAGTTAAAGTTTACATGAGTTAACCAACACATAAAACACCTTTAATTTTGCCGGGCTTAATGTGTTGGTTAACTTGTGCACTATCTCATTATCCTTAAAAAATGTTTAAAAAAATAAGTGTAAACCATGTAAAATTTTTACCACGTTTTGTGTTACATATTTATATAAAAACGTTTAATTTTATTAAATAATTAATGTAAAATGTCGCGACCAGTTTTTGTCAACATGAATACTTCATCAAATACCATTTCCAAAGAAAAAATGCTTTTCCGTTTCGAGCAAAATAATATAGAATGGTTGGCAGAACAATTTATGGGAACTTCTGATGAAAGGCGTGGAGAAGAATAAAGTAATGAAATTAAAATTAAGGTTTATCTACGATTTTTAGCCTGTTCAGGACTCCACGTCGGTGTAGGGAATGATAAAAGCATTAATCAAAGTACCGTCAGTAGGGTAAAGGCGAAAGTTTCCTAGCAAATATGCGATAAAAGGAATATTTGGATTAAGTTTCCTACATCCTCTGCTGAATTTTTGTAGGCAACGGGATTTTGGAGAAGAATAAAATTGTTTTCCGGACGGCATCGGTGCAGTAGATTGCACACATGTGCGTTTGTCAAAGTTATCTACTTCTGAGGGACCGTAACAGTTAAGCTTCATTCACCCATGCGTTCCGAACAATATTTTTTTCCGGACAAAATTTTTTTTTTATATTGAGTTTGACGCCTTACTTCTAAGAGAGAGAGAGAGAGAGAAATTTTTTTGTTGGGTAAATTTTTTCTTGAATTGAATTTTAATTTTTGTTCAAAAAAAAAAAAATAAACTGTGTTGCCACTTTTTTTTTTAGTTTGTACATTAAAGTTAAAATGATTGTTTTTTTTTCAATAATTAAATAAAAAAAAAAAAATATAACACAGATGATAACAGTCAGATGATATCAGTTATTTTTTGATTTTTTTTTTGTTTGAACAAAAATAACAGTTATTTTTTTTTTATTTTTATTTTTTTAAACAAAAATAACACTTATTTTTTAATTTTTATTTTTTTGAACAAAAATAACATTTATTTTTTGATTTTTTTAAGCAAAAAAAAGTTGTTCTCTAATTTTTATTTTTTTAAACAAAAATGACAGTTATTTTTTTATTTAAATTTTTTTTAACAAAAAAAAAAGTTATTCTCGAATGCAATGTACATGTTGTAGTAATTTAGTTGACTTAAAATGTTTATTTTAATCCCATTTATGATCACACATTTAAATAAATATTTAAAGTAAACTTATTAATTTTAACACGTACATTTCTTTAGAGAATTACTTTGATTTTTGTTCAAAAAATCAAAAATTATAAATAAATTATTATAAAATAACTGTTATTTTTGATATAAAAATAACTGTAATTTTTTATCGAAAAAATAAAAAAATAACTGGTTATTTGTATATTGTAGAGTGAGCAATACAGGATGTATATACATATTTTTACTTTTCCTAATAACAAATAAATTTTTTTGTTGCCCTCCACCACTAGTGGTGAATAAGGATATACAAAGTTTTTAAATTCCGTGTGAAATTTTTTTAATATTTCATTTCTTAGTCGATTTAGCCATGTCCGTGTTTCAGTCATCTGTCCATCTGTTCAAAATACGCTAATTTCCGAAAGACTCAACAGAAAATTATAATTTTGATGTCAAATTCTTCTAGTTATCGTAAGCAGTTTGGAATTTAAATCCAGCACAATCGGTTCAGTAGAAAAAAAGTTATATAGACCCAAATCTGGAACAACCTTTCTAAAAAATCTCAATTTCTGTAAAAAAAAAAAAAAAAACTAACATAAATTCGTTTTTTGCAACTAAAAATCATACAATTAAGTTTTGTAAAGGTCGGTCAGATAAAGCCATTCGTCGAAACAGTACTTTGGAAATACGGCTTAAACAGCAACAAAGGTCAGTTTTATTTGCGTCAAGCAGAATCATGCACATTAAACTTTTTTAAAACAATGTTGCTTAAGGTTGTACAAAAACATTTTATAATGTTCTGCTACGGCCGACGATACTGCTTATGTACGGAAAAAAATACTGCGCGTGGATATGCGGTGTTTACATGTGCATCCAGCTCTTTCTTTCTTAATACAGCAATCGTTAAAATTTGATTTTTGGTAAACATAAAATATCAACAAGGTTATGAAAGGCGAATTCATTCTATTAAAGCTACTTTTTCGATTTTGCTTCAAATGTATAATTTGGGGCACAGTCATGTTTATTTTCGGAATTTTTCATTGGCAGCACTGGTTATTATTAAATTTAGGTGAAGAGTCGTAAAGAAAAAGCATAGCCTAATATAACAGCTTATATTTTTTTATTGTAAAACTATTCATCGTAAATAACAAAATACCTTAACCCTTATGCTGTACTAGAAACATAAAACGCGTGTGGTGTTTTTGGGACAATTTGGACCAATAGAGATCGTTTTTTCTGTTTATTTTCTTTTACATTCAATGTATGTAACGCAAGTTTTGGAATGATTTTTATAAATTTTAATAACATGCTGTACATTTGGTTGAATATTTTTATATTGACTTAATAGTGTTGCGCAATTTTGACCATTGTTTACAAAATGAGTGACTTTTTTGGTACAGACATTACAAAAAAGCTTTAAATAAAAAAATTTATATGTTTGGTAAAATAAAAAAATTCAATAAAAAAAAGTAATCGTAAACAAATTTCAAATAAAATTTGGAAATAATAAAACTGTTTGGCCGATTTTGACGCATTAATACAGGATAAGGCCTAACATTTTTTTTGAGGTTGAGTTTAAAAATATTTCTCTTTTAAAATAATTGGAAACATAGGAAAATATTTAAAACTATTCAGTGCTTAAAAATGGTTACGCATTTATCAATAAATTTATTTTTATTTGCCTTCATTTTTTTCTTTATTTTTAAGCATTACAAAAATAACAAAAGACATAAACTTAATCATAGAAAAATCGCTTGTGCGTAAGAAGAATAAATAAATGTATTGTCAAGATAAACAAAATTTGTTAGTCAAATAGAAAACCGACAACCTACGAGTACCTTTTTCAGGAATAGTTCACATGTTAAATCGCAACCGAACCTAAAAAAGTTTTAAGCACTTCCTTTGTATTTCTTCCTACTATCTTCAAACACGGATGTAAACCACATCAAATTGTACAATTCCAAAAGCGCACATTTACGAACAAACCACAAAAAAGGCAAATAGACCCAGAGCAACCGCAATCCAAGAGGAAATACAAAGACCGCTGGAAGGAAGCAGAAAGAGGTAGAACATGACACCTGCTACTTAAGAAAATAAATGTATTATTAGACAAATATTTATGATTATTTTGCATAAGGAAAATTGAAAAATGTTTAAGAGCAGGAACTGAGGATTTTAATGAAAGCACACAAAGAGAAAATACACAATGTGTGATTTTTCATTTTTCACCAATTTAAAGAAAATAGTTTTGCGAAAAAGCAATTTAAAAATTCCACTCCAATAGATTTATGAATTTGTGTTTTTTGGTAATTATTGATTTTATGTGGAATATTGCTGGTAATAAAAATTAATCGAATAAGCGGAAAATCGCGTATATACATTAGGGTGTAAAAAAAAAAAAAAAAAAAAAACAAAAGATTTACGCAGGTAAAATGGTTTTCAATAATTGTTTAAATACTTATTTTATATGTAAAATTAATTTTCCTCTATCTTCTTTATTTGTGTCTACTTTTGTTGAGATATATTCAATGGATAACGAGCTGTAGATAGCAAAGTTTTTATGCATTTAATAAACTGGTATGCGATGTTTTGAACTTTATCTTATTTAATGATACATGTATACAAGCTATCGGCGCAATTTTTGCACCATGTGATTTCTTTATGGCCGTCAAAGGGAAAATGCCGGCGGAGCGAATTAAATAAATTCTTTCGGCAAGCTTTGATAACCTCCGCTGATAGTTAGAATATTTCAGGATTGGTCTGAATATGGAGCCAATGGAAAATTATGAACCGATATTCACGAAATTTTGCAGTGTGATTTCTAGTCATATTAAACGATGACAGACCAAAATTTATTACAATAGCGTACTAAAGTGTTTTCCGGCAGTGGAGTTTATATGGCAAACAATGGACCGATATTCACAAAAGTTTGTGGTATTTTCAGTAATATTGAATGAATTTGTGCAAAATCCGTGCATTCCGCCACTATTAATCTTAGTTTTTGTAACAAAATAATAAATTTTGAAGGGTGGCTTTTCCACATTTTGGTTCATAACTCATGAGTGAGAAGATTATGGATCATTACTAGCAACACACTATATGGAAATGGTGCTCCAGGGGGTCCTCTTTAGGACCATATTAGTAGTATATCTGAAATAATTTTGAAAATTAAGAAAATTGAATTTTAAAAAATTGCTATTTTGAAAATTTTAAAAGTGGACTTTATGGACATTTGCAGAAATGGTGACAGTTACTAATGTAACACTATATAGGAATGGGGGGGAAGAGAGTACCACAAATATGGTCCTAAAGAACACCCCTTGGAGCATCATTTCCATATAGTGTATTGCTTGTAATATTCCATATTTTTCCAAAACGGTCACTTATCCTCGCCAGTAATTTCCGCAAAAAACGAAGTTTTTCAAATCTGATTCTCTGAAATTCCAAAATTAGACTACCAGAATCCCCTCAAGAACTATTTTCTTTTGTGAAACCGATTCCATTTCCCTGAAAATAATCTAAATAAACTCTTTGTATTACAGTAGCACTGTTAAACGCAATGTTAACTGCGTATAGTTGCTGTTGAGAAATTGTAGTGGATGCCTCCGCTAGTTAAATACGTATTTATCTTCACACACATTCATAACTCTTATCCTACTGAACCGATTTTTCTGTATTTCAAACACCAAACTGCTTAGGACAACTAGAAACAGTCTGACACCAAAATTGTTTGCGGATGGGCATGGCTTAATCGACTTAAAAATACTCAAGGACACAGAATTTATATCTTTACTTTATAGGGTCTTAGATGAATATAAAAAAAGTTTTACACGGAATGACAAACTAAGTATACCCTCATGCACCACTAATGATGGAAGGTACTTAAATATCAGATACTATCTGTTTGGTCCTGGCGTTGCTTGGGATTTTGCAAATAACATTTTAATACTGGAGAATTTTGTTAATAACTTGACCCCAGTGCTATCTACCGGGTTAAAATTTTATACAGGAAACTTATTTTTGTTTAATAAATATATTTTATAAATTTCAGACAAATCGTACCATAAACTAAGAAAATTTAAATATCACAACAACAGCGCCACCTTTCGCGGTTAAGCTTTAGAATAAGCCTGGTTCCAGGCTTAACTAATTTATTGTCCAAGGAATAAACGTTTTTATATATTAAAGCACCTCCCATACACAGAAAAAAACACTCGGGATAAATCAAGTTTTTTATGGTTATTTTAAGTACGAGTCTTACTCAATAATGCAAGTAAGAATAACACTAAAACGTACACAAAACAATCCTTAATGGGAGTACTTTCGAAAATCAATCCCGGAATTTCTTGAACTAAGTATAAAATTCGTAAATCAAGTAAAAAAAGATTAAACTTTTCATTGTGTTTAACCCTCCGGCTTACGCATGTTTTGATTTTCTATACACATTGAAAAAAGGTCTGGCCAGACTCATGTGTACCACGAAGGGTTAAAAAGTAAATTTGAACTCTTGCATAACATAAGATTTCTAAAGTAAAAATCATATCGGGCATGATGTTGGTGTTTTATCATTTATCTGTAAGGTGTACTACGGGTAAGTAAATCAATCATAATATCTTTTTCTTTTTAATTCGGGATAAAATCAACTTTATAATATTTGAAACAAGCGCATTTGAGATACAATCTCATTTTCGGATTATTTAAAATACGAAATCGGGATTGAATGTGGATAATTTAAGTATTTTGCGATTGAAAATCCGTACTTGAATCAATCTTTCTGTACTTGATTCAAGAAACTCCGTACTGGCCGTACTATTAATACCGCTTCGGATTGATTTAAGTACGGATGGATTGATTTTTCTTTTGAGTGTAACAACGTTTTCTTTCTAATTTCTTTTTGGTTTTTTTTTTTAAGCACGAACTTTATAATACTTGAATCAAGTGAATTTTGAGATTGATTCAATCTTAGGTTTACTTAAATTAATCTCATTTTCGGATTATTTCAAGTATGAAATCGGGATTGAATATGGATAATTTAAGTATTTTACAGCTTCGGATTGATTTGAGTACGGATGGATTGATTTTTCTTTTGAGTATACCATCAGTAATATACTGTTTCATAAAGATCGGATCGGCGGTTACTGAGATTACCTCCTACCAAAAAAAAAAAAAAAAACATGACCTCTTTAAAATATTAGTATTAGAGTATAGATTGGTGAAATAGGCACTTAGTATTTTTCTTTAAAAGATCCCATTAGTGTAGCCAGTATTTGCACAATCTTCTGCTCTCTTCGCAGCATGGTGAAGAGTATACAAGATTCGGCCGAATATAGCACTCTTACTTGATTTATTGTAAGAACTTATATAGATTTTTAGAGAAGTTATTTATGAAAATGTATATTTAATTCCCGCAACTGAAAAAGGAAAAATTAACTTAAACCTTTAAAAGTTTTCAAAAATGACAAAACTTAGTTTTTTGCTTCTTTCATGTTTCGGAGACATAAAAAAATGTAAAATTCTTACCTGCTTTCGCGAGCAATAAAAACTATTTGGGAATAAAAAATCCTAATTTTTTGTTATTTTATTTACCTTAGTTTATTTTCGCAGTTATTCATAATTTTTATTTCCAAAAATATTACGTGATAAAAATTGCACAGGTTTTTATGGTGTTATTTGCTTGTAAAACTTTTTCCTGTAAAAAAAGTCGACAAATTTATGCTAGAAACACAATTGTGTCGTTCGTCGTTAGAACGAAGAACGTAATGACATAAATTTTTCACAATTCCGGCGGAAAAATAATTGGTTTTCTTTTGAAAACTAATTCAAGTTGTAATTCTTTTTTTCTCCTTTTTTAATGTTAAAATATTTTAATATGAAAACACAATTACAATTTCATTTTATATTCACTAGGACATAAACACGCACTAGCAATTAAAAATGAACACTTTCCAAATTTAAAGGCAATAGCTGACGGAGAAGAATTAGTACAGACCTAAGAGGGGAAAGCAAGGACAAAACTTACAACAACTATTAATAACCATATGAATAAGATTAAACTAACGAAAAGGGATAAATTTATCCTAGATAAGGTTAAGGATGCGGAGTTTTTTAAAACGTAATAGGAACATATTATTTTTAAAAGCAGATAAGGGTAATACGGCAGTAGCAATGAACAAGTATGATTATGACTTAAGAATTAATTACATTATAGAAGTAATAACAACTCAAATCGAGTTATGACAAATTTGGCTTATTACTTTTTACTTCTTCTAATCTAATTGCTGCGTCATTAAAAAGTTAATTAAAAATTAAAGTATAAAATCGCTAACACAGAACCTGCAATTATAAGCTAAATTCCCTGATTTTGGGCAACGGTTTTTCAATTTAAAAATGCTTTGCTGAGCATTTGCCGAAATCGAGTTAAGTTGTGAATGCCTGTGGGCACAGATATAAAAAAATTTAACAAAGATCCTACAAAAAAATTACAAAAGACAAATAATGATTTTTTTGAAAGACTTCATAAAAAAGGGGAGATCACAATTTCAGACAGAAACAAACTTAAGACAAGCACAGTGGTAACACCTAGACGGTGTTCCACAGATTCATTAGGATTTCATGCTAAGGCCAGTTTGTTCTAGTATTAATTCTCCTTCTTTTGAATTTTCGAAAAATATTACGAAAATTTCTAGAAAAATTACTGATGTAACATTATTTTAAAATTTTATACATTTTAAAGATAGATTAAGGCATATAAATATAATTGATAATCAAAAATTAATCTTTAGTTCCGAGTGCACTAGTCAGATCTAGCAATCATGTTATCCATACTAACATGATTTCCGCGAGTGGTCTAAATATGGAACCGTAGGTAAATTATGGACCAACCTTCACAAAATTTGGTTACATATAAAACGAATTTGTTGAAATTGAAAGACAATCGGTGCATTCCGCCACCAATTTATTTTAGTGCACACCTCTATTCCTACTGAATCGATTCTGCTGAAACTCAATTCAAAACTGCCTAGGAGAGCTAGAAACAATTTGACACCCAAAAAGTCAAATCGACTTAGAATTACTGAAGGTTACATAATACATACATTTGTATATACTTTATTACTAAAAAATTTATTAAAAAAGATTCACATTGAATGACAAACTTGGTATACCTTCATACACCACTGATAATTTAGGGTATGAAACTGTAAAAACATATTAAATACGGTAAATTATATTTCTCCTTCATGCTGAATTTGTTAAACGGTTAAATTGTTTCAGAATTCCTAATTCGTAGTGTTGAGTTTTTAGTTCATACGCGCCTTTTCAGAAATTGTATTCCCCTTCACTCAAAAAAAAAAAAAAATCAATCCATCCGTACTCAAATCAAGCCGAAGCGGTATTAATAGTACGGTGAGTACGGATTTTCTTGAATCAAGTACAGAAAGATTCATTCAAGTACGGATTTTCCATCGAAAAATACTTAAATTATCAATCCCGATTTTCGTACTTGAAACTAAGTAAAACTAAGATTGAATCAATAGCAAACCAAAAAAGTATTAAGAAAGAAAAAATTATTATGATTGATTTAATTACCCGTATTAGACCATACAGAATGATAAAACACCATGATCTTGGTTTTAACTTTAGAAATCTTCTCTACATATTTAACCAAAATTTACATTTTAACCCTTCGTGGTACACATGAGTCTGGCCAGACCTTTTTTCAATGTGTATAGAAAATCAAAACATGCGTAAGCCGTAGGATTAAACATGAAAATAATATACTTATTTCAAGAACATTTTGGGATTGATTTTCGAAAGTAATCCCATTTTGGATTGTTTTGAGTACGTTTTAGTGTTATTCGTACTTGAATTTTTGAGTACGACTCGTACTTAAAGTAATCATAAAAAACTTGATTATTTCGTATGAGCCGACGGTTGTGTTTTCGCCGCCGTCGTTGAAAAATTTTCAATTTTAGAAAATGTTGGTCGTCGTCAACGATATGTGTTACTGACGTTCTCAACGTCTGCAATGTGACATCGGCTTCGGGTGCAATGTTATGACATTTATAACGAAACGACGTTATCTCTTATGATAGTTTTCGACAAGAGTTAGAGACACTGTGTTTTCTCACTTTTCGAGAAACGATGGAATATTTTGTTTCACATCTTTTCGATGCGAGAAGTTCTCACTAAAGTTACAGAACATGGGTACTGATAAATATATTACACAATTATAATGCATTATTATTTTTTAGAAAAGAAATCTCGCATTAATGGGAGTTTATGTTACATAGTAGGTTGTGTAACGGTTTCTAGCACGTTGCCAGTTCTTCTCCATTGTTTTTGTTTTTCTGTCAAGGCTTTTTTCGTGTTTTGTGTTCTTCGTAAATTTGTGACCGTTTGGTAAAATTATGTGTTTAATAAAATAAAAAAAAGATATAAAACAAAATAAAAAAATTTGTCTGTTAAATAAGAAAGTAATGGAAATCGATACCTGTAGTCTTTTTTGTACAAAAAAAATATATTGAAAATTCTAATTAACATGTAAAAGTCATTCTCAGAATCCACATTTCATACAAAAGCACTTCTAAAACACTTACGCCTGTATTAATAAAAAAAATTTATATTTAATAAAGGTTTACCAAACAAATATTGTATGCAAATTTGTTAATTTTTATTAATCGTTTATGAATACGGGGATTAAACATTAATATTAACAGAATAAATCTCTTTGGTAAATATGACCTTCCCCCTGGCACTTTCTAGCATTGCGAAGTTTGGCTATACAAATAAACTATTATCGCTTCTTTCTTTGCTTCTCTTCTAGCGAGCACTCTGACATCTGCCTAAGAAAACAAGTGAGAGTGCTTTACTCGACAATGCTGAATCTTATATACTTTTCACCACGGTGCGATAGTAGCAGAAAGTTATATAAATACCGTTCTTTAAATATAAATAAATCTATTAAATGCCACGCCCACTTCTTCACTCTCGCCACTCTTTGATGTTGTCTTTTAATAACCAAGATGCTTGTACCTAATTTGGATACTTTGGCTCCAGCCGTTCTCCAGGTATACATTAAATTAAATAAAACAACAACAAGACATTTTTGGATAAAATTCGGGGCTGTCGTGGTTTTTGCTCATATCTCAGGCATTTCAACCCCATTTCAACGAATACAACGACAGAACGACATAAGGACCCACAATATACATATATACTTTATCGGGTATAAGAGCAATATTATAGAAATTTCACACGAAATGACAAACTCATACATATAACATGCCCTTAAATGCAAACGGACGTAACTACCTAAAAATTCAAAATGGAGTTTTTAATTGGTTGTGGTTTATTTATCAAATTATTATGCCCCTGCGATAAAAAATGGCGACTTTATTAAAGAAATTCAAACTCCAAGAACACTTTATTATTATTGTGGATTTTGTAATGTTTTTTGCTTCTCCTGTAAAAAAAATAAAGTGTAGTTACGTCCGTTTGCATTTAAGGTCTTCAATGAAAGGTATAAAAATTAAAAGATTATATTTAAAATTCAAATATTAAAAGACTAGTATTTTATAGTTTAAATGAAATGAACAATGCGGTTTTTGCCAAAGATGTTAAAATTTTGTTTGGCATTTTAAATATATTTTATGAGATTTTTAGTATCAATAGATTTACAAAATTAGTGTTCCACTTATATACCTACCAAATATCTTTATATTTAAAATTTTATTATTATTTTTTAAAAAAATTCCCCAATAAAAATATTGAATAAGTCCATTTTTATTACTACAAATAAAAAATGTGGTATACGAAATACAATGCAAGGGAAACAATAATAACAAATGTGACAAGATTTACATAGGAACAACAAAACGAAACTTGGAAACCAGAATAAAGGAACACAAAAATGACATCGAAAAACATAAACATACAACTGCCTTAGCACAACATATATTTGAAAACAACCACACAGCTGACTTCGACAATATACGAATTTTAGACAAGGAAAAAACAGAAAGAAAAAGATATACGTTGGAGAGTCTTAGAATTCAACAAAAGAGAGAAAAAACAATGAACATGAAAGAAGATACAGACAAAATAAGCGCAAGTTACAGGGTAGCAATAGGATAATTTATTAACGACCAAGTTTACATTACACAAATTAAAATAATGTCGATTGCAGATTTAATAATTAAAAATTATTTAGTTAACTTAAATTTTATTTAATGTAATATATACACACTTTAAAAGTAAGTAAAAATACAATTATATTTAAAGTGTTTATAACAATGTTATTAATAAAAATGTTTAAATAGATATTCCCCTGAAGAAGTCAACAAGAAATTGACGAAACGTTGGGAAAAAAATGTAATTAAATGTGTTTTAATTTACAATGAAAAAATTTAGGCCCTATTAGCTTACTAAAATCTCAACTTCAAATATAACACCTTGGCCAAAAAATAAATAAATAAAAATGCTAATGTTTAAAATAGCCATTAAAAATTAAATAAAAATTAACTACGATATTATTTAACCTTCCTCAGACTATGCGGCATAACTCTGCAAGAATAATTTTAATTTATTTTGGTGTCCCTTCGAAAACTCGTATACTACGTGCAGAAGTTACATTTGAGTCTTCAATTCAAATTTAACTATTAAATTGTTTTATGAAAAATATTATAGAGAAACAATAAATTGTTGCTCGATTTTACATTTTGTGCGGAATTGTTGGACACCCTTCGTTTCAGTCTTCTGTTTTATGAAATATTTCTAAGCGACATGTCGCATAGTGTGAAACAGGTTTTGTAATAAAATTTAAAAAAAAAAAAAAAAAACTAGCAAAGATTCCAAAGAAATATAAAAGTCGAAATGTCACACAAATTCTGTTTTATTAACTTGACGTGGGGTGCTTTTCTTTTAATGTGATCAGCTTGAAATTCCCATCTTTTTATCTTAACAATCATTCACATTGCCCTTCACATTTATCCTGAAAATTGTATAATTTTTGTTTTTATACTTAAACAAATGACCATAAAAATGTGTGTTTTTTTCGATTTAAAGCGAAAATAAAACCCACTTTTATTTTTGTTTAAAATATGGCTGACTGAATGAAAATTTTATTTCAATTTAATTAATTTTATGACAATTTTTTATGTTCATTTAGATCACAAGTGAAGAGTTTACAAATAAAATTTTCAATTAATTGATTAACATTTGTTTTCTATTCGTGTGTGTGTATGTGCGCGCGCGCGAACGAAAGAATTTTTTTGTGCGAAACACTTTTAATAATGTATTGCTTTTTCAGACGGTGGGGTCTGTTCATCAGCTAATGGCCTAAATGAAAATTTATTGAGGCAGACAAAACTTAAATATGAAAAGACTAAAAAGTCAATGAACTGTAAACAACGAGAGATAAAACAGAAATGTTGTTGCAGAAAAAACCGAAAAAAAATCTTTATTCTAAGACAAATTGCATAAAAGGCGTTAACCTGTGTTCTCACACCAACCTCGTAAATTTCAACTAATTAATATTAAATGAATAAACATGGCACTAAATGTTTAAAAGTTCGTTTTTAATTTATTCAATAAAATTATATTTGTTAGACTTAAAGCAGATGGTTTTTTTTTTCTTTCTTACCTTCCCGGTTAAAGTGGCATTGTGAAGTTCGTCCAAAGTGGGACGGTAGGCAGCTTGTATAGACATGATATTACGATAGTTATCCAAGCGTGGCAGCGCTTCTCTGGTAAAATGTCTAAAATAAAAAATTAACATAAATTAGTAACATAAAGTGCTAAATTAAAAATGTACTTACCGAAAACTTTTACCATATTTCGTATCATATTCATTGTCCAAAAGTTCACGATCCTCATTGGAATCATCGGAGTCTTCTTCATTTTGGGGCTCAACTTGAAAACGCGTTGTCTGCAGGTCCTTAAAACGCGATGGTTTATCCTTGTCACGAAAACTGCTTTTGATTGATTGTCTTGAAAGAGAACAAAAACAATTAAAATTAAAATATTTCTTATAACTTTTTTTAAATTATGAAATATTACTTTCTTTAAAATAACCAAATAAATTAAAACACAAAATAAAAAATAAAAAAATGTCTTAACATCCTTTTTGCAACAAAAAATAAAAACAACATTTTCACTAATTTATCAACCTATATTTAAAAAAAGAAATCAGAAAAAGGCAGGAAAAATCTGCGTTTCTAAAAAAAAGAAAGCCTAATTAAAGGAAATGTGTGAAAATAACACGTATAACTTTCCCTTAATTTGTCTACATTTATGGATTATCTTCTTTTCCTGTTGAAGATAAACACATGCCTTTATTTTTAATTTGCTATTTTTCTCGCTCTATCATTTTCCGCTCCTCAAGGCTAAATAAAGTTATATAACACATTGAAAAAACCATTCGAGCTTCCTAAGAAAGAGAAACACATAACTTACTTTTAAAAAATATAATTTATGAAGGTGGTTCATACTTTAAGGCATTATTGTGAAAAGGCAAAGTTTTTTTAAAATTCCCGATTAATATAGAAACGCTGCAAATATAACTTTGCTTGGTTGTAAAAGAAAACTCCACACTTTGATTATGGTAGTGAAGGCCCTTTTACACAATAATACTGAGTATAACGAAATGTTAAAAACTTAATTAAATTCAAAATGCATGATGGTGTGAAAAAAGAAATTGCACAAACGTATGGCACTCTCCATTTTTTTTTTAAACTTTTCTAAACGATAAGATTTTACATTTTATTAGAGTTGTATTTTTATAGAAGCACAAAAAGAAAAGCAGGGATGGAAAGTTTAAATTTTGTTCAAATATGTTTCTTTTTTTTTTGTTTGTTAGTTTTATTTATAAATTTCTTAAAGTCTAAGAAAAACAGACTAAAGTGGTTCGGTCCCCATACAAAAAAGAAAGTAGAGCTAGTCACCTCTAGGTTTAAATATTGGTTGAAAAAAATTCCAGAAAATTTATGTATTGCCACGCCTCTGGATACCGCCATTTAAGTCTTTTGTACACTGCGGTTTGTACTCCGATTCTTACATATAGCATATCTATCGTTGTTCTTGGCTTGTCTATAGCTTCATTTTTTCCTTGGGTGACATTCTTATCCGATATCAAATCCTGGGCGCCAGCTATGCCATCTCGGATCCTTCCCACTTAATGACAATATTTTTTAAACTTTGTACGTCTAGCTTTTAATATTCTCACATTTATGTCACACCCCACGATTAGGCTCGTTTTTTTCTTAACATATATATATATTGTATATCATTTGATTTCTTCGTGTCGCATACGATTGTTTATGGCTTCACTATGGCATATTTTTTTTCTTTATTTACTTTTTAATCCGACGTTGAATCTAACAATATCGAATTTAATAAAATTAGATGGCATAGGATTGTGTGCAATATTATCAGCGCAATCGCGAATAAAAATTACGCGTGGAATTTTTTTCTTTCCTTATTTTTTTCCTACAATAAAGAAAAATTCCTCGCGCAATTTCTATTTTTTCCAGAAAAAATTCCGTTGCAAAACAGAAGGGAGTTTATAAAAAAACTGTAAGTAGGATTTTTAAAGAGATGCTGAAAACAAGCTCGAAGTTGTGCCGTTTGGTGTAACCGATATACCTTTTACAAAAGAAATTTTTAATAATGAATTTGCAAGGTTACTATATTATTTTATTATTTCGAATTAAATTAATTTTTCTTTAATTTGCACAGCCACAACCAAAAAAAAAAATTCAATGTAAATAAGCAGAACAACTTCGGTGATGCAAACTACATATTAATATTTTTGTTCCCGCGGAATTAATAATTGGAAAAATTTTTTTTCTCGAGAAAAATTTTTTCCGCAAGAAAAAAATTCCTTGGGAATATTCGTGGTTGGGGTAAATATTATTTTTAATAAGAAAAATCAATATTATAAAAATATGAATGGTTTTCATATTACAAGATACCTTGTAAGGGTAAGGATAATGAAGTATGTAGTAAAGTATATATAGGTACCACAAAAAACAAATTAAGAACTAGATTAGCAGGACATAGATCTGATCAAAAATACAAAAATACATCTTCTCAAAAAACTGCATTGTCATTGCATTGTGCCAATTTCAATCATACACCAGATTTTGAAAATATAACAGTTTTAAATACAGAAACAAACTACAAACGACGCCTCATGTTAGAAATGTTGCAAATTATAAATATACCAATGGAACAAAGAATTAATTTAAAGACAGATACGGACAATGTAGCTCAAAATTACAGACATTTAATTTATAAGAATAAGATAGGAAATTAAATAAGTTTACAAAAATGTAATAGAATAATTTTTGTTTCCTGTGTATAATTTTTATTAATTTTCATAATTGACAATTTTGTTTTTTCATTAAATTTTGTTTATAAAAATTTGTTTGAAATATAAAAAAACCAAAAAATCCCATTGAGATAGCGAAATATTGGATAAATTTTAAATAAATATTCTTTATATAAAACGGACCTTGAGCTTGAGAAATTATATAAAGGAAATAATATAAAGAAGGTCGAAGAAATTAAGCTAAATAAAAAAATTTTATTTTTTTTTTTTTTAATCAAAGTTGTTCTTATTCAACTTTTTTTTACCAGAGTCGCTGGCGGGAATCGATTCCCCAACCTCGGAGCTAATAGACTTTTTTTATTTTTTTTTTTAATTTTTTTGAATTTTGTCTTTTTATTTTTTTAATCAAAGTTGTTCTGATTCAACTTTTTTTTTTAAACAAAGTCGCTGGCGGAAATCGATCCCGCAACCTCGGCGCTGATAGACTAGCTCACTACCAGCTAGCCTACTGGGGCAGTCTGGTTTTTGAATAAAAAAACTATGTTTTTTTATTATGAACTTATGAGCTTATTATTATGAGCTTATGAATTAAGTTAGTTATATGAAATGTAGTAAAAATGTGTTCGTTGCACAAAAATCTCTATATTCATCGAAGACAAGTTTTCATTATAGACATGTTTTGTTATATCTGGTGTTCGTTATAACCGACATTCACCGTTATCAATCGCAGCAAAACATTTCTGTTGAATTGTTTACATTTTTTTTCTCCAATTCTTCCTTTCTAATTTTAGTAAAATAAAATGGACCATATAACATAAAACGAACTAATTCTGATGTAAATTAAAAAAGGAAAGAACTTATAGAAAAGAGTTTATGTAAACAAATTATGACAACAACAAAAAAAAAAAAACAAATGAAATTTTACAACACATTCCCATACACTCAAAATATTAATCTTATATATAAATACGGGAACAATTTGTTTATGGTTGATTTTTAAGTATCTTATCGTCCACCGATTTTAATGAAACATATGTCGTTTGAAAGGTTTTTCTGTGTAGATATGCACAAGATAAATTTTTAGGATTAAAGGGTTTAAAAAGCGTTTAAATTTGCTTGCAAACACAGGCACATGCATGTATAAAAAGTAGTTATAATTATAATATAATAAAGTATAATTTATACTTGAAAACACACATGTATAAACGACGGTTGTGCTCTTTGTTGATCTCCCATAATGTTTTTGTTTTCATTTTGTACTTGCAAACACACATGTATAAACGTATTAGGACAGGGTTGCCGTTAGACATTTTAAAAAATAAAGTAGCGCAAAAACGTTGTTTAAGAAAATAAAAGTCGGAAACTTTTTTAATGACTTTTAACAAAGATCTGTGTTTCTATTTTTTACTTTGATAACATTTCATGAAAATATTATAAATTAAATACGGGGATATGTAAATATATTTTTTTTCTAAATTTTCGGAATTAAAGTATTTGAAAAGCGTTTTAGTTTATCTTACAGACACACTTACAAAGATGGGTGAGTAGTGCATTTTGCCGTTCTCTTAAAATGTGTACGTTTTTATTGTATAACGCACAGGTTCTCGCGAAAGGAAATGTCAAGTGGTCGAATTTCTGCCACCGGGCGATACTAGTACCTATAACATAAAACGCAGAAACTTTTCTATTTATGATGTAAATTAAAAAGGAAAGAATTTATAGAAAAGAGTTTATGTAAACAAATTATGACAACAACAAAAAAAAAAACAAATGAATTATTACGGTACAATCCCATACACTCAAAATATTAAGGATGATAAAACTTTTAAATCAAAAATGTTCATTTAAAAAAACAAATACCCAGAGAAAGTAGTACTCGCATTTTTTTATGGAAACATTTGTTGTCGCGTTAGTTTACGCAACTTCATAGAAAAAAGTCTCGGCAATGTATTTGCAATTAATCGAGTGAATTAAACGTTTACTTATATCACCAACATTACGGCAGAAAATGTTGTTAATATCAAAAAATATTTAATCGATAATATTCATTTGTTTACTGTAGCAAATTTAATTATTTTTTTTTAATTAATATCACAAGCTTTTGAAACGAAATTAATTGAATTAAAAATATAATCTGCCTTTCGGGAATTTTGTGGATAAAAAATTTTAAGCTTAGAAAAATATCTGGGAACCCTGGGAGACGCTTAAAATTTTTACGTATTCAAAACTCAGCTGAGCCAACAGTATTTTGTAAAACCCCTGCAGATAACGAGACTAGTCCATACATGCATGTAAAGAGTAGTCCATAAAGGAGTAGGAGTACTCCAAAACTACTCCAAATATATGGGTAAAAGGTGGTCCATTTAACATTACGATGTCCTAGGAGGGGACCATATAACCCACCGAAGAAGTCCCTAAACTACTTCATGGAGTACTAAAGTGGGTTAGTTTTAAAAGTACTCCATGTCACTACAGTATGGAGTACACTAAAGGGGTAGTTTCAGACCTACTCCATGTCACTACTCCATGGATTAACTAATAGGGCTAGTTTTAAAACTACCCCATGCTACTACGGAATGGAGTGGACAAAAGGGGTAGTTTGAAAACTACTTCATGCCACTACTGAATGAAAGGCTTAAAATAACTTTACGATTAAACTTTTTTATTTTTGTTTATTAAAAATAAAATAATAATAAAAACAAGCCTTTTCTCACCCATATAATATATTTATTAGACTGGCCCACGCTTGTATGGGAAAGTAAAAGTATAGTCCAATACTTTCTCCACAAGCTTGATTTTGTTTCTTTTACTAAAATATATGTGTATACCAAAAATTGGCTCAATGGGACAATATTTAGAGGTCGCGATGAATGGCAACTTATTTATATGTTTCACATTTTATATTACATGCATTTACTACTGGCTTATCATTATTGTATCACAGAAAAAATTCTCCAAAATTTTTCACCAACTTAAGCATTAATCAAAAACATAATCAGTTTTAATTAAAAATTTAATCAAGTGAATTAAACTTTTAATCAAGTGAATTAAACGTTTAATTAATACTATTAACTGTTTTAATTGATACTATTAATTTGTTTACTGGTGCAAATTTAATTAATTTTTTAATTAATATCACAAATTTTTTAATTGAAATCAATTCTTATTTTTTTCTGTGTACTTGTTTATGTATTGTGTATTACGAAGGCGATCTATTGCATAAAAATATGTATGTCTCAAAATCAATTTTATCTTACAGACGAGGAAAAGAAAGCAGTTACCGAAGTAAGTTTGTTTATAAGTCTTATATATGGCCGATACTGGAATGAAGCTCCTTTAGCAATAAATGCTTATCTTAATGATAAACAACTCGAAAACTATCCCAATGAAAAAATTGTTGAAGCTGCTGTTAAAGCATTTCTTCGACATCTATGGTATTTTTCTGAATATTTAATCGGGCTTACTTTTATCGATTCCAGAGTTAGATATAAAATTAAGAAAACAACGGTGAAAAATCTCCAGCTACCACCAAAAATAAAGCCTTAAAGAGACTGGACGGAAAAGTATTTTTAACTAACTATGCGATGATGGACAAGAGAAGGCACAGTCATTTCTTTCAAAGTGTCCTACAGAGTTTTTATTTCGATGAAAAAAATGCTAGCCCTTTAAAAGTTGTAAATGACTGTGCAGAATGAGGTGTTGCTTTGGTGACCCAATTTAACAGTTCAAATACGAAAAATGAAGAGCAAAAACAATATTTGCTTAGAATAGTTGATCACCATAGAAAAAAATTTCACGGGGTTTCTAAAGCTAATATTGCAAAAATGGCTATCGATAATTTAAAAAATTAATTAAATATGTGTTAATTTGTACTTAATTTACAGTTTTATTAATTTGTTTTTTTAAATATTTTAATTTTTAAATAAACAATATCACCATAAAAAATCAGAGTATGTTATATTTCTATCTAACCCCGAAAAATCATTAAACTATCGCAACCTCTAAATATTGACCGATTGTGCTCAAATTTGGACTAAACATTTTTAAGCACTATTCGAATAGGATCAGCGTTGTGGAGCGCGAATATTCGATACTTTTGTATTTTGGGCCACCCTAATATTTATATATGTATGTATGTATACGGTGAAGGACTTAAGTTTGCATGTTGTGTTATTTGGAAAAACAGGTTTATTTAATAAAAAAATTAGTGTTCCGTTTTTTTTTTAATTATCCTGACAAAAAAACCTAAGTTAAATTAATTAATTTGTCGTTTTAGAAAAAAAAACTTAATAACTAAAATATAGTATGTCATGCCTTTTTTCACAAATTTCACAAACTTTCCTCTTTCACTTTTAAATAAACAATTAATAATGGACACCATCAGGGCTACCAATGTGTAATACTGTAAACTATAGAAAAGTATACATCATGCAGTTGTTGGCAGTACTGCATGTTAATTTCTTATAACATGATCCATACTACAGTCCTTTGGACCATGTTGTGAGTAGTCCATTTAAGCCACAATGGACCACGTAGTCCAATATTATCTGTAGGGACTTATTAATTTGTATGTTCAAAATAAATAAACCCATTTCTCAAAAAATTATTTGGTATATCCTGAAATTTGTTCCTTTGCATTCATATTTTTTTTTTTTTTTTTTTTTTTTTTGCAAGCGAAGCTGATAAAAAAAACTTTTTAAACATTAAATTTTACCAAAAACTAAAGACATAATCCGTTTGAGTGTAAATCAATTTACTCAAAGAAAAAATCAAAACGTTTAAATTTTTGATCTACAAAAAGTTCTGTATTTAATTATGTTTTAAAGCTCATAAATTTAAACACTAGTTTACAAAATGTAAATACTAATTAAAAGAAAAAAAAAAACAAGAATAAACTGCTTCAAAAAGAATATTTCCTGTGCCCACACACAATGAAATTAAACAGAGATAAGAAAAACGCCCACATCATTTCTACAGAAGTATTCCTTTGTTAGACTTGAAAAAGAAAATAGAAATTGGGGAACAAAAGTTTAGCTGTTAACTCAGGAAAAATTTTAATTCACATTTAAATCGTGTAATTGAAGAAAAAGAAAACCGTTTTAGTTAATTCCTCCAATCCTGGTTAGCACGTAAGAAATATAAAAAGTTGTATGCATAGATACACACGTGTTTGAAAAATTGTCTATTAAGGCTTTTGTAATCAATTAACTGCTGTGATACTACAAAATAATTTCTCACCTGTTTTAAATAATGGTTTTTGGCATTTTTTTAGACAGTTTTTTATAAGAAATGTATAATAAATGCACTGGAATGTATGTGAGCCACCTTTAAGGAATAGGAGATAACAGTGGGGTCGTACATTTCTTCCTGTTTGCCTTCACTTTGATTTCGATTAGTGTCTGCTTCCCAATCTGACCAGCCACCCTTTTTTTTGGCTCATAAATTTTTGTTACGAATTTTTGTTCCCCTAAGGGGGTGGAGCAACCTCCCTAATAACTTATATTTTTATTACAAAAACTAGCATTAATTATTCTGGGCTCACCATAATAAAGTCATGTTATGAGTTTAAGATTAATAGAAGAGCTATTTGAGCTGAAAATTATCTAGATACATCAAATATATAACATATTTAAAAATTATATTAACGTTTAAAAGAATAGCTTGAACATTTAAGGGATCGGTATTTGAAGAGAAGCTGTATGTTTAAATCTGAACCGACCGATTCAACTATTTTGGGCCAAATTTAATATTAATACGAACATAATTAAATGGTTAATAGACAATTAAAACGTATTAACCAAATTTTCTAAAATTATCTAAGAACTGCCTCTTTTACTTTCCGCATAAGGTTTACTTGGACAGACAACCAGCCAAAAGGTTTTAAACTAAAAAGATCAAATATGAGAAGGACTCTCTTATTCAACAGAAGTGGAAAAATGTTTATTTTTTAAGCCCTCATATTTCCCAAAATTCGCCGAATTTCGCAAATAACATAAAGAGCTGTACTCTATTTATATTACGAAAAACATGTGAAATGTTTCTAGCAACATTTTTATTTTTCGTGCGAAACAAGTGCAGCTCATATACATAATTTCGTACGGAATTTTAAGCAACAGCTAATCATTTTTTGTAATTTTTTATTTTGTATTTGTGAAGTGGGGTTTATAACAAGCGTTTCAAAAAGAAAAATTTTAAAAAGTGCAAAAATTAATAGCAAAATTAAATTTTTTGTTTTTTACTTCAGAAAATTATTAAAATAAAATTGTTTTACTTTTTCTAATGACAATTATAAAAACACATGGTTTTTGTCATAGATGGGGGTAGTGCACCAGTTCAAAATGATTGCAATAATTTTGTTGATGTTGAGTAATGAATTGAAAATTAGCAATCTTACTAAACATGAGTGATTGTACTGTTAAAACATTTTGCGCTAAAAAAATTTTTTGATTTAAGAAAAATCAATCATCAGTTTATTGCAGTTTTTTTTTCACTCATTTGACTAAAAATTTTGCAACAAATTTAAAATACAAAACTTGTGTTTTCATGATGAAAGCCAAGAATTATTCCGTTATTGACAGAATTTTATTTAGTTTTATTTTCTTTAGTTTTATTTTCTGTAGTTTTATTTTCTTTGCTTATGCATATCATCAGAAAAATCAAAAACCATGCACATACAAAATTAAATTTTTTTTAAAATTAGTGATACATATGTATTATGTTTTTGTACAGCTTTTTGATTGCAAGTTAAAATTTTGTACTACACGTTTGAATTGAGAGCAGATTTTATGCAATGTGATTGAGTGCAGTGATAGTGATAGTGAAAAAATAGCAATCATCATAGCAATTTTTTGCAGTTTTATTTAGTGAGTTCATTGAATTAAATCAATCTTTAGTGCACTACCCCCAACTATGGTTTTGGTTTACCTTCGAAAATAATGTTGTTTACTTGTAACTAATAAAAACGTTAAGTTTTGAAAAGCCGCGAGATATATAACATTGATACATGACAAAATTTTCGTGTGAAATAATCAATGTTGCATTTTTCGCAAGTTCGAACAAAGTACTAGGCTTAAGTTAGAAACGTCACGCAAAGCGGAGAAGTTTTATCTGACACGGCCTTTAACATTTAAACAAAAACCCAGAAAGAATCTCTTAAACTTGAAGTTGATGGTTTCACTATTTACTGCGCAGAAAAGAAAAACAACAAAAAGCTATCACTTTGGACAAACTTAGCTGCATAACGGAAAATGAAAAAAAAAGTATTTCATTCCTAGTGGTGTAAAATGTTATCTGGTAAAGGCTAGTTTACACTATTATACTTTGTATTATTACATGTAAAATACCAAAGTAATGTAAAAGTCTGATAGTGTGAATGCATGTGTGATGAAAATGACAAGTATTATGAAAAAAAGTTTGACATGTCATACGACTTCATCGTTTTTTGAAAAATTTCTAAACAATAATACTTTTCATTGGGTCAGGATTGCATTTTATTTCATGTGTGAGTGTTTATACTTTGTGAGATGTTGTGAACACAAACTGTAATGTTAAATTAGGTTTTTTGACAGTCGCAACAAAACTCATTAGATTTTTATCTCACAAAGTATTATGGAATACGTAAGACTTGTGAGTTAGTGTAAACTAGCCTTAACGTGGTACAAAAATTTGTACTGTTTTTAAAAACTTTTTTTTTAACCAGGGACCGTAACGGTTATAAGTGATATCAAAAAAGTTATTTTTTAACAGTTATTTTAAGAATTAAAAAAAAAACTCAATCTTTAACAGTTATTTTTCAACGTAAAAATAAAAGGTCGAATAAACTCTTAAAAATGGAGTTTTATTTTGCCATCAAAAAATAAAACTCATTTAGGAGTTTTATTTTTTCTGTCTAAAAAAAAACTCATTTTCGGAGTTTTATTTTTTCCGTCTGAAGTAAAACTCATTTTAGGAGTTTTATTTTTTCCGTCTAAAATAAAAATCATTTTATGAGTTTGATTTTTTCCCAAAAAGTAATTTTAATTTTTTTGGGAATACAAAATTTCAAAAAATAAAACTCGTTTGAGTTTTATTTTTTCCGTCTCGTTTGAGTTTTATTTTTTCCGTCAGAAACAATTTTGCATATTAATACAATTTATTTTGCACTAAGTTCATTGCAAAAATCTGATTTTTTTCAATTAATTAATTTGTTTTTGACATTTAAAAATATTTTCAAGCAAATAAATTTTCAATTATCAAACACCAGCAGATTGGTCCGCTATATTTTCGTTTATTTGGCAACTTTTGTTTCTTTTTTGAATTTATTTATGTTTTACTCATAGTGAAATAAGTACAAGGTATGTTAACTGCGTAGAGTTGTCATATACGCTTGTTATAATATTATGGGTTTTAAAATTGAGAACAAATTTTATAATGACTATTCCTTGTATTTATTTTGCCATGGTTTTAATTATGATGCAGTAAGGGGGTGGGCTCACAAGGCCAGCTGTTTACAGCAGTGCTGCCACAACCAATACAATTGTTACCACCAACATTTTTTAAAAAATTACCAAATGTAAAAAAATATAACCAAATTAAGAGTGCATTTTATTAATTGAGAAAATCATTAAAATTTATTTTAAGTTGCATTGTAATATAAAGGTTATTTGCACTTTATAGTAAAATAATAATTATAAATCAAGAAAACAGAACAAGAAATGGAATTCTCTTACATATTAAAAAAATAACGGAAACTTAATTAAAAGTTTTTATTTAAAAAAAAAATATTTTTATTTTACAAGAGTTAAACCCTTTCTTCTCTTGTTTGTAAATTTTATTTCAAGTTTATAATTCTTATTATAAAACGATATTTGTGTAATTTTTCAGTATGATTTTATGCGCTTCCTACTTTAAGTACTACTTATCTTAACTACACTTAAAATCAAGAAAAACTACGCTCATTTAAAAAATAATTGAAAATCTCCATTGATTAAAACTTCATTTGTTTTTGATTTCAATATAAAATCACAAATGGCAATATTTTCTTAGCAAAAATCTTTAAACAAATTATTTGGTTGCTGTTTTGAAAGGAATTTTTTTGTTTTCGATAAATTATAAAAAACTTTTTTTTATTGGTAACAAATAATGAAAAAATCGTAGTACAAATTATTCGAGCCCGTAAATAATTGTATCAAGAAAAACATATTCGTACTTATTATAACTAATTTAAGAAAAAGTAACCAAAATGAAAAAAATATTCACATCTCCACATTGAAAAAAAATGTAACCAATTTTGGTTAGAAATAACCAAAAACGGCAGCTCTGGTTTACAGTGTTTTTCTTCGTGGTGTGTCGTTTGTTGGTGTTTCTTAATTTTTGTTTATTTATATTTTTTGTAAAAAATAATGTTTGTTAAATTAAACAAATAAAAAAAAGTCGTTTTAAAAAAAAAGTAAACAAATGAATTTTAATTAAGACAAAAAAATTAATCTCTTCAAAAGAGTTTTATTTTATGAAGGCGAAATGAGTTTTATTTAAGACGAAAAAATACTCGTAAAATGAGTTTTACTTTATACGGAAAAAATAAAAGTCCTCAAATGAGTTTTACTTTAGACGGATAAAATAAAACTCCACAGATAAGTTTTATTTTAGACGGAAAAAATAAAACTCCTGAAATGAGTTTTATTTTAGACAGAAAAAATAAAACTCCTCAGATAAGTTTTATTCTAGACGAAAAAATAAAACTCCTAAAATGAGTTTTATTTTTGATGGAAAAAATAAAACTCCTAAAATGAGTTTTATTTTTGACGGAAAATATAAAACTCTTTTTTTTTAAGATCACTACAGATTCTTAAACAGCTCGTCAGTTCGAATCTATTGGTATATGACACTATAAGTCTCCGTTGGCGCTAACATGAAGAGTTTTTATGTTAAAATTTTCCGAATAACTGTTATTTACGGTCCCTGCTTTAACTAATTCCCGCAATTGTTTTTAATCCAGGTAAGTCGCAATGCACACCGATCAATTCTGGCCAAAAATAATTTTTTTTTTTTTTAATTTCAATAAAATTTTGATGACAGATTATAGCTATACACATCAAAATATACAACTCATTTTCTTATTTGGCTCTTGGATAACTGTGTTGATGTTGATTTTTGTACTTTGAAATAAAAGTAAGCCATTATTTTTGCTTCAAATTTTTTAGTGTAACTTAAGACGTTATTTGTTTTTTGGATAAGTGAAGTGATTGTGAGTTACTTTAAAAATTAATGAAAGCTAAACAAAATTAAATTTAAAAAGACCATAACAAAAAAAGGTGTGGCTAGGAGAGGTTAAATGCTAATTACATCTACTTCTGCTTAGTATCAAAAGTAAGTATTATAAATTTCAGCTGCCACCACATGCCACCTTAGTAGCCAGAGTATTTTTGGGGACTTCATTTCTATAAGAGTGTATATAGAATAAGAAGGAATTTATGAATATTCAATTCCTAAGGGGTTAAAAATTGGGAAAAAATGGATGAAATCGGTTACCTTATATCTTCCCAATAAAAAAATTTATTATTTGCGCAGCACTTATGGTACTTTTATAAAATGCAGTAAAGTAAGTAAATGATAAGAGTTCAAGTCTTGTAAAAGAAAAATAACATTTCATGTGCTACGGCATTCCCTTACTACGAAGCAGGTTTGTAAGGGAGAATATTAAAAAATAACTGTAAAAATACATTCAGTGTGAAAAGCTGAACGCTACGTTCACCTATTTTTATATGCGTTGAATAAAGCGGTGGGAAGTGGGAACTCGCCATATAAAATGCATGTCTTCCGTAAGCGGTATGGTAAGCGAAACTCTTACATTTCTCCCTAATGAACCTGCTTCGTCTGAAGCTTAATTTTTTATTGGAATGTGATCTATCAGTGGCAGATGTAAAAAGCAAAAAATATCATTATTGAATCATGGTAGTTTTTTGAAATTTGTACATTTTGGGGACGAAAAATATGATTTTGATACTTTTTGGGTAACCCATTTATCTTCTAAAGTAATAAAGATAGATTTTAAATTTAAACTGTGTTCTCCATTCCTTAAGAAGCTCTGAAATACATTTTGGTACTTTTCGGAAATTAGAATATATAAATATTTTTGGTACTTTTTCCTATTCAGTTATTTATGTAAAAAATTTAAAATAATGTTAGTAAAATAATAATTTTATATGATGCCATCATGTAAGACACATATTTATTACTTATTCAGTTGTGGATACATGAAAAGGAAAATGGGATAATCACTATCAACCCACCCAAAAAAAAAACAAGTTAGAAAGTATAGTCGGTTAAGCCCGGCCATATGACCATGGAATATTAAAACAATTTTTGGGACTGTATCCTATTTAGGACCTGTGGGTTATTATGGACCCGCCTGAACAAAATTATATTATGATGAGGTTAAGATTCATGTAAAAGATCTTAGTGCCAATTATTTGGATATCTTCATATATATGAGATTTTAGGATTGGAGTTTATATGGGACATATGGTTAACTTTGGACCTACCAGGTCCTTTATGTTCATGTCCAAAATTTTAGCGAGGGATAAAATACGCTATTCTTAAATCGGACACCAAATTTTAGCTATTTAACTACTTAAAGAAATTAAGAAGCTATGGATTTTTAGGCGGAAATTACCACAGAGCAGTGTATCAAATTAATATTATAAAAAACTTAAAAAAAACAAGTTAGAGTGCTATATTCGGCTGTGCCGAATCTTTGATACCCTCCACCGACAGTTCGAATGTTTAAGGAGTAATATCTGTATGATGTCTTTTTATTATTATTATCTTAAACTGTGACGATTTGTTATTAATTATGGTTTTAGGAGACTAAACTGTTTTCCGGGAGTAGGGCATATATGGGGCCTAGGGTAAATTATGTACCGATCTTCACGAAATTTTACAGTGTCATTTCTAGTCGAATAAAACGGACTTGTGCAAAATCTTATGTCATTCCGTGCATTTTTGCATCATTTATGTTAGTTTTTGTAACAAAATTATTAAGTTTTTGAAGGTGGTGGTTCCACATTTTGATTCATAGCTCTGGTCCTACTGAACCGATTTTGCTGAAATTCAATCCCAAACTGCTTAGGATAACTACAAGCAATTTGACACCTAGTTTGTTTATTTCTTTTGAGTTTTTCGAAAGTGAGCGTGTTTTCAACAGACGGACAGACGGACAGACGGACAGACAGACGGACATGGCTAAATCGACTTAGAATTACTCAAGCAGCCAGAATATATATACTTTATGGGGTCTGAGATGAATAATAAAAAAGTTTCACACGGAATGACAAACTTAGTATACCCTCTTCACAACTAATTGTGGTGGAGGGTATAAAAAAGCATTTAAAGATAACACAGGCCAACACTCAATTTGCTTCTTTGAATTTATCAACTGATTCTAGTTAATTTTGGTGCGCTGAATTCAAATCTGTAATCAGTTTGTCTCTATCAGCTCTAGTTTTCATGATATAGCTTTTTTATACCCTCCACTTATGACCTCCATTTATGACCGTCTGTTAGTTTTTTCAAAAAATTTTTTTCATCAAAATTTCTTATTTACAGTTATGGTAGTTGCAAAAAGAAAACATTTTTTCCGTAAAAAAATTTTTTACCCAAAATTTTTTTTAATTCAAATATTTTTTTCGTCAAAATTTTTTATTTACTGTTATAGTTATTGCCAAAAAAAAAAAAAATTCCCAAATTTTCTTAAGTAAAACTTTTCAATATTAATTTAAAAAAAAAATAAAAAGAAGTAAAACTGTTTCATACAGATATATTAAAAAAAATTTTTTGAGAAAACTAACAGACGGTCATAAATGGAGGTCTTTTTTTTAGTTTTTTCATTTTTTTATAAACATAAACATAAAAAAATATATAAATTTTCATATTTTTCGAATGTGTATTATAAGTCAAATTACAATTTTTAAAAGATTTTATACTTTAATAGTCTTATTTCTTCAATATTTTCCAGGACTATTTTTTATGCACTATTAGCATTTTCGTTTGAATATTTCTGTTACACGGCTTACTTTGTACTTTGCTGGAAAATATTGAAGGAATAAGACTATTAAAGTATAAAAGCTTTTAAAAATAGTTATTTGACTTATGCCTAAAAAATCACTGATGGTTTTAACGCTGGTTTGGGTTTAAACTCAACAACTATAAATCAATGTCCCATGTATTATATGTTGTTAAAAAATAACATGTGGCAGCACTACGAAAAATCTTATTAAGTAGTTTAAACGCTAAATTTAATGCGTTTAAAGATGGTTTATATGTTTAGTGATTTATTGATATGTTGGTTTAAAAACATTTTAAACCAAAAATAGGGTTTAACTTGCTCTGATTTCTTAGCCCTTAGAATTCAGATTCGAATAATATGAAAATTTATATAATAAATGTTACTCACCATGAGAAATAAATTCCCAGATTCTATTAAAAATTTTATTTAAGGTATTAAAAATGTAATTGAAATTAAATCACAGTTAAAATATGTTTGTATCAAAAAAAAAACTAATTTTTTTTTTAAAAGAAAATCTTAAAAAAAATAATTAAATAAAAATTCTAAACTGTCATATTTGTCTTTAATATTAATTGAAAAATGTATTCTATTTATATAAGAATTATTTTTATTTCTAATTGCACGGATTAAATTTCATTGAATTTTACAATGTCAATCACAGAATGAATATTCATAATTTATAATTTTATATGTACTTTTTTATTTATTTTTGATTTGAATTTAATACAATTTGTAGAAATATTATTTGAATTTTCAGGTTTCTAAATGCGTATTTAATTTGATATAAATTAAATATTTATTTAATATAATAATTTTTCAATTATTTCACAAAGTATGTTAGTATTTGATTGACTTAACACTTACATTTTTTTTTTTTATGATTACTTTAAGTACGAGTCGTACTCAAAAGTTCAATTACGAATAACACTAAAACGTACTCAAAACAATCCTAAATAGGATTACTTTCGAAAATCAATCCCGGAATTTCTTGAAATAAGTATAAAATTCTTAAATCAAGTAAAAACAAGTTAGAGTGCTATATTCGGCTGTGCCGAATCTTTGATACCCTCCACCGACAGTTCGAATGTTTAAGGAGTAATATCTGTATGATGTCTTTTTATTATTATTATCTTAAACTGTGACGATTTGTTATTAATTATGGTTTTAGGAGACTAAACTGTTTTCCGGGAGTAGGGCATATATGGGGCCTAGGGTAAATTATGAACCGATCTTCACGAAATTTCACAGTATCATTTATAGTCCTATAAAATTGTGACGAGCCAAAATTTGTTATGATTGCATTATTTTTTACGGTTTTAGGCGTACTAAACTGTTTTCCGGGAGTAGTGTTTATATGGGGCTTAGGGTAAATTATGGACCGACCTTCGCGAAATTTTACAGTGTAATTTCTAGTCGAATAAAACGGACTTTTGCAAAATCGTATGTCATTCCGTGCGTTTTTGCATCATTTATGTTAGTTTTTGTAACAAAATTATCAAGTTTTTGAAGGTGGTGGTTCCACATTTTGATTCATAGCTCTGGTCCTACTGAACCGATTTTGCTGAAATTCAATCCCAAACTGCTTAGGATAACTACAAGCAATTTGACACCTAGTTTGTTTATTTCCTTTGAGTTTTTCGGAAGTGAGCGTGTTTTCAACAGACGGACAGACGGACAGACGGACAGACGGACAGAAGGACAGACGGACAGACGGACAGACAGACGGACATGGCTAAATCGACTTAGAATTACTCAAGCAGCCAGAATATATATACTTTATGGGGTCTGAGATGAATAATAAAAAAGTTTCACACGGAATGACAAACTTAGTATACCCTCTTCACAACTAATTGTGGTGGAGGGTATAAAAAAGATTAAACTATTCGTTGTGTTAAACCCTCTGCCTTACGGATGTTTTGATTTTCTATACATATTTAAAAAGGGTCTGGCCAGACTCATGTGTACCACGAAGTTTTAAAAAGTAAATTTGAACTCTTGCTTCTCATTTAGTTTATATTTTTGGTTTAATATGTACATAAGATTTCTAAAGTAAAAACCATATCGGGCATGATGTTGGTGTTTTATCATTCTGTAAGATGTAATGTAACTTATATTGGTTAAAACCGCAACCAATTTTTAAACCTACGTCCGTTTTTATAAGGATTAACTAATAACACAGTGCAACAAAATTCGGGTCATCGCCGCCAGCCTCAATACTTGCAACGCGAAATTAGACCAGACTATTGGTAGAGCAAATCTGCTAAATCGTGCAATGTATGTAAAACGGGTTTTCGAAAAATTCAAAAATTTCAAGGACCGGAATTTCGAAAATCCTTTTTATTTACATTGCACGATTTGTTGGTCTTAAAAGACCCCTGGTGAAATTTGATGCAAAAAATATTCGTCGAACATTTTAACCCTCTAAAGTGTCGTTTTAGTATACTTTTGAGTTGAAGTTAAAAAAGGACAAAAATTACCCCTTAAAATGAGTGTTAGAGG
Organism: Pollenia griseotomentosa; assembly: GCA_963931875.1. NCBI lineage: Eukaryota > Metazoa > Arthropoda > Insecta > Diptera > Polleniidae > Pollenia > Pollenia griseotomentosa. The sequence goes on along the minus strand of OZ007562.1, from coordinate 187,923,901 downwards.
GTAAATATATTTTAAGCAAAGAATCCCCATACAATTCCACTGAACACATCTGAAATAGTCATTTAGCTCAAAAGTACAATTAGCATATTTTTTTGACTTATACCAAACGACTTTCCAAGAAATTCAAAAATTTCAAGGACCGGAATTTCGAAAATCCTTTTTATATACATTGCACGATTTTTTGGGCTTAGAAGGCCCCTAGTAAAATTTGATGCAGAAAATATTTGTAAAACATTTTAACCCTCTAAAGTGCCGTTTTAGTATACTTTTGTGGGAAAGTTAAAAAAAGGACAAAAATGACTCTTTAAAATGACTGTTAGAGGGTTAATATATTCTAAGTAGAGTTTTTTTTCTGGACTTTTTCGATTACCGGGAAAGCGGGAAATTTTTTCAAATTTCCCGGGATCCCGGGATCCCGCTCCATATAAATCATACAAAGTAAATTTTGTTATTAATTAATGAAAAAAACTTTTATAAAAAAACGTAAGGGAACTCACGGCTTTATTCCCTATTATTATGCTTTTATTCAGTATTATTATGCTCTGGATACAAGATAAAAGAAACTGAAGTCAATATTTTAGACTTGTTTATAGTTTACTAAAGATTTTTTGCCTGTTACGAGTAAAGAGCAAAGCAATAAAAGCTTCTAAGTATAAACATAAAAAAGTTTGACATTAACAGCAAATAAACTGTCTAACTTTTTTAGAGGGAAAACATCAAAACTTTTCGAAAGTCTTTTAACCTTTATCCATAGAAGATTGAATAAAAAGGAAGGAGAGAGAGAAAAACCCTAATTTTGCTGTCAAAAACAGGGTTGTCAGATTATATTTTACCTCCATCTTTAAATAGTTTATAGGTCTGTCTGCGTACTTTTCCAGTAGCAAATACTCAGTAAATTTTTTTGGGAGAGTAAGACCAATTTTGCTCTGTCGGCTGAAAATATCTCAAAAAGCACGCAGACAGAATCCAGTGAAATCTTGCAAGAAAACAGCTGATCGGTGTGTAGGCAATTGAAATGACAAAGCAAAATTTAGCAAAATAGCGACTTTTGGGAATTTAAAAACCGGGAAACAAAAATACCCAAATAATGGGATTTACCGAATGAAATCAAAAAGTTAGCGTCGAATTTAGGAATTTAAAAGGGGAAGTATAAATATTTAATATTTTTAACAAAAATACAAAAAATAGTTTAAAAAAAAATTAACTTTTTGGAACAAAAGATTTCTGGGTTCGATTTTTTGCAGAATATATACAGTTTGGCTGAGTTCCAAAACATCAATATACTTTGCAGCACAAGTCAAAAATGTATATTCAAGTTTAATAATGCACAGCTTTTGTATTATGTTCTCATTAAATAACCTACACGGTTGCATTGTAGCATGCATTTAAAAAAGATAGTTGCTTTGCAACCGACGTTTTGGAACTCAGCCTTTATACCGTGCAAAAGCTTGTGTTCCAAGGGATAAATCAGTAAAGCTTTGTACTGACCATTTTGGATGCACCCAAATATCTCGGGAACTAACCGAACGATTTTTTGCACGCATTGCTTATTTTGTTCCTAAATGTGTATTTTTTTTATTTGTGCTAACTATTTTTTGTATTTTTATTAAAAATATTAGTTATTTTTACTTCCCCATTTTAAATTCCCAAATTCGACGCTAACTTTTTTTTACTTTTGGAAATCCCCCTAAATTCCTAAATTCGACGCTAACTTTTTGTTGTTATTCTGCAAAAGACCATAATTTGGGTGTTTTGTTTTCCCGGTTTTTATATTCCCAAATTCGACGCCATTTCGTCGACGCTATCTTGGCACACGTAATAAAAACAGCTGTTCAAACTAGTTGCAAAATCTTGCAAGTGGAAATTTCTCCAGTAATATTTTGTAAGTTCTCTAACTTCCAACTGTCAAAAAATTCTCTTTTTGGCTCTCTCGCTGCAAGAGATTTGGAGTACACAGACAACATTTTGTAATATTTTGCAACATTTTTCACAAAATGATGCAAAATATGTGTACGCAGACAGACCTATTATAAGATACACCTTTTACATTAAGATTTGTGATATATTTTCTAATTTAACTTAATTGAAACTAATCAATATTTATTATTTGTATTACCTTTGATGTAGATACTTAGAAAAATTGTTTGAATCATCGATGCTAAAGATCTCTATCAGACACAGACACACATTTATATATGTCTATAACGAGTGAAATTGAAAAGTAAAAAGTTTCTAGACACAATTAACTTTGTACAACAGAGACATTTGATTAAAACTCAAACTGCTAACTTTATACTGGAATTATCCTAAAGTGTTAGGTGCGGTTAAAGACTATTTCTTATTCCTTTTTTTTATTCAATAACCAAAATTTCATAATTTTTTCTTCAAGTTTATTCGTAAAATAAGAAAACTAATTTTTCTCCTACCCTTTGCTGGGCAATTGAAAGGTAATCGGATTAAATTAAAACATTTTCCTTTAAGGGGTATCGATTATTTGACAAAATAAAATTGTTTGCATTTTACCAATCGTTTTTTCATTTTCCTTTTAATTCCTATGAAATTTGAAAGAGAAAAGCATTTTACCAATCGCTTTTTTCCTTCTGTTTGGATTCCTGTGAAATTCGTAAATGAACTTTTTAAATACATGTAAAAGATCTTTTAAGACATTTTTTCTGACAAGTTAAATCCATTTTTTTTGGCATTTTTTCATATTTGCCAATTAAATCAGGTAAAACAATGAACTTAAAAAATGCAAATCAACTTACTTTTTCATTGGAAAAGCACTCTTGAGAGGCGGGATAAAAATGAACTTTATACAACAAATGCAAAAAATACGTTGAAATCAAGTTTATCTTCTACTGTTTATTAAATAGAAAGACGACACAAGTATGTCTCCTCACTTTTAGTGCTGACACTTAAGTGTCACTTGTGTTTAAGCGTGTGTATGCATTTGTTTGTGTGTGAGTGCGATTCTATATATGCATACAAGTTCAAACAGGTCAAATGTTAAGGATTTCAGTTAAAGGTTAAATACACTTTATAGAGATTTATTAAAAACGGTTTCTGAAAAAATAAAACAACATTTGCTTGTTTGGATTGAAACGATTAATAGTCCTGATGTGATTGTTTTGTTACTTTTTTGGAAATTTATTTCACCGTTTCTTGTAGAAGTTTTTGTATTCAGCAAGAACCCTTTTGTAAAAAAAAGATTTGTCAACTTAAAAGTACGTTTGGGTTTAATTTATTTATTGAACTAGATTAATATTTTAGTGTAATTTTTGAATATTTATTGAAGAAAAAAAAAAAACAGAATATAAACTAACAATAACTCTGGTCAACACACGTGTCGGATTGAACAAGCTTAGGTTTTTTTTTTCTTTCGCCTTATACGTTTTCCCAAGGCGAATTAATTTAAACGGCGGTGGCGATACTACAGCAAAAACAAAACCAAAAACACAACATTGTATTTTATTTGTTGCTTTCGTAGGTCAATATGTCAGAAACACAAGCAACTTTTGACATTGCTGTCACTCTAAGTAAAAAAAAAAGCTCAGCTGTGCTTTTAACGCCACCTAAAAAATGAATTCGCCTTTCGTTTAGCATTAATAGCAAAAATGTTGATTCCTCGCCTTGTTTACAGTATAAAATACGAAATGGTGAAAATGACTAAAGCAGACCATACATGATTCAATTCAATTGTCAACTGAGTCGGTTGTTCTCCAAATCAAAGCGTGTATGGCTTTGTCAATTGATTAGTTTGACAGTTGTCGAGTTGGTTGAAGAAAAATCAAAAGATTTTGATTTTTTCAAGTTGACTACTAAGTCTTTCAATTCGATTGTACTGTGTGTGCTCGAGTCTCTTGATTAGCTGTCAAAATTAATTTTTGTAGTTAAGTATTTTAAAAATTGTCTTTTATTTCATAAAATTTTAAAATAAATTTAAAATCTTTCAATTCAGTTGATGAAGTTGTCAACTGTGTTGAAAGACTCAGTTGACAACTGAATTGAACCGTGTATGGGGCGTATAAGGAGGTACCGCACTTCGATGGAAATATTTTGATATTCCTTTTTTAACTTTGTTGAATGAACAACAGGAACTACACTATATTTGTTGGCATTGTGTAAGAGGACACACTTTATTAAGAGCCGTCTATAAAAATACGCCATTCATTTGGCTGGTATTACGAAGGAACCATTTCGAGAATAAGGCCTTGCACATGCGATCAAAGAAACAATATAATTGGGCTATTCACAAGGTAGTCATAACATTGTAAAGTCACATGTCTTAAGATAATTACAAGAAATATATATGACTGCTGTGGGCAAGAGCTTATAATTTAGATTTCTAATGTACAGTTACGACGAAATAATGAACACAGCATTAAAATTTTTATTTTGTTTCAAGCACATCAATATTTTTTTTAAACAATTGTAAAATATTATTTAGGACATTATGACGATATGACTTGATAGCACACCTCGTGAATAGCCCAAATATAACGACAGAACGTCACTTTCGTGTCTGATTCCATAAAAACGAAGCTTGTACATCAAAAAAATTTAAGGTTATTCAAAATCTCTTATCAAGTCATTCAATTTTTCTTGGGTAAAAAGTTTTGGCTCTGTTGACGGTATTCCTTTAAAAGCACTACTCACTCCATTCAACATTCTCTTAGATGATGGTATTGAATAAAATGTTGGAACATGTTCACGTTCACGTATCAAATAATAAGGAAAGGGTATTCTAGTTGCTTCTAAGTGCGCTAACTAACACAGCAGAAATAACTGTCATTGAAGTGATTGTTTTGGTTCTTCTCAAACCGCTTCTTTGACTAAATAAGGCTGCATAGTTTTTATTTTTTGTGCTTATCAGTGTTGTTAATTGAGACATTTAGTAGCTAAATGGCGGCATTTTTTATCTTGTAACGGATAAGAAAGTATTGGCGGTCAAGCCGGACAATATGATACCCTACACCAAAGTATATAAAAACAATGGCTGCTTGTGTTCCTTATTTGGATCAATGAGCAATAATGGACCCGGCTGAACAAAATTATGTAAAAGTTCTTTGTGCCGAATATTATTTAAATATCTTCATATATTTGAGATTTTGGATGGGAGTCTATAGGAGGCCTATAGCTTACCTTGGATATAACAGGGCAACATTTTGTCATGACATAGTAGCTTTTAGGGTATTCAGTTAATTGATTTATAATTATTCGAGGTAAAAATGTAATCGAATAATAATCGAACAATTTAATATTTTTCGGTCAATTTTCGGTCAATCCAAAAATTATATCTGAGGCATTTTGACAAAACATCTTAAGTCAAATTTAAAAAGTTGCAAAAAATAGTTATTTATCATATGAATTTTCATTCAAAAACATTTTTGTTAACATATTTAAAATTTTGTACTATTAACAAAATTTTTATTTAATTTTGGTTTATTTTATTTTTTAATAAAAATTATTTTTTTACCGCGATTTTTTTCTTTTTTTTTTTTTGGAAACTTATCTTGTCTCGACTTAAGATATTTTGTCAAAATGCCGCAGATATTTATTAACATAAAAATTTTATTGAAAAAGTAACAACAATTTAACAAAAGGTACTCCGGTAGGCTAGCTGGAAGTGAGCTAGTCTATCAGCGCCGGGGTCGCGGGTTCGATTCCCGCCAGGACTCTGGTCTCTTTCCTGCAGACAAGCGCAGAGCTTCGCGGGGATTCGCTTAGGGAATTAAAAAAAAAAAAAAAACTTCATGCAATAAAAGAGGAAAACTTCAAAAAATAAATCAAAATTTCAGCTAATCTTCTAAAATAATCTTTCAAAAAGAGTTTAAATGTACTATTTCTTTCTTTTGTTTTAATGAAACTTGATTCAGAAAAGATTCTTTCACTTATTGTTGACGTTGGAGAGATTAAAGGTAAAGCGTTATAAAGCATATCCAATTTCGTTGTTCTTTTTCTCGTCTTTTCTAAAAATTGACAATGTTCCATTATACCACTTCAATCTTATTGATTTTTTAACAATTTTAATAGTCTTGTTAAGGCCTGGTAGAAGGTTGTTTTCATTAGTATCAAAAAATCATCTTCTTCACCTGAATCATTGTGGTAAAAGTCTGTACTAAACAATCTTAAAAATAAATTACATATCAGTCTATATTTAAAAAAAATTTTACTCGAAGGAAATTTAACTGAGTTAAGAAACAGCAAAAGGGCATTTAAAACTTACCGAAAAAACACATATTCGATTAATCGATTAAAATTATTCGAGTTATTCGTTAATCGAAAAAAGCGATTTTAAATTATTCGATCAGTTAATCGCCTAAAATTATTCGATTAATCGAACAACGGTTAGTCGTTTGAACACCCTACTAACTATCGTAAAACTAATTATCGCAAATTTTTATGTTAATAATAACATTTAAAATAATAATATTTGAATGTTTTTAATTTAAAGCTCCAGGTCCTTCTTTTTATTATTTGTATTATTTTTAATATTGTTTATAAGGTTAGCGAAATATCAAGAAAATAATTAATTAAATAAATTTTTTTTATATAAAAAGAAGGACCTGGAGCTTTAAATTAAAAACATTCAAAATATTATTGAAAAAGGTCAATTAAAACTGATTTTAAATAATAATATTTGTTATATTTGTTTGGGAGCTATGGTCAAATAGGACCGATTGCAATAAAATAAGTTTGGACCAAATAAAATCTAAATACCAACATAATAAGATGGTTTATGGACACAAAGACCCTATTCCGGATAGAAGCTTGTATAGGGACTGTGTGAAATTATAGACCGATTCGCCCCTTTTTGGTCCTTGTGCCAATGAACAATATGTCATCAAATTATCTCCAAAATTGCTACCTGTACTTTGCGCACAAGGTTTACATGGACATCCAGCCAGCCAGCAAGACGGACGGACATCGTTAATTCGACTCAAGAAGCGATTCGGCATACTTGAATGTGGCTCTAGAACCAATATTTAAGGTGTTACAAACATCATAATAATAATATCCTCTCCACTATGGTGTGGGTGGGTATAAACTAAAGCCAATAGACATATTGATTTATGTAATTTTAACTTAACGTACAATTTTACTTAATTCATTAAGGCTAACGGCATATTTTTTTTTTATATAAACATTTTTAAATTTTTCGTACTTATGTCAACCATCTCTTTTTTTTTTTTTTTTGTGTAATAAAAAAAAACTCGTTAATTGTTAGAAATTGTTTGCTAAAAATTTAGCCAATTTTGGCCATCAAGAGTTTACAGCACTGGTGCTAATACGGTTTTAAAGGGTATAATAGCCCTGAGCTGATGTTCGTTTATACAAACACGTACACAACAGTTCACTGAACTTTCTTTTAGAACATAAAAAATTTTTAAATCAAATTAACTTGATTTGTATGTGCAGCGGATCAACTTAACAGAAAATTTACTGGTTTATTTAATATTCCAATTATTTTTAAACTTCAATACTTCTGTAAGCATTTTAGATTATTTCAATACATAAATAAAATATTTATTTTCATTCTAGAAAAAAAAACATGTATGTACTTAAATATTGCAGGTTTCAATTTCAATTTCGAAGGCAATTTATTGTATTAAAAGAAAAAATAGCAAAAATTGCTTTAAAAATAAACAGACATTGATATTAGAATGACGACAGCACGTGCAGACAATTGCAAAGAGATTTGCCGCAAGATATTTTTGACAAAATACGAATATTAATAATCAAATATTTAAAAAAGATTTTATTTATTGGCCAACAATTTTTCGATTACATTCAGTGAGTTATACTCTGTTTAAATGAAACTAAGTTAAATGCTTTCTCCTCCAAACATTAACATTTGTTTTCCAATGTTATAATATTTTAAAATCCCTAAAGTATGCTTTAAAAAATACAAATAAAAGATGTAATGATATTTGTCACAGTACGTTGATTATGCAGTAATGGCGGACATGGGGTCGTATGAATAACCATGAGTTCATTCTTTGTTACTCATACCACCACATAAATATTAATGATAGGAAGTGGTTATCATTAATTAGTCTTATTGGGATTAATTTGTTTTTCGTTCGCATATTTTATAGAAATTTTCTTAAAAATAAAGGAATAAAGAAAATCAAATAAGCTGGACAATTTAATACAAAGTGATTAAATCACTTTAAGACTTATTATGATAAATTGGATTTGATATTTGGATGATTATTTAGTGGATATATTATTGAACTACTACAAAGTATATTGAACTAGTTTTGTGCAAAGATTTTCAAGTTAAAAATGTTATGCAACCGCCTGCAATATTCAGTAAATATAAATATTTTTATATTTTGTATGGTGTTCTTCTCTTGTACACCTGTGTTTTTATGTGAATTTATTTTTATATTTTGGCTTTAGATCCTCAAATTATAAAATAAAAATAAAACAACATTTAAAAACCTGCTATTTCCGGTATTTTGATTAACTTCTTTAGCCATTAGCACAAATCTGTTTTCAAATTAACTAATGTAAAAAAATTTCCAATTTGATGTTTTGTAGTCTGATAAAAAAAAGAAGAAAAATATATGTATAAACGAAAAACTTATTTAATTTTTTAACCCCATAATGACTTTTGGCTCAACCTGCAATACTTCTCCCGGCATTCATAAAGTTGGAAGCGGAAAACTCATATGAATATGATTCTAATTAATCATGCAATATTGCAAAATGATTTTTTTTTTTATATAAAGACATGTTTACAGCAGTTCTTAACATTTCGAAAAATGTATTAGATGGACTGCTAGTTATCGAATGCCATGATTTCAAATTTCGATACAAAGTTTTTTTATAGAGTTCTGCAATCTCCAATAATACTATTTCGATCAAAGTCATTCCAGCACGATTGCGACTGTTTGGCCCCAGACATTTCTAAGATGAGATTCTTGTCCCTTATTTTGTCTTTATTGTACCAGCTTAAAAACTATTACACAATTTGCAAACCAATGCCATTACAATTTATCCCAAATTTTTTTATTTTTTCTAAAAGCTTTAGTTAGAAATTTTGTTGGAAATTTAGTCTACACCCAGAGAAAAAAACATGTTTAAATATGGTCACCTCCAACAAAACTATTTTTAAAGAAAATTTTAAACATATTACGATTTATTTAACAATATTATTGTCACCGACAACCATATTATGCTTGAATTAGTCCTCCATCAAGAAGCTACAAACATATTATGTTTGCCTCTGAACATGTTAGGGTCAAAAATAACTTAAACATGTTTAATACTTATAATAGCTTGGTTGGTCTTCAACCATAGCATGTTGCTCTTGAAAAAGAGGAAAATACTATTGTTAATTTTAAAACAAATTATTGTCATATTTAACCATAACATGTTTAGAGGCAACCATAATATGGTTGTGGCTTTTTGATTAAGGACTAAATTCAACCATAATATGGTTGTAGATGACAATAATATGATTATATTAACCATAATATGTTTAAAATTTTCTTTAAAAATAGTTTTGTTGGAGGTGACCAAATTTAAACATGTTTTTTCTCTGCGTGTATGAGTTTTGTGAATCATCCTATTTTAAATCAATAATATCTTGACATAACTGACTTGAATTTATAGAAAGCCCATGAATATTTCGTTTTAAATATAAAATATATTATTCAAAATCCAAAAAAAAAACGCAAATTAATATTGAAATTTCACTTAAATTACAAACTCTCTAAACAATTTAAAGAACAAATTTTATTAAAAACTAACTAGTTAAAAAAATTTGGAGAAAATTCGTGTACAGTTAGAAAGGCTGTTAAAAACACAACAAAACAAAAATCAAAAAATTAAGCCATTAACTACAAGAGACAAAAAGTGACAATCAAGTATTTAAAATTTCAAAAGCCACGAGATTAAACACAAAATCCTATTTACATTTATCACTTGAAGTCAATTAATTTATGCCACAGTTTGTATTTTTTTATAAATATTATTTAAAACTTATTTCAGCATATTACTTAACATCACATTTCACAATTGTGTGGACGAAAATTGGCCTGCTGCCAAACAAACGAAATAAAATTGTTTTCCGTTTCCGTCTAAATTTGTTATTTGGGTTTTATTACACTTCTAACAATAAATAATTTAACAGTCCCAGTTTTTATGGCCAGCACACAACATACAAGCAAAATAAAGCCAGAAAAAGTTAAAAAAAAAAATATAAAAAAAAACAATTCCTAAAACCAATAACTGGGCAACAACAATAACAAGATTATGACACTTTTTGTTTGATCCTTAAATTAAACCCCTGTGAGACATTTAGAAAACGTTCTTATATCGATGTTTTAAGTAAAATTAAAGCTAAAAAAATATATATACTCTAATTGTAAATGTAGTGGCAGACCATTTTCCAAGAAAAATAAATTTTCTAATTCAAAGACTTGCAATTGAAGTTACAGCTGTGGAAAAGATTAATATGGATACCTGCTTTAGGCAATTACAGCTTCACTCACACATCACATCAACACGCGTACATGAATGACGGAAAATGTTATTTAGAAAATTAAACTTTAACTGCCGTATTCATAAAAAACTAAATTGGATTTGAAAATCTATTTTAAGCAACAGTTTGTATTGTAGTTTTGAAATACATTAGAAATCTTAATTATTTTTTATGACCACGACAGTTTAGCTTTACAGTAGACGCTCGCAAATTAGAACCGCTTTGTTTTTGAGGCAATTCTAATTTCTGAATTATTCTAATTTCTGGACGTTTTTATTTCGAATAAAAAATAAAAATTACTTAAATTTTTTTTAATTCAATTTTATTTGATAAAAACAAGAAAACAAAACGTAATTCACTCATACATTAAATGTATTTTTTAAAATTTAAAATACCGTGTCGTTTCTTATATTTGGAAAACTATCCATTGCTTCCACGGAATGCATTTTCATCTTTATAGAGTTATTCCTCTCTAAATATTTTTTTAGCTTTCTCTTTAAACCACTCATACAGACGACTTACCATATTTGGGTATTCAGCGCTGTGCAAAGATTTATTGCTTACTTCCTGATATGTGTTGAAAACAGCATTTAATATTGCCGTTCTATGTGATTTGATATAGCTGATTGAAGATGTCGTAACATTAATATTCCCTTCAAACCCTTTGTCAAGCTTTTCTAATATTTTGACCTTTGTTTCCAATGATAAAGTGTTTTTTTTACGTTTATTTGACATTTCGAATGATACACTTTTACTTTTTAATAGAGACTTCCAAAATATGTACACATGTTTCGAATTTCACAAATAAACTAGCCACAAATATATATAAATGCGACAAAAAACAACAAATAAGGAAACTCATCTTAAATTTGGTAATACCCCTTTTTAGTTTTACATGTTCAAACAGAATAAAAATAAATTGCGGATTTCTTGTGTTCAAATAACAAAAAAAAAAAAACGCTCTGAAATTAGAACTATAAATTCGAATTTTAAAGCGTTTAATGTATTGCAAACACTGATTCTAATTTCTGGACGTTCGAATTACTGGAAGCTCTAATTTGTGAGCGTCTACTGTATTAATATTTTACTATTCAAACGAACGGCTAAGGGACTGGCTGACTGACTAACTGAAGAAAGGAAGAACTTAAGGGTAAAAACCAACCACTGACTAAAAATCTTTGTAGAACAAAAATAATAATAAAACTTCTTGAGTAAAAATCACAAATAAAATAAATAATGTGGAAATAGCAATAATTTCCAAGCAACCACTTATTCCAACGCGTGACTAAAAATAGTAAATCTCTTTCTCTTCACGTACATATTATAATTAGATAAGAGTTGCCAGATAAATTTAATAGAAATTCGGTTAATCTTGAGGAGGACACAACATAATTTTTATTAGTTTTAATCCATATTTGATTTTTTTTTTAAATCAGACTCAAGATCATTAAGGGACACACGGTCAGACGGGTAGACGGAAGGACAGACGGACATCATGATTTGAACATCCCACTTGATAAGAATCCAAAATATATACACTCTTTAGGGTCTAGGATCAATATTGCAAAAATAACAAATGGAATGACAAGCAATAGTTTAAACAGTTCGATTACTAACTTCGGATTGATTTTAACAATAATCAAAGACAGAAACTTTAAATATGGCAACATCAAAATATTCTTTCCAAAATCGTGAAATTTTTTCAACTAAAAAAATCTGTCGTTATGTTTAAGTCTAAAAATGGTTTAAGTCTTTAAAAGAATTTTTTATCAAATTAAAAAGAAGCCAATATTACAAAAAATAATTAAATCTGGCAACAGTGGTTTAACCGTAATAATAGAGACCAACAATAATAAAACAAAATTCAGCTGTGCAAGTATGCAATTTATTTCATACACACCCACACAAACACTGTTTTGTATACACATACATAAAACAAAACAAAGATATGTTTTAATTACACAAAATTAACTTTTCGGCTTATCAAAAGAAATAAATAAATATGTTTCGACAAGTTTTTATGATTTTGGGACAAAAGACTTGGCGAACAGTCACAAATCTTCACACACACACAAACAAACAAACACACTTAGCTCTTTTGTTCAAATTAACAAATAAACAAAAATAATATCCTTAATTTGATTTATTTTGATTACACTCGCAAAAATAAATTTGTTCTTATCGAGCTTAATGAAATATTCAAATTAAAAACATTTCTGTGGCGCATAAAGGAATTTAAACTTTAAGGATGATAAATGTTAAGAATCCAAACAAGAAATACAAGAAATTTGAAAAGTTTATAAAGAGTGCCTGCCGTTTTTTTATTATTTCATTTCTAATCTGATTTTGTTTCTTTGCTACTGAAAAGGAATTATTTTATTGCTTATGAAAGGATACAATATTTTAAGCTCAATAAGGCTTTATTAAATAACAAGACAATTCTCTTAACATCAGCAGCAATGAAGCAAATCAAGTATGAATATGTCGACATTTAGAAAACAAAGGACTTTTATCGTACATGAAGCGTTAAATCTTGAATCAATTATGTTGAAACTGTTGTAATTTAAAACTTTTCTTAGGAAATAGAAATAACACTTACTAAAACAAGAAATATGCAGGGGTTCTCATAAAGCACTTTTATGCGTCCTGGCTTTTTTTTAATAATTTTAAGTTTGTTATTTTGAAACAGATTTTTGAATTTATCGAAAATCGAATCAAAAATTATGCCAAATAGGTAACAAGTAAGAGTGCTATATCCGGCTATGTCGAGTCTTATATTCCCTTCACAATGGTGCGATAAGAACCAAAAGTTAAATGTATATATTTGAGCTTAGAATTAGTAGTAATGCAGCTCCTTAGACCACACCGCCACTAACGCACTTTGCAAATAAAGCATTGAAATAAAATATATAGGATTTTTGGAGATATGCTGAAAATAAGCTTAACTACGTGGAGCCACCGAGTAGCACAAAACCAAAAATAAAAATGAAAGATTCATTCACTATATCTGTTCATGTATATGGCAGCCAACGTAATGGCCCCAACTATAGCGCTTTAGCTAAACTAAGCGCTTATCCTAAGCGGTTTGAGAAAATGAAAACGGACATCTTACCTCACAAAATGTTATTACTAGTTTCTTTAAAGCAACATGGCTTTTGCAAGGAAAATCAACCTCAACAAATTTAATAAAATTGACGTTGTAATTATATCAACACGGGTTTTTGTAACAGCCTGCAATTTAATGTCATTTATACTGACTTTAGTAAGGTTTTTTACAAGGTCAACCAACCATGATTTATTGATCCCAAAACTTGAAGTGATGGATTGTCTGTTAACTTTCTAAACTGTGCCCATGTTCTGTAATTCTCGCGTCGAGAAACTTTTCGATTGAAATGTATGAAATGATACAAAAATGCCATAAATTAAAACAAACAACTGTTTCTCTCACTTAACTGCGTCTGTAACAATTTTGGGGAGTACTAGCTGTCACGTAAGGAATTAACTCGCCAATTTACAGAAAAAGTGTGTCTGTAACATTATGGTGAGAAAAGTTCCTTCCCGCTTTGAACTGTCAAATAAACTCACGAATAAAAATGGGGCAAAGAAGAATAATATTTTGTTCTTGGCACATTTTTTTATTGTTTAACTAATTTGCTTTTAACATTTTTTTAAAAAATTACGAATGTTTTCAAAGCCATTTTGTTAGCAACAAACATTCAAGTCGCACTTTACATTATTTGTTATAGCCGACTGTTGTATTTTAGCCGCCGTCGCAAAGTGGGGTGAAACATATGCAAGACGAGTACAATTCAGGGATTCTGGATTCTGTGTATATTGATTAATAAAAAAAACTTTTGTTATAAAATTTTAGTGGAGTTTTAATTTTATTTTTTTTAAATAAACTAAAAACTTTTAAAAATCAATGTAATTTTTTTGAACAATATATTTTTTTTTTAAACAAGGCACATTCATTGCTAAAATCCGAATTAAAAATTTTCATAATTAACTTCACCTTCATCAAAATCATAATCTTTATATTATCAACATCAACATCGGAAATATTTGGCAGAATAAGCAAATCAAGTGCTGTTTGTGGTAAATTTAAATTATGTAGTTTTTTTATCATAATTTACTAAATCTTTTGTAGCTTTTTTATTTTTGTTCCAATCTATGTATTGTTGGGCGCAAACGGTTCATATTAAAATAATCTAATGTCGGATGCAATAAAACATTAACATTTTTAATTCATTAGTTTAAAAAAATAACTTAAAAAGAGCAAAATTGAACAAAATCGTAAAATTTTCAATGAAGCTTGAACTTTTGTCCCCTGTAACTCTGTCATTTTTTGACCAATCTTCACTAGCAATCCATGGTTATTTCAGAAATTTTATAGCCTTTCACTAAAAAGAAAGAAATACATAATGCGTATAAAATTTTTGAAGATATTTGGATTCGGGGGAAAATTTTACATAAAGATTAGCTGCCAGACGTAGTGTAATCATTTAAACGAAACAAAACAGAAAAAACAAGATAATGTGTTTTACAAAATCTCAAATATTTTCAAATGGGGCAAAAACGGGCAAGATAAATAAATAAATAAATAAATACCTGAAGTTGATGGATCCATTTAAAAAAAAATATTGTTTTCTAAGAAACAATTCTCTCAAATCGCAATTAAAATATCTTGATTTTCACTTTTTAACAAATATTTCCAAATTATAAAATATTATTCAACTTTGCCAGCGTATAACAAAAAAAGTAAACAACATAGATCCACAATTTTTACAGTTATTCGTGTTGAATTTTATATACTTTTATATGGTACCAAATACTTATACGAAAAACTAACTTTATTTTTTAATTAATCCTCGTTTTTGGTACTATCAATTTTAGTTAATTTTGGTCGCCGTCAACGATATGTGTTACTGGTGTTCTCAACGTCTGCAATGTAACATCGGCTTCGAGTGCAATGTTATGACATTTATAACGTAACGACATCATCTCTTTTGATAGTTTTCGACATGAGTTACAGACACACTTTTTCCTCATTTTTTGAGAAACGATGAATTATTTTGTTTCACATCTTTTCGATGCAAGAAGTTCTCACTGAAGTTACAGAACATGGGTACTGGATAAAATCGTATCCAAAAGACCGCAAACAATGCCAAGTCACAGAGTATAATTCCGTTCGGAAACAGATTTCATTCCGTATGTTGGTGCTTCAGAAAATTAATCACGATAAAACCATTTTTGTTTTCATGAACGGAATGGGAGTTTTCTGTATCTTAAAGGGCCAATAACTATCAAAATATAATATCTATCAATAAATAAAAATGTTTTCTTTATTTATTTTTCAAAAGAAGTATATTTTAAATAGTTTTTATGGTTTTATTTTCCAAAAATTTAAAACTCTTTGCAAAAACTTATACAAGAAAACAAAATTTTCGTAATGGATTTATGAAGCATTGCCATATCTCTTTTTTGTGATATTTTTCCAAAATTAACATACTGGCAGCACACAAAATAAAAGAAAACTGAAAAGAACAATGCAAAATTGAAACAATTACATTTATTTAAGTTTTTTTAGCCTGCATTTTAATTTAAAAAATTCATTTTTTGTCGTTTGTGCTGGCTTTTTTCGTATACAAAAAAAAAAAAAAAAAAAAAACAAACGAACATTTTTTTAACACCGGTTTTTTGTTTTGCTTAGACCCCTTTCAGAGTCGGCCAGTTAGTTGTGCAAGTTACTTTTTTTTTTGCCGAGTAGAACAATTTTTTTTTCCTTACCCCGACCTTCTAGCTGACGTCTACAAAGCAAGAGAATTTGTTGGCAAATTAAACAGTAATAAATACTGATGTTGCCAAATGGGTAACATAAAATCTCTAAAAAAATCGGATTGATAAGACGATTGGAATCTAAAGCACCAAAAATGATTTCAAACGAAATGGCAAATACGAAATTGACAGCTGATAAAGAAGTCTTGTTTGGAGTTCTATAGGGCATTCATTTTAGACCTCTTTTCTTTCTACTTTTAATTATTGATCTTGCAATATCTAACTGCCTGTTCATCTATTTTCGAACGAAGACATCATTCGCTTAACTTACATTTAAAACAAAAACAAATTATAAAATATTGTTTTTGTTTTATATGCAAGTTCGATATGGTTTTTATTTTAGAAATCTTCTATACATATTTAACCAAAAATAGAAACTAAATGAGAAGCAAGAGTTCAAATTTACTTTTTAACCCTTTGTGGTACACATCAGTCTGGCCAGACCTTTTTCAATGTGTATAGAAAATTAAAACATGCTTATGCCGGAGGGTTAAACACAACGAAAAGTTTAACCTTTTTTTACTTGATTTAAGAATTGTATACTTAGTTCAAGAAATTCCGAGATTGATTTGCGAAAGTAATCCCATTTAAGATTGTTTTGAGTACGTTTTAGTGTTATCCGTACTTGAATTATTGAGTACGACTCATACTTAAAGTAATTATAAAAAACTCGATTTATCCCGAGTGTTTTTCTTTCTGTGTAGAAGCTAGCTTTCCCTCAACAATAAATTTCAGTGTAATTATCATATATGAAAAATTGGGAATTTAGCACGTCATACGGAAATTTTGATAAAAATTAAAAACAAATTTTGTACTTATTTCACAGTTTTTTGCACTGCCACTTGCATATTTGTTCATTTTACTTGCACAGCCACAACCAAAAAAAAATCCAATGTATATAAATAAGCAAAACAACTTCGGATTTTTTTCTCAAGAAAAGTATTTTCCGCGAAAATAAGTTCTTTGAGAATATTCGGTATTGGGATGAATATTTATATGAAATACTTTTAAAGAAACTAAGAAGAAGGAAAATAAAAACTGTTGCTTTCATTGTGAATGAGTGTGACTTTAAAATTGCTATTTTAAAATAATTTCAAATAAACCTGAGCCTACTCGCAATAAGAGAAGAGAAAAGAAGAAAGTAATTGATTTGCAAACAAAAATTCTACTTTTAAATTACTCCCAGAATCTAACACTGATTGTGCAAAAAAAAAATTGAAAAAGTTTATTTAGCAACAAATGCTTAGACCCGTAAAAAGTTTAAAAGTTTTGCATGTAAACTTTATTTACGCTAAAAGATAAAATGACATCTAACAGAGTTGTGATTATGACGCAAACAAATCGTCATCTATTTCTGAAAATTTGAAAAAAATTCAAATGTTTCGTTTAACATAAAATGCAAATAAACGAAACAAAATAAAACTTTATTCCCTTTTCGGCTTTAAGTATAAAAAGTAAATTTTACATACAATTTATGCAAAATTGACTATTAAAATTATGGGCATTTTTATCATTCATGGTGCAACTTTGTCACTGACACAAGTACAAAGAGCAAAAATCAGAAAAAAAGAGACATAAACGAAATAATGACAAAAGTTTCTTTATTTATTTAATGTTTGAAAAGAACGTTCGTTAGACTTGATGCTACAGAATAATTTCTATAAAAGGAAACAGATCTAACGTCAGGTTACTGACAGCAATAAAATTTTCTATGGCTTTTTTGCTCTTAATAAGAAAAAGACGATACACAGCCTTAAGCTGAGTATACGTGCACTAAGAGAACCTACAACAATCCTACACTCTAAAATTTAGAGTAATAATAAATGACTTAATTTTATTTCCAAGAAAAAAAGCGGGTTAGTATTTAATTTCTCCTATGAGTTCAATGTACAATAAACTCTTTAAATTACGTAAATTGTTTGAGTTTTCTGCTTGTGTTCTAAAAACAAGCAGTAAATTTATTTAAAAAAAAATGTTGCAAATACTCTTTTAATTTTCTCTTATACAATTTCCTCTTGAGGTGAAAGTTAATTTTTGACTAGAAATTAAATTGAAAATAAAACCTCAGAAATTTTAACAACTACAGTGTAATTTCTCTCAATGGACACCTTTCTTAAACGGATATCCCTTTAGACGGACACGTTGTACTATCGATATTCAATTGAACTCATAGAAGTGTTTGCAATTTGATAACTTATGTAGATTGTGGAGTACACTTCCCAATATTTCTGAGAGCGGGCATTTCGAATATGTAAATTAAATAATTGGAATTTCTTACACTATAAATACAAATCAGTAATTTATTTGTGTGTGATGACCGTTGGCGAAGAGAGGCTATTCTATTTGGGGGCTATGCTACTTCCAAATTTAACGTTGTTCCTAAATGTTTAGTTTTCCAAAACTCAAACAGTAATGAAGTACGTACCCCACAGAAAATTGTCTACCTACGCCCATGGTGATGGCGTAATTTTAAATTACACGCAGCATACTTTTCTCATACGAAAAATGCCATCAAATAAAAAGTTGAAAGTTAAGTGACAAATAGGGCGCACAACCCTTCTTAACCTAACCTAACCTAACCTAAGTGACAAATAGACTTGTGGAACGTTTAAGGTCATTCTATAAAGTGTTCCTGTGGTCATTTTTTTAAGAAAGGAAAAACCCGACTGTGTACAGTTAGAGGGTTAAAAGTTTGGTAAAAAAGTACATTGTGGATTTATTTTTCCATGTCTTCTAAATGCACTACTTAATTTAAACGTAGAGGAAACATTGTTTTCTAACTCCCTTTAATATGACCTTTAGTATGACCTTCCGATGTCAACTTTTAAAATGCCTATACAGGGTACTTTACACTATTCCACAAGTCTTACGTATTTTACCGAAAATGAATCTCTGATCTAATAATTGTTTGTAAATTTTCAAAAAGCAATAACAACTTATCTTGACAGGGTTGTATTTTTCTCAAAATACGTAAGACTTGTGTGATAGTGTGCAAAGTACCCTTAAAGGCCATTACCCACTATCCCACAAAGTCTTACGTATTTTTCAAAAATGCTTCCCTGATCTAATTATTCTTTGAACATTTTTAAAAAACAATAACAACTTATCATGACAGGGTTGCATTTTCGTAAATTACTAAAGACTTTGTGGAATAGTGTATAACGGCTTTAAGTAATATTTGTTTGTTCCCTCTCTCAATTTGTAAATATATTTTTACCCCCTTATTCATACAAAATATTTCAGTTTTATTAAAGGTTAATTAAACAAATTTCATACAAAAAATCGTCTTATAAACCTGCTATAAGCATGGAATATTGCTTATGAATAAGGCTTTTAGTGTTTTACAGTGTATTTATAAATATTTATTTCTTTAGTGCACATATGTATCAAATGTAGATAATACCCTCTCCATAGGTTAAGCGTAAAAAGAACTACTTTCTGAATCAATCTAACGGTTTACGTTGTCTGTCTATGTAAACCTTATGCGCAAAGCACATAAAATGTTAAGAATGGATACTTAGTTTCACATTGACCCCATACAAACTTTTTCCCATTTCAAGTTTCTTATACTACAATTGTATACTACTCGTATACTACAATTGTGTTTTTGTTTTTTTTTTACTGCAAAATACTAGAGCAATTGATCTAAGGTATTTACAGTGCGTAGATATGACCACTGTACATCGGTTTCTTGCAAAAAGAGCAAATCAGGGTTTAAAAAAACTGCAGTCAAAACAAAAAAAATTGATTTTTCTTTTTCTTGTTGCTTTCACTTCTGATTCATTAAATAAAAACAGTCGTAGTCCAGCCAAAAGCAAAAAATGAGAAGTTGTACACAACAAAGAACATCGGCAGTCGGCATGTTCGGAAGTGTTTGGTTTGACAGCCTAAAACTTTTAATAAATCCCGAAGTTACTGAAGATGGGACGTTGTGTTTTTTGTCCAATGACAAATGAAGAAGAATCTTATGACTTTTAATATCTCACCTGCAGCTTTTTAAACACAAATTGTTTTACATACCTTGTTTTAATTCTTCTATATTTAAACTTTTTCACAGTGTTTACAATTAATGTTTTACTCACGATCAAAGCTAGTAAAAATTTCGCGCGCATTTTCTGTTCATAATGAAACCATGAAAAAGCTGACTTTTTCCTTTTATCAAATAACAGGGTGCAACATAAAACTTATAAAAAAAAAACGTTTATTTAACCGTTAGAGTATACGAATTCAAAAAACGAAAGCAGATTTTAAACAAAAAAAAAATTAAATTTATGCCAAAAATAACAACTGGTGAAAATTTTTAATTGGCTCTCTTTAGAGGAATCAGTGCCATATATAGAACTGACGCCAAATTCAATGGCAATATAATTATTCCGTACGGTTTAAGGCGTTTTGTGTATTTCGGGACCTGTGGTAAACTATAGTCCGATTTATAGAAAATTTAGTCTTATGAAACTCAATTGTACCACATTTCATTACAGTATTACAATTTGCTAGCGCTTTAGGCGTATTAAAGTGATTTAATGAAGTCGGTTAGTAAGTTATGGACCGATCATCACAAAATTAGGAAGCATAAGCTATAATTATATAAAACGAATCTGAGCCAAATTTCATGGCAATCGATGCTTTGCCCCTCTGATTTTATAGAAATTTTTTGGTATATTGTCGCGTGAATACACGAAATCAAGGTTTTCCTAAGATATCGCCAATATGATTAGGCGGATCATCATATATCGATAGAATACATTAAAACATTAAAAATAATTGTAAATATGCACTGTGTGAACATTAATATACATTTTTTTTTATAAGGCAGGTCTATAACTCCAAAACATAACTTAAACTAGATTTCAATCTAGAAAAAATTTGACACCAAGATCTTTTCTTTTATGTGGTTTGAAAATAAATTTTTTCGTATTAGAAGTTTAACAAAGCACAGCAAATTTGCTTTGTTTTCATTATTTAAAAAGCGCACAATAAAAGAAACTTTGTGAAAGACACATTTAAATTAACTTTATTTAAGTTTTGAATTTAAATTTCTAAGAATTTCTGTGGGCGAGGTTCTGTAATTTGAATTTAATTTTAATTAAGTATATTAAATTAAAAGCCTTTTTTATGCAAATTGAAATTACAGAAAATATTTTAGTCAAGCACATTAATGTATTCATAAACTGTAAAAGTAAAACTGTGTAATTATTAAACGACATCTGCTTAAAGTTTTCTTTTACAGCCCGAAACATAAAACAAATAACTTTTACTAAATATTTCAAATATATTGTGACCTCTATTTATGTAATTTTTTTATTTTATTCTCTGCCATACACATACCCGTCAGGTAAGTCCTTAACTTAAATATGCATTAACGTTAAATGTTTCCACAAGCATTTATTTCTAGAGAGTGAATTTTTGTGCATTTATTTTTAGAAAATATACGCAAAAACATGACTCCTAAACATTGAAATAAACCTTATTTTCAGAAAAAAAACAGCTTTCTTTCTAAAACCACATTAAGAAACGTAAATATATACTGATTTTAATATTGGTGGCCAGAATGTGTGGGTTGGAGAAGATTAAGAATTTTAGCAATTAATCGATGACGACTGTGTCGTTGAACCATTAAAAATGCGTAGTCGGGGAAGTTTTCGTTTGTGAAAAGATATTGGAAATAGATGTAATTCGAATAAACAACAACAAAACTTAATATTAAAACATTTGATAAAATACATGAATTCGCATTTAAATACGTCCCTATTTCTAACGCACACACAGACACTAAAAAATATTTTTATATTTAAGACTAAGCACATCTGACTAAATTCTGATATTCATTTAATGACTGTTAATGGTGGTAAATTAAAAAAATATTACCTTAAATACTGTTAATTACACTGTGCTCGAAATTGACACTTTTTTTAGACAAGCTGAATCCAATGGTGCCCACCGTTTTTTTATATACCGGTTTTTCAAAAATGGAGGAGGTTGCACAACATATATTCGCGTAACTCAAAAACGGTTTAGTTTATTGAAATTACTAAAAAAAACCCAAAATTTCCATTAAGAAAAGTAAATGTTTTTTTTTTAATATGAGCAGTCGTTTTAGAAACATAATTTTTTTTTTTTTTTTTTTTTTGGGAAAAAAATAACTTTATTTTCAAAATTTCGAAATTTTTGTTTTTTAAAAATTCATTCAAAATTGGAAAATGCGGCTAGGCTTGTAATTTTCAGACATAAAAAAACGAAGCTGCAAACAAAACAAGCAATAAATGATTATAATCTGTTACCAACTTTTGATTTTATTCACAAAACGCAATATTTGTATGGGAACCCCCATACCCCCATGGTGATAAGGGGCAAGTATGTATCGAGAAAATGTTAAGGACAAAAAACTAATTGAGGTGGGGCATACATTTTATCTTACTTTGGGCGACTCCTGGGTATTTATGGGACTTTTTTTCAATATATTTCTAGTCTGCATTGAAAATTTTGTATGGGAGCCCCCTTAAAGAATGAAGATAGCGGGTAGATATGTTGGAAATAAATGATTGAGATGAAAAATAAAGTGGGGTTGGTCATACATTTGACCAATCTAGGGGCATCCAAGGCGCTGCAGGAGCCAAATTTAAGAATTTTTTTCCAAGTAACGGTAAATCTCGAAAACAGAGCTGACATAAAAAAACGGTTGGCACAATTGGATTCAGCGTACCCGAATTATGCTAAAACGCCATGTGACCGGCTTGTCTAATTTTGCAACTAGCACAGTGTTATAGTTCGTTTGAAAATTTAGTTTGTTAAAAGATTAAGTAGAAATTAAAAAAAAGAACACTCCATTAAAGCAAAATGTGCTTAAATATAAGCATGATTTTTAGTCAAACTTTCCACTTTTTGTTAACAAAAAACCTGAAAATTATAAAGGTAGACTTGGATGGGTAAAGAAAACCGACATGGTAAACATGGAGAAAAATTCATTTTTAAAATCAAAGCTCATCAGATTTACAATACCGGTCTGCACAGATATATTTACATATGTATTCGTATACGAGAAATGCACTTTAGGTGGCAAAGCATGGAAGCTTACTCCGTAGTATTAAAACAACAAAAATATAACAACAAATTTGTCGAATAAAATAGTTGTGCTATTCCTCCTCTCTTATCTTTTTCTATGTACCGCCAACGATCGAACTATGTTAACTTCACGAATGCATGTCGTATTTAGGTATTCGCCTGCTTTCTTTCTAAGTACGACCTTAAAACTTCATATATACAACATACAATTAGGCTTGCCATTTCTATTTTGAGAAAAAGAGGACACCAGCATAAAAAATGTAGGACATTTGTTCGAAAAAAAGAGGACACTTTCTAAACAACCTAATATTAATAAAATTAACGACGGCATAAAAATTAACAACCAAAATTGGTTTGTACAAAAAAACTTAATTTGGGTAATTCCATCTCAAGTCGACCAAGAGTGGGACTCGACCCCTTTCGATTTGAATGCAATTTGGCGAGAGGGTTTATTTAATCCCTAAAGAACATATATCAACGAAAAACAATTTTTTAATTTTTTTCAAAAGTTATGTCATATTCAAATTGTCATAACTTCGCCGAATAAGCCGAATGTGTTGAGTTTATTCTTTTAATATCTCGAAAACTACTTTACATACGAAGATGATTTTTGTCAGTTTAAAGAGAAGACTTGAGGCTACAATAAATATATTGAAAAAAATGTCTATGCAAAATATCAAATTTTAAAAATGGACTTAGTCAAAGCCCTATTTTTTTGCTGAATTTTTTTATATAATACTTCAAACTGTTTTTTAAAATTCCTAAAACTTTGAAGGATGTGCTTTTTTTTAAGATATGATTTTTTTTTTTATTTCCAAAAATAATCATAAAATAAAATTTTAATATAATCATTTGAGCAATAAGTATTTATTTGAACAAAAGTAACGACATTGATAAGGTTGCTTTTGCTTATTTGTTGCATTTTTTAGGAGCTCCATTTTGGGCACATTCAAAGAAAAGTACTCTTTTTGTCACGTTACGTCCCCAAAAATTAAATCATACCTATCTTAAAAAAACCCGAGCACCTAAATCTTTTTTTTTAACGAATTTTGTGAACTGTGATTTAAAGTTTAAATGCAGAAAAAAATTTTCAATGAATGTGTAAAAAGCCGGACAACCCCGGACACTTGATGAAAAAGAAGTAGGACTGCCCCGGATACCCAAAAAAAGAGGACGGTGTCCGGGGAAAAGAGGACGGATGGCAACCCTACATACAATCAAACTTGTTTACACATGCTTTAACGTACACTACAACTACTGATTGTACCACATGCATTAATTTTTTGCAATGAATATTTTTTCATATCCATTTTTTTATATGTTCGCATACAATTTATACATAAGTAAAATTTTTTAGCTGTGACTGTAATTCTTAGAGGTGTTTGAAGAACAACAATTCAGTTCTCTTCATTGTTCGAGTGATGAGATAAAAAGTATGTATGTGCGTTACTCGAAAGAAAGAAAAAACCACTTCACGTATTTAACGAAAACCTATTTGATGCAGACATTTACAAATGCGATAAATCCTGTTTAATTTTAAGACTTTTACCAAATACAACTCTTGGTAAGTTGAAATGAAGAGGACGGTAAATTTCGAAAGAGAAGATACCATTTTTACCATGTATGAATGAAAGGGGGGTCTCATAAAAAAAAGTTAATTGTTAGTGGAAAATCAGAGAATCCACGTTTTTTCTGCTGCATATAAAAAATGTTTTAATGTCAAAAATAAACCATGGTTCTGACAAAGACCATTTACGGGATCAGATGGCACAAAAAAAAGGCTTACATCATCTATGTATTTCGTGTTTGTTACAAGACATTTTACCCAACATAAATTTAACCGATGATGAAATAACCAAACGGATCAGAGTAGACTATTCATATGAAAGCTAAGCTAAGATTATTTATATAAAAAAAACCAAAATCGTTAAAGCAGATGAAGTCATTCAAACTATCAATAGTTGTATGGAGAAGGGCTGTCAGATTTTTTTGAGCTCCATCGCCAAACGTCAATTTTGTTTAGTTTTCGTAAAAAAATTGCCAAAAGTAAATTTTGTTTTGTTCTGTTATTTTTTTTTTTTAATAACATTAAAATGGAGATCAATTATTCAGTTAAAAAACTTAAATAAAGTACACAAGTCCAAAAGATCGTCGTACACTTCAGCCTCATCGATTTTATTACTGGTGTTTTGAAATGCATACATACTATTAGAGTTAAATAGTGACTGAATATTAAATTCACTTAAAATGATAACAAAACAAAATAATATAAGTTTGTCATGCCGTTTGTAATTTCTACAATATTGATCTTAGACCCTATAAAGTATATATATTCTGGGTCCTTATGAGGAGAGAAGTTGATTTAACGATATCCGTCCGTCCGTCCGTCTGTCCGTCTGTACGTCTGTCCGTCTTACGTTTGATATGTGTTTTCCGGAGACTTCAGACATGATAGCGGCTAGGTTGTTTTACATTTATGTCACATATAGTCCACCATTTCTTGCTATTGAAATTCATTCAGATCGGTCCAACAATGGCTCAGATATGACCAAAAAACCACAACTGACTCTAGTTTTTCCAAAAAAATCCCTTGTAGTTGTTGTATTTTTATTCCTTTTTTCTGTACATCTCGAGAACGTTTAGGTTATAAATACACACCATCCCACAAAATGTGGGCGGGATTGGAGAAGTGGGCGTGGTACCTCCCATACAAAAAGTATTAAAAATTGTATAAAAACCTGAATTTTTTGACTGTAATATAACCTAGGTTACGCCTTATATATCAAAAGATCGGAAATTTGTAATAGAAAATATTTTCTGAAAAACTCGGCAAAATCGGTTCAGATACGAAAAAGTTATGACCAAAATGTTAATTTTTTTTTTGAAAAATACCCATTTTCGGGAACCATAGATCTTCCCGAACCCAAGTTTTATAATCAAAATGACTGGCAAATTTCTTCTTTAACACGTCGGTATATAAATCTGTCAAATCGGTTAAGAAATAGCAGAGTTATGACCAAAATACTGAAATCCCAAAAAGTACTCTTTTTTTATAATTAAGTTTGTTTTTTATACCCTTCACTGAAGGTCCTACACCCTATAAAGTATATATATTATGGGTCCTTATGAAAAGCGAAGTTCAAATCGGGTTGTCGTCACTATATATATAGCACTCTTACTTGTTTTTTTTTTTTTAATTAGTAATGATAACAAAAAATGACAAACTGTTAAAAAAAAATCGCTGAAATAATATAAATGGTTAAAATAGCCAATCGCCAGTTAAATCAAATCGCCAAAAAAAAAGTCGCCTGTCGCCAAATCGAAAATCCCACCGCCATGTATTAAATGTATGTATTAAATTGTATAACTCTGTTTATAAATTAATTGTTATGTTAAACAAATAAGAGAGACATGTATAACACTACACAACAGGAATATAAGCGGCAGTATTTGCGTCCATTCTAGCTAGCCTGTGTTATGAAGAACTATCAAGACTAAGCAGCCTATCTGACACTTCCTTAATTTGGATCCCTGTGCATAGGGACCATTACGGCAACAAAAAGGCAGACGGGCTGGCCAAGACAGGAGCTGCTTTTGAAATCTTCAGACACTATTTGCATACGGAAAATGGAAGAAACTGGATTGCTGCAGGGCTGCCAAAGTAACGTGGCATAAATACGACATGAGTCGCTATTAATTACTTCTTAACTTCAGTCGCAGGGACATTTGGAGATTGGTACACATACTTACTGGTCACTGGACGATCGGCTAGCACGCTATAAGCCTCAGTCTCCTTTTTAATGAATGCTTCGCTACACTGCTTTAACCACGTTTGAAGATTCTCCCTTTAATAGTTCTTCAGTTGAGAGATATTTAATATATGCATCCTATGGGAGGTATTTCCCCCCCTGCGCCTACCAGCTTTATTTTTATTTTCAAAAGGGAAGTATACCATAAGAGTGACTTCTACAAAGTTTGAACATTCTCACTATTACAGTTCTTAGCATATGGGATATATGGGGGAAGTGTTATGGGGGTATTTTATTTCAATTTTGGGGCTCAGAAGATCCTACTACCAAAAGTTTAGCAAAATGCGTACAGCGGCTCTTAAGATATGCGATATTTAATATTGGCATCCTATGGGGGTACCAATTTCCCTGCCCCTATTGAAAAAATATGTAGCCTATTTTATTTTTAGGGCTCTCGTGATGTTACTGTAAAAATTTCAGGAAAATCGGCTTAGTAGGTTAGTGGTCTATTAGCCAACAAACAAACAAACACACAAACATTCTTCATTTTTATATACATATGTATATAGATTGCCCAATGTTTAATTCAACACGACATGGATTATTTGGGAATTGTTTTTTACAAAAACTCTCTTAGATATCTCGGGTGAAACTCGGCAATTTAGTGGAATATCTCAACGCAACCGGCTGGCTCTAGCCACCTCAGTATTGCCCTGTGTCACGCTTCATCCGAGGTTCCTACTCTTGACGAATAATTAAGAGAATAACCCCTTATGCAAAAAAAGTTAAAGTTAACTTTAGTTAACCAATCCATTCACTTTTGCTGGGCTTAATGTGTTGGTTAGCTAATGTGAACTTTAACTTTTGTTTACATAAGAGGGTAAGTGTATACATGTCTGTTTGTATGTATGTGAGAGCATGGGAAAACGTTCTCAAAATAAAATAGATTTTATTTCACGACGGATTTCTGCGGTAAATTTTTATGTCAAATTTTATGTAAAATGTGGTCTTGATGCAGTTATGTTTGAACACTTAAATTTAAAAGTTGCTTTTTCTACTTTTCGGTAAAAGCAACAACTCCGATGTCCTATTGGTTGCGGAAATAGACGTTGTACTGTATATTTTTCTTCAGCATGTTCAAAAACTTTTTCTTAAAGTGAAGACAACTGAAAAGTGTTATTTCTTTATACACCTGAACAACTTTCAAAACTTCTAGTTTTTACAAATAAGGATTTAGCAGTTTGGGCAATATGATTCAACATCGTATCCACAATTCACAACATACTTAAAATTACACTAAAAATAATTTTTTCCCCTGTTGAAAAGATTGTCTGAAAAAAGTATAAAAAAATTAATCATCTTCGCACTGTTCTGTTTCAAAATGACAGATTTTAAAAAGGTGTCAGTTTTTTGTGTGTGTCCACACCCTTTATATGATTTGATACTCACATGGAGTATCATACTTGAATTTTGTTGAAGGATTTTTTGACAAACTTTTAAAACTTATATGCAAGTGGGCTTGTTGTCATTTGCTGCTGTTGACATTTTGTGAATGATTTAAAAAACAACCGTTACTTTATCTTCACATCAAACACATGCTGTTAAATTATCAATCAAAATAAATTGTTTTAAGAACATTTAAACCAGCAAAGTTTTTAATAACCTTAAAGCACGTACTTATGTAAAAGTAGAATAAATAAGAAATACGAATTTGATTTACTGAAAACTCTAACATTCATATAACCTTAATTTGACTTTTAAATGAGGAGTTGGCATATTTACACAAAATCTGTAATAAATGCAAAAAAATAAGGTTTCCTTTTCCTTTTTTCTTTCCTAATTCAAGAATTTTTACAGTCAGCTTAAAATTCAAAAATGAAAATTCAAGGAAAAGTTTTACTGTATAGGCACCTTTAATTGAGTAAACTTTTTTCTTAGAGATTTTCAGTTTAGATTAATAATCTTTTAAAGATAAGTATGTACAAGAAAATACGGAAATCATTTAAAAATTTCTGTCTATTGCCAAAACAAAGGACTAGAAACACAAGTACGCAGAGGGTTATCTTAATTCTAAAGACATTTTATTAAAGAGCTTAAATTTTTGAACACAATTTTTAAAACATGCCACGTTAACCAAAAAAGGTAGACTAAAAAGTAAAAATCTTTTTCTATAACTGTTTCTTACGAGCCATCGGTTTTTTATAACAATTTGTATGCTCTTGTTTTTTTTTTTTTTTTTTTTTTTTTTTTTTTTTTTTTTTTTTTTTTTTTTTTTTGGAAAATCTAATGATTATGTTTTTGTTTGTGTCTTTTTTTAAACCGAAAGTTCCCGGTAGGAAACCTGGGGTCGAGTGGCTCCGTGTTGCCTACCACTTTTGCCAATTTTATTTGGTTAAACAGTCCACAAGGCGTATACACTTTGACCTGCCTTTGAAAAAGCAAGTAAGAGTGCTATATTCGGCTATGTCGAATCTTATATACCTTCACCATGATGAGATAAGAACAAAAAGTTATATACATAAATAACGTTCTTTAGGTAGGTATAAATAAATATTAATTGAGCCACTCCAACTTTTCATTTCGCCATGCCGAAGAATATAAAAAAAAGACTAAAAATATATATATGTACCTAAGCCCGTTTCCTCTTTTGCCAAAGTTGATGTTTGAAATTCGTTTTATAATCTTAAAATCGTTTTTTAGAAAATAAAAAAATTAAATAAAAAAATGAAAAAAAATTCTTTTTGGGATTCGAACTGGCAATATCATCAGTCTCAGGAGAGAACTTTACAACTCGGCTACGAATGCTTTTACTGAAGAAGCGTTAAATTAAAATATATTGAGTCTATGAGTTTGTTTCTTTATTTGAGCGGCATATCATATACATGCATTAATGTGTATGTGTATGCGTAAAATTAAACACAATACCAATAAAATCCACCACTTGTAGTGAAGGGTATAAAAAAACAACAAAAAAACACATTACCAACACTGTATTACCATAGCCACTGTATGACCGTAGAAACCAAAATTGAATTGGTTTGTATAGTATGTTTATGTCGTTTTGGTAATACAGTGTTGGTATGGTAATGTCACGTCTAACCTTTAAAGGAAAAAATTTGAGGCAGTCGTGGTTTTTTATTCATATCTCAGCCATTTGTGGACCGATCTTGCTGAA
This sequence comes from Pollenia griseotomentosa, assembly GCA_963931875.1. Lineage (NCBI taxonomy): Eukaryota > Metazoa > Arthropoda > Insecta > Diptera > Polleniidae > Pollenia > Pollenia griseotomentosa. The sequence continues at coordinate 187,893,585 of OZ007562.1, read as the reverse complement.
TTTCAATAGCAAGCAATTCCGGATCATATGTGACATAAATGTATAATAACCTGGCCCCCATCATATATGGGGCCTTCGGAAAATCCATTTCAACGGACAGACGGACATCGTTAAATCAACTTCGCTCCTCATAAGGACCCAGAATATATAGACTTTATAGGGTCTAACATCAATATTATAGAAATTACAAACGGAATGACAAACTTATATATGTATACCCTATTCATCATCGTGGTGAAGGGTATAAAAACAAAGAAATAATTTAACAGCTGTAATATGAGGTCCACACGTGAAATACGTCAAATCCAATCGCAGAGAGTATCATCTTACCAAATTAGTCTTAGTGTTTGAATTGCAATTAATGTTACAAGGCGGTCTACCTTATAAGATAAACCATCAAATATTGACAGTAACATACTGAAACCATTTTTCAACGAACGGTGATTAAAATTAACAGTATTCTTGCTATTTTTTCCTATTAGTTAGTTAGAATCTTATTTCGTTATTATCTTCAACATCGATGGAAAATGTGTTAAGGCTACTTTACACTATCACACAAGTCTTACGTATTTTGACAAAAATGCTTCCCTGATCTAAAAATGATTTCAAAAGTTTCAGAAAACAATACTTAAGACTTGTATTATAGTGTGAAACTGCCTTTACATACATGCAAATAGAACTATGAAAAGACGCCATTATTAAAATGTACAATTTATTATAGGAAAAGTGAAAATCTTGTGAAAAGTGTATAAAAAAAAATATAATAAGAACTTTTAAAGGATAGCAATTAAAACTTCGAACAAATGACACAGGTTTACTGTACGAGAGTCAATCAATAATAAAATATTGCAAGATTAATAGAAAATAAACATTTTCGATTAATTTTGCTCGATTTCGTATGCGGTGATAAGACCCCAGTAGTGGATTTTTAATCGCAAGCACTTGTTAGTCTGGTCTACGGTTGGTCAGTAAAACTAGTGAAAGTCAATAGTGAATCAGTTCAGTTTTTACTGCTGACATTTTCCACAGGGTTGTTTTGGTGTTTATAAATGGAGATGTTTTTTGTAGGTATCTATGTGTGTGTATTTGATTAAAACAAACAGATTAGAATGGGGGTTTTTAAGTTTTGTTTTCCTATACATTTTTGTTATTTACCGGTAATCTCTCGGCAAAAGTTTAGAACTTTGTTACTTAATTTACAAATTGTCCCTTAACTTCTTCTCTCCTTGTGGTTTGTTGATCCTTCTCATTAAAATACATGCAAACTTATTGTATTAAAATGCGTAGAAACGAAGGAGGGTAAGCGACAAATTATCGGCAAAAATTGTATTTAAGTCTGGTTTATAAATAACCATAATGGCAAAAAGTTTTGTTATGAATATTTCAGGTTTAATAGAAGTGCTAGAATTTGTGTTTTGAAAACTACAAATTTTATAAGTATAAATTATGGTAATTGCTTTAAGCATATTGTTATAACTTGGATGAGGTATATTAAAATAGATTGTTATTAGTTAATAACATTTATTACACAGTGCAACACGAAAAAAAGTAACCATATACGGACACCACTACGTGATAAAAGACAGAAAAAAAGACCCGTGTCTCCAAGTTCTGCCCAAAGTCATGCAATTTTTTATGGGCCCCAAAGATTTGGGACCTCTTGCCATAAAGAACAAAAAATTTTAAACATATAAAATCAAAAAAACTTCATCTTGAACATCAAAATCGCAAAAAACTTAAAAAAAACCTTTTTCCCCCTGTTCAGGCCCATAGGTGGCAAACAGTTCAAAATTCAAGAAAACAATCAACTACAAAAATGTACCTAAGATAAACAACTTGCTAGAGCATATGAACTTCTTAGGAATGATTTTTAACACCGTTTAGGTAGCCGCAAAAGTAAAAAGTTTCCCGAAATATTTTTAATTTTATTTGTTTTTTTTTTCGAATCGAATTTTTGGAAAATTTTTCACTTTTGCGGCTACCTAAGCGCTTCCTAAATGGTGCTAAGAGAGATCTTAGGTACATTTTTGTTGTTAATTGTTTCCTTGAATTTTGAACGGTATGCTACCTATGGACCTGAACAGGGGAAAAAAGGTACAAAAAATATAATTTTGTGAAGTTTTTTGCGATTTTAATCTTGAAGACGATGTTTTTGGTTTGATTTTGAGCAATAACTTTGTCTCAGAGGGTAAATCAAAATCTCGAACGGTTTGGAAGATATGAGCCTGAGAAAATTATCACTTTTTTGCAAAAATTACACTGAGGCCCCAAATATTTGGGGGCCCATAAAAAAAGTGAATGACCTTGGGCAAAACTGGGAGACACTGGTCCGTATATGGTTACTTTTCCATGACTTAAAAAATTACACACAGTGTTATCTACTTATTTCCAATTAAGAAATATAAATTTTTAAACGAAATAAAATAAAAAAAAAGTTAAAATTTACATGCACTTCCTCTAATCTGCGAGCATAGCAGACTCTCACCTATGTACATTGTAAGCGACTTTTAAATGCAGTGAAATATTGGTGTTCATTGGTGTTCATGTTCGTCCCCGGCTGACACCAAATCAAATGCGGGAGAAGAAAATGCAGTCCAACAAGGGAAATTACCATGGGAATTCTTTATGGCATAAATGCTTGTTTTTTAAATCCTTTAAGACTAGACATAATTTTTTATGTCTGGACCTTCAAAAAAAGTCCTCTTTAATAATTGCGTGACCAAGCTTGGAAGTTTTAATTGTTTGAGAAAGTGGAAGGCAGAACCGTGCTTGCTCAATCTTTTATTATGAGTCCCAATTTAATATGCAATTGCGGTAAAATAAGTGTGTCTGACTTAACCAGAGGTTAAATGAAATACTTATCTGACCCACTCTTAAGGAGGAGTTGTAATCGTAGAAAACGGTCGCAGATGAAAACAACATGATGAAGTTTTGTTAGCCGCGACCAAATGAAAAATTTTGTTTTCTCTTCTTGTATGTACACCACCTTCCTTGAAACAATCAATTCCCTAATTTACTATAAAAAACTACTAATTCCTTAAGTTACCAATTTAATTCCTGCAGAAATTATAATTTGCTTAATTCTTGGAGCTTTATATCCACAAAAATTAATTCCTAACATTGAAATTATTTGAAAGATTGAAATTTCTTTGAATTCAAGCGCTTTCCTTTAATTATTTAATTCTTTAAAAATGCTTTATTTTAACTTCAATACAATCTATTAATATTGAATACAAATATTTTTATATCATTTAACTTGTAGTGTGTGAAAATTCATTCTAGGAATTAGATTGTTTTAGAATTTCAAAACATTCAAAATAGACAATTAATCAATTAACGGAATTGTATGTCAATTGTAAATAAAAAAATTATCTGGATATTAATTCAGCATAACGATGAACTACACGCAGAAAAAAATATGGTTGAAGGTAAAAATATTGTAAGAGCAACATACAAGGTTGCATTATAACAATTTTGATGTTTGCAGATAAAGGTTAAAATTGACCATTACTATGTTATGGTAAAAAATAACAATAATATGCTTAATGTTAACCATAAATCTAAGAGCTAAAAGTTCTAGCTGCAGTGGCTTTCGACTCTGATTGTTAAAAGGAAAAAATTAAATACGATTTTGTAGGGTATTTTCTAAAACATATTTACAGATTAATTTAATGTTTTGTTCGTTGACAACTTTTAAGAGATCAGATGGAGAACTGGTGCCAAAAATGTTGATTTTGGAAGAATGGTATGTGGGTCACTCATCAAGGATGTGGACGATATTTAGTTCTCTATTGCAAGATTCACACATTGGATGTGTAGTTTTTTCAAGTAGATATTTGTGAGAAAGTTTGCAGTGTCCTATCCTAAGTCGTACTAAATATTAATCCTAATGTCAAAAGATTTTGTTATTCGTGCCTAATTCCCAGTTTTTATTATTGATAAAAACACTTGAAATTTATTGTTGATGGGATAAGCTATTCCTATGCGCATTTCACTGGTTGCTTAGGCCAGATCATCAGGAAACTTCATCCATAAAGATTTTAGAAAAACTAAAGATATTAAACCAAATAAAACTGTTAAGCGAATTCGACTTATAGCAACAGTTCTACTTGTAATAATATCAAAGTTTAAACAAAACACATCAACAATAAACAGTGGGTTTATCTCATCTTACATTCCCCACTACAATTAGTTGAAATTCTCCCAACATTAATTGTAGTTGTAAGTAGGTTAAGAAAAACAAAATAAAAACAACAACAACTTACAAAAGATGTTGTCAATTAAGTGTTTTTTTAGGCCGTGCACTTGCCTGTTTATTATCAAAAAGTGATTTCAATTTTTGGGAATACAAAATTTTAATTTCAAAAGATTTTGTTATTCGTGCCTAATTCCCAGTTTTTATTATTGATAAAAACACTTGAAATTTATTGTTGATGGGATAAGCTATTCCTATGCGCATTTCACTGGTTGCTTAGGCCAGATCATCAAAAATTGAAATCACTTTTTGATAATAAACAGGCAAGTGCACGGCCTAAAAAAACACTTAATTGACAACATCTTTTGTAAGTTGTTGTTGTTTTTATTTTGTTTTTCTTAACCTACTTACAACTACAATTAATGTTGGGAGAATTTCAACTAATTGTAGTGGGGAATGTAAGATGAGATAAACCCACTGTTTATTGTTGATGTGCTTTGTTTAAACTTTGATATTATTACAAGTAGAACTGTTGCTATAAGTCGTATTCGCTTAACAGTTTTATTTGGTTTAATATCTTTAGTTTTTCTAAAATCTTTATGGATGAAGTTTCCTGATGATCTGGCCTAAGCAACCAGTGAAATGCGCATAGGAATAGCTTATCCCATCAGCAATAAATTTCAAGTGTTTTTATCAATAATAAAAACTGGGAATTAGGCACGAATAACAAAATCTTTTGAAATTAAAATTTTGTATTCCCAAAAATTGAAATCACTTTTTGATAATTAATCCTAATGTTATTTTTTTTTATTAAAGAAATAGCTTCAAACATTAAAAGATATTGAAAATAATTTTAAAATGTGATATTGATACAAAATTATACATAATGAACAAATCAAAGCTTGATACGTTATACAGGTTTTATTTAAATTTCTTCGTATAATTTACAAACATCAAATGCGTATTCTTAAGCGGCTCATACTTTTGTAATATTGTTTAATTTTTCGTATTGTACAATTATATCGCCAATGTGTATGTGATATTCGAATATGGCACAATATATTGGCAAGAATCAAAATCGTTTTCGTTTTTTTTTGCACAACGCAAAGAAGTGCAATATACTCTGAAATGTGTTGGCAACAACTTCAAAACTTTTTTGCTGAGAAGAAGTATTTTTTTAAATAAAATTAATAATTTTTACTTTTTTGCCCTTGTTATAAACAATTTGATTTTAAAAAAATTTGTAGATTTTTTTCTTACAGAAAATCATATTTTAGCCAAATGACGATTTTTTTTACCAAACTTTCTGACTTTGACGTTTGGTATGACACAAAATTATCAGTTGAAGACGCTATGTTACACATGACATAAGACAGAATGTTATTAGAAATGTTTACTCGTAAAGATTCTATGAACTAAACATTTTATGACGTATATGGACGTCACGTCCCACGAGAAAACTTTGTTTTGACGTCTATACACGTCAGTGTCCGCCAAAGGGTTACAGAAAAATACTTTTCTTAGCTATAATAAGTTTAAATTCTTTAAGAACACTCTGTTTTAATTTATACAGCATATTTACAAACAGTTGTTTACTAATATATTAATTATTTAATTACTTTTTTTAAATTGTGCACTGTTTAAAACATTTCACTCTTCGAACAAACACAAAGACTGAAAACTTTAAAAAATACTACAAAATTTATGCTCGCGTCAAATAACGGCACATCATTCTCAAAAACACTTACAAAACTATAGCGAGAATAAGTCATTTGCAATCATATTTGTTTTCATCTTGTAGAAAATCTCTTATGACAAGCTTATTCTACAACTTATTAACATTTTGCTCTGTTTTGGTCTGTTGGGAGTAAAATTGGACAGTGATTTGACATTTGCGTTATAAATATATGTCATAATATTCCACTTGAAGCTGATTTAAAATTTCTAACGTTGCAAACGCCAGTCACACATATCGTTGACGTCGACCAAAATTTACTTAAATTTAAACATTTAGAACGACGGCGGCGAAAATACCGTCGGCTATACCAAATAATGTAAAGTGCTTGAAAACATTCGTATTTTTTTGAAAAATGTTGAAAGCAAAATAATTAAGCAATAAAAAAAAGGTTTCAAGAACTAAATATTATTCTTCTTTGCATTTTAATATATTTTTTGGTGCTATAATTTTTTTTCGCCCCGTTTTCATTTGTAAGGAACTTTCTCACAAAAATTATACAGGCACACTTTTTCTAAAAATTGTCGAGTAATTTTCTTACGTGACAATGAATACGCGCCAAAAGTTATACATACGCAGTTAAGTGAGAAAAACAGTTGTTTGTTTCAATTGCTGTCATTTTTGTTACATTTCTCACGTTTTAATCGAAATGTTTCTTAAAGAAGAAGAAAAACTGAATAAAACTTAGAGTGAAGTAAAAACTTAAAACTTAAATTAAATAATTTGCTTTTTCTAGTTTAATGTAAGATCAATTGAAATGGATAATCATTCAAAAAAAAGCAAACTTCGATCTACCAAAGGTTAAAATACAATTTGGTTTAAGGATTGATGTTGGACTATTGACGTCAGCAGTCGTCGATGGCTGCGGGTGTAAAACGGCAAATCCATCTGAGAGGATCGAGTGGTTGCGATCGAAACATGTCATGGTAACCTGCCGGCCTGGGTTCGGGCCCCGGCCACGATCAATAATGAAAGATTATCAATAACAATTTTAATTGATTTTCATGTTGTAAAATTCCTTTCTTCATAAAAAATAATTGAATGAAAATTAAATTTAATGAACTTGAGCCTAATTAAGATTATTAAAAAACAATTTGGATTAAAAACCATAAATAGTTCAACGAAATAACCACAATACTAATTATTAATTTTTTATATTTTATAATTATTTGGTTAAAAACAAAATGTATAATTCTTCTTAAATGGTTAACTGAAAGTGAATTGACAATGTATATTGAATTGATTTTTTCAATTTTTAACAATGAGCAATCAATACAACACCGTAACGATACAACAAATTTGTCTATCCACAAGTGCATGAATAAAATTGTATTTCTTGAAGCGATAAGCCATACGACAAAGCTTGTGAATTGAACAAATATTTTGTTGAATTCAACCACATAAAAAGTTTCCAAGCTGGTAAGCATTTTTTTTTTAAATGGAATGGTGATAAATGCAATGCTAGAAGCAACAACAGTTTCTTTGTAGCCATTGTGGCGACCATAATGTGTTTTTTTTAACCAAACTTAAACCATGATTTTTCTGCGTGTAGAAAAATGAAATTAAGGTAATATTTTATGAAGAATTACTTAAAAGAATTTAAAAATTAAATGTTTTTTGCTGAATTAGTTCCAAATAGACTAAATTCTTTCAAAGTTTTGATTTCCTTCGTTTGATTCATTACCTTTGTACATCGTTAAACTTTGCATCAAAGTAAAATTACAATATTCATTAATTTGTTTGTCTTTTGAAGGAAAATACTCGTTTTCGTTTCTTCCTTTACCTAGCATTTACACGTGAAAGTAATTTCATGAAAGTCGCAATACACTCACACTTTTTCACTAACACTGCCTTTACACATGAAAGTTCTTTCATGAAATTTCTGTATACGTAATATAAATAAAAATTTCAATGAAACAGATGACTTTCTTGAAAATTTCTTGTTCGATTACACAGGAAAGTGAAAGTTCATATGAAAAATGTCGTCAAAGCGCAAACTTCTATCAAAAATGTCTTTTCTTCCTCTTTTATTATTTTGCTTTTTTGAAGTTTCAGAGTTGCCAAGACAATTACTCACACCGAACATTAGGCATTCGTTCAAATTAATATTTTTTTTAAATTATTTTCATGATATTAATACATTTCAGTTAGAATAATTGTGTTCTTAATCCTATTTAGTTGAAAATATATATTAGATTATTTATATATACGCGAAAAACAAGTTGCTTTTGTAACTGCTAATTCACACAATCCTGAAATTTCAAGTGAAAAGTTTTATTCTAACTGAAATGTATAAATATCATGAAAATATATAAAAAAAAATATTAACTTGAACGAATGCCTGAAGTTCGGTGTGAGTAATTGTCTTGGCAACTCTGAAACTTCAAAAAAGCAAAATAATAAAAGAAGAAGAAGAGACATTTTTGTTAGAAGTTTGCGCTTTGACGACATTTTTCAAATGAACTTTCACTTTCCTGTGTAATCGAACAAGAAATTTTCAAGAAAGTCATCTGTTTCATTGAAATTTTTATTTATAATACGTATACAGAAATTTCATGAAAGAACTTTCATGTGTAAAGGCAGTGTTAGTTATATCTCATAAAATTTCTAAAAAAAAAATAAACATTGAAATAATGATTATTCAAAAAATAAATGGCATTTTTCTTGTCTATAAGTCAATAGTAAAAAAAATTTAAACGGATAAATTGATATACAACCATACATACATGTGTATGTATATCTATACTTACATATATATTTTTATGACTTTATTTCTAAAGAAAATGACATGAAAAATTGAACTAGTCCAAAAAAAAATAAAAAAAATTATCTTCTAGCAAACAAATCAATTACGACAGTATGGCATATTAAAGCAACATTTAAATAAATTATAACTTTTCATTAAAAGCAAAACATTTGAGTTATTAATAGATATTAAACAAATTTCTTAATATCGAAAATATGTTTTCGAAAAAGGTTTAAGAAACTTAAACGTCAGTTATGTTCAAAGACAAAAAATGTTTAGCGAAAAAACGTGACCATCTCTTAACAAATTGTGTAAGCCTTCCAACAATTAAAAAAAATAGTACATATCATATAAGAAACAAGAAAGAAAGTAAAGTCGTTCAAGGGCAACCATATGATAGAGATAAACTTTCGAGGTCCTACATGGGACCCATGTACAATCATAGACCCAACAGAACAATATTACGGTATAAGGCTAAAACTTGTATTAAAGTTTTTCTTTGCCGAATTTTATCTAGATATCAACATCTACATATATACGATTTTTTGCCTTAAAATGATTTCAAAATGGGGCTTTAAATTTGACCTATGGTCAATGCGGAAGATGCTATCAAAAAATCTTGTCATAAACTGGTAGCTTTTTTAAAGTTTTCGTCGCCAAATTGTATAACAATACTAGAGTTTTTTTTCCGGAGTTTTTCCATTCCCGGGAAAGCGGGAATTTTTTTTAAATTTCCCGGGATCCCGCTTCATACAAATAATACAAAGTAAATTTTTTTTTAATTATAAACAAACGTTAGGGAACTTGTTTACAAAGTAAGTAAAATAAATGCTAAAATACTACAAATATTATTTGAAGATTGAAAGCGGAACTTGAATTATTATTACCTTATGCTTTTGTATGTAATTTCCTTATTATTATGCTCCAGATACAAGATAAAAAGATAACAAAAACATAAAAATTTAATTCATAAAACAATAATAAAAACCGGGGAAAAACCCTAAACGTTACCAACATTTATCAGGAAGTTATGGGATTAATAGCTCTTGCAGGGAGTAGTATTTGTATGGGGGCTATGGTCAAATATGGACCGATTCCAATAAAATTGGGCAAGATGATTTGGTTTGCAATGAAATAAGTTTAGACGACATTTCATCTCAATACCAACTTAATAAGATACTTTATGGGCACAAAAACTCCATTCTGAAATTTTGGGTCTATTTTGCGCCCAAGATTTACTTGGACAGACAACCATCCAGGGACGGATATCGTTAGATCGACTCAGAAAGTGATTCTGAGAGTCTAAATAAAATGATTTTCTATAATTATAACGTGGTAATCATTACCACACACACAATTGCACCGTATGAACTTTCTGCTATACGACGTAAATACGTTGTCAAATAAAAACGTACGCTATTTTATGCCTTCTTTTTTAGTTTGTTATGTGCGAAGTTCCTTCTGCTCGTTAGTTATCATATCGAAGTACTATGTTGAGTACTTTATGAATTAAATAATGACTGCTGTCCCCTCGAACGAGTAGTTCTCTTAATCCTGGGTTTCGCCCCATCCCGTGTTTATTGTACTAGAATAAGGCTAAATATAGAACTAGGCTGGTCGTTAAATGTATGGAGCATATTTGTTCTCTATTTTTCCATGCTCTCACCCCCCCAATTAGGTTGGGTATTGATAAAAAACGACGCCAAAAACATTTTAAGACAGCCGGCGAAGACTAAACCGTTCCTCACTCCCGCCAAAGAAAAATCGTAAAGTCCGAATTTTATGCCTAAAAACTTGGAAAATATTAATTTGACATTAAAATCGTTTACCAAGAAGTTGTTAATAATGAAGTTTCCAACAACTTTTGTTTTAACAAGTTTTCTCTAAATCTCATATTTGACAAAACGTAACTAAAATAAAAAGCAATTTTTTTCCTTAGAACTATTTTCAATTCAGCTTTAATAGTTGTGTTTGTGTGCGTTTGCTTATAAAAAAAAAGTCAAACGGATATCGTTTGTTTCTCACATACCTACTCGCTATCTCTATTATTTAAGGGGGCTCCCATACAAAATTGTCAACACAGACTAGAAAAAGCCCCAAACCTGCCAAGGAATCGCCTATAAGGGGATAAAATTTATGAAGGACCTTCATTAGTTTTTATGCTTAATATTTTCTAAAAACATACTTGTCATATCTCCACCCCTTAGGGGGCCTTCCATACAAATATTGCGTTTTATGAAATTCTTAAATTTAATGGATATTTTTCGACTTTTTTGAATAAAATCAAAAGTTGTAAACAGATATGTCTGAAAAAAATTATAAGCATAGCTGCATTTTCCAATTTCTTATGATTTTTTAGAGAGCAAAAATTTTGAAATTTTGCTTAAAAATTATTTTATTTTCCAAAAAAAAAAATATGTTTTTAAAACGACTGCGCATATTTGAAAGATAATTTTATTGCGGAGTTTCGGTTTTTTAGTTTATTCAATAAACTAAACCGTTTTTGCGGCACGCAAATATATGTTGTGCAGCCTCCTCCATTTTAAAAAAGCACCACTGGATTCAGCGTACCAGAATTAGGTTAACACGGTGGTCGTTTTTTGTTTAAATAAATAAAAAAAACGTTTTCCAAGAAAATTCAACTGATTTTTTAGTGGCTTATTAGATATTTTTCAGTTTATTTTGTTTAATAAGAGATACACAAAAAACTTGTCGACAACTTTTCTACAAAATTAATATTTTCTAAGTTATGAAACATAAAAGCCAGATTTCATGTAAAAATATAATTTTTCTCAAACTTTTGATTTTAACGGTCACCCTATTATAGAACACCCCTACAAGCAGTAAATGAGCGAGTAGTCACTTTTTTCAGGTTGGTGTTAAAAAAATGATAGAAAGAAATGACAGAAACTTGATTTCGGTCATTTCATTCTATCATTTTCTTAACACCAACGTGAAAAAAGTGACAACTCGCTCATTCTCTTCTTGAAGGGACTTTAATACTCTTGTTCACCTTATTGACATAAAACTCCTATTTGGCGATTTTCGGCAAATATTTTTTAACAAAAATATAAAAACCGAATAAAAATAAAGGCGATTTGCGATACATATGGCCATTTTCTCATTAGGCAATTATCTTTTTTCCCAACGAAAAACTGCACATTAAAGAAATTTGGTTTTCTCAATGTCTCATTTGCTTCTATTTTGTAGCAATGCTAACCGGCACTCATCTGCCAATTATTTATTTTCCTTTTATTTAACGTACAGATAAATTCAATCAGCTGACTCCCAACTTTTACATGTATTTTGAGTGGTGTTGCCAACTCAAACCAATGTTTTTTTTCGGTATATTGAGAAACCCAAAATCGTTAACGGACAGTTTATCGGTATAATAAATTTATGTTGACATTAAGTAACAGACAGTTTGTCGATACATTGAGAAAATGGCCAATAAACTATTTAAAGATGGAGGTAAAATATAATCTGACAACCCTGTTTTTGACATCAAAATTAGGGTTTTTCTCTCTCTCCTTCCTTTTTATTCAATCTTCTATGGATAAAGGTTAAAAGACTTTCGAAAAGTTTTGATGTTTTCCCTCTAAAAAAGTTAGACAGTTTATTTGCTGTTAATGTCAAACTTTTTTATGTTTATACTTAGAAGCTTTTATTGCTTTGCTCTTTACTCGTAACAGGCAAAAAATCTTTAGTAAACTATAAACAAGTCTAAAATATTGACTTCAGTTTCTATGAAAAACCAATGAGTTTTAAAAAGTTATGTTAAAAACTTAAATTTGTATATGGTAAAAGAATTACATACATACATACATATACTCGACCTTAGCAGAATTTCATTTGATTGTTTTCTCAATGTTTTTTGCCGTTTAGAAATTTCAAAACGTATGCACATAAATAACACACTCGTCTATGGTGGATTTTTTTTTTTTTTTTTTTTTTGAATTTTTTGTAATTGGCAATTACCCATTACTAACATTTAAACGAAATTAGTAATAATTACAAAATGCCTATGGCATTTTGGTTGCTCCTATAATTTCAATGTGCTTTGAATTGCAGCGAACTTTTGTTTACGATAAATGATAACTGAAAATAACTTTTTAGCACATCTCAATTATCATTCGAAAATTCTATTAACATTTAAGAGGAAAATTAGTTCAATTTTTCACTTAACATCCATCCGTATTTTGACATAACATTTGCTTAGCCAATCTAGTTTGGCTTGAATATTTTTATACCAACACAACAATGGAGGAGAGAATATTATGCGTTTTTATGCTTAGCTTGTAGCAACTTAAAGTTTAGGCCGTATACCCACTTTTTAGTATGCCGAATGGTGAGTATTGAGCCATAATTTCAGAGAGCACCTATACAAGCTACCTCTCGGAATAGATTCGTTGTGCCCACAAACCATCTTATTCAGGGGTGTGCTGGAAATCGAAAACGTAAAACGCATGAATTTTGAAGTTGTTTTTAATACACCTTTAATCAAATTTTTATAATTTTTGTTATAAAATTCATTTAAGCAGAGAAATATTTGTATGTATAATATTAGTCCAAAAATTCTCTTATTCCAGAAATCTTTTTAGAAAACGACTTTTGAAATTCTTGCGGTTTAAGTTTTCGATTTCCAGCACACCCCAGATTATGTCGGTATTTAGGTTAAATTTGGTCCAAACTTATTTTATTGCAATATAATTTATCCTACTAAATACCACTCCCGAAAATAGCTTTTAATGCTATAACTTCCTTATAAATGTTGCTACATATTGATATCAACATTGGTGACACATACAAAACTCCTTCCTAAAATCACTTAAAGGCAAACAATTTTCATATAGAAGAAGATACAGCCGAATCGCGAAAAATTTAACCAAAATTTTCCAAGGTCTATTAACTTTTTCAAACTAAAAATACAAAAATAGAAATAGATTTTTCGGATATAAGACACTAAATTTTTTCAATGACCTAGTTTTCTTCATTGCAAAGAAAAAACTTAGATTTCATTTTTACCGGCTGGCTTGTAGTGCGTAGTGAAGTTATACACAATCACTCGTAAATTATATATTAAATCTGCTATACCCGATGAAGGAGTTCTTTACAAATTATTAGATAGCAAATTCTGTGTTTTTTTAGTAAAATTTAGCAGTAATCCACTACACACATTTATGTTTTTCTCAGGTTGCGGAATCACGAACTCGTGCTGAGTTCTTTACATTAAAATTGAACCAGTCGTGGTACAATTACGCTTTCGTTTCTTCAAAAAACATTTATTTAAACTTGCCTTAAGGCCCAAATACACTTATCAAAATTATCATCAAGCATTGTGGTAGTATTAGTAAAAATGTGTTTGCAATACCGTCACACCGACGATGCCGGATGGAAAAACAAAAAAGTTAAATATGACAGCGAATATTACATGCAGCACACGTACAAGAGTGAAATCGCCTGCATGATTAGCATTAGACAAGTGTATATGGCCCTTAAAGATCAGCATGTAATGTTTACCTGTGTGCTTTTTTATATGGGCTTTACACATTCTCTAGAGTTTTATGACGTTTTTAAATTTTTTTTTTTTCAAACTCTCCAATTTCTGCTGTAAATCTTGTCAAATTTGCGATGTTTTGTTGACATTTTTTAGAGCGGCTCATAGATGCTAAAATTCAAGTCCGCCAGCATAACTTTTTCTGATACGCTCACCTGTATGAATGTGCCTGGCTTTAAATTAAATGCCTTTTCAAAAAAAATATATATCGTTAGCTGAAATGTAAAACCACGTAACTAACATAAAATGCGAAATCGGTTTTTTGGTTGATTATGATCCATATCAACATTATTCATGTCCTCTCCAATTTTTACTCTCAGACAATGAAAATCAGACATTTTATAAGCGAAAATTGAAAGAACGTAACAACATATTAATTTCCATTGAATCTTAATAATTCATAATAGTTTTTGAATCTTTATAATGCATTTTCAATCATAAAGCTTTGTTAATGCCAGGGCTGTGGAGTCGGAGTCGGAGTTGAAGAGTCGGAGTTGAGGTTTTTGTACCGCAGTCGGAGTCGAAGTACCCACAAAAACTAGCGATTCCGACTCCGACTTTTTTGCATTAAAATTTTTTCAATATTTTTCAAAATAAAATAATTTTAATGACCAATTTCTCCAATTCTTTTTAAATATCAATTCATATTTAAATATAATTTTTCTAATAATTTTATTTTAATTTGACATAAAAAAACAAATTTTAAACATAAATTGATATTTAAATAAATTATTGGAAAATAAGGACCAGTATACTTTTCATATCAAAAATTAAAAAATTGAGATAACATCTTATTTTGACAATTTATAAGAATAGTTATATAGATTGTAGTGAAGCATGTCCTTTTCTATGTTTTAATGTGACCTCAAATTTCTGTAACAAAAACCAGCGGGTTCACTATTTGAATTTCGCCAAGATATCGTTAATGAAATAGAGCCGAATTGAGGAATTTAAAAATTAAATTTATAAAGATGTTGTTTTTCATTTATCGTATATTAACAAATATTTTTGTAGCCATGTTCATGAATATGACTTGAAATCAGCTGTAGCTCCTGTGGTGAAAGCATTAAGTGAATAAAAGGAAAAGGAACTCGGAAAAATACATGACATTGTTCCAGATATAATTCCCATCAATGTGGGGGTTAACCCGAAAAATGATTTGAGAATCCTTTTATCTACTCACTTTAGGGAAAATTGGAGAGATAATATAGACTTGCAATTTCAAATTTCGGTCTTGGACAATAGTAATATGGAATTAGGAACGGAAAAGTGCAATGGCGAGTTCTTGATGCCTTTAACGTCTAAGCCAATTGGACTTGGTGTTGTTTTCAACTTTTCTATCTCGAAAGCTACATTAGATAGGACTTATGGAAATTCACACATCTATAAATTCTAACAGTATAAAAAACGTTTTTTTATGTTTGCATAATTTTAATAAATTAATATAACCTTTAAAATATACTAAAGTTCAATGATCCCATACGGATTGAAGCAAAACTCGTTTCTTTCGAAAGTTCGTAACAAAACTCGTTTGTTCCAAAATTAAATCCATTATTTTTCTATATTTCAGTTGGTTTAAATTTCTAAACTGTTGAGTTATAAGTCAAGAATGTGATAACACTTTAGAATTAAAAAAGTTCAACTCATTTGGTCTATTGAATCGGGCGGTACATGTTTTTTACATTTTTTTCCAAAATCCAAATAAAATATTTTGCAGCTTTCCTACTCATATATTAGTAACTAGTAGGTTAATGCGCGGCACGTTAGAATTAAAATATCGATTTGAAATTTTTACAGAATCATTTTCTTGCTATATTTAACCATTTAACAGGTACTTAATTAAAAAAGAGTTTAAAGTCAAATAAAAACTAGTCTCTTAAATAATGCTAGGTTAGAGTAGGAGTCGGAGTTGGAGTCGGAGTCGTACTTAAAAAATTCCAGCAACAGGAGTCGGAGTTATAACTACTTCTTAACGACTCCACAGCCCTGGTTAATGCATAGCATGACCATTTCCTTTTTAAACTTGTGTGCCAGATTGGGTATTATTTATATTGTTTCTTGTAAAGGTTTTTTTTTCTTTCGGTAAAAAGTTTGGAGATCCCGTTTTCAATATGATTCGTAGAATAGTTTATTTGAAAATGTAACAGATGAGTATGAGCAATTTCCGCAAAGAATTGGAAAAAATTAACAGCTTTTAAACTTTTAAAGTTGTATTTACAAAGAATAAAAGATTCAAGCATAAAATGGCAACACCTGCAGGACCTTAAATCATTTTTGTTCCAACGTATTATTTTTATTGTTTTTACAATGCAATTCCATTTAAGAAGTCCTATTTTCTCTTTTAATTGTGGTAAATGTTATGAATTATGTATAAAACAAATACAATAAATAAAACAATAAATATATAATCATTTATTTTTTAAAAATCAAAAAAAAATTCTCAATTATTCTACATTTTACGAATACAAAACAAATTTTCTTTAAAACTTAAAAAATTTAATTGTAGCTACGTGTTTGAGTTTAAAATAACGTAACTAGCATAACTCTTAATAAATTTTTATTTCAGAAATGAATAAATTGTTCCATATTTGTTAAATTTCCGTCATTTGAATACCAAAATTGCATTTATGGTTGAATACATAACATACTTTGTTTCTTCTGTAAAATATTGAAAATGCTAGTTACATGGTTTTGCATTTCAGCTGACGATATGTAAGTCTTAAAACATAATTACTGAAAAATCATAGTAAGCTGACTGGGTACCCGATTATTGACTAAAAAGTAAACCGTCAGCTCATTATTGGTTTGATCTACCGACCATGAAAAAAATTCAGTTAGGTATGAATATTTTGAATATCCCCTTTCCGAATCTAAAACCTTTTTCACGAAATTTTTTATGATCATTGAAATATTAAGCATAAATTTTGCTCCATATCAACTACTTTAAACTACTTCGTGGCGTATTCGGCACAAAACCATAAATTTCAATAAAATACTATTAACTTAAAAGTTCGTTCATGCGCGTTTACAAAAGTTTACACTTTTTTTCAAAACATATGACAGAAGCAGTGGTGGAAAAACAAAAAAAAATTATCGAATATATTTTCAGAAAACTTCATGTGAACCTTAATTGTCGTTTTTTTTCATTACGACTTTTTGGCATATGCGCCATACCAATAATGAACTGACTGTAGAGTTAAATTCTTCAGTGCTTCAGAGTAGGAGATTTAATGTCACGATGTGCATTCAGCAGTCAATTAAAAATTGATCTTTTTCTTATTGCTTTATCTTTATCGCTTACATGCGTTTTATAATTTGCATGACTTTTAGTTAGGGTATTCATTTAATCGGACTTTTGCTTGCTTTAATCGGTTAATCGCTCGATTAATTAATCGAGGTTTTGGTTTAATCGGTTAATAATCGGTTGATTTTGTTATTGATCGGTTAACCCATTAATAAAATCTTTTATAAATTAAATAATATCAATTAATAAAAATAAAAAATTATTTTTTATTTGGAGTTTATTAGTAAAAAAAAAATAATAACATAACAATTCTTGAACTAAAACGAGCAAAGAAAAAAAATAATTTATAACTATGTTATACATATTTTTAAATTAATACATATATATTCTGTATTAATTAAAAAATAAACTGCGTGATCACTTCATTTCAATAGTTAAAGCAGATCTTATAAAATAATCTTTTCTTTGGTTAATTTGGCACTTTCCTTTAGTTTTGATAAAACTTGACATGGAAAAAATTCTTTCAATTATCGTAGATGTTGGAGAAATCGAAAGCAACCCATAATACAAAATTTCCAATTTCTCAGTCCTTTTACTATATTTCTCTAAACATATAAAATCTTCCATTATGCCATTAGAGTCCTGTTTTAATTTGTTTAAATTTTTAATACTTTTAATTGTTTCGGCTAATTTAGTTAATGTGTTACTATCGAGAGTTTCTTCTGTTGGCAGGTCATTATATAACTTATCCTGGCAAAGCTCAGCACCGAGCATTTTGCAAAAAAAAATTATTTCCGAATTCCTTTATTTCTGTTTTTGTACTGTATTTTAAGAATGAATTTCTTAAAGGAAATATAATGTATAAAAAAATATTTCTAAACACAACTTTTTTGGTGCACTTTAGTAACTTTTTTGGTGAATTTTGTTACAGATAACATTGTAAAATTCGACATGATTGCAACTGCCGTTCTGAAACTCACCCATAATTAAAAACACAAAAAAAAATGATTTAATGCCACAAAAAATCAAAAATTTTGTTACATCGGTTAATCGGTTAATCGACCTAAATTAACCGGTTTAATCGTTAATCGAAAAAAGCAAATTTTAAATTAACCGATCAGTTAATCGAGTAGTAATTAATCGGTTAACCGATTAACGGTTAACCGAATGAATACCCTACTTTTAGTGCTTTTTATAGACAAAACGTACAGTGACTCACAGCTTATTTGATGCAATTTGAATATTTCTTTTAGAATCCCTTAAATACATATGTCAATGTTTATTGTGTTTAACAGGAAAGTGATTTTTATAGGCAGTGTTGCCATATTTTTATACCCTCCACCACCACTAGTGGTGAACTATAAAAAATATATAAAATATATTTGTGTATTTTTAATTAATTTTTACTGAATCAAAAAAAATAAAAACAACAAATTTTCTATTATAAATAGCCAATTAACGAGGTGTTTTAAAGTGCTAATTACTAAAATACTATTTTAGGCTAAATAGCACTGTTGTGAACAGCCTGTTGTATAATTATATGATAAATTTGTGTAAAAGTCAAAATCAATTTTTTATACAGTCATAATATTATAGTAAGTACTAGGGTATTCATTCGGTTAACCGTCAATCGGTTAACCGATTAATTACTACCCGATTAACTGATCGGTTAATTTAAAATTGGCTTTTTTCGATTAACGATTAAACCGGTTAATTTCAGTCGATTAACCGATTAACCGATGTAATAAAATTTTTAATTTTTTGTAGTATTATAACATATTTTTTTGTGTTTTTAATTATTTGTTTCGTCTCATATACAAAATGTGCGTGTTTAGAAAATATTTTTCATACAAACAAAGGTGTTCTGTGATCTTCATTTCAACCCATTTTCCGCCGACCGATTTCAATGTTCAATCAACAGAAATGTGGCGAAAAATGGGTTAAATGTTTGATTGCCAACACCTTTTTCTTGTTTCACGTACTTTTTATATGTATTTGCTTAGTTAGTTGTTTCTTCTCATACCTTCTCATATCAGTCTTTTAACAAAATTAACCGAAACAACTAGAAGTGTTAAACATATTTAAAAATTAAAACAGGACTCTAAGGGCATAATGGAATATTTTATATGTTTAGAGAAATCCTTAAAAAGGACTGAGAAATTAGATATTCATCTACGATAAGTGAAAGAATTTTTTCTAATTCAAGTTTTGTCAAAACAAAAGAAAAGAATCGCTTAACTCCTAAACATTTAAACCAAATTACTTTTTTATAAGATCTCCTTTAACTATTGAAATAAATAATAAAATTATCGCAGTCTATTTTTTTATAAATACATATTTGGGGGATTCACAAGGTTGTAAAGCCTTTTGTCTTTAAATAATTACTAGAAATATATATCGTAGGATTAGTATGCAAACCGACTAAATCCACTTTTTATATAAATTTAGATTTTGATGCCGTGTGGTAGAGAAAGATACGCCTCGCCGACCAGCATGTAGTTTTTCTTCTATTTAAGTCTTGAAGTGTGTAAAACTAATTGTATTTTAATTTTCTATCAAGCTGCAAATAGAAAAAATAAAAAGTTGTTGGCTCTGCTGTAAAATGTGCTGAAAGGAAGTTAGCAGGTTTGCATATTAATCCGACGATATGACTATTGTGGGCTACCGCTAATAATTTATATTTCTACTGTGCAGTTATGACGATTCAATGAGCGCAGCATTTTGATTTATTTTAAGCAATTGAAAAATATTATTTAGGACATTATGACGATATGACTTGATAGCACACCTTGTAAATCCCCCAATTATGTATTAATTGAAAAATGCATATTACATATTTACGAATTGTTTAGTTCAAGAATTTTAATGTTGGGTATGTTATTGTTTTTTTACTAATAAACTCCAAATAATTAATGCGTTTCTATATACATATGTATTGAAATTACTTAATTTATGAAAAGAACTTTATTAATCGGTTAACCGATCAAAAACAAAATTAACCGATAATTGACCGATTAAACCAAAACCTCGGTTAATTAATCGAGCGATTAACCGATTAAAGCAAAAGGGCGATTAAATGAATACCCTAGTAAATACAACCAATAAGAGACAAAATAAACCTTTTATAAAACTGATATATTTTTATACCCTCCACCACAATTAGTTGTGAAGAGGGTATACTAAGTTTGTCATTCCGTGTGAAACTTTTTTATTATTCATCTCAGACCCCATAAAGTATATATATTCTGGCTGCTTGAGTAATTCTAAGTCGATTTAGCCATGTCCGTCTGTCTGTCCGTCTGTCCGTCTGTTGAAAACACGCTCACTTTCGAAAAACTCAAAAGAAATAAACAAATTGCTTGTAGTTATCCTAAGCAGTTTGGGATTGAATTTCACCAAAATCGGTTTAGTAGGACCAGAGCTATGAATCAAAATGTGGAACCACCACCTTCAAAAACTTGATAATTTTGTTACAAAAACTAACATAAATGATGCAAAAATGCACGGAATGACATAAGATTTTGCACAAGTCCGTTTTATTCGACTAGAAATTACACTGTAAAATTTCGCGAAGGTCGGTCCATAATTTACCCTAAGCCCCATATAAACACTACTCCCGGAAAACAGTTTAGTACGCCTAAAACCGTAAAAAATAATGCAATCATAACAAATTTTGGCTCGTCACAATTTTATAGGACTATAAATGATACTGTGAAATTTCGTGAAGATCGGTACATAATTTACCCTAGGCCCCATATATGCCCTACTCCCGGAAAACAGTTTAGTCTCCTAAAACCATAATTAATAACAAATCGTCACAGTTTAAGATAATAATAATAAAAAGACATCATACAGATATTACTCCTTAAACATTCGAACTGTCGGTGGAGGGTATCAAAGATTCGGCACAGCCGAATATAGCACTCTAACTTGTTTTTGATTAAGATGTCATAACATAGAATAAGCGGCTCATACACGTGCAATAAATGTGTATGTGATATTCGAAGGTGGCACAGTATATTGGCAACAATCAAAAAACTTTTGGTTTTTATTGCACAACGAAAAGAAAGTGAAATGTGTTGGGAGCATTATACAATGCTGTTTATGTTATTCCTATATGTTATGTTCATCTTTTATTGTATAAATGAAACCATTGTGCGACTTATTGCATAATATAGGACAAAATCGAAATAATATGGCGAATATCATATAGTATAATATTAAAAGTGTATTGGCCTCTTAAGAAGAAACCACAACAACAACTTAGGCTATTATACACAACTTAAATGTTGCAGTTCACAAAAAATCCCTCTGATAACAAAGTAACGGTACACGGTGAAATTTTTTTCGTGTTTTTCCAAGTTTAAAATAATTTTTAAGCAAGTATTGTAAAGAAAGGGTAAACAAATATTTTATTTTGCCCAAATCAACCTTTATTGTCAATTCTATTTTAGTGACAGAACTTGTTGACAATGTTTCAGCGGTTTGTCGTTGGTTTTTATCCTCCCTAAAAAGGTGAATTGAATCGTCCCTTTTTTCGCCAATGTTCCTTTTTTTTAAAAAAATTAAGCTGAATTTTTTTCCCTTTTTCTTTAAAATATTTGCTGAAAAAGTGATAGTTCTTTTTCATATAAAGTGTTAGAACTAGAACCGGTCTCTACCACCGGAACACTTTCGTGGCAGTTCGCTTCCCTGCAGGGGAGTGATTGAGTTGAATGCTTTTATATAATTTATACTACATGTTCAATCACTTGTGTTGTGAAAAAAAACCGCACATGAAACTACCGAGTTAAGTTTTGTTCAATACAGTTTGTTTTGGCAACTGACTCATGTTTTAAATGCTAGTAAGGAAATTTTGCGAAGCATTTATCATAAAATAACAAGCAAAATTCTTATTTGTGTATTCAAATTTGTGGTAAAAATGATTTCGTGTTCATTGGGATTTGAATATGTGGGAGGCATAGAAAAATCCACTTACCTTTGTGTACGCGGCTGTTGTTGTGCTTTAAGCATTTCAGCTGCATCCTCATTAAATTGATCATCTTCAATGGGTTCACCATCGATTCCCGTTAAACGACGATAGATTTCATGGGGAACGTCATCTGCAGCACTTGCACTATTTGTGGCTGCTGCTTTGTCATTGTTGTTTTTGTGGTTGACAGGATTTACTTGAAAACGATTCGGTGGTCTATCGACCGACCCCAACTCAAACGAAGAATACTCCGACATAATGTTTTAAATTCTCTTGTTAAGAGCTCTATTACTTATTTAATGTTGGTTAGTTGGTTGGGTGTTTGTGGGAGAAATTAATTTTTTATTTTTTTTTTTGTTTTTTTTGGTCTTTTACTGCTTTTCGTGTAAAACTCAGTTTATAACAAAGCAAACTTTTTCTTGCTCCCTTGAGACATCCAAACGAAAATAAATTTAAAATTTTTCACTGTTTTTTATGTGACGACATCCGATGGTTGCGATGATGGTGCAGATGAGGATGATTATGTTTTGTCAACAATGTCGGATCGAAACACTCACACATACAGTCGTACAAAACAGGATTATGTTTGTTGTCAAGGCAATAAGGAAATCTCTTTGTTGTTGTTGTATTTTATATGTATGTACATGCATACATATGTACTTGAAGTTTAATTGATATTGTATTTGTAAATGGCTTCTGAAAGATTTTTTTTTTTTTAGTTTTTGCCTTTTTGGGTTCGACTCATCTAATGTGTAGCAGAAGAAGAAGAAGGTTCTTTGTTGGCAAAAATAATGGGAATTTATACTTAAATACATAAATAAGCTGTCAATATTGTTATTGTTGGTCTTTTTTTCTTGTTACTGTTGTTACATTCTGTGACAGCATTGATTTTTGTTAATTTTTTTTTTTTCTTTTTCTTCCTTTCTTTTTTTGTCTCTATTATTATTACAATCGTAAACAAACGTTAATGTTCTTCATAAACACATGTTATGTTGTCGTTGTTGTTATTGTTATTGTAAATTGTTATTGTTTTAAAAAATTATGGTCTGTTTGGAATTGTGGATGGCTGGTTGGGTGGTTGGTTTGTTTATTCACTGACCTCTACTTAGGTGACAGTGCGAAATAAAAAAAAATTGTTTTTTTTCATCTGCAAAGAAAAGAAGAAATTGCGTTTTTAATAATTTTATTATAAGCTACATATATAAAAAAAATTCATAAATTTAAATGCAATTTTTTTTAACAATTAAAGTTTTGTGGTTAAACTATGTTGGCTTTTAAAGTGTTTTGTGTATTTTTAATCACGCTACATTTAAACTGTCACACTAAAACCAACAGTAGTGAACTAATTTAATTTTTTTCTTTCTCTTCGCATGACATTTATTATATTTTTTTTATCGTATACCTAGGTAGGAAGGTACAGTTTGAAAATAATTTATCAATAAATAAAAATCATTTTTAAATTATTCAGATTTGAAAATATTATTTTTCCTTCAATAACAAACAAAATTTTCTATTAAATAAATTTTTTTTCTTCAAACGAAAAAAAAATTATGTAAAATAGAATTTTGCATATTAAAAAAAAAAAAAAAAACTTTGGGACAGGAAGATGCTGAGTCTGGTAGGGAAAATGCTTAAATTACATTACGGAATCCAAGTGAACTTTTTATCTTGTTTACACTCTTACTAGCAGATTGTATTCGTGTGTGTGTGTGTGTGCGTTAACAGCATTCAGATCCTTATAAAAATGTTCTATTTTATAGACCTAATTTTAACCTTGAAATTTTTATTTTTTTCGAAAAATAACGTTAACAAAAATTTTTCTTTTTCCTTTCAGTCTTGTTTCTAGTTCTGTTATTGGCCAAAAGTAAAATAGACATACCAAAATAAACATCTGGGGGTACATACATTTATTTTTTCTTAAATGTGGATTTACCGCAACATTATAAATGCAAATACATGGGGTTTGTTATCGAGTTAAAATAAGCAATTGAGAGCAGTAAAATAAATGTGATTTTAAATAAATGTTTTGATACAAGTGAAAGTGATTGAAATATTGGTGAATTCTTCTCTCCCAGTTACATTCTGGTACTCAGAATTCTAAGCGAAAGAGTAACACAGAGTTTTCATTCGCTTACTCCATATTGTACAATGTACATTTTACAGTACAGTACACAAACAAAAATTCTCGCCAATTTTTTCAATTAAACCATTAATCAAAAATAAAATCAGTTTTAATTAAAAATTTAATCAAGTGAATTAAACGATTTCTTATGTATTTCAACAACATTCATGCAAAAACTGTTGTTAATATTAAAAAAAAATTTATTGATTATATTAATTTGTTAGCTGGTGCAAATTGAGTTAATATTTTAATAACGTCATAAATTTTTTTATTCAAGTCAATTTGTTTTTGTTTTTATTTTATTTCTTAAAGATGCAGCTTTACGATTAAGTCCTTAAACGAGGAAGTTTTTGTTGATTTTAATTTTTTATGGATTTTTTGAATTGAAACATTTTATAATTAAACAAAAAAAAAATTAAATTTTTTCCACTTGTGCCTTAATAACTCCAAAACTATTGGCTAAATCAAAAAATGATATTTGAAAGACTTAAATCTACAGTACTTTTCGCTTATAGTCCATTCCGCTTAAAGGCCAAAAACGGATATAAGCCAAAACTGTCATATTCACATGCAGATTTTTTCGAATTTCATACAAATTATTTGTTCTAAGGTCCATTTCGCTTGTAGTCCATTTTCGTTTAAAAGCCACATTTTCTTAGCATGCGTATATAATTCTTCATGCAAAAATGTTCGCTTATAGTCCACTCTGTTTTTTATATATTTTTAATCAACTGGCAACATGTTTTAATTTACCTTTCTGGCAATTACAGCACACGCTCGGAAATTCGATCCACTTTGTTTTTAGGGCGATTCGAGTTTCCGAGTTATTCGAATTTCTGGACGGTCTTTTTTTTACAAAAATTTAGATAAATTTGACCATAAAGATATACAAAACTATACTTTTTTTTAATTTTAGTTTATTTAACATAAAAACTATAAAAAACTTAACGAAATATAAAAAATAACAATTCAGTTCATTTGACTTTATTTAGTATGTGTAATACAAACACCAAAAAAACTGAGTTTGAAACTCTAACAACATCAAGTTGATTCTGAGAGTTTGAATTTCTGAGCGTCTACTGTATTATAAATGCTAAATTTCGCAATTTATATTTCATGACATGGTGTCTTCGTCTGACAATTTTTTGTTAAATAAACGTCCAACTTGATAAAAAAAAGCTAATAAAAATAAAAGAGTTTTTTATATAGACTTTGACGTTTGGTATAACAAAAAACTGTCAGGTGGAGACCCCATGTAAAGATCCTATGAAATTGATATTTATGTTGTGTTTGATTTCGTCATCCAAAGAATTAAAATGAATCTTATACGCATTTGTTTTTATTGAAATCTTTTAAAGCATTTGAATTAATTAAAATGTTAAAAATGTTTTAACTATTTATTTAAAATAAATCAATATTTGGTTATGTTTTAAATAAACTTTTCTTTGGTTTAAAAAGAGTGGATTTATTGAAGAAAATAATATGTATATAGGCCAAAATGTGGATTATACTAGGTTTCACTTATTATCCATAAAATGACTTATAAAAAAAAATCGGTTATAGTCCAAATTCGCTTATAGTCCACAAAAGTTGTGCAACTATAGTAGTGGACTATAAGCGAAAAGTACTGTAACACAATTTAAATTTTTTGACGTATTGCATAACAAAATCGAGGACGCCTTTCCAAAGTTTGGAGCAGACTCTTCAAAAATCTCAAATTTTAGAAAAAAAAAATCTTGCCATAGAATTTGAAATAATGATGATTTTTGAAGTAAGTTGGCTATAGCTGATCAAAAAAATATAGTGGTTATTTAAGGGAAAAAATGTTCCTCATTTGTTGCATAGTGTTATCAGCTATCTATGACCAAGTTATTAGTTTTGCACCGTCCGTTGTTTAATTTTAATAATTTTTGAAGAAACTAAATCTTACGAATTTTAAAATCAAAAAACAGTTTATTTCAATATACATATGTTTGTGTTTCTTTATTATTTACTTTGCTGTCACTTACAATTACTTAACAAGTTTTTAACAGATTTGACAGATTGGATCGCAACAGAACGGAAACTAATTAATTTTACAGTTTTTTTTTTTTTTTTTAACAAAAACAAATCAACTGATTCGCAACAGAACAGAAAGTAAAGCCTAATTCTGTGTTTAGGATCAGTTAGGCGAACGTTGCTGTACCCGTAATGTAAGCACGTTGGAACACTTATAGAACACTTAAAAACGTGTGATTTAAATGGCATTAAAACAAAATTTAGTGTATTTAAAAAACATTTAATAATCTAATATTTGATATACCTATTCTAAATTAACAATAAACAAATATGTATTTTAGCATATACAAAAAAAAGAGCGCAAATACCCGCATTCAATTTAACATAGAAGCAACACATCACTGTTTTACAAATGTCTCGTAACAACAAGGTATGATATTCTTTTTTATACAGAATGAAACATTACAACTGCAGTACATTAAATTTCGGTAAGCTTTTGTATTGCTTTTCATATACAAAAAAGCGAAGAGCTGATTGATACAGTACAGATACGGTACAGCAACGTTCGCCTAACTGAGCCTTTAAGCTGACTGTGGTATAGAATTGAGTACTAAGTACTTAACTTAGAAACGCTGTTGTTTACCCTGTAATGTATAAAGTATGTGCTGGTGTGCTATCAAGCGAAAAAATTGGTATGCTAAGTAAATTTATTATTATTATGTTACATATTATATTTATTATTGTAAATAAAAGAATTAACCATAAGATAAAAAAAACGATTTTTTTATTTTTTCTAATATTTTCGGTAGGGGCTTCATACTTCCTAATGGGCATTTCCATGTCATCGTATGTGACATTTGTATGTCTTCTGAAAGTTAGAAATATTGCAAAATAGTAGTAACTGGAAAATATGTTTAGCGTTATGTTACATTTAAAGCAGGCCTGTGGAGTTCAGGTTTTTGTACCGGAGTCAGAGTAGAAGTACCCACAAAAACACGCGACTGCGACTCCAAAAATAAGCTAGTAAAATGTTATGAGCCAATTACTTTTTTCTGTACATTTGATAATTAAACCGATAGGCAAATAACTAGCTTTCTCTATGAATAAATTTTGAAAAAATAGACTTCTAAAAAAAGGAAACGCCCTAATGCTTACAACACCCAATTAAAGTCCTTTAAAGGATATATTAGTTAAAAGTTATATGCATTCCTTTAAAGGATATATTAGTTAAAAGTTATATGCATATATAATATACACAGTGTGACAGTGATAGCTCAACTTGTTAAGGATCGTTTTGTAGGCTAAGTCCTTTTTTAAACCATTCACCGAAGGTTTAAGACCACGACTGCCTCTAATTTAACCCAAAAGTCCCTTGTGGTTTTTATATTTTATTTTTATGTATTTCTTGAGCATCGTGTTTATTAAAACACAACATCCGACAAATTGTGGGCAAGATAAGCCAAGTGGGCGTGGCACTTCCCATACAAAGACATTAAGGATTTCTGTATATCTGGAGAGCGGCAAGAGTAGGGTTGCCAATAATAAACATAATTAATAAAAAAAGTAACTTTTCAAAATTAAATAAAGTTTTTTAACTGGACATTTTAGCTGGACAAAAAAAACTGGTCAAAGTTTCCAAATTAGGTAAAAGCATCTTTATTACCAATACACAACATCCGACAAAATTTTGGCGGTAATTGGACAAGTGGGCATGGCACAAAGTTGATTTAATTATATCTTAGGAACGGTTGTGAATGGTATAAAAGATTCGACACAGCCGAATGTAGCACTCGTTGTTGTTTTATTTTAAAAACTTCGATTACACCCTCAAAATCTTATTTTCTAAAAGTTTATGGACAAAAATATTTTGAGTGTTTTTTTTTTTTTCTTCTTTAATTGTTCACATAACAGGATCTATAATGTTCGCTATATCGTTAAAAAAGTTTATATTATTAATTTTTTTAGTTTTTTTTGTCTCACAGTGCAATTTTTTAAATTAAATTTGTATAATATGGTTTGTACATATTACATTATTTTTATAAATATATATGTTTGTGTTTTGCTTTAAGCCTTAGCATCAGTTATTTATTATCCTTTTTATTTTGTTGCTTGTTTTGTTTCGTTATACAAACAAACTTTGATGGGATTAAAAACAAAAAGTTCAAATAAAAATTACTTTTCTTCAAGTTTGTTGTTTACAGGAAAAGAAGCAATTGATTGCAAAGAGTTATTGAATTTGCAGTGATAAAGAAAGAGAATTAAATAATGTAAAAAGGACGAAAGACAACAAGGCATTATACGCAAATGTTCCTAGAGGAATTTAATGTTTTTGTAACTCTAAAGCCATAATCTCAAGCAAATTATTACATAGAATGTGGTTAGATAATATAAATTGTCGGTTAGAAAGAAAAACCATTAATGTCAAACATTTCGTGGGCTTATTTTTTCCTTAGTTGGCATAAATATTTTACATCTTCCCTGCGCCGACTTTTTTTGTAGGCGTACCCATATTGACCCAACAGCTTTAGATTGTAAGACACATCTGTCTACACACGTTTGCTATTTGAAAAACATTTTCTTAATAAAATACAAGTGTAAGCAAACAAAAATTGACAATATTTTTTTCTTTTGTTACTTTTTCAATATGCTTAAAAATAAAATTTATACTTTAGGCAGGCTGTAAAAGTTACATGTATAAATTTTCTTTTTATCAACGCAATTTAAAATCAGTTTATGGGGTCCTACCACTTAACGTATGTATAAACTTCTACTTCTAATTTATAACACAACATTTTCCTGTTCAGATTACAACCGAATACATATGAGTCCCTACATGCCGCATAACAATATAAAAATTCATAAATAAGTCACAGGGAATTCACGTATCAAAGATAACTTAAGCGCTTAACAAAAAAAGTCAAGGTAGAAAACCTGTTTCGTAGTAAAATGAAGTGGTGTGCGTGCCCAGAGAGACTTTTATCGCTAATTTTAAATCTTTAGAAGATTTGAATATTTTAGGGTTGTGTTCATGTCTTGAAAAAACAGTAGAGTATCTTCTGCGAGTACGTTAATAGAACGTTTTCTCCATCTGTTTTTGGTTATTGAAAAAGTGTAAATATTTTTTAAAATTTAAGATTTCTTCGCAAGCATTTTTTTTTTTTTTTCAATAAAAGTTTTGTAAACAATAATAAATGTATGAGAAACCGAAATCGAAATTGTGATAAATTTGGTATGCTCAAAGTCGGTATTGCAAACCCGACTCTTAACATTACATTATAAAGAGGAGTTCCGTAATAAAACGCTACTATTTACCTTGTATTGTATTTTTTTTAACCCATAAAAATGTTGTTATAAGTATCTATTATATTTTACTTAAATATAAGTCAAAATATGACCTCCAAAATTAATGGCAGTAGGCCCATTCTTGAAACACACTCCGAAAATTTCTTGAGCATTTATGTTAACTTTTAGCCTCTGCAAAAAAATTACCAGGGTTGGTCCAAAATGGGTCATTGTTTCTTAAGTTATTTGCATCGTAAGAGGTGCATAGTTTGTTTCCCAGTTGCCATTGATTTTTCACTAATATCTCCAAGCAGAAGTTTATATTGTCTTTGTATGGGAGGTGCCACGCCCACTTCTCCCATTCTGCCCATTTATTTTGGATAGGCTGTGTATTGATAACCCCGCTATGTGTACCATATTTGGATAATTTTTGTCTTACTGTTTTTGAGATATAAATTAATCTGTTTTGTGACACGCCCACTTCTTGAATCCCGTCCACATACATTTATATTGTCTTTGTATGGGAGGTGCAACACCCACTTACAATTTCAAAAAAAGGCTGACTTACAAAACTTCAATTGAATTGTATTAGAACAAAGAATAATGTTTCACAATTGAAATATTCTCGATATATGAAATTGGTTTTGTTTTAAAAATCAGCCTTATTTGTTTTGCGCCCATACAATACAATCCCGAAATAAGGGTTTTAGGGAACGATTGATTTTTAAATGTGTACTATGGGGAAGGGTATTTCAGAATCGGCATAGGCGAATATAGCGCTTTTTCTTGTTGTTCACTATTTTTGTTAAAATGTCTAAGAATTTTACTTTTATTTGTACATTTTAATCACGTTCCCTAAAAATATGTTAAATTACTTGTTTCTATATATTTTGCCGACTTCCGTTGGAACTTTTTGGTCAGAAATCAAAATAAAAATTTAATCATCTGATCATGTTTGTCAATCGTGCAGCTTAATTAAAGCGATTTTCTCAATTTATTTTCTAAATACTACTTAATTTTTTTCTGGCTTAAATACAAGAACAAATGGTCATAAATTTTGCATTTCCCTTTTTTAAATTTCTTTGTGTGATTTTGAGCGGAAACAAATATTATGCAGATGTATAAAAATAACAACAATAGAAAAAACTTTACATCAATCTTGGTTTTTTTATTCGAATTTATGTATGTAACCAGAGTGCCCAACTTAATTGGTCGTTAGAAAACAAAAACCATTTTTTTTTTGATTTGTATTAAGAACTTATTCTTAATTAAATGATCTGTGGGTTCCAGTACAGAAATATGGAAATATCCGTCAGGGCGGGCCACAAGACCTCAAAATGCGGTAGTAAAATCAAAACTAAAAGACTCCATGTATGACATTTTCTAGACAGTTTTTATTCTAATTATTTTGAAAAAAATCAAGTTAAAAATTCAAAATTTTGTTTTCTTTGAAAAAATACAGAAATGGAAGTTATTAATTTTCATAAAGTTTTTCATTCTAATTGCGGAAATTATTTCTTAAAAAAAGGCTAAATTATCTTTTGTTTTTTAAATGCCAAAAAAAAAATAGTTTTAAATCGCAAATTAATCTGCAAAAATTTTCATGTGGTTACACTGTGTTTAATTTAAATGTAAGTAGGCCATAATAATTATTATAAAACAGTTTTAAAACTATTGACGGCCTAATATTCACCACTATTATATAAGTCGTTATCGACGCCAATTTTAAGTTTTTGTCACATCAAGTCGACGCCTTCATTCCTGCGACGTTCATTTGGTATTTTCAAAGAATGTTGAGTCGATGTCGACTATTTTTCGAAAGCCTGACAAAAAAATCCCATTTCTAAGTTTATTTTTCTTCTGAAAAAATATTAAATTAACTTAAAAAGTGTGTGTTTGGAAAACCAGAAGTAAAAAAAAAACTTAAAAGTGGGCACTTGGCCAAAGTCTCAAATGTATTTTGTGTAGTTCAAACATTAAATTAAAGCATTAAATTTACACAATTAATTATAAAATTTGTGTCCACAATATCTTTTAAATTTGAATTTTTTTATTTTAAGCGCATTTCATAATTAAAATTTCTTTCTAACTTGTTAAAATATCTTTTACTTTCATTTGAGTCGTCGCAAAATTTTCTGTGGACTAAAACAGACGAGATTATAATCGACGTTTACTTAAAAGCGCCGTAGAAAATACCAAATGACTGTCAATATTAATCGATTTTTGTCAATAACGACTAAGAAAATACAATTTATCATACCTGTCACAAATTTCCGATCGGAATGGTTTTAATTCCTTAGTTGCAATTCCGATCAAATTTGTTTTACCTTTTTAAATTAGGTTCTCGTTTTTTTTGAAACAGCAAGTACAGAATTACTTCCACTCTGGATCGGCCTGATTGTTTCGTTGCTGTCGACTTGTGTCGACATCGACTTACTTAATAGGAGTGATTTTTTTTAAATTTTTATATTGAAAATTTCAAGAGTTTAAGTGAAAAGCAGCGTTAAAAAAACTATCCTACATGTAGCAGTAGCAAAGAAAGATAAAAAGGTAAAGAGCTTGGAGCCATCAATATAACCTAAACATTTTTTTAGCAATTCTTGTAGTCGTAGCAGAAAAATTAAATTTTTAGAGCAGCAGAGTTTTAAGGTTTTGTTTACTACTGCTATATTTGCCGTATTCACAAAACCCCTTGTATCGTTGTATCGATTGTATGTGGTATAAAAATAATAATAGTGCACCATTGTACTCATTCAACATACAATCGATACAAAGATACAAGGGTTTTGTGAATATGGCAATCGGGATAATAATAGTCTAAAATTAACTTAATGAAATTTTCAGAAACAACAGTAGAAATAGCAAAAGATGGAACGACAAAAACAAAATATATTTTAATTGCAGTCATATTGTTTTACAAACGTCTGATATTGAAAAAACTATTTATATTGCTACATGCTACCCATTGCTCAAAACTCCAACTCACTGCTGTGCATAATACGAGAAACATTGCTTTACACTGCTAATACAAGTTTGCGGATGATATTTTATAGCAGGAGACTTTTTTCTTTGCCTTTGACACTTATTTGTTCAAAATTTGCTTTAGTAAGACTTTTATTGGGATATTTGCAGCGCTGTGATGCATTAGCGAACATGGCCGAAGTTACAATTTAAGTTTTTGTTTCAAATTTATTTTACTTTTATAAAAGTAAATCTATAGATTTTAACTTGTAGTTTTGAGAAAGGCACCATGATCACTACGTTTTTTATTACTTAGAAAAAATAATGGTAGAAGTAGATATTGAAAAATTAACTATAAATGAAAAGTAGCAAATGCTTTGATTATTTAAGCTACTGCTCTGTTGGTAGCTTTTGCTTTACGTTGCTCCATTTTGAATTTAATTTTTGTTTTAACATACAACAAAATATTTTTACGTTATCGCCGCTACTGCTTCAAAAAATATCTTAAAGTAGTAGTTATAGCTAAAAACAATTGGTAGTTATTATTGCATTTTGAATACCGACAAAAACAGCCTAAATACGACAAAAGAAAAAAATTTAAATAAAATGTATATTACCAACATGCAGAAGCCCAAGCATCCGTAATTCGGGGATCAACTGTTTACTCTGGGTTGCCTCAAGTTACAGTCGCATTTAGTGGGAGAGAGAAAAAATATACAATTATGTTTATTTGTAAGTATGTAAATACATATTTACATATTTTTTGTTTAATTTTTTTCACAATTGTATGCAAATAAAGTACTTGTTGGCATTTTTATTGCCCGCCCTTGATTTATTAATAGCATTTTGGCATTGTATTGAAACATTTTATTGATAAACAAAATAAAGTCAAATTATAAAAAATTTACTAACACTACGGCTGAAAAATCCACAGAATGACAAATAGGTGGCGCCACTAATAAAACTCTGATTTGCAAAATTTAATGACAACTCGATAATTAGTGAACAAGTAACAGCAGTTTAAAGCTCGATTCACTATGCGTTCCGAATAATATTTTTGTCATTCAGTTTGTAATTTCTACAACATTGATCTTAGACCCTATAAAGTATATATATTCTGGATCCTTATGAGAAGGGAAGTTCAAATCCGGTTGTTGGTCTGTCCATCCGTCCGTCTGTCTGCTGAAATGTGGTTTTCGAAGCCCCCAAAAATGATGCCTTTAAAATTCCAATCCTATGTTAATAAATAAGCTCGAGGCCACAACTGATTTTAATAAATTTTATTCTTAATTATTTTTCAATATTTCCCCATCCTTTGGATGGCGTCTTCAGGATTAATAAAAAACGAGTTAAGGGCTAACTATAATGTGCTTAAGCTTGCATACGCAAATGTGCAAATACATATAATCAAGTGTACACAACTATAATGTACTTATGCAACTTTTCGTTAAGTTCCGTCAAGTGTCATTTGCTTAAGCAAAGAGCGAAACTTATCGTACTTTGCTTAAGGAATCAGCTGTTTCTTGGTTACATATTGAAAAATATTTAAAAAAAAACACAATTGCATATTTTAGTACTATTTTATTTTTGTGCTTATTTGTTTTTAAAATTGATAAAAGTAAACATGCTCATTGAAGTATATTTTTCAATAGTAGATTTAAGGAAATATACGAAGAAAATAATTTTTGCAAAAGTACAAATGTTTGCAACTAAGCGTTAAAGTTATTTAAGTTCAAAAAATACAATATAGTCACCCAAAAGTCCACAATAATTTGGTTAAGCATTTGACAGGCTTTTCGTTAATTTTTGACAGAAGCTTAAGCTACCATAAGCATATTATAGTTAGGCCTTAAAAATATTAAAACACACAACGACTAGTCGCGTTCAATTTTACATTTGAAGGAACGTGTAGGCTTAACTTTGCATTAATGTTTGTCCATGAAAAAACTGTTTTCCAATTAGGTGCTGCGTTTGCTCACAGTGCCCCAAAAACAACAACGGGTCGATGATTCCGACAGCTATGGACTTTTTAAGCAATGTGTTATTCCATTTTCTATGTTTGTAAATCATTTCACTTTTAACTTTGAAAATATTTTTTATGAATAAAAATTTACATGAACATTTTCTCAAAGCGAGATTTTGAAGGCTTTTTTGTAAAACACTAAAATTTTGAATATTTTAAAAAAATATTTTCATACAAATTTTTCAAAATTCAAAATGTCTTTTATGAAAAACTTCTTAACGTAGGTGAAAGGCTTTACAAAATAACCCCCTGTACAAAAAGTTACAGTGCTCAACAGAAAAATTAAATTATAAAGCGATGAGCACTTAAAAGTTTATTATATTTTCATAAAAATATCAAAAATTTTAAGCAAATTCCAAGGCAATTGTTTCAAGTTATTTAATCTGTTTATTTTTATCTTTTATTAAAAATAATGTTTGTAATTGAAATAAAAAAAATCTTTTTTTTTCAAGAAGGCTGAAGAAAATAAAGAAAATGTATTATTTCCTTATTTTCTTTTTTCTTTCATCACTTTACTTGCTGTCATTTGTTCTGCACTTAATTTTATTCATTCATTCGTTGAAATGTTTTTTCCAGTCATACATTCATTCACAGTCACCCACGCACACATACACTCGTATGCTAACTTATAGTATGTAGGATTGTAAAAATAATTCATTCAATAACAATTGCCTTTAGTTGTCATACATTTTTATTAAATTTTTGAAACACACAAGTTACAGAGTTGGAACTTCTTTTAGGATTAGATATTTGAAAATGTTCTTTAAACTGCATCTTACTTTTACTTTTTTATTAAAATTTCAATAAGTTTTGTTACAGTAGGGTATTTACAAAAAGTTTTTGGAGAGTGTTACCTATTTAGCGCTCATTGGCAATAATTGACCCGACAAAACAAAGTTATAATCAGCGTTGCCACGACCAAAAAAATTTGTAACCAAAATGCAAAAATAAAGTAACCAAAAGCGAAAAAAAGTAACCAAAATTATTTGTATCAAAAGTACTATGTATTTTATCGCACTTCAGTTTAAAAAATTGGGTCTAAACAGTTTCAGTTTACAAATTGTGTGTCTAAACAAGAAATAGTGTTTGTTTGTATATTGTAGGCTCATAAGCCGTTGGACCGATTTTTTTGACAGTATATTACCGATGGTCTGGTCTGCTATACAACTTTTCGTAATTTTTAAGTGTAAGTGGCACCTTTTATACAAAGTTAACACTTATTTTTAATTTTAAAAACTTTTTGAGCTAGAGCTTTCAACCTTTTTTATAAAGAGCTCTTACAAGTAAAAGTTTTAAGGTCTTGCTATGCGTAATGGTATCAAAGCGCAAAATTGAGCTAAATTATTCGGTAGATCTTTCATATATATATATGCTTTTGCCCGGTGGAAATATTCACCCTTATTGTCTTTGGCGTTTTTGCGGCGTAAACTAGTCTTTTTTTTGAAATGGTGCCGTGATTGGCGAAAACCGACAATGAATACGACACTTTTCAAATCTTTTACAAAAACGACGTTAAAACAGTACCGTGTTTGGCGTATTTGTCTGTGAAACGTGTAAAAAATTGTCGTTGAACATTTTGATCACGACGGTTTTAAAATTATTTGAGAAATAATTTCAATTGAAGGAAATAAAACGAAACATACAAAAAAATTCATATCATTGAAATAACAATTTTGTTTTTATGTGCTTTTGTACCTAACTCCGGCGTATATTGTAGGATAAAGTACAAATGCCACAATTTGCGAAGTAAGTAGCAATAATGGAGCAAAAGCCTTATTTGGCAAAGGCCTTCCAAAAAAGTTTAAGCAAAATAAATATTAAAGAGGAGTGGAACACCGTTTCCGAAGATTAAAATTGCATTGGTCCCCCATCCCGTTCCTGAGAGGGTTAGATGAAGGTGTGGGACCATTTTAAATTCAAATTGAAGAAAAAACGCGCTCATAACTGAAAGCTATGCAACAGGTGGTGGGCCGTTTAAGCAAAATACTTTTTCAGACATGCGTGCTGTTGCCGAACATAAAGATCCATTTGGAATTGAGAGAACGCAAAGGATTTCACCAGACCCCGAGCAAAATTTAGACACAATAACTGACATTACCGAAATTGAAAACCCGTGTACTTCACCTTCGACACCTCCACTTGAACTTGAAGAGTTAATAAAAAGTCAAATGATTTATTTTTTTTTTTTTTTTTTTGTTTTAATTAATCTAATTATGTACATGTAAATACTAATTTTAGAACTACTTAAATGTTATGGTGTTTTCTTTTCTACAAAAAAATCTGACATTTTATTTTAAAAAATGCAATTTGGTGTCTGTTTCTTATAAATTTTGCTCCCGAAAAGGGTGAGTTTTTTTTAGAATAAAACAAGCCACCAAATTGCATTTTTTTTAAATAAAATGTCACATTTTTTTGTAGAAAAGAAAACACCATTAATCTAGAAATAAATAAAAACGCAAAAAATATCGTTTTAAAATTATAGTTTCAGCTCATAGTGAATAGTGATGAAAAAAAACCTAAACTTAACATTTTCACAAGTAAAATAATACAAATATTTCACCAAAAATTTAAAAGTTTTACTATACGTATTATTTTTAATTTAAACACTAGTTTGACAGATCTTTGACGGGGTGTTTCAAAATAATTTCATTAAGTGTATTCTTTTACTTTGTGAATCTTTTACAAAATTTTGTTAGTCGAAAATTTAAGACGGTAACATAAAATTGTAAATACGACTGCAACTACGACAGCTGTCGTTTTTCGACTACGCCAAACACAATAAGGGTGATTATTATTTTAAACGGGATTGTATCGGAAGGGCCTTTGACCTTATCGCGTATCTAGAAAAGTGTTTCAGTTAGACCTTTGAAGCATTAAGAATAGCAGATAATGGCCATATATACTTCAAAGTATATACCTTAAATGGTAAACAGACTATCAATGTTAAAGTTTAAGCTTCTAAAGAAATAATTTTTAAGTAGATAAAAAAAGAATTGATTTTAGATGCACAAATACCACACACAATTTTAAGGGTCAACAAAGCGGAACAGGTAGTTCTTGTTACAAAACAAAAAAATTGATTATTTTTGTGTTGAAAAAAAGTAACCAAAATGGAAAAAAAGTACACAAGTACACATTGGAAGAAAAAGTAACCAATTTTGGTTAAAAGTAACCAAAGCGGCAACGCTGGTTATAATATGAGGTACAGGTTAATTTATTAGTTCTTTGTGCCGAATATTATCTAGATATCAATATCTGTATGAGACTTTAAGGCCTTTAACAGAATAAAAAAATGCTCTGTAGCGCAACAAAGTTCAAATTTTGGAACATTGAGCGTCAACTTCTACTGCAATGACCACTACAACTACGTATTCGGTTGACACTACTTTGAAATTGTCGTTTTTTGCTTTTGACAGATTTTAGCGCTATTCGTAAAGTTATACTGCAGCGACAATTCTGTTTCCCACTTAATACGAACTATTATAAAAGAGTGTGGACATTAAAATCTGTATTTCAGAAGTTTTAATAATGGAACACTTTCTATACGGCCGATAAAATCCTTCATTTAGCTATCGTACGTACTCTTTTTTTAGAGGACAATCATCTATTTGAACTGACTGTCATCTATAAAATTTGTTTCTTTTTTTTCATAATCCGTCATCTTTGTCATCTTGTTTTTTAAAAGCATGATTAATATTTGTTTTTATTTTTACAAATTAAAATGATTTCATTTTTACGGCGGTCACCGGTTTTTTTTTTTTGTCAAATCGTATGGAATATAATAATCTCAAAATACCTAGAGTTAAGGAACCCATACAAAAGTTAAGCTCGATACCTTCCTAGACTGAGCAATCATACTAACATATTAGCCATTATCCTACTCGATGAAACAGAAGAAGTACGTAGACTTAAAAGATTGCATATATAACATATACATACATATATTGAAAAGATATTATAAATATAAGAAAATAAGTTGAAGAGTTATTGAATTATAGTCAGTGTTGCCGTTAGGATACGAAAGATACATTTTGCGTATCTTTTGACTACTTCAGGTATCATGTATAATCCTGACATTTTTCGTATCTTTTGAATCTGTACGTAAAATGTACAGAAACAAAACATTCGAGAATTGTTAACCAACTAAAACTTATTAAGACTGGTCAATACTAAATACCAAGCTTTATACAATAGTAGCCAAGGCGCATTGACTAGAAGGGGAGGTCAACTTTACAACAACACTGCTTCTGTGTACGGATTGTCAAAAATATTGCTAGTAAAACAAGGTTAGTTTACATAAAAAATTAGTTTGAATACACACTTTGGCAAGTCGACCACCGAAAAAAACACCATATGTTGACTTGACCCCACCTTCTAGTGAATTTGACTTGATAACAGCTTTAATAATGGTGAAAGAAAACATTAAGGGGTTGAAACATACGATCCACCTAAATCGATGATTACAATTTTTACAAAAATGAATTTGTTTTGATAACATCCAAAGATAATTGCATATAATTAACTTTAAAGTTTGCTTACTGTATTTTTAAAGATTACATATGTACCTTATATTTATGACTTCAATAAATATAAAAATTAATTTATACGAAATCATTTTCTTTACAATATTCATTTAAATATGAAATAAAAATGTTATGTTAATAAATGTTAAACTTTAAAAATGGATTTTCAAATTTTTTTCAAAACGTATCTTTTTGAGAAAAAGTGTCTCTTTTTGTAAACTAAGATGTATCTTTCTCGAAATTTTACTGGCAACTCTGATTATAGTTCAATAACAGCTGTTATTTTTTTAGCATAATAAAGTTTGCTTATTGTTGTATAAACCGGTTCTAAATAAAAAAATTAATGAACAAAAAAAAATCGAAAGGAAAATGTCGTGACAGGCTTGTTCTCTTCATCCTCCTAGTGAACTCTCATAAACTTGCAGTATGAAATTTTGAATAAGTTAGTGCAATGAAATTTTAGGTTTTGTATTTTTTTTTTTTTTTTACTTATTTTTAAGTAAATGTAAATTTTTATAGATGTTATTTTTTTTTAATTTAAATAATTTACTTTTAATATATTAAAATAATTTACTTTTAACATCAATTTGTCTGTAAAATATGTAAAAAATCTTGAAGTCAAATAAATATTTTACTTTTTTTATGTTCTCTATTTTTATTTATTTTCAAAATCTGGTCCCTTACACTGAGTCTTCACCTGAGATATAATATGTGAGAGAACATCGGCAGAATGAGAGAACAAATTTCTTCATGTTAATCTTATTCTAAACAAGGGGAACACGTATCTTATAAGATTTCATAATCGAATGATTCTCGCACAGTAAACTTGTGTCGTTTTTATTCTTTTTTTTTAGTTAAAAATATTGTTTTTTAAAACACTCATCGCAAGATTTTCACTATTTGTCCAAAAAATTTAACATTTGAATGAATGCGTCTTATTATTGTTTTTTATGTATGCATGTATGTGTATTTTTGACAGCTAATCTTATAAGATAGTTGTTATAAGATTTCTCATAACAACTGTCTTATAAGATATATTTTAATATTAATATTAACACAATTTGAGAGTCCACACGTAAGATAATACTCTCTGCGATTGAATTTGACGTTCGCTGATATAAAAATCTTATATCGTATCTCAGGTGGAGACCCTAAGGGTATTCATTTCAAATTTTTTTTGGTTGGAAAAATGGAAAAAAGGAAAATTACACTCTTATTGACGTGAGCGGTATTTTTTTTTTACATTAAAAGTAAAAAGTACAAAAGTTTTAACTGTCAAAAAAAATCTGTAATATAATTCTTGGAAGTTATTGATATTTTTCAGGATGCCAAATAAACGCTGGTAAAGGTGAATTAATTGATTATTTAATTCTGTGGTTTTCATGGGCAACCGCGTATGTCTTAAAATCAATCAGGAGAGCCGAAAAACTATTCTAGATCAAACTATGAGCTCGTTATTGCACTTTTTGAACTTTGTTATTACGTTAAAAAATCGGAATTGAACCATCTTCTTTCAAAAATTTTTGGAAATATGTAAAGAGCGTTTAAAATTAGGCAATATGGTATCAACATCTCAAAATCGGCAAAAATGGACATACGCTGTTGCCTATGAAAACCACAGAATTGTCACATCATTTTTACTTTTTTTTTTAATATTTTTTGTATAGAATTAATTTTTAATGTTGTTTTGAAAAACGACTTAAAAAATTTTATTAAACCGGAGTTTTTAAGAATCATAGTTGATTATCTTAAAAAGAGATGTAAATTTTAGTACTTTTTTGAAAAATAACAACATTTTTAATAGAGATCCAACCACACTCAATTTGACGTTTATGAATTGCCAACTCTTTAAAAATTGTAAAGTTGTAATTTTCCAATCTGATTTTTTTTACACTTGTTTAAAGCTTGTTTAAATTGAAACTCTCGGTGGAAAAGTTTTTCCCTGTGTTTGTTGTAACAAAAATTACATTTTTCCACTTTTCCATTTTTCCAACCAATAAAAAAAACTGAAATGAATACCCTTCCTATGTTAACTAAATATGTTATTTCCATTGTACTTTTTTATATTAAAAAGTTTTTACCAGAAGTACAATCCCACTTTAGTTACCAACCCTGGTTCAAGCAATAAAATTCTGTTTAAGCGAAGTCGGCGCAAGTGTATTTTACAAGTCTTTCTCTGTTTTTTTTTTACTAGAATTACAATAACATCAACTTGTTTTCATTTTGATGTTGTTTTGTTGTTATATTTACAAAGCAAAGTATTTATTGCTTTACACATACAAGTATTAAAATAATCCTTTGCCTGCTGCCCATCACCAGTATATTTAAAAGTATGGATATGATAGGCAGATCGAACGGTTATTATTCCAACGGTTTTAACCGGTTTTTTTAGTTTATTTTAATACGGTTATTTTTAAATGTGAATTTTTCGAATATCGAATATATATGAGTTATTTTGGTTAAATAAGACGGTAATTATGAAAATGTGTAATTTATTTGCGTTTTCTCTACTTTTATTATAAATCTACCCGTAGTTGAAGTATTTTTTAAATTGAAATATTGTTCCGACATGTTTCTGGCAACATTGTTTTACAACTGCGAAATAATGTAAGCTGCATTTATTTAACGTGGAATTTTAAGCAAAAGCAAAAAAGTACGAACTGATTATTATATATGAAATAAAAAATTAAAATAACACAACCGGTAACAGTTTCTTATCCATATTTACTTTCTTTTTTATTAAATTTTTTAATAAAAAAATATTTTCAGTAAAATACATGTGGGGTTTGTTTACATACGCAAAACAATGTCGCATACTTTACAGGAATTAAAACGTCAAATTGTACAAACTCGTTAGATAGGTAACATTGATACGTGTTAAAATTTTCGTGTGAAATAATAAATGTTGCTCATCATTTTTCACAAATTTGAACAGAGTACTAGGCTTTAGAAAGAATGTTAAAACAAAATGTAACAAAAGTAAAAAAACATAATGAAAATTATTTGATTTTGTAGAGAAACTAAGAGGTTTTGTTTTTTAACTTTTCAAAAATATGGTTGAAATCTACTGATGATTTGGTATAAGCAGCGATGAAATTCAGTTATTTAAACATGTTTAACCACCAGAGCTGTCCACAATTGGAATCGATTTAATTTTAATCACATTATTATCCGGAAAATAGAGTTTATAATTTCAATTTAATATCATTAATTCAATACGATAAAAACGATTGATTCAATCCTTTGAAATCAATTTATATAAAGGGTGGTACAACCGAAACGCCCGATATTTCAAAATAAAATAAAAAGATTTCAGAGAATTATTAAGATATTATTTATTATGATAGAAGGATCTATGACAATTATGTGTGAAACAAATTATAGGCCAAATGTTCCAAATTATCTTATCCTTAAGCTCTTGAATTGTTCTTGTCTTATTGACGTACGCATTTTCTTTTAACACCCCTAAAGAAAGAAGTCCAACTGTGTTAAATCACATGACCGCGGCGGCCAATTAACAACGCCACGGCGTGAGAAAACACAGCCATTGAATTTCTCGCGCAAAAGAGCCATTGTTTCGTTGGCTGTGTGGCAAGTGGTACCATCCTGTTGGAATCACATATCGTCCAGGTCCATACCCTCAATTTCTGCCCACAAGAAGTCTGTTATCATCTCGCGATAGCGAACACCATTAACGGTAACTGATTGGCCGACCTAATTTTCGAAGAAGTACGGCCCGATGACGCAGAACGAACTGGCCGAGCATGCAGAGGTGTTTTCACATTTCCTACAGAGCCGGTTTGCTGAAATTTAAGCACAATTTTCCCGATTATGGACACATTTGGTCGATTATGGTGATCACGTAGTGCATGAAAATCATTTTGATTTGAAACACAATCTTAACGCGCTGCTCAATTGTGTACCTCTGCATGATTAAATTTGTCAAACACTGAAACAGAGAAATGTCATTTTAAGTTAGGCAAAAAACTTGACGTTATGGTGTGACTCACAATTAACATCGTGCATTTACAAAATGTCGGTGCTATTTAAAATTGAAATTCGCAAAATTCGTTGGACCACCCTTTCTTGTTCATATATAACATTCATTCGCTTCAAATAAAGTTTCATTCTTCTATAAATAAAGCTGACTCTTATAATTTTATAATGACCAACAATGTTAATTTTTATTTATTACCGCCTTACTCCAAGTATATACTATTTTGGTAGTGAATTCAGAGAATTCAGAGAAATTGATGGCAATCGCATGATTTCCATAAAATTCTATGAACTCACTGATTGAAATGACTATATATTGCAATTTTGACAATATTTCATTTTTAAATCAAAGAAATTTATTAATTGCAGTTTTTTACGGCTCTGTTAACCTCTAGCAAATAAAAACTTTTGTACCTATTAAAAAATCGGGAGTATACAATCTCAAATAAATAATATCGTCGGCTTAATATTCAACACATTTTACAGTAGAGACAAAAAACTTTTAATATTTCATATTTGTAGCCGACAATGTTTTTAATTCCTATAATTGTTTAAAACCAAATTTTTTTTTTAAATATTCTAAGTCATAATCTAACACAAATACCTAACACAAATTTCACGAAAAAAAGAAAAACGTGACCAGTAGATTGATTAAACTTTAGCTTTGTTTTAAACAATTTTTATTGATTTACTTTACTTTATTTGTAAGAAGATAACTGTATATTAGACCTGGCGTTAAAAATTTTTTTTTGAATCTTCAATGTGGGTAGCGATGAAAATATGCG
Source organism: Pollenia griseotomentosa (assembly GCA_963931875.1). NCBI lineage: Eukaryota > Metazoa > Arthropoda > Insecta > Diptera > Polleniidae > Pollenia > Pollenia griseotomentosa. The sequence continues at coordinate 187,849,446 of OZ007562.1, read as the reverse complement.
ATTTGATACCAAAATTGATGTAGCAAATTTTCAGGCTGACCGGATGGTGCCAACCCGTGCCATGGTGAGGTCAAAGGTCAAAACTTTGAAAAACCACCAAAATACTATTTTTTTAACTTTATAAATTTTTTAATAATAAATACTAATTAAATAAAGTATTTTTCTTTAATTTTTGTTTATTATTTTTATTATTTTTATGTTAAATCAATGAAGATTTTGTATAGGCTGGGAAGTCCTTAAGGCCAGTTTACACGGTAATACAATGTATTACGACTTTGTAGAATCAAAATATTATGAAATTCTCTCCGTGTTTAAAAGAAAAAAATAAAAATCTTTTGTAAGTATAATTCATGTTTACACGGATGGTATAAGTAAAATCAAAAATAATAACAAAAAAACAGATGGTTGCAGTTTTAAATTTTTACAAAAACAACATGAAAATTTCCTGAGTTGATTTTAATTGTTTTTGTAATTGTATAAAAATGCTACCACCTTCAATATACTCCGTTAAAATACACCTCTGGTGTGATGAGAATACATAAGTTTCTAAAATGGTTTAGAAAAAAAGCATTTACCGACCGCTTGTCAGATTTTGAATCCGTATTCTCTCTTACTCAATACATTTTGCTTTTACATGATAAGATTTTTCTCATTCTACATAATTATTCGACAAGTCGTAATACAAAATATTACCGTGTAAACTGGCCTTTACGGTAGCCCTCTACAATGTGTAGCAAGTACTGTTTATCGTCTTCGTTGTGTGTTAAGCATCTGTTGAAGTCAGTTATTAGTTTGACTTTTCTTTCGGCGGGATTATTCACAACAGTAATGCTTTTCACGATCTGCTCCCCTTTACAAAATGATTCGCTCTGAGGCCAATTTGCTGGATTAATGCGTAAGAAATCCATAGAAATTTCCAAACGAGAAAACAAATTTTTTGTTTTGGTAGTCACAAAAGAGCTTAAATCCTTGGATGTGAATAATTGTAATTCATCGACGCTTGCACACAATTTTTTTGAAGGAAAAATATCAACATCGTCACCGATGTGATTGTCTTTATCTAACTACATGGCGAAAACCATCTTTTCCTTTATTTCTGATTCTACATGTGGATCAAAAAAGGCAAGTGCAACTGCTTCCTCTGATAAATACCACAGATGGTTTCGAATTTTTTCCAATAGCAGTTTAGATATTTTTTTTATCAAAGTAGCCAATAATCCCCTTTATTAGTTGCATATCTCTATTTGGCGCTTCAACTGCATTTGCGGTGCTGAACCAGTATGGAATATAGAGACTTACTAAGAAAATGCACATATTACGAATTCCATCCAACTGACTTGCAGAAATTTTAAAGTGAGGGTGAAAAATATACATTTTTAAACAATAGATGGCCTTGGACATGAATCTTGCATGAGACGTTGCTCCTGGTGCACGAAATGTAAAATTGGGAATGCTTCCACCAAGAAAAATTAATGCAAGTTGTAGTAGTTCTCTATAATCATGCCGAATGTGGACTTAAGGCAAAAGTGCTTGTTTTTTTCGCGTTCCTCGACAGATATGACACGCAAAACTTGTTCATCCTGCATACAATTGATGTATGCCTTCGAGTTAAGGGTGCTCCATTCCCGTGAAAAACGTTCAAAAATTGCTACCTCTGGGTCACTTGATTTTCCGAAATTTATCTCACAAATGGCTCTTAAGAGAATTTCTGCAATATGGTGGCGACATGGTAACCACAATAAGCTGCGTCCCAGCTTGCGTTCCAATAAAGTTCCAGCACCACTAAAAGGGCCAGTATTTGCAGCAGTTGTATCAAAACATATCATTTCTAATGAATGCAGCATATTCATTTATACCAAATAGTCGTATACTGATTGCGCGACTGCAGCACCAGTTCCATATTTAATGATGGGGATAGCTATCAACTTTTCAACGTTCTCCGACGTGAGCACAATAGCCAAGCGATCCACTTTATCTTTCCCAGGAATAGCAACAAGTAGCTTTCCGTCCCAATGCAAAACAAATGTTTCAGGGATCTAAAAAAACTTAAGCTCAAAGAAAACCTCATAACTTGGCAAAAATAAAAAAAATTACCTTAAAATTTTCAATAATTTCTTTGCCATGACGCCGACGATATATTCTACGTTGTTCACGCAAACTTGTGCAATTCAGAACAAGATCCTCAATATTGTGTCCCAAAGCTTTGGCAGTTGCACTGATGAAATGTATAGCTAGTGGAGTTGACATATTGCCAGCATACTACATACTACAGCGATAATACAATTTATAAATAATGATGTTCTAATTTATAGTAGTTTTATTAATAGTATTTTTTATTAAAAAATTTATAAAATACAAAATAAGAGTATTTTGGTGGTTTTTCAAAGTTTTGACCTTTGACCTCACCATGGCACGGGTTGGCACCATCCGATCAGCCTGAAAATTTGCTACATCAATTTTGGTATCAAATCGCATATTTTCATCGCTACCCACATTCAAGATTCAAAAAAATAAAAAACCCCATATAAGCTACGCCAGGTCTACTGTATATTGTAATTAAGAAACTGTTAAATGATGATTGATCTAGCCAAACGTTTTACAAGAGGAAACATTTTTTTATAAAAATTAGTGGTTACGTGAGTAACGCCTGTGAATTGTTTTGTTTCTATTCAAAAAAATTTTTTATTTCAATATCTAATTTGATTTTTTTGTAATTATTTATTTGAATTTAACCGGTTAACCGAATTTTTTATAAATGCTTAACCTAAACCCGGTTTTTGAAAAAAGTCGAACAGTCGGTCTGCCTATTATATGATCTCTTAAAAGAATCTCAATTACTACAATAAAAGCCCAGTTTTAAGATATCGTTTTCTTCAAGAATATTATTAAAAAAATTTAGTTGAACTATTAATTTTTAATATTTTTAGTTAGGCTTGAGTTCATCAAATTTAAATTTCATTAATCTATTTTTACTAAAGGAAGGAATTTTACAACATGAAATTTATTAAAATTTGTTGATAATTTGTATTCTTGGCTGAGCTGGGGATCGAACTCGGGTTGAATTAACATGTTTCTAGAATCGCCACATTCTTTCATCAGAATTTTTGACGTTCTAACTAACCTCTGCACCACTGCGGTGCCTGCCAGCCAACAGTCAAACATCAATCTTTAACCAGTGGTACAGATGGTTCGAAATTTGCTGTAATTATCATTTTCAATTTTATTTACATTTTCTTCTGTTTTTTCGTGTTCTTTCTGTCAAGACTTTGTCTTGAATACATTTTTTTATTAATTTTTTTTTGTCAACTTTCGACGACAGTTTATTTGTACAACTTGAAGTACAAATGTTAACACTAGAGCTTGTGCCATAGCCATTTTTAGAACAATTGTGATTTTTAGTTCAAAGAATTCTTATGAAAGAATGTAGTGATTCTTGAAACATGTAAATTCAAGCCGAGTTCGAGCACAAGCTCAGCCAAGAGTAACAATTATCAATTAATTTTAATACATTTCATGTTATAAAATTCCTTCCTTCAGTAAAAATAATTTAATGAAAATTAAATTTGATGAACTCAAGCCTAACCCAAAATTTCAAAAATTATTAATAAAACTTAAAAAATTTTACACTGGTACATCTAAAAAATATTTACCATAAAGTAAAGTAAATACACATAAAATTTAAAACACATAAAAGTTTTAAAACTCTTTGCTTTTATAGGATCTCTCTTTTATACACGACTATTCTAAAAAAAAGTTCATCAGATGTACGAAAGTATTTTTATATGAATTTGTTTGTCTTTTATTTACAGAGTTTTTAAACTTTTAGATAAATGTATAAAAAAAACTCTCAGTTTTCATTAAAAAAAAAAAAATTCTGAAGGATTATATTCTTTACAAACTCTACACACACGTGACCTCGTTCTACTTTATTAAACTTTTTGTATTGTTCATTATTTTTCTTTTGGAAATTATTAGCTTTTTGTGAATTAAATTGTTTAAGTTGGCTTTATCGTTTGAAGGAAAAAATGTAATTGCTTCAATTAGAATCCTTAGAGCATAATTCTAACATTTGAATCGTTTGTCAAGCATGAAATTTCTTTAGCTGGAGGAAAAAATTAGACATTTAACATTTACAAAGTCGAAAAAATAAAAATCTTAAAAAAAAATTTTATTGTTTCAACCCTATGCAAAAAAAGTTAAAGTGAATGACATTTTATTTTTTAGTCAATTTCGTATAAAGTACATAAGAATTTCATTTTAAACAGACAATACAAATGAGAGAGACGAGGTTCATCCTAAAAAAAGTTTGGATGTGAAAAATACCCTTTTTCTGGGATTTTATATTTTAATCCTGTTTGTGCGTCAGTTAATCAAAGTTATACATTAAAGTATTAATGATATTGTATAGAAACTACAGGTAAAACTGCAATTTAATGTCATAGAAGTTAAATCTCGCATGTACAGTGGACCCTCGATTTACGTTTCGATTCGTTCCGAAAAATGGCGATTTTAATAAAAATGACTTAAATCGAAATTTAAATTTGATAGTTTCAAAAGAACAATCAATCCCCTGCCGCTACTGAACTGACACAAATTTCAGCTGCATTTATATTATAGTTCTTGATGTTGTGGGCGGAGATTCCATAGCACTAGCAATAAATGAAAATTTTTTTTAGAAGTCTTTTTATTTAAATTAATTTCGTTTTCTTTTTGTTTGAGAACCAGAATTTGTATTAGTCATATTTGTAAAGCCTCTTACGTAAGCTTCTACGTTGTGGATTAGCTGTTCCGTTTCCTTACCAAGCTTATGGTCGAATTGCTGGTCTTACATAAACATGAAGTTGCGTTGCGGCTAAACCTGATAAAATTAAAATATTCCTCCGTTCTTTTAGCTGTTTAAGAACTTTATGTTTATTGACAGAGCGAACATTTCGTCGAAGCACGGAACGTTTTTTTTTGTCATTTTATACAAAACGCACAAATAGCAAACTCTAAAATTAATGGGAATTCTTTTTTATTGCAATCGTCGTTAATAATTTTGAGAAATTTTCTGTTTACTTGTCTTATAGCACCCACTGTGTTAATAATATCTTCCTAGTTTTAAACGAGCTTATAGCGTAAATCAATCTCGATAATGCATCTATAACTATAAGTTTCGAAGATATGAGTCTTCCGCCGACTTAAAAATGTTATCGCTAATATAGGTTTTATATAACAACATATAGTGTCCACTGTATTGCAAATAGCTGCATAATTTTTACGGACCATAAAGCCAAGACGGCCCTTTGTTCCAACTTGGAACCATAGGAATCAATATATATAAAGCCAAGACGCTTGCATATATATCATCCATTTATTTTTTGTAGATCAGATTATAAGTTTAGAGGATACGATTTTTCCCCCGCTTATTTCCCGGTGTGCGTTGCAGTAAAACAGACCAGACAGAGTCTCTGGCGGCAATAGAACCCGGAACGCTTGCCCTGATAGACAACTAGCTTACTACTAGCAAGTCCAACGGTTCACCAAAAAAAGAAATAAACATCATATTTAATGCGATATTTATCGCTTGTATGCACACTGATAACGTTTTGTTGCACTTAATAAGTTTTAAAATTGTTTGAAATCTAATTTTGTTCCTTTGAAGTTAAAAAAAACCCAAAAAAGTATGTATGTATTTTAAAGTGTTTAATAATAATATTTTGTGAGTAAAGTTTTGTTAAAGCAGAGTTTATAAACTAAAAGTTTATAAAAGTAACTAGTTTAATAACGTACTACTGTTAAACTCGGTAATAACGAACACAAAGGTACCGAACATTTCAGTTAGTCATACACATGGTTCGTTATTTCCGTATTGAAAATATACAAAAAAAAAATTTTTTGTACAAAAATCATTAAAAATAATACAATCGTACAATAGAATCGAAGATGCATAAAATAGTTTTTTTTCTTCTGTAATTTTAATACACTAAATAATTATTGAATAATTTAATTCTTTCAGGAGAACTGCCCTCGCAATTTATTTGAGGCAAATTTCAGGCTTAAAAATTTACATCTCTGGCTGCTTTGGGGCAAGGCAAACTGCTTGCTTTAGACAGATTTCTTTATATCCGGTATTCGCTGAAGCCAAGTTTTACTGTATATAACTTTTTGTTTAAAAAGGTTGTTTTTTAGCTACATGAGAACTTAAAATGATAATACATACAAGACGTTGTTAAAATGAATTTTTATATTATAATCTGTAGCTCGTTTCTGTATTTCTCGCATCGTAAAATTTCTTGCATGAAGTGTGAAACAAAAAATTCCATCGTTTCTCGATTTATGAGATAAAAGTGTTTCTGTATTTGAATGCGAAAACAGACACAACAAATTCTGTTTATACTGGAATATTTCCAGTAATTAAGTGTCAAATAAAAGCGAAACGTCAACAAAAGAAATAAATATAATAAAAACAGGGCTGCCAGATTTGACGAGTTATCGTCATCTTGACGATTTTTTGTTCCGATATTAACAAAGTGACGTTTTGATGATTTTTTTCTAAAAAAGTGACGAAAGCAAAAACAAAATCAAAAATATTTTATAATTTTGTTGTTACTTTCTATAGAAATTTATCTTGAATTTTTAAATTTCAAACACTTCTAAAGCAACAACAAATTTATAAAATATTTTTGATTTTATTTTTGCTTTTAATGAAATTGTTGGCGTTGCGTTTTACACTATAAGCCCCTTAGTCTTCGAAATAAGATAATTGTAAATATTTTTATATGTTTGTTTATTAGAAAAAAAGATATCTTTAGAAACAAGGCTGCTTAAATTTTTATATTTATCCCTATTGTGAAAATTGTCCTCGAAATTGTTTGTTTTTTCCCTAAAAAATGTATCGGCAAAAGCAAAATTTCGAGGGAAAGTAATGGACCGACTTGGCTTATTTTGAACATTTAATACTTCTTATATACATATACAAAATATGATTGATATATGATATTCTTATCTTATATGTACACTTTTGTGCCAAAACCATTATTCCGGCAAGAAAGAAATTTGTTTGTCTCCCAGTAAAAACTTTTTCAAAATGGATAGCTTCTTTCACTCGTTATTAAGTAGCTTTCTTCTATAAGAACTTCGATAACTACTTTTTTCTGGATGTATTAAGATATTAAAAAAATGACTTACTTTTGAATTTGTTCTTTTTGGCACAACCCTTGTTAAATTCATTAGTTTTTCAGTAGAATTGTATGTAGTGCTTTTATGGTTTTCTAATTACTTAACATATTATTTTGTAGGCGAAGATTTTACTGGGTCTTTAACCGTTTTTTTATGAACCGATTTTTTTAATTTTAACTAGAAGGTATTCTACTAAGTCTATTTCAGGTAAAAAAGAAAAAGATTATAGGAATAGGTAAATTAAAGATTTATATCTCAATTATTAAATAATAATTATTAAATACCCATGAACTTTAACTATGTTTTTGTTTGATTATTTTTTAATAAAAGTCGAAACAAATTTGTTTAAAATTGATTTTAAATTGCACGATTTTTCAAACAAAAAAGACGATTTTTTTTTATTTTTTCTCAGGAAATTGACGATTTTGACACAAATTTATCTGGCAGCACTTATTAAAACCAAAACAAGAAAAGGCTAACAAAAATTTAAACTAACAAAATATAACAATTGTTTTTTGTTTATTTTCATCATATATATTATGCATTTATCATTTATATTCCTTCTATTTTTTTATTTATTAAAAAAAAATAGTATATAAACATATTTTAAATTCAAAATATCTACATTTTGTTTTTCTCGCCACCAATTTCAAATGTGACTTATTTTGACAGTTCTTGAAAAAAACTTTTCGCAAAATATTGTTATAGAAACACTTTTTCTCGCATCCTTCCAATAATTGCTGGAAAATTATTTAAATGACAGATAATTCTCGCAAAAAAAAGATACAGAAACACTTGTGTGAGAAAAACCATTTTTTGTTTCATTTTTCACTGTTTCTGTCCCGATTCACTGGTTTCAGTCGGAAAATTTTACGATGCGAGAAATACAGAAACGGGCTACTGGTAGATCATTTCACGTCATTTATTTTTTAAATATGATTTCCGGCATACGTCCGCCGAGGCTGCGAGTTAAATTGTCCATTCGATTAGTCAATTTCCAATAAATATGGCCGTTATGGTGTTAATGGTGGCTTGAATATTGGCTCACAATGCTTCAAGAATTGATGGTTTGTCGGCAAAAACCATTGACTTAACATAGCCCCCTAAAAAGTAATCCAGAAACGTCAAATCGCATTAACGAGATTAATTTTTGAAAACAATAATTCAGTCACCATGACTCGATAGCGCTCGCTATTCACCGTAACGGCACCTCCTTGCTCATTTCGCTACCAGCAATATTCTCTTTGGTACGCACATTTCTTTGTCTTGTTGATGGTTTTAAAGCGAGAAGAGTAAAGCTTCGTACAGACGGTGGTCAGATCTTACAATGTTGTCATTAAAATTTACTAAAATGACTTGTAACTGTCTTTGCCAGAAAAATGACAACATTGTAAGATCTGCTCACTAAGCCGATCATGTTGACTGTAAAATGGAGGAAGTGCTCCATAAACTTCGATAACAGATTTATTTTTTTCAAAGTAAATTTCCACAATTTGGACATGCCAAACCTTACTGAAGAGAAATGCCAACAAGTTTGACATTCTCAGCTGTCAAATCATGGTAATCAATATCGATAGATCTAATGCAGCTAAAAAACACCGTTAAAACACAATTTAATAGTTTAAAGTTGAGCCAAAGGATGTATTGTTGCTTGTAAAATATCGTAGAAACAGTAAACACTGCACAAGTTACTGACTTGTATAACCAAAGAGTAAAAATATTGTATATTTTCTTGTTTGACTCACAAAAAAAATTCATAAAAATTCTTTAACAATTTGTTGTTGTTATTTTTTTTTTAACTTGTTGCTATATCAATATTTATAAACGCAGCTGTGCATCTTGTATGTTATTTGATAAAATACTTGTGCATTAAGCCTAGTACTCTGTTCAAATTTGTGAAAAATGTAGAGCAACATTTATTATTTCACACGAACATTTTGACATGTATCAATGTTACCTATCTTGCGAGTTTGTACAATTTGACGTTTTCATTCCTGTAATGTATGCAACATTGTTTTGCGTATGTAAACAAACCCCACATGTATTTTACTAAAATTTATTTTTTTTAATAAAAAAAGAAAGTAAATATGGATAAACAACTGGTACCGGTTGTGTTACAATAATTTTTTATTTCTTATTTAATATTAAGTTCATACTTTTTTGCTTTTGCTTAAAATTTCACGTGAAATAAGTGCAGCTTACATTATTTCGCAGTTGTAAAAAAATGTTGCCAGAAACATTTCGGAAATTTTTCACAAAATGAACAGAGTACAACTCTATCAACATTATTTCATAGATATTCCGCACAAGTTTTTTTCATATGCGTTTTGACAGCATTTAACGTGAAATGTTGAACAGAGTACCAGGCTTTAGAAGACAAAAAGCACGGACAACAGAAAATCTTGGCAAAACCAAACAAGGCATCTTTTTAAATAAGTGTGCCGTATTTCGTTAGAGTGTTTCAAGAGTGGACTTTATATCTGTGGTTTTCACGAATAATCGCGTAAGTTATAAAACCAAACTTTTCAGGAGAGCAAAAACAATTATTTTTTTCAATTGCGGCTTCTGTAGATGCTTTTTTAAACTTTTTTCTTTACTATCCTCTTAACAGTGACTTTCTACGTATTATGCATAGTTTTCATGAAAAAATCCTCACAAGATCACAATCTGTAAAAGGATTAAAAATGCATATGTTTGATTGACTCATTAAGTGTGTGCAATATAACATCATATCTCCACATAAGTTCTTTTTTGTGAAAATAAATGCTATCATTTTAGTCACACATTACGACTTACGTTGTTATTTTTAGCACACAAGTTGGCGACATATTCAGAGTTTTTGATACTTATAGCACAACGTATGGACTTAAAATTACAAACAACCGCTCATCTGCTGTTGTTGCAACTAAAGAAGTCAACAATAAACGCACATGTACATATAAGTTGTTATTAATAGAAAAATTTTCAAAAAATACTTTCATATTTTTTGCACGAATAACAACATAACATCACATATGCTTTTTATTTGGAAACATATTCAGCAATTTTACAATTTTCGGCGATGTATGTCGACATAAATCATTATAATAGCAAAATATTTTATGAAAAAGTTAACTTAAGTTGTTTTTAGCAGAAAAAAATTAATAATACTACATTATATTCTAAAAAGCTTAATATGTACTTATAAAAACCTAATGCAAAATGTAGCACTTTGACATCATTATCTCAATTTCGGTAAAAACCGACTTACGCGATTATTCGTGAAAACCACAGATATGGAATCTATGATAAATTATGAAAAATTTGTTGTCGTTTTAGTCGTGTTAACCCAGCAAAAAGTTTTGAAAAAGGCTATCGAGTTTGGAATTAACTGGAATGCCTTATTAATTACTTATTTATTTATTACGAGGCATAAGACTAGTTTTTGAAGATTATCTGGTGAAAATCGCGAGAGTTTGCGATTTAACTGTACGCACACAAATAATTGTTTAAGAGTTGTTGCAGCAATATTATCAAAGAAATTAACATACAAAAAATTTCATAGACACATAACCCAAGGCCACATTAAAAAAGACTGTGTGTCTTTTTATTCCAATTCTCATTCCTGTGTGTAGTTTTTGTTCCCTGGTTAATTGTTGGGATTATCATTTATACCCACTTCTCATTTGACTTCTTATTTATCTTATTATTTATTTATTGGTATTCCTATACAACAGGACTTAAAGTCTTATTATTATAGCACAGGATAAACAATTCGTAGCAATTTCTTATGTGTCACACAATAAAAGATTTTAACAATAAACATTACAATAAAAGAAATTAATACATTAAAGCAATTTTTATAGGGAATAGATCAAACAATTTTAAAAATAAAGACATTCAAAAGCGTTTTTAAATACAATAGATTACTCATTTTCAAGTACGGGAATAAAAATTAAAAATACATTTCCTAAACGGGGTTGCATTACTAGTAAATTGAACAGTTGCTGGTAGTGTGTTCCAAAGACGAATACTGTGAACGAAAAACTGCCATTCTTGAATCTTATCGGGATCAGATTGTTTTTTCTTCTTGACTGCGTAAAAGTAACACGTTCAAATAGATACGTCAGCTCGCCAGTATAGATAATTTTATGCAAAAGAGTTAGGCATCGAATATTTAACATGTCAGAAAAACTCACTCCATAAAGTTTACTTTCGTAGGGTGTAACATGTGAGAAACGTCCTAAGTTGAAGACATATCTCAGAATGGCATTCTTATTTGAAAATTTTTTTTTTATAATTTTTGTGTGTACTGAAATGGAATTGTGCAGGCTTCTATTGTACCAAGAGTGGGCTTTAGATATATAGGGGCAATGGAAGTTTATGGGCCGGATCGATCTTTATAAAATTTCGTGTTGTGAGTTCTATTTATACAAATCGGTTTTATGCAAACCAATGAATGGCAGTTTTACTGAGTTGAGTTGTGAGCCGTAATAGGGGCCTTAATATCTTAATATCTTAATATCTATGGATAAATCCTTACAGCCTAATACAATTAATTATTTAACATAAGTTTAATATTACGTTAAACAATATTTACATCTAGAGAAAAATCAACAAATTCAAACATTTCATTAAAGCAACAACACAGTTTTCTAAAAGGGTCTGTCTAGCATAGTTAGTTCAGAAAGTTTTTATAAATAAGGGATTATAGTACTGTACCGTACGTCGTGGAATGTTAAATGATAAGCTACTCAATAAAAAATTTGAGCATGCTTTTTCATTTATAGAGGAAGATGGTTTCACATTTGGATCCATCATTTTTTTTTTTCTACTAAACCGGTTGAGCTTAATTTCAATCCCGAAGTGCGTAGGAGATTTATAAACAATTGCACACCAAAATTGTTCTTTTCTGTTGAGGCGTTTGGAAGTGAGCGTGATTTCAACAGACGGACATAGTTCAACCGACTTGGAATAACTCATGACCCAGAATATATATACATACTTCATAGCGTATTGGTTGGATATAAAAAAAATTTACACGGAATGACAAACATAGTATACACTTTTTTACCGCAGGTGGTGGAGGGTTATAAAAAGAAAACAACAATTTGTTGGTTTATTTATTGCAAAATAACAAACAGAAATGTCTTTGAGTTTTAAAAAATCCATACATTTTTTTTTATACATAACTCAAATTTTGAATATCTTAAATTGTTTTATGGGAGGTTGTTCTTTAACGTGTTGAGTATTTAAATTGATTGATGGAATTTATCTATTCCAAATTTTATGCCTGTTTTTTACTTTAAAACGTGCGTCGTATTCTCATCGATTATTGTAACAACTGGTCTCACTAGTTTTCGTTAAAAAATAGATAATATTAATGAACATTAACATAAATTTTATTTTATATACTTAAACATAACAAGGTTCACCCGGTGGCCGAATTTCGACCAGTTGACATTTACTGTAATAAAAAAATAAATATTTAAATGCGATTCTTTCTTCTAGTTAGGGCTACTAAAATTAAAAAAAAAAAAACAAAAATGGCTCTTCATTTTATCATTTTATTCGCAACTTTAATTTCTATGAAAAATCATTAAAAATTGTAATTCATTCAGTGCAGCAACAGCATACATTTTGAGATAACCAGTGTGTTTATACAGGTGTGTAAGTGTTTGTTTGCAATTAAAAACAAAAAATATCTCATTTCAAGGGAACAACAAAAAGGACTCTTTTCACTCATTTCCGTAGAGGGAAGCGAACTGACACCAAAGTAGTCCAGTGATAGGTCTTTGGTGGTAGAGACCGGTTCTAGTTTTCACACTTTCTATGGATAAGACCTACCACTTTTACATGGGGTTGTCATTGGAGGGGGTCAATTGACACCATTTCTCCATGGACGTGTTCAGTGTCAGTTACTACAATGTAGTTTTATTTCAATAAAATGTAGAATTTTTTTAATAAACAAGTCCTAGAATTAAATCCAAGAACAAAATTTTAGAAAGTCCCTAAAAATGTGTCACACCACCGGTAAAGACTGTACTGTTATTCGAATTAATGATCATTACTTTTTCTACCGTTTTGTTCTTCATAAGCCAGTTACATGATTGGTTCTCCTTTCACTGGTCATGAGTTCTTTATTTTTGTACCTGTTCTATTTTCACAACTCCCAGGACCAGTCTGTTTGACACAATTTTCCCGCAGGGGTCTTTGCGTTTATTCTAAGTAAAAACCAAAACGAAAACGAAAATTAATTAATAAATCCCAGTGGTATAAAAGAAGCAATCGCCACTAATGACAGGCGAAATAGTTAGCACTTTTACTCAATTTTTACTAGTGACTACTGATGTGGTATTCAAACCATACCTACATCTTTTCCTGGTCACCAATATCTAGTGTTGACATGTTAAAATGGGTATCCACGTTTCGTTAGCTAATTCTATAGCTCCAAGTAATGCAGAAAAAAATTTTTTTTAACGACAAGACAAAAAATGTGTATCCAAAATAGATCCCGTTACTGGAAGAACAACAAAATCACTTGCTTTTTCCTATCACTTTTTGTAGATATAAGTAGCTAACCCTTATGGTAGGTAGAGGTTATGCAGGGAGGGCTCAATTGGCACCTCCAATGACATCACCATGTTAAATTCGCCAAAAGCATGTGACGTAGATTGTGGTGGGACTAGCGGTAGTTCTTAAAGGACAACATAAAGCATTGGTATTTTCAACCACCGTTAATACATGTGTGTGCAAATTTAAAAAGCTTTTTAAAGACATTAATCCTTAAAATTAAGAATAATATAAATAATAAATAAATAAATTAATTTTGGGCCACGCACACTTCTCCAATACCGCCCACATTTTTTTGGATGTTGTGTACCTAATTTGAAAACTTTTGGTCTTTCCGTTCTCCAGATATGGGCATTTCCGGTTTATATGTATAATTTACTTTTTTCTATTTTGGTGTGAAGCGCAACTAGCCCTACATTTAGTAGAGGAAAGGGATAACATTTGACCAACATAGGCCTTAACCAACTGTGCTGCACGTGTACGTATTTGTTATGTGTAACAAAACGCAAAAAAAGTCTAAACAAAAAAAATCTTATTTTCGGTGATGGATACAAAAACACAGCAACAACAAGGGATTTAATGGGAAAAATTAGAGGCAACATATCTCAGCTAATTTTGGACTGGTCTGGCTGAATTTAAATAGCAAGCAATTTTGGACTGTATGCAGGCTTGCCAATAGAATTCAAATTTTAAGTGCTAAATCGACAAAAAAAAAAGAATAAGTGCTAAATTGTTCTACAGTGAAAAACAAAAGTGCTAGATTTGTAACATTAATTTTTATGAATAAAATAAAAAATTTTCATTTGAAATGTTTTTACATATTCATTTTGTTTTATATAAGCTTTTATTTTAATACCTATAGCAAAATGTTATACATTCATATATCCAAATTTTGATATTTTATTCAGACTAAAGTTCATTAAATTAAATTTTCATTAAAAACATGAAATGTATAATGTTTTATTCTTTTCGTAACATGTCAAATCAACATGTCCGTGAACGTGGGTTTGATTCCCGCGGCAGTCAAGAATGAAAAATCATCAATAAGTTTGAATGCATTTCATGCTGTAAAATTTCTTTTTTCATAACAATTAAATTTAATGAACTTTAGGCTGATTTAAGTATAATACATTTTAAATAAAGTTGCTACAACTATTTAAAATTTCAATTATGTAATTTTCATCTTCCTCATATACCAACTCATTTTGGTACTTTTCAAATGAACCGATTTTTTTTGCAATATCGTCCGATATGTTTAAAGTGCGCACGGAAAGAATTATTTACTAAATATGGCTTGAACCAAGAAAATTTTGCATGAAACAACTAACAGCCTTGCCAGACCGGAGGGTTTGAAACTACTTAATGCATAACCTGGTACAAAAAACAACAATAACTATTAAGATGATACTTGAGCCAAATTCATTTGTGCACACGAAATGGTTTTTGGCTCGTGATCTAATCATGATTTTGCAGTTTTACGTTTAAATCACCTCAATCTTAAAAATAGCAGAGTTTTTATCCACTACTGCTTTAAGTTTTTGTTAGCACATCCAAATACACAAAATAACCAGAAAAAATCAGTTAGAAATAATGGATAAGTATATACAGGGTAACGCATAAGTAACATTTTAAAATAATAGAAGACTGCGTTTGCTTGATTTAAATGCACAGAAAAAAAATAAAAAAAAACTTTGCCGTTTCAAAGAATGTGTTAATTGATTTAAATAAATATAGCCCAGTACCCATGTTCTGTAACTTTAGTGAGAACTTCTCGCATCGAAAAGATGTAAAATATATTCCATCGTTTCTCGAAAAGTGAGAAAATAGTGTGTCTCTAACTCATGTCGAAAACAATCAAAAAACATTACGTCGTTACGTTATTAATGTCATAACATTGCACTCTATTGTGACATTGCAGACGTTCGGAACGCCAGTCAAACATATCGTTGACGGCAACCAAAACTTACTAAAATTAAAAAATTTTCAACGACGGCGGCAAAAGTACAACCGTCGGCTATACCAAATAATGTAAAGTGCGACTTTAAGGTTTGTTGTTTGCAAAAGAGCTTTAAAAACATACGTATATTTTATAAAAATGTTAAAAGCAAATTAATTAAACAATGAAAAAATATGCCAAGAACAAAAAATTATTATTATTATTATTATACTTTGAATTTTCTCACAGAAATTTAACAGACACACTTTTTCTGTAAATTGGCTAGTAATTTCTTAACGTGACAGCGAATACTCGCCAAAATTGTTACAGACGCAGTTAAGTGAGAAAAACAGTTGTTTGTTTTAATTTATGGCATTTTTGTTTCATTTCTCACATTTCAATCGAAAAGTTTCTCGACGCTAGAGTTACAGAACATGGGCACAGGTTTTCACAATTCCCAACAACAATTCTACAAGCTTATGGCGATTTCTATTCTGAGAAAAAAATGCTACAGTATATGCATGTAACACTTTTTCATGTTACCTATAATCACTCGAAGTGTTACATGTTGTACAACTTCAATCGAACAGAATTAGCTGCCTTTATTTACAACTATTACACTTTTATTATTAATGTAGTTCATTAGCGATTTTTAAAACTATTCGACTATTTGCTGCACACTTACTTTACGGTTTGGAAACAGACATTGACATCACTTATTGCTTGAACAAATTTAAAACGATAATAAATACATAGAATTTTCCACCAAAATAAAAAAACGATTTAATTCAAAATGGAGTATGCCGTCAAAGAATATTTAGATGTAGAATTCTTTTGACAAAACTTTTAAAATATTATGACAAGCAAAATAAAATATTGGTTGTACAAACAAAGTAGTAAGTACCAAAGTTGTAAAGCAGGGCAGTATGAACCCTTAAGTAAAAGTAAGGGTAAAACATGTAACATGTTTTGCATGTTTTTCATCAACATTTTTACAAAAGAACTTGAAAATTTTTCCCACAGTTGTATTTTTTGTACAAACGAACACAAAATGTAGAACATGTAACATTAATGCAACATTTTTCTCAGAAAAGAAATCGCCATTAAATTATTTTATTGTTAATGAAAAAATCAATTAAGATTTTTTGTTATTTAATTAATATTTCAATTAAATATTTATTTGAAAACAACTAAAATGTAAATTAAATCAAAGTAAAATTTTTAATTTTCTTTCAACAATAAAAATAATTGAGTAAATTATCACATTAATTAAATTGAAATATTTTTTAAACAATTTTTTTAATTGATTAAAAAAACACTGTTAATTTTTTTTGTGTGTAAAACAAAAACAATCAGAGGTGTTCTGGAAATCGAAAACGCAAAACGCAAGAATTTGGAAGTTGTTTTTAATACACTTTTAATCAAATTTTTATATAAAAATATATAATTTTTGTTATGAAATTCTGTTTAATAGAGAAATATTTGTTAAATATTTGTCATAAAATTCATTTATCACAGATATCTTAATTAAAAACGACGTTTAAAATTCTTGCGTTTTGCGTTTTCGATTTCCAGAACATTTTATAATTTCTTTTTGTTTTAAATGTAAGTTAAGCGAACGAGGTCTTCGGTCAAAAATAGATGAAAAGGCAGTTTGTAAAAAAATTTTTTGCTTACGATGTTTTTTTTTTTTAATTAACTTTGCAAAACTTGCGCAATTTATGATAAAAATGATCAGAACAAAACACAGAATTTAGATTTAAATTTATGTTTAAAATTCTTCATCCGATTCGAAGATCGAAAATTCTATCAGGTTAGACTTGCACAAAGTTCTCCAGAAATTTGTCGATTGCTTAAACGTTTTTGTTAACAAGTGGCAGTCTGTAAACTTCTGCGTACTAAAAGACCTTGTGGAGTTCGAAACGATGGCAAAACTTCCCCACCCTTGTTAAAAATGTAACACAACTCACACTTTTCACTTTACCCCTATGGCATTTCACATTTGCCACTTCTCCCCTGTAGCATTCAATTTGTTCGGGAGTGTGGCGATTGAATAATATTGCGCCACCCTGTTTATTAAAGGAAATTTTCAACACACAAGAAACTCATCATCCACTTCTAAGAATATTTGAATAAATAAATGAAAAAAAAAAAAAATTGATAAAAAAAAAATTAAATTCATTGTTAACTTAAACGTTTGGCTAGAAGCGCTAAATAGTACTCGTAATACAATAAACCGTTTGTGTTTATAAACAGGAATAAATGTGCAAAAGGCATATCTCGAATTTGTTATTTAAAAGAACAACAAAACCAAACGCTTTAGATGTAAAAACAAATTTCTTTGTAAACTATATATAAACATACATACATGCATATCGCACTTATTCAACAAAACTGTATTAACTCAACATTTAAAAATTTTCAATAGAAGAAAATCAATTTTAAGTTTAATATGTATTAAAGGCAAAGAATTTTAAAACCAACCGTCTTATTACCAAAAGTATACAAAATATGTAGCACGATATTTTTACAGCCGTCAGATATGAATATTACGTGTCGGTTTTTTCCAAAAGGTGAAATAATAAAAATGTCGAGTTAATACATTGTTGTTGAACAAGTTCGATGCGCATGTATTTTTTTTTTCCTTTATCCTTATCATGTTTTCATGACTGTTCATTTATGTGTTAAACGTAATAGAGTTTGTGTCAATATACGTATGCAACGGCAGTACAACATTTACTTTAACTCAGTTTTAATCTGTTGGGGGCGGGAATTTTCAAAAAGGGTGAAAGTTCTCTGTCTGCTATCCATTGGATGGTAGCAAGAAGCGATTCCTCTGCCCGAAATTCCCAAGCATCTTCCAACTTCCGGTCTTAGGGCAAGTGCTTCCTGATAATGCCATATAGGTTCCCGTCTGATAGCAGCTAAAGTGAGAAGGCGTACAGTACTGAGTATCCAGAGTGCATGCTAACAGCGATGAGTCTCTGGAAACTGTATTAAGCCGGCCTATCGGTATTTTGGCAACCCTAACTCTAGGATCGGCAGCTTTGGCCTATGCATTCCTTTTTTTTTAAATTCAAACGATTACAGAAACTTCAACAAGTTTAAATTTTAATAACGATTCCTCCACGATGACGACTTTTAGCTTAAATCAATGGTTTGTGATTAGTGCATGGAATCTGAGAACTCTCTACATACACGAAAGAGTAATTACATTTTTAAGCCCCATGGTAACTTTTGACCCACCCTGTACATACCATGATCCCTAAAGAACAGTGACAGTCATTTGATGCATCATCTGATGGGCATTGCTGATGGGTTTATACATCAGAAGTTTCTATCATTTTATTAAGGCCAATATGAAAAAACGGATGTAAACATTCGTGTACGTGTGACATTTTTTCCCACTCATACTTGTGAACTTTAATATATGTATATACGTGAATTTAATACAAAATTGCGAGTGTGTTAGTTTATAAGTTTTGTATGTGTTAGTTTACATCAGCAATTTCTTGTAGGGATGTTACGCTTAAATGTATGCTTTATTTGATTTACTTTGCCTTGTAAGTAAAAAATAAAAAGTGCAAATGTGACAATTTCTCTCAAACAAAATTTCGTTGCCCAAGGACACTTCCTGTTTAGGATTTAAAGAAATAAAATCAGACAGTAACGGCAAGTTTGCTAAAAGATAATCTTAGTTGTGTATTGTAATGTAAAATTAAAATGGAAAAAATTCATTTTTTTGCCCTTAATAAAATATGAAAGTTCCTTAACTGGGTGTATAACTTAAAGATGCGGGATTCACAACTTGCTATGGAAGTTCGTTCGGAGGGTAAGCAGCTTTTAGTCTTTGAACGAAAAAACTAGTGTAAACAACAAAGTTTGTTCTTTTACTTTGAAAAGATTATAAATTAGAGGCATTACTCCATTAAGATTGTTGTTAAACTTAAGAAATCTGCGTGTAGCAAAATCATTGGAAGCCACTCAAGCAGCAATTTGAAAAGGTCTGAAAGCAGCAGGATTTATCCAAAAGCAAGCAAATTTAATACCACACAAGTTGAAGACGAGAAACGTATCCTTTATAATACCTAAACGCCATTTTAAGCGTTAGTATCTTCATAAAATCGATATTGGCGATGAAGACTAGGCACGAAGCGCTAAAAAGTCGTATGTGGATCCCGACCAACCAGCCGAGGGACCAACAAATTTATCAGCTTTGTATCCATGAGCAGTTGAAATTGGGCCAGACTATCACAGAGGAGCTATAGCGAGAACAGTTGATTCCATCATGACAGTGCTTGCTCACATGATGCAAGACCAGTTCAAAACTATTAAGAAAAAAGTGGTAGGAAAGTTTAGTCTTACCCGCCTTAAAGTTAAGACCTTGCCTATCCGCCTACCATTTGTGTAGAAAAATGCAGAACTCTCACACTAAAATACAATTGATTTTCAAACAGATTATGAGAAATTCGCTCTAGAATATGTGCAGTTCTTTTGGCACTGAACCCATAGGTTTTCAGAAAGAGAAGTCAAAACTTTAATTAAAATATATTGTAGCAATGTTTTACTCCCAAAATTTGTCACACATTTTACACTTTTATGTTACATTCGAGTAAAATTGGATTTTGCCTTTGTTAACCCATGTTTGATGTAAAAGAAAATATGGACCTAACATCACAAAATTCTGTTGTTAGTTTGAAGTTTATTTCAATATTTTTTGTACCAAATATAAATATTTTTTAAAGATTTTTTTTGGAGGAGTGTATATTTGGGATACTTTGAACTTATTTTGAATTTGTGACCAACGATTACAAAATTGTTAATATGCGAATCAGCTATTATAAAAATTACCATTGCAACATTTTCAAAAGACTAATTAGCTATTCCGAAAGTAATTTGCGATAGTTTTATCTCCATGCTGAAATATTTTCAAGAATTATAGGGGGAGCTATCGTCAAATAAGCGGAAGCTATTAGCAAATAATCACTGATTCTAACAAAACTTGGTAATATGTTTAATTTATAAAGCAAACCACCAGAGTTGGACAGGTTTGGTTTTACCAGATTTTTCCTTTGGGTCTATAGAAGTTAATGTTCCGAATTAAATATAAACGTTTTTATGGTAACATAGATAGCGGTCAAGAAAATACTAAAAAAGAATACAGGAAATTAACAAAAATATTCAGGAAGATTTCAACAATATATTTAAGCTATTCACAAAGTGTTCTATTGTGTGATATTGGTTGTATTTGCTATATTGTTACAAATGTTAAATTCATAAAATGATATCATTTACAGCTAATATGACACAATAGAACACTTTGTGAATTGCTTAATTATTTTCAAAATCCAGACAATTTTGCATAAGCAATCGCAGAATTACGAAATTTGGTCTAAATTGTAAGTGTTAATTAGGAAGGTTAAATGTAGAGCACAAAATGTGATCCGACCACTCTAGTAGACAGCCAACCAGACGGACAGCCATTTTTAGATCTACTAAAATTTGGAGTCACTATATTTAATCGTTACAATCATAAACAAGTTTTAATCATCTTAATTTAAATTAAGTGAGAGTGCTATATTCGGCTCTGCC
This sequence comes from Pollenia griseotomentosa, assembly GCA_963931875.1. Classification (NCBI taxonomy): domain Eukaryota; kingdom Metazoa; phylum Arthropoda; class Insecta; order Diptera; family Polleniidae; genus Pollenia; species Pollenia griseotomentosa. The sequence continues at coordinate 187,828,205 of OZ007562.1, read as the reverse complement.
GGATCTTGCATGCCCTTAACCATAGACAAAGTTATATAAATACCGTTCTTTAAATATAAATAAATCTATTTTGTGCCATGCCCACATTCCAATTCTGACCACATTTTGTCGGATGTTTGTTATGTTGATAACCTAGACGATTGTACCTTATTTGGAAACTTTGGCTATTGCCATTCCCCAGATATACAGAAACCTAAAATACCTTTGTACGGAAGGTGCCACGCCTACATGTATAATCCCGGCAATTTTTTTTAAAGGTTGTATATTAATCACCCAGCTATGTGTACCAAATTTTACAATTCTTCTACCGTTCTTTATACATATATAAATAAATCTATTTTGAGCCACGCCCACTTCTCCACTCCCGCGTACATTTTACGTTTTGGCGGATGTTGTCTATTGATAGCCAAGATGCTAGTACCTAATTTGGAAACTTTGGCTTTTCCCGGTTTCCATCATCAAAAAAAAAAAAATAATAAACAACAACAGCGGATTTTATGACGTGATTTTCTGCGTACATCTCAGTCATTTATGGACCGCCCTGACTGAATTTCAATAGCAAGCAATTCGGGACTATAAGCAGTGTTGCTCTCGAATTTGAAATCGATGGTAAATATCTGTAAGTGGTCCTCGAAGTATGAGGTAAGAGCAAATATTTTTTTGAACTTTCAACACACACAGAAAAAATTATTGCTGAATTATTTTCAAACAAACGCTTGTTTGAAATTTTTTTTAATTTCTACAAATTTTTTTACTGATTCAATTAATATTTTTGTTTGATTTTTATTTTAGCCAACAGAAATGTTGACAACTATTCAAAAATATAATAAACGCGTTATTGGCTTCTAGTTTTCATAATTTTGTATGAAATATTTAACGCTCTTTATTGTTGTCGTGTTTTTGCATTTTTTTATTTGACCGTAAGCAACACTTCTTTATGTGACATATAAGAACAACAAAAAAAAAACACATAGTCTATTTTTGGACGCTTTGAAAAGGTACAACTATAAGAAAGATGATAAAATATTGTGGCGAGGTTTGTAGTAAAAAACAACAAAAACAATAATAGGTAATAAACGTTTCACTCTTTTTAAACAACAACAACATTAGAAGAAACAAAATAAATTTTTTGTTGGTTTCAAAGTTGGTAAAAAAGAATGAAAAACAAAATCCCGTATTCAATTTTTCAAAAATGTTTAGTTAAATACCTACATCAAATAAAAGAAATAAAATGATGACGAAAAACATGTCGAGTCGGTCTGCTGCCAAGGAAAGGATACAGAACAGTGAGTGAAGAAGAAAAACATTGTGTGAACAAACAAGACTTGGTGCAAAAATTATTCCAACAAAAAAATGTGTCTCAAAGCCAGCCGGCGCCGCTCTGCTCTGCCTTCATCTACTTCAACAGTGCTTGCTTGTGTGCGCGTCATTGCTTGTGCAAAAACTTTTTTGTTTGATTCAGCAAAATTATTTGTTTGAAATTTATATGATTTTCAGTAAACTATTTGTTTGATTCAGTTAAATTATTTGTTTGAAAAAATCAGTGTTTTTTTTCAATAAACGAAATGCAAATAAATTGTTTGAATATGCGAATTTGTTTGTAGGACCGATTTCAGACAAAAAATGTTTTGATTCTACAAATTTTTTGTTTGAATTGGAAAAATAATTTTTTCTGTGCAGAAAAGTTTTAAAAATTTGTTCGATTTTCATTTCTCGAATGCGATTTTCAGTACATGGCTGATAATTTTTGGATATTTTTACATTAAAAATATCTTTCCGAATTTATCTTCTCAGGCTGAGTAGGGATTTATCACACCTTTGGTATTTTAAACAACTAATTAAAAGTTAATTGCTTGACATGTTATTTAAACAGTCAAAGGTCTTATTGAAAATTTACAAGAGATCAAATATTGCAACAATATATACGTACAAATGCATATTATTTCTTTATAAAATCAGATAAGTGATGTAAACATATAACATATAACGCCGTCAGTGATGCCAGATGTAGGGATTTTTCCCTTTTTGTAGGGATTTATTTTAAATATTTCACATGTAGGGAAAAAGGAAAAGATTTCTTACTTTTGTTGAATTGTAGAAATTTTTATTTAACTGCGGATTTTGACTTAAAACTTCAAATTGTACACTTAAAAAAATATACTTTTTTAAGTGTATCACTAAAAACTCTCAAATCTGGTAACACCTCTATAATATGTAGAAAGAAAAGATGTGGCATCTTTAAAAGCAATGAAAACTAAACACTTGTTTAATTTTTTTTTTAGCTCGGTCAAAACTTTATTAAAAAAGAATGCCTACAGATTGAGTATACCAGCACGATGTTTATGTTATGAATTGTGCAAACGTTTCCAAAAAAACAGTATTCATCAAATAAAATCCAATTGGAATGAAACAAGATGTTGAAGCGTTTTTGACAAAAATGTATGTTCACACTTGGCAAGTTACTTGCGCAAGTCTCTTGCGCAACTCTTGGTTTGTAGCCGTTAGCGGTAAGGTCGGGGTAAAGAAAAAAAATTTTGTACAGACTTTGTTGTTGTCGGCAAGTCTGAAAGGGGTCTTACTGTTGATGTTATTTTTGTTTGATGTTTTGGTTTCTTTTTGCCACGTTGCGCTACCAAGCAATTTTGCTTGTATTTAAGACCCATGTTGTTTTCCTCCCTTTCACTTAATGTAAATCTACACCAAAATAAAACAAAGTAAATAATTTATAGATTATTTGGGTAACGTGAAAAATATAGACTTCTACTGTGGAAATGCCCATATACAGCAGACGCTCGCTTATATGAACTAATTCAGACAGGGCCTGTTCTCTAAATGGAAAAGTTTACATAATCAAGACAATATAATGGGTGATTTTTTAAGAGCTATAGGAAAGTTAAAAAAAAACACATAAAATTCAAATTATACGGTCCATATAATTTAATGTTTGAAGATTATTTCATGCAAATGTTGACTGTGACTGCGCCTCAAATGGTCCATCCGCTTAGTCCAATTTTGGCATACTCTTTCCAACATTTCGGCCGGTATCTCATGAATTAATGCTTCAATGTTGTCTTCCAATGCGTCAATTGAAGCGGGCATGTGTGTATAGACATGAGCTTTAACATAGCCCCACAAAAAATAGTCTAAAGGCGTTAAATCGCACGATCTAGGCGGCCAATTGACCGGTCCCGAACGTGAAATAAAATAAGCGTGCTGTGTTGCATGTGGCACCGTCTTCTTGAAACCACATGTCATGCAAGTCAAGCTCTTGCATTTTGGGCAAAAAAAAGTTGGATTTCATCTCACGGTAGCGCTCACCATTCACAGTTACGTTACGAGTCGCATCATCTTTGAAGAAGTACGGTCCAATGATGCCACCAGCATATAAACCGCACCAAACTGTGACTTTTTCTGGATGCATTGGTAGCTCTTGCAATGCTTCTGGCTGATCTTCACTCCAGAATCGACAATTCTGCTTATTAACGTTACCATTGAGCCAAAAATGAGCTTCGTCGCTGAACACAATTTTTCGATAAAAAAGTGGATCACATTTTGATAATAAAATTCAATAATTTACAAGCGTTGTTCGTTTGTAAGACGATTCATGGTTAAATTATAGACCAAACTGAAGATGTTTGACAGTGAAACAAAACACGAAACGTGCGTCAGCTGTTTAAACCAGTGTTGCCAAAAAGATAATAGCTAAAAAATCACCTATTAAAATAGGTATTTCAAATCATTTTTAATATGTGTACATACATAACCTGTATTGAGTTTTTATTTTAAATTAGTTGGCTAATTTAAAAGATTATGTTATTCGTGCTTAATTCCCAATTTTTATTCTTGATAAAAACACTAAAATTTATTGTTGATGGGATAAGCTGCGCATTTCACTGGTTGCTTAGGCCAGATCATCAGGAAACTTCATCTATAATGATTTTAGAAAAACTAAAGATATTAAACCAAATAAAACTGGTAAGCGTATAAGAAAGCAACAGTTCTACTTGTAACAATATCAAAGTTAAAACAAAAACAGTTAGTTAACCTCTTCTTACATTCCCCACTACAATTGTTTGGAATTCTTCCAACATTAATTGTAGTTGTAAGTAGGTTTAGAAAAAACACTTGCCAGTTTATTATCAAAAGTAATTTTTGGCACGGCCTAAAAAAACTTAACATCTTATAAATTTTCCTTTGCATTCGTATATACACATGTGGGATGAGCGTAATGAAGATAGTATAAGACAATGACTGACGGGTAATTGCTTATTTGAGTATTTAAGTTCTTACAACACTAATGTTTAATCCTCTTTTACAATTTGTCTATTGTTCGCTAAAGTAATGACGAATGGTCAAAAAGGGGAGTGCCAGTTGAGTCGTTGAGTTGAAAGGTCGTGGTATAAAGAGAACCGTGCGAAGACAATCGCTAGTGTAGTGCACATTAGTTATTAGTGAATCTGTATTTATAGTTAAGTTAATCTTAAGAACTTATAATCAGTTTGTTGCCTGAATTGTTAATAAACAAACTGAATTTAACTTTAAATGTTCATTCGTTTCGTTTTAATTGGCTCGTAAAAGGTAAGAACCCTACACACATTTACTAGTTTATTTCGGGGAAGAACAGATTTCTAATAAAGGGTGTTTTTTATAGGGTGACACAAGTTTAAATCATAATAAAACAAGGAAATATATTTTTTAATATCAATGAAACGGACAGTAATTTTCTGTGGATTTAATGTTGTTTCGACAAAAGCTGGTGGATTCTGCTCATTCCAAATGCGACAATTCTGCTAATTTACGTACCCATTCAGCCAGAAATGAATGGGCTTCATCGGAAAAAAAATTTTGAGTGGAAATTCAAAATCAATATCAATTTGTGCTTCAGCCCATTCGGCGAATTATTTTGATTAAAAATTTCAACAATTGGCACGTTGCTCGATTTATAATAAGCCATAAGTCGATTCAAAATGAAATTTCAAACCAAACTAAACAAAAAGCAACTATCAGCTGCTAAATGGGTGCTCAAATAAAGCAGTGATGCCAACTCAAAGTTTTGATACTCTAAAAACACCCTTTACAACAAATCAACGGTTGCAAGTTGTGTGTAAAAATTTTGTTGTTCACTATTCTGGATGTTCATATAACTGGGTATTCATATGTGGTATTTAATGTGTTTACTTTCTTTACATGCATTAAAGAATACATTTTTAAATAAAAAAGTATCTTAATCTGACATACAATTTTTTACAAATTTCATCCGAAACTATTCAAATTAATTCAAGTTTTTTCTAATTTAATTTGCGTTTCTCTTCTAATTTATTACAAAGTTGTAAGAAAAAAACGGCTTCCAAAAAATAGACTCGTCTTAATTTAAGAAATGATTTTAAGCATTATTAGTTTGGATGATCGCAGTCATAACCATTATCTCATCATCATCATTACAATTGCCGCTTTAACATTAGAATAATCAAAATAAATTTGCGTATAGTTCATTAATTCGCCAACAAAAGAAACTGACGAGAAGCAAAATTACTGCCATCAATTCTGAATACAACAATCGAAAAGGCTTCCCCCTCCTATTATTGCTGTTCTAAATATTTTATTTAGTTAATTAAAAGCATGTAGACGTAGTACAATATTAAATTATTTGTAGACTAAATTGATTATTGTGCATTGTCGGTCAAAAGAATTGTTTGCTCGCTTTTCCCCACTTACTGGCCATAAATAACAATCAAGGAATGAGAGGAATTAGAAAAAAATATTTCCCACCATTATTTAATTAATTATCACAATTATTCAAAGTTTAGCACGCTTTTATGGTTAAAAAAAGAACACATACACACACAACACATACACAACAGTCGACAACAAAAATAACTACCCCAAGCAACTTAAAATTAAAATATTTCTAATAATAGCAAATCCGATTTAATTCTACTAAAATAGCTTCTACTAGCCTCAAGTTAAATATTTAGTAAAACAAGCAGTAAGAATGTATAGTTGATCTGGCCCGACCATTTGATACCCTACACAACACATTTCAAAGATTTTATCCTACTTGGAAGCCATTGGCAATCATCGACCCGGCAAAACGAAATAAATATTGAAGATTAAGATTCATATAAGAGTTTTTGTGTCGATTATTAAATTTCAACATCTATATGCTCCTTTTAGGAACGATGAGAAAAGAAGTGTACATTTTGATGTCACCAATAACTGCGGAAACGGGTCGACCGATTTCAACCGAAATGTCAGGGTTTTCAGGTTTATGTGATGTAAAGTTTGCACGAAATCGGCCTATAGGTTCCGGAGATATGACATTTAGATTTTCCTATATTCTATATATTTTTATCAAATTCCTCAAATACGGCTTAACCGATTTTTAATAAATTTTGTATATGTTTGTATTTTTTGGTATGAGAATATGTCGTAAAGTATATTTCATATCGCTGAAGGACGTAAAATAGGTCAAATCTCCTCCTCCTTTTTCAAATTTGGCATGCAGACACTGTAACATCTAAAAGAAATAAGTTATATACGTCAATTTTGTTCAGTTTTCGTAATATTTTTTTTTATTTTTTAATTAAATTTTGCATACAAAAAAGCTTGTATAATATTTCAATATTTCAGTCAAAAATCGCCAAAAACGGAGAAAAATACAAAAAAGTCGCCGGAAGTAAATTTTGTTGTTGCTGTTTTTTTTTTTTAATAACATAAAATACAGAGCATATATTCAGTCAAAAAAACTTAAATTAAGTCTATAAGATCGTACACTTCAGCCTCATCGATTTCATTACTGGTGTTTTGACCCGCATAGATACCACTAGAATTAAATAGTGACTGAATATAAAATTCACTTAAAATGATAACAAAACAAAAATCATGTGAAAAAAGTTGCCAGACTTTTTTAAATTAGTAATGCTCGGCGACGCGGCTGCACGCGGCTGGCGGCTGGTCGACCTGCGACTATGGACACGCCAGGATAATCAGAAGTACGATTGTCCCTGATGGAGTGGACTACTGCACCCCGGTACCGTTCTTTGGTGCGGGGTTTGTTACACGAGTGGCGCACGGAAACGTGCTCTTGGATACTTTCCGTGAACCGACCCTGGGGGTCTATACCGATGGTTCGAGGAAAGGTGAGAGGGTTGGCGGTGGTTTCTTATAGAGGAACTGGATGTGAGGGTTTCCTTTCGTCTGCCGGATGGATGCAGTGTCCTGCAGGCGGAAATCTCGGCTATAAGGCGGGCGGCAAACTGGCTGAGGTATCATCGCATATCGGGAGATATACGTATATTTACTGACAGCAAAGCTGCCCTTGCTTCCTTGGCGGGTGTCTACTCGACATCTAGGTTGACTGCAGAATGTCGGATGTCTTTGAATGAGATTGCGAAACATTCAAGGGTAACGCTTATATGGATACCTGGTCACTCGGAGTGCCCGGGCAATCTAGTAGCAGATGGGCTGGCCAGACAAGGTGGTCGCATGGATGACGTATTCATCGATCAATTTGTTGGTCTTCCAATAGCTCACTGTAAATTACTCATCGGGCGCGAGTCTTATAGAATAGCGCAGTTGCGGTGGACCTGTGAGTCCACCTGCTTGATATCCAGGACCCTTTGGCCTGGATATGATAAACGGAGAACAGGCTCTCTACTTGGGTTCAGCAGGAACCAGATTAGGACGGTGATATCGGTTTTGACTGGACATTGGCCGGTGGGGACTCATGCTGGAAGAATGGGTCTGGAATTCAACGACTACTGTAGGAGTTGTCAGAACGAGGAGGAAGAGGAGACTGTGCTTCACTTCCTCTGTCACTGCCCTGGACTGCGGGGCATTAGGGAAGAATACCTGGGGGGACCGGTGTTTTCCTGTTTGGGGGATCTGTCCGGGATGGAACTAAAATCGCTCCTTCTCTTCACTAGGAAGACGAAGTGGTTGGAACTTGCAGTGACGCCATCTGAGTAACTGCTCCAAGGGATGGGCATTGGCGCCGGGTATCACAAAGGGACCAATTGGGGACCCAAGTGAGCTGTCTTCTGATGGCTGCCCATGGAACCTAACCTAACCTAATGATAACAAAAAATGGCAAACTGTTTTAAGAAAAATCGCTGAAATGATATGAATGTTAAAAATAGCCAAGTAAATCGGCAGTTATATCAAAAATCGCCATAAAAGTCGCTAGTCACCAAATGGAAAATCCCACCGCCAAACACGTTTCAAAATCGCCACGTTTGGCGAGAAATCGCCATATCTGACAGCCCTGTGTGTGTATAACTACGACTTAATAGAGTACGCTCTGCAGAGAGTATGCTCTATATTCAAGCTATTGTGAATGAAGAATAATTAACTTTTTTTGTTTCTCCCATTTCTTTTACAAAGACTTCTGTTTTTAACACTGTGTATTAAATTACTTAGATCCATTATTACAACTTGCCGTTAATTAAAAAAAGGATTTTGTCGGACGTAGAACAAATTATTTATTATTCCAACTCTATTTTCACCTGCCTGGTAGGATGAACTTTTGCCTTTAACATATTGCTCACATTAGTTTAAAGCAAAGTCGTAATAGTGCCGAACTTTTTATAGGTGGAACAAAATACTACTTTTAACAACGCCAAGTTGTTATTATGGCCCTTAAGTGTATAAATTAAATATTGTCAATTAAATAATTGTATGCTAAATATTTATATATGTTAACATGTTATTATTCAAAACGTTGATACTAACTTTTTACTACAATATTTCCGCGGAAGAATTTGAAGTAAGAGTGGATGGGGAGTAGTGAGTAAAACTTAAGAGCTGCAAGTATGGCCTTATTCTTAGTTGTCTGAGCTCAACCAATGATTTTTTCCCAACGTTAATGTTTTTTCCTACAAACGTGTACGTGAACGTGTAAAAGCAAAAACCAAAAGCTTTGCTATATGTAGTTATAAATAAGAAGCGGGTATAAAATATACTCATACGTCCACCAAGTTTAGTTATAGTTAACTATCAGTTATACCTGTCAAAACGTTTTGTTAACTGGAAGTTAAAGCAATAGTAAGTTTTAACTGAGCTTGGTGAATACATTGGTGATAACATTGCAAAAACAATTTTTTGCAAAAACAATTCTTTGTATGCGTACAACATACAAGTAAACATAAAAAATTCTCGCAGACTACATGAGGTAATTTTTATATACAAGGAGTATAGGCAAGATTTGTTTGCTATATTAAAAGATTTTAAAAGAAACAAGTACTATCTTGAGTGTATTTATTTGAATTATTGTACTTTTAAAACACAATTTAAATTGTGCGATGAACAGCAATGCATAGCATTTGTAATTGCCTTTGTTTACAACCGTTTTGTTCTCAAATGAAGGCCTTAAACATTCATCCCTTGCTTAACGAACTTAACTTGGTTAGAGGAATGTTTTAAAAAACCCAGATAAGGTGCTCTACCATTTTCTCGTTCATTTAAACTGATTCTCGAAAGCGTACCCAACAGTGTTGCTATTTTAGCAATTTTCAGTGCTAAATTTGGAAAAATGCATTAAGGTTTTAAAAAATATGCTATATTTGAGAATGGCTTGCTTAAAAGAAGTTGTTGCTAATTTTTTTAATAAAATTGAGAGTATTGACATCCCAGTAAAAACTTCACCTACAAAAAATGTGTTAAGTAATCAGGATAAAGTAAAAATACTACTTCCAATGCTACTGAAAGAACCAATGAATTTTACAAGGGATCTCCCAATATGAATGCATTTATATGTAAGTTAGTTAAGTAAGTTACCTACATACATCTGCAAAATAAGTAGTTATAGAAGTAATTATAAAGAAAAAAGCTACTTAATAATGAATGCAAGAAACTATTCGTTTTAAAAAAGTAGGCGAAGTTTTTACTGGGATATTAACGATACATAGTTATACTACGAAAATTAAGCATTTACTTTTGCTTCCGTTGAACACTAAAGCATAATTTTTTTTTGCGTTTTAACATTTTATGAATTTAATCGATAACTGGCTATATTTATATTGTAAGTTATACTTTTTGATATTTGTCAAGCTAAAAAAAAAAGTGTTAAATTAAGAATATTTTTCACAAAATTTTATTTCCCGATTTATAGTTGTCTTAATATGGACTGGCCGAAACATCGACCAATGCCCGAAAACAGTAAAAAAAAATTATATTATTTTTTTGTAAAAAAATATGGCTTTAGGCTTAATTTATGGAAATTTATTAAAAAATGTCTTTATTATAAATCTTAATGGTAGTCTATGTAAATATATGTATTTTTGCATGTAAATAAACATAGTATGTGTCTAATAATTGAATTGATTATGGCGGATAAGAGATTATGAGTAAAACAAATTTACATAAACACCTACCGCGTTCGACCAATCTCATGGTGGTCCTAACCATTGGGTGGCAAATGGTGCGTTTACCAGCCTTTGAACCCGTGACTTTTGGTATGGACCAATAGTCAGACCGGAGTCGTGACTCCGGGGGCTGTTGACTACCGTGACACCAGAAAGGGGTTTGATCAGCCGCAGTCAGATGAGATATGTCAATTAAGAACTATGCCGACTACCCGATTTAACCAGAGAAAGTAACACAACAAAGTGGCATATCCTTTAAATTCACATTCCCTTGGGGATTTAGGAGCATGTACAAATCTTTAACGTAAAACTGTATTGTGACTTCAGGTCGAAAATCAATTTGTGAAAAAGTGCCATTGTCGTGATCTACTCCTGAATTACTTTCGGCTGGGCAATACAGTTTAACATTAGCCATTGGTCCGACTGAGTAGTTATTGATAATTACATTGGCTACAGCTGTCATTTCCGCGCTCATTCAGTAGACAGATGAGATGATAGAAATAATTGTAAAAAAAAAACTATGCATATGACAATCGGGATCGGGCAGGTTAATTATCCAGTAAATCCAAAATAGTTTGAACACCATATAAAATACTGTAGAATAAATCTCCACTTCCAGAGCATATGCAAAATGTTTTAAGTCCAAAACGTATTGGTTTTCTCTTAACAAACATGTTGCACGAGTGTCACTCCCCTGCCGTCAAATGAGTAGCTAACTACAAAAAAACCCAACTTTAAGTTAGCTTGTATAGACTAACTTAAAGCCAACTACTACGCAATGCAAAATTTACATTAACCAAAGTGTATACAAACACTGTGTTGTATATTTTAAGTAGAGAGAGCCAAGTCGTTAGCAAAAAAAAACAACGTTGTTATTGATGTTATGTTATGACAATTTAATCTCATATTTACGCTCTTAATTGAGTAATGGCAAAAAACATAGTTTTTTTATTCAAAAACTAGACTGCCCCAGTAGGCTAGCTGGTAGTGAGCAAGTCTATCAGCGCCGAGGTTGCGGGATCGATTCCCGCCAGCGACTCTGGTTAAAAAAAAAGTTGAATAAAACAACTTTGATTAATAAAATAAAATAAAAGAAAATAAAATAAAAAAATAAAATTTTTTTATTTTTTTGAAAGTATTCATCCAATGAATAACATTCATAGATCGGCCTTAACTTAAACTAACTTAACTTAAAGCTAACTTAAAGTAGTAAGTTTATAGCTAGCTACAAAAAGTTAACTTAAAGTTAATTAAAAGTAATGCAGAGTCGGACAATTGACTACTTCCTAGAACATCGCAATGTTAAAATAGTTAGTAAATTACATATAAAATAAATCCAAGTGTCAACCACCACTAGTTGAAAAATAGTTAGCTTTCAGTTAATTTAATGTTAACTGAATGTCCGACAGGGTCAACATAGGAACTATTTGCATAAACTGCATACAATTTTGATTGAGAACAACAACAAGTGGGCGAACTTTGACAAATCAACATGTTGTATCTTAGCGACTATTATCTGATAGATGTTAATACCTTTTAGATGTTCTGAACCGATTGCCAATATGTGGGCCGGCCAGTGTTCGATTTTTCGACCACTAAAGATGATGGGCATTTATAAGTCACAAAACTGGTCAACTACAAATTAATTTTTGTCGATTCTAAAAATATACTATTTATGCTTTAAAAATAATGAAAAACAAAAAAATTTTATTTTCTATTTTTGAATATATTTTTTTATTGGAAAAAGGAGTTTAAGATTGGCTTTTATTAATCCTCTTACCAAAATATTTTATAAAGTCTTTAGAAAATCAATTTATTACTAGTATATTAGAAATCATTCCAGATTTTATTTTTGTGAAAACAGATCAAAAAAATTATAGTAAACTAAAAGATATACGTTAAAAAAGGTACTGGTCGAAAAATCGACCAGTTGCAGAAAATGGCTTAAAAAGATTAAAATACATAAACTTTCGTTTACACTGTGGTTATTTTAATTCTCTCTCTTATTTATCATTAAATTTAATTAAAGATTATTTTTTTGTTTTTTTTTTAATTCCACCAGCAAATGTTTAAACACTTTTTATACGGCATAAATTCAGTGATTTATGGAAAAGTTTAATGGCTTAATAATGGCCCATAATTGAAAAGTTATGTTTTACTGTTTAGTCTAGAGCAGGCATTAAATTTTATTTTTTTTTTTTCTATGAACTGAGAGATTTTTTTCATTTTTATTTTAGTTGAATTTTTGTGATTCCTTTAGATTTTTGACTTTGTTTAACCTCCTTTTAAAGTTGTTTAAAAAAAAAAAAAACATCGTTTGCTATTTGTGGTACCTTGATTTTACATTATTAAAAATAATAAATAAATAGCACGTAAGAAAGCAGCAAAATCGATTAAACCCGACATTATAATCACCTACACAACAACATTTATAGATAAATTTTCGTGAGTGTACGCTATTCGGGACCCATGGCCAGTCACGGACCTAGCCGAATAGAATTATTTTTGATGTTGAGATTCATTTATAGGGGTTATTTGTGCCGAATATTAATGAGACAAAGACTCTATTCCGTAAAAAAAATTGTGTGGGGGCTATGTGAACTTATAGATAGATTTTTGCCTTTTCAACAAACTTTAATTTTGCGACGGTGTTTTTAAATATAGTTTAATGTAACGTAAACAAACATTTTGCGAGGTTGCACCTTCCACTGCAAACGAATATCTGTGTGATTTACTTGATCATAAATTTTGTTTTAATGCGCATATATCGCAGGCTATCAGCAAGCCCAAAGTTGTCCTTGGATTTATCAAACGTTGGGGGAAGAAGTTTGACAATCCCTATGTCATAAGACAATTAGATATTATACAAGTGAGACCTATTCTGGAATACGCCTCTGTTGTCCGGGCCTCCAGTATGAGGTGCATACCTATCGACTTTCTGAATCAATCTAACAATATCCGTCCGGCTAAATGGTTGTCTGTCCATGTAAACCTTGTGCGAAAAGTACAAGTACCTAAATTTTTTTATTTTAAGCAAACTAGCCTGTAAGGATTATTAGTTTCATTGAATTCATGAATTAAGTAAATAAAAATATTTGCTAACAAGGTCCTAATCACCTAATCAAAGAAAATCTTTCTTATGATACCCAATTTGTATATGTTGGTAAGGAAACAGATTCTCAAATTAACAAAACATGCAAAAATAGACCCTTTTTCAAAATGGTCCAGCTCACGAGAGGTCAAAGCTGGAGCCGAAATATTTAAAATGTCATCTTAAAAAAGTCCAAGGTTGATTTTTAGGAGGGTATATTGAGCACGAATTTTGCTTCCATACAACTTGAGTCGCTCTATTATATATCTATGACCCCATAAAGTATATATATTCTGACCCCTTGAGTAATTCTAAGTCGAATTAGCCATGTCCGTCTGTCTGTTCGTCTGTTGACAATACGCTCACTTTCAAAAAAATTCAAAAGAAATGAACAAACTTGCTGTCAGATTGCTTGTAGTTATCCTAAGCAGTTTGCGATTACAATCCAGCAAAATCGGTTCGGTAGGATCAGAGCTATAAATAAAAATGTGGAACCACCACCCTAAAAAAATTGATAGTTTTGTTACAAAAACTAACATAAATAGTGAAATAATTCACTGAATGATATAAGATTTTGCACAAATTCGATTTTTCGACTGGAAATCACACAGTAAAATTTCGTGATGATCCGTCCATAATTTGCCCTAGGCCCTATATAAACCTTACTCTCGGAAAACAGTTTAGTACGCCTAAAACCATAACTAATAATGCTATCATGGCACGTCGCAGTTTTGTAGGACTAGAAATGAAACTGTGAAATTCCGTGAAGATCGGTCCATAATTAACCCTAGGCCCTATATGAACCCTATTCCCGGAAAACAGTTTAGTACGCCTAAATTTGCTAATAAACAATAATAAATTTCGTGATGATCGGTCCATAATTTACTTTAGGGCGTAACAGATATACTTATTGTGGTCAAATTTCTTCCGACTTAGTTTCATGTGACCAGCAAAAATGTCGTGCAATTCTTTGATATACGATCCATAATTTAACTTAGATCCCATATTAAGCTGCCTTCTGAAATTCACTGTAAACGCTAAAACTCGATCATTATTAAGAACTTTGATCAGACATTTGCCAAAACGAAATGATTATGGACATTTTGTATTAGCCAGCCCAACAACATATTTGTTGTCAAAACAATATTTTAAATAATTTTTAGACATTAGCAATTGTTTTGTAATTGTTGTTGATTTAAAGAAGATTAACAATCAAGTTTAAAGATAATTATCTATCTTTTCCGGAATGCATTCTGAAAAAAACACATTAAAATAGAACTGTTGAGAATTGAAACCTTTACTAATTAAGGCAGAACAAATTGCCTTTTGTTAAAAAATCAAATTGATAACTTCGTACATTATTGGCCTTACGTAGAAAGGTCCTAACTCACATAATTGTAACTTTATAGAAGAAAATGTAAAATTTCTTGTAACCCCGTTATTTTTGATACTATTGCATTAAATCCCTGCGGGAAATTTGTGCCACTTGTTCTTTAAGCACTTATCCCGGGACAAGTGAACAGAATATTTTAATAAAACCGACCGAATTGTGATGATGAAAACAACACATATCACTGTATTGGGGATAAGGTGCTCAAAACGTGTAATTACTTCAGAGGAAAGGTAATTGACACGAAGCTATTAATAGAACTGGATTTTTGTGCGGGCTGATGCTATCTGTTTATATTACTTAATATGAAGGAGATTTGAGTGCACCGGTAGGCTAGCTGAAAGTGAGCTAGTCTATCAGCGCCGGGGTTGCGGGTTCGATTCCCGGCAGAGACTCTGGTTTCCTTCCTGCAGACAAGCGCAGAGCTTCGCGGGGTTAAGATAAGGGAAATAAAAAAAAAAAAAAAGATTTAACATACTAATATGGTTCACTCGGGATAATATCTGCGACAGGCATTCAGGTTTACAGGTTACAAAGTATCAAAATGGTGCCAATAAGCCCCATCCTAGGACATTGCCATGTTAAAGGACAAGTCCCCTTCGTAAAAAGTGTAAGAACTTGAACCAGTCCCTACCACTTAAGAACTGTCACGTGACAAGTTGTGCCGAGGCGTATTTGTATGAAATTTATTGGAATCACCCAAAAACTCAATTTTAAAAAAATCGAGTTAGTGATTCATGATACCGATATGCTGAAATCGGCTCGAATTCGAATTTCTTTCCATTTTAACTAAATAATGAAAGAAATTGTTTTTAATTATACTTGCGATTTAACACGTTTCTCAAATGCAAAAATAATGTTTTTCTTACATTTATTTTTAACCCTTTCGGTACGGGAGACGATTAGTTAGTTTCAAGCTTTTATAATGGGCTATTTTTACAAAGACATGCATATTGAACTAATATTTATCTTTTTTTTGTGTGCTCCTACCCAGGGAAGGGACTTGGGGTGGGACATATCTGTCCCATCAGGAGTTCGGCATGGCACATATAAGTCCCATTAGTCGTTAAAATATATAAAAATGGTATACAAAATCAAGAAATTGGTTTCTTTTTACGATGTAAATTATATAAATTATGTAAAATATATGATCCATGAATTAACAGCTGTCATCACCAATCTATAAAAACTTTATTCCACCATTTCTGTAATTTACGGTATAGTTCATACATTTTGGATAACTGATCAAAAAACTCCTCAAAACAACACGTGTTATGATAATAAGCCGGACTTGTTTTAATATTTGTACTTAAACGTCTAAATAACTAAATGGGACAGTTTTGAATCATTTAAAGTGAAAAACTTTAATACTAAGACTCTGGGAACATGCAGTGGGATATATATGTCCCAATAGGTGCGAAAGGGTTAATTAAAATCACTTTCAATGTGAATATAAATTGTATTTAATTTTAATAAGCCAATCCGCATCTGAAAAAAGCTGACAATTATTAGTATCGCTTTGATTAACATTGTTCGTTGTAATTAAGAAAACTATAAATCTGACATTAATTTTTACATCGTTTTCGTTCAAATGTTGACATTAAAGATAAAATTTGATTTCAAATCATTAACAAATCGAATTTACTCAGTTTTTTTTTCTGCGGTTGTTGTTTAAGTCTTGTCATTCAGTCTGTGAGTCAGACAACTAATAACATGTTTTATGTTCATGAAACTCGTATTATTTTTATAAAAACAATTTGTTTGTATTTAATTTTGAAGGTCTACACCAAAACAGCAATAATTTGCAAGTTAATCGAAATAAATCAACATTTGTTTTTAAATATTTTGCTTAGAGGCAAAAGACTAAAAAAAAATGGAAATAAATTTTATGTATATTTTGTTGGTTTTTTTCTTTTAAATTAAAAATTTACTACCATACGGCGCACAGTGTTGCGAGCGAGGCTAAAAATCTTTGAATCTTATGTTAAGGCGTATTTTAGATAAGAGAAAACAAAAAGAATTTTTCAAAAATTATTTTTCTTTTTAAAGATTCTACATTTTTGAAGTTACAATCTGCGAACTACTGCACTTTTTCCTCTGAAAGTATGCCAAAATAGCGTTAACTTCTGAGGATGAAAGAGATAATTAAATTAATTATTTAATTTTTGGAAAATCAACAATATTTAAATGCTGTGACCCAAAGTCTTTGTACCCAAATACAATTTAATTTTATTCGTACACGTAGAGAAAACACATTTTAGTAGACAGCATGTTATTGTTTTATTTAACCATATTATCGTTGTGGCTTCTTGACGGAGGACGAATTTTGTTAGAGGTTACCATATGAAAAAAGGGGCTTTCTCTTCGTGTATTTAGATTAAATTTAACCTTAAGATATTTTATTGCAGCCTAAGTCAACTTATCAAACGTTATTGGAATCTATCTACCACAGCTCCCAATTAAATACCACTCTTGAAAGCTGTTCTTTAATGCCAAAACATCCTTATTGATGTTGGTATTAATTTGGCGATGATAACTTATCTTTGTCATGGAAAAGTTTTGCCCTTGTACGTACAGAATTGACTATAGGTACCATATAAACACCACCCGAAAATCACTTTAACACGAAAAATAATCTCGTTTAGATGTAGATATTTAGGTAATATTCTACACTAATTTAGTTTTGTTATTTCCTTATTAGTTAAACTATGCTCACACCTATTAAATATTTGACGTACTTCACGTAACCACTAGTTTTATTAACCTTTTGTTTGCTTTTGTAAAAATTTTGACTTTATCAAACGTCATTTAACAGTTTCTGAATTACATTATACAATTATATTCTTACAAATAAAGTTTAGATAATCACTCAAAATTGTTAAAAAAAAAAAAAAAGCTAAAGTTTGGTCACGCTTTTTTCGATTTTCTTTTTCGTCAAATATTTGTTAGTTCTGAACATACCTTACTTAACACACACACAACACATTTCACCATATATATTTCTATCAATTCAAATCTTCTAAAAGAATAGTAATAAACATTCAAACTAAAAAAGGTATACCACTCTCTTAACAATTCCACTCCCAACAATTCTCATGTTTTCTCAATATCCTTTTGTCGTTATCACAATCGCATTTGTAGCCCGTTTATATGAAAAAGTGATCGCGAACCGCCATACGCATTTTTTCTCATTCCCTTTTGTGCTTCTCATTCGTATTTGGAGCCGGCTGGTATGAAAAATGTTATACAGGCACCCGATAAATACTCTACTGCAATTAGTTAATAATTTCATATAGTCCCATACAAGCTTCATTGTGCCAAAAAACCATCTTATTAAATTTGGTCCGAACATTTTTTAAATTATCTTACCAGTTTATTGGAATGGGTTCATATTTGACAATAGCTTTCATAAAAACCCTCCCAAAAAAAAAACATTTTAATGCCACTGTTTATAAATGTTGGTAAA
This sequence comes from Pollenia griseotomentosa, assembly GCA_963931875.1. Classification (NCBI taxonomy): domain Eukaryota; kingdom Metazoa; phylum Arthropoda; class Insecta; order Diptera; family Polleniidae; genus Pollenia; species Pollenia griseotomentosa. The sequence goes on along the minus strand of OZ007562.1, from coordinate 187,809,897 downwards.
CAAATTTTGACGACTATACTTTTACGATAGCTTTTATGTCATGGCAACATGTCGCGCTGGTGAGTCCAGAATTGACGTTAGGTGCCATATAAACTCCCTAAGATTACTAAAAGTCAAAATATCGCACATTGCGATTTATATATTCAATAAAACTGACTCTTAAATGAATCATAAGCTCATAACTAAGGCGACCATAAAAAAATAGAGAACATAAAGAAAAAATTTAAAAAATTTATTTGACTTCAAGATTTTTTACATATTTCACAGACAAATTTACATTCACATATTTATTTAAAAATAAATAACATATAAAAATTTACATTTACTTATAAATAAGTAAAATTGGTACAAAAAAAAAAAAAAAAAAACAAAACTTAAAAACTTATTGCACTTACTTATTCAAACTTTCATACTGCAAGTGCTTCAGAGTTCAGTAGGAGGATGAAGAGAACAAGAATGTCACGACATCTTCCATACGATTTGACAGAAGAAACCGGTGACCACCGTGAAATAAAATGTTTTTTAATTTATAAAAACAAAAACAAATACTAATCATGTTTTTAAAAATAAAAATGACAAAGATGACAGATTGTGGAAAAAGAGGACACAAATTTTACAGATGACAGCCAGTTAAAATAGATGATTGTCCTCTAAAAAAGAGTACTTATCATAACATAATTTTTTTGTGGCGAATTCTTTATTAGCCATGGTTCCCAAATAGGATGGTGTAGGGTATCATATGGTCAGGTTTGGCCAACTTTATTTTCTTACTGGCTCTCATTCATTTATTGCTTACATATAAAATAAAAAATGCTTTCTTCGTTTATTAATCTTTGCCAAGAAGTCGTGGACGTTATTGAGTATAGGATTTTGAGCATAACCATCTGCCAAATTTTTCTCTTTACAAAAGCTGTAATTCCGTAGAACAGTAATATGGATCGAAGGTATAAGAAAACAAAGAAACTCCGTTTTCAAATTATTCCAATATATGAAGCGGAAGTGCATTCATTTTGGACATAACGGTATATCTCGAAAAGTCTAAGTGCAGATTTGGATTCAGCGTCCCAAATTACCTTCAAAACAACATACAGTTCTTAATCAACAAAAACCTTGTTCCCTTGTGCAAATCTCCTGTTTTTATTTCATTTCCATGATTGTTGTTGGCTTTGATGTGATAACTCAGATCAAGGACATTGTCGGAAAGGCTTATCCTTTCACAAAATTTAAAAAAAAAAAAACCTCAAAAACACTCTGGGTAAAATTATAGCAAACTCCATAGTTATACGACAACTCCTTTAAGATTTTGAGTGGGTCTTACCCAAGGTCTACACTAAAGATAAATATCTATCTCAGCAAGTTGGCAATAACGTCGGCCGAATAACAGAGCAATATTTGTTATTGATAAGGTTATTTGGGTTAAGGTTATTTGGGGTCTATGTGTACAAGAAGTTCTTGACCAAAACTGTGTTTTATGTCAAATTGTGTAAAATTAAATTCAAGGATATATCTGAGGTAGACGTGGCTCTTGCGCAATTATTACAAAAAATTGCAATTTTGTTCACGTTAGCAATATGTATATAAAAATGCACATTAATTTTTAGTCGTACGACAACTCCTTATGACGGCACTGTGCGACGAGTTAACCTGATACTCTTGCAATAAAATGGCAGCAACAGTATAACCGACACAAAAACAACAATCATAATGAAAAATTCATGATCTTAAGCAGAGCAGTGACAAGCAAAAGTGTTCTTGTGAATAGTTACGCCCGATTAAGAAAAAGTGGGAACTTGCCAGGTAAGCCAGACTGGGCTTCGTATTGAAGCCCAGTTTTAATGGGATCTTTTAAAGTTTTAAAATCGGTTTCTAAAATTAAGCTAGAGATCCTCACCACTCCAAGCTTTTTCGCATCCTACGCAGCTGTCAAAAAAGTAGAGTCTGTGTTGTTTTACGTTCACCCAGAGAAAAAACATGTTCAACAATACTATGTTTAAAGAAAATTTTAACCATATTATGTCCTCCATGAAGAAGCCACAACCATATTATGTTTGCCTCCGAACATGTAATGGTTAATAATAACTAAAATATGTTCAACACTTATAAAAGCATGGTTGGTTTTCAATCATAGCATGTTGCTCTTGAAAAAGAGGAACATTCTATTGTTAATTTAAAAATAAATTATTGTCGTATTTACCTATATCATGTGCAGGGGCAAACATAATATCGTTGTGGCTTCTTGATAGGGGACTAATTTAACCATAATATGGTTGTCGGTGACAAAAATATGGTTAAAATTTTCTTTAAACAAAGTATTGTTGGAGGTGACCATATTCAAACATGTTTTTTCTCTGCGTGTAGCAAGTTACATGCACAAAAGCGTATGATGTCTTGAGGCATTTAATGCTTAACTTGCTTCTTTTGCAATCGTCACAAACAGCGTTCGGAAAAATTAGCTGAAATCTTATTTTTACTTGTGGTAATGCCGCATAAAAAGAAACGTAGAATGCAAGTTAGGCATGACAAACATGCAATGCATTAAGGCTTTATCTTGTAGATGCTTTGTCCCATTATAAACACCTCGATTTTGCTGAATGCTAAATATTTTTTTTTGCCTATTTGACAAAAAGAGAACTAGAGTTAAAAGTAAGGCTTTATTTGGATTTAGAATCTTCCTCAACATTAGCATCGTCCTAAAAAAGAAAACTTTTGTTTCTGTTAAACATTTTTTTCTTAATATCTTTCACCAAACTGGAACACTATTCCTTTTAAAATTTCTTCAACACTTTTTTTTTGCGCTTTAGGGTATTTTTTTTATATTTCGAATACATTACGTGTCTTGTCGTTTCGTTTCGTATCGTGCCGCATTTCAACTGCATTTAAGCCAAAGTCATAAAGTTGAAAATGAAACCGTCATAAATATTCTATACGCTTTTGTGCGGCATATGATTGGGGGTATTCACGTCACAAGTTGCACCCTTGCGAAAAAGCAAAAGTGCAAAAATATAACAAAAACCACACAGACAATTAGTTGTACGTAAGTAATTGTCTTTGTGGTTGTTGTTATATTTTGCACTTTTGCTTTTTTGCAAGGGTGCAACTTGTGACGTGAATACCCTTATTATGTTTTATGAATGTTAAAAAAAAGTATTAGGGTGTAAAAAATAATGGCTCCAGTAAATGGATAAGGAGGAAATGTTTCATGAGTCAAGAGGGGCGGGGGGAAGGCATTTGCAATAAAATGTATGTAACTATAAGAACAGAAATAGCAAGAAACTGAAAACATTAAGGAAACATATAAAAAGAAAAAGTTAAAAGTTCATTCATTCATTCGTTCGTTCATTTGTTGGGTTCAGTTCATTCGTTTAAGACGTTGAGCTTTTAATGGATTTACGTTGTCTTTTAAGCCAAATTAAATCACACCTTCGAAACATTGTAAATTTGGTCGTTGTGATCGCATTGTAGCAATGGGAAAGGGGAAAGGGGGGAGGAGTTGGGGTTGGGGTTGGGGTTCGATGAAGGAAAACATTGGTTAAATGTCGCAATTATTCTGAAATGCTTAATGGATTTTTGTTTTAGTGTGGCTGCTGAATCTTTCCCATGTTTTGTGTAATTAAACTTTATCCCATGGCTTCCTTATTTGATATCCTTGATACGTAATATTTTTTATTGTCGTACACGTTTAGTATTAATTTTATTTTTAACGTTCATAAATTTAAGCGTTTTATGGCTTTTTTTTGTGACACCAAAAACCAGTTTAATAGAAATTTATTGCAATACAATACAAAGTTTTAACACCTGGAAACAATCGACGAATACAATGGAAAAAACGAAATTACCTGGCGAGACATTATGATTGTTAAACCTTTTATTTAAGCAGCAGATATCTTATGACAATAACGTTTTTTTTATTATTTGTTTAAATGACGAAATAAGAATCAATTTGATTCGTTCGTAACGGTTTTTGTGTCATTTTAACTATTGTGTATATTTCAATTATTTACACGTCGTACTGTTGACATCAGGTAAACATTATTTCTTCTGTTATATAGATAGGTGTTAAAACTTGTGGCTTTACGAGGAATAGACGAAGGTTAATAATAGACTATTTTACAAGGTGTTCACATAAAATACGTTAATACATATATTGAGTGGGGTTTAATGGAAGGTTTTAACCGAATATCGCGCTCAGTAGAGTATTTTTAAGTGGCGTGTCTGATTTTTAGAAAATTTGCATATAAAAAATGTTCAGTGCAGTTATTTTGCCACTAATTCGGAATGTTTCAATAGATTTTGAAATTACATTTTCTGTCGTTAAACAACCTTAAGGTACTTTTGCATCACAAGTAAGCATTTCGCAGTGGGCAATTTGACAAGTACATTGGCCAAATACATGTCGCTTAAAAGTACCGCTAGGCGAAAATATTATTCAAAAGATCTGTGCCGCAATTCTATAGCTTTCAGAATTTAACTACCGATATCGTTAAAGTCCGTGTTACACTTAAGTCTCAAATATTTTGACGAAAATGGTTCCCGGAGCTAATTATTGTTTGAACATTTGCAAAAACTAATAGTAAATTATCATATCAGGATTGTATTCTAATAAAAATACTTAAGACTTCTATTACAGTGTGAAGTTGCCTTAAGTAAAGAGATGTCTCGCTTACTTTAACGAATTTGTTATTCTCCATTTTAAGTAAAGATATATTTTCTTTAAAAAATATTAACGACAACATCGGTAAAAAAAGTCGAAATTTTTAAAAATTATTCGTTAGATTTAATTAAAAAAAAATTTTTTTTTAAATCATGAATGAAATAGAGTAATTAGAGTTGATTATATTTTTTAAAAAAAAATATTTTAGTTTCAAATCTTCTTATGTAAAGGGCCAAAGTTCGAGGTACCCGAGCCACTCTAGCGCAGCAGAAGCTAACTTTTTATACCCGACTAATGCATGTGAACAGGATATTATGTGTTTGTGCTTATGTTACATGTTTGATTACACTATGGAACATTTTTGGGATTTTTGTCTGGGGGGTGAGAAATTCCAAGTCAGGGTGATGGTACTAGGTCAGTATAGTAAAACCCTCAAAGGGTTTGGCGTTTGTATGTGTCAGTTTTTTTTTATGACATTTTAAATTTTTTCCTTATCTTGATGTTTTTTTGTTTAACATAACTCGAGAACCACTTGTCCGATTTTGCTAAAACAAACTCAAAAAAATTTAGAATTACAATTTCTTTAATCCGTTCATATAACGTTTTTCTTTATAATCAACAGTTTTGCCGGTAAAAATAAATTTGTGGAGAAAAAAAAATATTTTTTTGCCTAAAAATTAAAATTTATTTTAATAAATATTGCCTATTTTTAGGCAAAAAATATTTTTTTTTTCTCCACAAATTTATTTTTACCGGCAAAACTGTTGATTATAAAGAAAAACGTTATATGAACGGATTAAAGAAATTGTAATTCTAAATTTTTTTGAGTTTGTTTTAGCAAAATCGGACAAGTGGTTCTCGAGTTACGTTAAACAAAAAAACATCAAGATAAGGAAAAAATTTAAAATGTCATAAAAAAAAACTGACACATACGAACGCCAAACCCTTTGAGGGTTTTACTATACTGACCTAGTACCATCACCCTGACTTGGAATTTCTCACCCCCCAGATTGGCTGTTGTACTGTGTTATTGGTTCTAGACCAGTTGTGCCCGAAAACACACAATCACAATTATGGGCATGTGGTAGAAGCAGAAAAACACGAAGTTAGAATTTTGAGTAATTTAAAAAAGTTGCGTAGCGAGATCTGACTTCAACGTGTATGAATGGCAACTAATTTCATTATATTTGTTGAAATTTAAACAGAACACCGGCTAAATGTTCGTTATCGGCATTTACATGAATAATATTATAGTAGACATGTGTCGACATCTTTTCAGCAGAATTTATTCCAGTTATAACTATATACGCAAGTATTGAAATATGAGAATTTGGCGTCACTGTTCTGTTTTAGAATACTGATTGATTCAGAATCAATCACTCCTATCGTGAATAATTTTTCCCTCGTGATTATTCCCCTTTTCACATATTTGCGATCATGAAAAACTCCCATGAAAAAAGGTAATTTAAACGAGAATAATAACGTGAAAAAATGTTCACGGGAAATAATTCCCCTTATCGTGAAAAGATTTTTCCCTCGTAATTTGTTCACATTTCCCTTAGATTTTCTCACTTTATTTTTGATAGGAAACAGAACATGTATGTAAGTAGTTCCTCCTATAAATCGAATATTGAGGGCTATATCCGTTAATAAGACATAAACCGATATATTGGTTAACAAAATGCAAAACAACAAGTCGATTGCCTGCCGATTTGAGAAGCTTTCGAAAGACGTGGTGGGAGAATTTGGGAGAATATTTTACTATGTACATAAAATTTAAAAAGTCCAAAAAACTAACGTTGTAATCAAACTATCCCTCCAATACTAAATATTTTGCTTTATTATTTAACTTTTCTTTAAAATATATACGTGTATATTTTGAACAAAAATTTCATTGATTTTTAATTTTTTTAATCTTTCTTCTTTTTTGCATTCACTGGAACTGATAGCGTGAAAAATTGTTCACATGAGATTCACGATTGCTTTTTTCCCTTCGAGGGGAATAAAAATTTCATGGGAACAAAAATTCCACTTGTTATTCACGATGGGGGTGAATATCAGAATCGAATTAACGAAGTCCGTCCTTCCATCCGGCTGGCTAGCTGGTTGTCTGTCTATGTTGACCTTGTTCGCAAAGTACAGATCGCAGCATTGGAAATAATAAGATCAAAGTTCACACATATTACGAAGCGGTCCATAATTTGATATGGCTCACTTATAAATTTTTTTCCGGAATAGGTTATTTATTAAAGCGTAATATTTAATAAAAAAGGTCGAAGAAATAGGATTATAATTTGTTATTTATGCTCATAAATAGTGTTATTTTGTTGTTATTTACATTTAATTTGGTCCAAAAATAGTTCGTAACAACCTAAATCATCTTACCAAATTTTATTGGAATCGATCCATATTTGACCATAACTCCTATTCAAATACACTCCTAAAAAAAGCTTATAATAGGTAGCTTTTATTATAGCTTTTATTTCATCCCATTTATATCAATACCAATATTACTCCGTTTTCGAAAAAAAATATACGGGGTGCTATTTGAAGACTTGTTGAAAATACGAACTCTTGTTTATTTGCATAAAATTATAACCACTCGTGAACCAAATTATCTCTATAATCGTTTAAATTTTAGTCGCCTCGGAAGGAACAAGAATCTTATTCCATTTAGTCACCACACGCTAGTTTCGGAATGGCAATTTTTTATAACTGCAATACGTCTCTCGAACAATCTTCCCCCAAAAATAAAAGAAACCAGCAGCGCCCTGCATTTCAAGCAAAAGCTATTTCGATGTTATTCATAAATAACTATCGTTTTCATTATTTCATTTCATTATATTTATTTATTTTTTTTTTTTTTTTTCACTATTCTTTTTTTCACTTTTGTTATATTTTATAATACCATATTAATTGTTAAAATAATACACCTGTTTTATGTTATAAATTTGTATATTTTTATGATATTGATAAATATTTTTGATCATAACTTCATTAGATTTCTACTCACTAAAACCAATGTTTTGTTGTAGAAGTTCCAAATAAATGGAAATAAAAATGAATAAAATGTTCTAGAATCGGAATGAAGTGAAATTAAAATCGAACGATAATTTAAATTTAATTATTTACAAAATGCGAAAACAATAGATACTTAAAGAATTAAGAAAAATGGAATATTTTTATGAACTTTCATTACAGGGTCGTTTTTAAAATTTGCTCGATTTTAAATCTACTTCATTTCGATCTATCTTTAGAATGAGTTTGATTTAAAAATATTGTACGAAAGATTAATCTAATAATGGTAAATGTAACAGGTGTCCAAGACGGCATCAACAACTTCACTAATTTACCACTTACACAATGACTATATATTGACTCTTTGAAAATCTAAGTGCCCGAAGGTGAAGCAAAAATTTGGAGCTAAATTGAAAAATTGTATTTAAAAAAAATGTTAATTTACTCAAGTACTAATTTTTTCGAAAACTATCGAAAAAAATCTTGTAATTTAAAAAAATTTCTGGATTTTGAATTATTCGATTAATCGATTAATTTTAAAATTTTATTCGTTTAATCGAATAAGCTAAAAATGTCAAATATCGATTGTTCGTTTAATCGAACAAAAATAAAACCCGATTAAATATTATGATACTTTTTTAGGCGGAAACATGAGTGCTCTTGGGTCCCATATGTAGGCTCGACCTTGATCTTTTATACTTTTTACTGTTTTTGTATTTCAATATGTTTACTTACTATATTTTATTTACCTGTTAACTATGTATACGTTTATTAGTTTATTATCGTTAATACATTATGCATCACGGTTAGTGTAGGAGTCGGAGTTGGAACTATTTTTGGACAACTCCTCAGCCCTGCTTAAAACATACTTTTTTTACGCAAACATGGTTGCCCACGAGTCCCAAATACTGTGAAATAGGGTCGGGCTTCATCGACTATATTTTCTTACTTTTTTTATTAACAGTGGCTTTTTATATATATTATTCATCTGTTAATTAATGGTACTTTTATGGCCGTTGTTTTTTAACAAAAGTTATTTTTGTGTCATTAGTAACCGATATTGTTTACCGACAACAATTTTTTAATTTCCACTACAAAATCAATTATCGTTAATTTAAGAATTTTTACTACTTAACAACAAATTTATTTGTCTTTACAGAAATTCAGTACTGATATTTTTTGCTTTATTGAACATTTTTTTCTACCTGTCATAAAAAACAAATAAATATTTAAATAAATAAATTACCTTGCTGAAGTAAATTTTCATCTAGATAAGCGTGAAATATTTTAACATTATTTTTGTAAAGAAATTCCATTCGAGTTTTATATCTTAATTAATTCATTTTAAATGAGTTGTTTATGTACCTGGAAAAGAAGGAAAAAAACTCTTTTTTAATTTAACGGAAATTATTTTAATTGAAAATACAAATGAGCTTTTTTAATAATTATATTTAGTTTGAATAAATCATTTTTTATAAAAAGTGTGAAATTTGATATAATTTCTTTTCGACACATCCCTTTTTGTTCTATTGTTCTTAAGTCAGTATCCGTTTCAATTATCGAAGCAATAACATCTAAAGCTCCCTTAAAATTATTCTTTAAGTCTTAAGACGTTTGCTCTAACAAAAGTCAATGGTATGATTGTCAAAAAATCAAATAGAAAATCTTTTTCATTATATTTTGCGTCTGTCTTCTAGGGAATTCATTCGGTTAACCAACAATCGGTTAACCGATTAATTACTACCCGATTAACTCATCAGTTAATTTCAAATTGGCTTTTTTCGATTAACGATTAAACCGGCTAAGTTGAGTCAAATAACCGATTAACCGATGTAATAAAATTTTAAATTTTTTGTAGTATTATAAAATATTTTTTTGTGTTTTTAATTATTTGTTTCGTCTCTTACACAAAATGTGTGTGTTTAGAAAATATTTTTCATACAAACAAAGGTGTTCTGTGATCTTCATTTCAACCCATTTTCCGCCGACCGATTTCAATGTTCAATCAACAGGAATGTGGCGAAAAATGGGTTAAATGTTTGATTGCCAACACCTTTTTCTTGTTTCACGTACTTTTTAAATGTATGTGTTTAGTTATTTGTTTCTTCTCATACCTTCTCATATCAGTGTTTTAACAAAATTAACCGAAACAACTAGAAGTGTTAAACATATTTAAAAATTAAAACAGGACTCTAAGGGCTAAAAAATCAGAGCAAGTTAAACTCTCTTTTTGGTTTAAAATGTGTTTAAACCAACAAATATATAAATCATTAAACATATAAACCATCTTTAAACGCATGAAATTGGGCGTTTAAACTACCAGTACAAATCATATGAATTTGCCAACATTTGTCGTAGTGCTGCCACATGTTATTTTTTTAACAATATGTAATACATAGGACACTGATTTATTGTTGATGAGTTTAAACTACATATAAATTCAAGTTTAGTTCAACTAAAGCAGCGTTTAAGCCATCAGTGATTTATTAGGCATAAGAGCATAATGGAATTGTTTAGAGAAATCCTGAAAAAGGACTGAGAAATTAGATATTGATCAACGATAAGTGAAAGAATTTTTTCTAAGTCAAGTTTTGTCAAAATAAAAGAATCGTTTTACTCCTAAACGTTTAAACCAATTTACTTTTCTAAAAGATTATTTTATAAGATCTACTTTAACTAGTAAAATAATCTCAGTCTATTTTTTTATAAATACATACTTGGGGGATTCACAAGGTAGTCATAAAGTTGTAAAGTCTTATGTCTTTAAATAACTACTAAAAATATAGATTTTGATGCCGTGTAGTAGAGAAAGATACGCCTCGTCGACCAGCATGTAGTTTTTCTTCTATTTAAGTCTTGAAGTGTGTAAAACTTATTGTATTTTCTATCAAGCTGCAAATAGAAAAAATAAAAAGTTGTTGTTCTCTCCTGTAAAATGTGCTGAAAGGAAGTTAGCAAGTTTGCATATTAAGCCGAAGATATGACCGCTTGTAATTTATATTTCTACTGTGCAGTTATGACGAATCAATGAGCGCAGCATTTTGATTTATTTTAAGCAATTGAAAAATATTATTTAGGACATTATGACGATATGACTTGATAGCACACCTTATGAATCCCCCAATTATGTATTAATTGAAAAATGCATATTACATATTTATGAATTGTTTTGTTTTTGTTTTTTTGTTTGCTCGTTTTAGTTCAAGAATTTTAATGTTGGGTATGTTATTATTTTTTTTACTAATAAACTCCAAATAATAAATAATTAATGCATTTTTAATACATATGTATTGAAATTACTTAATTTATGAAAAGAACTTTATTAATCGGTTAACCGATCAAAAACAAAATTAACCGATTATTGACCGATTAAACCAAAACCTCGGTTAATTAGTCAGCGATTAACCGATTAAAGCAAAAGGTCGATTAAATGAATACCCTGCTTTCTACACTATCACACTTTAAATAACAAGAAAACTCTGTGTAGTATAAAAAAACTGCTCAGTATACAAAACATTTTTTTTTTTTTTAAATAATTATTTATTAAATTTCAGGAACGCTTTTATTTTTTGCGTAATTTTAACAGACATTAAATGTAATATTTCTTAAATAATAGTATTGTGGTTATTTTTTTGAACTGTTCATGGTTTTTTAATCCAAATTTTGATATTTTAATTACGCTGAAGTTCATCAAATTAAATTTTCATTAAATTATTTTTATGAAGAAAGGAATTTTACAACATGAAATGAATTAAGATTTATTGATAATTTTTCATTCTTGACTGAAGCTGGGCTCGAACCCAGGCGTTTTTACGGACAGGTTAGCCTTACATGTTTCAATCGCAACCACTCGATCTCTTCAGAGGGGTTTCCCGTTTAACACTCACAGCCATCGACGACTGCTGGCAGTCAATAGTCAAACATCAATCTTTAAACCAAATTGTATTTAACACTTGGTAGATGGAAATTTGCTTTTTGAATGATTATCCGTTTTGATTGATTTACATGTTCTTCGGTATTTCTGTTTTTCGTACTTTTTGTCAAGAGTTCTTCTTGAAGTCCAAAGTACATTTAAATTTTTTTTTTTTTTTTGTTTTGTTTTTCATTTTTTTGTTTTTCTTTTTCTTGTTGACCTTTCTCAACACAACTTGAAGGACAAATGTAAACATAGAGCTTGTGCCTTAGCTTTTTAACAATAGTATTGTGGTTATTTTGTTGAACTGTTCATGGTTTTTTAATCCAAATTTTGATATTTTAATTAGGCTGAAGTTCATCAAATTAAATTTTCATTAAATTATTTTTATGAAGAAAGGAATTTTACAACATGAAATGAATTAAGATTTATTGATAATTTTTCATTCTTGACTGAAGCTGGAAACGAACCCAGGCGTTTTTACGGACAGGTTAGCCTTACATGTTTCAATCGCAACCTCTCGATCTCTTCAGAGGGGTTTGCCGTTTAACACTCACAGCCATCGACGACTGCTGGCAGTCAATAGTCAAACATCAATCTTTAAACCAAATTTAGATGGAAATTTGCTTTTTGAATGATTATCCATTTTGATTGATTTACATGTTCTTCGTTATTTCTGTTTTTCGTACTTTTTGTCAAGAGTTCTTCTTGAAGTCCAAAGTACATTTTTATTTTTTTTTTTTTGTTTTGTTTTTCATTTGTTTGTCTTTCTTTTTCTTGTTGACCTTTCTCAACACAACTTGAAGGACAAATGTAAACGTAGAGCTTGTGCCTTAGCTTTTTAACAATAGAATTGTGGTTATTTTGTTGAACTGTTCATGGTTTTTTTTATCCAAATTTTGATATTTTAATTAGGCTAAAGTTCAACAAATTTAATTTTCATTAAATTATTTTTATGAAGAAAGGAATTTTATTACAACATGAAATTAATTAAAATTTATTTATTTTTCTTAAATATTTAATAATTTTAACTCTGATGCTGACATATATTTTTGTATATTTTCGTACATATTTCATAATGTTGAGGTTTTTGCATAAAAATTTCTATTTCGATTTATTTGAAATCGTTATATGTGGCTGCAACACGCAACAAAATTACTTTGTTATATTTGCAGCAATTGAAAAATAATAAAACCATAAATAAATATTGATCATCATAAAAAAATTAGCATTAAACTAATTAAATAATTCATTTAAAAGGCTTAAAATAACAATAGATTAAGCAAACGCTACCAGAAAATAAGATTCATTTAATGAATTGCATGTTAAAGAAAAATTTAAATAAAAATTAAAAACAAAAAAAAGAAATATTTAAAAAATAAAAACACTATCAGTAAATTTTGGTTTAAAACAATTTAAAATTGCTAAGAGGTTTTTTTACTCATCACAACAAAGCTGGGAGGTATATTGATTTTGTCATTCCGTATGTAACATATTGTTAAGAAATTAGATTTAAAGTTTTAGTTATAAGTTATCTTGTAAGTTATACTTTATGTCGTATTAGTTTAAAATTGTTATGAACTCCACTGTATGGAACTGTCTAGTAATAGGAATACAATATTTGATACGCCCAGAAGTAGGCTTTAGCTTTAGATGTATGTACAGGCTTAGTCTGGGTTCACACTATACACTATGAAAGTTTTCTTTCAGAAAGTCTGAGCTTTTTAGTGAGAGAGGAGAAGAGAACATGCTGTTATTCTCACCAATCTCACTAATAAACTCACCCTTTCTGAAAGATAACTTTCATAGTGTGAACTCAAACAAACTTATAACGGTTTAGTTAAGTTTGTTTTGAGACATTAAACGGCTCAGTTCGTTACTACCAATAGTGGATAAATTTTATGAACATACTAATTCATTTCAGTTTAGTTTGTGTGTAAGTATTGGTTTTGATGCAATTAAATGAACTCAAAGGTTTATTAATAAGGGAATAAACCGAAAAGCATTTTATTAAGTAAAAACGTTCTAATATAAAAATACAAATAAAGCAAAAGCGCGAATAACGTTCACTATTAGAAAAAAAGTAAATCACGTTTTTATGCGTTTGTGCTGATGTTTGTAGCATGTTGAAATTTTGGTCCCAGACCTGCTGATCGACTGAGAATAAATAATGAGCTGATGTAAAGATGTCCGTTCGGATGGTTTGGAGGCAGGCTGGCTGGCGGTCCATGTAAACCTTGTGCGCAAAGTACAGGGGTCTAATCACCGCATTCGATATCGAGTAAACTATCGTATTTTTCTGCATATGCGAATGAAAACTCAATAGAAGTAATGTCTTTGGTTACTTGAGATCGAATTCTATTATCTCAAATTACGATACCAAATAAAATACCATAATAGAAAATTTCGAAGAACTATGCTCGATATCGTATGCGGTGATTAGACCCCAGGTCACAATTTTGGGGATAATTTGATGAATCGTTGTGTCCATAAGCCGTCTAATTATGTTGTTGATAAGACTTTATTTTGTCCAAACTTAGTATTTGATGGAAATTTAAGTCACACTTCCAAATTTTATTGGCACCGGTCCATATTTGCCCATAGTCCCAATACAAAAACCACTCCCAAAAAAAGCTTTTAATGCCATAACTTCCTTATTAATCTTGGTATTGATATAAAAGTTTACGATACTATTTTTACTATAGCTGTGTGTCATGTCATGTCATGACAAAATTTTGTCCTGGTAGGTCCAAAACTAGCCTTAAACCCACATCCTAAAATCACTTGGAGGTGAACAAACTCATAACAATTAAGATATTTTTTTACTTAGCATAATTTTGTTATGGCGGATCTATGATTGCTAATTGGTCCCAAATAGGGTGCGCTCTCGAAAATTGTTTTTAGGGTCTCGACCGCCTACACTTTCTTACATGTTTTCATTTAGATTATCTAAAATAATGAAAATGAAAACTTTAATGCAAAAAATTTTGGAATATGGGCAAAGTTCTTCCCCTGTCTGACCCTTTCTAATTGCATTTTGATGGCTATTAGGAGCAGGGCTGTCAGATATGGCGATTGCATTTTGTTTGGCTGCGAGATTTTCCATTTGGCGATATGGCGATTTAAAAGATTAATTGTCTGTTTTAATGAGCCATGAGTTTGTTTTAAGAATCGTTAAAGTCAATACGAAAAAATAAATTATATTTATTCTGGTATTATTATGCATGAAATTTAAGAATTCCCTTAAACATGAGTTTGGTATTTTAAGTAAACGAACTTCTTTCATTATAATATGTTGCCATTTATTGTCACAAACAAAATTCATTGTTTTTAAATATATTTTTAAGATTTTTATGATTTTGCGATTTTTTGGTTTTTTTCTCAATTTTTGGCGATTTTTGACTAAAATATTATACTAGCTTTTCTTGTGTAAACAAAATTTAATTTTTTAATATAAAAAAATTAACAAAAACTGAACAAAATTAACTTTTGGCGATTTTTGACATCCGGTTTGGCTTTGGAGCTCATAAAAATCTGACAACACTGATAATTTGGTGTTTTAGTCTGGGTTCACACTATGAAAGTTTTCTTTCAGAAAGTCCGAGTTTATTGGTGAGAGTGGAGAGAATAATAGCATGTTCTCTTCCCCTCTCACCAATAAACTAAGACTTCCTGAAAGAAAACTTTTATAGTGTGATCCCAGACTTAGCAATGAAAGAAAGTTATGTTAACGGAAATCTGCAAAGAAACTGGATTTGCAAAAGTTCTGTCATACAACGTTATTCGCGGCTGTGCTTCAAATGTACGACCGTAATTAAAGTTTTTCCTCGTAAGCTAAACGAACGTTTTTTGGCCAAAGAACTTATAATACATTAGGAGTACTTTTTTCCCCGGGATTTCCCGTTCCGAAAATTGCCGGGAGATTAAATTGTTCACGGATCCGGCGTTCCCGGAAAGTAATTGCGGTTTCCCGTGACTTTAGCTGTTTTATCCATCGAAATTTCACCCCAATATTTATATCTGGGGGCCTACTCTCTATTGTGATGCGAACACAATTTCGATTTGAAAGCTTGCAACTTGGTACTCGCTATCACTTTTACACAAAATTAAGTAGTGCAAGACAAAATTCTGCTACGAAAGCCTTATTCGTTCCGCTTTTATCGATTCCAATATGATTTTCGAGAGAAGTCTTTATATAGTGCATTATTTAAATTATGAACGTCCGAACAAAGTCCCTTCTTCAGGCCGATGCGGAATTCAAAGTTCGGTCATATTGGCTTTACGAAATTTGGTGACATACATATATAGCGAATTTGTTGAAATTTAATACCAATCGGTGCATTCCGTCGCCAATTTATGTTACTTTTTGCTAATTTTTTGGAAGTTTATTTCGCCTTTGGGTGCATAACTCTTTTCCTACTGAACTGATTCTGCAGGATTATAGTCGTCCCAAAGTGCTAGAAACAATTTAACACCCTTATTTTTCATTAAGTCGTTGAGTCGTTCGAAAGTCAGGAAGGCATTTGGTATGAAGAACAACCGCTAATAACGTTGTAAAAGCCACTTTTTACAAAATCAGTTTTTTTGCAAATTATCGTTAACATTACTCCCTTACATTGTTTAAACCTCAAATCACCCAAAATTATGAACCTTAACCCCTTCAAAATGACATGCAAAGAGTCAACTAGTGGAAGAACGTTGTAAGTTACTAAAAAAATGATACAATTTAATGGTTTTGTAAATTGGAATAACGTTTTAAAAGCCGCTTGCGTAGTGGAAAAACGTATTAAATGACATCGCGATTGTGGATATGATATATATTTTCCTCTAAAAAAAGTTGTAAACTTCAAATTTGCATGTTATTTAAAATTAAAATTTCTTGATATTTTGCGTACAAGTTTTTATTGTCATTAATTTTGATAATCTAAATAAAAAAAATTTTAAATAAGTAATCCTGCCTTTTAAAAACGTTTTTTTGCTCTCCTGAAAAATAAATTTTTTGTCACTTACAACGTTGTTCGCGGCTGTGCTTCAAATGTCCTCCCAGAATAGACCTTTTGCACAATAGTGTCCATTTGGAATGAGCTCAAGCAATATAGTTTGGCATTAGGATTTCCCTGAAACAAGCAGTGCTTGTTATAAAAAACTCACTGCATTTAACTGCCAATCAAATGGATAAAAGCCATTTTTACGAAATGTTTCATTTGAAAAATTGTCAACTTAAGGGTATTAATCTTCCACTCGTCAATAGTCCATTCTTGTATCCAAAAACCGTCAAAATGACTAGAAATCTTAAAAACTGCTAACCGTATGTGTATCATAGATTCAACACGACCGAATATTACTTTATTCCTTGTTTTGGCTTTTACTGTTCACTCGTAATTAAGAAAATCAGACAAGCAAGTCGTAGAAGCATATTATTGTTATTATTATTATTATTATTTTCAACAAATGATTTTTTTTATTTAATTATGTGTAAGAATAAACATTTACTATGAATTTAAATTACATTAATTATTTTCGTTTTGGTAAAGAACGCGTAGGAGTGCTCCACCAGCACTGCACGACTCTGTTCTGTCAGCCATCAGCCCAAGCAAATTAAAAAATTTATGGAACATTTTAATTATCAACGAAGGAGACATTATGTCTGGAACATTTAACAAGAATACTTTCTTAATTACACACTTATGAGTGTATCTGGATGGAGAACAAGAACCCCTTTGTGATGGAAAATAATCTGGTATTTTAGAAAAATGTGTAAGCATAATGAGTTGATGTACAATTTTTACTTATGTAAGTGAAATTGGTTGTACGTTCTTAAAATTTAAAATTTATTTATACCAGTGAAATGCGCATAGGAATAGCTTATCCCTTCGACAATAAATTTCAGTTTATTAATAGTATGATATGGGAATTTAGCACATTTAAACGAAACATTGTTAAATTTTTTTTAATTGTGTGGGTACGTAAAGTTTTAAGTATTATTTTTAATAGGTTAATTTAAGCGATATACTTTTTAATCAGGCAATTCGGAAACAGTCTTAAATGGTTTAATAATAAAGTACTAAACCAGGCTAAATAGTTCTTTAATGAACAGCCCAAAGTATTATCATATGATAAATAAGTGAAAATGTTTAAACTAAATGACAAATAAATATAAATTACAGGGCTGTGGAGTCCTCAAAAAATAGTTCTAAATCCGACTGTTTAAGCCCGACTCCGACTCCTACTCTAACCTTGATGCTAAACATATATGAGACTGGTCCTTATTTGACTGTTAAAGCAGTACCTTTTAAATGGTTAAATATAGCAAAAAATTATTCTTTAAAAATTTCAAATCGACTTTTTAATTCTAAAATGTGCCGCATTGAGCTTTAATATAGTTATTAACATTTGTAAAGTAGAACAGTTTTGGAGTCGGAGTCGCGAGTTTTTGTGGGTACTTCGACTCCGGTGCAAGACCTCAACTCCCACTCTACAACTCCGACTTCGACTCCGCAGCACTGATAAATTGTACATAAATTCACCAAAGTCCCGATGTGCCGATTTGTGTTGCTGTTTGCGTTGTTGATAGATCAATCGAAAGTAGACCAGACGTAGCGGCATCTGTCAATAACGCCATAACATGTTACTAACAAGCCAATCTATGCTGAAAATAAATCTGGAACACTTCATCTAACCTTAAACAATCGATTTTGTTAACAAATCGGTAAGACCACTTACACACTATCAAACTTGAAATTTCAACAGTCAACCCCAACATGCTTTCGTTCATGTTTGATTACGTGTACCTCACTTTATGGTTTGTTGTTTGGTTGATTTAGATTCAGAAGAACTTTTACTTATTCTTAAAGATGTTTATGTAGATTTTTTAATTTTTTTATTTCTTTGTAATAGCAATTCAAAATACTTGTTAAAATAAATTTAAAAGAGTATCCATATGACTTTTTTTTTTTTATCAAAAATAGATTTTTTTTCCTAAAAATTTCAATTTTGGAAGCTGATCGTTGGGTTCCATTGCCAGCCGTTATCTATCATAGCTCCCGTAGGTCCTGTAATAAGTTAACTTGTGTTTTTATGTTTCACTGTCTCTCAGACATTCTGTATTTCCTGGCTGCTACTATTACATCTAAGCTAACCGATTGAAATTAAACAGTGACAGGGAGACTAGTTCTGTTCCTATATGACCCAAACGTTTGAGTCTTAGGTCCCCGAATGCGGTTCAGTTTATTCCTCTTCTTTCTCGTCATCGCAACTTCTACAAGGGTCATTGTTTGCGTGTCCCAGAGTTTTGGCGCGATTCTTAATAATACAATGGCCAGTTAAACCCGAAATTAAGTTTAAGAAGTGGTTGCCACTGAGTCCTTTTACCGTCTGTGATCGGTCAGATTTACCTGGTTTCCCCACAGGTAATGTCCTCGAGAGTGGAACACCTTTATCACATATTGTGGTGTTTGCATGCGGCAAGGAGCCATATAGTTGCCGAATATGCCCTCGTGTCCAGGGACCCATTTCGGGGAAGCATTCCTGAGCAATTCTCGTTATGATCAACACATTCTCCAGGGCCGCCGATAGTGGGGTAATAATGTGGTTATCTGAATGTTCTTCGCGGCTGTAAAGATGGCCATTGTTTCGGCCTGAATAACACTTCAATAATCCGGCAGTCCTTTAGGAATACTCCAGTCCAACTACTCGGAGTAAATGCCAGTACCAATATCAAATTGCGTTTTAGACCCGTCAGAGTATACCTATTTCACATCAGCCGGAACCCTAGATCATCCTTGTGAAATGTCTTATCCAAAATGCGCACAGTGAAGTCAAAGATCGGTTGAGAAATGACATGGTCGACATCCACCTGCCATTTCAACTTATACAGAATTCTAGCATGTCTGATGCTGTGATGCAGCTTACTTTTTCGCCATGGTGTCTGCTGGTGGAAACCTTTTCAAGATTTTACACAGGGCCTTAGAAAGTGTTGTTCCACCATTCTCATTATACGTTCAAACTTGATTTGATGGCACATTAAGTTAATTCCCCAGTTTAGGCCGATGACCTTTTTACAGCAATATAGTGCAGTTGTCGCCATATAAGTACAAAATTCTTAAAACAAGTAAAAAAAAATTAACCTTTCATTGGTATACCACTCTGAGTGTAAAATTACAAAGTGCGCGTTTTAATCTCATAACATTTATTAGTCTCATCCTTAAGCATTGCATTCTTTATTCGTGCATACGCTTGTGTTTAGCAAAGTTTGTTGTAGACACTACAACAACACCACACAAGTAGGTAAAAAACGATTAACTTGTATTGTGTAGAAACAACAAAAACAGCAGAACGAGAAGAAAAAAATCAACAGCAAAAGTTCTTATTTAGTTTATATTTTTCGTAAAATATGAACATCAAATTTTAAAGCTGAAAACATTATATTCTGCTTCTGTCTCTGGGATAAATGTTTGAGGTTAGAAGCAATCTAATTTCACTTTGGGATTATTTCAAGTTCGAATTCGCTATTAAATCAATTTTATAATACTTAAATCAAGCGCATTTTAAGATTGATTCAATCTTAGTTTTACTTAAATCAATCTCATTTTCGTATGATTTCATATAAGAATTTAGGATTGAATATGAATAGTTTGAGTATTTCGCACTTGAATAATCCGTACTTGAATCAATCTTTCTGTACTTGATTCAAGAAAATCCGTATTGATACTTTGGAGCGATTTAAATACGGATGGATTGATTTTTCTTTTCAGTGTTAATTTTCCAGTTCCAATATTAGTCCAAGATATTTGGCATTTCACAAAAGCTTCAGTGTTAACCACAAATTGAAGGATTTTGTTTCTCCTTGTGAATAGTACTAGCTCGGTTATGGTAGGATTACCATCTACTCTAAGAGAAAAATGACGATCTAAATTTAAGAACTAAATTCTGGAATTAATATTGCAGAAATCTTCAGATTTCACTCATGAAGTTTGGTCAGTAAGATTGACATTCTCAAATTTAAGCATAAATTCTAAATTTTTAGAATGAATTCTAAAAATCAAGAACGTTATCTTAATTTTAAGATCGTTTTCTTAAAATTAAGAATATATTTTTTAAGTTAAGATTTAATTCTTGTTTTTTTTTCGAAATTAAACTTCAATGAAAGCGTGTTGTGTAATAAATTGTAAAACGCTGAACGAAGAAGACTTATTTAGAATAAAAAGGTTTAAAAGAAATACTAATTATTGTGAATGGCAATTAAAAATGGAAATCAGAACACAGAGAAGAAATGGTGTTTATAACCATACCAATGAGTGACCATTTACTACCGCTGGCCAATATGATGTAATCAGCATGCCGTAGGAAATTGCATCGGAGTTTTTAGACAACGCATTGCTAAAAAAACTTTCTTAAAGAGTTTTAAATGAAGTCTGTTTTCAAGAATCTCAAGGATAAGTACTCCTTCTTATTTATACGTGCAATAAAAAAATTGTTTAAATTCATAGATTTATTTCACCACCTGTTATTTGACATTAAATTTATTTATTTCAGACTCAAAACTCACTTTTTAAAGTTTGCAGTACATGAAGAAGGAAGTCATAAAAGAAGCAATTCCTCCTCTGGAGCTAAGAATGGAGTTCCAGAGATTCAAAGTAAATGCACTTTTAGTCTTATGAAATTGGTTCTTTACTTAATGAAACAGATATAATTGAAATTTCGGTTTTTACTATCCCTCCTTTACATTTATATCCAATTAATAATGGAAACACATATGTATGTTAGACCTAAGTTAACATAAGTATTTTTGTACTTGTAAGTATAAGATTATCATTGCGGTTTCCTTTTTTTTAATACATAAAAATACATATCGCTATTTTGCTGCAAGACCGGCATAACCCAAAAAAATCCATTTCGAGATAAACGCATTTAAAGTTTAAGATTTGCTCTAACTACTTAGAAAAAAGAAAAACCCATTCTCTTCAAACTGGGAAAGTATAAAGGATATAAAGATGAATTTAATACACAATATAAAGAAATACAAAGCGAACAATTCTTCACCTCTAACTCCAAAATTTCATTTTTTGAGTTATGCCGGTCTTGCAGCAAATGAGCGATATGTTGATATATAAATAAAAACCTGTGTTTTATTTCAATATTTGAATTCGGATAACCAATAAGACTATTTTCAAGAATACATTCTTCAAATCGATCTTAAAGGAAGAATTTCATTAAGAACTAATTCTTGATTTAAGATTTCTAATAGGAACAAAATTTGGAATTCGATCTTGAAATGAGAATTTATTCAAGATTATAATCTTAAATCCAATCTTAAAAAAATTAAAATTTTGTTCTTGAGTTAAGAATTTTCGCATTTAACAGACTATTAAGATTGAAATGCTTTGATTTTGAACGTAAAATCTTGATTTTAGCACGTTTTTTCCCTTAGTGTAGCCCGCAGCCCTGACACCATTTACGTAGAACATCCAGGGCCGATTCCAAATATTTAGACATTATTCTAAGATCGTTATCCATAGCCAGAACTTCCACGTCATCCCCATTTGCAATCTAATCGTTACATTTTTATACGCGTTGAATAAAGTGCTTTCGATAACAAAAATTAATTGCTTCAAAGTGGAAACGAAACATATAAAATTCATGCCTTTCGTAAGCGAAATTTTTTACATTTCTCCATTACAAACCTGCTTCGTTTTACGCTTCATTTTCTTATCACATCTTCCCATCTACAACTAGTAATTTTGAAGCAGCTAAAGAAATCCATTTATTTATTTAATTGAAAACCATTTGAAAAAAATGAAGCAGTTCATTACTATAATTTTAACTTTATTTTTTTAATCTATCTTTATTTTATCTCCAAAAAAAAAATGTATTTAGTTGAAAACATTATGTACTTTGCAATTCAACATTAGTTTAAAATATTTGTATCTGGTATAAATTAGTATTTTCGCTAACAAATTTATATTAAAGTGCGTAAGAAAAATTTTTAATACAAATTGATAAGAATTTAAGAACCATTAATATCAATCAATATAAATCTCAAAGTGTTTTCAGATATAAAGATTTTAAACCGTATTCTTCTAAATTGGTACGGAAGTTACAGTGGAATGATTAAATTGTGGAACAAAATTTTTCTATCTCGCCTCTCGGTAGCAACTTTGAGGAAAAGCTTTATTTGTTTTCGAAGCAGTGAATTGGCTCTCATTTTGTATGTAGTAGTTATTTTTGTATAAACTCTTCACTGTCACTCGTTCGAGTATTTTACATTCAATTGCAATTTCCCTAAATGCCACACAAACGTTTATTTACGCGAAAACAAAAACATAAAACGCGAATGACACATTTAAAACACGTGCTTATTTCCTGTACGAATGGCACTTTAAAGAAGGAACAGGCAAACAAGACAAGAAATGGAAAATTATAAACACCATCAACAGAAAATCTATTGGACGCCTTTGGAGCAGATTTTTTTTTTTTGTTTTTATTTTTGTTTTGTCTTATAACAGGCACGAAAATCTTGTATGTCAAAAATAATTTGTTGTTATTGTTATTGCTGTTGTTTTTGTTGTTATTTTCACTTGACATCAATTGACTTGAATTGTCGTTTCGGTGTTACGACGACGACGTTGTCATGGACTGATTTGTTGTCGTATAATTTGACTGACTTAATGTCTGCCAAAGCAGTCTAAAGTAAACGCAAAACAATTTACATGATATTTTAAACGCCTACATCTTTTCTAAAATCATGCAACATCATACCACAAGCTAGAGAACAAATAAGACAGTAAATTAACACCATACACAACGGCACAGCACTCTGCCAATAATGTACTTAACTTTTTCGCTTTGCACTTAGTTTAAAGTAAATAGTCACTCTTCTTCTGGTGGAGTAGAATAACACACGTAATCTTACAGTGAGTCGTGGGTGTAATTTTTTTCAATCAGCCTCATGCAAATAATTAGATCCGGTAAAATTGCAACCAGTACCGCAATTCTGTAAGTTTTTAGTGACGAATAATTGGTCGTTGTATGAGAAAAATTTATAAGTTTGCGAAAATTATCGTTAATCTCTAATGATTTCTAAATAAAAATAAAGGTTCTCCCCATAGGCACTTTTTGAAGTTAATAGCGGCCTTATCGTTGAAGCTACATCTGTCGAATTTTATAGTTTTTAACAACACCCGGATGACGACTCAACGCAAGATCTGCCGAAAACATGGCCACTGTCCATGAACAAAATAAACAAGATAACGTTTGTGAGACGTAGAAAAAGACTACAGTGGTCTGTCGTGGAAGCAAAATAGCATACAGTTTTGTCTTTTGTGACGCCATGCGCAGTCGAAAATTATATTGAAAAGAGAAATGCGCCATCTGTGTTTGTTGCTTTATGGCCACTGCCCGTGAGAGTGTGCAATATCGAGTCGGTTTTGGGTCGCTAACAAGAAGTCGGGTTTTCACAGATCACACACAGCTTAGCGAATTCTGCGATGCTTAAAGTCGATCGAGACATGGATACCAACGAGATGTGCTTTAACTTGCAGTTTTTGACTATTTGACAAAAATCTAATGATGCAGTTATATAGAAAAATGTTTTACTAAGAGAAATCCCGTATTGATTTTCGTAAAAGGTCACAAATTGTGCTAGAAAAAAATCTGAAGAAGATGAACTAAAAAATGTTACCACGAAAACTGATGAAAATTTTTATGCAACTCAGTAGCTTATGCGTGTAAGATATTTGCACTGCAAACATTTCAATGCCAGCTTAAAAAAATAGTTACTTAGATTGCATATGTAGTTAAGTAGATATGAGCGAATTGAAAAGGCCTTTTAAAATGTAGCCTTTGCAGTTTTCCTTAAAAAAAATAGATTAGATCCGTCTACCTCCGTCGTCTTACTGGAATTAAGTTACTGTTTTTATTTACCCACAAAAAATCCTCGGGAATTCACCAATCTTTGCAGTGCAGGTCATGAATATTGCAGTACATGCATGGAACAAAATCTGTTGCATACATTTGGGCTTAAACTTTTTTTTAATAATGCTAAGTTCACACTAAGGTTTTTAAACGCGTTTAAGGAAAATGTTGATTTAGCTAATCAAAGCCGTTCACATTTCATTTGAGATGATTAAGATGACAGATGATTAAGAAAAAAAACACACAAAAAACAACAAACAAATTTATATTTCTTTAAAGTATTAAAAATGGATAAAAACACTTTTATAAAGTTATTAGAAGATTATTTTAACCATTTTAATGATGAAATTGTCAAAATTTATGAATTATTTAAGGAAAAAAATAAATACATTAAGCAGAAATCTTGGCCGGTTTTACAAGATCATGTTGGCGATTCTACATTTGAGGTATGTTCAGTGGATTCTATGTGATTTATGAAGTGGTTTAGTTGAAATCATGTCAATTTGAAGTGATTAACAAATCACTTCAATGTATGGGTAATCATCTCGATTTTGAAGTGATTAGAGCTTAATCACGTTCGAACTGCTTAAACGCTTTTAAGAAGCCAAATCTGAACAAACTATAATATTGCAATTATCTATTATAAAAACAATTTGGTAATATGTAATTGTAAAAAACTGCATAGCAAAATAAGAAAATTTAAATCATATTATTTGAATAATAAAAACACTAAAATTAATAAAATTTGAAAAATAAAAATTATATTAAAGTTTCAAATATAATTATTGAAATGAGTGAATTTTCTTTGTCATACAGTGACCCAATAAAAAATTGAGCTTTCAACGAAGCAGGTTTGTAAAAAAGAAACGTAAGAGTTTCGCTTATCATATCGCTCACGGAAGATATGAATTTTATATGGCGAGTTCCCCCTTTGAAGCAATACACTTTGGACACAAGCGCTTTATTCAGCGCATATAAAAATTGGTGAATGGTATCATCAGCTTTACACACTGAATTTTTTGTTGTTACCATTTTTCTTTAAAATGCTTTTTTACAAACTTTCTTCGTAGTAAGGGAATGTCGTGACTTTTCAAATGGTTTATATTCCCTTAAATTTGTTAAGAATTTGTCACTTACCATAGTGCATCTCTTTATGGCTTTTAGCGTAGGGCAATAATATGCGCTTACTTTTTAAAATTTTACTATTAGTTCTTCGCAAAACAATAAAATTTTTTATCGGGGAATTCAATGAAACTTATTAATTGAGATTACAATGTTAATTTATTAAAAAACACGGTACTTCTGATAAATGAAATCGAAAAAGTGCAAAAAGCAATTAAGAATCGCTTTTCTTCAGTCACCTTTATAAAAGCTGGGGAATATTGGAAAAAAGAAAATTTTCTTAAAAAAAAAATTATGGTTGGCTGATGTTTTGCATCGTTTGCTTGCGTCAACCTCATAAACATCCAGTGTTCGAAAATAAACACAAACGCTAATAGGGTGTGTGTAGCAAATCATTAAAATCAAAAAATGACGTTTCCCTGTTTGTCATCTTTCGAACACAAATACTGTTCTGAGAACATTTAATTCCGTTCGGTTTTAATTTTTTAAAACCATAAACTTCATTGTGTTCGGTTCAGCTTATTAGTTAAAAAAAAAACCAAAAATTTTTTACAAAAACATTACATTTACACAAACAAAACATAAACACAATACACAGCCAAGCTGATCGTGCTGGGTCGGGGTCGTCGATTACGGATTGCCAGCAGCAAAATCTGGAAACGCTGCTCATGTTAAAATATAAAAAAAAAATGTATTTCAGCACAAGCAGCGTTGCCAGATTTTGCTGCTGAGAACTCAACTTCAGTTGTGTTGCCACCAGTAATCGACCCATTGGCATGCATATTTTGTTTATTATAAAAAGTTATGTAGCAAACTTAAAGGCTCTTGCTTGACTAGAAATGTTTAATGCTGTTGAATAATAAATCTGGGCATGCATATTTTGTTTATCCTATGTGCCATATTTGAAGACTTTTTCTTAAATAGTAAAAATTTTATGCGAGAAAATAATGGATTGCATAGGAGGAGGGCGGAAGGCATGGTCGATTTTGATGATATTTAATTCTGTCATTTTTGAAGCCATCCCTCTGTGCTACGTACCACACAGCTCATGACATATTGGATATTCTACACAAGCGACTTGAGGGCATGACCATTCCACGTGGAGGTAATGACTGGCCACTGAGATCGTGCGATTTATTACACTTTTTCCTAAATCGCAGGTCTAAGCAAATAATTCACAAGCCACATCGGATCTTATTACCAAATTTATGATTTATGACACAGATTCATAAAAATTTTACTTTGTTTTATTTAAATTAAAGAAAATTTGGAAAGCGCTTAATTAAAGACCCTTTAACTTCGTTCGAGATAAGAGAATGCAAAAAGGATATTGTTACATTCAAAATTTGACCAAGATGAAACTGAAGCCATTAGGGATCTTGTTAAGCGATGTTTCGAATACATGATCTCAACTTTTATAATGATAAAACTAAAAACACACAAAGAGTTTTAGTTTTATCTTTTTAGTACAAAAATATTCTTATTTACTCAGTTATTATTTACAATTTTTTTTTCATTCTAGAACTTAACCTAAACAATTTTTTGTTATATTTTCATTTTATTTTTCTATTTGTATTTACGTTTAAAAATGTATTGTTTTTATTGACATTAAATATTGTCGTATTTGAGTAAATTCTAATTTCAGCTTAAATTTTGTTGTTAAATTTTATTTGCCTTAAAACTAAAAAAAAATCTTCCATTGTTTTGTATTTTCAAATGAATATTTACCAACTTTATCAAAACGAATATTTTAGGTTTATTAAAAGCTAATTCAGCAAATATTTAAAAAAATTTTATTTTATTAACCTAAAATTTTTTTTTATTATTATTAAGACCTTAAAAAAGTATTAAAAAAAATGCAAACTGAATTTGATATTGTTTATTTTGTAAGAATAAAAAGTTTCCACTTACTTTGTTGTTTTATTAAATTGGAAATCCAACTGTCTGTTTAACAATTTCGAACATCAACGATCGCAAAAAAAAAAAACATTAATGAAAAACGCTTAATTCATAATAGATTTTTCAAGCTCAAAACGTTCGTTGCGTTCGAAACACTTAAGCTGGCAGGAAAATGTTTTATATATTGCCCGCCATACACTACACAAGTTTAGTGCTTAAAGTCTGAAACTGCGTACACGAAACTTGTGACATACACTATACAAGTGAACTGTGCAATTGTTGCACCCCTCAGCCCAGGTGGGTACAAACAAAATTTGTCATTACGTTTGTGATTTATACAAAAATTATATTAGACCCTCAAACCATTTCGAAATTATTATGGGTCCTCAAGAGTAGCGAAGTTCATTTAACGATGTATGTCTGCCCGTTTGTCTGTTGAAATGGGTTTTACGAAGACCCCAGAAATGATGGGGACTAGGTTGTAATATATTTATGTCACATATGCTCCGTTAAATTTTACTATTGAAATTTTGCCTGATGGGTCCACATATGTCTAGTATATGAGCAAAAACTCGCGACCGCCTCCAATTTAACCCATAAATCCCTTGTTGTTTTTTTTCTGTATATCTAGAGAACGGCAAGAGCCAAAGTTTCCAAATTAGGTAGAAGCATCCGAAGAAATGTGGGGGGTTGTATATAGAATAGTATTTATATAACTTTCGAACTTGTTTTTTTTTATTTTGAATTTATAGGCGAGGAAGACAGCATGTGCAAATTAACCCTCTAATGCCTAAGAGTGCCTCAAGGCATGTTTTACAAAATTTCTATTGACGCCTAACATATAACTTATTTTTATTAATTTCCATTTTTTACAATTGCTTAAAGATTCAGAAAAATATTGGAAGAAGCTTCGAAAGCTCTTTAAGCATTGTAAACAATCTCGATTATGCTGCTCAAATAAAAAAATTGTTTTTTTTTTTAATTGTCATTAACAAAACTAAATATTTTTAATTTGATACATTACTTTTTATTTTCAATACAAACTAACAAACTGAATTCTCAAAAACTAAATGTGTTTTTATTACTAGGTACCCAAGGGTGCCTCAAGGTACTCCTAGATGTTTTCTCACCTGGAACGTAAACGACTCATCGTACGGGCTTAAAATATTTTTTTTTAATGCAGAGGGCCAAAAATACCCAAAAAAAAATATTTTCATAATATATTCCCATTTGTTCTAAAACTTGGTATTAGAGGGTTAAAAATAAAAGAAAACAGTTTTTCCTTTTTAGATTTCAGTAACGTTTTCTTTTTTAATGCGCCATAGTTCAGGCAATTATTTGCATAATTTGAGGACGCCAGTCCAGAAAAAATTTTAGCGCTCATTCTTTGTTGTCAACTCTTAAAAACCCCAACACAACTAAACGTTTTTAACATTAAATACAGTTTTACAAACTTGAGCAAATATCAAACTCGTTTTGATTTTCACCCAGTTCACTGCGTAAATAACCAAAAAAACCCGCCATACACAACCCAAACTCACTTAAATGTGCCAGTCTTGACAACAACAAAAATAACTATTTTACATAATGAGCAATAAGAAGTTAAGTTTGAATAAGCTTAAAATTTGTGATAAAAGAAAATCATAAATAAAACTAAAAGTCTTAAATTAAGTATATTTTCAGAAAAAAAAAAATACGTGTTTTTCTTCAGAGTTTACAATACATAGGCTGACTTCCAAAACGTACTTATACAAAGATTGCATGCAGTTTTACTACTGTATTCTAACCAAGTACATGCACAAAGTACCAAAACAATGCAACTATGTGCTTTGTTTATTTAAACGTTTTGAAATGTAAGTGATGCAATGCATAATATAAGTCTGTATTGTTGGAAATTAAATGTTAAATGTCACAAAGCATCAACTTTAAAACCGATGCTTTGATTGCTTTTTTGCTGCCGTACTAATACGTAACAGTGATATTTTGGAAGGGTTTGCATTGTATATATATTGTACTGCGGCGTTATGAAACATTATACTTTGTTCTAACATAAAGCAATTAACGTTTTGGAAGTCAGCCATAGTTTTATTATGTTATTTACATTATGTAACAAAAACCACAGAACAATAGCCCTTTTCACAATCTTGGGCATTTGTGATTGCAATTGAAATTATTTCCTATCAATTGCGTGTGACCTCTTGGTTAAGTTAACAATGCTTGTGGCAAAACACGCCAATGAAAGATCATACATCGTGCTTCTCGAGAATTCGCATATGTGTATTCTTTAAAAAAAAAGCATAAGTAGTTTGCGATTACAAACGTCAAATTTACTGAGTTTCAGCTCTCGTTTTGCAATTGTGTAAAAATAAACTATTGGTTTTAACAAAAGACTAGCAAATGCATTGCTGTGCATTCCCTGACCCGTGTGAATTAACCGATATTAAAAACCGAAAAAAAAGTATGCCAAAGAGTTGTTTATGTGCTGTGACTAAAGTCCCGTCCTACCACGTCTTTTTTTATTCTTTTTTGTTTCCACTGTGTCACAGCACATTTATTATGAGCAATTTGTTTTACTACATTTTTATTGTACATAGTGTAAAGAAAAAGTATGTAGTCAAAAGTAGTAGAAGAAAAATAAAAAGAAATTAAGAAAATTTTGCAGTAATACGAGAATAAACTACATTATTAAATGTAAATAAACAAAACAAAAACAACAACGATGAAAAATAAAACAAATGACTTTTTAAATGACAGTTACGTTCCTCATCTCTGTACACAATTCCTTAAATACTTGGATGTGTCTATTTAATTTCGTTGCACGAGTACTATTTCTTTTTTTTTTTTTACTTAAAATTCGCGGTAGCAACTAGCAGACGAAGGCAATTGTCGTTCATAAATCTTTATTTAGTTTATGGTGGCGAACTAAGGCAAAGAAACTATGTACATAAATAATGTGGAAAAAACAATCGAAGAAAAAATAATAAAAACGTTTATTTTTTTTATTTGTGACTTAAGTTATTCTGTAAGAAAACTGCATATATTGGGCACAATGCTTTCGAATTTAAATTTAAATATTAAATTTATTTGGAACTTTGAAGAAAAACTTGGAGGTTGAGAACTCTTACAAGTATGCAAAATATTTCGAGTCATTTTTACACGCCTGATATTGACATTAAAGCGAACTTTTTATAGATGAACGCAAGACTCAATTTCGCATTTTTTTTTTTTTTTTTTTTTTTGTTAAAAAAGTAAAAGAAAAATATATGACATACTTTGGGGAGGGGGTGAATGTTAGGTTGGCTAGTTGGAAATGAGCTAGACTATCAGTGTTGTGGTTGCAGGTTCGATTCCTGCCAGAGACTCTGGTCTGTTCTACTATAACGAGCTAAAGGTCTACGTTACTAAGGCTCAGTTAATTAAGTTAGTATACATTTTGTTATTGGCAGCCATGTCAAAGAATACAATTCCCTTCGGAATAGAAGAAAACATATTTGTTTATTGATAAAAAGTAAATTTTGATAGTTTTTGTCCTTTTAGATACAGAAAACTCCCATTCCGTTCATGAAAACAAAAATGGTTTCGTTCTGAAAAAATGTTTCGTCATGTTCGTGCTTCAGAATACGAATTAATTCCGTTTCCGAACGGAATGTACTCTGTGACATGGCTGTGTGTTTTTAGGCTAAAGCTATGTTCGCAGGACAACGTTTTTTCGTAATTCACTCTCTCGTTCGTAATTCACAGCCCAATTATGATCCAAATTATCTCATTTCTACGTTATTCATTTTGAATTACCATGCCAACTACAAACAAATCATTGTCATCACTAATTTTTATCGAAGGCTGTTAAAAAACAAAACAAAACAAATAAGAAAAAGTATAAAATCAAGGTGAATTCATGTAATATGAATTTGCCTTGCATAAAATTGTAAAAAAAAGTTTTTTGTAAAATTTAAAACAACAAATAAAGAAACAAAATAGGAATTGTTAAAAAACGGGACAGTTTAAATTGTTCTTGCTTTTGTATTAATTTTCAAAGCAAAAAAAAATTCATAAATGTAGGAAGAAGAGTTGTTGAATTAAGAAGATGTGAACAGCGTAATTCGTATTCTAAATTCGAAAAGCGAACAAGGTAATTCAATATGCCGTGCGAACATAGCATAAGTTTCAAAACATCATAATACTTTGGCAGTCAAAGTCAAAAATGGATAATCAAGTATTATCGATAACCTTTTTTGGTACACTTAGGAAAAAATGTGAAAAAGATTTGGGTGAATTTCTACCTTACTGCATACTCCACAGAGGGTTTTATCCACTTTGGGGACAAATTATGCATTTACTAAACACCACCCAGTGTGAAAACAACCAGCACAAACACGCTGCAGTTCGAGTGGAGCTATCTAACCTCCGATAAATTAGAATAGTCGGCAGTAACTGTTGAATAGCAACAGCACCTGCAACAGCAATTCGAACTTTCACAATTGAAAGCTCCATTATGTTCAGGAAATCCCTTTCCGAGTATTTGGGTTTTAACAGCAGCCACCACGTGATCGCCAAAACATCCCCCCTTGAGAACAGCACTCTCTGCGAAAGAACAACACTCTGTAAAACATACACTTCGTGAGACAATCAACATCATCTATGTATATCATCGGCTCTTGACTCTTCATCCACTCCATATATAAGTCTCACCATATTCCTTAATCTCTCCACTCCACATCAATAATTACTTCTACATCAGCAACAATATCAACGACACTTGACTCTTCAGTAAATAAATCCAAGCCCCACTACACTTACCACCGCACACCAAACTTCAACTCATACTTCACCATCAACGATGCATCAACATTCTAAACTGGTCTTACCCAACCTCTTCGAGCCACCACAAGCAGCATCACCACTCACCCCACTCCTCATCTTCAGCCCTTTTGGCCCTGCGCCAAATCCAGGTCTTCACGGATTCGGGTTGGAAAACAGTTCATCCACTAACTACTAGAACTTCAGCCATCATCGCGAAACATTTTGACTGTCACACAGAGTGTACCACTCACAGAAGTTATCTCAAGCACAAAGACACCTCCTCTACAGAAAACATGTTCCTGGGGGCTTCAACTAATAGTACGTCAGATGCCAAAGTATCACTACTGATTCCAGTGGTAACAGATTTTAAAAAAAAACTGCCCAAAGATATTCCAATTTAAATTTAAAAATGCTCTAAAAATAACGTATGTACAACATCTATAAACATTAATTGTTTGCGTTTGTATTTTTCATACCAATTAGCAATGCTTTTTGTAAAAGTACTTTAAATATTTTAAAAAATCATTACTCACAAGAAATGAACAGAATGCCATTTGGAAATTTTAAAAAGACTAAATGTGATTTAGAATATATCGGCCCTTTTCGCGAAACGATCGTAAGCGACATTTAAAAAAAAAAAAAAAAATTATGATTGAATTTTAAATTGTGTGGACCTACCCAAAATTTTCTAATCAACAAAATGTAAAAATTCTTAATAATGTCAAATGTATAAGGCGTTTGATTTGATCGTCAGTTATTTTGACAATTTTTCGCTATACCAATTGATCGTAAGCGACACACTGTGGGAGATTTTAAAACAAAAATGGAAATAATTCTGGATTTTGTAAACTGGTAGTCCGATTAAAATCAAATTCCAGATGCTAATTAATGACATGTATTCGAGTTTAAGATAAGATTTAGGGATCTATAGACATTTCATACATATCAAATAAGGGCACCTCAAGTATTACAAAAATAAAAAACAATTCAGAATTCTTTATTTTAGCCCGATTATAAATCTTATCTAAAATCGTGCACAAAAGCATTTTGAATTTTTTTGATAGATTTTAAGATAATTTGAAAAAATCTTCTGTAAATTTCGTGTTTTGGCGCTTACGATCATATCGCAAAAAAAAGGTCGATTTAGAATATTTTTGTTACTTATGCCCTTCTGGATTTTAAGACTTTTTTAACTTAGTTTTTACTATTTTTTGTTTTTTTTTATGTTTTTATAAAAAAAAAATTTATAAAATTTTACGTTTTGGACTTTTAAAATTGTCCAGTTATTTAAAAAAAAATCCAGTGAATTTTCTACATTGTCCAGTTATTTGAATTTTGGTTTCTGGCAACCCTAAATGTAGCAGTAAGATAATTGCCTTTTTAATTAAGACTCCGTGAAAAATCTTTAACTTTTCATTCAACGTGAAAAACTTGATTGAAATAAAAACAAACGACACCTTAAGCACTGCAATCTTTTCTTTCAAACGTTTTTAATTCCTTAAAATTTTGTTGCCACCCTCCACTCACTTACCACATTTTATACATACGAAGGTAAAATAGATGAAATAGGAGAGAAAACAAACAGGGAGCAATAACCTGAAAAGGTATTCCTTCATTCAAGTAGAAACACACGAAGTTTTCCTGTCTAAAGCACAAATTTTACACAAGTTTTCAATTGTCAAGCACTTAAGGGGCCAAAAAAAAAACAAAAAAGTGCAGCACGTACCACATTGTACATGTAAAACTCGCAAATATTCATAAATATTTTTTACTGGTTGGCGGTGAGAGTGTTTTAATTCGTAATAGGTGATTTTACAAAAGAAATAAGTAAGTAAAATCACAATTTTAAGGTTATTACGATCATAAAAAGAAATAGTTTATAAACATGTAGTTTTATAAACAATAAATGTTTTTACAAAATTTTAATTTTATAACAATTCCGAAGAATGCGTGAAAAATGTTAAAAGTTACTACAAAAGAAGTGGTTTAACGTGACACACTTTTCGAGCATTACGGGGTGATTATGGTCGCCATATTGACCTACTGTGCAAGAAATCGGCAAGATTTAAAAGAAATTTGAAGAGATGTTTTCAGGCCTGTTTATCGTTGCAAATTGCGCAATGCTGCAAATATCGCTTTTGTTAGTGCAAATGTGGCGGAAATTCTTAATTTGAGGAATTCACGGCGTTCTCAGTCATTAGGCCATCTTATGGCGCATTTTACATTTGGATATGCACCTTTATTCAAGCAACAACTAAAGTCGGCTGACCATTATTAACGCCGTAGATGTGATTATTGGGTGTTTGAGCAGCAGGCTTTCGATGCTGATTTTTCGAACCAAATTTTCTTCAGTGATGAAGCTCATTTCTTACTCGGTGGTTACGTCAACAAGCTAAATTGTTTTATATGTACAAATTGCCGGGGAAAAACCATTACATTCGAAAAAAAAGTGACTGCGCATTATAGTCTGATACCCCCATTGGGCCGTGTTTGTTCGAAAATTACGCTGGGCGATTTTTTTGGCCTGCAATTAAAGATTACGAACTGGACAATATGTAATTTTAATATTTTAAATTTTTTCCACACAACACGACCGATTTTGGCTTGATTGCTTGGGAAGTTTCCAGAAGGCGTAATTTTAGGTTTTGGCAACGTCAATTGGCCACCTAGATTATGCAATTTGACGCCGTTGGAATTTAAAAACACAAAAATTATTTAATATACTATTTTTAATTTTTCTTTTTTACGACAATACGACGTACGAAATAGAATAGAAGAACGTTAACGTTCGAAATCGATGAACAGGCTGTTTGTGTTTATAAAAATTCACTGAAAAAAATCCCTGATGATGATCTTTAAAGAAGGTCGAAATATTGGAAGGAAATGAAAAGGAATATTTATTTACAAAAAACAATGGCCTCGATTATTGATAAATTTTTATTTATTTTAAGGTTTTTTTATAACAATCTAAGCATTTTTTGTAAATTTTTTTCTATAAACTATAAAAAAAAAATTTGTCAACCACATAAGTAGACATTTTTACTCTTAACAATAGTTGATGAGTTAATACAGTGTTTCTGCAAAAGGTAGAAATTTCTTTTTTATTTCTATGGTGTTCAATGTCTGCATTTTTAAATAGTTTCCATACATTAAGTATGTGAAACAAACTTTGGAATTTAAATGTTTAACTCTAAGCGTCGACTAGCAACCACTAAATGACATTTTGTAGGTATGTATGCAAAAGTTCTTTGAATTTGTGACATTGTGCGGCAGAAGTTTTACGCCAAAAATCGCAACTACAACAAGTGCCGATGAATGTGTGCGTTTTAAGTTGACATGACATGTGAAGGAGGTAACTGAGGAGTTCCATAATAAAACGCAATAATTAAACAAAATAGTTTTCTATGGAACAATACAAATCACAAATAAGGTCGTTAAAAAAACGTCCCATAAATTAATTAACCTTTAAACATTACGGCCAATTTCACCAAGTTCAGTTATTATAAACTATCAGTTATAACTGTCAAAAACATATTGTAACTGGAAGTTAAAGTTATAGTAATTTTTAACTGAACTTTGTGAAATTGACCGTTAATGCCAAAAAACTTTCGATAACAAGCCTTGTCGAAAATACACTTTTTTTTTAACTTAACTCATAAAATTGTAGATTGATAATAAGATTTTATTATCAAAACGCGGCTCTTGGTGGTATCTCCATAACTTAACTTCACTGCCATATATAACACCCATTCCGAAAAACGAGTATCACTGGCATAAAATTAACATTAATGACTAATAAATCACTGAATATTTAAGCGCTGGTTTAGTTGGACAAAACAAATTTATAGTTTAAACTCAAAAGCTGTAAATCAGTGCTCCATATATTATATGCAGTTTAAAAAATAATAATGTGGCAGCACTACGATAAATGTTGGCAAATTCATATGGTTTGTATTGTGAGTTTAAACGCACAGTTTCAAGCGTTTAGAGATGGTTTATATATCTACTGGTTTGTAGATTTGCTGGTATAACGCATTTTAAACCAAAAAGATAGTTTAACCTGCACTGATTTTTTAGTCCTAAGTGTTCAAAAAGAACTTCGTCGGGACCACATTTTCCATATAATTTTACATACAAATTTGTCGTAGAAAGCTGTCGTGAAATAAAATCTATTTTATTTTAAGAACGTTTTTTCTAATGCTCTCACATATAGGCACTTATTCTCCCAACAATGCTGCCGTACTTTCATTCTATTTCATACATTTTGTTAACAAAGAAAAAAACAAAAGAAAATATAAAAAAATAAAACAATTAAATGAGAGAAAGTTTGACGTAACTGCCGGCGTTTTAATTATGAGCTTTAGGGTGTTTGCCTAAAGTTGAAGACTCCGTTCTGTTTTAATATTTAAAAAATGTAGAAACCATGCTGGTTCCTGACAGGAATAAATTTCGATGTACAATTGCCCCTTTTGGGTACATTTTATTCTCTTTTAAAAATTTTAGTTTTGTAGCGAAAACATTTTATTTATTTTATGAAATACTTTAAAGTTTTATGTACAATTTGGAATATTTTAATAACCAAAGTGGACTTTTATTATAAAGTACATAACTATTTTTTGTACAGAAATGGGAGAGAAAAATAAATCCTCAATAGCGGATGCGATGACTCTTGAAAAAGTCACATTTTTCCCGTTAAAAGTTAAAAAATTTTTATGAATAATCAGTTTTGTTTTCAGTTTTTTAAAATATTTATGAGGCAAAAATTTTACATATTCCACATTCATCAGCAAACGAGCAACTTGTGCCTTTCCGCATTCTTCATTATAAGCCTAAATTTAAAAATTCTACCGTCATAGTCTAACAAGTCGTCTGCTCATTGTTGGTTTGGGGCATGTGGCCAAAAAGTCGTAATGGCGAAAAACGGCAATGAAGGTTTACATAACGTAATTAACTTTAACAAAACTCATTATAATAAAAAAATGATGTCTGTTTGTATATTTTAATTAATTGCCTAATACATTTTTATACATATTTAGAATGGATTTAAATAGATATATTTTCCTTAACTATTCCACGAAAGATTTGAAATGAAAATTAGCTAGATATCGAATTGGGCTGTTAAATCTGTGAAGATAGCAATGGTTGGGTGGGTTAAGAGCAGTAAGGGATAATGACATCAAACTCTCTTCCTATATGCTTCTCATTTCAATTACAGTTAAGTTTTGGTTTTGATTTTCTTTTATGTTTGCTTTCTTTAAATATTTTTGTTTAAATTGAATCGACAATAATTAATTACTATGTAATGGCCGAAATTTATTTATACTCCTAGAAAACGTTTAGCTACCTTTTAGACCGGCCGTGCGCAGGGAAAATAGGGTGGTGTACTTGTTTTCAATAAAAAGAATAGAAGGCACGTTACAATTAATTTAAATATATGTATATGTTGCAATTTCCACTTTTGATACAATTTAAACAAAAATATTAAAGAAAGCAAACATAAAAGAAATCAGAACCAAAACTTAAACTGTAATTGAAAATATTCCCGATAGAATTTTTTGTATTTTCTTTACTGCTTCTGGCATATAACTTGAAGAAAAGTGTAAACTTTTGTAAACGCGCATGAATGAACTTTGAAGTTAAGTTTTTTTTTTTTTTTTTTCAAAGTGAATATAAATGTTTTGTGCCGCATATGCCGCTTTTTTAAATTTATTTCTAAAATGCAGCTGTTTGTTCTGCATACATGCGATTTGCATGCACATGCATGTTTTTTGTCGATAGTCTAAGAACGATGCCGACCAATTATCTTTCCGAATCATTTAATTGGCGTTTAAATGGCATCGATTTGTCTTTGCATATTGTTGCATATTTTGGTGAATATTCCTTTTTTTTTGCATATTTAGTTTTTAAATGCATATTTTGACCTTTTTGGGTGATTTTCTTTTAATTTTCATATTATAAAAACAGTTCTTATAAAAATTTTCAAATACACAAAGAAAACCTTCAAAAAAAAAAATATTAAAATCAATAAATAAAAAATCTTTTGGTGCTGTGCTTTAAATACAAGATTTCAAAAAAAGATCCTTCTATATTCAACTGATGCAGCACATTACATGGTTAAGGTTTCCAATGGGTTCAAAATATTTTATCTAAGACTGTTACAAGTTACTTGCTCGGCACATGGGTTATACTGCGTTACAGAAGCAGCAAGATGCTTCAGAATCATATTCAAAAAACTTTGAGAAATTTAAGAATGTGTGAAGAGCTTCTTGATACCGATAATTATGCAAGTAAAAGTTTAAACGAAATATTAAATTTAAATAACATCAGAAGTCAATTAGCATTTGCATTTTCCAACTACGGATATATTGGTGAAAAATAACTAATTAGGAGGGATTTACTTTAATTAACTACAAAAAACGACACAGACGTATACGCCAACGCCAACCGTAACCAGGCTGATTATCTTAAGTTGCAATAAAATATCTTATAGTTGCTGTTCCTTTGGTTCCTTCAGAAAGGTGCTTATCAGCATCACAATTTTTAAAAACTGACATCTAAAATAACGTGCGTACATACATACGTCTCATACG
Source organism: Pollenia griseotomentosa (assembly GCA_963931875.1). Classification (NCBI taxonomy): domain Eukaryota; kingdom Metazoa; phylum Arthropoda; class Insecta; order Diptera; family Polleniidae; genus Pollenia; species Pollenia griseotomentosa. The sequence goes on along the minus strand of OZ007562.1, from coordinate 187,770,992 downwards.
TTCAATAAAGTGATAAAAACAACGAACTGTAGCCTGATAAAAAATTAGTTAAAGTTTTCCAACTTAAGTACAAACATTCAGTCGATAGTAATATCGATATATCGATAGTGAAATCTGAACTATCGAAAATATCGATAGTAGAAAATATCGATAGTATCCCAGCACTAATTGATATTGCAGAAAGTAAAATTACCAATGTGGAAAAAATCCGAAACGTTTTGCAAAAAAAATTAGGGATTTCGATATCACCCCTAATTATAAGCATCAATATAAAAATGTAAATACTTTCCAAATGCTTTATTGGTAAAATTTAATTAGCAAACATTCTGGTTACTTTGCAAACTTAATGGTTTCACTGAACCCTGCAACGCCAGCACAACAAGTTAAAAGGGGTTGCAATCTGAAGACAAAAGTTACTAATGAAACTGAAATAAAATCATTCGCATTATGACACATTAATTGGGTTAATAAACATTTATATTTTTTCTATTGAGCTGAAACTAATTAAAAAATTTTTGAAAAAAATAACTATTGTAGGCTTTTTGCCATATTCATCGCTAAATACATTTATTGTTATTTAAGAGTATTTTGTTTTTTAATTGGAAGTTTATAAAAAAAAACCAACTTTTTCCAATGCACTTGTTTTAAAATGTTTCATACACACATAATAATATTGTCTAAAATGTTAATGATAATGAATTTATATATTTTTTTTTTTTTAGTTTTGGGTCAAGTTCAATAAATTGGCGGTTAAAAATGTTACGCATAAAATAACAAATTTATTTTTTTGCGCAGTTTTTAAAATGTTCAATTGAACACACGTAAGAATATGTTTGTAAAATTTTAATTAACCCGAATTTTGTATAAAGCAACCAGTTTTAATTCGAATTTATTGAAATAAAAATGTATTAAATATGCTGTATAAAATATTAAAATCAAAAAAAAATCCCAAAAAAAATTAAAATAATGTTGATAAAATTTTACCACTACAAAAGTTTTTATATAATAAAACAAGCGATTTACATGTAGAAAAAACGTGAATAAATATATTCACTGAAATAAGAGGATTAAATGTGGTTGAAACATTTATTTTGTTATAACTAAAATTACCTTATGTATTGTTCTTTTAAATTGTAAAAGTGTTATAAAAAAAACAATAGCAGAGTGCAGTGTTTGGTGCAAATGGTCTTTTAAAATAGTAGTCGTAAATTACGTAGTTCTTTTGTTATATTCCTTAACAGAATACACGGAGTTTCCGATGTCATAAAAGAACCAAAATTTTCTGCATTTGCAATATTACTTGCATCAAACACTGAACTGAACCTCGCTAATATAACAGTATGGCGGCATGAAATAACCCCGCAAAAAAAATAAAACAATAAACCCCCAAAAGTTTGTACGGAGAAAAACCACAAGGATTTTTGGGGGTTATTTAATTTTTTTTTTTTTTATATATAGGATTATTATTTTATAAGAAATAATCCCCCAAAAAATCTTTATGAAATAAAGCCCCAATGTCTTTTATGGATTATTTCATTTTTAAATTTATAACGAAACCCTTTTTTGGCGCAATTATTTACTCCTCTTTGATATAACAAACATATTTAGTTAAACACCGGCTTCGCTAACTAAAGCTTATCGGCATAGCCGGCTTTCGATTCGGCAAAAGGCCGATTTTAGGACCTTTAAATAGCGTGTCGGTATATGTTATACCATAGAGGAGAAAAGACTTGCGCCCGGCGAAGCAGAAAAGCTTTATTTAGCTAACCTGGTGTTTGTTATACCAAAGAGGAGGAAATCCTTGCGCCCGGCCGATTTCCCAACCATGCTATCTGTCGCGCAATTCTTTAAACCAAAACTGTACAGTTAATTTACAGTTCAATCATAATTATTAAACCATTTAACTATAATCCGGTGTCTTCTAGATTTCTCAAATCCTCATGTTTTTGTGTATTCGAATTTTTTGTTAGAAAAAAATCTAAATGTTAAAAGTAGCCTTTCAAAAAAATAACATTTTGTTTTCTTAATTGTATCCAAAATAATCGCTAAAATATAAAGTGTTTAGATCGATATGCCAGGAGCTTTTGTTTTTTTTATGTTTTTACACAAGTGATGTTTAATGTAAACAACTTTAAATTTTTGGATACGCTAAAAAAAAATTTTATATTAATATTAGTGGGAAAATATATATTATTTTTATTAAATTGAATCAAGAACGTTGCGTAGCGTTTTACACTATTAGGCCCTTAGTTTCACCAACACATTACTTTTCTAGTTGAAAACAAGGAACAACATGTGTATGAGAATAGCAGAGCACCAAAAGAGCTGCTGGATTCTAGAACACACCCGTATTAAGGGTTGTTAAAAGCTTTTCAATAAAATGCTTGGTTTGTAAAATTCCCAAATTCTGTTTTGTCTTAATTATTGAGATATTTACCAAGGAATTTACGTTCCACTAAAAAAAGACTCAATTTATGCTGACAAAGTCGTGAATGGAATTTTACATTCTGTAATTGAAGATTTTTCCAGTAAAAAAACGTTTCTTCATTGCCAACTAAAACAAGTAGGAAAGTATGGACGGTCAAGCTCGACCATTTGACCCGATAAAACAAAATTTTAATATAAGGGTAATTTCTATAAAAGACTTCTTTGTGCCGAATATTCGGGCATGTTCTAATTATCGAAACGAGGATTTAGAGGGGTATCAACATCTATATAAGATTGTGTGTCTTAAAGTGAAACAATTATAAAAGTTTTTGTCGCCAAAATTTATATCAACGCAAACTTTTATAAGTTAGTTATGACATGAGAGTGTGGTGTTTGTATGGGAACTATGGCTAAATATGGACCAGATCTGATAACATTTTGTAGGATGATTACAGTTTAAATTAAATATTTTTGGTCCCATTTTAATCTAAATACCAACATAATAAGATGGTTTCCGGAATAATATTTATTTTATTTCTAAAAGATGCAGCTTTGCGATTAAGTTCTAAAACTGGGAAGTATTTGTTAATTTAAATTTTCTTATGAATTTTTTTAATTTAAAAATTTTATAATTAAGCAAAAAAAAAATAAAATTGTTTCCCACTTCTGCCACAATAACTCCAAAACTAATGGCTAAATCAAAAAATTAAAAAGACTTAAATCAGGTGTAATCAAAAATGTTTGACGGATTGCAACCCAAAATCGAGTACGTCGTTCCAAAGTTACGACAAGCAGCCACTTCAAAAATCTTAAATTTTAGAAAAAACAAGTTAGAGTGCTTTATTCGGCCGTGCCGAATCTTTCTTAACTGTTTTCCGGGAGTAGGGTTTATATGGGGCCCAGGGTAAATTATGGACCGATCTTCATGAAATTTCACAGTTTCATTTCTTGTCCTATGAAACTGTGACGAACCAATTTCTATTATGATAGCATTATTAATTATGGTTTTAGGCGTACTAAACTGTTTTTCGGTAGTAGGGTTTCTATGGGGCCTTGGGTAAATTATGGACCGATCTTCACAAAATTTTACAGTGTCTTTTCTAATCCCATAAAACTGTGAAGTACCAAATTTTGCTATGATAGTGTTAGCTTTTACGGTTTTAGGCGTATTAAACTTTTTTCCGGGAATTGGTCTTATATGGGGGATAGAGTTAATTATCGACGGATATTCACGAAATTTTACGGAGTGATTTCCAGTCGAATAAAACAAATTTTTGCAAAATCTTATATGAATCCGTGCATTTTTCCACCATTTATGTTAGTTTTTGTAACAATATTATCAGTTTTTAAAAGGTGGTGGTTCCACACTTTGATTCATAGCTCTGGTCATAATGAACCGATTTTGCTGAATTTCAATCCCAAACTGCTTAGGATAACAACAAGCAATGTGACACCCAGTTTGTTCATTTCTTTTGAGTTTTTCGAAAGTGAGCGTGATTTCAACAGACGGACAGGCAGACGGACATGGCTTAATCGACTTAGAATTACACAAGAAGCCAGAATATATATACTTTGTGGGGTCAAAGATGAATAAAAAAAAAATGTTTCACACGGAATAACAAACTTAGTATACCCTCTTCACAACTTATTGTGGTGGAGGGTATAAAAATTTAAAAAAAACCTTACCATAGAATTTGAAATAATGATGCTTTTTGACGTCAGGTGACTATAGCGGATCAAAAAAATATAGTGGTTATTCAAGGAAAAAAATTTGCATTTGTTGCTTAGTGTAAACTAATGACAAAAACCTAAATCAAATATAATTTGGAATACTGTGTTATTTATTTAGTAATTTTTCATTAACCTCCCAAAATTACAGGTAATTAGCAGGAGTTTTGTTTTCTTGTTTTGGAAAAAACTTTATTTAGTTTAAAAATTCTTAATTTATTATTATTTAGTTACTTTTGTCATATCACGCAAAAATAGCAGTATTTCAAGTTGGTATTTCCTGAGGTGGAAATTGTATTGAACAAAATACAACAGAAATAAGTTTAACAATAATTCACAAAGCTCAATTTTTACATTTAATGGTTATGATAAGGGACTGCCCAGCAGCAATAAATTATAAAATTACAGACAATAAATGAAAAACAAAAAAAAATCTTTATTATTTGTACAGTTTCGAATATGTTTTTGACATTAGAGTGCCCTAGAAGCCGTTCAGTTTGCCTTTTTTTAAATACTTAACATCTTTGGCAATCTCTATATCGCATCGTAAAAGCTTTTAAAAAAAATCGTGATAAAAATGGGAAGATTTTATTTTGAGAAATAATCGTGCTTTTAGTTTTCACCATTTGCTTGGAATTCCTTTTTCATTGTGTTAAACATTTAATAAAGATTCTGTCGAACAATAAGACAAACATTATGACCTCGCATTTGTATAAACATTTTGAGTTTCAAAGACTTTAATTTGAGCACGTTTTGTTGGGAGAACATAAATTTACTGGGAAATTTATTGTATTCTTAAGTATAAAGTGTGTACCCCCACTATCGAACTTGAGTGGCGACAAAAAATTCATCAGTCATAGTTAACCACAATATAATTTGTGTTTGACGCGGCCACACCATCGAGCAAGCGAAAATTTGAGCAGAACTGTCACTTATGATCGGTAGTGTGTACCCCACTTAAAGGAAAATTATAATAATTCTGCAATGGCCCGCCCTCAAATCAACACAAAAAGCCTGTCACTTTTAGTTTTCAATTATTCACAGGAAACAACTGACAAAAATTCAGGTGTTTCACAGCAACCAAATTCGTACGAAAGAGCAATTACAATCGTTTTTACACATGGACATAACAGTTATAACCAATATTTAAAAAAATCCTGAAATAATAATTTATCACGAGTTTTTAAAACCTGCTCTCTGAATAATTGTTACAAATAACCAATACTTTTTTGGTCTTTGATAACGGTTATAGTTTGTTTTTGTTTTTTTTTTTGGGCTTCCATAACCATTATAAAAGATTTTAATTTTTTTTTGGTCTTCCGTAACCATTACAAAAGACTTTTATTTTTTTTGGTCTTCTATAACCATTATAAAAAATTTTAATTTTTTTTGGTCTTCCGTAACAATTACAAAAGATTTTTATTTTTTTCGGTCTTCCATATCGAATTTCACACAAGTTTTATAAAAATATTCGTTGGAGTTCAGCCAATGACACTCCTAATAAAATCTATGAAACAGGTTTCGTTACAGTCAATGTTTATGAAAAGCTTCATAGAATTAATGAAACTCCTTACAGAAACAATAAATCATCAGGTAATGAAGCATTTTATAGAATCTATGAAACAGTTTCATAGAAGTCATTCCTAACAAGAGCTTCATTAAATTATCATTTTTATTAACATTTGTATTACTAGCAATATTTGCATTTGTTGCGGTTTTTGTTTAAGATTTCTTCTTTAGAATCGATGAGATTTTCATTAATTTTAAGCGCTTCTTTACTCTCACAAAAAAATGTCAGTAGAAATAGCAAAAACCTCTGCAGAAATAACTGATAACAGTACCAGTATTTTCGGCTGTAGAAAAATCAATGAAGGTAAGAATCATTGTCTGCTATATTTAGATGAGCTAAATTTTAGAAACAAATTAGTTAATATTTAAAAATTAATTAAGCTAAAACCGGTCTTTGAATTTAGCTGAAATTTTAATCGAATTAGCTAAATTTGTAGCAAAATTTACAAACAATGCTCAATGATATTAGAAATATTTTCTGCTAAAATTTCGAAAAAAAACTTTTGGTTTTTGAACCCTCCAGATCAGGCCAGAATTTATTTTTGGAAATATAGTTAGTTAAATTAGTCCAATTGAATTAGAACACGTTTTACAGACTTTTATACTATCTTTTTTTCGAGTACATATATATAAAATGGTATATTTTTATGTTTTGCTTTTAATTATGTTCCTTTTTGTTTCTTTATTGTTACTATTCACACTTTTGTAAATATTCATTCGGGTATTGTTTATTACATTGATAACAATTGTTTATCGCTTCCACTCATGCGTAATTAGGTGTGTTTCATATTCTTAGAATACATGACGACGAGACCTACAGTTCAATGCGTGAATCCAAAGTGCTTTACAACAGAAATTACTTTCATTAGTTCGCTCAAGCCAACCGATAGTTGAGGATGTTAAGAAATACATAATTATTTCTTTTTGAAAAATGTTTTTTTTTGTCGCTCGAGCCAGGAATCGAATCCGGGTCCTATCGGTTTCAGAGTCCACATCTTAGCTACTACACCAACAGCACTGACTACTCAATGGTATATAAATACAATTTTAGTGCGAAATTTCTTGTATTTATAAAAAAATCGGAAAATATGCCTAAAACTGGAGCGATTTTATTTAAAGTCAGCACCATGATTGTGAGGCATAATTGGTTTCTATTTACCAAATATGAGAAAGATATCCAAAAATTTGCGGATTCTTACCAAAATCATTAAAAAAAAGTTCGTCCTTGTGTATATATAAGTCAGTGTGCGAAATTTTATAAAAATATTTTAGGATTTGCGATCTGTAGCGTGGTTATAGAAGACAGAAAAAATAAAAATCTTTTATAATGGTTATAGAAGACCAATAAGAATAAAAATCTTTCATAATGGTTACCAAAGACCAAAAAAAAATTAATAATCTTTCATAACGGTTATCAAAGACCAAAAAAATAATACTCTTTCATAACGGTTATCAAAGACCAAAAAAATAATAATAATTCATAATGTTTATGGCAGAACTATAATTTTCTGGGTAATTTATAATTATTATTACAGGACCAATTTTTTTTCAGTTATTTTTTCCATAACCTTTTGGATATTTAAAAAATAATAACAGTTATTTCGGGTCCCTGTTTTTACCTTCTCTAGAAAACTAATAACGCAAAAAATTTCCGTTTTTAATTAAAAAAAATCAAAAAAAAAAACTGTACGAATTGAAAAATGTGTAAATTTGCACTTACAGTAAGCGTCAAAATAAAGTAAACAGCTTTATTTCCAATATAAAAAGTGTTATGTTAGTTATTAAAAGTTAAATTTCTACTTTGCCAAATTTGATTAGACTTCAAACTTGTTGTCATCTGTGAAAAATACGTTGATCCAAAATTTGACGAAAGTTGGACAAAAAACAAAACGTGATAAAAGGTAGAATAAGAAATTCAACGGAAAACATCCAGTATCTATAGTGAAGCGTGATAGGATTGGCTTTTGTAAATGGTACTAAAACAGCTGGGTCAGCCCAACAGTCGCTCGATTTCAACTCAACTGAGCATCTGGGAGCATTTGGACAGACAAATTAAAAAAAACATAAGCAGCAAGCACTCTCTGAAGAAAATGCTGCAGGAAGATTGGCCAAAAATGTCTACTGAGCTAACTTTAAATAGGGTGGAATCGATGCCAAAGAGACTAGAAGCCGTTCTAAAAGCAAAAAGAAATCAAGCAAAGTACAACCCAGTTCACTTTTTTTAGTATTTTAAAGCTGTACACTTTTTTTGACGCGTTAAAAACGGAGTAAATTTGTTTTTTATTGCACTGTTTTTGTTGTTTTTGAAGTATTTAAAATTTTTAATTTTATATTGTAATAACTTTGTCCAAGGTTTTGTAAATGATAATAAACTTCTAAAAATTCTAATTCTCTTTTACTAAAATAACACTTTTTATATTGGAAAACAAGCTGTTTACTTTATTTTGACGCTCACAGTGTGTACCAATTGTGTGACACACTTGATTATTAAGCAATTAAAAAAAAAAATAGTTTAAAATTTTCTTAATTAACATGTTTGTAAATTGTCATATTGAAATTTGTTTAATTTGTAGAAAAATAAAGTGTTCTTTATTTATCGCTTTTTAGCATTTCATACATAACATGGGCATTTTTGGTGCATTTATAAAAACTCTCTTAAAGGCAATTGCTGTGCTTATAAAATTTTAATTTCATCAGCATCATGAAAAAAAAAACTATTTTATTTGCATCGAAAGTGCATTAATGCGTACATTAAAAGTTTGATCAAAATTTTGTTTTGATGCAATTTAATGAAATTTATTAAAATTGCATTTAATTGTGATGCGTAATTGCGGGATATGCATATAAGCAAATGCTTGTACACGAAACCAATTCGGCTATTTAAAACTGTTTGGATGCATAAAAGCGCAAAATGCTTATAACCGGTGTGCAAATAAGCGATAAATACCGTAAAATTAATTTCGTGTCAAAAAATTATACATGTATACAAAATAATTTAAAAGATTTTGTTATTCGTGCTTAATTCCCAGTTTTTATACTTGAAATTTATTGTTGATGGGATAAGCTATTCCTATGCGCATTTCACTGGTTGCTCAGGCCAGATCATCAGGAAACTTCATTTATAAAGATTTTAGAAAAACTAAAGATATTAAACTAAATAAAACTGTTAAGCGTATAAGAATCATAAGCAACAGTTCTTCTTGTAACAATATTAAAGTTTAAACAAAAACATCAACAATTAACAGTGAGCTTATCTCTTCTTACATTCCCCACTACAATTGATTGGAATTCTTCCAACATTAATTGTTGTTGTAAGTAGGTTACGAAAAAACAAAATGCAACAAACAACTTGCAAAAGCATGTTGCCAGGTAAGTTTTTTTAGGCCGTGCACTTGCCCGTTTATTATCAAAAGTAATTTTTGCTTAAGCACGAATAACAAAATCTTTTAAATTAAAATTTTGTATTCCCAAAAATTACTTTTGATTATATACAAAAAAATAAAAATTTATTATTTTGAAAAAAAAAAATCTTAAAAATAAACAACATGACAATTGTTGCGAAATTTATAACGTACTCGAGCTGCTACAAATTTTTGAATTAAAATTTTTATATTACAAAAGATCGATTTCATAAACAATTTTGAAATGTTATTTTCTTTGATGTATAATAAAAATATTTCGTTTTATAAATAAAAACTAAAAACGTTTTTGTAACTGTTAAATATCACATTTGGTCAGTCCATCTTCAGCTTTCGAAATAACCATAAATTTTCATTCAATGAACATTCAAAAAAGTCAAGTATCGTTTTTATTGAGATTTTTTAGCCAAACACTTGAGCTTTAGACATTTAACTAAATAAATTAATATAAATTGTATTAACGATTTTGTTATTTGCAAATAATTTACAATTATGGACTGGTTTTATTTCAAACAAAATTAAAAACTGTCTATAAAAAGAAATCGATAAATCTTAAACTTTAAGCTAAAAGTAAATGTAATTTAAATACAGAACATCCCAGTAGCCAGGAGCGGATACAGCTTTTAGTTCAAGGGGGATCAAATAGTGGAAATTCAGTTAGGACTAACTCTAGGCGCAATTTATGATTTTAGAATACCAGTGCTCGACTAGGCCAGAACTGATTATGACCCCTATAAGCTCCCCTTTAGATCCGGCATTGCTAGTAGCGCTTAATAAAAATAAAAACACATAATTTATAAAAGCTATAAAATAAGCTCTGCTAGTAAAATATTAGTAATGAAGACAAAACAACTACAACTTGTAGCTCAAACACATAAGCGGTGTTCAGTTTTTTGTGCAAACGGTCTCGCGAAAGAACAGATGCAAAAAAGGTAGCTTTTTTTATCAATCTGACTGAAACTCTGTGTATTTTGTTGTTTAATTTAACAAAAGAGTTGCGATTTTTTGCATTTGCTCTTCCTTGAGATCATTTGCACTAAACACTGAACTTCGCTATTGTTTTGAGATTTTATCTAACGAATATGAAACCTTTTTATACCCTCCCCCACCACTAGTGGTGAATGTATTTTTATACAATATTACATTTTTGAATTGATTTTTTTCACAAATATTTACAATTTTATGACTAAATTACGTTTTTTTAAACAAATTTACTGTAAATGATTTCCAAACGTGACTTCAACTTTACAATATTTATATTTTTATTTATTTTTTTTTTTTAACTACAAAAACTTTATAAAAGTATGAAATTTAAAACCCTTGAGCGTGAAAAAGTTCAACAAAATACCTTTAAATAAATAAACATACATGAGGAGTTCCATAACAAAATTTCTCTTTTTATTATTAATTTTTTTTTCTTTTGAAAATGTATGGATTCTAACTTATACAACAAAATACAATAATTATGTTGTAATTTAAGTTAAAAAAAATTTTTTTTAATCAAAATAAAAGACTGGCATATCTGTAAAATCGACAGTTTTAAAATATGACTGAAAAGTTAGTTAGAAACATGTAAAAGAGCTTAATTTAAATTAGAGCGTAAAGCATTTTTTATAGCAAAACTTCTCATTTTCATACAGTTTATGCCAAACAAACCGAATACAATACCATTCGGCTGAAAATATGGAAACTTCCCGATACTTCCCACCAAGGTAGAAATTCTGAGTGTATAATCCGACAAACAATTAACACTCGCCCCTTGTTTAGCAGCCGGAGCTCTCTAACCTCCACTGCTATAAAAGCAGCAGCTTCTGTTGTTCTTAGGCCGAACTTTCTTTTGAGCACAAGGTTGCATGGACAGACAACCAGCCAGCTTTATGATGTTCGTAATATGAAAATCCACTTAAATATCGTACAATTTTGTTTTGTTCATCTAATTTTGACATAAATATTGAGAAAAAAATAAACATTACATCATCTGAAGGTTTCCCTGAGTTAATCTTCGTTTTGCACTGAACCATAAATTCCAATGAAAATGAACGTTAAGCAAACGAAATTACGTTTATCAAAATAGTTTCGTTGGCTCAACGAATTATTCGTTAATAAATTGAAAATAATACCTAAATTTTCATTCTATTAACGAATAATTCGTTGAGCCAACGAAAATATTTTAATAAACGTAATTCGTTTGCTTAACGTACATTTTCATTGGATTTTTGGTTCAGTGTGGTCGATTGCAACCCTCTTTGCGAAAGCGAGCTATGCAGAAAAGTTTTAATTTGCGAATCCGGTGCTTGTTATACCATAGAGGAGAAATTTTTTGCGCCCGGAAAAAGGCCGACTATGCAAAGAAGATTTCTTTAGGGATTCGGGATTTTTAAACGCGGGATTTTCATATTCACGATTTTGATTTTGAAATTTGAATAAAAATGACATTTCAAATACTAGTAAAATTACTTATGAATACAAGACAACTAATAAATACAAGACAACTAATAAATACAAGATAACTTATAAATTCAACTAATTCTTAACTAATAATTACAACTAATTCTTAACTAAAGTTACTTTCGTAACAATATATTGATTTTTCCAAAATAATTGTTAACGTAGAATTATATCGTTTTGTTATGGTACTCCTCATAGTTTACTTGAAAGAAAAACAATTATCGTTTACTGTATATTTACTTTTAAATGACTTCTTAAAAAGAAAATGTCAACTATACTTTGAAAGATTTTTTTTTTTTAATACACAAAACAAAATGCAATTTAAATCTTTTTTTTTCTACTCTATACAAATAAGAGCAAAGTAGTTTTTTTTTTTTAAACACCTTCTTCTATTAACATTTTTTCGTTTTTGTTATCATTATTGTAACGATAGTTTGTGTGTTTTTACACCATGAAATTTCTTTTATAAAGTTATTAAAAGTCAGAAGGTCAATAGGGCCACAAAAAGCCGTAAATTAGAGTGAAAATTAAATGCGGCGGGATGAACAAAAATTATACAAAGTGGACATGGAAAACCTCGACAAAAAAGTGCGCTCATATGCTTTTATTAATACTAATCCAATCAATAAAGAACTTAACAATATTTTTTATTTTATTCAGGTCTTGTGTCAATTTTGGTACCCCTTTTATTTTTCGGATAAATTTAACTAAAAACTAATTTAAGTTGCCACGAAAAAAGCCAAATGCTAATTACAAATTTGGAAAATTTAAACTACACACTATCGTACTGCCTGTTTTTCAAATAAAAAAAAATTCGTTTGGGAATTTGCCTTAGAAATACAACAAAAAAACTTGTTTTTTATTCAATATGAATTTTTAATCAAAAATTTTTATTTTAATTTCAAAACAGACAGTATAACTCTGATCTATTATGGATTTTTAAAGGACTTATATAAACTATGCTCTACAAAATTATTATGGATCCGTTAATTAAATTGTTTGTCGCAAATATTTGCTTCCTAACACAAAAATTCATACGCTGTTATTCCTCAATATATTGAAAACATGACGTATTACCCAGCTAGCATTTTGTATCATAATCTTATCATAAATAATACTCTCGTTGTTAGAAAATGGTACCCTACCGATGAATCACCTGAAAGAATCATTTGTGATACAATTTTCTGATTCCTTTCTGATCATTTAAATGTTAATTTATGTTAATCATTATTGAAACGGTTTCGTCTCATTTTTCAATCGTAAATTATTTATTTTTTAATTATATTTCATATCATTTTTGATTTTTGATTTTTGATTTTTCTCCGATAAAACCAAACAGAAGTTATCGGTTTTTCGCAAAGAAGAGAAGAAACAATTTGCACTATCATTTATGTTCATAAATTGTCAATAATTTTTGGGCTTCTTTTTTAGCGAAGCTTTTTATTTGATTGGCTGACACGAAAATTTCTATTTTTATTTTTTTGATTTGGCAAAAACAAAATCTTAAATATTTAAAAATCATGATTTTAAAAATTTTCAAATTAATTCCAATGTGTATTCTAAGTCAAATTACAATTTTAAAAGCTTTTAAGCTTTGTTCACAATCAGAGAAACAATTTCGTTTTTTCTTCTATATTTTTTCTTCCTAAAGTATTTCATACATTTTCCTTTCATTTTTAGAACAAAAATGTAACTAAAATATTTTTAAAAATGTACTAAAGTTGAGTCAACTAGAACTTCAGCAACAATTTGTATGAAATTGTTTCTGACGGTTAAAATAATTTTATTTAGTTTTTAATGAAAAGTTCAACAAAATGTTTTAAAAAAATAATAATAAATGCATAATATTGTTGTGGCTAAAATTTGCAAACGGTTTCTTAATGCAAAATGTGTGTGGTTGCAAAAGAAATTGTTGCTCTATTATGAACACCAAGTGAAAATGTTTTTTTGATTGTGAACGAAGCTTAATACGTTAATAGTCTTATTCCTTCAATATTTTCTAGGAATATTATCAATGCACTACATATATAAAATAAATGTTACTCATTATAAGAACTGATCTGAAAAGACTCATTTAGGTGATTTTTACAAAAAATAATTACCCAAATGCCAGCTGGGTAGCAGTACTGTGCACTACTGTAGAACTGTGAAATTCTTGATTAACGCAAACAACTTCTGTTGACATAGTTTGTTTTATTTACAAACGCTTTTTGTTAAGACAATGCCGCTTTTTTTAGTTGACCCAATTTTAACAGAAGTTTAGCTTAAAATTCTCAAACAACATGTTTATGACATTTCTTTAGGTGCGTTTTGGAAAGCTCGAGAAAATAATTTTTTTAATTCAATTTTGAGACATTTCGTTATACATAGTTTAAATATTTTACCAAAGTTATTTTTTGGTAATACAAAATTTACTATTAATAAGATTTCTGTATGACGTGCTAAATTCCCAATTTTTCATATTTGATAAATACACTGAAATTTCTTGTTGAGGGAAAGCAAGCTTCTATGCGCATTTCACTGGTTGCTTAGGCCAGCTCAGCAGGAAACCTTTTCCTAAGATTTTAGAAAAGCTAAAAATATTATACAAATAAATCCTTAAAGCGAATAAGAATTTCAAACACTCAACGTCTTACTTGTAACAATATCAAAGCTTAAACAAAACACCAACAATAAACAGTGAGTTTATCTTTTCTTACATCCCCCTACAATTGGTTGGCTTTTTTCCGACTCGAATTGTAGTTGTAAGTGGGTAAAAAGAAAAAACAAAATTAAAAAACAAATTGCTTCATTTTATTGTTTTCGTAAGAAAACAAAAAAAAAAACAAATTTGCTAGTTCAGTTTTTTGCACGGGCACATGCAAGTATATTATCGAAGTTATTTTTTGGGAATACAAAATTTACTATTAATAAGATTTCTGTATGACGTGCTAAATTCCCAATTTTTCATATTTGATAAATACACTGAAATTTATTGTTGAGGGAAAGCAAGCTTCTATGCGCATTTCACTGGTTGCTTAGGCCAGCTCATCAGGAAACTTTTTCCTAATATTTTAGAATTTTTACATATACGTATGTACATATGGCACTTTATCATAAAGAGGGTATAAACTAAAAATTTTTATCAATGTTTTTCTTGGGATTCAAAAATTTAATTAACAAGGTTTCGTTTAAATGTGCTACATTCCCATTTCATACTATTGATAAACTGAAATTTGTTGTTGAAGGGATAAGCTATTCCTATGCGCATTTCACTGGTTACTTAGGCCAGATCGTCAGGAAACTTCATCCAAAGATTTAATTATAATAGTATGAAATGGGATTGTAGCACATTTAAACGAAACCTTGTTAATTAAATTTTTGAATCCCAAGAAAAACTTTGATAACTAATATGCATGTGGCAGTGTAAATAAAACTGAACTGGCAAAATAAAATAAAGTAATTTGTTTTTATTTTTGTTTTTTCCTTTCCCACTTACAACTACATTTAGAGTTGACAAAAAATCAACCAATTGTAGCCGGGACTGTAAGAAAAGATCAACTCACTGTTTATTGTTGTTGTTTTTGTTTAAGCTTTGATATTGTTACAAGTAAAACTGTGGCTTATAATTCTTATTCGCTTAACAGTTTTATATGTGTAATATCTTTAGTTTTTCTAAAATCTTTGGATGAAGTTTCCTGACGATCTGTCCTAAGCAACCAGTGAAATGCGCATAGGAATAGCTTATCCCTTCAACAATACATTTCAGTTTTTCTATAGTATGAAATGGGAATGTAGCACATTTAAACGAAACCTTGTTAATAAAATTTTTAATTTTTCATTTTTTGGAAGAATCGATACGTTATATTCATATCTGCCTGCTGTAAAATTATCGTGCTATTTCTGGTAATGATAAGGTTGGGTCAAAGAATATTTTTCAGATGACTTTCATTCAAGTTTTTAGCCGAACTACAATTAGAACCACAGTCGTCAAACCACATCGTGTAGGATGTTTACCTTAAAAATATATATATATAATTTATTAAGCTTTTTTTAATTTTCTCACCTGCTATACTCGCATTCGTTTTTTTAACTTATAGTGGAAATAAAATTATTTTTTTTATTTTCATCTATTTCTTAGAAATTATAGACTACGATATTAACGATTTTCTTTCTCAATGAAAATATGGATTTTGAATTGTTTGGAAAATAAACATACAATCAGCCTGTACTGTACTACTCCAAAGGGCTCAGTTAGCCGGGAGTAACAGTAAATTAACCTTACCGTTAAAAATTAAAACCAATACATTTCTTACGGATTGAGACGTAACATCTTACTGCTAACTATAATCGTTCTAATTGCTTTACATACATAAAATGAAGCAGCTGATTTGCAACGTCACTGTTACTCTTAGCTCACTGAGCCTTAAATCGTTACTATACGTACGATTTCGGATACAAATGTAACACGCGTCTTTGGACCCATCGACTCAGTAATTTCATGTTTTAAGAATGGAAAGAAACGTTATCAAAGCGAAAAATACCCCTGCTAATTCAGCTGGCACAAGGATTTTGGAGGCTCTATACTCCATTGTTAGTCAAGAATACCAGAAGAAAAACACAACTACATATTAATTCTTACTTAATTAACCGCACAAAAGCAACGTAGTCGATAAGCCCGTTGTAACCAAATTTTCTGCCACCACAAGCGCACTCCTAAATAGCCTACCCTAAACTTATATCTAACAGATACACTTTATTAACCCCTTCAAACTTTAATCCTTAAGCTTAATTCAGTTTCGATTTAAGAGGTATTTTTGCACAGTGTATGTATGGGCTGTTGCTCGTCTCTCATGTATTACAATTTTGCCTTTTTGAAAAATTTTATTATTTAATCTTTCCAAAGTAGTTCAAATAGCGAAAAAGTATTTGCAAGTAAAAAAATTTCATTGCATATAAGTGAGCTGTTGTAAAGTCTAGATAAGTGAAAAATAAAATAAAAATGTAAAAAATAAATATTAGTACTTATAAAATAGAATAATAAAACAAAGGTAGTAAAAAAAAAAAACTTAAGTGTTCTTCACATTGAAATCAGACTGTGTCTGGGTTAATCTTCAGTTTTGTTACTTTTATTTTATTGTTGTTGTTTTTTTTTTCTTTTTTTTCTATTTTTCAGCAATATTGTTTTATTAAGCATTTTCTAAGCACCATTGTGGCAAAATTTTTATAAACTAGAATAAAAGAAACATGAAAAAAAGAATGAAAAAATTTAAACAGGTAAAAACTGCATCTTAAGCTTCTGTAATTGCGATCACAATGGAATGAGCAATGAGCGACTTAAGTGTTTTAATAACAATGTACTCATCGTACTTTTACTTATTTATAAATTAAATGGTAGCATGTACTTATTTAAGTATAACATGAATTTTCTTAAGTATATTTTTTTTATAAATTGAACTAATTTTTATTCGTTTTTTAAATATGAACAGCTTATGAGGTTTTTGAGGTTTATCGAAGATACAAATATACCCGGATATGGCTCAATTTCAAAATCTAAGTATTTTTATTTTTTTTTTTTCTGTAGCAAAAAGAGAAAATATGTCAATAAAATTTTAAACCACAACAATGACATATTAGAAAATATGAAACTGATTTATAAAATTAGAGTAAATTTACATGTCACATTTGGTATCCAAATTAGGGAGGTAACGAATGCCGATATATGGGCGATAATTAAGGTTTGCCGATACATCGATATCGGCGTTGTTTTATTTCAACGCATGGAATTACAAGTTTCGATTACAATGAACTGTAGAGCGTACCACCAAGCAAAAAAAAGGTATGTACATCGTAAACTACTTAATAAAGTGTTTTTTGCAAGGCGGTTCTTTGCTTTAGGGGTCGCCTTTTTAAGTTTTTCTTTATATCTTTGGAATTTACAGTCGGATCTTAAAGTATGATACATCGTAGTTTTATAAATTTTATAAAACTAGAAATTATACTATCAAATTGCTAGACATATGAAACGAATTTGTGGAAATTTAGTGACTCCAAATTTATTTCAGTTTTTGTCGTTTTTAGGAAGGTTTTTCCACATTTGGGTGCATAACTCTTTTCCTGCTGATCCGATTCTGCTAAAGTTCAACTCCAAACTGCTTTGCCACCCAAATTGTTCTTTTCTGTTGAGTTGTTCAGAAGTTAGTGTGATTTCTACAAACGAACATGCTTAATAGACTTAAGCTATGTTCACACCTAATAAATATTTGATGTCCTATACCACTAGTTTTATTAAAAGCTTATTTTCTTTTTCAAAACGTTTGCCTAGATTAAACATAATTTATAAGTTTCTTAATTACATTATAAAATGATCTTCTTTCAAATAAAGTTAAGTTCTTCAATAGAGTTTGATAAAAATAAAGCTAAAGTTTGATTAATTTACTGGTCACACTTTTATAAAATTGTTCGTCAAATATTTTTTAGGTCTGAACATACCTTTAGAATTACTTAAGGCCGCAAAATATATATTAAACATCATTTATCAGTTTCTTAATTACATTATAAAATGATCTTCTTTCAAATAAAGTTAAGTTCTTCAATAGAATTTGATAAAAATAAAGCTAAAGTTTGATTAATTTACTGGTCACACTTTTATAAAATTGTTAGTCAAATATTTTTTAGGTCTGAACATACCTTTAGAATTACTTAAGGCCGCAGAATATATGTACTTTATGCGATCTTATATTGCGGCAAAAAAAAAACTTAAGAGACATAATATTCAATTTTGGTTTTTCTTTTGACTTTATTGGTTGGCAACACTTGCATCATCTTACGATTTTATAGCAAAAACAATTTCGTCGTAAGCGACAACCTTCATACAGGGTGGCGCAAAATTAACTTTATGGTTTAAATGGTTTATAACTTTTTTATTTATGCGATTATTATAATTTTTTTTAATACAAATATTGGGGAATATTTTGCAATTAGCTTTAAATAGGATATCCTGTAAGTGATGTCCATTTTCTGCTTCGCACATACGTGCTCTTTTAAGCATATTTTCCATAACTTTTTGCAAAATTTCGGGTATATTTATTTTTGTTCGATTCAATAGTTATTTATATTAATTCCCAAAGTATTCTTCACAAAATGCTCGAAAAAAACAATGAAAAAATAATAAATAAAAAAGTTATACAGAATTCAAACCCTTTAGCTAATTTTGCGCCACTGTTTTTCACACGTCCAAAACAAGTAATTTTAATAATATAAATCGGGTTCAATTATTTTTGTACGTTGATCGATCGTGTAATGATTCATAATTAATTCCCCAAGCCTCCTTCACAAAATGCTGAAAAAAAAAACAAAGAAAGAATAATAATTAAAAAAGTTATAAAGAATTCAAACCATATAGCTCATTCTGCGCCACCCTGTACAAAATTTATATGTAAAATTTTGTTTTTGTCGCTTAAGCTTTTTTGTGGTTATGCCTTGATATGAATATTAAGAAAGTTTCACAAGGACGACAAAGTTATGGCCGCTTTCTCAATGTTTTGACAAGCTGTCTGTTACTAAATCTCGACATAATTTATAAGACTGATAAACTTTCCGTTGACGATTTTGGTTTCTCAATATACCGAAAAAAAAACATTAGAGCAATTCACGTCACCATTTTTAGTCTTGTAAGAATGCGAAAATGCGAAGTTTTTTTTTTTTTGAAACATAACAACTATGTGGAAAATAATTTCGCACTGGCTCTTGCCCCTCGCACTAACCATGAGCAAGTGCGAAAAATCAGTACAAGTTCTTGCAAAAAACATATGTTGAAAGTCATTTGAATAGCATTGCCAATCTCATAAAATATGGCGTTTTTATCTTAAAAAGTACCAAAAAGAGCAACTTTTAACTAACAACTATTTTTTTTGTGCAACAAGCCAAAATTAGACGAACAATTTTTAATGCAATCAAAATGAATACGGCAAAAAAAAAATCCAAATTTAAGAAATAAAAAAAATGGGCATATTGAGAAATTCAAAAAACAATAGTTTATTTAGCAGACAATCAAAAATAAACTCTAATAAAAGACGGCGTCTGTAATTTTGCGTCCGCATTTATGCACCCTTTGCTGAAATGTATGTCTGTATTCACACTATGAAAGTTTTCTTTCAGAAAGTCTGGGTTTATTGATGAGAAGGGTGAGAATAATAACATGTTCTTTTCCCCTCTCACCAATTAACTCAGACTTTCTGAAGGAAAACTTTCAAAGTGTGAACCCAGACTATGCTCACGTCAACTAGTGCAAAACGTGCATTTTCGCAAGACTAAAAATTGTAAAGTGAATTACTCTATTATTTTCAGTTGGCAATACCTCTCAAAATAGCTGTGACAGTTGGGAGCCCTGTGTTCAAATGACAACTTGATGGAATAAATCATAAATCCAAATGTGAAGCTGATCTGTACGGCAAATAAATAACTGGCAGATGAGTGCTTTGCGATAGAATAGAAGAAAATGGGACATTTAGAAAACAAAATTTGTTTAATCTGCAGTTTTTCGTTGGGAAAAGAAAAAATCGCCTAATGAGAAAACGGCCATTAGAATACCTTTATTCACGACAGCTGGTTAAGGGCTGTTAATGAATATGTTATTAAATACGGTAAATTGAATTTAATTTTGGGCGGGAATCCCCGCATCACAGAACATGATTTTTATTTTCCGCTTTCCCGGGATTTAAAAAAGTGTGGAAAAACAAAAAGCTTACTCTTTTTCATATCTAAGGATTTACTTTTTTTGGTCGGTAGTGGCTCTATTTTATTTTATTTATTTATTGAAAGATACAAATACAATGACAAATTATATTCTAACTTTATTAACCGAGCAATGTAAACTTAGACCTTCAGCCCGTTGTAGTTAAACATACTAGGGATTGAAACCGCAACCCCCGCACTGATGGACTAACCTACTACTTTTGCTTTTAAGGGGTAACTTAAAATCCGACCAAGGCCAAATGCTAAATAATCATGACTAAACATCTTTTTTTTTGTGGACGAGCGGGGTAGAGGAGTAAAAACCATATCTTGATTTCTGTTTTCCATGTTTTATTTGTGTATTTCCCTTTTCATTTACCAATGTTTTAAAATCATGGTATAAAAGCAAAAGCAAAAAAGAAGATACTTCAAAAGGTAAAAAAAACATTGGGTGTAACAATAATTAATGGAAAATCTAATAAATTTAATATTTTCGCTGTTTTTATCATATCAATCATACTTTAACAGTTTGATTTTTGTTAAAAAAAAATTATTTAATATCAAAAGATAAGTTTTTCTCCATTCAAATCATTGAAATTTGTTATCTGACCCATCTATCAGTAATTTTGATTGATTTGATAATAACTTGAAAACAAAAAACGTGTCCTAATTACGAAAATGAAGGTAAGTGCGAATGTATCTAATGTTTATTTTCAAAATATTTTTCATTCAAGTTATAATTACAAATCGTATATTTTTTGCTTAAGGGCATAAATAACGATAGAGTAAAAACAATTATCATAAATTTTATTATTGATTATTGATAAATTATTATTCAAGTTGTAAAATTATTATACTCAAGTAATTAAATTAAATTTTTAAATCAAATATAACATTATTAACTTTATGGCGCTGTGAACAGTTTTAAATTTATGCAAAAAATTACACTTTGCTAGAATTTGACACTTTTTTCATTCACTCGGGTACGCTGAATCCAGTGGTGCTAACCGTTTTTTGTTTTTTTTTTTTAGGTTAGCTTTTGTTTAATTTTATATTTTTCATTATCATTAAATTATTTTTACTGAAGGAAGGAATTTTACAACACGAAAGTTATTAAAATTTATTGATAATTATCAAAAAGTAATTTCAATTTTTGGGAATACAAAATTTTAATTTCAAAAGATTTTGTTATTGATAATTTTTTTTTTTTTTTCTAGGCTGAGCTGGGGATCGAACTCGGGTTATATTAACATTTTTTTTCTTCGAGATTTACCGTCATTTCGAAAATGGAGGAGGCTGCACAACATATATTCGCGTAACTCAAAAACGAAAATTCCGCGATAGAATTAAGTAAGGCTGAACTTTTTTCTAATCTGCACAGTCATTTTACAAACACAATTTTTTTTTTTTGGCAATATAAATATTTTTTAACGAAATAAAAGTAAAATGTTTAGGACGAAAAACTAATGGAGGTTTTTCCCACTTGGAGTGAGTTCTAAGGAGTTATCAGACTTTTTCTTCAATATATATGAAGAATATAATTAATTTGTTCATTTCTATTGAAAAATAATTATTTGTATGCTTTCGCTAAATACGACCGACACGGTTACATGCACAAGCTTGTTTTCAAATACAAGGAGTATAGGCAAACATTTTGTTCTGCATTAAAAAGTTTTGAAGGAACCCATTACTGTCTGAAGTGTATTTCTTTTGTAAACACATTTGATTTTTGTTGTGTGCTTGATTTGTAAATACATTTATGCAAGCCTTCCAACTATGATAAAGAGTATAAAAGAACTTTGCAATTTATTGCTCACAAAAGGATTTTCGTTTCAAAAAGACAAAAAGCCACATACGCTGTTTTCAAATACATACATTCATATAAACATTAATAGTGTAGTTTTAACTGCCAATTTCTCCAAGTTCAGTTATAATTAACTATTTCTATAACCGTCAATAACTGAACTTGGTAAAATTGGCCGTTAGACTTTAACAAAAATTTAAAAAAAAAAAATTCTTTAACATTTTTACGATTGTGGCTCTTTAGATAAATTTTCAATTTATTAAGCTTTTTTATAGTCCTATTCATTCATTCAATATTCCTTTTGTTAAAAAAAACCATATAATTATTGTTAAAAATTTGATTTTATATTTATTTTACATTTAAATAGAGGAAATTTTCATATCAATAATTTTTTTTCTCAAAACCTTTGTTAAAGCTAATCTAAAAGGAAAGTTTTTTTTCCGAATTTAATTACTCATAAACACTTTAATGGATTTTTTTTATTAACACATCTCTTATTCAATTAACACTTCAATTGTTTAAAAAAACGAAAATCATCAATGAAGGGTTTGATGATTTTCGTTTTTTTATTGAATTGGAAATAATTTTTTTGTGAGTCATTTAGAAAAAATTGGAAAACAAAAAACAAGCAATTCAAATCTTTTGTTATTTTTTCTAAAAAAAACCAGAAATAAAAAAGTTAACAACGGGCAAGAGTGGTCAATTAGGTTGCTGATTGCATAATAAAAATTACTAATTTGATTTTTTTTTAGATAAAAAATCGAAGATCTCGCTTGTAAACCACTCTCTGTTAAAAAATAAAATAATGGTAAACAAAAAAATTAGTGGCATGCTGAAGCCAAATGTATTCAGTAAATTTAAACTACATGAATCATTTAGTAAACTACACTTTAAAATTATATGTGCCCTAAAAATTTTTTTTAAAAAACTAATATGGTCTATAATAAAACAGAAGTTGATTAATTTCTAACTAATTTTGAAGTAGTTCAAAGAAAACGAAAAAGAAAAGACTTTGAAATGTTTAAATAAACACTGTATCATCATAGACATTTCCGAGATTAAGTTTAAGTTTAAGGTCAATTAAAAAAAATCTAAATTTTAAATTTACAATGAATCAAATATGCGATTAAAAATTAAAAAAGTTTTACTTTTTCGGCAAATGTGTACTTTTTTAAATATTTTTTAGCGTTCGTAAAAGCATCACTGCAAATATCAGCAGTTCGAAAATACAAAAGCAAATGGTTCGCGAACAAATCTTAAGCTGCAGGTCCACACCACGCATTACACGCCTTTCCGCTGCCTACGAACCTGTCAAAAAAGTTCAATCTGTGAAGTTATATGTAACATGTTACATACACACAATCGAAGGATGCATTGAATGCGAAAGTGCTGACAATTTTAGCATAACATCAAAAAATAAAATTTTTACGCATATGCATGTCTGGACATAGAATAGTATGATCACCGAATATCCGAAAAGGGGATGGGCAAAAAAAGAAGAAGAAGACCATGAAACCCCAATATAAAGAAAATGTAATAAAGAATTTGAATTTGAAATATAACTGAATATAACATGAACTTGCTGAACTAAAAAGAAACAAATGTTTCAAATTCGGCAGCAACCATGATATAGTTGTGGCAATAAATAAGTTTTTTTACGTTATTAAACGTTAAACTCATTCTTTTTGGACTTTAAATATTTTTAAACATTGAAAACGTCCGTTTGACATCAACGAATGTAAAAGGTGCATATGTATTTAAAAGTGGCCAGTCAATTCCTTTGAAAAATATAGAAATGTAAATTATAAGCAATACCAATTTTTTTAAATTCAGTATTCTTTTTTAAAATTGCACAAAGTTTGGTTTTTATTTGTTCGCCAATTGACAGCATCATCCACAAGAACAGAAGTTTAACTTTTTTGTGACAAAAGTCTACAGAGCGCTCGCGCACTAAGATGTGTTCTGTACTTCTACCTTTAGCCTGGGTTTTTAATGATTCATACCACTGCAGTTTGGTTTTTGTCTCGACTTGAAAACCCATATATATATATATATGTCTAGAGTTGTGTCGGTCATGAACGACCCGGTTCAATTGAACGAATCAGTCAAATGAACGTTGAACGGCCGTTCAGTCTCATCGTTCAATATGGTTCACTTGGGTCTTTTCAGGTCTTTTGAATCAGTTTGAATCAGTCATTCACTTGCTTACCGAACAACTGATTGAAAAGAAACAACAGTATTATTCTTGTGTATATGTTTGTTATGCCAGAATAATATACTTGTTTCTTTTACTCATTGTCACATTGCTTTACACATTTTCATAATACATCGTTCAATATGGTTCACTTGGGTCTTTTGAATCAGTTTGAATCAGTCATTCACAAAAAACAATGCAAAACACAAAGCAAAATGTTTCTTCGAATTTGCTTTGTGTTTATTGTTTTCTATTATTGTATACATATTTCTTATATGAATATTGCTATACTCTTTTAACACATTGCCGTATTCAATCAATTGTGAATGACTGAACGAAAACCACAAAAGAGCAACTGATACAAAAGACCGACTGATCCAAACGATCAACCGACCCAAAAGACAAGTGACCTGAAATGACCGACTGAACGAAATGAACGAACTCGTTCACTGTTTCGAATTGAACGTTAATGACCGGTCACCTAAACGAACGATTAAGCCCAAGACTATATATGTCCTTTATTTATTTAAATACAATATAGATACAGCGATGTAACATAAAATACTTAAATAAATTGTTCACGAAGAACATAGGGCGTCAAACCCATAGTTTTAGTTTACAATACTCATTGAGCCTTTAGTGCTGGTTCACACTCTTCAAGTTTTAGCCGTCAAGTCTTGAACTTTTAGGTGAGAAGGGAAAAGAGAATGCCATTTATTTTTCTCTCTTTTCTACAAACTAAGCATGTGAGATGTGACATTTAAGGGTAAAATACCTTTAAAAAATGTCCTGACTTAAGGTCTTATGACACTACATTTTTAACCAAAAGTAAAATGTTTCCAAAGTAACGTACATACATGTAATAAAAAATGTCGTTACTTTTTATTTAACCTTAGAGAACCGATTATTGAAGTAAATCCAGTCGGCAAGCATCGTTCAAAATCCATAGTATTCCATCTTACTCGCTACTCCAAGTCCTCTGTATTATTTAATTAAGTGTGAACAAATGATTTTTCCATAAAAACTTTGGAACTTAAAACAATTCTATTGAAAATTTTTCATAAAGTTAAGTTTATAAACTTCAACTAAGGCTTACAAAAACTTCTTCTAATTCTTCTTATAATAACCTGGGCAAGGAACTTAATGCAATTGAATTGCTGTCGGTTGCTCTGCGACCCACCTTAAGTTAATCACAAAATTTCCTTACTTTGCTTTAAATGCATATTCTTGCATATTTTTTGGCATATTTAGTAATACATATATAAAAATAAATTGCTTTTATTTTTATATTTTTGGTCAATTTTGTACAGTCGGAAAAGGTGGATCAGCTTCAATGTTTCTAGCTTTTAATGATTCAAGTTTTAGTGAACAATGCAAATATAATGTAATAGAAAAAATTACCAAGTGCAAAGAGTTCAGCTGTATTAAGATAAAGAGCAAACTTTATAGTTATCGATAAAAAATTAAGTAATGTCGAAAAAAATGTAAAATTGTTCAATTTAAAATTGACATTTCAAACTTGAAATATTAAAAGTGTTAATTAATCAGCGGTTTATGGCAAAATTCAGCGATTTACCGCTTTTGTTTGTTTTGTTTTTATGTTTCTCTAAAACAAAAAGTCGAAAACATTTAATAAAATAAAGAAAAAAAAGATAACAAAGATAACTGAAAAAAAATGTTTGTTTACATTTTTTATAGTTTGCTCTCTCCAACAGTAATCTTTCTATCGATTCTTTATCAATTCAATAAATACAAAATGTAGAGTCATAAGGGCGTTTACCATTTATGGCGCTGCATCAGTCAAGTAGAGTAAAATTTAATTTTTGTTAAAGACTTGTTCTAAAAGCGAAATTGAATCATTAAAAGCTCGAAATATTGAAGCATGATCCACCTTTCCGACTGTACAAAATTGACCAAAAATATAAAAATAAAAGCAATTTATTTTTATATATTACTAAATATGCCAAAAAATATGCAAGAATATGCATTTAAAGCAAAGTAAGGAAATTTTGTGATTAACTTAAGGTGGGTCGCAGAGCAACCGACAGCAATTCAATTGCATTAAGTTCCTTGCCCATGTTATTATAAGAAGAATTAGAAGAAGTTTTTGTAAGCCTTAGTTGAAGTTTATAAACTTAACTTTGTGAAAAATTTTGAATAGAATTGTTTTAAGTTCGAAAGTTTTTATGGAAAAATCATTTGTTCACATTTAATTAAATAATACATAGGACTTGGAGTAGCGAGTTAGATGGGATACTTTGGATTTTGGACGATGTTTGCCGACTGAATTTACTTCAATAATCGGTTCTCTAAGGTTAAATAAAAAGTAACGACATTTTTTATTACGTATGTACGTTACTTTGGAAACATTTTACTTTTGGTTTATAAGAGGGTTAACAATTTTAAAATTTTTTTAATAGAATTCTGTATTGAACATTAATTTTATTAAATGATACAATTAAAAACATTAAAATTTGCGTTAACCCATCACTATTAATTATGAACAGGGCAAGTTTTTTATGGCATATGCCATTTTTGGCATTTTTTCAATTATTTCGTAAAAAAACCATTTTTGGTCCAGCTTGCCAAAAAATAATTTTTTCCCAACCTTGAAGAAAGTTTTTAATAAGCTTAGCGAGTATGAGGCATAATCTTTTCGAAATGCTAAATGAATGTTGCAAAAATCGGACGTAAAAAGTGACTAAGTGTACATAAAAGAGCACTTTTAACGAATCTGCTCAAGTCTCTTGAAATAACAAGCAAAAGGGCTTTCTTTTAATGAAAGCTTAGACTAAATTGACAGTGGTAAGGAAAATAATAAAGATTGCAGTAAAGAAGATTCTGTTAAAAAAGTTTGAGATCGTTAAACCGGATTACGAGATTAATAAAAACAAGTAAGAGTGCTATATTCGGCTATGCCGAATCTTATATACCCTTCACCATGATGAGATAAGAACATAAAGTTATATACATAAATAACGTTCTTTAGATAGGTATAAATAAATATTAATTTAGCCACGTCAACATTTCATTTCGCCATGCCAAAGAATATAAAAAAAAAACAAAAAATTTATATATGTACCTAAGCCCGTTTCCTCTTTTGATAAAGTTGATGCTTGAAATTCGTTTTATAATCTTAAAATCGTTTTTTAGAACATACAAAAATTAAATAAGAAAAAAAAAATTATTTTTGGGATTCGAACTGGCAATATCATTAGTCTTAGGAGAGAACTTAACAACTCGGCTACGAATGTTTTTACTGAAGAAGCGTTAAATTAATATATATTGAGTCTATGAGTTTGTTTCTTTATTGGAGCGGCATATCATATACATGCATTAATGTGTATGTGGGTGCGTAAAATTAAACACATTACAAATAAAATCCACCACTTGTAGTGAAGGGTATAAAAAAACAACAAAAAAACCACATTACCAACACTGTATTACCATAGCCACTGTATGACCGTAGAAACCAAAATTGAATTGGTTTGTATGGTATGTCTATGTCGTTTTGGTAATACAGTGTTGTTATGGTATCGTCACGTCTAATTGGACCTTTAAAGGAAAAAATTTGAGGCAGTCGTGGTTTTTTACTCATATCTCAGCCATTTGTGGACCGGTCTTGCTAAATTTCAATAGCAAACAATTCCGGACCATATGTGACATAAATGTATAATAACCTGGCCCCCATCATATATGGGGTCTTCGGAAAATCCATTTCAACGGACAGACGGACATCGTTAAATCAAATTCGCTCCTCATATAGGGTCTAACATCAATATTATAGAAATTACAAATGGAATGACAAACTTATATATACCCTGTTCACCACCTATGGTGAAGGGTATAATAAGAAAGAAGTATTATATGTGAGTAGTTCATTTGCAAACACCGCTAAGTTAAAAAAAAATAAAAGTTCTGTAAAAGACGCATTTTATTTGTTTTTAAAATGCCTCCCTAAGCTATTATCAATCTGGTACAAAACTCCCTAAGCTACGCGCAATTTCTGGTTAAATACCTATTCAATACTCCTGCAAAACTCCTATTCAATTCGTTTAAAAAAAAAAACTGTTTTAATCGATTATCTCAGAGTTTTGTTTTTTTAACTTAACGGTGTTTGTAAGTGGACTACTCATATTTTAAAGTGAGGCGGATGAATTTATTCAAAACCTTTCTCCAGCTTAACTATAAGCGTGGAAATATGATCCAGTTACATCGTGCGTTGTTAAAAGAGTGTTTTCCATTTATGGAAATGTTTTATGCGATAACAGGAGATTATTTATTTTTGACAATATAAAAAAACATCCTACAATCAAAACTGCATAAAATAAATGTTTCTTAAATAACAACATGTTTATTTTTGCCAGTTTTGCCATTTTTGCCATTTTGTGCCATTTTTCGTGCCACTTTTTATACTTTTTCGTGCCATTTTGCCAGCCATTTTTAACCATTTTTCGTGGCATTTTAAACTTGCCCTGATTATGAATAATAAGTAACATTATTTAATTTTTTTCACAGAATTATCAGTTTTGAGAAATTAACTTGCTATTCTAGATTGCTGCAACTACCAGGAGATTTTAACCAAAATTCAAATTACATAAAGTACCTAATAAAGCATTTTTATTTTATTTCAAAAAATATTTAACTAAAATCGAAGCAATATAGTTTTTATAACTGAAAGCAAATACATGTGATATGTAACATATCATGTGGAAAATATTTGGGTTGTTCACGTAAGGCGGATTATCAAGTTATATCGAGCCCTAGCCGCAAGAATAACGTAAGCGCCAAAAATCAAATTTTTTATTTTATTTCATATAAATTTTGTAACGGTACCATGACTTTTTAGGTGATGATGCAAGTGTTGCCAATAAAGTCATTTATTAAAAAAAAATTTAAGTTTACAACTATGTCGCTTGCGTTTTATTCGCGGTTAGGGCTCGATATGTTTATGTAGGTTTAGTAACAGCAACAAAATAAATTTAAAAAAAATTAAATAAATGTATTTTGTTATTGCTAATATAACTAAATAACCATATAGCCTAATAGCCAGCCTTCCGTGAACAACCTAACCGAATTTTTTTTTAACAAGTTTAATAAAAGTTTAGAAAAATTTTGAAATTTGACGGATTAA
Organism: Pollenia griseotomentosa; assembly: GCA_963931875.1. Classification (NCBI taxonomy): domain Eukaryota; kingdom Metazoa; phylum Arthropoda; class Insecta; order Diptera; family Polleniidae; genus Pollenia; species Pollenia griseotomentosa. Next base: position 187,741,554 of record OZ007562.1, on the reverse strand, counting down.
ACTGTGCTAGGGCAAATTTGAACAAACTGGGCAGCCTACTGGTAAAGCTAATTCAAATACGCTAAATGCAATGATGTTGGTCATTTTTACAAGTTGGCGCTCGCGATTAAAAATTCCAATACTAATGTACCATAAATTTACATTTTTTTATGCTTTTGGGATCATTGGTCATTTAAAGTAAATTCAACTTTTTTGAATACAATTTGGCGTTATATTTTTTTCGCGATTTAAAAAAAAAATTCTTAACTTTATTAATATTTTTCTAACCCCCATTGAATATATACAAAAAAAACATAATCAGGTATATCCAGAATTTGTACGAAAAGAAAATTTTCAGATTTTTCAATTCTTCGTTTTTGGTTTGCATCTTCAGCTTTCGTACGTTTTCATAAATCGGAAAAAAATCTCAATATGCCCGGTGCTTTAATAATTGCAGCAATAAAAGAACAACAAAAAAGTCAATGCTTTTTTGTTTATTTCCACATTTTTTTTATACCCTCCACCACAATTAGTTGTGAAGAGGGTATACTAAGTTTGTCATTCCGTGTGAAACTTTTTTATTATTCATCTCAGACCCCATAAAGTATATATATTCTGGCTGCTTGAGTAATTCTAAGTCGATTTAGCCATGTCCGTCTGTCTGTCCGTCTGTCCGTCTGTTGAAAACACGCTCACTTTCGAAAAACTCAAAAGAAATAAACAAACTAGGTGTCAAATTGCTTGTAGTTATCCTAAGCAGTTTGGGATTGAATTTCAGCAAAATCGGTTCAGTAGGACCAGAGCTATGAATCAAAATGTGGAACCACCACCTTCAAAAACTTGATAATTTTGTTACAAAAACTAACATAAATGATGCAAAAATGCACGGAATGACATAAGATTTTGCACAAGCCCGTTTTATTCGACTAGAAATTACACTGTAAAATTTCGCGAAGGTCGGTCCATAATTTACCCTAAGCCCCATATAAACACTACTCCCGGAAAACAGTTTAGTACGCCTAAAACCGTAAAAAATGCCATCATAACAAATTTTGGCTCGTCACAATTTTATAGGACTATAAATGATACTGTGAAATTTCGTGAAGATCGGTACTTAATTTACTCTAGGCCCCATATATGCCCTACTCCCGGAAAACAGTTTAGTCTCCTAAAACCATAATTAATAACAAATCGTCACAGTTTAAGATAATAATAATAAAAAGACATCATACAGATATTACTCCTTAAACATTCGAACTGTCGGTGGAGGGTATCAAAGATTCGGCACAGCCGAATATAGCACTCTAACTTGTTTTTTTTGTTGTCAAGTTTGTAAACTGTAAGATATATTAAAAATTTGGTATCTAAACAGGTTTTGTCAATTTTTCAGGACACAACTTAAGAAACAACAGGTTTCTCTATCATTTAAAATATTTAGATTTAAAAAACGCGCTATTTCTTTAACCACAACTGCAAAAAGATACCGGGCGTTTTTTATAATAAAAACAAAAACTATCTCTTACCTTAAATATTGACACTGAAGAAAATGTTTGTTACAGCGTTAAATATCCAACAAATTCTTCACAACAGCAACAACAACAACAGCATAATCAGCATGAAGAAGGAAAAGAGCCACAATAAATGTGAAAAGAACAAGAATTATCCAAACACACATAAAAAATAAACACGCGCACGCACTTACTCACTCACTTATTCTCCCAAGAATCGAAGGGAAAGACATTGAGAATGAGTTCCGAAAAATTTAACACGTCTACAGAAATGCAAACAAACTCGAATAAAAATTTTGTTAAATATTAATTGTTTCTTGCCAGTATAAACGAAACCATTTAAATATACTTTAAAATTTCGACATGAAAGTTTTATATTGACTTTAAAGTTTAAACTAAACAAATAAAAAAAGAAGAAAACTAAGCCGATTTGAAATTTTAATTCATTCAGAGTGCCAAAAAGTTACCAAAGGAAAAGCACAAAGAAAATAGACACAAATTAACATGATTTACGCTTCAAGTAACAAAAATAATTAGAAAAAAATAAAGCAACTCATTAGTTACAACAGAAACTCTTTAAATATAATAAAATTGTAAAAATAAAAAAAAAACAGAACTTAATCAACACTCCCACAAAATAGTACAACAAGAATTATTTTAAAAGAAAAAAAGAACACGTGAAAAATATGTATTTTAGTATTTATTTTTTTTTTTTTTTTTTTGGTTTGTTTATAAAAATTATTTTCTTAGAAAATTTTCACTGGTTTCTGGTCTTATTCTCTCCTTTCATATAAATCTTTAAGCTTTTTTATTTCTCAAAAGAAATTTTCCTTTTTTTGGGGTTATTAACAACAAGTATTTATTCTTATTAAAAAGGAATTTATATCAATTTTTTATATTCTTTTGTTTTACCACAAACTCGATTTGTTTATAGAATTAATTTATAAGAACAAATTTATAGAAAAAAAAATTGTTTACTCGTCTTAAACGTTGCTTTTAATTTGTCAGTTTATAACCGTAACCGAACCGTACTCAATCAGAGTCAACACTAGACTGATCGTGGCTGAATAGAAAAGTAATAACGATCGGTCGACAGAAATGTTTTTATTGGATTTTTTTTTAATTTATTCATTTTTTTTTATACAAATTACTTGTTTCCATACAACAAATACTGCCAGCCAATGATGATGATGATAATGACGATGTTTTTGTTGATAATGAGTATAGAAAACAACAAAAGACACATAAAATTTAACTCTTTACCTTAAAAGAAAGAAATGAATTCGAAAGCAGCGTTGCCACTTTTTGAATAATTATTCATAAAACTTTTTATATATTTTAAAATTTTTAAAGCCTGATATTTTTGTGTAAAAACTTTATCAAAATCCTAGTCTCTCATGGTCTTTAAGCTTATAGAAGTTCAAATACATTGGATCATTGGAAAAAATTCGGCCCTTAGTCTAGATTGTAGGTTATTCAAACGATTAACCGTTGTTCGTTCGATTAATCGAATAATTTTGGGCGATTAATCGAATCATTTTGGGCGATTAACTGTTCGAATAATTCAAAATTGCTTATTTTCGATTAACGAATAATTCGAATAATTTATGTCGACTAATCGATTAATCGAAAATTTGTTTTTTTACAGTATTATGGCCATTTTCTCATTAGGCGATTATCTTTTTTTCCAACGAAAAACTGCACATTAAAGAAATTTGGTTTTCTCAATGTCTCATTTGCTTCTATTTTGTCGCAATGCTAACCGCAACTCATCTGCCAATTATTTGTTTTCGTTTTATTTGCCGTACAGATAAATTCAATCAGCTGACTCCCAACTTTTACATGTATTTTGAGTGGTGTTGCCAACTCAAACCAATGTTTTTTGTCGGTATATTGAGAAACCCAAAATCGTTAACGGACAGTTTATCGGTATAATAAATTTATGTTGACATTAAGTAACAGACAGTTTGTCGATACATTGAGAAAATGGCCATTAGTGTTTTAAATACCCTTTTATTGCTTCTTTCTCAGTAACATTTTCTTCGAGCAAAAATTTTTTAAAATATGGTACAAAGACTGACCCAAAAGAGTTTGAGAATAATTTATTTTTAACAATGTTTAGTACAGACTTTTTCCACAATGATACAGATGATTTTTTAGCAAGAGTATTTAAATTGTCTAAAAATCTATAAGAGATTCAAGTGGTAAAATGGAAGACTACCAATTTTACTTTCAATCTCTCCAACGTCAACATTAAGTGAAAGAATCTTTTATAAATCAAGTTTCATCAAAACAAAAGAAAGAAATCCTTTGAAACATGATCATTTTAACTGAATACTCTTTTTAAAAAATTATTTAAGATCAGCTTAAATTTGGATGCTATTTTAAAAAAAGTGTTCGTCTTTTATTACATAAAGAACATTTTATTATTGGTACTTTTTTAATAAAATTTTTATGCAAAAAAAATATATTTTCTTATATTATAATTTGTGATCTTATTTTACAACATCTTAACTAGACAAAATTAAAATTATTCGATTACCCGAATAAAATAAAATTGTTCAAATATTATTCGATTAAGTTTTTACCTCTAATAATTATTCGTGCGATTAATACAAAACATTGTTTAATTGAATACCCTACTAGGTTGTAAGCTCCTACTTCAAACTCTATCTTAGAGCCAATCCGGTACTTCGGTATTTAGTTATGGGGTACTGCATCGGTCTTCAATATAAAAAAAATCCAAAGACGACAAAACGAAATTCTTGAAATCATCTCTTTCGCTCCCTGGTATATGCCGTCCCTAAAAACTATGATCACAAAGTATTCAATAAAATATTTAAAAAGGCTTTTGCAACCAAATCCACTAGCTCAAAATATCTAAGATGATGGCAACCACATACGCTTAAGGAGAAGAGATACTGCAACACTTATCCGATCAGAAGAGCGCCAAGCACCGATGTGCACCGTAGGACTTAAGCTCAAGACTTAGATTATGATTTGATAGTTCATATTCAATAAAATATTTTTTTTTGTTGATAATACGTATGCTCTACTTGCAAGTCTGGAAATTCTGCAATAGCTAAACAGTTCAACAGCAACTTTTAATATTTGTTGCGTTGTAGTGAAAATAACAAATAAATGACTAATAATAATAATATTTTAAACTAAAACATTTAAAGTCAATGACTGACCTACTTTTGGTTCCAATACTTAATGTCAACGAACGATGCGTTTTAGGTATGCACATTTATTTAACACCGTCGTTGGATCGCATTACATTATTGGCGACTAGTCATTATGTATTTTCACTTACCCTCAAATTCTTTTAGTTTAAAGTATCACCATAATTATAATTATAAGTATGTATATATGACACATTAATATAATTGTTTTTAGGTAGTAACACAAAAACCATGAATCAATAAAGACTTACCATTAAATCTAAATAAACCACCGCGTTAATCATTTATTGTTTAAATTAAATGCTCGGCCATGAACGCCGAACTTAACAGCGTAACTTGATAGGATTCAGGAAAATGTTGAACCAACAGCTGTATTTTTTTGATTCACTAGTGTGGCAGCATTGCTAAAAAGCACACAGCAGTAGTACAATAAATTAATACAATATTTTCAATAACCCTTTCTCAAAACAATCGCTGTTTCTCTCTCTCCCTCTCTTTCTCTCTCTCATACTCATTTAAAATTCAACATAAAGTTCAGACTCTCCCTCTTTCTTTAAATGATAGATATTTATTCTGGCTGGATTTTAATCTTTATAAAAAGAATATCATCGACACTCTTATATCTTCTCATACTCTTTTCGATATCGTATATTCTCCCTCTTTCATATTTAATTAATTTATATTTTTTAAATGCTGAGTACAATTAAAAAAAATCAATCCTTTAAATTTTAAAGTTTAAAGCACAGAACTTGAAAAGTTTTTCTTGTATGTATAGAAATTCTTCAAACATTTGTGTTTTCATACACAGACACAAGATTGTGTGTACGTTGTACTGAACAGTGCCTTGCTTGTAAATTTATATTCTTTCAATTTATTTTTAGCATTTTATACATACATACAAATGTATTTATATTTTTAAAGTAATATTTCTTTAGTTCATTTACTTTGCTTCTTCAATTTAATATATTGCAATTACAGTGGCTTCCATAATAATTAGAACACTTTTAAAAACCCCCTGCTGAGAAAATTATAATTTTTTTAACCTTAAACATTTTTACATAAATATTAAAAAAATTATATGGAATTTTGATCGCGGTAAGTTTAAAAAGTGCCTGTAAGATAATTTTTGTATAACAGCCCAATTTTTATGAAATGTTATTTTTTGTATAAATGGTACTGTTTGTATAAAAGGTACTTTCTGTACAAAAGGTACTTTTTGTATAAAAGGTATTTTTTTATAAAAGGTACTTTTTGTATAGCAGTTACCTTTTGTATAAAAGGTAATTTTTGTTTAAAAGGTACCTTTTGTATAAAAAGTACTTTTTGTATAAAAGATACATTTTGTATAAAAGGCCATTTTTGTATAAAAGGTACTTTTTGTGTAAAAGGTACTTTTGTTATTAAAGGTACTTTTTGTATAAACGGTACTTTTTGTATAAAAGGTACTTTTTGTATAAACGGTACTTTTTGTATAAAAGGTACTTTTTGTATAAAAGGTACTTTTTGTATAAAAGGTTATTTTTGTATAAAAGGTAATTTTTGTATAAAAGGTAATTTTTGTATAAAAGGTACTTTTTGTATAAAAGGTACTTTTTGTATAAAAGGTACTTTTTGTATAAAAGGTAATTTTTGTATAAAAGGTAATTTTTATATAAAGGTACTTTTTGTATAAAAGGTACTTTTTGTATAAAAGGTACTTTTTGTATAAAAGGTACTTTTTGTATAAAAGGTACTTTTTGTATAAAAGGTACTTTTTGTATAAAAGGTGCTTTTTGTATAAAAGGTACTTTTTGTATAAAAGGTACTTTTTGTATAAAAGGTACTTTTTGTATAAAAGGTACTTTTTGTATAAAAGGTACTTTTTGTATAAAAGGTACTTTTTGTATAAAAGGTACTTTTTGTATAAAAGGTACTTTTTGTATAAAAGATACATTTTGTATAAAAGGCCATTTTTGTATAAAAGGTACTTTTTGTGTAAAAGGTACTTTTGTTATTAAAGGTACTTTTTGTATAAACGGTACTTTTTGTATAAAAGGTACTTTTTGTATAAACGGTACTTTTTGTATAAAAGGTACTTTTTGTATAAAAGGTACTTTTTGTATAAAAGGTAATTTTTGTATAAAAGGTAATTTTTGTATAAAAGGTAATTTTTGTATAAAAGGTACTTTTTGTATAAAAGGTACTTTTTGTATAAAAGGTACTTTTTGTATAAAAGGTAATTTTTGTATAAAAGGTAATTTTTATATAAAGGTACTTTTTGTATAAAAGGTACTTTTTGTATAAAAGGTACTTTTTGTATAAAAGGTACTTTTTGTATAAAAGGTACTTTTTGTATAAAAGGTACTTTTTGTATAAAAGGTGCTTTTTGTATAAAAGGTACTTTTTGTATAAAAGGTACTTTTTGTATAAAAGGTACTTTTTGTATAAAAGGTACTTTTTGTATAAAAGGTACTTTTTGTATAAAAGGTACTTTTTGCATAAAAGGTACTTTTTGTATAAAAGGTACTTTTTGTATAAAAGGTACTTTTTGTATAAAAGGTACTTTTTGTATAAAAGGTACTTTTTGTATAAAAGGTACTGCTATATCGGCGCACATTTAAAAACATTGTACAGTTCATTCTTGGGTGGTCCCATTATCGTCTCACATTGTGACAATTTTTTCGGTTTATATCAGCCAAAACTTATTTGCGACAATAATCGGTACAATGCGGTCAGGTCACACTATCGTTCTATTTGGGCAAATTAAATCATATGTTTTGGTTTATTTGCTTGTTGGCAGACATAATTTTGCTTTAGAAATTCGCAAAATTTTCCGTCTAAATATTCCATTATGTTTCCTAACAATTTTAAATAATATATTAATATACATATATATTAAAAAATGTAATCAATTTTATTCAAACTTACTGCACTTGTTCTTTTTTTTTTGTAATTGTTGTTTTGTAAACAGATGTTTACAAACCATTACAAATTTCGGCACAGATTGTCGCATATTAAAAAATGTTGACCGTTCAAACTATCGGCACATGAAATGCGACAAAAATTGGTACATTGCTCCGATAGTGGGATCTTAGCTTAAAAGGTACACATTGTTTGATTCGATTTAATTTTCAAAATACAGTTTAAATTCGATAATCCGGAATCCACTAAACCGGAATATTCACTATTCCGGACAGAACTTTGCAGCTCATTGCGTATTCTATCAGGGGTGTCATGGAAATCGAAAACGTAAAACGAAAGAATTTTAAGAGTCGTTTTTCAAAAAAATTTCTGTAATAAAAAAATTTGATGACAATTATTATACAAATAATGCTCTATTAAACAGAATTTTTTAACAAAAATTGTAAAAATTAGATTAAAAGTTTAATAAAAAGAACTGCCAAGTTCTTTCGTTTTACGTTTTCGATTTCCATGACACCCCTGTATAATCCGGATTGATTGCAACTCTTTAGTCCGGATTGAATAACAAGGAGTAGAAAAACTCTTAATTCTTCATGAATTACGTGATCAAGCCTTAGAAAGCAGTTTAATAAGTTCGCGACAAACAACCGTATTAGTTTATTTTGTCAAACGAATTTAATATAATTTATTGTTAAGTATGTATTTAATGTAAATGTATATTTTTTTTTTATTTTAACTGAACTGTACAAATTAACATTTATGTTTTTATGTTTAATTTTGCTATGAATTATTATAATTTTTAATAAATACAAATTTACATGCGGTTATCCGGATAATTCGCTACTCCGGTTTGGGGTCTGCAATCAATTATCCGTATTATCCGTATATTTTTACTGTATTGATGCTGCGATAGAGGGCTAAAGAAAGTCCCAATATTTTTTTTATTATATTTGCCATGTATCTGCAAATGAAATGTAACATTTAAGTGCTATTCAAAATTAAAATTCGCAAAAAATGCAACTTTCCACCCAGTGTATACATTCGTTTAATAAAAATTATACTTCTTGTATGAAAAAAAGAGTATTTTTTCTATTCTTTGAAAAACAAATACAAATTGAAGATGTGTATACATTTTAAGAAAGATACGTTTTTAGGACGTAGTGATATTTTTCTTTTATGTTAAATATTTTAAAAATTGTATAGACGCCATCTGTCATTATTCTTGTATTTCATACTGTTAGCAAATCATTCGAATCTGGTTCATACCTAAATTTCGCATACAAAGAAAACACAAACATAAAACAAAACAAGTAAGAGTGCTATATTCAGATTTGGCGAATCTTATATACCCTTCACCATGGTCCAAAAAGAACAGAAAGTTATTTAAATACCGTTCTTTAGAATATGACGCCCACTTCTCTAACCCTGTAGACATTTTGTCGGATGTTATCTATTGAAAACCAAGATGCTTGTACCTATTTGGAAATTTTGGCTCTTGCAGTTCTCTAGATAACAAAAAAAGAAAACAACAACAAAGGATCTGAGGGTAAACCTATGACTTATTTCGCCCTAGCGTGGTGGAATAAGAACGAACAGGTCGAAGCTAGCGCGATACTCGATAAAATTAATCGGTGGATCTGCGTATCGGTTACGAGCGCATGTAAGTCATGTCCCCCTATGGCTTCAGGTGTGTTTTTGCACATTCCTCCACTACACATTTCTGTAAAGGGGAGGCCTGCAGGTGTGCTAGCACCGCATGTGGGACACATGCGGATCCTTGAAATTCTTGGGAACGATCCATTTATTTCGGTTGATGATCATTGTCTGCCTAGTTTGTCATTGGATAGGAATTTTGATGTCCCTTTACTTTAAAGGGACCAATACTGGCGGCGGAGGCGGCCGGGCAAGGTCTGGTTCACCGTTGGTTGCAAACAGACGAATAGTGATACTCGGCGCTGGTTTCCAAAGTGGGTTTCTAAGAACAAACAGCCTTCGATCTTTCAGGCGGATATCTACGCTATCCTCATATGAGGTGGGGAATGTTTGAGGAGAAGAGCAAAGGGATTGACGTTATTTATAATGTCAGATAGCCAGGCCTCTATTAAAGCATTATATTCTTTAGAGGTGAAATCCAGGTGTTTTACTTCTCAGAACAATCTAGTAAAACACAATGGTTTGAATTTGTGTTGATAGCCGGCCATGAGGACCATGTTGGAACAAATAAAAATGCTGACTGCTTGTCAAACCGTCCATTAATAAACCCGAGCCTTTCTACGACGTTCCTGTCGGCCAGGTTAAGGGGATATTACAAACATGGTCCGAACTTGGATTCCTTCACACATGGACGTCCCTTTCTGGGTTAAGACAGTCCAGGATATATGTGAACCTGTAAATCTATCTATGGATAACATTGGAGACAGTGGTGGTTTTTTGCTAACATCTCTGTTATTTTTAGACCGATCCGGCGGAACTTTAATAACTGACATTTCCGGACTTTATGTGATATAAATATGTAACGACATCATCCCCATCATATATAGGACAAACGGGCATCGTAAAATCAGCTTTGCTACTAGTATTGGGTCTAAGATTAATATTGTAGAAATTACAAACGGAATGATTAACTTATATACACCTTTGCCCATGTGGTAAAGTGGATAACAAAAGTGTACACTCACGTTAACTTACATACGTATGTATACACGATTAAACATCATTCAAGTATAAACATCGAGAAAACAAACTCGCTATTTGTGCTCGTAACAAGTTCAATGACGGAAAAATGTATTCCTTGTGAGATTGAATATTTGTGCGAAGGCATACACAACTTGTTACACATCCATCACACAAACAAACCCATAAAAAGAGAGAGGCAGTTACAAACATTTTTGTTGCTTTTTGTTTTTTTAACACGCATACAAAAAATTGTTTGCAAGAGAACCTTCTTTAATGTTCATGGACTTAGTTTTTAGAAACAGATGTGTGTACATTAGGGAGGTAAGTAAATTTCCTTGACTTGAATATTAACACAACTAAAATACGTTTCTTACTGATTTTAAACTTCTGGTGACCGTGTTAAGAGATTTAAAGATAAAAACACCCCTCCCCTAAAAAAATTTTGTTTATAAAAATAGTAAACATAAGTTGAATATCGTTTGCATTTTTTATCAATTCTAATTTGTTTATTCAATAAAAGACCGTTAGATTTTTTTCCCTTGTAGATGTGTATGTATTGCACGTACATATGTAAGTATGTACTTATTGTATGTTAATACAAGTTTGTATTGCTGTATTAAATCAGGGAAATACTTTTGACATGTAAAAAAGGTAAAAGTTCAAACAACAAGACATTGAATGAATTTCTTAATGTTCAATAACATTAACATATTTTGCAACAACTTAATAATTTTCATATTCGAAGAGTTTTCGAATAAGATTGCTAAATACTTACAAGTAGACACGAAACTGTCAATGAAACGCAGGAAAAATCAACATGTAGAAAATACTGTAGGTCTAGTTAATAGGTTGATGGATTCGATATTTTCTGCGTTTAAACTCTTTAACATTCTTTAAAAACTAAATTTTTGGCTTAGATAGCAAAATAAAAAACAAATGGCTACGCAATTGTTTAGAAGTTCTAAAAGTCGTTCTATGTCATTAAATCATGAAAAGTTACAGGCATCAAGAACATTCGCAAATTATGTAACTGTTTTTATTGAAGTTCACGTTCAGTCAAACGCAAAGCAGTCGGGTAGTTTCAGTCGACGAAACTTCACTACGTAAATTAAAATATCTTTAATAACGAAAATAGACTTTAACCGGCAACAAATATCGTTAAAAATGTTACTGAACAGCAAATTCCGTAAATATTCATTATGTTTATTTTAACCATCCGATTATCGTAATAAGAGCTAGTGAATCGCACTACTGGATCGATGGTTTTGTCAACAAACGAAATTGGTGCACATGGAAGAGTAAGCAGTGTGCCCAAGACACAACTTTATTCGAAAAAATTTTATGTTGAGTCTGTTTTTTATCCCTGCGTCGTTATCGGACTATTTCTTATGTAAACGCCGCTTCTAAAACCGTCACCAGCAAAATCTATAGACCCATGATATCGAAGTATATTTAGCACTGAGAATACAGAGATGAAAAAGTGACGTACATATGAAAAATGCCCAAATCATTTGTGAGGGCAGCTTTCGAAGAAAGAAAAAGAAAACGTTTTTTGGTAGTGAAGTGGCAATGTGTAAAAACAGGTAGTCGCAATCAACACAAATTGCGTGATCAAAACAAAAATGCAAAAAGGGCAGCTTTCGAAGAAAGCGACAGAAAAAACAGAATATTTTCTGCCTCGTGACGCCTCTGTGTACTCTGTGATATTTAGCTCCGACAAGCTTGAATTATTTTGTTTGAGGTTCCAACAGGAACTGCGCTTTGCCCAGTGCTTTTACGGTATTCCATAAATAATGGCATCGATTGTACTTCCATGTTAATTTGAAAAAAAAACGTATACAAAGCTTTTAATTAATACCCCGATTCTAACAGACCAACCTTAATCAACGCCTAAAGAGTAAGAATTTCCAGCGCCTAGCTTTAACGCTGATATGAGCGATAAGAGTGCCAATGTTGTGTCATGATCAGTTATGTTAACTTATCTTGTTTGATAAAATCCACTATATAAAAAAAATAATTAGGATAAAACCGCATGACTGGCCTAAAAATAACTAAATTGCCATAACTATTTTTTGCCTGCTAAACTTCACTACTTAAGGCGCATTTTGTCATCTGACATGTCAAATTTTCAAGTCACATGTAATTGTGCATGTCTGTCAAAATCGCTGTTTTACATAAGCTTTATAATATTCGGTCACAAACGTACATGTAATTTGCTTCTGACATTGTCTCTGTTTTTTTTCGCATTGTTATTGCAGAAACCAAAGTAGTGCTCGGTTTGAAAATAGCTTGCTGCCGCCATGAAAAGTTTTATTTGCGCCGTAAAATAGTTCAGCCATCTTAACATTTTTTTCTTTTAATTCAAAGATACCAATTTAGGATTTTATAATAAAACGGTTTTTATATATATATTCACATAAATTCTATTCAATGGTAAGATGATCAAACATATCTCGGTATTGTAAAAAATTAACTTCAGCCGGCTAATGATTCCGTCAATAGTGGACGCCGCTGCCGGTTTCTTGCCGGCATAGCTTTCTGATGTCAGATGGTTTGTCAGAAGAAAATAGAGCACGCTCTAATTGAAATTTTGTCAGATGACTTTGCGTCTGACTTTTACAGAAGCAAAGTTAAAAAGGTAACACACGACATGTATTTGCAGTGGAAAATTTGACATGTCAGATGACAAAAACATGTCGTGTACGGTCGCCTTTAACGCACTTTTCGGGTTTGCTTTATACATTTTGCATGAACATAAGAATTTGTTAACAAACAGAAAACGCCTGAGGCGCTAATTTAGGTTTAGTTCCAAAAAAAACATTAAAAATTTATTTATAAAACACAAAAATAACACTTGAAATTTTTTTTAAGTAAAAAACAAAATTTTTTAAATTTTTTTTCTTCTAAATTTCAAAAATTCAAACCATTTTTGAAGTTTTAAGCTTTTATGTATATATTTGAATACCGATTTAAAAAAAAACTAGAATCTAAGCTGATTATTATTATTAAGAAATCAAAATTATTTAAATCAACAATGAAAATCTTCCAAAGGAAAAAACTTTATCGTTCCTAATCGAACTAAACTCAAACTAAATGAGAATTGTTTATTGGGCTGTGCCAAATCTTTAAAACACAACACCTTTAATAAAATGAAAAAATATAAAAAAACACAAAAGAATAGAGATGGAATTTTGTTTATTTAACAATCTCCAAAACGCAAGTTATCGGGCCAAAACTTTATTTAACAATTTCCTTTGGGTCATAAAATCTCATTTTGCAAAATATAATTTTTTAAATTTTCTAAAAAAGTTTATGCTAAAAGCAACGAAAAGTGAAGCGATTATACAGCCAATCCTCCACTGTATTTTTAATGATCTGGCATTTCCTGTTTAGGCAAACCAGGCTATGGCGACCGACCTAAGGCGGTACAATCTATACATCAGCATGGAGCAAATTCCAAATAACTACGCAGGCCTGGAGGTTAGCTGGCAGCCCCAGCACCAGGATCGGATGCTCTAGCCCAATCTGTAAGCCGTCTTAAACAATCACGATCATTGAAACCACAACAACCAAACAGATGCCGACCTTTGGAATAAAATTAATGGGAGTTAATGGCGTTCACAAGTCACGTACTTTTCACATAGGCAATTCTCTCCAAAATTCAACCTCACCCACTGTCATTCATGGGCTCGGTGTTCCCTGTCACGCTAACGAGGCTCTGACGACCGACCATGGGCGGTATAACCTTAATACTTGCACTTACTCTGCATGCCTGGTGGCGATGTTGGCAGCCCTAGCACCAGGATTGGACGCTATAGCCTAATTAGCTGTACGTCTTAAGTAACTCTTATTACCGAAACCAATACAAGAGCGGCTCTATGCTCCCGAGAGGAGTAAAAGGAACAAATATATATTCGGTTTGTCTAATACAAATATCATTTCGAATAATGAGCGATGAGGCCCATTTTCACCTCAATTGTCACTTGAATAAACAATATTGGAGAATATGAGGCACCCAAAAGCAAAGAATAATTGTTGGACATTAAATGCACCAACTTAGATGCACGCAACAATGAGTTGCGCATAATGAGAATTGTATTCAATACCGGGTAGTAATTGATTGTTTTAAGGCCCGAGGCAGAGCACAATCCAGAACTGTGGTTCCAACAAGATGGAGGCACAGCTCGTCCAACTTTGGCTTCAATGCGCAAAGTTTTTGGCTATTATTCGATCGCCAAAAAAACGCGTTTTTCTGTTTTTAACTACTTAAAGGGTAAAATCAAGAACCATCCATTGCTTTAAGCCGAATATTCGAGAAGAATTAAGGGCGCTGGCACCGGAAATTCTAAGAAACGTTATGGGAAATGCTCTGGAAAGAGAACGTCAGGTCGAAGCAAACAATGGGCACCATTTAAAGTATAGTTTCTTCAAACCATAATGTGAATATAATCTAAATTTAAATAAATGCTACCGTTAAATATAATTAGAAAGAAAAATGTTATTCATTGAATAAATCATAGCGTTGCTTATGCGACACCCTTACAGGGTGTCACTACTTAAGTTGTGTTGCCATCCGTTTTTTTTTTTTTTTTTTCTTCTTTAACGCTACCATTTATTAAAACGCCGCTGATGTTAAAATATAAAAAAAAACAATAATGTTGGAAGAATTTTAACTAATTGTAGTGGAGAGTGTAAGAAAATTTAAATTCACTGTTTATTGTTTTTTTTTTTTTTTTTTTTTTTTTTTGTTGTAGCTTGGATGTCGTTGCAAATAGGACTTTTTGAGTGTTTGCAATTCTCATTCACTCTGCAGTTTTATTTGCTAATATCTTTGGTTTTTCTAAAATTTTTTTGGGGAATGTTTCCTGATGATCTGGTCTAAGCAATTAGTGAAATGCGTTTTTATCAAGAATAAAAGTTGGGAATTAAGCACGACAAACCAAATCTTATTATAAAAAAAAAATTTATACATATTTTAATACATAATGGGTGATTTTTTAAGCGTAGTTTTTTTAAAAATCTAATAACACACTCAAATTTGCATCATATATTCAAAATTTTTATTGGAATCGATTAATTGGTCTTTGCC
Source organism: Pollenia griseotomentosa (assembly GCA_963931875.1). Taxonomy (NCBI): domain Eukaryota; kingdom Metazoa; phylum Arthropoda; class Insecta; order Diptera; family Polleniidae; genus Pollenia; species Pollenia griseotomentosa. The sequence goes on along the minus strand of OZ007562.1, from coordinate 187,726,216 downwards.
ATACTTTTTAAAAATAACTTCATGTAAATGTTGCCCGCGGCTCCGGTTCAAATGGTCCATTCGTAAGATCCAATTTTGCACAACATTTTCGAGCATTTCGGCCTGTATTCCATGAATAACACGTGTTATGTTATACTCTAAAGCTTCAATCGTTTTTGGCTAGACCAACGACTTCACATAACCCCACAAGAAATAGTCAAGAGGCGTCAAATCGTATGATCTTGGCGGCCAACTTACAGGGCCATTTCGAGAGATAAACTGCTCACCAAATTCGTCCTTCAATATGTCCATTGTTTCAAGAGCTGTTTGGCATGTGGTACCGTCTTGTTGAAACCACATATCAACCAAGTCCAACTCAGCAAATTAAGGCGGTACCGTTGACGGTAACGTTTCTTCCACGGTCGTCTCTGAAGAAAAATGGACCGATGATGCCACCAGCCCAAAAACCACACCAAACTGTCGTTTTTTCGGGCTGCATCGGTAACTCTTGTACGGCATGTGACTGTTCTTTACCCCAGATGTGGCAGTTTTGCTTTTTTACGTATCCATTTAGCCTCATCGCTGAACACAATTTTTCGATGTAACAAACGATGGACATTTCTCACAGAGCACGAATTTTGATAATAAATTTCAACGATTTGCAGTCGTTGCTCGTTTTTGAGTTTCTCCATGATGAAATGGCAGAGTATACTGAACACTTTTTACTTTCGCAGATGTAATTTGGACACAATTACCAACCAGTACTGCCAGCCCGAAAAACTTAAGTTATAAAAAATCACCCTTTATTTTAACATCAGCGGCGTTGCCTCATTTCAAGCAACTGAACTTTAGTTGCTTTCCAAAATAGGCCCATATGCACTGTATTAGACGGAAGTCAAAATTTTATTATTTCTTGAAGAAAATTATATTCGAAGTTTTATAGAAAATCTCAACTAATTTAAGTTGTGCCCTCTTTTGTCGAAAACACGAATACGACCTACGACATTATTTAAAATTCGATACACCACACAAACTATAGTCAATATGCACATGGAGTTATCCAAATGTGTCGCCATTATTTCGCAATGTTAAAACTTGTTACACAATAACGCAAAATATTCTATAGAATTTAAAAAAAAAAATTGATAAACTCAATGAAGTTGTAAAAGCAAAAACCACTTTTAATGTCAACATCAAAGGAAATATTAAAAAGAAAATGTGGTCTTAAATTAATTTAAAAATAAGTATTCGCTACATTTAAACTTAAACAAGAAGTTTTTTGTCTTGAGGGCACTGCGGTATATTCAGTCTTAAAGGAAATATTGAAATCTGCATCGCTTCTTCCTCAAATTTAAACTTACAACCCTGCAGTACTAATGTTGGCAATAGGCGTAAGGATTCAACAATATCGAATAATTTTTTAATTATGTTTTCTTCCATTCGACGAAATTTATTCATTTATAGTCATTCATCACAATATTGTCACTAGCTAATTTATAAAGTGGTCAGCAGGCTTACATTTACATTTCGTTAATAATTAGAGGTCCAATTACTAAGTACGTGTAGTTGCTGACTGGTGATTGCCAATTACCAATTACATGTTAATTGATAAGTGATGATTGCCAATTACATGTTATTGGTGATTACCAATTACAAATTACATGTAATTGGCAATAGGTGATTGCCACTAACAAGATACGTGTAATTGCTACATATAATTAAAACTAAAACGAGTTGATGAAAATCATGTTGTGCACAGAAAGAAAAACTCTTACTAAATTTAGGCCCTAATTGGGTTAATTGGTTAAAATCTTCAACGCCACAAAATATGCAGCGTTTGAAATTTTAAAATTCAATATGAAAATTATAAAATATTTTAGACTTTGTTTTTGCTTTTAATGTTAATTTTGGCGTTGCGTTGCGTTTAACACAATAAGAGCCTTAGGTTTATTCTACTCACTTTAAGTACGAGGCGTACTTAAAAATTTAGCCTTGCATTCTATATGCGTGCATACGCATGTGTTTGTAAAAGTTTATTGTAAAAACAACAATCTTGTAGCAACAACAACAACACTACAAGAAAAAGCATACATTATTTTCATGTTTATGTACATAATTAGGAAACTTTGGATCTTGCGGTACTCCAGATATTCAAAAAACTATAGTTTCTTTGTATGAGAAGTGCCACGCCCACTTCTCCAATCTCGCCCACATTTTGTCGGATGTTGTGTATTGATTACCGAGATGTTTGTACCTTTTTTGGAAACTGTGGCTCTTTCTGTTCTCCAGATAAACAGAAATTTATAACAACGTCTTTGCATGGTAAGAAAAACATCCACTTTTTATCCCGCCCCTGCTTGCACTTGATTTGGAAACTCTGGCTGCTGCCAAGAAATAAAAAACAACAACAACAAGGTATTTATGGGTAAAATTAGAGGCAGTTGTGGTTTTCGCTCATATCTCAGCCATCTATGTACAGACGTGGCAGAATTTCAATAGCAAACTTTCACGGAGTATGTGTTTGACCATCATTTCTGGAGTCTTTGGAAACCATTTCAATATACACACGGACAGACGGACATCGTTAAATTATCTTCGCACTTATTGGGTCTTAGATCAATATTGTAGAAATTACAAGCGGATTTGCAATCTTATATACCCGATAAAAATATAGGACAGATAAATAATATTGATAAAATAAATGAAGTTGATTATAAATAAAAGGTAAAGAAAATTTTCAATGCATATTCCTTCATACATATGGGGGATTTCATGTCAAGTGACCCAACTTTTGAAGTCGATGTTTTCCTGTTTGGACGAAAGTTGTACCAAGGTTAGTCCTATTGGATAGTAGTTTAGACACAAATTTTTATTAAAAATTAATAAAAAAAAAAAAATTTAATTTTTCAACATTTCTAAAAAAAAGTGATTTTATTCCTGGGATTAACATATTGTGGGTAATACAGTATCGAAGGTATAAAATGCTAGTTGGGTATGTTACATACCGTCGGAAAGGTTAATTTGCCTAGTTGCTCAGCATAAGTTCTGAGTTTAAAATAAATTTTTTTTATACATATTCCACTCGCCGCCCAATAAGCGACCAAAACTACTTTATAGGAAAATACATAAGCTTTTTTTTGAGCAAAAAAAAAACTTTCCCACTTAAAAAAAATAAAAAATAAGTTTTAAACAAAAAAAAAAATTTTTCAAAAGATTGATCGAATAGCTTTCTAAGCTACTTGGGACACATTTTGCTTACACCAATAGCAATAAGTTACATGGATGAAAAAGAACACCTGTTTGGCCAAAATGTCAAACTTTGACAACCTCTAACGCAGAAACGTTTAGAGCGATCTGGTTGAAAATTTGCGTTTTAACTACTATCCAATAGGACTAACATTGGTGCAAATATAATCAAAATCGAAAGACATCGATTTCATAAGTTGGGTCACTTGACATGAAATGCCCGATATGTAGGTAAATGAGGCACTATTCGCGAAGCGGACATACCAAAAAAAAAATTGTTTCATCAAATTTCTTCATATTTGGCACAACTATCGTTCTAGTAGATTTGAATGTGTGTGTGCCAAATATTGCCGTTTATAAAAAATGGGTTTTTTAAAATTATCTTTTAAAACCAAAAAAAAAATAAGATAAGTAGTTTATAAAGGAAATCTTTGATCTTTAAAACAAATGTGTTATCTGCAAAACCGGAAATTAGCAATTTAAATTAAAATTTTTCCAACATGGATACTTTTTTATTTTTTAACTAAATTGGCCTATGGTGTGCTAATTATGTTGTAAAAGTTTTGAAATGGGATCTCCATAAGTTTAAAATTACACTCACAATAATATTACAGTAACGCACTGTAGTTTATTTAAGAAGTATTCCGTTTAGCATTTTTAAATAAATAAACATTCACGGCCTAATTTATAAAAAATAAAACCGGTTAATAAAGGGTTAATAAAATGGATTTTCATACAAAATCCGTTTAATAAACCCTTTATTAACATGTTTTAATTTTTATAAATAAGGCTGTCAAATTCCAAGCGCATTTATTTTTAACTGATTCTAACAGTTATTCAAAAAACTAAGTGCAAATTAATACAGATTTTCAGTTGCAGTTAATATTGTCCGTTGATTAAGTTAAATTCTTCTTTATGTAAAATTTAATGAAAATGTTATTTAAAGCAACGAAAGCTTTATTTAATTTTTACTGTGAAAATTCCGTAAAAACAAATGAATATTCAGTTATTTTATATAAATTAACAATCAAAAAATTAACCACATATTCCGTAAAAACAAAGGAATATATTCAGTTATTTTATGTAATTTAACTACCAAAAAATACATTTTTACTTATCTATAAAAATCGATATGCTTGCTTTGTGTAAAACAATTCCCAGTTTCTATTTGTTAAAATTATTTAGTAAAATATATAAAAATTTTAAAGTAAAATAATTGCGAAACCATATCGGTCATGCTGCTGGTGTCTTATAATTGAGAGTTCTTCTGTAAACAAAAGTAAAACAAACGTGTGTAATTTTTCGATAGTTAATTTATATAAAATAACTGAAAATTTATTTGTTTTTACAGAAAATTAAAAATTAAAAAACTTTGCGTTAAAAATAAATGAAAAATAAGTAGACCGGTTTTTTTCATTTATTTTATATTACGATTTCAGTTAATTTTACGTACAGAATATTTGTACAAATTTAGGGATTTCCATAACCCCATATTTGTATGGGGCTCCCTAAGGGGTGGAAATAAGAGGAAAGTATGTTTTGAGAAATTGTTTAGGACAATTTAATGGCGGTCTGTCATATATTTTACCTCTCTAAGGGGCGCTCCTATGCAGTTATGGGACTTTTTCTTACAAAATCTCGCTAATGTCAAAAAAGTACAATGTAAGCGCACCAGATTTTAAGCAAGATTTCAAATTAAATCTACTTTATTTCGATGTAATATAAACGGGCTATAAGACAAATTCTAAACAGAAACTTTTTTGATTCAATTTTGTTGTTGTTAGAAAAATAAGAATTCGCTGTATGATGCTTGTAAATAAAATAAAACTTTAATTCTCTTAAAATGTATTTTAAATTGAAAAAAAAAACAAATACAGTAAGTACCCTGTCAGTTTTTCTTTAAATAAAAAATGCACATTTTATTAATTTTTAAAGCATATTTTGAATTTTTTTTAAGCATGTTTTATGCGCATACATACCAATGCATGCAATTCCATTCCCTTCTTATGATGATAATTTATTTTTATATGACAATAATGTTTGTAGAAGACTTTCTCGTACAAATTTTTTTGTGTACTTGTTTTTAATGATTACGCAAGGGAACAAGGTTTTTGTTGATGTAGAACTAAATTTTGTTTTTAAGGTTATTTGGGACGCTGAATCCAAATCTGCAAAATAAAATTTTTTGACGTGTGTGTTTGCTGCTGTTCTATTTATGGAAGTTTTTTGCTTCACTTCAAAATAAGGTACCTTCACTTAATTGTGAATAAAAGCGAAACGCGTTCATGGATTTTTATGATTTATGTCTCATTTTGTTCATAGGTTATGTGACTTTACGTGAAAGTAACAAGACTTTAATTTCTTCCTGTTTAAAAATACAAAATTTGTAATTTTTATTTTCATTTTATGTAAACAATCATTACGTTGCCATTTTTTTTTTTTTTTTTTTTTTTTGAATATTTTCAAAAATTTGATTGTTTTTCAAAGGTAAAAATTACATCTTTTTGAAAAATCGCTTTATGAAGAGTACATTTATGATTTTTTGAACTTTTAATTTTTGGAAAAAAATAATAAATACGATTAGTACCTGTAACTTAAAAATGCGAGCTGTATCCATGTTCTGTAACTTTGGTGAGAACTTCTCGCATCGAAAATATGTGAAACAAAATATTCTATCGTTTCTGTAAGTGAGAAAAAAGTGTGTCTGCAACTCGGATCGAAAACTATCAAAAGAGATTACGTCGAAATTGCAGACGTTGAGAACGCCAGTCAAACATATCGTTGACGGCGACCAAAATTTACTAAAATTTTAACATTTTCAACGACGGCGGCAATACAATGCAATACAATACAACCGTCGGCTATACTAAATAATGAAAAGTGTGACTTAAATGTTTGTTGTTTGCAAACAAGCTTTCGTATTAACATTCGTATATTTTATAAAAATGTTAAAAGCAAAATAATTAAACAATAAAAAAATGTGCCAAGAAAAAAATATTACTATTATTATTCTTTGCATTTTGCATTTTTGATATGTTTTTTAATTTCAAATTTTTTCTCGCCTCGTTTTTATTCATGAGTTTAGTTGACAGTTCAAAGCGGAAACTTTCTCACTGAAATTTTACAGGCACACTTTTTCTGTAAATTGGCGAGTAATTTTCTTACGTGACAGCTAGTGCTCGCCAAATAAAGTTACAGACGCAGTTAAGTGAGAAAAACAGTTGTTTGTTTCAGTTTATGGCATTTTTGTTTCATTTCTCACATTTCAATCGAAAAGTTTCTCGACGCAAGGGTTACAGAAAATGGGCACTGATGTAGAAAAACGGAGATAAGATTTAAAATCGGCGAGCTCAAATTAGTAAAAAATGGCATTAAACTTCCAAACAACACAACAAAGTTCAATTTTGATCTCTTGTGTTATTTATTATTCCATACGACCATTTTTAATTTTTTTTTTTTTTTTTGTTTTTGTTTTGAGAAAAGTTATTCTATTAAAATAAAAGCTAATTGTTAATAAAGTATTTATAAATTCTCAGGTCTTAACTTTCAAGGCAAATATACAAATACAGGAAGGTCATTTGCACAGAAGATGAGTTAGTTTAGCCTGTTTCTAGTAACAAACAAAAAAATGTGAATTATAAAATCGTGTTTTAAAAAACTGACGATTATAGATTTCAAATCTACGTATGTAAAACAAAAAGAGAGAACTGTTTGAAAGCCAACATCTTAGAATAAGTTTTAACCTCGAAATATTGAAATGTCTATAAATCTTGGAAATTAAAGCAAATTCAACAATTTAAAATTAAATTAAAATCAACATTTTATGCTTCATTAATATCTATAATATTTTAAATTTCTATAACACTTTCCATAATTTGCAGCAAATTAAATTTAAATTACAATTTTTTTTTACTACATATGAGAAGTTCCATAACAAAACGCCATAATTCTACAATCAAGTTTTTTAGTTAAAATTAATTTCGCGAACTGAAATGTAACCGTAACCGTAACCGTTAAAATAAAATTTAATAAAGTTAAATTTTCAATAAATAAAAGCCTAAAACTTTTTCATATAAATGTTTTTATTTACATAATATTTTTTTTGTATTTAATAGATTACGTAAAGTATTTAAAAGCAATTGCAAATTTAAATTTTTTTGTCTCAAAAGTGACTCAACCCAAAAAACTTATGTGCTGTTTCCAGGTGACAAGCAATTGATTAGTTTTTCAGAACTCGAAAAAAAATGTTTTGGACCTTTTAGATATTTATACACTTAATAATGAACAATTTTTAGTTGTGTCATTTTTGATGATGCATTATTTGCACAAGTTACCGAATTATTTTGAGTTATGTCGCTTTAGCTGAATTCTCTTCAAATTTTCACACTTTTGCCAAATTCTAAACTGACACAAGTCTAATTAATATAAAGTCCAACAATGATTTATTTTATCAAAAGTGTCACAACTCAAATTAAGACTATTTAGACACTTTTATGAATTGCAACTTTATACCAATTGAAACATAAAGAAAGACATAACTGTTTTTTAATTACCGTTAACAACAACAAAATACACTAATATTTTTTATAGATAAACAAGTGTATTGTGCATGGTTTAAGCATATAAACCCGAAATATTTAAATTTTGAGTTGAGTCACTTTTGAACCAGGTGTGCAAAATATAAAAAAGCAAGTTAGAGTGCTTAATTTGGCAGCGTCATATATTAATTATACTCCACCGAGAATTCGAATATTTTAAGAGTTTTAGCAGAGTGGTTTCTGATCTAATGAAACTATGAAAGACCAAATTTTACTGCAAAAACATTATTCGTTTTAGCGAGAGTAGATTTTATATGCGACCAATAGTAAATTATGTACTGAACCTTTTATTTATATTCAATTAAACGAATTTGTTCAAAACTTAATGAGATTCGGTGCATTACGCCACAAATTTATGTTGGTTTTTTGATAAAAACGAATCGATTTTTTTTGGGAGGTTGTTTCACATTTTGGCTCATAACTCTTCTCCTACTGAGCCGATTATGCTGGATTTTAATCCCAAACTGCTTAGGAGAACTAGAAACAAATTAACATCAACATTTCCTGTTGAGTCTTTTAAAAGTGAGCGTGTTTTCAATAGACGGACACGGCTACATCGACTTAGAAATGCTAAAGGACCCAAAATAAATATACCTTATGAAGTCTTAAATGAATTTTTGAAGAAGTTTCATACGGAATGACAAGCTTTTTTGTATACCCCATTTACCACTCTCGATAGAGGGTAGAAAAAACATTTTTTTAATAATGTTTTTCAAGCACTTTTATAGACATACATTCATAATATGAAAATAATTCAATAAGTTCAAACAAAAATATATCTATATATGTATATAAAATTGTAACGTTACTGACTGATTCGTCATCGGACAGCCTAAACGCCTGAAGGTTAAACATTTTAAATTTAGACCGGAGGTGGGTCTCTCCCCAAATCGATCCACTAAGACGGGATTTTTGGAAATTCGAATGTTGAGGGGGTAAAAAATGGTAAAAACTGGTAGATTCGATAACCATATATCTCCAAAACTAAAAGAGATACAAGAAAACTGTAATACTTATCGAATATAGATTTGGTACTTTTTCGAAATTCGAACGTTTAAGGGGTGAAAATCGTAACTATTTTTGGTACTTTTCTTACGAAATATTTTTCTCCATCCATTGACATATTCGTATTAAATTATAGGCCCCCACTACAATACTGCAATTTTTGATACTTTAATGGGCGGAAAAAATAGTACCAAAATGGGAAATACGGGAAATTAAATATCTTTCTTCAGCTTTTTGGTTCTACAACTGGTATTTTTTTAATTATCTTTAATATTGGACCTTAAAGCATAAAATTCAACATGCAATGTCCTGAGTGGATACGAATCTATGAGGGAACTTTTTGGTACTTTTTTGTTCTTTAACTGGTACTTTTTTGAATTTCTGTAAGTATTGGACCTCGAAACATAAAATTCAAGATGCAAAAAGGATAACACGGGAAATAAACTTTCTTTCATTTGCTTTTGTGTTCTGCGAGTGGTTCTTTTTGAATTTTCTATAATATTGAACTCAGAAACACAAAATTATATTTAAATATCAACATATGAGATGAAAAATGTTGTAACTTTTTTGTTAAAACCTAGGAACATAAACTTTGGCATACAGATATGTATGTCCACGAAGAAAAGGGAGACGCTAACGAAGTAGCAGGTTAAATGCTAGTATTATATATTTTTGTTTGAACTTATTGAATTATTTTGTAAACAAAATGCATTTTGTTATGGAACTTCTCACATTTTAACTATATTTACAATTTGCTCTATTGACTTTTGAATCAGAAATTAATTTGTAATTGAACAGTTACAGCTTATTAAGATTTAAAAGATTATTAAAATGACAAAGTAATTTAAAATATTTGTCGATTGAATAACGATTGGAAAAATACAAAAGCAAAATTATTGTACATAAGAATTCGCATTACGTGCAGATATCGCTATCATAAACTTAAAAAGGACAAGTAAAGATTTTTAAAAGTATGCTGGAAAAGAGATTTTTCAATTCTAGTGTTCGTTTCAGTGATGCCAACTTTTCAAGCTAGATTAAGCTCTTTTTCAAGTACCTAAAGCGCGAGAAAATAGTTTAAGCCCTAATTTGAGGAAAACGCGCAAGCTCAGCACTTTTTGGTTTTACTATTTAGTCCTTTTAATCCGTTTTTTTTTTTGGTTCGGTATGGTACTGCTAGTACAAGTATGGACCATTAAAGCTGCAGCTATCACGAAACTTTATTGCCGGGTTCTAAAAATACTCCGGACCACGAAGTTTTGCGAAGAAAGAACCGAAAACTTGAACATGTTACTCATATGAAAAAACGAAAACCCCTAAATATAAGCTACTGCGAAAAAATTCTCAAAAACACGCTTAAAGGAAAAAGTAACAGGGGCAGAATGGAGATACGAGAAGGTAAAAAATCTCATGAACGCCGCAAAAATCGGAATCATTTTAGTCAAATTGCAAGCAATTTATATTATATTTTTCAATTTATTTTAATATATTACGGATTTAAGCAACTTAAGCACTGATTTGTGGAAAAACATTAACAATTTCAGTGGGCACTAGCAATAACCGCCTAAGTCGAAATAGTTTTTCAGAAAAGGCACTTTATATTGATGCTTGCGTTTCTGAAAAACTTATTTGTGTTAGAAAAAAAGTTATTCAGAATCAAAGATTCTTACCCCCACAATGCTAAGATAAAAAAAATATAACGAAAGTTGTATTTATTTCAGAAATATTTAATAAAAACAAATATACAGCCATGTCACAGAGTACAATTCCGTTCGGAAACGGAATTCATTCCGTATTTTGGTGCTTCAGAAAATGACGAAACAATGATTCGGAATGAAACCATTTTTGTTTTCATGAACGGAGTGGGAGTTTTCTGTATCTGAAAGGCCAAAAAACTATCAAAATACACTTTATATTAAAAAACAAATTTGTCGTCTTCGGTTTCGAACGGAATCATTCCGAACGGAATTGTACTCTGTGACATGGCTGATAAACTCAATTGCGTCTTAAGTCGACTTAGGCGGTTATCGCTTGTGACCACAGATTTATTTTGGCACGTTAATTAATTTACCCGTTTTTTTAAACGTAAAAGTTACACGTGCTTGCAAAAAAATGTCAAAACCAACTTAAGAAAATGAACGCAAAAATATTGTTTAATTGACTGTTACATTCTCAATTTTAATTTTATTTTTTTCAGGTAAGTTCTATTTCATAAGATTTATTTTTAATTTAATTCCAATTCTAAACTAAAAGGAAATGAATTTGAGCTTGTCACCCGAATTTGTTCTATTTTGCTCTTTTTCTCTTAGTTTTCGATAGATCATCGTTTTTGACGTCTAATTTTCTGTTTTTTAAAATACTATGGAGTTACCTTGTTTTTTTTCAAAAAATGCATGGAGTTACCTAGTTTTTACATAAAAATTGGTATTTTTCTGAATTTTTGTTTTTCAAATAACTTTTAAATGAGAAACTACATCAAAATTTCGATCTAACAGAGTGATAGTAAATAAAACAGGCTTTCTATTTTTGGTGTTATCTCAATTTTCGCAAAAAGTGGAGTTAACTAGTTTTTCCATACGACCACAAAATTACAAATGCAATATGTATGAGTAACTAAAATTTTTGTTATGTAAATTAAATAATTGTATGTTGGTCGCCAACATTCGAAAATCGAATAGGCAAATAAAGAAGAAATAAGAAGAAATAATCGTTGATGAAACATACAAAAAGTCACAATATCTCATTGAAAGTGATGTATGAAATAAAGACGACTAGATCTGCAAACTTTATTTGCAATTTACGCTTTTTTTAACCCGTTTTTTCAAGAAATTCGTTTAAAGTCAACGACACACCAAAGAGTCGAGTTTCGTTACTGATGCCAATATGGGTGACACCCAAAACGTTGATCATCCTACAATTAAAGATCCACCACACATTTTTTCTTATTATATTTATATGTAAAAACAATTTCTTCACAACAAAATTACTCCTTAATATTATGTGTTGTTTTCACAACACAATTGATTTGACGTGTAGTAAAATTAATATGAAAAACACTTGAAAAACTGAGTGCTTTTCATACAAATTTAACTACACGTTCAAGCACTTGTGTTGTGAAAACAGCACATTAATTTTTTTTTTCAATATTTTGCTCAAAATATATAAGAAAAAAAATCGTAAAAATTAAACGGATGTTGTTTTTAATGACAAAAAGCAAAACAAAACTTGTTTACTATGTAAAAATATTTTCTTGGCTTGCTGTATCTGAAAGGGCAGGACGCAAACTTAAAAATTATATTAAATTAAATAAAATTAATTACACTGTGTTAGTTGAAAAACCCGACCAGCCGAGCACCTGGCGTTTTAGAAACATAATTTTTTTTATAAAGAATTGGAAAATGCAGCTATGCTTCTAATTGTTTCCATTAATCGTTTTTAAGTTGCGCAAATATATGTTGTGCAACCTCCTCGATTTTCTAAATAACGGTATATTTCGAAAACAAGAGCTTACCTAAATAACAGTTAGCACCATTGAATTCAGCGTAACGCCAGGTGGCCGAATTCAGCGTAACGCCAGGTGGCCGCTCAAAAAAAAAAGTGCCAAATTCGATCAAAGTGTTGTTATTAGTTCACATTCTAATATACCTATGAAGATCCAATAAATAAAAATGAAGAGTTTAGTGTCGCAAGAGTTGGCAGCACTGGTTAGTTTTTATTTCCCAATAACATTTTTAAGCTTTTAGGCCGTTTTATGCGTGAGGCAACGCTACAACGAGTCAATTATTATTATTTTTGATATTTAACTTTTTCTGCCACATTAAAAATAATATTGACAGAATTAAAATCATATAATCTATTGTAATACAAAAAAAATATTGCTATGTCTACAAGTTATTATTGATTTAAGTTAAACATTAATTGATGGAATTTTCGACTTCGTATTTTAATTCGTATTTAGTAAATTTTTATTAAAATTTAAGTTGTTTTTCAATACAGTTTTAGTTTTCAAGTGCTGCTGAATTAAGATAAAAGTATGGTAGCACTACTAAATATTAAAAACACAGCTGTTCAACCAAAATAAAGAAACTTGTAAAGTGTATTTATTTATAAAGTTTTCTCAAAGAAACCACTGATTGTTTTTTGCTTTGCCTGTCGTTTTTGTATTGTTGTGATATTCAGGCCACCCCTTAAAAAAGCAACGAAGACTATTTAAATATCAGTAAAAAGCACTAGAATACTCCATTTCGTGATTATGTACACTAAGCTAAAATATATTAAAATATACAGTCAAAAACTGCGCCTTAGTAAAAAAGGCAGTTATGTTTTAGGCTTTTCTTTACAAAAAAGTACCTGAGTTATTATTTAACAATAAACTTATGGAAGGAACACTTTAATCTTTTGTAATCTTTTAAGCATCTTTCCCTTCAACACTTGGGAGTTGAAAATGAGACGCCAATTTTTCATAACATCTGTTTAATGTAGTGTGGAAGAGAAACAATTTGAATCTCTTGGTTTGTGAAATTTACCATTTTCACTGTAAAACAAAGACATGCTTTGTAAAAATCCAAAAGTAAAATAGATTAAGCACTTGTATAAATTTACTTAGGTAAGTGAAACCATTTATAGGAACTGTAAAGTACCAGTGAACGAGCACACTTGTGTAAATAAAATCATTGAAAATGAATTTATAATTGAATTCCTAGCGAATTGAGAAAAGTAACTGTGTTTTTCTTTCATAACGGCTGCAGGGAATCTAACAGATGTCTTTTATTAACATACATACAGTAAGTCTCAAAATTATTTGCATATAAGAAAAATAAACTTTTTAGAAAAAACTTGATTGACCTCCATTTATTTTTTATATTAAACAGGAAGCTCTTTTTATTAACGTGTTAGGAGAAAGACAAAGAATTACAGCCATATTCATAAAAAGTTCTTATTTCAAGCTTATAGTATGTTATAACTATTAAACGCTTTTTGTCCTATAAACCTCTTATACAAATTTGTATTCATAAACGTACAATAACAGCTTTTTTACTATTAACTGTTTGCAGCGATTTTCTGTTTAAGTATGGCAACTTTCTTTATATTTGGCTGCCATTTTATTCACCCCTATTATAAATTGTTGTCACATCAAGTCGACGACTACATCACTTCGACGTTAAATTGGTATTTTATAAGAATGTTGTGTCGACGTCGACTAGTTATCGAAAATTTGACTGAAATAAAATTCCATCTCTAATTATTTTTTTTTTATTTATGTTATAGCTCACTTTTTAACGCTATTTATGCTATTTTCCGACATATTTTTTTTTTAACCGACTTAGCTATTTCAAATAAAGTGTAGATAGAGTTTGTTTAAATTTTTTCGCGAATTTTTGCCATGTTTTCGATAAAAGATATTTTTACTGTAAGTTTTCAGATTCTTTAAAGCTTTTACGTTTATTAATAAATATAAGACTTCTATCAAGCCGCTGTTAGCAAATTTTGCGAATTTCCGTTAATTTAGCAATTTTCACCGAATATTTGCCATTCCTTATAGTTTAAGGGACTTTTAATCAATTTTATGGCTTGTTGGAAATATTAAAAATTTTCGCGAATTTAAGCCATGTTCGCGATAGAAGCAATTTTTTCCTATAAGTTTTCTGATTCTTAACAGCTTTAACGATTTTTAATAAATATTAGTTAGACTTTGCTATCATGTCGCTGTTAGCAAATTTTTGCAAATAACCGCTAATTTTGCAATTTTTACCGAATTTTCACCATTCCTTATAGTTTTAGGGACTTTTAATCAATTTTATGGCTTTTTTATATATTGAAAATGTTAGCGAATTTTCGCTATTTTTGCAAACTTTTCCGAATTTCCGCAATTTTGGCTCTTTGAGTCAATCTTCTTATATTAAAAATTTTGGCGAGTTTTCGCTATTTTAGCAAACTTTTCCGAATTTTCGCAATTTTCGCGTTAAATTTACTAATAAAATTTGTGCCCATAACTTCTTTTAAATTTGCATATTTAATTTTAAACGTATTTAATAAATTTGTTTACATTTCATTTAAATTGTCTTTAACTTTCATTTGAGTCGTGGCAAAATTTCCTGTCGACTAAATCAGGGACAATTCTACTCGACGTCGACTTAAAAGCGCCTTAGCGCCGATTATTGTCAATAACGTCTCAGAAAATACCATTACTGTTCAGGTTCCGTCGTCTTGTGTCAACGTCGACTTTCATAATAGGGGTGATTGTTAGTGATGCACGAAACTTCTATTCGGTTTACATGATATTCTATATTTAATTTTTTTTTTTTAAATGTAGACCTTCAAAATTATTCTTATCAAATAAAACCACATATTATTTTAGTTTCTGAACAAAATGTTTCCGAATAGTATCATAAAAACTTTTGTTTGAACCTTTTTTAAATATTCGATAAGAAAGTAGTCGAATAAAAAGTTTGTTTACTTTTTATTAACATCACTATTTATGATTTGTTTATTTTATTTTTTTTTTTATATTTTTGAACAATAATTTGTTGTTTTAAACAAAAAAAAACAACTAGTTGGAAAAATTTAATAAATAATTAAAGAGAATATCTGCATTTGCCCCTGAACATATTCATTTAAATCAAATAATTTTTTTTTTAAATAATTATCAATATAACTTTAAATTGGCTGTCTAAAATAAAAAAAAATTAGTAAAATGTATTTAACATGTCCGTTGTAACAAATAAAACATTTTTGTCATTATTTTTCAACATATTTCACAAAAATAATATCATAAAGTGCAAACACCTTTTAAAATGTCATTTTATTTTTGGTTTAAAGAAGGGCAATTCCAACAATAAATTTTCTTACTTTATGAATGGTTTATTAAAGGTTCAATAGACTATTTTTCGTTTATGAATACAACTTTAGCAATTTTTGCTTAAAAACGGTCAATTAATCATCAATAAGTTTTTATGAATACGGCTGTTAAATTATAAAAAAAAAATTTAGAACATCTTAATTATTATACTCTTTATACGAGATTTTAGAATAATATAGTGCTTTTTTAAGGTCACAAAAGTATTTAGCTTTTAAAAAATATCTCGTATTTTTACCGTATAACAATGGATATGTCACAGTTAATACTTTGTGGTATATCCGTTGTTTTTAGAAACTGCAGCTAATCGTCGTGGTATAGATTCCACCAAATTTTGGCACTTTGTTGAGGTATTTTTCCACATTCTTGCACCAAAACTTGTTTCAACGTAGTTTTCGAAGATATGTGGCGTTGACGAACCTTTTCCTCCAAATACGCCTATACATTTTCTATTGGGTTCAAGCCCGGACTTTGAAAACGCGTTGGCAAATGTTTGGTGTTATAAAGAATCCACAGTTTAACATCTAAGGCTGTTTGTTTGGGATCATTTGCCTGTTGGAAATTAAAACCTCTTGCTGGAAGGTTTTCTTTAAGAATTGTCAGATACACATGTTTGTCCATAATTCCATCTATAAAGACTAGATTTTCAACTCCTGAGGCTGACATACAGCCCCAAACCATAATAGAACCTCATCCATGTTTTACTGTCGGCTTGATATTTTTAATATTAAAGGACTCATTCGGTTTATTTCCAACCATGCGTCGTCCATCAGACCCAAAAGTATTATATGTATTTGCTTTCATCGCTAAATATTACGGATTTCCAAAAGTCAAAACACGCTTAACAATATTTTCTATTGTTTGACGACACCTCTTAAATTTTTGCGATATAAAAAAACTGTTTTACCTTGGTCATAAAGGTGCAAGATGATTTTCCTCTCGGCAGAACTTAATTCCTTTCCTTTCGGCATTTTAATTAGATAAATAATAGCAAAATAACTTGAAAATATTATCTTATTCGAACGAAAATATGATTGAAGCGTATGTATAAACGAAGCAAGCCCATATAAAATGTAAAAATTTAAAACAATATTTGCAAGGATAAGTTGATTTTTTTAAAAAAGCAAAATACTTTTGTGAGTATTAATTATAAGGTCAAAATAGTTTTAATATCAGAAAAAGACCTTGAAATTACAAGTTTTTGTAGTTTTATTATCAAATTTACGTTGTAACACATACCAACTACGTAATAAATGGACTATTTTCTCAAAAATTAAACAACTTGTACTTCATTTTGAGGAATGTATTGCATCTTTATGGAGTAAAAAAATATGCAAAATAATTATGAGACTCACTGTACATATACAGTTTAATCCGTTTAGTGCAAGGAGTTGGCAAGATTACTAAGAAATTGAAAGAGACTGGAAGCCCTACAGATGCGGTCAGGCCTGTGCATCATCGCAATGGGCGCACTGTCGCAAATAACACTTCGATTCCACGGCTCAGAGCGCTATGGCTGTATGATAACCAACTTGTTGGCCTGCAATTAAATATTATGAACTGGACGAAATGTGGCTTCAACAACACGATGCCACAAGCCACGCAACACGATCGATTTTAGCTTAATTTCACGGGAAGTTTCAAGCACGCGTAATTTCACGTTTTGGCAAAGTCAATTGGCCACCAAGATTATGCGGTTTGACACCGTTAGACTTTTTTGTGGGACTGCGTCACAGACCGTGACTACCTGGATAATCCCCTAACCAACATTGGAACCATTGAAAAACAACACTCATCAAGTTATCGCCGATATAGCGCCCGAAATGTGCGAAAAAGTGGTGGAAACCTCCCTAAAAGGATCTGTAGCCAAACTAGAGGCGGTTATTATACGTCATGACAAGGCTCAAGCATTAAAATGAAATAGAAACTTCACCGAAATCATAGCTTTATGTGTGTTTTATTTAACTTTACTTTTGAAACCGAAAAATGGATAACCCGTTATTAATCTGGAGGTGTGAGCGAGAGCGATTTTTTCAGATTAACGCGTGAATTTCTTATGATCGTGATTACTTTAAATATTAAAGTAAAACATGCATGTGGTATTACAATTTTAAAATAACGCACAATTATTCGCGAAAGCATTTTTGTTAAACTTTTAAATTTATACAAATTTTGATGGATTCAAATTGAGAAAAGTTTCAACAATATAAAAGAAGTTAAGAGGGTTATTAAACGAATTTTCTGTGAACATTTGTTCCATTAATCTTTAACTGACCAGTATATAGACTTCTTCTTCTAAATGACTGAGATATGAACAAAAAACCAAAAAAACAATTTTGAAATTTTACCAAAAAAAAAATCAAAATTTTCATAAACTTTTAATTTTTAGCGCTCCAACCTTTATTAACTATGGAAACATTTTATATATCAAAAGAAATGTTTTTAACACTAAAATTTATTAAACTACAAGAATGCAAGAACTTTTAAAAGTTTCTGTTTCTAATGAAGGATGCAGAAGACTCAGCACAGCTCTTTTAAGCCAGGAGTACACGGAACGTGAAAAGCCTCATGCGCATGTAGTTACCCAGTAAAAAATGAATTCATACCTCAAATCGCTTCAAACCTGCTGATGGGATGCCTTTTTTTGTATGGGGTGTTCCCGGTTTGGAGTACTATTTTCTGCTGACAATAAGCGCTTCTTTAACATGCAAACACAGCACTAAAATATCAGCTTTTTATATATTTAATTCTATATCATTTACTACTCTATAAGAGCGCTTTTATTGAAGCGCTTGATTACACTACGTAACAATTTTTTGACCATATGCATTTGAAACGTAATCCTTATGTAAAATTTTCCGCTGAATCCGAATATGAAGTCAGAATTGTCTAAAGTAGAACAGTTTTTGAGAAATTCCAAAATAACCGTTATGTGTGTTTTTAAAAAAGATGATGTGACTGATATGCAAATATCCAAAAAATAAATTTTAGCCTATTTCAATACGAACATTTTGTGCCCAATAGGATCCAGATCGGTGCAAAAATGACAAAGTTACAGAAGATTTATTGAATTAACCCACAACAAATAAATATACAAAGCTTAATTTTTAGTAACAATAAATATTAAAAGTTGCTTGAAAGTTTTGAATTTCTATGTGGGTTAATTTACTAAATCTTCTGTAGCTTTGCCATTTTTGTACCAATCTATGTCTTGTTGGGCGCAAAATGTTCATATTAAAATAATATAACATCGCATGCAATAAAACATTAGGATTTTTAAATGATTGGTTAAAAAAAAATAACTTTAAAAGAGCAAAATTGAACAAAATCATAAAATTTTCAATGAAGCTTGAAATTTTGTCCCCTGTAACTCTGTAATTTCTTTACCAATCTTCACAAGCAATCCATGGTTATTTTATAAATTTTATAACCTTTTACTAAAAAGAAAGAAATACATAATTCGTTTAAAATTTTTTAAGATATTTGCATTTCAGTCACATCATCCTTTTTAAAAACACAAATAACGGTTATTTTGGAATATCTGAAAAACTGTTCTACTTTTGACAATTCTGAGTTCATATTCGGATTCAGCGGAAAATTTTACATAAAGAAGAGCTGTCAGATTCATTTGGTCACGACTTTGTTGAAATTTTGTCACGTAGTGTTATTCGCTTTTTATCTAAAGTGCTTCGAAAAACGAAAAAAAAATGTTTACTGGGTATGACGTAATTTTGACGTCGTCCAATTTACATCATTTAAAATGTTTAATAGTTTAAAAACAACCAGAACAATCACGAATAAAAATTCCGCGGAACATTTTTCTCTTCCGCCAATCCTACTATTACAAAAAAAATTCCTCATGAAATTTCTCATTTTTTTCCAAAAAAAAAAAAAAATCCCTTGCAAAACCGAAGGAAGGTAATAAAAAATTGTAAATAAGATTTCTTTGAGGGATGCTGAAAACCAGGGTTGTGAACTAATTCTAATTAAAAAGCGCCGCGCCGCAATCAAAAATCGCTAAATAAAATTCAAATAAAAAACTTTATTTATTTTCTATTTAATTTATTTATTGATTTGACTTAGACTTAAGCTACGGTCACACTTATTAAATATTTGATCAAATAAGCGTAACCCCTACTTTAGTTAATAGTTAGTGAGATTTAAAATGGTCTTAATATTACAAAATAAACTAATTATACTACTAGACATAGCAAAAAAACAGTTTTTTGTGAGATGTGGTATTTTAATCAAAATAAATATTGATATAAAGCGAAATGATTTTTTAGTTTGGTTGTTGGTCCCGTTTTTTTCGTCAAATATTTGATAAGTCTGACCGTAGCTTTAGAGTCTTATTTTGCAGTATGGAACTGAGAATGTGTAAAATTATAAATCATTAATTAATTAACAACTTAATAACTTATTACAATTTTATATATAAAGCAAAACTTATTAAAATCAAACAAAATTTAAATAATTTAATTATACATACATATGTACTTTAATCTCAAATAATTATGTTTCAAATTGTTGTGCTGAAAACAGTTTAAAAATATTTTCCTTAAATTTTCGTGCGTTACTTAAAAGTTGAAGGCTATGGGGTATAGAATTCCAGAAACATACTGAGAATATATAGGAATGCCACTCCGAAATTAAACTTTTGTATCCAAACGATCTAATTCTTTTTCCCCTGCTTGTATTTGAAATACAAAGTTTGCCGTACAGATGATCAGGTTTGTGGGTAAATATTATCTTATGTAAAAAAAAAAACTATGACTCTCATGTTCAGTAGATTATCTAAAGAAAGGCCATATAGCCGAGATGAAAACAAAGATATACTAGAACGCCTTTTAAGTCCATACACGTGACCAACGATGTTATTAAATGTAACTTTCAATTTTGCTTTACTAATTGTGTCACATTTAGCAAATAGCTCACAACCATATAGTCAAACGGGCATCAGAAAAATTGTTGTTTTATGGGCTAGACTAATATTTCGACCGAAATAAGGCATTTATGCGACATACATTTTATCATAACTTGAGAACGATTTGCGCGACTTTGATCTTTTAAAAATGAATTTTTTCAAAATTATTTTTGAATTAGTAATCCTGCATAAGGCCATCAAATAATTGTCTTTCTAAGTGGAAAAATTTTTGCTAATAATATTCTTAACAGTAATTGATCACTCAAAAAAAAAGTAAGTAAGTATGAGTACAAAACCAAAAATAAAGTACACATGAGGAATAAAATCATACTTCGAAGTTGTGCCGGAAAAGTCTGTTGATTGTTACCGATAAGCCTGTCACAAAAGAAATTTTAAATACAAAACTTGCAAAACCACTTTATTTTTTTAAAATTTTTTTAATTTGGATTAAATTCATTTTTTTTAACTTTCACAGCCACAACAAATAAAATTCAATGCAAATAAGCAAAACAACTTTGGTGATGCAACTTATTGATATTTTTGTTCCCGCGGAATTTATAATTGGAGGACTTTTTTCTCGAGAAAAGTATTTTCCGCAATTTGAAGATTTAGCCATGTTGGCATTAACACTGTTTTGTGTACCAACAAGTAATACTTGTCTTGAATGGGTTTTTTTTCGCAAGTAAACCTAATTAAAACCATTATTCAAATAAATACTCATCTTAAAGAAATTTAACTTAAGGCGACACGATTAAACCATCTCCAGAAATGAAAAACCTGTTTAATTCAAGAAATATGTACAAAAAATTTAGCAGTATCATAAATTTGATTGTTTATTTTTTTACTTTTTTTAATCCAATTAACATTTCCCATTTGATGTAAAATTCTAATGTCAAATAAAACAAAATGTACAAATGTAATGCAATACAAATAAAATATTTTATGACAAAATTTAAGAGTATTTCGTATGGGTTTCTGGGGATGGAAAAATAACTTATTGCAGATTTTTGGGAATAAAAATTTACATTCATAGCTCATCAAATAGAAAAAAAAAATTCCAAACTGTAAAATTCCTTCCTCAGTGAAAATAATTTAATGAAAATTAAATTTGATGAATTCAAGACTAATTAAAGAATATCAAAAATAAATATAAATTTGTATAATTTATTACCGATTTCACCAATTTGTTTAAATATCAATTTATGTTTAAAATTCGTTTTTCATGTCAAATTAAAATAAAATTATATGGAAAACTATATTTTAATTTGAATTGATATTTAAATACAGTACTTCTCGCTTATAGTCCACTAGTATAGCTGCACAACTTTTGTGAGCTATAAGAGAATTTGGACTATAAATGTTTATTTTTATAGGCCATTTTATGGATAATAAGTGAATCCTTGTATAATCCTATTTGAACTGTTTCTGCACACAGCTACAGTTTGACATCACTTATTGCTTGAAAAAAAATTAAACGATAATAATATACATAGGATTTTTTTAATTTTAATATGAACAAATTTTTATATTTTTAAACACTGTGCTGCCCATGTTCTGTAAATCCCGCGTCGAGAAACTTTTCGATTGAAACGTGAGAAATGAAACAAAAATGCCATAAATTAAAACAAACTACCGGTTTTCTTACTTAACTGCGTCTGTAACAATTTTGGCGAGTATTCGCTGTCACGTAAAGAAATTACTCGCCAATTTGCAGAAAAAGTGTGTCTGTAAAATTTTTGTGAGAAAGTTCCCGCTTTGAACTGTCAAATAAACTAACGAATAAAAATGGGGTGAGAAAAAATTTCGACAATAAAATATATATTAAAAATGCAAAATACACTGAATAATAACACGGAAGAGATACGTATTTTGTTATTTTATGTGCATTGCATTGTTCAATTATGTTGCTTTTAACATTTTTTAAAAATATACGAAAGTTTTCAAAGCCATTTTGTAAGCAACAAACATTTAAGTCGCACTTTATATTTTTTTGGTATAGCCGACGGTTGTATTTTCGCCTCCGTCGTTTGTTTAAATTTTAGTAAATTTTGATCGCCGTCAACGATATGTGCATGTATGGGCAAATGCAAAATGAAAATGCAAAAAGAGCGAACGATGTGTATACATACACAAAAAAACAAAGAGCAAAGAGCATAAAACCCACAAATGCAAACGTAAACAAACCAATACAATGCCACACATTCAAAGCTTTCAATGTAGTGGTGCCCATACCTGAATGTAGTGGTGCCCATACCTGGATATGTGTGACTGGCGTTCTCAACGTCTGCAATTTCACATCGGCTTCGAGTGTTATATTATGGCATTCATAACGTTACGAAGTAATATCTTTTGATAGTTTTCGACACGAGTTGCAGACACTCTTTTTCCTCACTCTTTTGAGAAACGAGGGAAATTTTTGTTTCACATCTTTTCGACTCGAGAAGTTCTCACCAAAGTTACAGAACATGGGTACAGATTATGAAATTCTAGACATGCTATTTTTGTATTTTTATCTTGTCTTTCCTCTTCTCATTTTTATATTTCATACAAAATACAAATTCACCTACAGCCAACTTCAAGTTGAAAAGTGTGAGAATTACAAAACGAAACAGAATTGCAGAGTACATGAAACTGAGTACTCCTCCCCAATCTTCTCTCTCAACAATAAACGCAAGAATTGCTGCAACTAAAATTGAAAGTCTGGATGATGACTATGCATAATGACTAGGGCAACCAAAAAAGGCATAAAAAACAGTTTTAAGCTCTTAAAAAAAGTGTTTAAAAACATGAAAATAAGCTGTTAAAATTAAAAAAAAAGCAATTTAAGCTTGTCTATTTTCCTCCTAATTCGTTTAATAAGTTGTTGTAGTAAATAATAAGTTGATGCAA
This sequence comes from Pollenia griseotomentosa, assembly GCA_963931875.1. Lineage (NCBI taxonomy): Eukaryota > Metazoa > Arthropoda > Insecta > Diptera > Polleniidae > Pollenia > Pollenia griseotomentosa. The sequence continues at coordinate 187,702,719 of OZ007562.1, read as the reverse complement.
TAAATTGTTTGAAAGAAAACTATGTCTGTTTGGAGTATATTTTATACGATTGGTCTCATAATTCCGCTTGCCTCCCAAAATATCCCCAATATCTTTTAATACCGAAAATCCATCATTTTCTATTGCAAGTGATTTAAATTTTGTATAAACTTTGTCTCCTATATCCCCTGGAACACGGGACATTTTTCTTACGGTCCATAACGATGTTCACTTAGAAAACTAATGAAAGATTTTTTGTTTCCAATTTTGTTACAACTTCGTGTAAATTTGCAGAAATTTACAATATTTGATATATAGAGAAATTATTAATAGCTAAAACTATATTAAAAAAGCAAAAAATAAGACGTTACTATACCAAAAACAGAGTAACAGACGTTACTTTATACAAAAACTATACTTAAAAAGAAATAAGACGTTACAAAGTATGATGGTAAAAGACGTTACAGACTGAGGAATTTGATCGTAAGAATACAGCTATGGAATTTTCGAGAGAAAAGAACTTTAACAAGCAAATAATAAAATAAGTTGATAAAAAGGCTTAATACTAAATTATACACAACACTATAAAAAGTACGTTACAGTACCGCTAAGACGGAGTTGCACAAAAAAATCAAGTAAGAAAGTATAGTCGGTCAAGCCCGACCGTATGATACCCAACACCACAGTATTTAACAACAAGTTTCGAGAGTGTTTGGCTATATGAATAGGGATCTATCTATGTTTTAAATTTCATAAAAATCGGTTAAATAGTTACAGATGGGCAGAAATTGACTCTATCTCCCTCGTGGTCCTATTTTTTAAAAAATGCATACACGTGTCCATATAAATATGGATCTATCTCCATATGTCTTAAATTGCATTAAAATTGGTTTTATAGTGGGCACAAAGACCCTCTTCCGGTAAGCAGCTTGTTAGGGGGCTATATTATATTATGGACCGATTCGCCCTTGTGCCAATTAGAACCCACGTACCAAATTTCATTAATTTATCTTTAAAATTGCGACCTGTTCTTTGCGCACGAGGTTACATGGACGGCCAGCCAGCCGGACGGACATCGTTAGATAGACTCAGAAAGTGATTTGATTTGAGTTGATCGGTATACTTTAGGACCAATTATTTTAGGTGTTTCTCACATCAGCACAAATGCATAATACCCTCTCGACTCTTTAGTGTGGCTATAATAACATACAGAGATAATAAAGGTTTTTGGGCTGATATTGTTCAAGGAAAGCACAAAATAACTATTACCATAACGTTGAACAATTTTTTTAACCAGAGTTGTTACAGCACAGAAATGGTTGATTTTTTAGTATTTATAAAAAAGTTGCACATAAAAAAAATAATAATAACGATTTTTGCAAAATTTTATTAAACAATTTTTTTTTCGTAAGAAAAAAATGAAAAATTATCTTAAAATGGCAAAATAAGTAAAAAAAGGCGGAATCGCAAAAATAACTAAACAAAAGCCGATATTGCCAAAATAAGCAAAAAAAAAAAAAGCCCTAACAAATATAGCTCATTTTCATTGTTTTTTTATGATCCAAATTTGTGTTCAATCCAAATTTTTTCATCTTGTAAACAAAAAAATAAGCATTTGCTTTTTTTTGGTTGCCCTAATAATGACAAATAAAATAAAACAAAGTTGTAAAACAGGGCAGTATGAACACCTTAAGTAGAAGTAAGGGTAATATATGCAACATGTTTTGCATGATTTTTATCAACTTATTCACAAAAGAACTTGAACATTTGTCCCACAGTTGTGTTCAAACGATCATAAAAATCTAGAACACGTAACATATATGCAACATATTTCTCAGAAAAGAAATCGCGATTAATCTGGTGAATTTGGAGAAAAATTAAATAATTTTTAATAAGATTTCTCTATACATATAGTGCTAAATTCCCAATATATATTTTTGATAAATACACTGAAATTTATTATTGAGGGAAAAACTAGTTCCTACTTATGAGCATTTCACTGGTTTCTTAGACCGGATCATCAGTAAACCTTTTTCTAAAGTCTTTAGAAAAGTAATTTAAATTTTTGGGAATTTTTGTCTTTAGAAAAGCCCAAAATAGTAGGCAAGTAAAACCGTTAAGCGAATGAGAATTACAAACATTCAAGTTTTACCTGCAACGATATCAAAGCTTAAACAAAACAACAACAATAAACAGTCAGCTTAGCTTTTCTTACATTCCTGACTTAGGTTAGGTTAGGTTAAATGGGCAGCCGTCACGACGACGACTCACTTGGGTCCTTATAGCGGTTCCTTTGTGATACCCCTAGCCAGTGACAGGAGTCAGCCAGTACCCACCAGACTATTCCCCAGAGGTCACAGCAGCCTCGAACCACCCCGACTCCCTGCAGAACAGGGAGATCGATTTCAGTCCCACATTGGACAAATCGTCCAGACATGGCAATTCTGGTCTCCCAAAATGCCTAAACCTAATGCTCCCCAGACCGGGGCATTGGCAAAGAAAGTGAAACACCGTCTCCTCCTCCTCATCATCATGACAACTCCTACAGTAGTCATTGTACGCAAGACCCATCCTCCTAGCATGAGTCCCTATCACCCAGTGACCCGTAATGACCGATATCACCGTTCTCATCCGGTCCCTACCGAGACCGAGTAGTACACGCGTTCCCAACGCGTCATAGCTAGGCCATAGAGCCCTGGCCATCAAGCAGGTATGCTCCCCCTGCCATCTGCCCTGAGCCCTTATGTACGACTCCCTTCTGATGAGAGTCCTGCAGCGGGCCATTGAAGTGCCAATCAGGCCGTCGACGAACATGTCGTCCAAGAGACAGCCCCGTTTGGCTAGACCGTCCGCAATTTGGTTACCCAGGCATCCACTGTGCCCTGGTACCCATGTCAGCGTTACACTGGAATGTTTCGCGATCTCATTTAGAGACATCCGGCATTCCACCGCTAACAAAGATGTCGTAAAGACACCAGCCAGAGTTGCAATGGCAGCCTTGCTGCCGTAAATATACATATATCCCTCGATATACGATAGTACCTCAGCCAGTTTGCCGCCCGCTTTATGGCAGAGATTTCCGCCTGCAGCACACTACTGCCATCTGGCAGCCTAAAAGAGACCCTAATTACCCACTCCCCGATGAAGAAACCTCCACCCACTCTATCGCCCATTCTGGTACCATCGGTGTAGACCCGTAAGAACAGTTCTAGAGATCTCGTATTATCGAGCAGCTCATCGTCATTACCATGATGAACTGTGAACAGAGCACCGAAAAAGGGTTCCGGAGTGCAATAGTCCAGCCCCGCCAGGTCATATGATGCACCAAGCATGACCCTGGCATGACCATAGTTCCGCGTAGACCATAGGCCCACCGCCCCGAGTCTAATAGCGGCAGTAAGGCTTGTTGTTCGGCCATGATGTCAACCTGACTTCAATTGGTTGGTTTTTTTCCGACTCGAATTGTAGTACTAATTAAGTAAAAAAGAAAAAAAAACAAAATTGGGAATTTAGTAGGTACGTTACAGAGAAATCTTATTAATAATGGATTTTGCATTCCCAAAATTAACTTTGACTTTATTATTTTTTTGTCAATGTTTGTCTTGAAACCTTTATTAAATCGATTTTTAATTTAAAGTTTCGAAAAATTTGTTGTGAAAAAAAAAATTAATTTTGTTTAGAAGTTCATTTTGGAAAATTTTTTATTTATTAAAAAAGCAAAAAAAATTTAATTCTTATAAAAAATATTTAATATTTCAAAACTTATTTTCAAAAAGTAAATTATTTCATTATTTACAACTTATTTTTACTTACGAAAGGAGGTATTTTAATCAATATATGTATGTACCTAAATTAGATTTTTAAATTTTCATTTTAGAAATTTATTATTTATCTTACTTAAGTACTTTAAAAGAAAAGAAACTTAAAATTTACAAATGCTAAAAAAATATTCGTCAATGTATTTGAAAATATTTAAGTTACATATCGCCCTTGATCATAAAGAGTGTGTTAAATCAAAATTTAAGAAATTTTAAGGAGAAGCAAAACTATTTTTAATTTAATATTAAAGGTTTATGAAAAAGAAGTAGCACAATTTTTTATCTAAAGGAAATGCGAAAAATTTTGATTTAATACCCTCTTAATGATCAAGTGCGCTATGTACCTATTTAAGTATGTATTCTTTTTCTCTTACATTGTCATTTAAGTTTGTTAAAGACTTACAGGCCTAAAGACGAAAAAAATGCACTTTGAAAATTAACAGGGAGTTAAATAAATAGTTCTTCAAAAAGTTGGTAGTAAGTAAGTAAAAAGTATTAACTAGGGTTTGCAATACTGGCATTAGGAAAACTGAAACCATTGAAATACAAGGGTTATTTTTTTAAATGTTAACGTTCGAAATCGATGAACAGGCTGTAATTGATGTCCATAAAATCACCAAGGGTTTTCATGATATCGCTTAAAATTGCTATTTGTGCAAATGCCCCTTTTTGATTGATTTTTTTGTAATTTTAAACAAAAAATGTCATTTGTAAGTAGCGCCAATTAAAAAAGTGAAATTTGTTTATAAAACTGCCTTAAGAGAGCCAAATGACCAATTTGCTTAGATTATTCTAAGAATTTGTAGTTTGTGATTTGTTAGCACTGGAATTTTTCGTTGGATCTACAGTAATATCCCTGTGCACTTGCATACATTTCGGAGGAACCCATGGAAGATGTTGAAAATGTGAAACATGCATTCACAATTGAAACATCTTACATCTACTATAAATCAAAAATGTCACCATTTCTAAAAAAAAAAATTGTGCTAAAAAAGGTCAACAGGAGGAAGAAGGACGAAAAAGAAAAAACAAAAAATGTACTTTGGACTTCAAGAAAAATTCTTGACAAAAGTACGAAAAAACAGAAGTAAGGAAAAAACATGTAAAATCCATTAAAATGGATAATCATTCAAAAAAGCAAATTTCGATCTACCAAAGGTTAAAATGCAATTTGGTGTTTGACTATTGACGTCAGCAGTCGTCGATGGCTGCGAGTGTAAAACGGCAAATCCATCTGAGGAGATCGAGTGGTTGCGATCGAAATATGTCATGGTAACCTGCCGGTCGCGGTTCGGATCCCGGCCACGGTCAAGAATGAAAGATTATCAATAACAATTTTAATTAATTTTCATGTTGTAAAATTCCTTTCTTCATAAAAATAATTTAATGAAAATTAAATTTAATGAACTTAAGCCTAATTAAAAATATTAAAAATTTGGATTAAAAACCACGGATAGTTCAACAAAATAACCACAATACTAATTAAAAAAAAAAATTATTTAAATACTTTTTTTCTACAAAGTGCCAAAATTTTTAAACAAAAAACCAAAATGTATTTGGAATTCATTTTGTTTAATAAAATAAAAAAGGCTTTCAAAAAGCCACAATAATCATAGAATTTTTTGTCACCATTTCTAGTGATGACTCTAAAATAATCGGAAGATGTAGAATGGAATACATTTCACAATCTTGTGCAAATAGTCTTGTATCGTAGCATTTGCAAAATGGTACAGTATATTTTTGATCCACACCAACAAAATATACAACAATGCACTTGCTACTCTTTTGCAAATTTGCAATGCTTAAAACCAATAGGTAACACAAGGCAATAAAATCGAAAAAAATTTTAAGGCTTGAATAACCACTATATTTTTTTGGTCAACTAACTGCAAAAATCATAATTTTTTAAAATTCTATGGTTTTTTTTAAAATTATTTTTCTAAAATTTGAGATTTTTGAAGAGGCTTTTCCATACATCTTATCGTTACTTTGGAAAGACGTACCCGATTTTGTTATGCAATCCGTCAAAACATTGTAAATTATGCCAGATCTGAGTTTCTCTAATGTCATTTTTTAATTTAGCCATTATTTTTTGGAGTTATTGAGGCGGAAGCGGAAGTGTTTTTTTATACAATTTTTGAATTTAAAGAATTCATAAAAAAATGAAATCAACAAATACTTACCAGTTTTAGTACTTAAGCTCAAAGCTGCATGTATTTAGGCTTGCCATTTCTATTTTGAGAAAAAGAGGACGCCAGCATAAAAAATGTAGGACATTTGTTCGAAAAAAGAGGACACTTTCTAAACAACCTAACATTAATAAAATTAACGACGGCATAAAAATTAACAACCAAAATTGGGTTGTACAAAAAAACTTAATTTGGGTAATTCCATCTCAAGTCGACCAAGAGTGGGACTCGACCCCTTTCGATTTGAATGCAATTTGGCGAGAGGGTTTATTTAATCCCATAAAGAACATATATCAACGAAAAACCATTTTTTAAATTTTTTCAAAAGTGATGTCATATTCAAATTGTCATAACTTCGCCGAATAAGCCGAATGTGTTGAGTTTATTCTTTTAATATCTCGAAAACTACTTTACATACGAAGATGATTTTTTATTTTTTTTTTTATTTCCAAAAATAATCGTAAAATAAAATTTTAATATAATCATTTGAGCAATAAGTATTTATTTGAACAAAAGTAACGACATTGATAAGGTTGCTGTTGCTTGTTTGTTGCATTTTTTGGGAGCTCCATTTTGGGCACATTCAAAGAAAAGTACTCTTTTTGTCACGTTACGTCCCCAAAAATTAAATCATACCTATCATAAAAAAAACCCGAGCACCTAAATCTTTTTTTTTAATGAATTTTGTGAACTGTGATTTAAAGTTTAAATGCAGGAACAAATTTTCAATGAAGGTGTAAAAAGCCGGACAACCCCGGACACTTGATGAAAAAGAAGTAGGACTGCCCCGGATAACCAAAAAAAGAGACCGGTGTCCGAGGAAAAGAGGACGGATGGCAACCCAACATGTATTAGAAGTAAAATAAATTTTATTCCATGAAAATCCATGGACAAATTCCTGCTTTATTTCCGATAAACTGAAAGTTACTAGTTTTGACCTTTTTTATCGCAAATTTGTGTAGATCTAAAACTCACAAAGTTTTACCTTTTTATTACACAATATTTTTTTAATCCTTTACCTTAATTATTTTTTCATAAAGCTGCATATAATAGAAATAAAATACATTTTGTTTCATGAAAATCCTTGAATAAATTCGGTTTTTATTCCCGATAAACTGAAAGTACCTAGTTTTGACATATTTTATCTTTGCGACATGTTGCTCGTCACAAATTTGCACAGATTGCGAGATTTTTAGGCGATATCATGAAAATCCCTTACTGTTAAATCGTGTGTGGAAAATGCTTAAAAAAAGTTTTCCCATTATCCTAATAATCGTACTTATTAAGAAGTAATATTATCTGCACAATTGTAAAGAGTAAAGCGCTAAGATTATAATAATTCAATTAACAGTCATTAAGCTGCATGGGAACTTTAAATGATAAAACAAAATAGAAATATTTTTGGAATGAAATTTTTTATCATTATCCGGTAGATCATTTTATGGCATTTATTTTTTTAATATGATTTCCGGCATATGTTTGCCGCGGCTACGAGTTTTATAGTCCATTCGATCAGTCCAATTTTTGACTACTTTTTCCAATAAATCTGACGTCAATGGTAGCTTGAATATACAGAAAACATAGCCCTTATAAAAAATAATCCAGAGTCGTTAAGTCGCACGAATCGAACGAAGTTGTCACCAAATTAATTTTGTAATAATTTTTTTTTTTTTTTTAGTTCCCTTAGCTAATCCCTGCGAAGCTCTACGCTAGTCTGTCTCTGGCGGAAATCGAACCCGCAAGCACGGCGTTGATAGACTAGCTCACTACCAGCTATCCTACCGGCGCACTCGAAATCGCGCTGTATGGCGAAATACTTGGTATTGAGCTCATTTGCTGCAAGACCGGCATAACTCAAAAAAATCCATTTCGAGATGAACGCATTTAAAGTTTTTGATTTGCTCTAACTAGGTACATAGAAAAAAAGAAGACACATTCTCTTCAAACTGGGAAAGTATAGAAGATATAAAGATGAATTTAATACACAATATAAAGAAAACCAAAGCGAACAATTCTGCATCTCTAACTCCAAAATTTAATTGTTTGAGTTATGCCGGTCTTGCAGCAAATGAGCGATATGTCAAAACAGTTTGACATTCTCAGCTGCCAAACCATAGTTATCGATATCGAAAGTTCTCATTCAGCTAAAAAAAACTCCGGATACTTCCAGGATATGGCTGCATATGTACCGATTTTTCAATACCGAACCGATATTGCAAACCCTAGCATTAACAGAAAGCTTTCATGTGAAAAAGAATATTCATGTTTAACGTTTGTTTATTGTACGAGGCTACGCCAAGAAATACATTAAAACAACACTTTATAGCAGATAGATAAACAAAGGAATAAATCAAGAAAAATTTTATCACAACTGTCTTAGATAATTATTTTATTATTAAGTTATTCACTCTCTGTAATTCCTATGGAAACAAATCTTTTGTTTTAAAAATGGATAGGTATTATGATGGTTCAGTTACATACAAATATCCCCTGCAAGATAATTTAACCAATAACATATTTCATAGGTATTAACTTTATTTTTATTAACAAAAAAAATTTTGCTAAGAAAAAATAAAGTTTTCGAAAAAGTTTTTATTTTGCTTCAAATAAATCTAACAACTTTCAAGTCTGTCGCCTAATATTTTATTTTTGTGATGTTCGAGTATTTTGTTTTAGTTAAGTGTTTTTCATCTTTGAGCTAAAGTGTTTATTCACATGCACACCCAAAAAGCACAAACACACAAATTTTTTTATTTAACCGAATTCACAGTGACAACATCTTGGCACATGTTGTTGACAAATAAACAACATCAAAAAAACCAGAATTGTCGAAAAATAACCTTGTAATTTTATATTTTGCTTAATTCTAGCTTAATAGTCCGTTATTTTGTTTTGTAAATGCGTGAGTTTATTTACGTTGAAAGGCTTTTAGGAAAATTCGTTCAACAAATGTTTTGTTATGAAAACAACCCGCCAACATGTTGGTTGGTAGTGGCAGCAACAACACCAGGCATGGATTATTCAGTACTATTGTTCTTTTTTAGGACTTTTTAAGATAGAAAAAACTGCATTATCCCCACGACTTAAAGAGACCTTCTCGTAATGGCACATCAACAAGCATTTCTTAAACAAAAAGGAATTGGATGAAATATTTTAAAACTAATTTTTTTTTTAATTTCTAGTTGACACTAAGCCGTAAGATTTAGGCCCGTTTTCAGAACTTACCGATAGCTAAAGGTAGGATTTTATCGGCCGTATAAAAAGTGTTCCATTATTACAACTTTACTTTAACCTACCAGGTAGAATGAACCTTAATTTACTTTATCGCTCACTTCAGGTTAAAGTAAAGTTTTAATAAAGGAACACTTTTTTTAAGACCGTTTAAAGTCTACTTTATGCTATCGGTAAGTTGTGAAAACGGGCCTTAAACAGTTACTATAGTCAATATGGGGATAGCATTAGAGCGCGACTTATAAGCGGACAATTTACTAAGGATTTTGGCTTATGTCACAGTGGCTGCTACAAGCGATGCGATGTGATACTATGGCTTTTTAATTCGCTACAAACTTGGGGGCTCCTCTCCATTGCGATGCGAAAGAAAATGGTAGCAAACTTTCTAATTGGTACTCTTTGATGCGTTTGCGGATTTGTCTTTCGCATCTTTTTATTTTTTATTTTCGAAAATCATAACTAGGTTTTATTTTATTTCCATTTTCCAATTTAAATTTTTTTTTTTTTTTTTTGTATATTTTTGCACTTCACAACAGCGAATCTGCCCCATCTTTAATTTTTATTGCCAGCTTCATTTTCAAAAAATTTTACGAAAATGATAGAGTACCAAATTGGGATAAAGCTTTCGTTTTGAAATTGAATTAAGATTGTATTTCCTTATGTAATCACACAAAACATGCCAAAGCAAAGCCATAAGAAAGTTCAACCAAAAGTGACATGTTTTCTAGCAAGTTATAGCATCATCACTCTTTTTATTTGTGATTGTGATTATGTTAATGTAATTTTTATGTGTGTGTGTGTATTTTAATCAAGCAGGGTTTAGGAAATAAAATGGTAGTAGTTCTGGCATCGTGTAGCACTGTTGTAGCAAAAATGTTATATCATCTCGCATCACTTGTAGCGTATGTTGTAGCAGCGAATGAAGAAAAGGTTTTGCTGAGTTCATTATCGTAAGAGCGTTTCGTCAAATATTTGCCAAATGTGGCCGTAGCTTAAGAGTCGGGCTTGTTAGGTATAAACATATGTACTTTGAACAAGAATTTCCTATTACAGGTGGTCAATGCTGAGTAATTTATCCTTTGACTCTGGTGGGAAGAACAATGGTAGTTGTATGCCACCCAGCACTTTTAAGGTCGCGCGAAGAGACTGAAAGGGAGCTATAATTGGGGGAGCTATCTAGTAAAAACTTCGCCTACAAAATAATGTGTTGAGTAATCAGAAAAACATAAGAGCACTACTTACAATTCTACTGAAAGAACTAATGAATTTTACATGGGATGTCCCAAAATGAACGCATTCAAAAGTAAGTAATTTTTTTACCGACATACATTCAGAAAAAGTAATTGTAGAAGTTGTTATAGATGTAGTTATAGAAGAAAGCTACTAAATAATGAGTTAAAGAAGCTATTCATTTTGAAAAAGTAAGCGAAGTTTTTACTGGGTAAATAATTACAATGATAAAAAGCTTGAAGTAGTCATAAATATTATAAAATTAGCATTTATTTTCCGAAAGAAAGGTTTGTTCATGTTTCGAAAAAAAAATAAACATATTACAACGGAAGACGGCGACGACAATAGTTGTCATTGTTTGTTTACATTTTTATTAATTTATTTGTGCATACATGTTTATCATGTGTTTTGTTTACAATAAATGTCAACATCGCCAGTTATTCAAAAACTATGGCAACACCTGAAAGAGAATGAGTATCATAAATTGAGAGAGAGAGAAAAAATCCGCAATGAAAATCAAATAGATTTTAATTTTATGCCGTTCCGCACTGCGGTTTTTACTTTAAAATCGTATGAAAAACCGCACCGCAATAAATAATCATTACATTGTGTTCAGACTCTTACCTAGCATTTACACATGCCACTGCCATTTCGAAAAACTCAATACATTCACGTTTTTTTTTTACTAAAACACTCACATTTTTCGCAATGGCAGCTCCAGTGGCAGCAAAAATTGCATGCGAGTGGAAATTTGGCACTTGCCTGCCATTGAATGACAAAACGATGAACAATGTCACCCTGTTAAAAATGTAATGCAAATTTACTGGATTATGGTCAAATTGTAATTAAAGTTTTAACATGATAAATGTGTTATTATGATTAATTTTTTGAAACGCGCATTAATTAAAGCATGTTTGTTAATTAAAGAGCATTAATATTGTTAAAATAATGCTTATATAATTAAATGTAAACCATTTCCCCAGGAATGTGCCTATATGATTAACTAGGTAACTGTATTTTGTTTGTAGGTATTTTTTTTTAATTTGAGAATTAAACATTTTATCTCAAGTTGACGCTTCAAGCGACAAAATGAGCTCGCAGTGGCATGTGTAAACTCAAAAGTCAATGGCATAAGATTCTACTATTTCGAACAAATTTTCTTTGATAATATGTATACAGTAGTGGCATGCCACTACTTGCATGTCTAAAGCAAGCTTAAGTAAATAGTTACACAAAATGAAGTACTTTTTATCTCAAAAATAATCTATTGGAAGAACTTGACTCAGTGATGGAAAATTCAATACTATTATACTATTTTCAGTGCTTTTTTATTTCGAAAATACCACGGTAACCTGATTCTGGTTTAGTGCTCTTTTCTTATTATGCTGCCTTGCTTAGAAATCGAACCTGAAATAATATTGCTGGCAACAGCAATAGAATAGAGCCATTATTATTGTAAAATGAATAACCTTTTTAGTTTTATGTATTTTTGTTTCTATTTAAACTTATTTTGTAAAAAAAAATATGTTGTATGAAAAGTACCAAAATGTTGGAAAAGTACTCTTTTGCTTGGTGATATGTACCATCCAAATTCTCTAATTTTCCATCACTAGATTGACTACAATTTCAAAACCTAAATTGTCCATTCCTGGTTCACACTATTGTATTTAACAATTTGTTTGCAACGAACTTGTTTGAAGCGAACTATCCAGCATGTATGTATGTTTGGTATTACTATTATTTAACCCACGAATAAGCATTGCGTACACTGTTGACTAATGTTTTTAATTAAATTTTATTTTAAAAAGTAAAACTGATCTTCGTAATTAAAAAGTTCTTAAAAAATTCTACATTTTTTCTTATTTTTTTTAAATGTGAAATATTTTGAGCTTATTACTTTAACGCAAAACAATCAAAATTCTGGGGGTTGGTACGGGTATGACTGTATTTTTCAGCACGCTTTGATCTTTTATAAAGAAATGTCTGCAGGTAAGTGCGTTTCTTTTCTTTTTATCCGTAATTTGTTTTTAATAAAATTTGTATTGTTTTGAAGAATATGTAAAAGTTGAAACAGATTGCTGCGTGTGGCCATTTGAGCAATTTTTAAAGTGAAGTAGCCTGAAGTTGATTAGCATATGTTTAAACGTGTGAAGCCTAACTTTCAAAAAAGCGCCAATAATAATCAAAAATTTGTGCAATTAACAGGTCCGTTTAGTTAGTTTACCCTGTTAATTTTGTTTGTCAGCAAAGTGATCGTACGATAAATTTCAAAATCTTCAAAATTAAAAGTGTTTTAAGAAAATTCCCTGTGTACAAACAATATAAGATATTTAAAATTGAAAATTTAAAAAGCCAGTGTTTATAATTCTTAATTGCTTTAAAGTTTTATTTGTTTATTATTTTGAGCTTTTCTGAAATATTTGGAAAAAGGTTTCCTGATGATCTGGCCTAAGTAGCCAGTGAAATGCGCATGGAAACTATCTTTCCCTCAACAATAAATTTCAGCGTTTTTATCAAAAATAAAAATTGGGAATTTAGCACATCATAGAGAAATCTGATTAATTAAAAATGTTTTTAAAAATATTTTATATTTTAAAAATACTTGAGAGCAATGGATTTTGCCGCGCGGTCATAATGCTGGAAAATTTTTAAATCTATACAACTAATGCAGTAGAACAACGCTAAAAACTGCTTCAATTTCTTAAAAATAAACATTCATTTATTTAAAGTTATTAATTATTGATTAAAATTTTCTATTTTTAAACACTGATTCAAATTAATCACTTTAGAAATTGTTATAAAAATAAACATTTTAAAATCTACCGTAAGGTTGAAATTGTTGTCAAATCGTATTTTATTTCAATTTTTTTTATAATAAAAATACATTCGAACATTAATCACTAATCCCATAAAATAAATGAGAGAACGAAACAAAAAATGTGTTATAACCACAGGTAGAATGGGTAAATATAATTTTATCATTTCATTTGTAACTTCTACAATACTGACTTATCCCAAAAAAATATATGCATAAGTTCTTGTTAGTATCGAAGACCCCAGTCTGCCTTTCCGTGTGTTGGTTGAAATGGAATTTCGAAGACGAAACAAAAGTTCGAAAAAGTTTTATTTTCGAACTCAGCCAGATCACTCCTCAAATATATAAGCAAAAATTTTTAGCGATTAAACTAAAGTTTTAAAAATTTCTTCTAACTTTGAACTTTATTTTCACTTTGAAAAAAGCTTTATTTTTGGTAACAAAACTACAAAATTAATTAATTTAATAATTTTTTCTTTATTTAATTTTTATGTTTATTTTTTAAGACATGTGAATCCAGTATTGCCGTATTTCCGATATCATAAAATTACTGAGAAAATATTTGGATTAACAATTTCTTTTTTTTTTAAATTTGTATTTGTTATTTTTTATAAATACACAAAAAATCTGCTTTTATAACTTTTTCACAACTTTTATTTTACTAACCATACGTTTTCACATGCAAGCAATTACTTGCAAGTAGTGCATACGAATAATCAAGCAAAAATCGAGGAAACAGCCGATTGGCTGAAAGTACAAAAATTGTGTGAATGTTAGTGAAAAAGTGTGAGTGTATAATAAATTGATACAAAAGTCATCCATGGTAACACTGTTTCTTTATTTGTCATTTTACTTGCTGCAAGTGTCGAAAATTTACTTTCAAGCTAATTTTCTTGCAAGTTGAGCTGCAAGTACGAAAAATGTGATGGTGCTAGCGAAATCGTTTGAGTGTAAGTATTGAGTTTTTCAAACTTGCACTTGCATGTGTAAATGCCAGGTAAATAAACCTAATAGAATACTGGTAGCGAATTATTATAGACGAATAACTCGGGTTTTCCTAATGGCTGCCGGCCTATTACTTCACATGACCCCTTATATGAGTGTGCTCCCTAATTTAGGGTTTTGGCACGTTTTTTCTAATTATACTAGAAGTCCATGGTGAAGGGCATATAAGATTCGACAAAGCTGAATACAGCGGTCTTGCTTTTTTATGTTTATATGTAACTTTAACAAATACATTTTTACGTTGTTTAGCTTTTTAATTTAATTTAATCTTTTTTTTTTTTTTTTTTTTTTTTTTTTTTTTTTTTTTTTTTTTTTTTTTTTGATAATTTTACTATTTATGAAATTTTAATTTTTAAGTTATCAGTTCAGTTCACACAAAATGTTCAACAAATATTATCACGAAAATTCAGACTAAAATTAATTTTTAATATTAAATTTATAGAAAATAATTAAGTAGAATTCACGGTCAAATTAATGCTGAAATCATTGATTAAAAAAGAAAAATATTTCTCGTGAAAAGATAAAAAATTATATGTAAAATGAATAATCGAGTTGGCTTTTACACATTCCGCTCGAATTGGTTTTAATTCCGTAGTTGCAATTCCGATTAAATACCTATCTTATTTAAATTAAATTTTTGTTTTTTTTTTTTTGAAAATCAAAATAAATTAAAAAGTATAGAGGTTTGTCACAGAAATCAAATTCGTACGAAAGTGAAAATAAAAACGTACCTTCTTTAGAAAGCGAAGGACACAAAATTTTTTTGATTTTTAATAAGATTTTCGTATGACGTGCTAAATTCCCAATTTTTCATATTTGATAAATACACTGAAATTTATTGTTGAGGAAGAGCTAGCTTCTATGCGCATTTCACTGGTTGCTTAGGCCAGATCGTCAGGAAACCTTTTCCAAAGATTTTAGAAAAGCTAAAAATATTATACAAATAAAACCTTTAAGCGAATAAGAATTATAAACACTCAAAGTCTCACTTGTAACTATTGGTTTTAATTCGTTTTAAAATATGTAGTAGGGTGTATTTAAAAACGTTACGAATTGAAAAGTGAATAAATTTCCACTTTCGTACAAACTCTGTGACACGCATGGGAGCAAATTATGACATTCGTTTCAATCGAAATTACAAGACAATTTAAATGGATATTTCGATCGATATCGAAAGACGCGATTTGCCCTCGATTTGATAAATTTTGACGTTCCCGTCAAATCAGCAAAATTAAATGATGTGAGGAAACTACTCACAAAATATTTTTGAGAGGATTGGGCTATCCTTGATAGTCTAGAATATTATAGATTTCTCCAAGAAGATCAAGATGAGGCTGCACTAGAAGAAGCAACCGATACCGAAGAAACATTAATGGATGGATGATGTAGAAGAAACAAAAGTATAACATTTGTCTAAAGTGCTTTATTTAGGATTAACATTTATGTGTAGGACCGATTTAAAACTCGTAATGTTAATATTATACAACTGCATAAGTATCTATGTTATAAATAAATTGGCAAAACTTGCTATGTTTATATTAAAAATACAAATTTAAAGATTCCTATTAAAGCGTGATTTTATTTACTATAGGAAAATGGCTCCCTGTGACAATAATGCTCAATCATATGCAGTAATATATGTAAATTGTCATAGCTCCATTTCAGGACTAGAAGTTTTAGTCGATTTTCTCAAAATTCCTTTCTGTTAACAAAGCGGTGTTTGTAAGTGGACTACTCAAATAAAAATATCAATATTTGAGGAAACTTTCCAACGATTTTAGAAAAGCTAAAAATATTATACAAATAAAACCTTAAAGAGGATAAGAATTATAAACACTCAAAGTCTTACTTGTAACAATATCAAAATTCCCCTACAATTGGTTGGCTTTTTTCCGACTCGAATTGTAGTTGTAAGTGGGTAAAAAAAAAACACAAAATTAAAAACCAAATTGCTTCATTCTATCGTCTTCGTAAAAAAAAAAACAATTTGCCAGTTCAGTTTTCTGCACGGGCACATGCAAGTGTATTATCAAAGTTATTTTTGGGAATACAAAATTTATTATTAATAAGATTCGTTTAAAAAATATTTTGAAATGCAATAAACATATGGAGGACTTCATGTCAAGTGACCCAACTTTTGAAATTTTGGCCAAACAGGTGTTCTCTTTCATCCATGTAAGTTATTACCTATTGGTCTTAGCAAAATTTGTCCCAAGTTGCTTAGATAGCTATTTGATCAATCTTTCGCAAAAAGGTAGTTTTGGTCGCTTATTGGGCTGCGAGTGGCTTATGTACAAAAAAAAATTTCTAACTCAAGACGAGGGTTTTTCAATTTTTATAATTTCTAACTCAGGACGAGGGTTTTTCAATTTTTATAATTTCTAACTCAAGACGAGGGTTTTTCAATTTTTAGCATATGCACTATTTTGAATTTGTTTCATATTTGTGTTCAATGGCCAATTTCACCAATTTATTTAAATAACATTTTATGTTTAAAATCGTTTTTCATGTCAAATAAAAATTAAATTATATAAAAAAACTATATTTAAATATGATTTGATATACGAGTATTCTTTGGTTAGACCTAGGAAGGATGATCACACGAGAATTTTGTACGAAGTGGGTCTGCTTGATCAGGTAAGTATTCTCGGGAGAATCTCGGATCACAGGATTATGACTTTGGACTTTGGTGTGACACCACCGGTAGAGTTCCCAAATGGGGACGATTGGCATGACATCAATGGGCTGTTTGAGAGGTGGGCAGTATTTACGGACGGGTCCAAGGTGGATACTGGCCCTGGTGCCGGTGTTAATATTGGCGACACTGACGTGAAAAGGTCATTCAGGCTCCCGGATGAGTGCAGTGTCTTCCAGGCTGATATCCTAGCGACCTGGAGAGCGACGGAGGTTATACTGGAGCACGTCGTAGGGGGGTCTGTGGTGACAATTTACGTCGATAGTCAGGATGCGCTGAGGGCATTGACAAATCATAAGGTGCGATTGGTGCCTGGTCGCACAATGTAGGATTGCTGTGAGGAAGCTCTTGGGGGCATTCACGGTAAGGCTGTGTTCGGTACCCAGACACTGCATGATGGATGGAAATAAGGTGGCGGACGAACTCTCGAAAGAGGGTTCGAATCTTGACATAGGGGTAAGGGACGGGGGTGTAAGCCAATCCTGGAGGGATAGAACGGATTGCAGGGTGCCTAAGACACTTTGGCCAGGTTTGGATTGGATAGAAATGGTCTCAGGAAGCTTATAGGGAACGGGTCATTGTTCTGTTAGGGCTTTTACGAGTAAGTGGAACAATACCGTATCACAATTGGGGTTTTTGGAAACCCCATTTCAATGGACAGGCGGCTTTAAAGAGTCTTACATCAATAATGTAGAAATTAAAAAAATTAAAAATACGGGGAAAGATTTTTTGTCGTAGGATTTAATGTATCTTATCGTCCATCATAACATGGATTTTGTTAATTACTGAATTAAATCAAAATTAAGACGGTTGCATATCAGAATCGATTTTCAATTCTGATAAAGGACAATTCTGACTTGTATGTTGCAACAACCCCGAATACTAAAACATAAAAAGACATTTTCGAATACAAAGTATATTGCCGTATATTATTTTTAGATTTCTATTGCTGATTGCCAATTGTAAGCTGATCACGAAACTTGGTGTTTAATATGTATATGTGTGTACATTCTGCTAAAATTAATGACAAAATCTAAAAAATCGCTAATTGTTTTCTTTACTTCGATAAAAACAGGATCACATGATAAACTTACAATAAATGTTAATTGTTTTAACCAAATTAGACATTTGACATTGTTGGAAACGTTTTTCTCTTTTTAATTAAACTCTTACATGATTTCTCCATGGCATGTTAATTTATTTAACGGTTTTATGTCTTTTAATTAAAATTTATTTCGTATATTTTTTTAAGCAAATTTAAAAACAAACCCACTTACAAAACTATTTTTTACTATTTTTTTACTACTTCTGTATTATTTTTAAGTACATGTGTGTATGTACGTACAGCAGGCATGAAAATAAAAATATTAAATATTTGACTTGCACTTTTGTTTTTGCATTGGTTAGAAGAAAAAATAATTTCAGTCTCGTACTCGATATCGAAAAGTTTAGCAAATAGATTTTACAATAAAAAAAAAACATGTTTGATAAGATTGATAAACATTTTGAGTTCCGTGCAATAATCTTTAAAGCTGAGTTCACCATAGCAACTCGGCTGTTGTTGCTTGTAATTGTGAACGTCTTTCAAAGGGCCATTATTTCAATAAAGATAAAGTTCCTGATAGTAACCGTTAACATTAGCTATCGTGAACGGTAAAGTGACCATTAAGGGCCATTATTAGAACGTACAAATAATTATTTTTAGGATGCTATCTGACAGACTGGCCCTTTGTTCCAACTAGGAATCCCAGGAATTTATATATATATATTATATATATATCTGACAGATGAATGGTGTTTAGTTATTACAAGTTAACATTAACCTAAAAAGTGACTGAGAAGTGATTGGTCACTTTATCGTTCATGATAGCTTTTGTTCACGTTAACTATCACGAACTTTATTATTAGGTTGTAATAATGGCCTTTAGATTTATCCGTTATTAAATGGATGCGCTAGACCCCCTTGTTTTATGAGGGTCGAACGAAAAATGCATGAGCCAAAAAATGGGCAGGTAGGACGCTCAAAGTGGTCGCAAAACTAAAACAATTTGCAAGGGTACATAAGAATCTGCCAACGTCTGATTATTGAATTTTTTTCTAGCAATAATTGAAAAAACTTAATTTTAAAATACTTTTAAAGTTAGGATAAGTAATTTAAAAAAGACATAAGTGCTTAATTACTAATCAACATTTAATAAATAATAATAAAAATTAGATTAAAAAAAATGCATCGCTCAAAGATATTTTAGGCTTAAAACCAAAACCTTTAAAATAATTCTCTCAGCTATTATTCGACATTACTCTTTTACCAAGCTAATAAATATTTTTTCTCAAGCAATTAGAACAACAAAACATTTACAACAACAATTATTGGGCGAGGGTGATATTCATCATCAATTGTTTGAAGATTTCACTTGACTCGAGCGTTTTGTCACTGTTCTGTGAACAAAATTTTATATAGAAATTTATTACAATTGTGCTGCTGCCGCTGCTGTATTTGTTATTGTTGTTGTTATTTCAATAAAATAATTTAATTAGGGGTCTTAAATCGTTGTAGTAGAGTAAAACGAAATAAAAATAGATGTATTCCAAAGTCAAGTGGTGTTAATTAAAATTAAATTCCAAAATACGAAAAAAGTATAACAATTATAAAAAAAAATATATAGAGTATGTAACCTGGTTTTGTTTTTTGTTTCAATATTTAATGACGAAAATAATAAATGACTCACGGTTGAGTTATTGAAGAAAAAAGGAATTTTTCAAGAACTAAAATAAAATACATAATTAGAATTTTATTACAATAGAAAAAAAATGTAATTTGTTTAATTGCTTAGAAATCAAAACAGTATAAAAAGTCGTAATTAATTATTATAAATAATATATTTCCATTACGTAGACATATTTTGGGATAGAACTTTAGTTATAAGTGAAAGGAATCTAAAGGAATTATCTCTGTCATTGAAATATAAATTGTTTTGCCAAATAAGAAAAGTTAGTAAAGGTATGTTTACACTCAACAAATATTTGACAAAAAAAAAACGTGACCACTCAGCAGTTAATATTATTTTAAAAATATTTTATTTATGTATTTAACTTTATTTTAAAAGGCCCAACCATAATGTACATGAGCTCATGTGTCAAACCATATTTAACTTTAGGAAAATTTTGGTCAAGTTTTTGAAACTGTCATTTGCTTAAGTATTTTGCGATCGCACATTTTATATATATATATATGAGAAGTTCAAATCACGATGCCGTATGTCAGTTGAAATGGGTTTTCCGAAGACCTCAGATATGATGCTGAACAAATGTTTATATATTTATGTCACATAAAGCCTGGAATTGTTTGCTATTGAAATTCAGCCTGAGCGATCTACAATGGCTGAGATATCAATACACAATATCCGATTAAATGTGAGCGGCATTGGAGAAGTGGGCGTGGCACTTCCTATACAAAGACATTAAAGATTTCTAAATATATGTATGGAAAGCGGAAAGAACCAAAGTTTCTAAAAAATGTAAAAGCATCTTGGTTATATACAATATACAACATCCGAAAAAATGTGGGCGGGAGTGGAGGAATGGGCGTTGCCCAAAATGGATTGATTTATATCTCAAGAACTGAAAGAGAAAAATTATCAAAATTTGGTACACATAGCTGGGTTATCAATACACAACCTTTTTAAAAAAAAATTTGCTGGATAAGAGAAGTGGGCGTGGTAACTTCCGTACAAAGATTTCTGTATATCTGGAGAATGGCAAGAGCCAAAGTTTGTAAATAAGGTACAAGCGTTATCCATTCGCAGCATCCGCCAAAATGTGGGCCGGATTAGACAAGTGGGCGTGGCACAAAATAGAGGTGTATATCTATTAATTACGATATCTACATTACTTTCTGTTTCTTTCGCACCATGGTAAAGGGTATACAAGATTCAGCAAGTCGGTTTTTTCAAAGAAATTAGGTCCGATGATGCCACCAGCGTGTAAACCGCACTTAACGGTGCATTTTTATGGACGCAATGGAGTCACTAGCATCTGTTATGGACTGGGCTTTAAGGGAGCTATGGACCAATTCCAACCAAATTTTAATATCAATTTCTGGTTCCAGTAAAATATTTATACTTTTTAATTTGAACTGAATACCAACTTGATTAAAACGTTAAATATAGGGCTGAGTAAATTTCTGAAACTATTTTCAACAAAATACACAAGAGAACAAATTTAAACTTTAAGCATGGCTTAAAGATAATACTGTTGCCGAGTTTCGGATTTTTTTTGTTCTAAATTAAATAAATTAGGCCAATTGATTTAGTACTTCTGATTAATTCAAGTTTTATTTCAATGTCTTATTTTACAGCGTGTTACCCAGATCAAATTCAAAAAGGAAGGAAAAAAAGGAAGTTGTAAAAAAATGTCAAAAAAATATATAAACATAAAGTCTACAAAAAATTCAGATTACTTGACACAATGATGTAGTTAAATGTTGCCAAATTAATTAAATTAATATTTGATTCTATATCTAATTATTTTTTTTATTTTCTTTTGTATTTAAAGATAATATTGAAAGCGTTATTTTTAACACTCCCTCTCGCTTTCGTAATTATTTGTAAATACATATATATTGTAATTACATTTTTAATAAAGTTAGTAAAGAGTTAAATTTTTCTTTAGATAGCGCCTTCGTCAGAATGTCTGCTGGTTGGCTTCCACTTTCTAAATACTGAACGTTGATGTCACCTTGCGCATGAATGTCACAAGTGTAAAAGTATTGAGCATCAATATGCTTTGTCCGCTTTGAAGAGTCTGGATTTTGTACTAATGTTATTGCTCTTTGATTGTCACATTTTATAGGTGTTGCGTCCTTCAGTTTAATTCCAATACTCATCATTAATTTTCGAATCCACACTACGGATTTTGTTGCTGCACATAACGCTACGAATTCGGCCTCTGTGGTTGAAGTAGCCGTTATTGTTTGCTTCTTTGAACTCCATGCTATAGGTCCACCGTTAATCGTTGCAATCCACCCTGTTGTACTTCGCCTGGTATCCAAATCTCCAGCCCAATCTGCATCACAGTACATTACTAAGTTGCTGCAGGTCGAGCCAATATCAAACGAAATTCCTTTATCTGATGTTCCTTTTAAATATTTAAATATTTAACACCCTGCCAATGAAGTCGTGATGGATTTTCAACATATCGGCTTAATACACCAACACTAAAAGCTATGTCTGGTCGCGTAGAAACCATCAAATACATTACTGATCCAATGGCTTCTCGGTAAGGAAAATTTTCTTCACACTTAGCATCTGATTTTGAAAAACGAATTCCCGGCTCTGCTGGCGTCGACACCATGGCACAATTCTCATGGTTAAAACGTTGTAATAATCTGTTTACATAAGCCTGTTGATGAATTTTCAATTTCATTGTTTTTCTACAAATCTGAATCTGTATACCAACAAACGACTCTGCAGGGCCATATGTAATATTGAACTCACAATTCAAAGCTTTGAGAAGTTCTAAAATGAAAGAAATATTAGTGCCACAAACCAAGCCGTCATCTACATAAAGTGCTAAATATGTTGTCGCTTCTGCTGAATTAAAATAAAATACACACAAATCTGCAGAAGATTGGATAAAACCAAAATTGCAAAGAAAAGTCACTATTCGTTTGTTCCACTGGCGCGAAGCCTGCTTCAGTCCATAAAGACCCTTTTGCAATTTACATACTCGTTCATCTTTTGCATATCCATGTGGTTGCTCCATGTATATAGTCTCTTCCAACTCACCATGTAGGAACGCCGTCTTCACATCAAACTGGTAAATGCTCATATCATGTGCCGCAGCTATTGACAACAACAAGCGCACAGATTCATATCTCACAACTGGTGAATAGATTTCTTCATAGTCTATACCACGCTTTTGTGAACAACCTCTTACGACCAAACGCGCTTTATACTTCTCTATTTTCCCATCTGTCTTATATTTTCGTTTAAAGATCCAACGATTTGAAATCACATGCATATTTGGGTGACGTGGTACTAGAATCCAGGTATTGTTTTTATATAAGGAGTTTAATTCATCCTTAATTGCTGAAATCCACTTTTCACACTCTTCCCCTTTTAATGCTTCTTCTAAGGTTGTTGGTTCCAGCTGCACACTACATACTTCAGGATTTATTTTATTGTCAAGTTTGTTTTTGTTGCTTCTGGTATTATATGGACTTCGATTGTTTTGTTCACGATCACATTTTTCATGTTTGTTATTTATATCAGCTGATGTCTGTAATTCTTCACGTTGTTGTAGTTTTTGTTGATCATTACTTTCAATTTCATTTATTTCATTATTCATTTTCATACTCTCTTCTTGTTTTTTAGCATTCATTTCAATTATTTGATTAAAGTCTTCAGCACGTTTTTCATTAAATAGTATGTCTCTTCTAATAAACACTTTTCTACTTTGTGGGTCGTAGACACGATAGGCTTTACTGGGGTCGTTATAACCAACCATTATATATTTTATAGAGTTTTTCTGAAACTTTGTCCGCTGCTCTTTTGGAATGTGTACAAACGCTTCACAGCCAAAAATTCGCAAGTGACTCACCTCTGGCCTTTTACCATACCATAACTCATATGGTGTACATCCTCCAATAACATCAGAAGCAGTTCTGTTTCTTAAATAAACAGCTGTATTTGTTGCTTCAGCCCACAAGTTTGTTGGCAAGTTTCTTGCGTGCAACATTGACTTGGCACTTTCTACTACTGTTCGATTTTGACGTTCTATAAAACCGTTTTGTTCTGGAGTGCGTGGAGTAGAAAGCTCGTGCTTAATACCATTTTGTATCAGAAAATTTCGTACTGCGTCATTACAGAACTCAAGACCCCCGTCTGAACGGAGCCTCCTAATCACATGACCATCAGCTCTCACATCAGCATAAAATGACATCAAATTAACCAAAACATCCGTCTTATTTTTAAGAAAATATATAAAGCAGAATCTAGAATAGTCATCTTTTAATAGCATAAAATAATTTGCTCCAGTTATTGAGGGCGTGCTCATTTTCCCACATAAATCCACATGAAATACTTCTCCAGGCTTAGATGACCGCTTAGCTTGGTATTTTGGAAAACATTTTCTATGTTGTTTCCCATATGCACAGCCCTCACAAAAAGGTAAATTTTTAAAGTTATTTAAACTTGCTATATTTAGTCCACTCACCGTTTTATTTGTAATCATTCCTTTAAGAGTTTTATAGTTAACATGGCCAAATCTTTCGTGCCAACACTCCAACGATTCTGCAACTGCCACATTCAAAACAGCTGATAAAGGTGTTAAGTCCATTTTGTATAAACCTGCTTCCCGTGTGCCATCAACAATTGTACAATTCCCTTTAATGAAGCAAACGCGTGTACCACCTTCTTTAAAAATGACATCCATACCTTTTTCGGTTGCTCTTGATACAGACAAGAAATTTTTATCTAGATCTGGAACTAATAATACATCCTTAATTGTGTGTGTTGGGCCGCATACTTGACTTCTGACTTCAATATCACCTATGCCTTCAACAACTAACTTACGACCATCTCCAACTCTGACGTAATAATCCCCTGTTTTAAAACTTGTTACATTCTTGAATAGCTCCCTCTGAAAAGACATGTGATCGGTTGCTCCAGAATCAGCATAGAAAACATTTTTAGATTTTTGTTGATGTTTCATTGCTTGCAAAACAAACAATTGTGAATTATTATCTATTTCGTCTTTTCGTTCATTCGGCTCTCGTTCAACCATTAGTGAGTGCATACGTTGGTTTGTGTTTTGTTTGCTTCGTTGATCACTGGCCTTTTTATAACACTCTCTTGCCCAATGGCCCCTCTTGTGACAATAATTACAGCTCCCGTTTCGTTTTTGATTTAATTTTCTGTGGTGAGGGTTGTTACCATTTTTTTGGTTTTTATGAGTACTTGCTGAGAATGCCGATTTTGGTGTGTCATTGTCACTTATATCTGCTGTCCGTAAATTAAGCAGTGATTCTTCATTAACTAAATGATCAGTCAGTCTCTCTAAATTTTGTTCATTTCTTGGAACAGCATACCATGCAGTTCTTACATGGTCAAATCTAGAAGGAAGACTGCTTAATATTTTGGCGATAATCATTGGTTCTTTTTGTTCTAGATCTATATCTTTGAGCCTTTGACTCAGTGAACATATATCAGCCACAAAATTTGCTATACTTTCACCTTCATCCATCTTGGAATTGATAAATTTTTCCAGTAATATTTGTGCCGATTGCTCACTCCTTTCTGAATGCACTGCTTTCAATCTTGACCACATTTGAGCTGCGGTATTGCAGTCAGTTAGATATTTAAGCTGGTCCAGCATTAAACCTCGCATGATAAACGCTTGTGCTTCAGCATCTTTTTCGTCCCATGCTTGCGGGTTTGCCACGGGTCGAATAATAGTTCCCATAATATAAGGCTTTAACTTATTTTCAGACATAAAAATTTCCATTTGGCGGCGCCACAATTGGTAATTTTGTCCATCAAAGCGATGTAAATTGTATATTTTGGAATCAGACATATTTATGGAACTACTTGAAGTTGATGTTACCTGATCAGTTGGATCTACGAGCCCAGATAAAACTTCTTGCTCGACAAAACTTTGTTGTGTAATTGAATCTTGAATTAATCCAGAATCTTCTTCAATAAATTCTTGTTTTAATACGGAACTTTCTTTCGAATTGTTCATAAGAAGTTTTGTCATAAAACAACAAAAAAAAACTTTTTTATAACTATGTACGTTTGTTTTCCAGCAAAATAAGCTTAAATGTTTTTATTATCTGGGCCCATAACCTGTTCTAAATTAAATAAATTAGGCCAATTGATTTAGTACTTCTGATTAATTCAAGTTTTATTTCAATGTCTTATTTTACAGCGTGTTACCCAGATCAAATTCAAAAAGGAAGGAAAAAAAGGAAGTTGTAAAAAAATGTCAAAAAAATATATAAACATAAAGTCTACAAAAAATTCAGATTACTTGACACAATGATGTAGTTAAATGTTGCCAAATTAATTAAATTAATATTTGATTCTATATCTAATTATTTTTTTTATTTTCTTTTGTATTTAAAGATAATATTGAAAGCGTTTTTTTTAACTGAATATGGTCAATCGTTTTTAAGTTATTCCAATATATGTAGTGAAAGTGCCTTAATTTTGGACATAACGAGATCTGGGGCCTTATTCTGGCATTCGTGATCGAGTACTTTCTCAATTCGAAAGCAATTTTATTTCAGTCAATACTGAACGAATTGAATGAGTTGAGAAATAAAGCCAAATGGCTTTATTACCACCACCCAAGTGCAATAACACCATAATCGTTTAGTAACCAAAGTGGAAATAACGCCATAACAGTGGCTTTAGTTAGCGAAGCAGGTGTTTGTTATACCATAGAGTAGAAAATCCTTGCGCCCGGCCGAAGGCCGGCTATGCAGAGAAGCTTTAGTTAGCGAAGCCGGTCTTTGTTGTACCATGTATGGCTTTATTTCACTCCTTACATGGAAATAAAGCCATATGGCGTTATTTCTCAATTCATTGGGAAATAAAGCCATATGGCCAGAAATAATTTATTTAAAGTTGTTTTGGGATGAAATTGTAAGTTAAGATCAACTTGCTAAATAAGAATAAACGTAAATTAATATTTTGATAGATATTTAAAAAATTAAATCATCGATAAATTCGTTATTGTTCATCTCATAGGAATTAAATAATTTCAACGTAAATCATAATCACGACAATATTTACTAGGGTATTCATTTAATCGGGCTTTTGCTTTAATCGGTTAATCGCTCGATTAATTAACCGAGGTTTTGGTTTAATCTGTTTATAATCGGTCAATTTTGTTATTGATCGGTTAACCGATTAATAAAGTTTTGTTATAAATTATGTAATTTCAATAAATAAAAATGCAAAAATTATCTATTATTTGGATTTTTTTTAGTAAAAACAACAATAACATAACAAACAAAACAATTCTTAAACTAAAACGAGCAAACAAAAAAGTAATTCATAATATGTTATACATAATTCATAATTTATACATATTATGTATTTAATAAGAAATAAACTGTGAGATCATTTTATTAATACATTTTTCAATAGTTTAAGGAGATCTTATAAAATTATCTTTTAGAAAAATAAGTTGGTTTAAATGTTATCAAAAAGTAATTTCAATTTTTGGGAATACAAAATTTTAATTTCAAAAGATTTTGTTATTCGTGCTTAATTCCCAGTTTTTATTATTGATAAAAACAACTTGAAATTTATTGTTGATGGGATAAGCTATTCCTATGCGCATTTCACTGGTTGCTTAGGCCAGATCATCAGGAAACTTCATCCATAAAGATTTTAGAAAAACTAAAGATATTAAACCAAATAAAACTGTTAAGCGTATAAGACTTATAGCAACAGTTCTACTTGTAATAATATCAAAGCTTAAACAAAACACATCAACAATAAACAGTGGGTTTATCTCATCTTACATTCCCCACTACACTGTTTATTGTTGATGTGTTTTGTTAGTACATTAGAGTCCAGTTTTAATTTTTAAAATTTTAAACACTTCTAATTCAGTTAATTCTGTTAAAAGATTTTTTGTGTAACAATTGACCGTTTCTTTTATTGTCAGCTCACCATGTGACTCATCCTGGCAAAGCTCAGGTTACTTCGGTTAATCGACTTAAATTAATCGATTTAATCGTTAATCGAAAAAAGCCAATTTTAAATTAACCGATCAGTTAATCGGGTAGTAATTAATCGGTTAACCGAATGTATATCCTAATATTTACCGTACCTTTTGAGTCCAGATCTACAATAAAATACAAGTAAGAAAGCATAGTCGGTCAACCCCAACTATATGTAGGGTATCATATTCAAATTGGAGCCTATGTACAAAATTTTATCAAATAATCACCAAAATTGCGACCTGTACTTTTCGCACAAGGTTTACATGGACAGCCAGCCAGCCGGACAAACATTGTTAATTCGACTCAGAAAGTGATTCTGAGTCAATCGGTATACGAAAAGGTGGGCTTAGGACCAATATTTTAAGGTGTTACAAACATCAACACAAGCGCATAGTACCATCTCTACTATTGTGGTGTTGCTATAAATATTTTATTGTTATGGTTAAAATATTAACCTGATTGATAAAATCGAATGAATTAACGGTTGCTAAATGTAGCCTATTTCTCAAATTACTTTTAACGATATTTACTTGGCTAAATACCCTCTCTACTTTAGCATTAGACCATGGAAATGAGAGCAACTTTATAGTCAATTCTGGAATTTCTAAAAAATTTTTGTTGCCGCCTGCATCTCTTCATTGAAATCCTTGCAACCAGAAAGAAACACCAACGGTTGTGTTGATCCATTTTATAAATTTAATATTGGAATAGTTTTCCATTTTTCATAATCATAGTTTATAGCGATTTTCAACATTGTAAAAGTTTTGATTTAAATTAAAGGCATTTTAATTGTTAAAAATGTTTATTTTACTTTTATAAAGTTGAAAAATGGCTAAAAAAAAAATGGCTAATGGCTAAACTCATTTTTTAATGGCTAAACAGGGTGAAAAATGGCTAAATCTAGCCACTAAATGGCTAAATTGGCAACACTGATTTGGGGTTCGAATCCCAATTAAGGGGAAATTTAGTTGTTAAAAGATAAAAACATTTTCATTTTATTTGGGTTCTGTGTTACTTTAATCTATTACAAAAAACGACTCACGCGTTACCGACAACGCCTTACACAATAGGGCCGAATATAAATGCTTCAGAATCCCGGTTAATCCCATGGTAAAACAAAATGTTTGCCTAAATTAATTAATAATTGGACAATTGATAATGTTTGTGAGAGTTAGTGGAACAAACTTCCCTTCATCAATTAAAATAATTATTTGGAAAAATGACGTGTAGCTAAAATGAATGCAACCTTGAGCAAATGGTTATTACTTGTAGGATGTATCTGGTACAAAGTACTGTAAAGAATTGACTCAGGCTGTACTTATTTATGCACATTAGAAAGTAGTAAAAGGTCACGCCAGTTTTTGTTTTGTGGGAAAACCCTTTAGCGAAGGGTTTTTGAATCTACTATTTTCTTCATTAATGTTGTGTAAGTTAGTTTCAATTAAACCTGGAAAACGGTTCGTTATCAAGAGCATCGTTGCAATGTGAACGGATATTTCAGAAGTTGAATATAAATGGAAAATCATAGTTAAGAAGCAATTACGTTAACGATATATGGTAGTTTGAGAACAACACCTAATTTTATGTTAAAAACGGAATGTAATATTAGTGATATGAACACTTGCGACTTTTATCTAATATTGACGATTTTTTATTAAAACTACAAGAAATGACTTATTATAAGGGATGAGATTTTCATGCAATAAAAAATCGAAAATATGCGCATAAAATATACTCTAAAAACTCCTAAATATGCTTTAAAAAAATAAAATATATGCACTAAAAACTTGAAAATTTTTAATTAAAAAAGCGATTTTTAATTTTATTTAAAACAAAAATATAAAAAAGTCAGTCAATACAATATTTTTTAAAATTAAATTGAAATTACCAATTTAAACGTTTGTTTGCATAAACAAATAAAAACTTTTTTATATTATCAAAAGTAAGCCTGCTCAGAAGCAAAAAAAATTTTGTACATATAAATTAATCTCTCAACGTCAACCGAAGCTATAGGAGCATACTTGAAGGATGCCAATTCATTTAGAGAATAAATTTTTTCTAATTCCGATGCCACATTTAATTTCAGATCTAAAATGGTTGCAATTTGTTTTATATTTTGAAAACCTATATTTTTTTCACAAAACGTTTGGATTTTTTTTTAATTTGTTGGGCTCTCTTCCTTCCACACTGTTAATTTTACTTTCCGCAATATCTATTAATTTCTGCTGACTTTTAAGTGAACTTAATCCCTCCAATTAAGTTATTGTTTCACCAACATATCCGTAGTTGGAAAATACAAATACTAATTGAACATTTCCTTTTTTAATTGTTACCGATGCTTAGTAGCAACAATTTCTTTAATAACATTCTTAAAATGCTCAACGTTTTTTTATTAGTATTCTACAGCATCTAGCCAGGTTCCCCATCTTGTTAATACTGGCTCCGGTGGTAACGGTACCAAAAAATACATATTATTAAAAATTGCAACTCATGAAGGAGCCTTTAAAAATATTTTTTCCCCGTATGAAACCAAGAAATCAATATTATTAACTCATGTGCCAAGCAAGTAACATTTAACAGCTTTGGATAAAATATTTTAAGCCTATTGACAGCCCTAGCCATGTAAAGGGCGGTATTGGTTAAAAATTGAAGCCCTTTTGTCGAAATCTTGAAAATCTTGTATTTTAGGCAGAGCTCCAAAAAAAAATTATTTGATTTAAAAGTTATTTTTTGGAATATTTTTTTTTACATGGATATTTTTTGAAGACCTTTGTTTATAAAATGTAAATTAAAAAAATATATCACTATAAATGCTAAAATATTCAAAAATATGCATTTAAAACCAAAATATGTAAAAATATGCATTTTAACTAAAATATGCAACAATATACAGAAACAAATCGATGCCATTTTAACGCAAATTTTCGGATTTTCGAAATTCCGGGCCTTGAAATTTTCGAAAACCCGTTTTACATACATTGCACGATTTTTTGGTCTTCAAAGCCCTAGTGAAATTTGATGCAGAAAATATTCGTAGAACATTTAACCCTCTAAAGTGCCGTTTTAGTATATTTTTGTGTGGAAGTTAAAAAATTACCCCTCAAAATTAGTGTTAGAGGGTTAATATATTCTAAGAAAAGAATCGCCATACAATTCTACTGAAGACATCTGAAATAGTCTTTTAGCTCAGAAGTACATTTAGTAAATTTTTTTGACTTGTACCAAATGCCTTTTCAAGAAATTAAAAAATTTCAATGCCCGAAATTTCGAAAATCCATTAATTTTAACCATTAAAAGTGCCGTTTTAGTATACTATTGTGTAAGAGTTGGGAAAAAGGACAAAAATTACCCATTAAAATAAGAGTTAGAGGGTTAATAAATTCTAAGAAAAGAATCGCCATACGATTCTGCTGAAGACATCTGAAATTATTTTTTAGCTCAGAAATAAATTTAGTAAATTTTTTTTGACTTATACCAAACGCCTTTTCAAAAAATTCAAAAACTTTAGGGGCCCATATTTCGGGAACCCGAGCTAAATTTTCAAAACCCTTTGGCAGATTGCTCTTTTAGTAGTTTACTTTCATTTCGCGTTGCAAGTGTTGAGGCTTGCGCCGATGACCCAAATTTTGTTGCCTACTTATTATTAATGAAATAATTCATTTAAATACAACAGCATAAAATTATTTTAATAGATTATTATGTCAAAAACATACATACATATGTAACTATCACAAACTCTACACAATTAACACCGATTTCATTAGTCATTCTGTCCTTAAGTATCTTTGAAGAATCATTTCCGAACAAAATCCTAAATGGGAAGTTTTCATTTCAATATTTGTTATTTCATTTTTTATATGTACTTAAAAAATCTTATCAAATAACTGCAAAATTAATTAAATGTTTCCAAATCATTGGACTACGAGTTGCTTAAATTTAAAGAAATCTATTTGCATTCAAAAGCGCAAAAAGATTACCATTTTTTTAATATTAGCCTGTCTAACGACTGATTTCACAAAAATTACAGTATGTAACAAAAATATTTTGCTTTCACATTTTTCAATGAGATTAAGTTGCCGCTCTTTTAAAAACAAAACAAATAGACAGGTTTATTTAATACTAATGTTTCTGGAAATGTTCACTAAAGGCCGTTTTACACTATAATAAAATTCTTAAGTATTTTGACGTAAATGCTTTCCTGATCTTATTATTGTTTGAAAATTTTCAAAAAAACAATAACAACTTATCATGTCAGGGTTGTATTTTTCTTTAAAATCCTTAAGACTTGTATTGCTTAGAAAAAAGGCTCGCCAATTTTTTTCAATTAACCCTACACTTCATATTGTATCACTGGTGATACACGATTTTCTTATTTGAATAACAGTTATCTCGCTCTTGCTCTCGAAAAATATAAACTCATTTTACATTATATTGAACATATTTGCACAATAAACAAAAAGAACCGTTATGTTATTCTCAATAGTTTTATATTGTCAACTCAGTTTTTAAAACGTCTTACAGTTTAAGTGAAAGTGTCCGGAGTACGTAGACAATAATTAGCTGCAAGTTTTGGTTTTTTACGTAAAAAGGCGTAAGTTGAACTATATTTGTATAATAATATAATATATTTATGATTAAACAACATTTTATTACATAAATTATTCTTATTTTCTTTATAAATCACTATAAACTTCATGTATCACTGTTGATACACCATGCAGTGGAATATATTTTTGTACAATATATTCATAGTAAAAATATAAAAATTTAAACAAAAATATACAGGACTATAATAATGTTTTTTTTATAATATTTAAGATTTACTACTTATATAAAATAATGTTCCTCATATAAATATTATAATATAAAATAATTCAAATAAAGTTTTTATAGTACAAATGAATAAAGGCTCACTAAATGAAAATGAAATTCAGGCCATTATGGACGCATGGGATGACAGTGAAGATGCATTTGATGATTTGGAATCTGAATGTGAATTTGATATCAATCCCAAAATTTTGCCACCTATTGAATATGATAACGATTTATTTGACATTGAAAATTTACCTGTAATAATGAGTGATGAAACCGAACAAATTTGTGAAAATATATCAAATATACCTAGTACAAGTAGTAGATTTGTTGACCCAAAAATAGCAGCGAAAGATTTAAAGAATAAACATGCAAACATTTTATGGAAACAAATAGATTTTCCAAATAAATCCGATCAACTTGCTTTCAAAGGAAAATTAACTCTGCCAACAAGTATTTTAAATCTAGAAACTCCGCATGAATTTTTTAAATATCTTTGGAGTAATGGACTATTGGAAAGTATTGTCGAACAAACTATATTATATTCATCACAAATAGATCCTGCACATCCATTTAAGATAAATAAACTCATTACCCAACAGCAGACGTGCGATTGGACAATTTTGCACATTGGCTAATATGGACTCATGAGAGGCAACGATGTAAAAATCCAAAATGCAACTTTTTATCTTCTGTGATATGTGAAAAATGCAAATTGCATTTGTGCCTTTTAAAAAATAGAAATTGTTTTAATTTTCATAATTCATTATTAGTCAAATTAAATGAAATTATTATGAATTAATTTATATTTATTTTTATAATTTTATTTTATAGTTATTTTTTTAATTTTTTTTTTATGTTATAATGAATTGTTATTTTGAATTATAATAAACTGCCAAATAAATTGTGCTATATTGAAGACAATAAAATGTTATGTCTTACATTTCCTTACTGCATAATGTATCACTGGTGATACATATGAAAATTGCATCATATCTTTTAAATTAGTGTTTTTATTTATTTTTTAATATTTTTTCTGAACTCAGACGGTAATTTCCCCTTAAAAAACATTTTTTTCGATCAAATATAAAAAATCATGCAGTGTAGGGTTAAACTATTAATCAAAAATAAAATCAGTTTTAATCAAAAATGTAATCAAGTGAATTAAACGTTTACTTATATCAACAGCATAGCTGCAGAAAATAAAATATTTTATTGATACTATAAATTTGTGTACTGGCACAAATTTAACTAATTTTTCAATTAATGTCAGAAGTTTTTTAATTGAAATCAATTTTTTTTTTGTTGCTGTGTATAGTGTGAAACTGCCTTTATTAATTTAATAATTGTAACTAAAGCTACGGTCAGACTTATCAAATATTTGACGAACAAAACGGGACCAACAACCAAACTAAAAAATCATTTCGCTTAATATCAATATTTATTTTGATTAAAATACCACATCCTACAAAAAACTGTTTTTTGCTATGTCTAGTAGTATAATTAGTTTATTTTCTAATATTAAGACCATTTTAAATCTCACTAACTATTAACAAAAGTAGGGGTAACGATTGTTTCATCAAATATTTAATAAGTGTGACCGTAGCTTAAGTATTTCTATTGTTTTAATAAAAAAAAATAATATGTAAATAAAATTATATATTTGGTATTTGATGAGACCTAAGGGCAAGCATTTCACAATTAATATAGTTTTTTTTTCGAATTGGAAAGGTATACAACAAAATATTCGCCTCTGAGACGATAATGGAGTCGATCGATTAAATGTAAGCTCGAATCTTGGCTTCAATAAATGCCTCTTTTTTCTTTAGTTGTCTAAGATTTCTACTTTAAGGGCCAAATAAAGTATACAAACGGCTTGGCAAGCAAAATTTAACGTTTGTGCAAATCTTGGTTTTTAAGGAGCTTGAGCAAACATTCAAGGGAAATAAAAATTTGATGGAAAAAAATTTAAATTTTTCACGATAGGAGTGAATTAATTTATGTATTTCATACTGTTTGTACAGTCTTGTACTTGATTAACTAATTTCACTAAAAATCTTGCAGAGAAAGTTGTTTAATATAAATTATTGAAAATAATTGTTTATGTTTGTGTTGTTTATTTGCCAAGGAAAAAATGTGTTTGTCAAGCTGCCGGTACAGTTTATTTGGCCATTTATATCATTCAGGGACCATTATAACAACTTGGAGTTAGTTATAGGTAGGGCTCTATCAGCCGTTTAAAACGTTATTCATTATTACAACTTTAACTTAACCTAAACTGAGGGAAAAGTTAAAGGCAAGTTCATCTTATCTGGTAGGTTCAAGTAAAATTGTAATAATGAAAATCTTTTTGTAGGTCTGATAAAATCCTACCTTTAACTAATGCTAAGTTGTAAAAAGGTAACATTTGTATTAAAACTGCTATTGAAATTTCAAATCATATGTAAAATCACTCAAAGTGCGATTAATTGATAATGGCAATTAACGAACAATTTTTTAAGCGTAATAACGATAATGATAAATTGCGGTTAAATTCAAACCCTAGTTAAACCGGGTTTTAGGGGCACTAATAGCACGTTACGGTCGGGTTGCAGTAAGAAAAAGCTCCTAAATTTAACTCTCAACTAGGGTTGCCATCCGTCCTCTTTTCCCCGGACACCGTCCTATTTTTTTGGATATCCAGGGCAGTCCTACTTCTTTTTCATCAAGTGTCCGGGGTTGTCCGGCTTTTTACACCTTCATTGTAAATTTGTTCCTGGATTTAAATCACAGTTCACAAAATTCATTAAAAAAAGATTTAGGTGCTCGGGTTTTTTTAAGATAGGTATGATTTAATTTTTGGGGACGTAACGTGACAAAAAAAGTACTTTTCTTTGAATGTGCCCAAAATGGAGCTCCCAAAAAATGGAACAAATAAGCAAAAGCAACCTTATCAATGTCGTTACTTTTGTTCAAATAAGTACTTATTGCTCAAATGATTATATTAAAATTTTATTTTAAGATTCTTTTTGGAAAGAAAAAAAAAATCATATCTTAAAAAAAGCACATCCCTCAAAGTTTTAGGATTTTTAAAAAACAGTGTGAAGTATTATATAAAAAAAAAAATCAGCAAAAAAAATAGGGTTTTGATTTAGTCCATTTTTAAAATTTAATATTTTGCATATACATTTTTTTCAATATATTTATTGTAGCCTCAAGTATTCTCTTTAAACTGACAAAAATCATCTTCGTATGTAAAGTAGTTTTCGAGATATTAAAAGAATAAACTCAACACATTCTGCTTATTCGGCGAAGATATGACAATTTGAATATGACATAACTTTTAAAAAAAAAATTAAAAAATTGTTTTTCGTTGATATGTGTTCTTTATGGGATCAAATAAACCCTCTCGCCAAATTGCATTCAAATCGAAAGGGGTCGAGTCCCACTCTTGGTCGACTTGACATGGAATTACCCAAATTAAGTTTTTGTGTGCCGTCGTTCATTTTATTAATATTAGGTTGTTTAGAAAGTGTCCTCTTTTTTCGAACAAATGTCCTACATTTTTTATGCTGGCGTCCTCTTTTTCTCAAAATAGAAATGGCAAGCCTACTCTCAACTGATAACTACGCATTTTTATGCCGAGATCCGATGTACTATTTTTTACCTAAAAACAAGGCCAATAAAGCGTAAGTTATAAACGAACAAATTTTAGGTGGTCTAGACAAGTAGTATTTCAATAGTATGGGGTTGTTAAATTTAAGATCTCTTCACTAAATATTGAACAAAACGTTTATTTCTAAACGATTGCATAGGCGAAATATTTTTGTGATATACTGTAAATTTAAAACCGACTCTTACTAAAAACTAAATTTGGTCTTGAACGTGATATGGGTGCCAGCCAAATAAAGTTAATAATATTAATTGATTTAAATGATATTAACTTGTTGGTTGTTCGGTTTATTTTTGTAAAATATTAGATAACACCATATTGGGTTATAATAAAATTAATTACTTTAACCCTTTTTTTATTTTGTTTTTTGTCGTTTATGGTATTTTTCTGTTTTTTTTTCGTTTAGCTAAGACATGTTTTTTCGCGTGTCCGACGCTACTTTGCGTGCTTTGAGGCATGTCTGCCATTTCTGACATGCATAACGTCAGCGGCAAGTTTTTGAAAGTTTTTTAATGAAAATGTTGAATGAAATACAATCTTGAGTAAAAAAAGTCCAACTGCCAATTTCATGATGGGAAAAGAATTTTTTCTTCGTTAATTAAATTACAAGTTCTAAAATTTTGTTTTTGTTTTAAAAGTAGTTGTACAAAAGAAAGAACGCTTTCGATAACGTGAAAAAAGCAGTAAATTATCTAATTTAGGAATCAAAGCATACCCTACACCACAGTTATTACAGACAAATTTTCGAGGGTAACCATATACCCGGCAACACAAGATTATGATATGAATAGGGATGCGATTTCCATGCAAATTCATGTTTTTTGTCGATGTCCACCAATTATCTTTTCGAATCATTTAATTTGCCTTAAAATGGCATCGATTTGTTTTTGCATATTTTGGTGAAAATGCATATTTTTGCATATTTAGGTTTTAAATGCCTATTTTGACATTTTTGAGTGATTTTTTTTCATTTTCATATTATAAAAAAAGTTCTTAAAAAAATCTTTAAATACACAAAAAAAAACCTTCCAACAAAATTTTAAATCAATAAATAAATAATTTTGGAGCTTTGCTTTAAATACAAGACTTAAACAAAAGATGCATCTATTTTCAACAGATGCAGCACCTTACATGGTTAAGGCTTGCAATGGGTTTAAAATATTTTACCCAAAACTGTTACAAGTTACTTGCTTGGCACATGGATTATACCGCGTTGCAGAAAAAATTAAAAGCCAATTGGATAATATTGCAATTTTTAATAAAATGTTTCCCTTGATTCCCTTCCACTGCAGCCAGTAGTAACAAGATGGGGGCCTGGCTGGATGCTTGAGAATTCTATTCAAAAAACTTTGAGTAATTTAAGAATGTTAGCAGAGCTTGTTGATACCGATGATTAAAATTAAGAATGTGGAAGAATGGGCACCGTAACATTACGTTTGGTTCATCCCACAGCGCCAGTTCTGCTTACCAAAAGTGGCCCACTGGGCACATTATATCACAACCACTACCTTCATACCAAGAAAGGTGAGGTTCTTACCCATTTAAAGTTTGAGAATAGGTTAAGATCGTTTCGACCCTAAGGCCTCTAATCATTCGCTTTACCAGATAAGATTATTTTACATAAGTTTTAAATGCACCAGCTATCCTGAGGGAAACTTCGGAGGGAACCAGCTACTAGATGGTTCGATTGGTCTTTCGCCCGACAAATTAAAAAAAAAATAAATTCAAAACGTTTTGCAAAAAAAATTAAGGATTTCAAAAAATTAAATATATTTCAAATATTTTTGATCTGTTCTGAAATTAAAGTGGGATCTGAAAATAAATTTCTTCAAAATTCATTGGCATCCTTCAAGTACAAGACAAAGTTTTACTTTTAATGAAACAGTACTTAATTTTTTAAAGAAACAAAAATGTTGATTAGTTATTTAATTTTTTTAAAGATATTTGAAAAACAATAGACTGAATTTTTTTATATTTTTGTTTTTAGTAAATTTAAAAAACAATTTTTTATTTTTTTAGTGCATATTTTGGATTTTTAGTGCATTTTTTAAGCGCATATTTTCGATTTTTTAGTGCATGAAAATCTCATCCCTAGTTATGAAATAAAGTTTATAAGATTTCTTTGTGTCAAGTATTATCTAGATATCTAAATCTCTATGGGATTATTTCGTCTCAAAGTGATTTAAGGGAATGAGTTTATGTGGGACCTGTGTAAATGCTAGACCTATCAGCAAAAAAGTTTACCATGACATGGTAGCTATTATAAATATTATCGTCGTCAATATTTAAATGTATAAGGAGGCTATGGTATTAAAAGCTATTTTAGAAAGTGATATTTTTGTGATAGCTATGGTCAAATATGGACCGGTTCCAAAAAGAAAAATTTGATAATATGATTTAGGTTGCAATAAAATATTTTTGGGCCAAATTTAATCTTAATACCAATTTTATAAAGGGCATAAAGCTTCTTTTCCGGATAAAAGTTTGTATGGGACATATTTTAAATCATGAAACGATTCTCACCGTTTTCAATCGGCTTCGTCCGTATGACAATTAAAACGTATGTACCAAATTTCATCAAAATTCTTCAAAATAGAGACCTGTAATATGTGCACGAGATTGACAGACAATCAGCAAGCGAGCCGCATTAGAGCGACTCCGAAAGGGATTCTATGTCGATTGGCGTTGACAAAGGTGGGTCAAGAACCAATATTTTTATTCGGTACACACATCACAACATATAAAAATTATATAAATATTGAAATTAAAATTATATCGTTGTTTATGGAACTCCTCAATTATCCTTGAATGTTGATTTAGCACTTTGAAAAAGTTTCGTTTTCGCATTACGATCATAATTTTGATTGCAAATTATTTAACAAAGCGGCTTTTATTATTATATATAGAATATTATAAAGATATTTATTTCCACCTGTTAATTTAAGATATGAATGATAAAGTTTTAAAAAAGTTGAAAATACAAGAAACAGAATAAAAAAACATTTTTTTTTCTTTTTGTTAAAAATTAAAAAATAAATCGAAAATCTAGCAAAAGTAACATCTTAAAAAAACAAGTTACAATTGCCCATTTTTGACATTTTATTACAAGTGGTGAAATAGTCCCTTCAGGGATGATAAATGAGAAAACCAATATCGTACCAACGAACTTTTAAAATCGTACTTTTTCGGCCCCAATTGTACTTTCAAAAACAAAAATTTAATACAACAAAAACAAAAGGTTCTGTAAATTCATCTGTTCATTAATTACACATAATAATAGGGTGTGTAAAATTTTTTCGCGTCAAAAGCACTTCGCGATTCTTGTTCTATAAGTCATTCCAAGAAACTTTGCTAAAGAAACCATAGGCCAAAAATAGTAAGTTTACAAAAATATTCAAGAATAGAGGCAAACAAATTCAGTCCAATCATGAATAAAAATTCCCCAGGAATTTTCTCCCTTTTTCCATTTTTCCTATGGTAATTCAATTGTAATTGGGCTCATGCGGTTTTTGGGGTCGAAAAATCATGCGGTTTTTAGGGTCAGAATATAATTAAATTTAATTTAGCGCTTGTAAAATCTCCTTCAAAATAATTCGGAGTAAAATAATTATGGAGTGGGCACCTACTGTTCCAAAATTCTTTTGATTACTTCTTGACGTGACAACCATCTTGTTGACGAATATTTGAAAATATTGTGAGTTCGTTCCAAAATAATCTTGAATTGAGAGGAATTCGTCTTTTCTACTATGTAGAACTTTTGCAGAAGTGGTTTTCTAAATCTTTCAAAAACTTGTCAATATCATCAGAAAATACACGCTTATATGCTGCCACTGATACTAAATGTAGAATGTGGCATAAGCAATCGTTCAATAAACAAGTGCAAAAATATATTCACAGTAGCGGAGTTCAGTGTTTGCTGCAAATCGTCTTGCAAAAAAGCAAATGCAATATATCAGTGCTGTTTTGTTAAATCCAATAACAAAAAATAGAGTTTCCCTTAGATTTCATAAAAAAGCTACTACATTTTGCATTTTTGCAAGACTAAGATCCGCTTATGTTCATTGGACAGTAAATATGAGGTGCCATTTTATATCAATTATTACGTGTAGGTTTAAAAATTTTGGAAATAGTACCAAATGAGTCACGGGGGTATCAGCGTACTTTTTAGTTTTAAATTGTACCAAAAAAAAAAGTACAATTGTACCAACTTTATCAACCCTGAGTCACTTTAATGCGTGTATTTTTCTATTAAGTATTATTAATTAAACTACTCGTATAACATGTTGCCCAATTTACCACTTGTTTCACCTTTTGCATTTACAATATACATATTTAGATATTGTCAGTGTAAATTTAGATTTAAAAGATTAAAGCCTTACAATACATTACAACTACTCCTTATCAGGAAATAAAACTATAAATGTGAAAAAAATGGAAATGGAAGCGGAAGTTATCTATCAACAATATTTTACCCCAAAAGACTATTATAAATTATTTGCATAATAAACTACTTGACTATAGCTATTATACACTTCTGTGCGATTCATATCAGATAAAATCTATGAAAGTATTTTTATTTGTGTATTTTTAAGATACAACATCTACATAAAAACGCATGTTTCTCTGTTATACTGTGACTATTTTTATTACAAATTTGTTTAAGAAATTACAATTTTTATAAAATAAAATGTAAGTATGTTATAATTTGGATAATGCAATTGTATTAAATTGTAAATGGGGTTAGTCCTAGATTCAGTTACATATTATGCACATGTAAAATTGTTTTAATAATGTAATTCAAAATGCGCAACTCTGGTACCGATCAAGGTGACAGACAGCAATTAAAAAAGTATAGTCGGTCAATGCCGACCATTTGATACCATACACCACAGCATATAAAAACAAATTTTCGAAAGTGATCCCTCTTTCAGACCCATGGGCAATCATGGACCCGTCAGAACGTAATTATGTTATGAGGTTTAGACTCATGTAAACGTATTTTGTGCCAATTATTCACCCCTCTTCAGGCCCAACTATAATATGATTAAGTTGGCTTAAGCAATTGTCCGAATACATGTGATTCATATTTGGCGAACCATATTGAACTTAAGAATACTTTTTGTTAAATTTTATGAAACTGTCATTTGCTTAAGCAAAGTGCAAACCTGATCGCACTTTCCGTACGGAATCAAATATTTTTTGATTTTGTTTTTGTTTTTTTAAATGCCTCTTAGGCTTTTGGTATGCATATTATAGTTGGGCCTAAAGTTATTGCCGACTTCAAGTCGAAGACTACATCAATTTGACGTGAGTTTGGTATTTTATGAGAATGTTGTGTTCATTAGTTATCGAAAATCTGACAAAAAAAAAATTAATTTCAAATTATTTAGCGATTTCAAATAAATTTTAGGGTTTGTTTCCAATTTAGTAATTTTTCGCGAATTTTTGCCTTGTTCGCGATAGAATCGATTTGTACCTGTAATTTTTCATATTATTGTCATGCCGCTGTTACAAAGTTTCTACTAATTTTGCAATTTTTACCGAAATTTTGCCATTCCGTTTTAGGGACTTTTAATCACTTTTATGGCTTGTTTAAATTTTATTTAAAAATTTCGCGAATTTTCGCTATTTTAACAAACTTTTCCAAATTTCTGCAGTTTTCGCGCAGGTTTGTTGCTTTTTGAGGCAATTGTCGCAAATTAAAAATTTTCGCGAATTTTTGCTATTTAGGTAAACGTATCCGTATTTTTAAAATTTTTGCGTAGTTTTCTTGTTCTTTGAGCCAATCGTCGTAAAATATTCACCATGACGGCTTTAGCTATTCAAGTGTTACTACTTCCACTATGGAGGCATTTGGCCGTATTAAAAAATAAATTTAATATTTTATCTTTTAAATTTGCATTATATTTTTAAAACGTAAAAGTAAAATTTCCTTAGCTTTCATGTGAGTCACCGCAAAATCTCCTGTCGACCTAAAACAGTGTCAATTATACTCAAAGTCGACTTAGAAAATATTAAGTGACTGTCAATAGTAAGTGATTATTGTCAACAACGACTAAGAAAATACGATTATTGTTCCGTTGCCATCAACTTGTGTCGACGTCGACTTTCATAATTGGGATGATTATTAAGATATCTTACTTTAAGTAATTTAAGGAAGGGTGCTTATATGGGATCTATGGTTAATTTTGGACCTTACAGCACATATTAGCTCTCGTCCAAATTATTGTCGCCAGTTTTTATAACAATACCAACATTTATAAGAATGTTATGGCATTAAAAGCTATTTTTAGATGTAGTGTGTGCTATGAGCAAATATAAACCGATTAAAATAAAATTTTGTATGATGATTTAGATTGCAGTACAATAAGTCTTTTTTTCTTCCTGATGCAGGTTTTCTTTCAATGTTGAAGTCATCCTTATACTGTTAAATGACTTTTGAAACAGTGTGATGATGAACCTTCAGATTTTTTGCTATTTTTTTTTTAAGTCCATATTGGATTTTTTTGAAAAGCTTTAAATATTTTTTCACGTACTTTTTTCGCTGTCCATTTTGACCGAAATAAAAGTTTAAACGAATGATTTAGAAAAGATAATATCTGACATATTTTTAAAAGCTACCGTGATTAATAAAAATAATTATTTGTTGGATTAAGATTAAGGTGAAGGCTGTCTCTTAGACGACATGTTCGTCGACAGCCTGATCGGCATTTCAATGGCTCGCTGCAGGTCTCTCATCAGACGTGAGTCGTACAGATGTCCTTGTTTTACATGCATACCTGTAACTTTGACGTGATTGCATGGTGGGTAATTGACATTTACTAAATGTCGACATACAAAGTTGACAAGGCTTGCATATCTTGCAATATGTTAACAGTTGGTGATACTGAAAACATTCAAACTCCTTGCTATGAAGTTCGAGCTATCTAATCTCTGCTGCATTGTTCGAACCTGTCATGAAGCTCCTGCTGATAAGCAACAGGACATAGATGTTTCCTCTTTACAACCCAAACCACTCCACTAGTTCCTGTTATAAATCGGAAACAATCTACCCACGTAAGTTTGGGTAGCAACACAACCACCTCGTGTAATTATTTTATCATTGTAAGAAAAGCATTCTGAAACAGAAAGAAACAAAAAACCAACTACAAACCAAGATCTTATTTTGGACAAATTTTTGGACAGGCTTGTGACGGGTACCGACGGAAGCTTTCACTGCCTTCCCCTCGGGCTTGTACTGTGTAAGTGCACAAAGAAACAACCGTATCAGGATGGTATTACTAACCCCATCTTGGTATCATAACGGCACAAACCTCTCCACCCAGACATAAATGGCTTGTCCAATTTGGCTGCAACAACCATGCAGTGCAACATCCAACGCATAAGAATTTTCACACCAACCTTTCAAGTCCAGCACATGGGTGCGCTACTCTACTAAGAAGGGCTACTTATTAAAATACACTAAATGCCCATTACACCAAACATCCATGCAGTGCAACAATTAATACATAAAGACTTTCACACTTTCTTTTCGGCGAGCATCTGGCCTGATGAGAGAGCCACGTGCTTAACCCAAATACCCAGCAGCGCACTTACTAAGAAAGGCTACTAATCGACATGTACAAATGCCCACTACACCACTTCCAGCATCTCAAGCAATCCACTAAACCACGTGTCCAACACTCCGACGAACATTGCTTCACAAAAAGTGTTACAAAACAAAAATTTATCTTTCTAGATCAGATCCCTTGACATTACAAGAGCCCTCCACTGCATGTGGCCGATAAAATAATACCTCACCAATGATCAGCATAGGTGTGCATGCTCACCTGCGGGCCACTGATCCCCGAGGAAAACCATATAACCTTAAGTATTATGGTCAATACTTCACGCCATTGAATACTTTCATATTCAAGGGCGCTAGACTTTTGGAATTCGCTCCACCATTTCCTAGCCAGCCTCGGCTAGAGCCTTGTATTTTAGCCATCTACCAGAGATGATACCAGAGATTACCAGGAGGAGGTAATACATAGGCTTTTCTTGCAGGTCGTACAGAAGGCAGAGGCAGATGGCAGGGGGGCATACCTGCTTGATGGCCAGGAGTTTATGGCCTGGCTACGACGCGGCGAGAACACGCGGGCTACTTGGTCTCAGTAGGGGCCAGATAAGACAGTGATAACGGTCATGGCGGGTCACTTAGTGATAGGGACTCATGCGGGAAGAATGGGTCTTGATTATAATGACTACTGTAGAAGATGGCATGATGATGAGGAGTAGGAGGAGACGGTGTTTCACTTTCTCTGCCAATGCTCCGGGATATTATGGAGTCGGGGTGCTTCCAGGCTGCAGTGACCTCTGGGGAAAAGTCTGGTCAATACTGGCTGACTCTTGTCACTGGCTAAGGGTATCACAAAGGAACCGCTATAAGGACCCAAGTGAGCCGTCGCCGTGACGGCTGCCCATTGAACCTAACCTAAGGTTAAGTTTTGTCTGGAATAGTTTTTATAAGTTTTTTCCGACTAACTCTTTATCTTAGTTTTTGTTACCAAACTATAAAATTTTTTAATATTTCAATTGAATAATTTGAATTATAATTGCCGGTTTCTGAATAACAATTGACTAATCTGAATTACATTTGACGCTTTCTGAATTATAATTGAAGCCTTCTGAATAACAATTGAAAAAGGTGTAGTTATCCTAAGCAGTTTGGGGTTGAAATACATCAAAATTGGTTCGGTAGGATTAGAGGC
Organism: Pollenia griseotomentosa; assembly: GCA_963931875.1. NCBI lineage: Eukaryota > Metazoa > Arthropoda > Insecta > Diptera > Polleniidae > Pollenia > Pollenia griseotomentosa. Next base: position 187,657,805 of record OZ007562.1, on the reverse strand, counting down.
CTGCTTGCTGAATTACAGTTGACACATCTGAATTACAATTTATGTCTTCTGATTTTCAATTGACTAATTTCAATTACAATTGACGCTTTCTGAATAACAACAGGAAAAGGTGTATTAGAAACCGAGTCTACTAAAATAATCAGGCAGTCGAAGGAAACGTCGACAACTACATAGACATCGAAGCGGCAAAAGTTAGCAAAACGTGGAACGGGCAGAAAGTGATTCTAAGTCGATAGTTATACTTATACAATTTTTTCTTGGCCTAAATACAAAAATAAACAACTTAATTGTTTGTTAGTCTTTGAGAAAGCAGCACTTAACACTTGTTATATTAACAATATTTAAATACCAATTTAACAATTTTATAAACAGATTTTATTCTCAAATTCAAACTTTCCCAACTTTATGTGTGAAATTTTTCTTTTATATTTCATCGAACAGAACTTTATTGAGAATAAAATATGATTATAGCGCCTGTACTTTGTTTTCACAGCTTTTAAGTCCCATTCAATTTTCTACAGAAGGGTAAGCAAAAAAAAAAAAAAAAAAAAAGAGAAAACAACAAAATTTGTAAATAGTAAAAATGTTTGTTACTTACAGATATATTTAGTTTTTTTCTTTTTTAATAGTTTAGTCTTTACTGGTTTGTAAGTGACGGCTTTGTTTAAATTTCGACACATGATGTGTAGCAATTTTATGTGGTATTGTATTTACACGCAGCAAATTCCCATTTAAAGCATTGTTATAGTCTATTATCAAAGACTCTTCCTCTTCTGGAGGTTCTAAATATGCCTCAAGGCCACCAATCAACTAAAAGCAAGAAAAAAGTAAAAAATGTTAGGCACACACACACACACGCCAACAAAGTCACGAACTATAATTTAAATAAATAGTACAAACACAAAGTTTACACAACTGAAAACTTACCAAACTTTCGTTACAGTCGAGAAAGCGCAAAGCAGAAGCATAATCAGACCAAACACGTCTACGCCATTTATTATTGTATTTTTGTGCTAAAGGAATCATGACCAAAGAACTAAACAATTCATCGCCATAGCTGGCAGCTTGAAAGTGATCCACAAACAAGGCGTATAAGTTTTCAAATCTACACTTTCCTTTAAAACAAAAAGAAAAACAAATTGTAAATGGTGATAAAAAGGACATTGTTAGTTAGATAAAGACTATTTGGGTACAATAAAAATAAGTGGAGGTGTGCCTAAAAGCAAATACTGTAGATGGCAACTAGAAAAAAGAACTGAATAGAAAATCTAGACAAAATTCTTTGAATAGAAATTCAAAATCCATTTTATTTTTGAATTTTCTCTCAATTTCCATTCAAAGTGTATAAGTGAACATTTGAGTGATTAATATTTACCTTGATAAATCTCATCAAATTGAAACTCTACAACCTGAGATTGTGAGTAAAATTCCAGTATGTGTTGGCGAAATAATTCATGCATTTCCTTGTCCAGAAATTGTGAATCAGGTCCCATAAATGCTATCATCAAGTACATTAATTTTTCTGTTGGTGTAGCAATTTGTAATTTATCATTGGACTTTTCCAATTGCGTTACAAAATTTAAAGTCATTTCCAATATTTCACGTTCTTTTTTAATGCAAATAAAAATCACAAAATAAATATGAGCAAAGTAAAGAAACATGAATTAAAATATTTCACATTACCCGAAAACTCAAGATGACTGATATGCTTTACGTTCTCCACATAATTTTGTAAAATAACTTTTAATTGGAAATATGGCCAGTCTGAAGGCAACAAAGGAATTTGACTAAATGGCAGCATTAATGTTAATTCGGTAGGGGCCTGAAGTAATTTATTAATTTGCAAATGTACCTACTACAAACAGAAGTTTTTCTTACTTACCACCACAATGTAATGGGGGTATACCAGTTCCAAGCAGGTTTTACGCCATTTATTCAAAGTTTCCGCCTCCACTTGAATGTAACGGGTATTAAAGATGACCCTTTCAAATAGCTCTTCAATTTCGGGTATTTGCTCTGCTGTTAAACAGCAAAGATAGTTGTAAACTATTTGCAACATTTCCGAATTTTCGAAATACGTATGAAATCCTTCGAAACACAAAAGTTTAAAAATTAGCTTCATTTCCATTTTGCCAAAGAAATTTGTGGCTAAATAGCGATTGCAACGTGTCGTTAAAGATCGTAAGAAACTTACTAACGGCTCGAGTATGTCAGGCTTAAGTAAAACGTTAAAGAGATGTTTTTGGTTTTTTGCCAACAATAACTCCATTAAGCGCCACAAAGTTGTTATAAAATAAACCGGGTAGGATTGAGCAATAACCAATTGGGGACCGTAGGAATTCATTATAACAGAGCCCACATTTGGCAGGGGGTTGTGAGCTGTACGGCGATCTACAGAATCACGTACCACTATTGAGGATGGACTAAAAAAAAAAGAATAAATGCTTAATTCAGTTCTTTAAACAACTCTGGTTTAAGCTTCTGTCCTTTCTGTCAATGTCGACTTGCGAACTATATTTAAATCCTGAACTAGTAAATGTTCATTATTAAAATATCTTTTTAAGTTCATTGTTTGTATGTACACAGGTATAAAACTTACCCTATTGTTATTAAAAAATTGATAAAACTTTCTGATTTTACAAATTCATCAAGATACTTGTTAATAAAATTGTCGAAACGCGCCGTATCAGTATAACGAATGTACCACGCAACACAATTTAGACACGAACTCAATAAAGTCGCTTGTGAAAACTGAAAATTAATTTTTAATTAGTTGTTTTATTTTTGAGATGTTAATTACAATTATAAAGAAACAGGAGTAATTAAAAAATAAACAAAAACGTTGTATGGCATTAAAAGAATTGGGGTTTTTTTTTACCTCTTTCACACCATTCCGCATGGCCTTATAAAACCAATTGCAACAGCAATCATGCAATATATCACCTAATAATGCAGTTACGTCTGAGCCCGCTGGACTACTGATACTGCTTATCGTTGTAAGTAATGAAGCTGCGTGTTGGCGTATCAAAAATGGCCCGCCCTCTTCATAAATGACATGATTATAGTGCCAATCTAGCATATAACGAAAGGCGGATAAAAACTTTCTGAAACAAACAAACAAACAAAGTTTAAATAAAACGGAGAAAACAAAACTAAATTATATTCTGGAAATATTTAGAATTGCTAAATCATTTTAGAGAATAATCAAATAATATAAAAGTAAGCTTGGGGCAAAACTAACAGTTATAACGGCTTTTGATATTAATTATTATTGTGCGGATAAATTTTAACTCTACTTTTTAATAAAATAAAAAATGAAACCTTGGATTATTGTTACAATACTTATAGTATTTGCCAGTATGGTTTTAAACAATGCAGTGAGTGTTAAAGATTAAGTAAATAGTGCAAATATTTATTTAAGAAACTAAAAATTTGGTCTCGAACTTGGATTTTCATAGAACTAACACTAAAAAAAATAATAACGTTTGTAGTTGTTTCAAAAATTACAGAAATATTTAAATCTAATAGCCATGTTCTGATAACCGAAGTCAAGTTGTAGAACTTCAGAAAAATACTTTGTTTAATAATACACTTCATACTTGAGGTAAAGATTTCTATTTGACTCAATTTCAATTTGACTCGATTTCCAGAACATGGCCGTAAAATAAAAAACTTTGTACAAAAAAAAAACATTTAAAGTGTTGAATATTTCTGAAAATTTACAAATGTTTTTTTTTTTTCTTAAATCATAAAATATTAAAACAATTTGGTGTTTTTTTAATAAAATTGGTTTTGATATAAAACTATTATAACACTACGTGACAATTTTTTGACCAAATGAATTTGACACCTAATCTTTGCGTACAATTTTCCGCTGAATACGAATATGAAGTCAGAATTGTCAAAAGTAGAACAGTTTTTGAGATATTCCAAAATAACCGTTATTTGTGTTTTTAAAACAGATGATGTGACTGATATGCAAATATACAAAAAATAAAATTTTAGCCTATTTCAATACGAACATTTTGTGCCCAATAGGATCCAGATCGGTGCAAAAATGACAAAGTTACAGAAGATTAATTGAATTAACCACAACAAATAAATATACAAAGCTAAATTTTTAGTAACAATAAATATTAAAAATTGCTTGAAAGTTTTGAATTTCTATGTGGGTTAATTTAGTAAGTCTTCTGTAGCTTTGTAATTTTTGCACCAATCTATGTCTTGTTGGGCGCAAAATTTTCATATTAAAATAATCTAATGTCGCATGCAATAAAACATTAGGATTTTTAAATCATTGGTTTAAAAAAAATAACTTGAAAAGAGCAAAATTTAACAACATCATAAAATTTTCAATAAAGCTTGAACTTTTGTCTCCTGTAACTCTGTCATTTCTTGACCAATCTGTACAAGCAGTCCATGGTTATTTTAGAAATTTTATAACCTTAAACTAAAAATAAAGAAATACATAATCCGTTTAAAATTTTTGAAGATATTTGCTTTTTAGTCACATCATCTTTTTTAAAAACACAAATAGCGGTTATTTTGGAATATCTCAAAAACTGTTCTACTTTTGACAATTCTAACTTCATATTCGGATTCAGCGGAAAATTTTACATAAAGGTTAGCTGTCAGATTCATTTGGTCACGACTTTGTTGAAATTTTGTCACGTATGTAATTAATTGAGCTGTTATAATTTCATTTACTCATGTATCGATATTTAACTAAATAGCGCTTAATGATCTCAATTGGGAACATGCTCGAATAAATAATAATTAAAGCAATAAAATTATATTTTTCGAAAATAGGTAACAATCTTTAAAATAAAAATTGGGCGCTAATGGGTTAAGGGTTTGCGTTTGAGTTAATTAAAAAAATATTGGCGAACATTCACCTATTCGAGTGATTTTTTTATTATGAAGTCCCTTTAAATTTTAGTATAAAAAATTTATCATTATAATTATTTAGAAAAATATTAGATTTTTTTAGCTCCAAATGGAGTTATATCACTTTCAATAGTGGCATAAAGATAAGAGCAAATTTAAGTCCATATTTTTATAGACATAAAGCTAAACTCAAAAGGATTTTTAATGTTAAAAATACACGATCAACCAAGTTTATTAGGAGTTAATTTCAGTTATATTTAAACTTTTATGCTAAGATAATCCAAAATAAAATAAAAGAATTATATATTTAATTTGTTTCTCATTTACAGTTAGCGTAGTGAAGTATTCAACAAAAATAAGTGGACTGTAAGGCAGTTAACTGAAATATCATTGTTCATATTTCTTTTTTGTTGCAGGTCTTGAAGTTTTATACAGTGGCAATATACATAGTAACATTGCTGAGGTTTTTAGGTCGTCCTTTTTTAAATATAAAATAATTTTAATTTAAGCATTTTCTTTTCATTCATTTTTCGTTTTTTTTTTCGCCGTCCGTATTTATTTCTCTATTTGTTATGGCCTCTTCCAGAGATTTAAATGAGGCAAAATTCTCTCTTTTTATTTCATACAAAATGAAGAATTTTTATTTGGCAAGTCTTTATTAAATTGTGATAGTCTTGAGCAGTATATAATTGAGCTGCCTACTGCCTTACTGCCTTTTCACAACTCTGTCGTTGGGAAGAAATGAAAAACCTGACGATAAAAATGTGTGGTCAACAGTGATTGAACAGTCCTTAACTACATCAGCGCGAAGTTAATATTTCGATTTTGTACGGTACACATATAACTGTACGCTATATGGTCTTGGGTTGTTATATTCTGAATTTGCTTAAGGCAGCAAGATGATATTTCTACTGCACTTTTAAATGCTACAGGTTCTTCCTTTCTCTTTGTTTATATAGATTTTAATATACATATTCTTTTAGAAATATTTTTTTACTGCCTAAATTTCTGTAGACTAAAGTTAAAAAATGTTTGTCTTATTTCAAATCATAAATTTTCGTATTAATATTTATTTTTAGCTGGAAATACCCGAACACCTAAGAAAGCAAGCGAAAAAACTGCACAAACGCTGTCAAAATCTAACAGATACACCTGATGGTAACAACCAGTCTTCCGCTTCTTGCTTTTTGTTGCTGATTAAATAACATGATTTTCAATTCATTTTACAGATATTATTAGAGAAAGTTTGAAGGGAGCTTTGCCAAAAAACAAAAATTTCGAGTGTTACATACAGTGTCTATTTGATACAATAGGAATAGTAAGATAAAATACTATAAGATAAAACGATAATAATTTAGTAAAATTTTTTGATTAGATGGATGAAAGCAATTCTATACGTTTAGATTATTTAATACAGGTATTACCAGAAGAATTACATCCAACAATAACAATGTTATCCGAGACATGTGGTACAAAAGGTATTTTTTTCAACTACATTTTAACTTAAGTGCTTTTAAAATTTTACTTTTTGCAGAGGGGAATGACAAGTGTAATATTGCCTACAATACTTTGCAGTGTTATGTTGAAAATAATCCGCTCATGATTAAACAGAATTTGGAATTTCTGTTTGATTAAATGTATATGATTTTGCAAAATTTACCTGTAAAGTGAATTATTTTCCACTCGCAAAAGAAATAAACATTTTAAAATTCGTAATGATTCAATTTGAACTTTTATAAGTCTTCCCTGTAAAAAAGATAATAAACGTGTTAATGTTATATAATTTAAAAAAAAAAAACTGGTTGGTTTACCTTTATATCTTCCTTATTAAAGAGATAATTTTCCAATATATCCACAAGTTTGAGATTGATTAATTTGACAGCAAAGCTTAAATTACATGAAACTAAAATGCGTAATAATTTTAAACATAAATACTGAGGATAGAAGTAAAACGGTGGAGTTTCCAGAGAAGTATCTGTAAAAAAATTATATAATTTAGAATGGAAATACTTTATTTTTAAAGTGATATGGTCTAAGATAGCTTACCTACTTTTTCTAAGCCTGGTAGGAAATTTTCAAATAAACATTTCATTAAACTATTATTATTGACAATTTGCATCGCCACTTCTTTGCCGGACCGAGCCAAACGTATCAATATTTTTAGGCAAGAAGAAGTTGTGCTATTGTCGGGCTTTACGCAATTTAGTATGAAACTTAAGAGAATTTAATGTAAACACATATAAAATAAAAATAAAAAAGAAGAAGTTGTTACTTACTAGATTCTTTGTAAAATATTTGTTCTTAAAAAACAATCTATTAAATCTGTTTCTGCCAACTGAAAATCACTCATTGATGTTTTGCTTTCCTCCTCATTTTCCTCTATGTTTGCCCTGATATTAGCCCCTTTCAGATTAACTTTTAATTGCTGCAAATGTTTCTGTAAATTATCTATTGATTCGGGATCATCGTTATCAATGTTGGCATTTAAAACTTCTAGGCAAGGTTGCCAATGACAACCAGGGTTTTCATAAGTAAAATCAAGTAGAGTCTTTAAAGAAAAAAAGTAGTATAACCCATATTTAAAGGGAAATAACAGTGAACCTACTTCGTCGGTTTCATTGTAAAAAAGATAAGCTAAAGCCTTTCCTACAACCTCCAGCATAGCGGGTGTATTGTCATCAAAACCGAATCTGAGTAAAAAGAATATCTTCGTTATAGGTAAATCCAAAACTTGATCGTAAAATCCCTGCTGATAAATATTCAAAATACCAACAATAGCGTTAAATGCTGTAACACGCTGTTGCATAACATTCGAACGGGCCAGGCGAAATAGTTCCTGCAACGTATAACCTGGGCGATGTGGTTCATCACCATGTAAGTAAAGTTCACGATCGTCTATTTCACTTTCGGTTTTATTCTTAACGTCTGTCAAGGAATACGGTAAAAGCACTCCTTTCCAATCGAAACGTGCTTCAAATTTTTCTCCTGGTTTCAATTTACCAGCCAGCATCGGTATATCACGCATCCAGTCGAGTTTATCCTTTTCAACAACATCAAAATGTATCCATTTTTCGGCTGATGATCGTTCTATTAGTTTAACGGCGGGATTTGAAGGCTGTAATTCTTTAAATGGATCATCTTTGCTTTTCAATTTATCGGAAGAAATATCCACAACCTCTGGTGATTTCGACTGAGTAGAAATTTGTATCATTCCTTTCGATTTCTCTTTTCTTTTATTTGCCAATAATGCTACTATGGCAGGATCTAAAAAAAAATAAATTTCCATGTATTTTCAAATGATTTAAATTGTAAAAATATCCCAAAATTAAAAACACTTTTTTAACAGAAATAAATAAAACCTCATAAACTTGTAAAGAACACAAGAAAATTAATTTGCAGAGGTTATTTGATATTTGGGGATTTATTTTGCATTGAAAACTATGTATTATTTTATTATAACGGAACTCCTCAAACTTTGAAGATGAAGTTAATTCCTGATTTAAGTAATTGCTTATTTTTTGCAACACCCATCGCATCCGGGTACAGATTAAAGTCTGTGGAATAGGATCGGTATTGCCTTCGCCTAATATTTATTTTTTATGTGTTGCATTTATAAAGGTTTTTAATATATAAACTATATGTATGTTTAAAACCCAGTTAATTTAGTTCCTTTATCTAATATGTTTTAAATATGGATATATTGAGCCTTTGCTGCAATAGTCATAACTCTAATTTGAGTTAGTATACCTATAAGATATTTGTATGGCATTTTTACACAATACAAAGAAACGGTAAATCGATTAACTCCACATTATTAGCTAATATTCCACTGGGAATTAAATACATTGTGTACTCTATTGCAGCAAATTCGATATGTAAATATTAATGTAAAAAATAACAGAGTTAAACATACCTAATGATTCCAATAAAATTTTTTGCTCTGCCAGTATTTCCTTCTCCTTCAATTGGCACAACTTATTCAAATTTTCTTTATGAACTTCTTCGGCGGTTTTAAAATCCTCGACTATAACGCTTTTCTCACCATAAAAAGCGCATAAATTCAAAGTATTATCCACAACCTTGGGTTCATCGCATTCCATTGATTCAACATGTTTTAATTCATTTTCCAATCCTTGAGCAAATAAACTTTTGCCACTCGATGTTTCATTTGTAGCATTATTAATGTTTATTTTTCTAATTTTTGGGAAAGCAGCTGCTTCCTTTACTTCCGTAGCAACAAATGCTTTCGGTTGTCGCACATTATTTTCTATAATGTCCCCCATAATAATGTCTGTTATGGTTTTATCCTCATTTTGGTCGCCCACAATTTTGTAATGAATTTCATCATAGATTATTTTGTTTTTCTCAGATTTTTGAGTGGTATTAACTGGGGATGCTGATTGATTTTGTTGCCGTAATTGGGCAAATAGTGATTTCTTTGGTTCTATTAAAATAATATTTAAGAAATTGTACAAATGTTATACATATGCACCAAAAAAAACTCACGTTTATCCATTTTTACAATTTGCGCCGCTGGTTGGGTATTGGGATTTTTTGTCCTTTCCGATAAAAACTTTTCCTGCATACGCAAAATATCCTCCTCGGTTTCGCCCGGTTTTGGTCTATTCATCATTTTCTTTGGAAATTAGTTTATTGATTAAATGTAAATGAAATAAATATTCTTTTTCCAAAGCAATAAACAAAATCTCTTTATTATTCACAACATGCCGGGTAAATTCACAATAAAACTACAGCTGTAAATAGTCATTCACAATAAAGAATTTGTATATTTGCTTTCATCGTTGAAAGTGGTCAACACTTGTCTTAATTCAAGGCGAATTCAACTACAGGTAGTTTAATTTTACGGTTTTTTTAAACTTATATTTTTTTGTTTTTAGTAAAATGCTTTTTTGACCGTCTTTTACTCAATGCAAATGGATGAAACTTTGCAGGCATACATATTTCCGATGACAGTACACGAATACATGGGTGTAGCCAGGATAAAATCTAGGGGGGGGGCGGGTAAAATTTGTTAAAACCTTTTCCTTAGCTTCACTTCGGAAAATCAAATCTTGTAACGTTAATTTAACCGCCTTACACTCAATGCAAATGGATGAAACTTTGCAGGCATACATATTCCCGATGACAATACATGAATCCATGGGCGTAGCCAGGATAAAATCTAGGGGAGGGGGTTAAAACCCTTTCTTTAGCTTCACTTCGGTAAATCAAATCTTGTAACGTTAATTTAACCGCCTTTTACTCAATGCAGATGGATGAAACTTTCCAGGCATACATATTCCCGATGACAATACATGAATACATGGGCGTAGCCAGGATAAAATCTAGGGGGGGGGCAAAAATTTTTTTTTGGTAAAATGCTGTTTTGACTGCCTTCTACTCAATGCAAATGGATAAAACTTTCCAGGCATTCACCGGGATAAAATCTAGGGGGGGGGGGCAAAAATTTTTTTTTTGATAAAATGATTTTTTGAATGCCTTCTACTCAATGCAAATGGATGAAACTTTTAAATCAAAATTGAAAAAAACTCACACATCCCTTAAAGAAAAGCGTGGGGCGCGTTGTTATGAAACAAAATGCTCAATTATTGAAAATTGGTAGCTTTAAACATGATTGGTTGTATTTCTTTCGGTCTGAAATATTAAAATGTACTCACGGCAGTCATGTTTTTTTTTTAAGTTCAGGTTGGTATGGGCGCCCCACGCTTTTCTTTAAGGGATGTGTGAGTTTTTTTCAATTTTGATTTTAAAGTTTATGTTGTTTGAAATGTTGTTATTTTTTGACTTTTAGTCGATTTTTTTACTATTCATATTTATTCTGTGTTCACAACTGATCAATATATTAAGGTAAAGAAAAGCGTTTCTTAAAATTTTTTTTTTTTTTTTATTTTATAAATTATTTTAAAAATTTTTTTCGAATGTTCTTTTTCGAGTCAAATTTCAATGTATAAAGTCTTATTTCTTCAATATTTCATATACTTTCTTTACGCTACCCTAACACTGAGTCTTCACCTGAGAGTAGGTGAGAAAAACGTAAGACCGTCCGTAGACGGCCTTAGTGGTTAAGAGAAAAAAAATTAAAACTGCAGTACTGTTTAAAATTATTTTTATTTAAATAAATCCGAAAAAAAAGACTTAAAACAAACATAAAATTAATTACGCATCAACATGGTATTTTGTAAAGCAGTTTTTTGCTCTAGAAAAACATAAATAAATCTTGCATTTTGTACAAAACGTATGTGTATCTGACTTTTTGGAATGTTTACATGACTTTTTTGAACCCCATTCAGGAAAATGGTTTATTTTATCATATCTCAAGCTCACAGGATGAATTGCACTCTTTCCAACAGAGCTGCTTATAGCTGGCTCTTCGCCAGAAGAAGGACGACCGATATTTCGATTTGCAGTAGAAATACACAGTTTTTATAGTTTGCTCTTTCTAACATTTACTGTTTCTTTCTATCAATTCTATATCAATTAATGAATAAAAAATGTAGTGTCATAAGGGCTTTAGCAATTTTAAGCGAAACTCGTACATAGTTAGTTCTTTTCCTTTTCGGTTGCTATCAGAGTTTTCTTTGTTTTCGGCATTGAGCCGTTACACAAAATTATTTACGTTACGTTACACAAAATTATTTTCGTCTTAGCCACTTACACCGTCTACAGACGGTGTTCACCAACAACTAAATATAAACGAGATTAATTGCTCATAAATCAAACTAATTAAAAAATATCAATATAAATATATATAAAACTTACCAGAAAAATTCCCAATTTGATTTAGTTGCTAGAAATATATTTTTGTTTTAAATTTTTATTTTCACTAATATTGCACCTAATTCTTTTGGCAGTTCTCACCAAAATCTAATTGAAAATTAATATTTCTCTTCAACTAACACAGTGACGATGTTCAAATTAACACTGCTGGCTAAGTAATTTTATACTTTATTAAGCGGCTCATACACTTGCAATAAAATTGTTCAATTTTACGTATTGAACAATTTTGTGTATATGATATTCGAAAGTGGCACAATATATTGGCAATAATCAAAAGGCTTTTGATTTTTATTGCACAACGAAAAGAAAGTGAAATGTGCTGGCAACATTGTACAATGGTGTTTATGATATTCCTATAGGTTATGTTCACCTTTTTATTGAATGAATGAAACCATTGTGCGACTTATTGCATAATATAGGACAAAATGGAAATAATATGGCAAATATCATAGGCGAACGATGTTTTCGTTCGAAATCCTGGGACAGGCAGTTAACTTATGAAAATACATTTTATGTTCGTTTTCAAAAATAAGTCATAGTCGACAAATTTTAGGTTTTTGAAATTGCTTTAATTTTTTCCATACATAGTTGTCAAGATGAGAACATTAGTTATATTTTCTACCATTTCTACAAAAAAAGCCAATTTCGAAAAAATAGCGCTTACGTGGTTTAATAAGAAACGCAGCGATATAATGCGACAGATCGTTATGTTCTATTGTTTGATTAAAAAATTCCTGTTTTTTGAACACGGGCGCGAAACTCGATATTTTACCTACATACGCTTAAAACCAAAACAAATTTTTAAAGTTTTTTGCGCTCGTGTTCTAAAAAGTGGCAGTTAAATGCACTGCTTAACAAAATATCATGCGAATATCAAAAAATTTTAAATAATAGAGTTCAGAACAAGATCAAGAAGATTGATATGTCGACAAATTTCTTAACAAAAATTAGATTAGTATGAAACAGATATGTAAATGAAAACGATTTTGAAAACAAAACAATTGAAAATCGATAATATCTTATTCAGTAACTTTAAAAATTGATTTATAGTTTATTTTCCCGTTTTTCCTTTCTATAATCTTTTAGATTTTATATTATATTAGTTAACTGTATTTAAATATTAATAAATTTTTGAGCTAAATGTCTGTATTTTGATAAAAAAAAAATTAAGACTATCAGGCAAGGTTGCCAACTCGTCAGTTCAATATGTAATAGGCTAGAATTGAAACTAAAAATGGCTCAAATATTTAATGATTTTTTTTTCAATTTAACCCATTTATGCCCACAGCGACCTGAACTATAAATCAACAACATTTTGAACAGCAATTTACCTTAATTAAATGGCCTATTTTAATAAAATAAAATGTTATCTACTTGGCCTAGAATCGGATTTTGGGGCTATTACATATACATACATAACAGTGGGCAGTGTATACAATTTGTGGGCCTTGCATTTTTCAAATAAAACTTATATTTATTATAATCAATACTTAACAAAACTTCCATTTATTAGATAAAAGGTAACATAAGCTATTTTTTATACCCTCCACCACAATTATTTGTGAAGAGGGTATACTAAGTTTGTCATTCCGTGTGCAACTTTTTTTATTATTCATCTTAGACCCCATAAAGTATATATGTGACCTTCTCCGAGAAAAGGTACCTAGTGTGTGAAAATGAAGTTTTGAGAAAAACGCATTTAAAGTTTTATAATTTTATTGCTTTTCTCATTTTTATCGATTTTCCTAAGTTCGTTGTGTACGTTTTTATGAGGTAAATAAATTTTTATCAGAAATCTAACTCATTTCACCTTATTCTACACCCTTTTAGGTACCAGAATCCGCTCTTATGTCCAAACCCGTTTTTTGACATACTAGGTCCCTTTTCTCGGAGAAGGTCCCATTCTAAGTCCATTTAGCCATGTCCGTCTGTCTGTTAAAAACACGCTCACTTGCGAAAAACTCAAAAAAATGTACATATGTATGTCAAATTTCTGGTAGTTATCCAATTTGGGATTGAAATCAAGCAAAATCGGTTTAGTAGGTTTAGAGCTATGAATCAAAATGTGGAGGTACCACCAGCTTAAAAAATTGATAATTTTCTTACAAAAACTAACATAAATGGTGGAACAATGCACGGAATGATATAAGATTTTGCAAAAATTCGTTTTATTCGACTGGAAAACAGTTTAGTACGCCTAAAACCATTATTAATAATACTATCATAACAAATTTTGGCTCGTCACAGTTTTTTAGGTTTATAACTGACAATGTAAATTTTCGTGAAGATCGGTCCATAATTTACCCTAGGCCTCATATAAACCCTACTTCCGGAAAACAGTTTATTACGCCTTAAACCGTAATAAATAATGCTATCAGAATAAAATTTAATGCTTCACAGTTTTTTATGACCTGAAATCAAACTTATAAATTTCGTTGATGAAGGCCCCATTTAAAGCTCACTCTGGCAAAGTAATTAAATACGCCTAAAGCCGTAGCAGATATAGATATTACGGTAAAATTTCTTCCAACTTAGCTTCATATGGCCAGAAAAAATGTCATGCAATTTTGTGATATACGGTCCATAATTTACCTTAGATCCCATATTTAGCACCCTTCTGAAATTTACGTAAGCGCTAAAACTAGTTTCACCACTGTATTGAAATTAATGTTTTTAATACCAGAAATCACTCTGCGGAATTTCGGGGTGATTGGTTCATAACTTACCATGGCTCTAATATAAATTCCCCTTCTGAAAATCATTTAAGTTTGGCTTAAACTGTTACAAATCAAGATATTTTACTCAAGATTGTCGGTCAATAATTTAAAATAGGTCCAAACCGCAACCAATTCTAATGCTGATGTCTGTTTTAATAAAGATAAATTAATAATAAATTAAAAGTAAAAAACCTTTTTAAAAAACCAGCCTTTATTTAAATCGCGAGATATATGTACTTGTATTTACTTAGTTTGAAAATTTTAATAGTTAAAATCAAGTTATTAATTTGCTTTGTTTGCTGCACAAGTAAATCTCGCGGCAAGCTTTTATATCATATAAATTGTGTAATGACGGTATAAGTTGATAGTTAAAGTTTTAAAGCAAAAAAATATTTTTTCTTTTTAGCGCATTCAAATAAAAGCTTGTTTTTTAAAAGGTTTTTTAATAGATACTTTTTAAAAAAGAATTTTTACTCTTAATTTTTTTAAAACTCGTGTTCGTATTCTCAGCAAGCATTAAAAACTTATTCAGCCATATTGTATCTAGAGTGACGTCACTTTATTCTTCGAGTTATTCTTAGCAAGCCCTTTCATTTGATACCCATATTGTAAAAGTGCATTAAAAATAACTATTCCGCCATTCGGTTTGTGCCGCCATATTGGATTTAGAGTAGCCACTTTATTTTTCGAGTTGTTCTTAGCAAGCCCTTTCATTTGATACTCATCTTGTAGAAGCGCATTAAAAATAAATAGTCCGCCATGTTGCGCGTGGCGGCCATATTGGATTTAGCATGACGTCACAGATCTTACCATGCATTGTCATCCAAACTGAGCGTGTATACAAAATTTCAGCTCAATCGGTTGAAGACAACTGCTTCAAAATTGAGTTTCAAAATTTCACGCGAACATACATACATACATATGTACATTGTAAGTTGAATAAAAGCTTTTAATAAATAGACATCGTATAGATATCAATCCTGAAATATTCGAAATGTCGTGGGAGGGTATCAAAGATTCGGCACAGCCGAATACAGCACTCTAACTTGTTTTTTTTTTTTATAAAAACAAGCTACTTTTGTTTACGTGAATTTTTTGATCATGAGAAAATGTTTCTCTGTTTAAGAAAATTTTACTAAATACGAACAAAATAAGTTAGAATCAAGAAACTATATTGGATTTTGGAATTCCTTGTTTTAAGAAACGGAATTGATTACATTAGAAAATTAACTTTTTTCCGTGTACGAACCTTTTTTTTTTACAGAAGAAACTTGTTAAAGAAAATAAAAAATTTTTAATTATGTATTCAAATCGAGAATTTGATTAACCAAATTTTTGATTATTCGCACTTCCCTAATTATTTAATTACTGCCTAGTTGCGATGTGCGAAATAATTCTTTCGAACAATTACATTTAAAACAAAAACAAATTCTAAAAACTACATCTAAAACAATAAAAATTCTAAAAACAAAGTTTTTAGAATTTGTTTTTGTTTTTAATGTAATTGTTCGAAAGAAAGAATTATTTCGCACATCGGAAATTAGCTATGTATTAATGTTTTATTTTCAATTAATTGTTTTTAAAAACTTTTTTCAACAGGTTTTTATTTTACCAGTGAGGCTAAACACTTTGTCAGTGCATTTTGCGCAATTATTGTGTCCTTATGTGGTAGTACAGCAATTTGGAAGAACATTTCAATGCCTTCTTTAAACATTTCAATAGCCTGTTCCACATTTTGATTATGCATAGCTTGAGCCGCTTCACGGTATAATTCTTCAATTTGGATCATTTTTGACACACTTTCCTTTAGAGAAACATTTTTACGACAACGTACACATCTGACATCTTTGCTAAGATCTTTTGGAAATTGCAAAACATTATTACAATTTGGAGAAACGCACCTTTAAAGTAAACAAATATAATTTGAGTCTTTCATTTAATTTTTAACAGTTAACACAAACTTACCAAAATCTTACTTGTTTATCCAACTTTTGCAAGGTTGGCCAATTTTCTTGGCAAGCCATACAATTGCAACTGAACAAGTAACGTCCTCTCAAAGCACGTTGTCTTTCTTTTAAATTAACTTTAGTAAAAACAGGGCCATAGTTTTCGGCCACAACTTCATTGGGACGATGAGGCTTTGTAGCAGCCAATATTAGTTTCTTTCCAGCAAAATATCTTGCAACAGTTGGCCAACACTCGTGATTAAAGTAGGCTGCTGTGCCATAAAGACCAGCACCTACATACACTACTCGAGATCCCTCAAACAAATGCTGATCTGTTGTATGAGTTTGATAAATTTCGTGTGCATTGTACTGTAGAACTTCTAGCAATCCTAAAAGGGCTGTACCAACTTGCAACTCAACTGCTGTAGGGTTCACGCCTTCAGTTTTACGCCTGCCAAAATACTGTGCCTTCTGTAAACATCTCAACAAAAAGGCTGACATTAAAGATCTTTGCAGTAAATCATCGGCTTGTCTGGCATCTTCGTGAGTGCACAAATTTTGATACAACAAGTTGGCTGTGTTGAGAGCGCTTTCCAAATTTGGTGATTGAGTGAATACCCGCAAAGCAATATAACACAAAATAGACATGCCTGAGCCTAAAAGATAAATACATATGTATGTACACATGTAAAAAAGTTAAAAAAAAACCAAAAGAAAACGAAAAAAAAATTACTCACCCATAAACAAATCCATGTATTCACATTCGAAACGATGATAAGTATCACAGGCTTCTCCCATGCACTGGGCCGAACAAAAAGCAATGCCCGAGCAATGTAAACAGGGAACAGGTATTACTAATCTAAAAATAAGATCTCAATAACTAAGGAACGCCTGAGAAATACAAACTTCTTACTTTTCAAAACAATGATGGCAATTGCTGCCAAAGAATGCCGGCAAAAGACAAGCGGCCACTGGATTCTCACTCACAACTACATCACCTGTTTTCACGACATCATTGGCCACCACAAAGCGGCCTTTATCTTTAGTTTCTACAAGCTTAACCAATTTAGAGGCACCACTTAAACCCTCATTTTCGCCATGTGTTAGGGAGGGCACAATTTTACTACATTCTTTCTTAAGTACTTTTATAAAAGGCAACTCCTTACGGCAGCCATCAATTAGAGCATTACCACCCCCTGCAAAATTTTCAGCTATTTTCAAAGATATTTCAGCTTTAGCCAATTCACCCATACCTATACAAGTATACAATGAATAGAAATCACTTTTACACACATACAATAAAAATTTACAAAATTTTAACGTAATTACAGGCATAAGCCTTGGCCATTTTGATGTAGTAATCAATACTTTGTTTACAATCCAAGCCAAAAGAAGACGCCAATTTCAAATCACTTAACGCCTGTGCCCCTTCGCCTAAAGCTAATAATATTACCGCTCTGGATCTTAAAGCTAAAGCTAAACTTAACCCATCATCAATTTGCTTATCAACACCTACAAATAAATATTAAAAAAAAAAAACAATTATAAATTTAAAATCTAAAAAAAATACTTGTTACTTTTAACCTTTAGCGGGAGCCCGCATAACTGCTAAATTTGCAAATGCCAACCCCTGTTGCAACTCCTCTTTCTTATTTGAACTGGTCCACATCAAATGATATTTATCAGCCTGTAGACGACGCTGCGATGAAAACACAGCATCTTTTTCCTTGAAAACCGGTTGAACATTTTCCAAAACTCCCAGCACCGGATCACATATTTCACGATCACTAAATATTGAAAGTATTCGTGCCTCATTCGACTTTAATTTACCAAAATAATTTTTCAGCCATTTTTCACCACATGATTCCTTCACCTCCAAATAGAACTCATTAAAGAAACCTTTTTTATCCGATTGCACAGTGCGAGCACTACAAATTTGCTGATACGTATTATCGGCAATATCCATATTATTATTATTTTTTTTTTAATTTAAAATAAAATTTATTTATAAAAATTATTCTACTCTTAAATAACCAATAAAAAATATTTTTAAAATACTAGTGCGTGCGAAGCCTCCCCGAAAAGTGTACTGTTAGAAAAAAAATAAAAATCTTTGTATATTAAATTCTAAAAATAAATTTTCTACTAAAATTTATAAATAACCAATTGCGTTTACGGTGAATGCCCAATTCATTCAAAATGTTTGGAAAAAAAAACGTTATACGAACAAACATATTTAAAATAGTATTGAAATTCGAGAATAATTTAATTTTTTGTAAATGAATTAAATTAGAAATAAAAATCAACTTATTAAATACGATTATTTTGCAAATACAACACTGCATTTTATTTAAAGTCAAAATAAAAAAAAAATATTATAAAATTGTTCAAAAATTTCCTGTGAAAATTTGTTTAATAAACATTTTATAAATCAAAAACATTTATTATGAATATGGGGCAGAGCTGTAAATGAATCATTCCTTTTGGATTAATTAGCGAATCATTCATGCACTGAATTAGCAAATTTTGAATAAATTCTTTTCACACAAAAAAATAAACTGAATGAAAATTGAGCCAATTCAAATGAATTTGTAGAATAAATTGCAATTCGTTTCTAATTCAAATGAATTGAGAAAAGTAAATTGAATGAATTAGTAATTAATTTCCAACTCATTTGAATTGAATTGATAGACATTTGAATCGATTATGTATTGGAATGGAATTGTCAGGTAGCGACAGAATAGGAATTAAGTTATTAGGTATAGGCGAAAATTTTGTTTATTTGCTTAAACAAACTTAAATTTTTATTTTTATCAAATACATATTAAGGGTATTCACGTCACAAGTTGCACCCTTGCAAAAAAGCAAAAGTACAAAAACATAACAACATAACAACAACCACAAAGACAATTATTTACGCACAACTAATTGTATGTGTGGTTGTTGTTATATTTTTGCACTTTTGCTTTTTCGCAAGGGTGCAACTTGTGACGTGAATACCCCCATTGTGAAAATATTATTAAAAATGGGTTTAACAATAATTTTCATCTCATATTTGTATATTGTGGAAAATTTCTTTTTTTTAATGTTTCAATCGAATTTTAAAGGTTTTAGCAACTTTGAATCCCAACAGCATTTATTGCTGTCAAAGTTGTGTTCGCTTACTCGAAATTCTTACTACTTTTACTACAATTGGAAAACTGAACTGGCAAATTTGTTTTTTTGTTGTTTTCTTACGAAAACAATAAAATGAAGCAATTTGTTTTTTAATTTTGTTTTTTCTTTTTACTCACCTACAACTACAATTCGAGTCGAAAAAAAGCCAACCAATTGTAGGGGGATGTAAGAAAAGATAAGCTCACTGTTTATTGTTGGTGTTTTGTTTAAGTTTTGAAATTGTTACAAGTAAGACTTTGAGTGTTTATAATTCTTATTCGCTTTAGGGTTTTATTCGTATAATATTTTTGGCTTTTCTAAAATCTTAGGAAAAGGTTTCCTGAAGAGCTGGCCTGAAATGCGCATAGAAGCTAGCTTTCCCTCAACAATAAATTTCAGTGTATTTATCAAATATGAAAAATTGGGAATTTAGCATGTCACACGGAAATCTTATTAATGGAAAATTTGTTTACTTTTTGTATTGAAAACTTCCAACTGCAATAAAAATAGTAAATTTTAGTAATTCTCCCTAAATCTGCTCTTGAATTTGATTGATTGCAACTAATTTTTGATTTCATTAATTTGAATTGCAATTCATTGTTCTAATTCATTTGAATGAATTCAAAATCTATTTAATTCAAATGAGTCTGTAAAATAAATTGCAATTCACTTTAACAATTTCATTTCAATTGAAAACGAATTGGTATTTATTTTACAGATTAATTTGAATTGAAAACGAATTGCAACTCATTCTACAAATTTATTTGAATTGGAAAATGAATTGAAATTAATGTCTACCTAATTAGTTTGAAATAATTCAAATTTTATTCAATTCTTTTTTGCTGTGAAAAGATTTAATTCAAAATTTAGCTAATTCGTAACGAATTAAAATCAAAAAAGAATGATTCATTTACAGCTCAAGGGCCTAATTCTGGCAGTCGTGGTCGAGAACTTTCTCGATTCGAAAGCACATTTATTTCTGATTCTTTCAGTTGATACTAAACGTATCGAAATTAGTAGTAGTAGTATACACGTGAAGGCCATGTCAGTATTGTAAAACAAAAAAACTTGTTTTATTGCTTTATTTTGCCACGCAGGATGTTGCGATTATTAATTTCTAATAGGTAAAAATATTTTGTATAGCACCTTCGCTGCATATAAAAAGAAGTATTTATGTATTTCCCCACAGCATTTAACAATCAGGTGAGAAACGTGGTTCAAAGCAATTATGTATTATGCTGAAAACGTTTACCAATTCAAAGAAGTGGTAGAAGAATTCAACAATGGTGATGCAGTATTAATAAAAAAATTTTAAGTTTTAGATATTTGTATTCCAAGTAAGCTAATTGTCCCTAAATTTTTTCATTGTGAATTAAAAACACATTTAATTACATTTTTTCCCCAACGTTTTGTCAATTTTTTGTTGACTTCCTCAGGAGAACATCTATTTAAACATTTTTATTAATAAGATATTACATTAAATAAAACATAAGTAAAAGAAATAAAATTTAATTATTATATTTATAAATGACATTACTTTAATTTTAACTTGAGTAATGTTGATCGGTAATAAAATTTTAAACTTACCAAATTTAAAAGCTCAGGAATATTTGTGTCTTCAAATTATCGGTACTATTGTAAAAATGGAGAATTCTTATCCATAAAGAAAGCAAATTAAGTTAATTGATATTGACATAAATAAGATGTATGCTTTGGAGGGTAACATAAGTAAACAAATTCGTATCAAGCTTGATAATATTAAGCAGGGCTGTGGAGTCGTCCGGAAAAAGTTCCATAAAAAAACTTTTTTTTACAAAAGTGCCAACATTTAAAAAAAAAAGAAACAAAAACACGTTGTAAGGCTTTTTATATTACTGTTAAATGAAAAAAGTATATAGAATTCGTTTTATTTAAAAATATATAAAATTAAATCTAAAAATTTTTTTATTTTGAATACGCCCTCGCTAAAAATTTTCAATATTTTGCTCTTTCTATTAGTTATGCTCCTAAAAATTATAGCTCAAGCTGTTCGTTATTAACTTCTTCAATATCACTCAAATAGACTAAATTTCCCACAATAGCACATAATTGAGAAATACTCAGTTGGTAACCTCTTATTACATAAAAAGGTGCAAGATCTTTGACGTGTTGAAGAAAGTCGTTATCATAATCGAAATTTTTTAACAGACCATTAAAAAGTGCAACATACAACTTTTAAGAATAAACTCCAAGATCTATTACATTAATTTCAGACAACTTATATGAATCTATTGCTAAAAATATTTCAGAATCTAAAAAAAATGTGGGATCTTTAATAATAAAGAACAGAGAAAATACAAGACCATTTAATAACATAAAAACATCACTCAATATTTGTATCTAATATTCTGCACATTTTAAATAATGTATTTATACAAAACTTGAAAAACCTTTATTTAAATTTAAAACTTTTTTGCATCTCAAAAAACTTGCAAAAAAATGAAAACTTGATAAATGGCAAGGCTGCCATGGGATAATATAAATGTCCCTCTTGAAAATCATTTTAGTTCGGCTTAAACTGTTACGAATCATGATATATTATAATATATCATGAATAATTATTCAAGTTAGTTCAAATTGCTAGAAAAAAAGCATAACACTTTCTGATTGTCGTACAATTGGTTTGAACCGGAACCAATTTTTATACTGTCGTCCCTTTTATAAAGATTATTTAATAATTTATAGCTCTCATACATTCTAACTGTGGGTGGAGGGTGTCAAAGATTCGGAACATCCGAATATAGCACTCTAACTTTTCAGTGCATTAGATTCTTAAAAATTTAAAATCGATATTTGAAATATTGCATCGTCAATTTTGAATAATTTTTATTTTGGAAAATTTTTTTAAATTTTATATGCCGAAAAACTTTAGAGTCGGAGTCGCGAGTTTTTGTGGGCACTACGACTCCGACTCCAGCACAAAAATCTCAACTCCGACTCCGACTCCACAGCCCTGATGTTAAGAAAAATAAAGGACTTAAAACAATAAAACAAACTGCTGGCATATTTAATTTGAATTTTTACGAAAACAGCGTAGTAAAAATAAATATACCACAAAGGAACTATCAGCATTTAATCATGCTCCTATCACTTCCGTTTTATTTTCTTTTGAAAAACAGTAAACTTTACTTTTGAAAATATTAAAAAAAATTTATGTTGTTAATTCATTTTATATTTATATTCAAATATCTATCTAACAAGTGACTTAATTTACATGATTGTTTTACTTTCCTTTTTTTCTTGTTATTTTTATGTATTTTTTATCACTTATAAATGTGTTCAAAAAAATTTAAGTGCATATCTTTTCGATTTTTAGTGCATATAACGCGATTTTAACTGCATAAAAGTCCAGGCCGTAGTTATTAAGCTACGGTCACACTTATTAAATATTTGATCAAATAAGCGTAACCCCTCCTTTTGTTAATAGTTAGTGAGATTTAAAATGTTCTTAATATTACAAAACAAACTAATTATACTACTAGACATAGCAAAAAACCGTTTTTTGTAAGATGTATTTTAATCAAAATAAATATTGATATTAAGCGAAATGATGTTTTAGTTTGGTTGCTGGTCCCGTTTTTTTCGTCAAATATTTGATAAGTCTGACCGTAGCTTTAGAAGTTTTGTTTTAAATTTTAAAACCCATATACATAACTTCCAACAAAAGAAGATAAGGAAAAAAATAAAAACAAGACTCAAAAATCAAATAAATTAATTTGACATTACATGGGTAAGTAATGACAACTCTCTCTAATCAACCTACCTTGTACTTATTCCACCATGGTTTATACGAAAATGTGTTCAAAAACGATTTTGTAACTTAATATTTAAAAATCAAAAATTTTTATGTTGTTTATTCATAAGTTAAACTTTTTTTCCATAAATTTAATTATGCCATTGTAATTTTCTTATCATTTTGGCTTAAAAAAGCTTTGGATTGATTAATAAAATAAATATAAATCTACTTTTAATGTTGATTTTTAATAAATTTTTGATCACATGTCTTTCTTTAATTCTTATTCTCTTTTTTTTTTTTTTTTGTTATTTATTTGAATTGAACTTTGCAAGAACATTATCGCCTAATAAACTAAAAAAAAAACTAATAAAATTTTATTGTAAAACAAAAACAAATTTAAAAGTGCGAAGTTTTTATGTCACAAAAAGCTACGTTCGTTTTTAACGAACTCTCCTAAGCACTTAAATATCGTTGGTCTTATGTAGAAAGGCCCTAACTTACATAATTGCAACTTTACGGACGAATTTTAAATCGAGTATGGTTCGTTTTAAAAAATCACGAAATAATTAAAGGAATTCAAACTCCAAAAACTTTATTTCATAAGAAGGAATTTTGGGAAATTTGGATGTTCACGGGGTAAAAAGGGTAAATTCGGTAATCTTATATCTCCAAAACAAAAAAAAAATGTTATACAGTAGTTTTGACTTAACTGCCTTTTATTTACGTGCACTTTTGACTTAGATGCACAAAATTGATAATTTTTGGCATTATTCTTTATAATCCCATACAAATTCCTTTTTTAAGTGCACTTTCTTTACCTGCACATTTAGGATAAGTGCCCAAAACTTTTGGCATTTTAAAATTATTTTCATACAAAAAATTCAAGTTAGCTGCACTTTGACTTAACTGCCCAAAATACATATTTTCTGTAATTATTTTTCAAAATCCTTGTTTACGTTCATTTTGCATACCTGCACATTTTTCGTATTTTTGTGCAGCTTTAAAATATTTTCATATAAAACATCAAAGTTAGCTGCACACATGAAAAAATATGGTGGCCACTTTTTTACATAAATATCCAGTTTTAGCAGTTTATAAAATCAAAAATCGCAAACAAGTCAAGTTGGTATCATTATAATTCATTTATTTTGTTTGCATGTATTTACATTAATGCATATGGGCTGTGGTAACAGCAACTTTACCACGATTATATGAAAGGAATAGCAAGTCTTTGGTCTGGAACAGAATAAAGTAGTTGTAGTAGTATTTGAAGCTGACGAATGCTCTGTAGCGCAACAAAGTTCAAAATTTCGAATTTTGCGCTTCAACTGCAACGACTACTACAACTACGTTTTCTGTTGACACTACTTTGCAACTGCCGTTTTTTACTTTTGAGAGCTTGCAGCGCTATTCTTGACGTTGTACTACAGCGACTGTTCTGTTCCACACTTTATTGTTACCAATTTGGCTAGCTCGTTCATTATAAAAATGCGTAACAAATGACTACAAGTTGTTTGAACGCCATTGTTATTAATAAAAACGTTGTTACTTATCTTTCAAACACTTTACTTTAGCTGCACTTTTATGCAGGTAACCACAATTGCGTACCTGCACATTAAGGCAGCTAAATACATTTAAGATAGCTGCATTTTTGATTTACCTGCACAAAAAATCGTGCAAAGGAGATTGTGCAGCTAAGTCAAAATTACTGTACTTATGGTTGTTTTTTAGAAAAATTAGCGAACAGGTGTCTGGTATTTTCTTGCCATTCGGTCCTTTTAGGGATTAAACGGGTAAAACCTGTATTTTGGTACATTTTTGTCACCCTATCTATCTTTAAAAGCAATAAACATAGAAATAACGATTATGTCACTTTCTAAACTTATCCAAAAAATACAAATTTGGTACTTTTTCGAAACTGTACCTATTTTTGGTATGTTTTCGTTCTACAACTTTTACTTTTTTAATATCGTTATTGGACCTAGAAACATAAAGTTAAACATGAGGGATCCTTTTGGTACTTTTTCGTTTGTTAACTGGCACCTTTTTCAATTTTCGTTAATATTGACAGTATTTTTTTTTTTTTTTTTTTTTTTTTTTTTTTTTTTTTTTTGGCTGATGACATGAAGAAGTGGAAGAAAAGGCAGTTTTTTCTATTTTTACTGCAGTTTTTTAAACGCTGCATTTTTGTTCTTTAACTGGAACTTTTTGAATTTTAGTTAATATTGGACCTAGAAACATAAAATTATACATGCAAGGTCCTGAGTCAATACAAATCTGTAAGGGGGAGCTTTTTGGTACTTTTTCGTTCTACAACAGGTACGTTTTTTAATTATCGTAATTTTGAACCTAGAAATATAAAATTAAACATGCAATGTCCTGAGTGAGTGTGAAACTATAAGAGGGAATTTTTTGGTACTTTTCTGTTCTTAAAATGGTACTTTTAAAATTGCCATTAGAATTGGACCTATAAACATTAAATTTAACATGGAACCAAAACCTTCCATGTTAAATTGAATTAAAATTAAAATCTATAAGAGGGATTTTTTGGTACTTTTTGTTCTCTTACTGGTATTTTTTTAATTTAACTGGAAGTATTTTTAATTAAATACTTATTTTTGTTCATTAAAAAAAATTAGCGAACGGCGTAAAACCTTTAATTTGGAACTTTTGTTTTTTACCCCATCTGTCTTTTAACATAGAAATAAAAATTGCATCACACTCGCTACATATTTAAAATATTCAAATGCAAATTTGCTACGTTTTGGAAATTCGAACGTTGAAGGGGTGAAAATCGTACCTAAAAACTTTAAAACTCATTTTTGCTGATTTTCGGAAGTTTTTTGAGAGTTGTGGGATTCCTTTTGACTTCAAAAAAAACTCAAGATCCAACCATAATATGCATAGCCTTGCTTAACCTTCTGTCAAAAATTAACAAAAAGTCTCTCAAATGTACTAAAAAAACAAAAACAAAATCAAAAAACCTTTAATTCCGTACGGAAAGTGCGATCAGTTTCGCACTTGGCTTAAGCAAATGACAGTTTCATAAAACTTAACAAAAAGTTTTCTTATGTGTTGTTTCCAGGTGACAAACAATTGATTGTCCAGAAAAATGTATATAAAAATCACTCCGTTTTTTGAGTGCTTTTCATATAAATTTTTCCACACAATCAATTGCTTGTCACCTGGAAACAACACATTAATGTGCTGTTTTCACAACACAAGTGACTGAACGTGTAGTAAAATTTATATGAAAAGCAGTTTTTTGAGTGCTTTTCATATAAATTTTTCATTGTGTAAACATGTATTCACACATTTGCTTAAGCTAACTTCATCACATTATGTTCAAGCCTTTAGTTGGCTTGTACTAATAATAGGAAAATCTTTAAATTCATTTTATTAATTAAAGAATTTTTTTTTTTGCATAAATTAAAATTTCGCACTTTTTTACAATTATTATATTATTAAGTTTGGCTGTTTTTTGCTCTTTGTGTTGTTTTGTGGTTTTGTGTGTTCTGATATTTTATGTAGAAACATTTCATGGTCATTTTGTAGAGCATTTCTTGCCCGTCCTCGCTCTTGATAGGGGTGTTTTTTATGATTTGTTAGAATATGCCAAAAATAACCCTTATGAAGGGGAGTTAGGGGTTAATATGGCCCAAAAAATAATTTCCGTAACATTTTCCACAAAGTTGCTGAACATACCTTATACCTCAGATGTCAAAAACACATAGTTGCATACACCGATATGCTGCACAAACAAGCCAATGTTATTCAAAGTAACGTTCGGTATAACTGATGGATGGATGATAAACTGGTTAAACCTTTGTTCTACCGAACCAACCAACGAATGAAACACAGCACGTTAATGTATATTTAAATATTTTATTGAATTTAAGGAGAAAATTTATTTTCTTTTTTCATATTTAGTTTTGAATTTTAAATTTTACGGATTAAATAAAGGCATTTATTAATTAATATTTGTTTTATGTTCTCGTTTTATTTAATTATTAATATATTTTCGTTTTAACTTTTTAAGTTATATCAACAACAAAAAAGACACTGAAAGAAAAATTTATATATATTTGAAAATGAATTTTTCAAAGTAAACGCTTTTATAAAAAGTAAAATATTTAGTAAAAAATTTTGCATTGTATTTTCTTCATTTGAAAGAGAAATTTTTTTTTTTTTTTTGTTTCGCTTTAACTGTTTTATATAAAAAATATGTTAATTATTTTTTTTATAATATTTTTAATTAAGTATTTCTTCAATTAAATTTACATACATATGTATGTATGCATGTTTATTAAATTTTATAGTATTTAATTTTCAATTATCCGTCACATATTCCGATCGAAATGGTTTCGGCTTTTTAATTACATACTTCTACTTTCGATCAGAATTAATTTCTGTAATAGACCTAAACATCTCATACATACGTACGTATATATTTGTTCATGTAATATGTATTAATCAATGATGAGGCTAATAAAATATAGTATGAAGTATAAACTAATTTATTTTATTTGAAAATAATTAAAATATCGTTGAGAGTTTCCTTTTTATCAATTGTGTTTTGTTTTTAAGTTAACTTTAAGTTTTTATCTCGTTTTTGGTTTTTGAGTTTTCTTTTATTATCAAAAATAAATTAAAAACTAAATTAACAAAGCTACAAAACCCTTTTTCAGCCTCATAAATGTAGTAGTTTTTTGTTTTGTTTAATAATTTTTTAGTGTACATATTTGTTTTTCTTTTTTAAATCAAATTTTTTAATTTAGTACAGATAAATAAGAAGAAAACTTTTTTTGTATTTAATTTTTAAAAAATTTTCTATTTATATTTTTTTCATATTAAGATAAATTAACTTTACAAGTATTTAAAAACTATACAAAAATTAAAGTTCTATTTATATATAAAAAACAAAAAGTTGTAATTTAATTATCATAAAAGAGGTCAAAGTTTAAAGCAGTTATCTATTTATTATAAATAAATTAAAGAAAATCTAATTTAATTTAAATACAATAAAAAAAAAACTTATAACTTTTCTTTAGCATCTCAATAAATATGTATATTTAGGTTTGTTATTTTAGGTTATGTTTAATATCTAATTTTTCATTTTATTGTTTGCTTTTATATTATTTTTATTGATTTTTTTTAATTATATACGTAAATATTAGCAATAGTATCACTTAGGAAAGTTTATTTTTCTTTAAAAATTTCATTAGCTGTTTCTTGGCATTAAATAAACTTTCTTTTTCTTGCATTCACTCAATTACTTTCTTCAATTCTGCTTTTGCATTCATTAAAAAAAACATTACTAACAAATACAATACAAACAAAAATATAGTATTAGAATTAGAATAAGAATAATTTAAACTAAATTAATTTTAATTGTTTAATAATGTTAAGATTACAGTAAAGTTGTAAGGTAAGGTTGAGGATGGTTGAGGAGCAAAGGTGTATAGACAGAATGGAAAGAGTATGCGAAGAAAAAGAGAGCGAGCACAGCTGCTGATTTATTTGTATGTTTGTTCGGATGTAGCAAGTCATATAAAAAATGATGTTGATGTAGAAAACACATCATGTCATATTTACACCCAAACATCTGCTCGAGTATTCATAGACGACATAACTAATGGAAACGGCTGGTAAGACTTTTATGAAATTTGGAGTTATGCCACGGTAAAGCCCACAAATGCCTTCGGTTCGTAAAATTTTACGAAAAACACCGAACATGTTGTCATCATTGCCTGCACCAGCTTGTTTCAGGGGTATGCCTCCCATAGGCGATTCTACTTGTTTAGATTTAAGCACGACTGTAAATGTCAATAAAAATGTCAAAGAAAACAATTTAAAAAAAAAAATTCAAAATAATTACCTTGAGCTTGTAGTCGCGTCCTCACCAAAGCCAAAGGATATGAACACACTTGACCTAATGTCGAGGATGCACTGCCACACGCTAGTAATACTAGGAAACTGGGTTGTTCTGTGTTGTGACTACTTAAATAATTTTTCTTTAGAGTTTCATAGACGGCCAAGTCAATGCCCGCATATGGTATAATGCCCAACATGTTTGGAATGTAACCACGATAAAAGCTGCGTATACCTTCATGGATGTAAATCTTTTTCGCCGCATCTAAAATACCTCTGTATTGACCAGTTTTGCGCAAAGCCAAACGGGTCTTCAGTACTTCCATGGGATAGATAGCAGTCTGTGAAATGCCACCGGCTGCAGCACCAGCCATAAAACGTTCACCAATTGTCATTTGACGTTTATCGTCGCCACGTATCAGTCGCTTGATTTTCTCATAGGCAGCAAATTTAATAGCTGATTCAGGGGCAATTTTTAAAACATTAATACCATTACCCCTCCACATACTACGTAAGCCACCTTCTTTAAGCATATATCTTAAACAATCTGAGATTCCTGTCTTGTGTGTTTGAACCTTAAGAATAACAATGAAGTATATATTTCCATTAATAGTTCATATTTAAAAATAATTAATTTAAATAATAACCTGCAAAAACACTTTTATTCTATCTAAGGGAGCAGTGCATGTACGGGATACAGCACCAGCAACACCACCAGCTGCCAAATGACGCCACCACATGCCACTTTGTAATTCTGTTGCTGTAAAATCATCAGGTACGTTCATATCCTCACCAATATCGAGGTACTAAAATTAAATAGATAACAAATATTATTAGTTAATTTCGAAAACTAATTCCAACGGATTTTAATAATTTATAATATGAATTTTAACATTAACTAAACACGGAACTATTAAAGCATACATACAGGCTCATCCTCATCTTGTAATATTTGTATTAGCATTTTGGTTTTTAATGTTTATATTTTTTCGTTCTTATCGTTTTGTAAACTGTCTTTTAATTATAGTCTCTTGACTTTCCAACTTTTATTATGATTATTGTTGCAACATTTGCGTATTTATTTACGGGCTTGTAATTTTCTACATGTAACAAAGTTAACTATTAAATACAATTTTAAAATCACGTAATAGACATTATAGCCGTTGATGATACACTGATTAATTTTTTTTTTTTTTTAATTTTCTATACAAATCTACAAAACTAGGTAGATACTACTACAGCAAACCACACTCTTAAAACGAACGTGTTGCCTTGTTAATGCTTGTGAATTAAAAACAAAATCTTTCAATCAAAAATTTAAAAAAATAAATAATTTTTCTTTTTGTAAAATCAAATAAAAAAGCTAGCAAGCAAAAATGTTTTTGCACCAAAATGTATCTTTGAATAGAGAGTAAACAAATAAATTGTGGATGGGATTCTCTAAACGAGAAGAGCATTTTTGCACGGTCAAAAATAAGCAATTTCGGACGCCACTTATGTATGTTGAAAGTATAGAAAACGACTAGAATAGAAAGACAGAGAAAAAAATCCTAATAGGCCGTTTACATTACAACGAAATCTAATAGATTTGATTTGAAATCTGCCTCAAAATCTAGTGCTTTTTTGACATTAGCGAGATTTTTGTGTATCACATACATACGTACATATAAAGAAATTGACATTTAGAAATTTTCATTACCTTTTTTTTATTTATTTATTATAAATAGAATTTTTTGTTGTGTAAAAAATAAAAAAGATGTCAAGAACAAAAGCATTTGTTTGTGTAAAAATTGCACGTAAAAAACACAACTCTGCAAAAAATCAGCAGGCGTTTCGGGCAGACCTACTAATTGGACCATGATCAATATTATTTGTATTTTCCATTTTTTACTATATCCTCAAAATCGTTATTGTTTGTTATTAACATGTACATTTTTTTCTTGTGTAGGGAAGTATTTTTTAGCAGTGTTCGACAATAAGCAGAACATTATTTAGCGTACGGCTTAACAATTTTGAGGAAAGTAACGAATATTTTATAGTGTGCTGTTCTTCGTTGCAAAACAGAACAATTGTAGTGGTTCTGTAGACAAACATTATGTTTTAATGTTCTATGTTTGTGGTTTAAAAAAAACAGAACGCAATTAAATGTTTTCATCTTTTTGTTGAGTTGGATAAGTACAGTATTATTTTTGTGTTCGAAGATCACAAACCGAGAAACGCTATTTTTTAATGGTTTGGTACACAAACACTATTAGCGTTTGTGTTTTCAACAAATCTACCGATCTGAACACTAAAGACCGATATTTTATGTTTATTTTCGAACTTTATTCTTTTATTTTGCTATATGAAAAAACCACAGTTGCATCATTAAGTACTACTATATTTTGTGGAGATTTCGTCAACATGTTGTCACGAAGTTGATTTTGTTTTGTATGGGAAATCTAGTCAAAAAACAACTAGATTTGGCTCAAAATCTGATATGTACTAGATATCGTTGTAGTGTAAATGGGATATAACTCTTTTTTATGTACTATTTATATTGTTGTTTTAATAAAACACGCATTGAATTTTAAGAGAAATGTTTTAATTGCATTTCTCTTTTTATTCTAATCGTCTTCTATGGCATAAAAAAATCCATAAAAACCGAACTCAGCTGTAAAAAAAAACCTAACTCTATGACTTTGCTAGCAAGAAAAGTGTTTATATGTACATTAGCACTTTTACACTATCACAAAACGCTTACGTATTTTGACAAAAATGCTTCTCTGATCTAAGTATTATAACGATAACAGGGTTGTATTTTCCTCAAAATAGTCTTACGTATTTTGTGTGATAGTGTAAAGTGCCCTTTAGCTGTATTCTTTTTCCTCTTTCTTTCTATTCTAGTCGAATTCTATGTTCTATGGTTACATGTCTGTAAAATGGCATAAACACAACAAGAAAATTGCATGAGAGAAATGTTTCTTTATAAAACTGATTATGACAATAATGCAAGTTTGAGTTTAAGAATTTAACAAAAATACAATCTCTTTATATAACAATTGTTATTACAGATTTATGATCAATGCAATACAAAAAAGCAGATGTGACCGTTTTTTTGTAAATGAAAATCTTTAACCTAAAAAATGCTTGAAACTTGAAAATCTAAAAAATGTCTATATTAGGAAACCAACAAATTGCCGGTAGTTAGTTATATAGCTAACTAACTAACTGATAAAAGAAAATCTTAAGAATAAAAAGCAAAAAAAACAAGCAGGTATGTATGTAATATATAAAAGTGTTTAAAATTTCAGAGTCAATGTCAATCTTAGCCAGATATGCACATATGTATGTGTATTAAGTAAATAAGATATGTATATAGAATTGCTTTAAATATCTACATTAGGGTATTCACAAAAAAAAAGTTTTTTTGTTATCATGTTTAAACTTTGTAGTAGGCATAAAATAGCTAGTATTCAAAGTCTATGAACTTTTTAGCCGATAAGTTTGCGAAAATCATACAGGAGGTTTTTTGTCGAAAAATTTTAAATTTTATATGAACTAATAGTCGTTGAGCGTCGCGTAGATTCAAAATATGGAGCTGATCTTCTTGGAGAGCTTTTTTATACTTGCTAGAAACTTTTTAGATGATAATAGCACTTAAAAAAAATGTTTTTGAGGCCCCTAGTGTACATACATATTTGCTTATGTACAGGGCAAGTTTGTAATTCTTTTTTGCATTAAAAATATGCATTTGAAAAATATATGTGTAGTGTTACTACTTTAGAGTTAATGAACCCTATTCTGCGTTTCGATTCGGATCGAAATTTTCTCCGTTTTTTGGCAACTTTGGTATTCTGTGCCCATATTCTGTAACTCCCGCGTTGAAAAACTTTTCGATTGAAATGTGAGAACTGAAACAAAAATACCATAAGTTGAAACAAACATGTTTTTCTCACTAAACTGTTACTGTATCATTTTTGGTGTGTAATAGCTGTAACGTAAGGAAATTACTCGCCAAAAATTTTTCAGTAACAGTTAAGTGAGAAAAACATGTTTGTTTCAACTTATGGTATTTTTGTTTCATTTCTCACATTTCAATCGAAAAGTTTCTCAACGCGGGAGTTACAGAACATTGGCACAAAACACCAAGTTGCCAAAAACGGAGAAAATTTCGATCCGAATCGAAACGCAGAATAGGGGTGAATGATATTTATTCGATCGAATAAGTTTTGAATTTTTAATATTGTTGTCAAAAAATTATTAGTAAGGAGAAAAATAAATTTAAAAAACTTTTTTAAAAAAAGGAAAAAAATATTCTTACGGAAATATTTTATTTATAAAATGCGCTACAATATGCTTTGCATAAATTTGCATATTACGCAGGTTGGCAGCCGTTTTTGACAAAAGAATTGCTTTTGAGACAATTTGTTGCCATTAAAAAATTAAATACATATGTATATATTGGTCCTTTTCTTTCATATGCATTTTCTTATATCAAAATTTTAAACGATTCTAGCCTTTTCACATTTACCGATATCTACTATCAATTTGCGAAGGTGTCGAAATTTTTCCATAAAAAATTTACAGAGCTAAAAATCAACATCTTTCAACATATATATTTATGAGATGTTCCTATCTCATTGTATTCCATTCTACCAGGGCTGCCAGATAAATTTGTGAGGAAATCGTCAATTTCCTGAGAAAAAATAAAAAAATCGTCTTTTACGTTTCGAAAAATCGTCAAAAAAATCGGACAACTTAAAATTAAGTTTTTTTACACAATTTTTGTTCGATTTTTACAAAAAAAAAAAACATTCACACAAAAACATAATTACTACTCATAAAGAGCGTCTTTGATCGTCGATGACCGCATTTTTTTATCGTAGAAGATTCCTTACACCGGGAAAATTGTAACACTAGTGAGATTCTTCCATAGCACAGCGAAAGACGCTTCTTCAATCGTTATGGGAATCGATAAAGACGTGGGTAAAGGTTATCTAACGAGTCTTTCATGTCAAGAATCGCATGAGACTTATGTAAATTTTATCTTACAATTCGTGAAATGGTCGCCCTATAATTGTTGAAAATATGATTTATACAAAGAGTCATAAAAGGTTCATTCGATAATGGTTTTACGAAAGATTGTTGTTCTTGTACTCTGAAAATAATCACTTTAAAGATTTTCTTAAGACTTTCATATTACAGACGTACCTAAACAAAAGCGGCACGCGTTTTCTAGTTTTCAATACGTGTCATGCCAATAAAATTTGTATGAAGCATACTTTAATAGAGCGGCGTCAACGCTTTGCAATTGGAACACCCGATTTCTACAGCTCGGTTAATAGTGAAGTTGGCCGCAATTGTTTGTTAGTAATGGCAATTTAGTTATTTTTTGGTCAATTTAGCGTTTTTATTTCTATTTTTATTAATAATATGTGGGCTTTATTAAACAAGAAAGCTATCACTACTGTTCGTGACACAATATTGACGCTCTTGCTTATGCATGGCATATCAGCGTAAAAGCTAAGCGAAAGAAAATGTTCCGCTTTCCGCTCTTGTTAAGGTATGGCTGTTAAAAAACGAACGTGTCAGAGATATAATGTCTTATTCAGACTTTGGAGACTGAAAAAATCGTCACTTTTTAGAAAAAAATCAGCAAATCGGCACTTTGCTAATTTCGGAACAAAAAATCGTCAAAATGACGATAAATCGTCAAATCTGGCAGCCCTGCATTCTACATTTTACGATTATTTTAGAGTCATCGTTAGAAAAGTGACAATAAAGTGTCAAAAGAGTACTTCTGAACAATTTTGGATGTTTTGTTTTTGATAGTGATTTATTTAAAAACGCCAAAATAAACTAAAACAAGTTAGAGTGCTATATTCGGCTGAGCCGAATCTTTGATACCCTCCACCAACAGTTCGAATGTTTAAGGAGTAATATCTGTATGATGTCTTTTTATTATTATTATCTTAAACTGTGACGATTTGTTATTAATTATGGTTTTAGGAGACTAAACTGTTTTCCGGGAGTAGGGCATATATGGGGCCTAGGGTAAATTATGTACCGATCTTCACGAAATTTCACAGTATCATTTATAGTCCTATAAAATTGTGACGAGCCAAAATTTGTTATGATTGCATTATTTTTTACGGTTTTAGGCGTACTAAACTGTTTTCCGGGAGTAGTGTTTATATGGGGCTTAGGGTAAATTATGGACCGACCTTCGCGAAATTTTACAGTGTCATTTCTAGTCGAATAAAACGGACTTGTGCAAAATCTTATGTCAGTCCGTGCATTTTTGCATCATTTATGTTAGTTTTTGTAACAAAATTATTAAGTTTTTGAAGGTGGTGGTTCCACATTTTGATTCATAGCTCTGGTCCTACTGAACCGATTTTGCTGAAATTCAATCCCAAACTGCTTAGGATAACTACAAGCAATTTGACACCTAGTTTGTTTATTTCTTTTGAGTTTTTCGAAAGTGAGCGTGTTTTCAACAGACGGACAGACGGACAGACGGACAGACGGACAGACAGACGGACATGGCTAAATCGACTTAGAATTACTCAAGCAGCCAGAATATATATACTTTATGGGGTCTGAGATGAATAATAAAAAAGTTTCACACGGAATGACAAACTTAATATACCCTCTTCACAACTAATTGTGGTGGAGGGTATAAAAAGACTTGAATGTTCGTATGGGGAGAGATAACCCAAGAAGTTTAAGAGTCTATTGTTCTATTCTGTGTTCTGTGCTTAACATGAATGTTTATTCGTCATAGAAGACGTAAAAGAAAAAGTTCAAAATATTAAGAATAAAATATTTATTGAAAAACTTCAATTGCAATTGCAATAAAAAATACCAACAACAAAATCAAAAAACATCTGATCCCATTCGCAATTTACGATAAGTTTCGCACTTTGCTTAAGCAAATGACAGTTTCACAAAACTTACGTTCAATATGGGTTCTTACATATGTTTTACAAGTATTCGCACAGTTGCTAAAGCCAGCTCAGGCACATTATGGGTGGGCCTTTGGTCTCCAAACGTTGACCAAGTTAAAAAAACAACATATTTTTATTTTAATAAAAGTGAAAACGATGAATTTTTTGACCCACTATATTCATGATAACTAATATTATTTAAGTATGCACCAGTACTTATTTAAATTTAAACGTACATATGCACCAATACGTCGCTAGTGCATCCATTTGCCTTGTTAATATAAAAATGTTTGTATAAAGCTAAAACAGAAAGGGGTGTCCGCTGATTTTTACGCGTTCTAAATCAGGGAAAAAGGCTGTTGATATTGAAAGAAACCTTGAACTAGCCCATTCTACAATAAAATCCATTTGCTGTTCCAGTGACGTTGGTAAAATTAAGAAATTTGTTGAAACAAGAACATCGTTACAATATAAACAGTTTACAAAAATGGGAAAAAATGGAGCCACTTCTTACTATTTGGATTGAAGATCAAAATCAGCGATGAATGCCCTTAAAACAAAAGGTTATTTAAAAGAAAGCTTTAACTTTATTTGAAGATCTAAAATAAAATTATCCGCTTTTAAGTTTATCAAACTTATTTTTTCAGCTAAAATTATGAATCTCAGAACCAATTGAATAAAAATCAATACAAATGTATGGAAAATCGTGCTTCGGTTTGCGTCGAATTTTTACGGTTCCAATTAGCGACGCAAGCCGAGGTATTGGTGTACATATTTTCAAATATTCTATGGTTTTCTGAACAACCGAAGATGATTTCAGTTTGAAAACTTGAAAAACACATGATTTATAAAAAAAAAAAAAATACAAACATTTCGAGCTGGTTCCTCTAAAGAGAGTCCACCCAAAATTTTTAAATTTTCACTTTTTACAGGAAATCGATGTACAGTGGTGTCATATCGACGCACTGTAAAATTCTTTGATCAATTTCTCTTGTATTTTGCAAAAAAAAAAAAAAAAAAAAAGTACAATTGTATCCCGCTTTGTAGTATAAGTATTTATATTTGTAAAAAGAAAACCGTTTTTTGTCTCTAATGAAAATTTATAAATTTTGAGTTAACCCACTTTAGAGGAATCAGTGCGATTTGTTCAAATAAAACAAAGTAAAAAGTATTAGTTTAGGTTTTTTCGCGTGCGTATCTTTGTGTATATTTTTAAGTTTTTTTTTCTTGCATATTTTAAAATTTTTTGTGCATATTTAAACTTGCCCTGCTTAAGTATGTTAAAATAAAAACATGATTATTTTCCGCATTTGTTAACATCGATCTTTTAATAGTGTATAGAAATAGAAAGAAAAAAAGAAAATTAATAAAATTAACTAAGAAAATACTACGTAATTTTTTTAATGCTTGTGTGTTTTCGCTATATACTCAAGTATATGTACATGTTTTTTGGCAATATATTTAATGGCGTAACAAATTTATTGTGCATATCGTTAGCTGAGGTGCCAAAAGACTTAACCAACTACTAAAAACTATTTTAAAATTGCTTGTACATATGCCAGGAAATGAAATAATCTATAAAATTCGTTTCAACTGGCGATAGGTACTTAGTTTTAATACAAAACTGCAATTGCAATGCTGTAATAAACATTAAATGTAATTACGTTTAGAATAAAAGTGTGCACATATGTATATTTGTGTCGACAACAAGACAAAAATATATATAAAAAAAAACAGTAAAAACAAAAATTATTATTAACTAAAAATAAAATAAAATCAATTGAATTTTCAAAAAAGCGAGTTTAATAAAACTTTTGTAAAATAATTAAGTGATTCGAAAACCTTGTAATTTTTTAAAGTTCGAAAACCTATAAAGGCAGACAAAATTTTTTAAATTGTCGTTTTCTTATTAACACACATACACACATTAAAACGCGTATAAAATTATATTATAAGAGAATTTATGTATGTTAAGAGAGACTGTGTGAGAGTTATCGTTATAGAAGCATGAAAAGTTTATTTATATAAAACGTAAATTCAAACAAGTTGAAACTAGAATTGCTGATGCAATAATATTAAATAGTTGATAAGATTGTTTTTCATTTTCATGTTTTCGTATAGAAGAAACCATTTCTTCTGAAATATTATAAGTATGTACAAATTTTATCAAAATAAATCTAATAAGGTCGTTATAGTACTGCAGAACTATTTAAAAGAAGATCATATAGCGCGTTGGAAAAATACCGAGTGGTTACGTGAGTTCTTATCCTACAGATCTAAAATCAAGGTGCTATCTGCAGTGAGTGTGAAATATATTTCACTTTGTATACCCTTTCTGTCACAAGGCCGTGGCTAAAGGCAAAGCCTCTTTAACACTGCTACCGTTCTATGAGTAACGGCAATGTAACTTCTTCACACCGAGCTAAAGTCTATTGGGATCAAAAGACAACCACCACGTTACTCTCTATTACCATTGACAAGGCTAGGACTGTTTTCCCAGGGATGACTTGATTACCGTGATACCAGATAAAACTCCGGTCGACTTCTTGGCCAAAACTGCTACCAATTTGGACTTTAGAAAACCCGGGACCGGTGTTTTGTAAACAGCCAGTAGCCTTCAACTAACCCGCCCGATTCACGTTGCCTGACACAGTAAACTCCCTGAACATCTTAGCATCACCAGAAAGAACATCACTAAAACCATTCTTATGACCTGTCCGGGTAACACCAAGAAAAGCGGGTGGTTATAAAATCCGAGTTGATTGACCGTTATTTTGGTTTTTTCGATAGAAATTGTAACGATTTAAAATAGAAAATATCGTTTTCAGTATCTTAAAAAATTATTTTTAGTACATTTTCCTCATATTCCTTTAAAACTTATCGTCATATAAAATTCAAAATGCATTATTTAAAAAAAATTTCAGGAGAGATAAACAACTTAACAAAAAGGCAACAATATATTGCGATTATAACAAACATTTTTCAGAATTAGTGATATTATTCTGAAAAAACTGTTTTCGCAATAGTTTACTTTTTATTAATTCCTTTGGCATTTTATATGACGATACGTATGTTAATTCAACTGTATTTTAAACAACAAATAAAGACATTTATCTAAACTCTAACATAATAGGATGGTTTATGGGCACAAAGACTCTATTCCGGAAGAAGCTTGATTTTCAATAGGCTTGGTCCTTGTAATTCTATGTACCAAATTTAATAAAAATTTCTCCAAAATTGGAACCTGTACTTTGCGCACAAAGTTTACATGGACATCCAGCCGGACGGATGGACGAATATCGTTAGATCGACTCTGAGACAATCGGTATACTTAAGGGGGGTGTAGGACCAATATTTTAAGGCGTTTCAAACATCAGCAAAAACGCTTAATGACCTCTTTACTATAGTGGTGTGAGTATAAATACGCCAGACGCTTTTATTTAGGTTGGATTGTAATAAACAACAATTTCAAAAAAGAAATAGGTAATTCTTAAAAATTTTAACCAAAAAATTGCTTAACAGAAAAAAAATCAAATTTTTAAAACATTTACACATAAGCAATTCGCAGTGATCCATGTGTCATATAATTTTATGACTGTTATATAAATTTTGTTTTTTTTTTTTTTCATATTAAAATATTATGTTACAATACAAATTTGTTTATCTATGTGATATTTTTTTTTGTTTCTGTTTAAAATTTTAAGTCATTAGATACTTTTAATTAACTATTTATTTATTCACGTAATAAGGAAATAATAAATTTTTCTATATTTTTTCCCATTTACACTAATTTGCCATATAATAATATTACAGGATGTTCACAACAATGCTATTTAGCCTAAAGCAGTACATAGCACTTTAGAACGCTTTGTGAATTGTCTATCTAAATATTTATGTATGTATTATAAATTCAATTAAAAAATCTTATTGAAAATACTGTAACTGATTTGCAAAATTATATACAAACGTTAAATCACGAGAAAGTATTTAGCTTGTTTGGTAAAAATAAATTAATTAACACATATTTGAATATCCAGCAATCAAAAAATTCAAAACAATATCATAATTTTTTTCTTCTTTAAAATAAGAAGATATGAACAATTTAAATATAATTTTAAACGCCTAAAGCCATTTTCAAAATATTTATTTCAAAAAATCTTAATAATTAAAAAATAAGCAAACGGAAAATCTTTTAAATAAAGGGACAAATTCCTGTTGTGGAATTTACTAAAAATGTGTACCTATATCAAATAAAAATTTAATTAAAAAGAAGTAAAGAGTTAAAAATTATGAATGAATGTTTCTGGCTTATGGCGAAATGTGAAATCCCCCTTAAGAGCAATTAAAACTTTAAATAAAAAAAAATTATAAAAAACCAAATTACAATTTTACCTAACTATGTACACTTAAAAAAAACTTGTTAGTCGAAATTTGTTAATGGCCTCAATTAAGTTTACATAATAATAATTAATTAACAATATAAATGCAACAAACAATTTTTTACGAGAAATCAAAATTAAAATTACAAAATAAAATATCATTTTGACTTGTTCATTCAGTTATTATCTGACAGCAAAAAAAAAAACAACAACAATAAAAATGTGTTAAAAAAAATTTATGGGATTTATTAAAAAATAAACAACACAATTTCGTTGACGTAGATAGTTTAAATTATCAATGTTTACTGTCTAGAGTCACAAGAGAAGATTATTTAATTAAATTATATACATATGTATGTATGCGCATACGTAGGTATGTGTATCTCTTGACGTTGTATTAGCTTTGGCTACGTTTTTCTTAAAAAAAAATAAGAAACAAGTTTGCAACATGGACAAGCCCCCTTTTTCATTTCACATTGAAGTAGTTGAGATTATATTTTATTAACACATTTATGAAATTTAATGAGTCAAAATTTTTTAAAATACATACTATGTAAAACTAAAAACCTAAAAGGCATCATACTTCAATGTTGTTAAAGGCCGTTTTACACTATCACACAAGACTTAAGTATTTTGACGAAAATGCGTACTTCTCTGATCTAATTTTTGTTTGAAAATTTTCAAAATACAATAACAACTTATTATGAGAGGTTAATATTTTCTTCAAAATACGTAAGACTTGTGTGATAGTGTAAATAAAGTACTCTTTAAATGAACCAAGCGGTATGCATAAATTCAGTCTGTCTGTTTACTTTAAAAATAAGTTTCTACTTGGCAACATCATAAAAAAAATTTGCTTAAAAATGCAAAAGCAAAAGTTAAATTCCTAACAAAAACTTGTTGAAATATTTTGGCGCTCATATTTATAAAGTGTGTCGAATACTTAGCAAACAAACAAATCATAAAAGTGGAACCTCCTTAAAACTAACTTGAAAAAAAAAAACAAACAAAAATGAGAAATATATTTATGTGCTTATAAGAAATATTTATATTCAGAAAATTATTAAAAAATTGGGATTTACAATACCAAGATACTAATGTTACTCAAAAACTGAGCAATAATTATTTACATCGCTTAAGTGCACAATTTTAAAATAGCCAAAATTGCATTTAAAAGCATTTTGTCACATGCAAATCTCGCAATTTGAATAAATTGCAATAAAAATATCTCATAGAAACACCGTTTCAAACTAGAGTCAATTGCAATAAAAACTGTACTAATATTATTTCATCAAAACCTAATTTGTTAAATGTTAATTTAACTACAAATGTTTACATGAACTTTCGATGCGAGTTAAATAATTTTTATTCATGAATTTGATGAAATTGAGCAAAATTTTCTTGTATGCACTGAATAGGTATATAAGCGAGTTTTTATAGGTCTTTATCATTTTATATCATCAGAGGACGTACAAAAAATAATAAAATGCATGTAAGCGATAAATACTGTATATACATTCATATTTACTTAATAATTCAAAACAATTATTTATAGGTTTTACTGTTAATAATGAAACTGATTGTGCTGTTGCTAAGCAAAGTTTAAAGTTATTTTTACAGCCCCACTCATACTCACACGTCAATAGAGTCGTTTCTTGAGATGCAAAATGCGTATGAAATACACATGAAAAAGAAAGAGTGCTGAGAATACCAAATGTAGAAACAATAAAACTCATTGATCTTCAATTAAAAAGAGAGCACTAACAAAAAGTATCTGGAACCTTAGAGAACTCTAGCCAAGAGTTACAATTGAAATGTATATAAGAACTGATAAGGTTTTTTTTTTAAATTGAAATACAACACTCGTTTCTAAGAAATTCTAAAAAGTACAAGCAAATAATACTGAATCATATCCGCTAGAGTTTAAATAAGAGTATGAATTACTCATGGTATCTTTTTTGTTTTAAATATACCCACTGGAGAAATAGTTAACCAAAATCTATGAGATCTGGTTTTTAGTTAAGTGGTCAGCCTTGAAAAATTATGTATAGGTATTACTATTATTTAAAATTTAAGTATTTCTTGCAGTATTTTACATACCATACTCATCATATCACGGAATATGATGGTAAAATCTTCCAAAACATCGCCAGCCACGGCCATTTGATGAACATTATAATATTCATAAGACATACTGATGTGTAGACTATGACTTTGCCGTAAAATGTTATATTATTTTAATGGATTAAATAAAACAAAAAATTATTTTATTTTTTTTTTTTTGTTAAAATTATTTTGAATTTAATTTAATTGAGTATTTGGTCTTCAGAGACTAGTTTTAGTATTTTTTCAAATCACAGTTCGTTTTATTAAAGTCTTTTTTTGCTTAGAGCGATTTGCATTATCATTTGAACTTTATTATTATTGAACATTCACTTTTTTTTTTTATTTATTTATATTTTCTGGCAAACAATTGCAGTATTTTTCACTATGTAAAAAAATTAACAACTTTTTTTTATGTGCAAGACACTTTTTACAAATTTTTATTTAAATTGATATTTTAAAACCAAATGCAACTAATAAATATATTTTTAAATGAGAAATAGTGAATTAATTATTCTTTTGGAAACAGAAATTCAAACAAGTTAAACTGAATCTTCTTTCTCAAAAGTTTTCTCAAAAAATAGCAAGATATTTTTGCTTTAGCTTGCGCTTAACTTAAGCCAAGAAGGCACGTCCAATACACAAGGCAGTTGCTGTGAGACTAAAATCTATGGGCTCTTGTTCACACTGTAATATTTAAAAGATTTTGTATATTTTTCGAATTGTTGAGTTGTTTTTGTTTAGCACAAAGTACA
This sequence comes from Pollenia griseotomentosa, assembly GCA_963931875.1. NCBI lineage: Eukaryota > Metazoa > Arthropoda > Insecta > Diptera > Polleniidae > Pollenia > Pollenia griseotomentosa. The sequence continues at coordinate 187,614,486 of OZ007562.1, read as the reverse complement.
ATAATTAGCTACTAGCAACTGGTGGCCCACCATTGAAAAGAAATTTAAATAAACACTATATAACAGTGTGACCATTTTAGCATTTTTAATGCTTAATTTAGCTTTTTAAACTTTGATTTAGCCACAAAATTTTCATTTATAATTTAGCATAATTATAAAATTTTGTTAATATAAAAAACTTTAAAAACAATTGTGATTAAGTTGAACTGTTAATTTTCAATTTCAATACATATTTTTATTTAGGCTTGAGTTCATCAAATTTAATTTTCATTAAATAATTTTTACCGAAGGAAGGAATTTTACAACATGAAATTTTTATTAAAATTTATTGATAATTTTCTTGGCTGAGCTGTGCAAATAAAATGTCGACGAAAGTGGACAGAAGACATAATAAACAAATGTATTCAGGTTTTCAAGACAAAGTCTTGACAGAAAGAATACGAAAAAACAGAGGAAAGGAAGCAACATGTAATATAAAATTGAAAATGATAATTAAGGTAATTTTCGGTACCACCAGTACCACTGCTTAAAGATTGATGTTTGACTGTTGGCTGGCAGGCACCGCAGTGGTGCAGAGGTTAGAACTCAGAGAATTCTGATGAAAGAATGTGGTGATTCCTGAAACATGTAAATTCAACCTAGATTCGAGCCCCAGCTATATGTATGTATATTTTCATTAAATAATTTTTACCGAAGGAAAGAATTTTACAACATGAAATTTTTATTAAAATTTATTGATAATTTTCTTGGCTGAGCTGGGCCTCGAACCTAGGTTGAATTTACTTCCTTTGGTAAAAATAATTTAAAGAAAATTAAATTTGATGAACTCAAGCCTAACTTAAAATATTGAAATTAAAAAACTTTAACAACAAATTAAAGAAATAAATTCTACTAGGTTTTAATCGTGACTTTGTTCACGGGAAAATTAGAGCAAGATTTAGAGAAAAAGGTTTATCCTATAAAAAATTCAAGAAATTTTATGTTAAAATATTTCTATAAACAACATATTAGGATTTATCATTTTTCGCCAACACATGCATATAAGTGGACTCTTGAGCAACCGACATTCAACTGTCCATATAAAAAGAAAGGGATGCATAAATATGTATATTCCGACCATATGCAATATGCCTACCAAATTTATCAAAAAAAAAAAAGTACCAAAAGTATAATTTTTTTCCATTATTACATCATAAAAAGTTTTCTTTATTTTAATCTAAGCGATACGCTATCTTTATACAAAATTTTTGAAAAGAGAAAAAGTACCAAATGTAAAAAAGTACCAAGAGTACCAGCTTTTTCACTTTTTAGGCCCCCAGAAAGTACACTGTATGTTAATGTTGGCTATAATCTGTATGTATATCAAATTTATCGAAAAGAGAAAAATTACAAATTATATCCCCTTTTTAATCCTTGAAAAGTACTAATTTAGCCCTGAAAAAGTAACACATATTTTAATCTGGTTCATATGCAATATGTAAACCAAACTTATCAAAAACAGAAAGAGTAAAAATTTTCCCCATTTTTACGTCTATACTATACGTTTATTGCTGATCTCTGGTATGTATGTATACTTGAATAACTTGTTTTTTCGGTCCCTGATCACAAATGCAATTTGATTAGTGTCTTTTAAGTCTTGTCGGATCAGGTGATATCTACAAATTTTTTTCAAAATGCAAATTTCTTTTGGATTATTTCAAAACCACGTATAAAACTCTTTTAATTCATTAAAAATTAAATTCATATGTATGTATACCTGTTTCAGATTATGCGACATATCCCTGCCTTAATATTCGTAGTTTTTCTTGATGTCCCTTCGATAACTCGTATTGAATCAGATTTCGCTTTATTTGCTGCAAGCCACAATTTGACAGTTGACTATTATTTTGAAAATTTCCACTTCCGTCCTAATCTTCTGTTTCATGAAATATTTCCGTGCGGCATGTCGCATAGTGTGAAACAGGTTATATTTTTTGATGATTAAGTTTAAACCACCAACATTGGCCGCTTAAACAGGCAAATAAAAGAAATGAATCCTCATCTTAAAAACTAAAAACACAGATTAAAGATGACTAAATCTCTAATCTCTATGTTAAAAACCCATCCTAAAAGTTTTACTTGTAAGAGCTGTTTATATAAAAAGGTTGAAAGCTTTAGCTCATAAAGTTTTAAAATTGACGCAAATAAGTGGGTAATATATTTAGGTTTAAATCAGGTGTAATTTAAAATTGAATGTGAACCACACCTAAACGTCAAGTTTTTTCTGCATTTCATTTGACATTTCTCAATTCTAGACTAACTCAATTTGAACCATGGAAAGATACACAATCGAGCAACGCGTTAAAGTTATTCAGGCTTATTATGAAAATGGGCGTTCAAATCAAAATCCATATCGTGCACTTCGTGATTTTTTGGTCAATTTAATCGTGTAAATGTGCGTACAATAGGAAAAATCGTGCAAAAATTTGAGCAAACTGGGTCAGTAGATGTGAAAACACCAGTGCATGCTCGTACAGTTCGTACTGCAGAAAATATTGCGTGGCTGAAGAGCCGTCCACCTCAACTCGTCATCGTGCCCAACAATTGCACCTCCCACGTTAGTCGTTGATTATGCATAAAGACTTGCACTTACACGCTTACAAGATGCAATTGACTCAAGAACTAAAGCCTCTTGACCATTCCAACCGTCGTCAATGGACAGAATGGTGGCAAGAAATGGCAACAGTGGATGATAAATTTTCGAAGAAAATCATCTTCAGTGATGAGGCACATTTTCGTCTCAGTGGATTTATCAATAAGCAGAATTGCCGCATTTGGCCAAATGATAATCCAAGAGTGATTGTCGAAAAACCAATGCACCCACAAAGAGTGACTGTTTGATGCGGTTTATGGGCTGGCGGCATCATCGCGCCGTATTTTTTCCAAAATGAGGCCGGTCAGGCAGTTACTGTGAATGGTGTTCGCTATCGTGAGATGATAAATAACTTTTTATGGCCCGAAATGGAAGATATGGATGTGGACGATATGTGGTTTAAACAGGAGGGTGCCACACAGCTAACGAAACAATGGCTCTTTTGCGCGACAAATTCAATGGCCGTGTTATCTCACGTGGTGGCGATGTCAATTGGCCGCCAAGATCATGTGATTTGACACCGTTGGACTTCTTTCTTTGGGGTTGTTTGAAAGAAAAGGTGAACGTCGACAATTCGAAAGCTAAAGGATGAGATAATTCGGCACATTAACGGCATAGAACCTCAATTATGCCTCAGCGTCATCGAAAATTTGGACCATCGGATGGAGGTGTGCAGTCACCTCCCTTTATATTTGCATTTCGGCATATGAGTCTGTCGTTATATTCTGATATCGAATGGACAATTATTTTGATTTTAGTGATAAAATGTATACCGTTTTATATACTATTGATTCAAAAAACGCATAGTCTTCTTAGCCAAGCTCACTGTTTCTTTTTAAGAGAATTTTATCGTTTAATAAAGATTGATAATGAACTTCGCCAGTATACAGTCTCAGATTTCGATAAATATAAGCTTCATAGTGATTTAGAATCCGAAGTTTGTTTGAAAAAAATATGTATGTTTACAATACATTACAAAAAGTAATACATTTTAATTTTATTTGGTCATTTTCAAATGCTTTATTTGAGAGAATATTTAGCACCCTTAACATTTGTTAACCTGGTTTGAGAAACAGACTGTCTTTAAAACCATTACAGAAACCTTATTTACTTAAAAAAATACTCAAAGGAATAACAATAAACATTTTAAATCTCCCTATGCAAGTAAATTTAGAAGCAGAACTTTATTTTTTTAAGCTATTTATTTAATTTTTTATTAATTTGATTTAAATTTGTAATGCAATTTTAACGCTGCTTCTTCTTTAAATGACTTCTTGTGTTTTTTGTAAAAGATTTTTAATTTGATATCAGTTGTTACTTAATTCAAATCGCGTAATTTTGCTTTATGTCAAGTGTAGCTTTGAATTGTTCTAGTGGTAACACTGGTCTTCACACTCTCAATTAAACACGCGCACTTCAGTTATAAAATTCACATACGCTAGCATTTAAGTTTATTTCGTTATTGGTGATACTCGTAGCTGTTCCTTCGTACTTGTTCGTTTTTTGATTTGAAAAAAACGCTTTTTTTTTGCTCGTTTAGACGAGCAAAGTTCTTTTAAATTGATTTCTTATCAATTTTTATTAAATTTATATATGAATTTAAGATTGATAGTAATTAAAAATATTTCATACATGCATATGAAATATATTTGTAGAGTATTGTTTGCAAACATTTTTGTAATGGAAAAATATGTTAGTATGTAATATTATTTTTTTATAATATATTATAAAAATTTAAGGTTTTTTCCATTTTCAATTTTTTATAAGGTTGCGTGTGAAACGGTACCAAAGTTCTATGGTGAATTAAAATTGTCAAGAATTTTTACGCTACTGTCAAAATTTATACTAGCCCCCAGGGGTAGTGAAATATTATTCACCTCAACAGTGTCAAAATTTTACTTTCATGAGTACTTTGCTGCCGTTTCACACACACCCTAACTGCCGTATTCATAAAAAATTAAAATGGATTTGAAATGCATTTTAAGAAAAATTTGTATGAAAGTTTTGCCTTTAAACACATTTCAAACTTTTTTTTATTTTTTATGGATACGGCAATAAGTGTTTAAAAAATAAAAATTTTTAAATTTTGCCAAAAAAAAATATTTTTCATCATTTCGATATGAATTATTCCGAAACCGTTGAATATATAAAAAATTAATATTAAATTAAAGACAAATTAATTTCATTGCATATTTATTTTAGGTAAGTGGCCTTCTTATCAGTACCATTTTCATACTAAGCACACAAAATTTCAAATATTTTAAAAATTTTCATATAGAAATTGGTCTTGTTATCTTTTACTGGCTTAGGACAAATTGTTAGCAAAAATTTAAGTATACAATGGGAAAGCAAAACATTGCAACCGAAAATATACTTTTATAAATTATTTTTATTTTTTTTTAAATAAAATATTCGTTTACTTTTTTTTTTTTTTTCTTAATAAAAATAAAAATTTTTTTACAACAAAACATAAAACAACTGCAACTTATTAATCTACTAAAGTAATTTAAAAAATTTGATTTTGTCGTCAGTTCTTTTTTGTATAACCGTGGGTTTCAATCACTTTCAAACTTTTTTTAGTAGTTGAGTCTTTTCAATATACATATGGGCATTTCCCAAGAACGGTCTTCCAGGATAAAAAAATAAAATATTAATAATCTTATTTTATTGTTTAGTATTATAAAAAAAGTCTATGTTTTTATAAAAGAATGGTTTCATAGCATATCTCAGCTGTTTTACTTGAGGAAATTGCGCTGGAAACTGGAAAATTTTATATTTTCTTATATTTTCTACTTCTAAAGACATTTTTATATACTTATTTTACATGCAAAAAATAATTTATGTTTGCACTTTTTCTTTACAATCTCTCCATTACAATAAATTGCTAAAGGAGTAATAAGTTTTTTTGTTAAGGAAATTTGAAGATATTTATGGGAAACTGCATGGTGATAATAATTAAAAAACATATGGAAAAATCGTACGTTCGCGACCCGTACGTTCGTAACCGTTACATAAGCCAATTAAACAAAAACCAAGAGAGATAATTTATTTTGTAAATACTGGATGAAGACCTACATTATACACTTTTACGTACGTTCGCGACCACATGTTTATAACTATCATTATGAAAACTTAAACTCGATGAAATCCATCTTTTGCACTGAACAAAGAGCTACCCAAAGCCATCGAATCGCAAAAAAAAATGCTAGGAAAAGTTTTGTTTTCTATATTATTTGTACATCAAAAGCGTACGTTCGTGGAAATGCCCATATGTATATACTTTTTACTTTGAAATAGAATCCCACTGTTATTTTCATTTCAAAGGACTGGTTCCCGATACATATTCACCCCTATCGTGAATAAAAATTCCTTGGGAGTTTTTTCCCTTTTTCCATTTTTCCTATGTTAATTCAATTCTAAAAATGGGAAAAGGGAAAAAACTCCGAAGGTATTTTTATTCACGATTACGTTTTGCAATGACCCACATGTTCTCTATCAGGTAGAGAAAGGGTAATTAGGGTGGACAACAGTGAAGCCAATTTAGCCATTTAGTGGCTATATTTAGCCATTTTCCGTCCCGTTCAGCCATGAATAAATCAATTTAGCCATAAGCCATTTTTACTTGGCAAAATTTTCTTCAAGTTTTTAAAATGTTTTGACCAAAAAGTTATATAAATGCAGCATTAGTTGTGCTGTATCGTTAAATTTTTTCTTAGTTAATGCAATTACAATAAAAAAAATCAATTTTATTGAAAATTTGAGTTTTTCGGTATTAAAAGATTTTTATAATATAAAAATAAACTGTTACTAATAATGTATTAATACAAACAAAACAATCTATTATGTGCAATTTGAGTGTAATAAATAAATTTTATAAGTTTTTTTTTTTTAAATATTGATGCGTTTTTTTATAAAATCCTGTGCATATGTTCTGTACAAGGCGAATTGACTAGAAGGTGGGGTCAAGTCAACATATGGTGTTTTTTTCGGTGGTCGACTTGCCAAAGTTTGTATACAAACTAGTTTTTTATGTAAACAAACCTATTTTTTACTAGCAATATTTTTGACAACCCGACCACAGAAGCAGTGTTGTTGGAGAGTTGACCTCACCTTCTTGTCAATTCGCCTTGGTTCTGTCACTCCCGAGTCGAGAAACTTTTCGATTAAAATGAGAGAAATTAAACAAAAATGCCACAAATTGAAACAATCAACTTGGTTCTCACTTACGCTGCCTTTACACATGCAAGTAGTGGCATGCACTGTTGCATACATATTAGAGTTGCCAATTTTTCGCCTTTCAACTTTGTTCAAATAATTCAAGTAATGGTTTTTGTTTGTTCATTCAATCAAACGATTAGATCTAAAAAATTAATCGATGAGTATAATTCAAAAAAAATTATTTTTACAAAAAAATTCATCTAAAACTATTGAAAAATCTTTCATTTTCTTCTTTATATTTTCTCAAATCTGCTTTAATTTCTTCTCTTTTTATCTTAATTCCATATCGTTGTATTACTTAAACACATCGTAAAACCCTTAATTCTTAAATAATCAGATATTACTTTGCAGTTTCGAAAAGCGTTTGCAAAAAATGCCGAACTTGGTCCATAGAGATACAGCGGTTGTACTGTAGAAAAAATTGCATGCAGAAGTTTGGCTAAAGGTAGGTCTATCCTTTAAATTAAGTTTTATAGGTAAAAATTTGTGGCATACGTGCATGGCTTATTGCTCATATTTTGGCCAATAATAAACTGATCTTGCTAAATTGCATAAAGAAATTCTTGGAACTATTGGCTGGAAACAGTCAACATCTATTTGACAAATTTTTTAATTAAACATTTAACTTTATTTAATAAAAACTTAAACGTGTTTAGAGATAATTGCTTATTAACATCTTAACTTTTAAAATGTGTTAAACAATAAAATTATACAATCACTAAATATGACTTCTACACACAATATACGTATAAACATTTCTTTGACATTAGTGATTATGCGAGTAAATACCATATACAGTTACGGACAATTAAATAGCATTACTGCTTAAAAGTTTTTGTGGTGTAACGGAAACATTATTCTTTAAAAATTGTGCTTTTTTAGATGTATAGAAATTTCGATCGCGATAACTATAAAACTAAATGTCATAAAAGTGGTGCAAAATTGGACCGACAGGATGGCATGTTTGTTATAAGGCGTCGCGGAGGTCATACGCCAGAAGTTAAGTTAAAACCTAAACAGCTATAAAATTTGTGAGCTAATAAAGACAAAATATTGGTCATTCCATTGAATTTGTTGCGTTTTATTTTTAACAAAAAAAGTTGTGTGCCTCTAAAAAAACTACCCCTTACATAGTTAAGGCAAATTTATTCATCTCTACCAAACAAAATTTTTTTTAGATAAGTCCAGCCACAGCACGATTTGCAAATTCGTTACGAGCATGGAATTTTTAGAATTCAAATGTGTTTTCGCAAAGAACTTGCGAAACTTTCTTAAATATCTTCCGAATAGGGGCCTGTTCTTTAATTCAATATACTAGCAAACATAGCTTTAATTTTTATTTGCAGCGCAGTGATGCATTTACCAACATGCCACTCACTGTTGCAGTCCTAGTAAAAACTTCATTAGCTTAATTCTAATAGCTGCATCGGACTTAAAAGGGTCGCTGGTTGAGAACAGCTCAATAGAATTCTGCCAAATTAATGTCGAACACCGATTACACTATGCAACAAGCAAAACTTACCTGAATAATCACTATATTTTTTGATCCGCTGTAGTCACCTAACTGCAAAAAAAATAATTTTTTTAAATTCTATCGCAAGGTTTTTTTTTTAATTTTTTTCTAAAATTTGAGATTTTTGAAGAGGCTGCTCCATACATCTTATCGTAACTTTGGACCGAGGAACCCGGTTTTGTTATGCAATCCGTCAAAACATTTTAAATTACGCCAGATTTAAGTTTATCTAATAACATTTTTTAATTTAGCCATTATTTTTGGAGTTATTGAGGCCGAAGTGGCAAAAAAAAATTTATACAAATTTGCGATAAAAAAAAGGTCAAAACTAGGTACTTTCAGTTTATCGGGAATAAAACAGGAATTTGTCCATGGATTTTCATGATATAAAATTTATTTTACTTCTAACACATGCTGCTCTGAGCTTAAGTACTAAAACTGGAAAGTATATGTTGATTTTTTGAATTCAAAAATTTTATAAAAAAAACCAAAAAAAAATATTTTTTGCCACTTCGGCCTCATAACTCCAAAAATAATGGCTAAATTAAAAAATGATAATAGATAAACTTAAATCTGGCGTAATTTAAAATGTTTTGACGGATTGCATAACAAAATCGGGTACGTCGTGCCAAAGTTACGATAAGATGTATGGAGCAGCCTCTTCAAAAATCTCAAATTTTAGAAAAAAATTAAAAAAAAAAACCTTGAGATAGAATTTAAAAAAATTGATGTTTTTTGCAGTTAGGTGACTACAGCGGATCAAAAAAATCTAGTGGTTATTCAGGTAATTTTTGCTTGTTGCATAGTGTAATCGGTGTTCGACATTAATTTGGCAGAATTTTGCCGACGACCGAAATTTTTACGTACTAAATGAAAAAATTTAAAACACAACTGTTGCAAAAACGAATAGAAAAGTAGTTAAGTTCTGCGATCCGATACACATTCAAAGTTTATTAATTGGTGTTATTCAATTATATATATTTTGGTTAATTTTCGTGAAAACTCAGTTTTTTGTTTTGGGTCCCCTTAAAGGGTTGGAGAAAGAAGGTATGTTTGTTCTAGGGAAATATTGGGAACACACAAATATTGGGGGTTGCTCATACATTTTACATCCCTAGGAGTGAATCCTGAGTAGTTACGGACTTTAACGTTCTCTAGAACTTAAACACTCGTGCGGCACGTTAAATTTTAACCGACTGAGCTCAAATGTTTGTCAAATTTTTTTTATTCTAACCTCACAGAAAAATGACCTTTGATTTTGCCAAATCGAAAATAAAAAAATAAGAACCACCTTAATAGACATATTAGTTTTATTTAATTTAAAATATTGCGAAACAAAACTAAAAATTTTTTTGACTAGGTACGCAATAACAAAGAATAATGAATGTACATATGTACATATGTATATAAAAAGACTCGTGTGTGTTATTTTTCTTTTTCTTTTTTTGCGAATCTTATCGTAATAGGATTTATAGAACATACGCTCCTCAATATGAAAACAAATTACTGATAAAATTAATTAGTTTAAAAATATTGTCGATGATTGCGGATGATTAAGGAAAAAGCTTTAAAACTATTTTAATAGAAAAGATTTTCGTCATAAATAGAGTTGTCAACTATTCGACACATTAAAAACCCCGGCTTTCGAATAGTTGTAAAAACCACATTTTAAAAGAAACCGGGGTTTGGTTTATTTTATAAGAAACCGGTTCGAATATCCAGGGTTTTCGGTTTTTTTTTATAATTTTGAATAAAATAAGAAAAACATGATAACCAAGCTACTTGTACCAAATTTGTATTCTTTTACTGTTACTACCGTTCTCTAGAAATAGGAACATATAGACTTCTCGATTTACTTTGGAATTTTACAATTATTTAAGCCTATAAGTCATAGGAGGAAACACACAAACATATATAAATTTAATTAAAATTGCTCTTTTTAAGGAGTAAAATTTATTTTCTAAAGATTAAAAAACATACAAAAATTAGAGTTTTGCAGGAAAATTTTAAGAAAGAAGCACAAAGTTAACGGTTTTTGTCTTTTCTTATTTTGTACCAACTTTTAAAGCAAAAAAATGTACTTCAAGATTATGACGTCAACTTTTTTTTAACTTTTGGTGGCAATAAAATGTTGTGGAGTCTAAAAAGGTTTACAAGTTAGCTAACTAGTTTGAAATAAGAGAATTTCTTACCGTATTTTGAAAAATGTTTAAGAAAAACTAATTAATTATCAGAAAATTTTCAACTACTATTTGCACGTAAAATATACATTCATACGTAGTACATTGAGGTTCTGAATTTAATTTTCGTTCTTATTTAGAAAATTTACACCCTTAATAACAAAACAATTTCTAAAAGAAAACTTTAAGTCTTAAAATACTTTTTTTTAAGGATTGGATTTAATAATCGATTTGTTTTCGATACAAATTGAAAATTTTAAATTGTAAAAAATGGTCAAATAAAATAAGTAAATTTTTTTAAATTTAAAAATTTTGTGCTAACAAATATTAACTAAAAAAGTAAGTTAGCAATTTCTAAAGTACGAAATATGTTAAAATTAAATATTTGCAGTTCAGTAAGATTTCGTTCGTTGTTTTACATTTTATAGGTGGATATTGACAACACTCCCTAATGCATCTACCTGGTTTATTATATAGGTACATATGATTTTAATATTTAAATTAGGAACAAAGACATATTTTTTATTTTCTAAAACACAATTAAAAAATTCGGAAAATTTTATGTTTCAGAGGTGTCATAGAAACCAATCTTATCGGTATTAGATTAAGACAAAAAATACGTTGGTATCATGAAATTTAATGTTATCTGTTTTTTGTTCGAACTAAAATTAGTTTCGGTTTTAGGTGTCACAGAAACCAATGTTATCGGGTTTTTATCGAAAATAAACCAAGTAGCTTACAGCTCTTGGGTTTTTATTGGAAATAAATATATTTAGTTGTTAAATGCTTAATTTTTTATTTTATTTTCTTCCACAGATGGAAGTAAATAAAATTGATAAATTGGTAAAATGGTATTTTTTGCATGTTTCCGGTAGTCTCCAGCAGCGTTCTGCTGCAAATCCACAGAAGACTTCTTCTCACTTTTTCTGCAAACAGCAAATATGCAACAACAGCAGTGGTTATTTTATTTATTTATAACGTTAAACAACAAATTTGTTTATATTTTTAATAAATTCGCTTTATACCTACATATTTTTACAAAACAATTAAATTACACAAATGTAAACAACAAATGCAATGCAAGTAATACATACAACGATGGCATTTATTTTATATGTTTACTTTATTACCACTTCTTATTTTCTTTTCTTTATTTTCTTTTAATGAAAAACACAGGTTTTAAACAATATTTTAGCGCAAAAATCATAATTTACAAAATTGTCAAACAAAAGTTGCATATAAAGCTGTAAAAATTAACAAATCCGACTTGTTTTCATGGCACCAAATTAAACCAATATTGGTTTGCAAAACCGACTTGGATTCTATGAAACCCCTGATTATAACTAACTTAGCAACAACCATCAAATGAAAAAATTTACTCGACTTTCATACATATATACATTTATATGTATGCTCATTAGGATTATTACTAGGAATGCTTTCCATGCAAATGCATGTTTTTCATCCATAGTCTGAGATCGATGTCGACCAATTACACTATGGAACATTTTTGGGATTATTGTCTGGGGGGTGAGAAATTCCAAGTCAGGGTGATGGTACTAGGTCAGTATAGTAAAACCCTCAAAGGGTTTGGCGTTCGTATGTGTCAGTTTTTTTTTATGACATTTTAAATTTTTTCCTTATCTTGATGTTTTTTGTTTAACATAACTCGAGAACCACTTGTCCGATTTTGCTAAAACAAACTCAAAAAAATTTAGAACTACAATTTCTTTAATCCGTTCATATAACGTTTTTCTTTATAATCAACAGTTTTGCCGGTAAAAATTAATTTGTGGAGAAAAAAAAATATTTTTTGCTTAAAAATTAAAATTGATTTTAATAAATATTGCCTATTTTTAGGCAAAAAATATTTTTTTTTCTCCACAAATTTATTTGTACCGGCAAAACTGTTGATTATAAAGAAAAACGTTATATGAACGGATTAAAGAAATTGTAGTTCTAAATTTTTTTGAGTTTGTTTTAGCAAAATCGGACAAGTGGTTCTCGAGTTATGTTAAACAAAAAACATCAAGATAAGGAAAAAATTTAAAATGTCATAAAAAAAAACTGACACATACGAACGCCAAACCCTTTGAGGGTTTTACTATACTGACCTACTACCATCACCCTGACTTGGAATTTCTCACCCCCCAGATTGGCTGTTGTACTGTGTTATCTTTCCAAATCATTAAATTTGCGTTAAAATGGCATCGATTTGTTATTGCATATTGTTGCATATTTTGATTACAATGCATATTTTTGTTTTAAATGCCTATTTTTGCATATTTTAACATTTTTAAGTGATATATTTTTTTAATTTTCATATAAAAAAAGTTCTTCAAAAAATTTCCATGTAAACAAAAAAAAAAATATTCCAAAAAAATTTTGAAATCAATAAATAAATTTTTTTGGAGCTCTGCCTAAAATACAAGATTTGAAAATATATATTCTCTAAATGAATTGGCATCCTTAAAGTGTGCTTATATAACTTCGGTTGACGTTGAGAGATTATTTTCTATGTACAAAAGTTTTTTGCGTCCGAGCAGGTTTACATTTGAAAACATAAAAAAGTATTTATTTGTTTATGCAAACAAACGTTTAAATTAGCAATTTTAATTAAGTTTTAAAAAATAGTGTACCTTTTTTTTTTTTTTTTTTTGTGTTATAAATAAAACTAAAAAATGAAAAAACCGCTTTTTATTGAAAATGTTTAAGCTTTTAGTGCATATTTTTTATTTTTTTAATGAATATTTTGGAGTTTTTAGTGCATATTTTATACGCATATAAAAAACAATTTTGTATTTTCCACCGGCTCACCCTTAAATGTGCCAATAGGCTAGAAAATGTGATTGGCAAAGTTTCAGTTCGATCTGATAATATTTACACGTGCTGCATTGCGATTAAAGTTACGAAAAACAGCGGTTTTAAACAAAAAATCCTAGTTATTCGTCCATTAGATCAAACCATTTTCTCTAGGAATATAACTCGAGTCTTATTTGCTAGGAAATTTTAATCTTATTAGGCGGGTTTAGCCGAAACATAGGATCAAATTTTGTTTGTCATATACCTTGTAACCACCCTAATGTGCTTATTTAAAATAAAGAAAAAATCAATTAAATTTATGTCAAATCTTTACTCTATCTTGCTGTAGAGCAAAAAATCATTAATTCTGTTTTGTTGTTTTCACTTAAAAAATAAAAAGACAAACGGGACGCCCATTTATTGACCCATTAAAATCAATTGCTAGAATAAGAAACTTGGAAATAAAAATGCATATCCGCAAATAAATATGTATCAATTTATTTTAAGATTAATGGACTTTAAGATAAAATGAATTGTTTAATTTAAATTTTTGTTCATTAAAACAAAGTACAAAAAAAATTTTGACCCACAAAAACAAAAATTATACGTTAATATTTCGTTTGTACATTTAACGTTAATTACGTTAAAGTATTAACTATTTTAGTTGGAATCACATGTTTCTTTTTTTGTCTTAAAAATTTACACGAATATGTTTTGGCACTTTTTAACAAATAAATAAGAAAGACTTGTGACTAATTTAAATTTTTTGAAAAACAAACATAATTTGCATACATTTAGTAACTTTTGCTAGCCGGCCCGGCCGCCCACTCATTGGGCCAAAAAAAATTCTCATTTAGTACAATATCAAAAAAAAAAAAAAAAAAAAAAAAAAAAAAAAAAAAAAAAGATCTGTGCAATTTAAATCGTTAGTAAATTAGACATTTGAGATAATATAATTCGAATATATTTAAGAGCATTCAACCTAAAAATAATGTATAAAAAAAATAAATATAAAAAAAGTAAAACAAATACAAACATTAATATGTACGTACGTATGTACACATATTTCTGCATATAAATATACATTAGAGTGCTCCAAGATTGTATGGACGAAAAAATGGTAAGGCACAGCCCTCTCCCCTAGAATTGTTCTCTGTATTACAAATATACGTTTTATTTTACGTTGTGCAAAATAAAAGGATAATAGGATAACGTAAACTGGCGCCGCAACGACGCTGAAGTTTGAAGGTGCATTTACAAGGGGAAAATAAATTTTTCACAGTTTTTGTCAAAATGTTGTCATTTAATAATCGTCTTTAATAACAGTAGGTATTTAAGCCGACTTCGACGAAAATACGTAATAATAACTGAATCTATTTATTAATAAAATAAGAAAAGGGAAAGCATTTCGAAAGAAAATATACAGCATTGCAAAAGCATGTATTAATTCAATATCACGAATTTTATTTTATAAATCAGTTAAATAACAACTTTTTACCAACTTTATGTCATAGAAGTTGCTCAAGACCATCCCTAAACAAAAATTTCAGAATTGCTTTAATAACGTCTTTGAATTCAAATAAGTATAGCCAGAAGTAGGTAAAGTCCATATATGTAAGTTTTTAAAATTCTTCAAATTGTTTGTATGTACTTTTTTAAATAAGCATTTTTATGCTAAACAAAATGCTATTTCATTTTAATTTTCTTTATAATATAAGCTTATACAATTTTGCATACATATATATTAAATAATAATAGTTTTTTTCCTAAGCGCAATATGGCTAGTAGAGTTTGAGAGTCTAGTCACAGTGTTGCCATAACTGTTCAAAAAAACTTCAAAAAAATATCTGCTGTAAGCTTATTTTTTCAAAAAATATGCAATTTCCCAACTCAATCTGCTAGATCTAGCAGAAAATATGCTAAAATGGAAACACTGTCTAGGCATCATAACGAATCTAATAACAACACACGCAAGCTAATTTACATTTAACAACTACACGCGCCTTTTAAATCGACTATTTTATATTCGAACACACACTGTCCCAACAGTACAATTTACTTACACATTAATAACAGGGGGCTCGATTTGTATTTTAAGTTGTATGATTGGTCAAATACGATGCGAATCTAACTTAGAAAGAGCTACATAAGTACATACATTTGCATTTCCTCTCTACAGAAAAAGCGTCTGTCTGTATGTACAATAACAAATTCGATTTGTGTTATATTTTGTGTCTGATCGTTTTATAAAAAAATTATTTAATTAAACTGTTTACTTGTCGCTAGGGATGAAACGATACAAGCAAATACAAATTTTTATTCGATTATATAAATACCGACTACTTTTGGTATCGATATTTTGCAACCAAGTACAAAGTAATCGCTTAACTTTGGTTTTAAATAAAGGTAAATAGTTTAGACTAAACTTTATAAAATAATTTTAAAGAGCAAACAAATTCCAGTTTTTTAATATATTCAAACGAGGTATAAAATTTTCTAAACGGTGGACCGTTTAATCTAGCGTTTGGATATGTTATACCAAAATATATGAAAGAAATAAATGACGGGCATCGTTAGATCGATTCAGAAAGCGATTCTGAGTCGATCAGTATACTTAAAGGTCTATAACACACAAAAAGGCCTATAACACCACCTATGCTAGTGTGTAGTATAGGTAGTTAGATAGAAAGGCTGGTGTGAAGTCTCCTTCATACCTTTACCCAGAGACGAATATGGTCCATTGTGACGCCTTGTTTAGAGATACATATATATATATAAAGATGGAAAGTAGGTGAAAAAAGAGCGAAAGCATAAGACAGATAAAAAAGATAGATAGGAAAAGAAAGTATCGCACCAAAACCGAGAGAAATCCTACTCAACACAAATTCGCCCTACGTGCGGTCAGCACCCAATATCCTGTCGCGCAGCCAGGCCACCCTATTACGAATCCTATCAGACTCTCGAGTCCACAGCCGGAGACATCCCCTTATTCACCTAGGAATCTACTACCCAGCCACCTCAGTCTGCGGCCTTGTAGCCTGGAACAGTGGCACAGAATGTGCTCAATTGTCTCCAACTCATCCGAGTCTTCACATAAATCGCACAAATCTGACAAGTCGGATCCGATCCTGCGTATCATACAGTGGCGCGTGATAATTCCAATCATGGTCCTTACGCAGACCCTACTCCTGCCCAGCAGCTCCGCATCGGACTTCCTAAGCACCGGCCACAGCGAAGCCTATTGGAGGCCTATCCGCCTTCGGTGTGTAGTATAAAAATGAGGAACTTCCACTGCAGGAAATTAATTGTGCTGTAACAGATAATGGCATTAACATGGTTGCCGCAACTGTCGAAACACTTGGGCTAATAAATCAGAGCAAATTAAACTCTCTTTTTAGTTTAAAATGTGTTTTAACCAACAAATATATAAATCAGTAAACATATAAACCATCTTTAAACGCATAAAATTGGGCGTTTACACTACCAATACAGATCATATGAATTTGACAAGATTTATCGTTTTGCAGCCACATGTTTTTTTAACTACATAATATATGGGACACTGATTTACAGTTGTGGATTTTAAAATACATATAAATATAAGTTTAGTTCAACTAAACCAGCGTTTTAATATTCACTGATTTATTAGCCATTAGAGTGAGTTTCTAACTTAAATATTAAACCAGGATTAGGAGTTAGATAAGGTAATCATGTTGTTGTAGTTGTAACTGCGCTTAAGAACCGTTTCTACTTTTTAATAATAAAGTCCCGTTTTGAACATGTACATTAAAATAGAACATTTATTTAAAACACAAGTGTAACAAAATATAGAATCTTTACCATACAAGGTCAAACTAAGAAGTGAAGTTAAAAGAATAAAATTACATTTGTTAACTAACAGAAAGTACAGAAATAATGGGAAAACAACAAAGTAAATAACGTTGCCAGATTTAAGGGCTTTATGGCTTGCCAACACATGTAATAAAATTAATCTACGTTTTATCCACTTTTACGTTTTTCAGTACACTATTAATTAACTGTTGGATTCCGCAATTTGTGTGCTAAAACGCAAGAATTTTAAAAGTCGTTTTTTAATAAGATTTCTGTAATTAAGCAATTTTACGACCAATATTTTTCTATTAAACACAATTTTATAACAAAAATCATAAAATTGGATTAAAATTGTATTAAAAAAACTTCAAAATTATTGCGTTTTACGTTTTCGATTTCCATCACACCCCTGCTCCCAAGGTATATTTACACAAGGTAAACTCGTTGGCCCATATGTTTGTCAGCTGTTTACCCCTAGTTGGAACCCAAACGTCAAATTTCGTGTATATGAGCCAAAATTTGTACATGTGTGCGTTAAATTGTTTTTGTTTTATATGAAGACAATTTTGACAACTCGGTTCCTTTTATAGAGCAGCATGTCTACACTCCCAAATGAGTCTACCTTGTGTAAATATACCTTGCCTGCTCCTATATTTTTGATCATTTTCATTTTTTATTTAAGAAATACATATTTATTTTTATTAAAAGCAATATACATTATGGCGCTAAATATTCCAGCTGTTTCACCCTTGTACATACATGCACTTACAACATCTACTACAGTTTTTATTCTTGTAGATGAATGCATTTCGTTGTTGTAGTGTTTAAATGTATATTAATTTACCAAAGCGGCAAGATGTAAAAGGTCTACATTAGCAATGTTTACACAAAAAGACTGAACGTGAATAAATATACGGGAATCTTAGATTAAAAATACCACAGTAATATAAAATAAGATTTTATATACAAGTCTCTAATTTAATTAGATTATTAATCAGAGAGCTGCATTTTAATATGCAATTTAACTCGCATTTGAAATCAGTTTTTGTTTTAGTTTTGTTCAATACCACTTTCTTTGGCCAAAACTACTTGAAGGCGAAATTCTTAACCGATTCTTGTAAAAGTTTAGTTAAGTTAAGTTAAAACTAAAAAGTGGGTATTGCCACTCCCATTTAAATACTTCTACTACACCGAATCTTATAAAACTTAGTAAATACATTAGGCTCCGGTGAAAATTCAATATTCTGACCAAAAAATTGGGAAATGCCACGCCCATTTAAATAAATTTTTGCTTTTCATCCAAATCTTATAAAATTTTACGCACACATGAAGTTCCAGTGAAAATGCAATATTATGACTAGAAAAGTAAGCATTGTCTCGGTGCCATTGGTGTGTCGGTTGTGCATGAGACCAAGCGTTTATTACACAACGCAATAGAAATAGGTAAAAGATAGGTGAAAGATAGATTGTAGACTTTTCATGTGGAACGCGGAGGATGTTTTTTCCACCCCTGTATCCGGGCATGGTTGTTACATATAAGCAAAATTCCTCCCAAATGTTCTCTTGATCGTTTGTTTTTTTTTTTATATAAATTACTTGAAAACTTCCTTTTTTGATGTTTTAACTATTCTTTCCAACATGTTTGAAAATTTAAGCGGAATGACTAGTTTTAAAAAACTTCGAAAATCGGAAGAAACGATACTGACAACTTCTGGTAGTCTTATGCTGAAAACTGGTAAAAACTTTTTTTAAGGCTTTTGTAAAATCAAAAAAAACAGCGATTTTATAGGTTATGCGAAACACTAACGATTTTGGATATCACAAACATTTTTCAGATTGTGTTATTGCTTAAATGGCTTTGTATTACAATATGGATTAATAAATAAATAAATAAATAAATTAATCTAAACACCATTATCTGTCTTTTTCATGACATTTTTCCTGTTTCGCTAATAACTGCAGCTAAAATCTTTAAAAAAAAGTCTTGTTTTACACTTACTATTGCGGAGCTTAAAAGCAAAGGGGTACAAGTGCCAAAACTAAAAAAAAAAATAAGTTAGATCCGGCAATCAACACCTTATACTAATCTATCACTCGACAAAAATTCAGACCTGTAGGATGATCTCAATAGACGGTATGTACCAGAAACTAAAAATATTATGTATGAAATGCATGGGAACAAATAACTTTAAAGCTTAATTTCTCAGAATCTTATTTCTGCTTTTAAGCCCCACAATTATAACTTTTTAGAAATACTTAAAACTTTGACGTCTAAATAAAACAGCACACATCCCATATAATTTCTTATCAAGGTCATTAGGAGTGTGAATATTTTATTATAAAACAAATAATAATGGAATATTTTTGTTTTGATACATATTATGTTTATTATGTATATATTATATACACATACATATAAGTATATATAAATATTTTTGTTTTGTTAAAGTTAATCAGAAGCACATGATCAAAGCTAATCAACAAAATTATGACAAAAAATGAGAACAGAAAACATAAACAAACCGCCACCTACACACAAAAAGAAATGTCTTACTTTTAACTGCAAAACATTAAATTCCAAACTTATGCCCGTAATTTCTACAAAAAGAAAGCTGGTCGTGTTCGTACCTAACAGGTATTTTTACCTATTTCAATGTTTATTTGATAATTGCAGCTTTTACACCATAGATTTCTATGCACAGCTAGATTTCTTTTTGCAGAAATTACGGACATTAAACAAGAAAAATGGGCATACAAATTATGACAAAAGCGTTTGCGCATTTTTTTTTTCAATTGTAAATAAAATAAACATGCAAATATATGCTGTTCTCAGTGTATGATTCTCAACCATGTGACATGCTTAAACTGCAAAAGCATAAAAAAAATTGTAAAATCTATGCACATCGCGGTCTTAGGACAACCAGGTTCCAACTTACATTTTTTCAAAAATTAAGTACAGAATTATTCATTTAGGTAGTCTACCAGTGCGGGGGTTGCGGGTTCGATTCCCGCCAGAGACTCTGGTCTTCTGCAGACAAGCGCAGATCTTCCCAGGATTAGAATAAGAAGCAGAAAAATTGTGTGGTTTCAAAACCGCCATTTCGGGGTGATTATGGTCGTCACTATAACGGGGTGATTATGGTCGTCATAATCGACCTACTGTACAAGCAATTGTCAAGATTATAAAGAAATTGGAAGAAACTGGAAGCTTTAAAGCTGTGGTCAGCCCTGCGTGTCATCGCCATGTACGCACTGCCGAACATATCGCTTCTGTTAGTGAAAGTGTGGCTGAAAATACGAATTTGTCGATTGCACAACTCAGAGCGCTATGGCCGTATTTTTTGACCTGCAATTGAAAATTGCAAACTAGACGACATGTGGTTTCAACACGAAGGTGCTACGAGCCACAACACACGACCGATTTTGGTCTTATTGCAAAGTTTCCAGAACTTATCGCGAAAACTACTTCAAAAGGATCGACTGCTGCAACCAATATAGAGGCGGTCATTTAAATGACATTGTATTTCGTATGTAATGGGAAGATCCAAACATTATAATGGTACAAAAGTTTCATCGAAATCATAGCTTTATGTGCGTTTTATCTAACTTTACTTTTAAACCGAAAAATTGATAAAATTAATGAAAATCTTTTGTTGAGGCCCTATTGGCGCAAACGTGGACATTAGACCGTACCCCAAAAAAAGTTTCCCCTTAAACCCTCTAATATAAAGTATTTTTTCAAGAAGGTTCGAAAAGAAATTTATTTTTTTTTTTTTTTTGTCGAACGTAGCGTAGGGGTCGTCCGATTAAAGTATAATGTGTCAATGTTTTTGTCTCGAGAAAACCATTGCTTTGCCCTTAGGGACCATTGACCTCAAATATCTCGTTCTAGTATTTATCCAGCAGATCTCTGTTCGTACCACTCAACTAATAAACTTCTGCTAAGGAAGTAATTCTATAATTCCAGCAGAAACATTTTTTAATTTAATTATACAAAAAAATATATACCGTTATTTCGAAAATGGAGATTGCACAACATATATTCGTAACTCAAAAACTGTTCAGTATATTGAATAAACTAAAAAAAAAAGGTAAGCGGGTAGGTATGTCAGAAATAAATGATGGGAGATGAAATATACCGGGATGTGCTGGAAATCGAAAACGCAAAAATTTTACAAGTCGTTTTTTAACAAGATTTCTGTAATAAAAGAATTTTATGGCAAATAATATGCAAATATTTCTCTATTAAAAAGAATTTAATAACTAAAATAATAAAAATTTGATTAAGTGTTTTGAAAACAACTTCCAAATTCTTGCGTTTTACGTTTTCGATTTCCAGCACATCCCTGATAAAGTGGGGTTGGTCATACATTTGACGCGACTGGGACCATCATACGCGCGGCAGGGGTAGGATTGCCATCCGTCCTCTTTTCCCCGGACACCGTCCTCTTTTTTTGGGTATCCGGGGCAGTCCTTCTTCTTTTTCATCAAGTGTCCGGGGTTGTCCGGCTTTTTACACCTTCATTGTAAATTTGTTCCTGGATTTAAATCACAGTTCACAAAATTCATTAAAATAAAAGCTTTTGGTGCTCGGGTTTTTTTAAGATAGGTATGATTTAATTTTTGGGGACGTAACGTGACAAAAAGAGTACTTTTCTTTGAATGTGCCCAAAATGGAGCTTCCAAAAAAAATGGAACAAATAAGCAAAAGCAACCTTATCAATGTCGTTACTTTTGTTCAAATAAATACTTATTGCTCAAATGATTACATTAAAATTTTATTTTAAGATTCTTTTTGGAAAGAAAAAAAAAATCATATCTTAAAAAAAGCACATCCCTCGAAGTTTTAGGATTTTTAAAAAACAATTTGAAGTATTATAAAAAAAAATCAGCAAAAAAATATGGTTTTGACTTAGTCCATTTTTAAAATTTGATATTTTGCATATACATTTTTTTCAATATATTTATTGTAGCCTCAAGTATTCTCTTTAAACTGACAAAAATCATCTTCGTATGTAAAGTAGTTTTCGAGATATTAAAAGAATAAACTCAACACATTCGGCTTATTCGGCGATATTATGACAATTTGAATATGACATAACTTTTGAAAAAAAATTAAAAAATTGTTTTTCGTTGATATGTGTTCTTTATGGGATCAAATAAACCCTCTCGCCAAATTGCATTCAAATCGAAAGGGGTCGAGTCCCACTCTTGGTCGACTTGACATGGAATTACCGAAATTAAGTTTTTGTGTGCCGTCGTTAATTTTATTAATATTTAGTTGTTTAGAAAGTGTCCTCTTTTTTCGAACAAATGTCCTACATTTTTTATGCTGGCGTCCTCTTTTTCTCAAAATAGAAATGGCAAGCCTAGGCAGGGGCCAAATTTAAACCATACATACGGTTTAATAACATTCTCATTTCATCATTTATTTCTGACATATACTGAACCGTTTTTCAGTTACACGAATATATGTTGTGCAGCCTCCATTTTCGAAATAAAGGTATATATTTTTGTATAATTTAATTTAAAAATGTTTCTGCTGGAATTATCGAATTACTTCCTTAGCAAAAGCTAAATAGTTTCTTGTGAGCTTTAATTTTCTAGCATAATGGCGGTACATTAGGGTGGTACGGACATAGATCTGGTAGATAAGTACTAGAACGGGATACTTGAGGTCAATGGCTCCTAAGCGCAAAACATTGGTCTTCTCGAGACAAAAACATTCATATAAGATCGGACTGTTAATGCCTAAGATATAATGAAAAATGTAAAAAGGCGAACCCTACGTTCGGCAAAAAAAAATTCCAACCTCCTTACAAAAATACTTTATATTAGAGGGTTAACGGCGCACTTTTTTCCTTGTAAGGTGGTATGCTCTAGTGGACACAAGAGTGGAAATAAACAACAGAAGGCAAAGATCGTTTAATAATAAAATGAACTTTTATTTTATATATTTTAAATATACATAATTCATTAAAAATTAGTTAAAACAAATGACAAATCGAAAATCTGACTAACGCTTTTCAAACAAATTGAATGACGCATCTTGAACAAAAAGATAATGCAATACTAATACAAACATACATTAAACACAGTAACATTTTAATACAGGGTGGCAGCTCGGCCTATTCTTACCCTCAATGGTCCTCGATTTCGTCCGATAACTCATCTAGGGGTGGGCAACTATTGCAACAAGGTTTTATCTTTTCGTATGAGTATACTGAATTATACTTAGGGACCACGAAATTTCGGCGTAAGTTTTCTCGAATCATCCGTGGAGGGAGCTTCATTTTTAATTATATCTAAATCATTTTCTTCATATTTCCTGGGTGTAGTATGTTCCGAATTGAACCATTCTTCTCGTTCTCGTTGTATATTTTATACTTTGTGCATTGCTGCGACTAATTTATTATTCGTTATATTACGTAGCTTAAAATCTAATACCAACTCGTCGGGTGTAAAACCGAATGAAGCGCTTCTTTGAGAATTAACGGCCCATTGTAACTTACGTAATCTAAGTTCCCAGTCCTTTAGATATTCAACTGTAGGATGGTCTGGTCTGCACGGTTGACCATTTGCCCCCGTGGACGGGCAGCTGTTGAAGTATGCTTTGTTGAATTGTGTTTGCAAAATTCTTTAAATGACTTTGACTTAAAAACACTGCCTCGATCGCTGACAATACATTAAGGTAGACCAAAATATGTCCTCATCTCATTTATGGTGTGTATTACGGGTGGTGATTTCGTTGTACGTACTGCCATTACAATTAAGAACTTGCTTAACGAATCGAATATAGAAAATCGAAACTGACAAAATTAATAACAGGGGGCCAATTACAGCATTCGATATCAACCGAAATTAAAATACAATTTAAATGAAAATTTCGATCGATATCGAATGCGAATAGCAAAATTCTTTACTTTTTGTGTTTCCCTGGAAATTCAGAAGTAAACCTTGATATACATACATATAGGTATATCTGGACTAATCCTCTATTGCCAACGTTAAATTTGTACGCATATATTTTTTGCTAATATTAATACCGTTGGCGTGCTGAATGAGATATTCTCATACATATAACATTCAGCAAAAACAGTTTTCCGGGAGTACTTTGAAATGGAATTTATTATGCGGTCGTTATTTTCATAATTTTTATCAAATTTTGCAAAGTAATAAAAAAATCCAAATACGAAAAAGAATGACAAATATTTGGCGATATAAAATAGCTCTAACGAGCATGGATGGCAGATATGGCGATTTCTCGCCAAAAGTGGCGATTTTCAAACTTGATTGGCGACCTAATTTTCGATTTGGCGACATGGCGATTTATAAAATAGTTGAAGATTTTGTTGGCTATTTTTGATGAGCCATGAATTTGTCTTGAACTTCGTTTAATTTTTTTTTTTATGAACTTTCAGGCATTCATATGTATGGTCAGTATTTGAAACTAAATGTAATGTTGAAATGGCTGATGAAGATATTGAAAATCGCCGAGAAAATTATTTTTTATATGTGCACTTAAAGGAATTAATAAATAGAATTTCTTAAATATTCATATTTAAAGTTTACGAACAATTTTCTGATATAAAATGTGGCAATTTATTATGACAAACAAAATTCGTTGTTGGTAAACCTATTTATGAACCGTAACGTACCTTTGAATGTTTATGAAACACAATGGACAAAATGACCGTTGGTTAATTGGATGATATTCCATGTTATTTAATCAGTTTTGAAAAAAGTCTATAGCTATTATCAGGTACGTACCATTTAAGAGAACTTACTTTGGCTGTTCATTATATGGTGGGAAACCCAACTAGTAATGCCTGTGTTGAAAGAGTATTTTCAATAATGACCTCCATTAAAACTCGCCTTTTAAGTGGAATGCAATAAGAACTTTTTGACGCGTTATTGCGAGTCATAAATTATATGAATGTCAATACTAAAAAGGGAGTCCTTATGTCTATATGTATGTATGTAATTGCAGTTCTATTATATATCTAAAACGCTTTACAAAGCAGCGTCAGGACTCCCTTTTTAGTATTAACATTCATATAATTTGTGATTTGTATCCAACATTTTTGTTGCTTTAAGTAGACTACTTTAACTAAACATTGTTGCTTTTTTGTGTTCACTAATAATTTTTACCTTTGGGTTTTTTGGCATTATTAGGCCATATGGTTATGTAGTTATATTAACAGCAACAAAATATATTTAAAAAAGTTAAAATAATGTATTTTGTTGTTGTTAATATAACTAAATTACCTTACAACCTATTTTTTTTATATAAAAATTAAACAAAATACATATATCATGGCGACTTTTTTAAATTTTTTGCGGATTTTAGCGATTTGGAACAAATTTATTTTTTGGGATTTCTAAACAATATTTTGAATAATTTGAAACAAATATATTTTGTTGTTAAAAATTTCTATGTTCATTCAAAAATGTTAAATTCTTCTGTTGCGGGCGTTTTGGCAGATGTCGTGTATTGATACCGAAGCTATTTGTAGAAAAGTTTGAAACTTTCGACTGTTGGCGTTTTCCAATATGCTGAAATCTATTTTTTCTTCGTTTGGGAGTTGCCACACCCTCTTAACCAATTCGGCCTACTTTTCGTCAGATGTTGTGTATAAGTACTTAAGCTTTTTGTACAAAATTTGGACAACTTATGCAATTGCACCACTCTCCAGATATAAAGAAATCTATTTTTGTAATACACCTACTTTTTGTAAGATGTTGCGCATTAAAAAAGAAATCTATTTTGCGTCACGCCCCTTTCTTTTTCTCGATTTTTTAATAGTTATTCCGCTATTCGGGGCGGAAACGAATCCAACAAATCAGAGGAACCAGTGAAGCCATCTTATTTGTTGAATTCGTTAGTAAAAAATCGAATCAGATATAGATAATGTATAACACTGCCCCTCTTACGTCTTGCGAAAGGGCCATCTACATATATGGACGGTCTGAAACGGGATAGGTTATTTTTCACCATAATGCAAACGAGATTTAATTAACCACTACGATTTTTATTGTAACAACAAGAGATAAAGCTAGCGATATAGTCCTTTGTATATTTTCCAATTTTCAAGAACCAAAATTTCTGTTGAATTCGCTGTATAGTTTTGTTTAGTTCAAAATGACCCATATTATCAATATCAAGAAGGTACGCCAAAATTTCACCAGATCTTAATTTACGTACAAGATTGCCCATAACGGATTAAAAACGGCAGGAGCATTTACCAGCCCAAACGGCATTCGGTTATATTCAAAATGTCCCTCGTGGATAACAAATGCGCTGTATTTTTTAGACTCTTCATTGACCATCAGATTATATCCCATATGTAGATCTATAATATCGGTTGTTAGCCAATTGTGCGAATTGCACATCCATGATTTGCATCGGATAGTCAACACACATGCGATGTTCGGCGTTGCTTTTGTTGACCAGGACGACAGGCGATTCGTAAGATGATTCGGATAAACAGATGATTCCGTGCTTAAGATCATTTGTAATGTTAGTCATAATCACGCGCTTTGCTAACGGGACACGATACAGGTTTGCTTAAATGGGCTTATCAGATGCAGGACGAATCATCACTTTTTGGCAATATTAGACACGGCAAGATTTTACGTATTTTCGGCAAAACACTTACGATGCTTAAGAAGTAACGCTTTTGACTTGTCCTTTTCTGGTGACGATAGCGCTTTTAAGGCTTGACACTTTCAAGTTTCTCCAGGCGGCAAACATATATTCAATAGTCAAACGTTTACTCTTGCCACATAATATAATTCTACCCAGTAAAATATTTTCTTTTAAAAATACATCCTCAACGATAGGTAAATAAACTTTAAATGAATTATTATCAATAACCACCACCATAACCTTTCAAAACAACATTTACGGATCAGAGACCGGTTACTTCGAGGGTCTACATATGAGACAGTGTCGTGTCTGTTAACACTCACCATTTTCACTATTTTCTCCCTTGTTGGTGGGACTATTGTCGAATATTTTTGGTTTACGGCTGATGACACTGTTGCATCTATCTGGTTAACGACGTTCCTGGGTGTTGATTTTTCAGGGAACCTTTCCGTAGTCTGTGTAGTATGTTTACAATTTTAACACCGGGGTTTTTGAGACGGCTCAAAACAATTTATGGAAAAATATCCTAAGTTCGAACAGTTTTAACATTTCTTTTTGCCCGTTGTATGAATATTCTACTTGTTCTTCTTCTCATCTCTCATATTGTTACGTTCTTCTCATTTCACGCCCTTGGTTTGACTTGCCCTTGCACCGTTGTGTTTACGTCATTGTAGGTGCAATAACTAATAATATCCTTACCATTCGTTCGGTTATAGGCGTTTGACTAACTGCTTTTTATTTCCCACCAACTTCTCTACATTTCGCTTGTAGATTCTTAACGGTCATACTATGAAAGTTTTCCAGGTTTTACGTTTCACAAATAACTTTCCTTGCGGTCGTTTGGATATGTTATCCCACTTCTGAAATATATGTTACTATCATGGCTATACAAGGTTGGGTGAAGTTTTCTGAAAATATACCCGATAGAATTTTTTTGTTTTTTTTACAACTTCTTCCTGCACAAGTTTGGAAGAAAAATTAAAATTTTTGTGAGCATTCATGAATGTCGTTAGAATTTTATTGAAAGTGTAAATAATTGTTTTGTGCCGCATACGCCACTTTTCTAAATTTATTTTTAAAAAGTGCGCTTTTTGTGCTGCATACGTTTACTTACTGCTGTGCATTGAGTTGCTGGCATTTTATTTCTTTTATTACGGCAATTAAGTGAAATTTATTTTGCACGATTTTGTATGATGAATTTGAAGCAATCGCCAAACAGTGTCATGTAGAACAAAATAATACTTAATAAAATTTAAAATATATAGTTGATATGAAGCAAAACTACTGCTAAATATCTCAGAAACCATAACAAATTTCATGAAACAGGTTTTGGATTTTTTTTTAATTGTCGGTAGGTGAAACCAATAATGAGCTGACGATAAAGGCATTTAAAAATTTACATTATCTTTTATTTATAACAAATTTTATTTATTTAATCAATATGTATTACGTATTTATCTGTCCCATTTTATTACTATTATTATAAAGTAGCTTCACTGATATTACTTGATTTTGAGTATATATCGTCAAAATCTAGTTACGAAATAAACTTTGGTTTGTATGCGAAATCTAATAAAAACTAAGTAACTAGATTTTGCTCGAAATAGATGTTAAAAAATAATATATAATCGGCCTTGTGCTAAAAATCGAAAAGACAATAATTTTTCCTGTTTTACGGCGTATTTCTAATAAATAAAAGTATATAAAAGAAAATATTTTTATGAGCCTTTAAAACAGGATTGTTTTCAAAATATTGTTCGATTTTAATTTCACTCGAATTCGATTCCCAGAAAATGGCTGAATAAAAATAAAACATAGATAAAATGCCTTAAAAAAGAAAAAAAATAGGTACGTTTTATATAGTAATGGAAATTTTGTAATTGCTTGAATTGGAATATACAGGAGTGGTCTGGAAATCGAAAACGCAAGACTTTTAAACGTCGTTTATGACGAATATAACGAATATTATACAAATATTACTCTATTAAACAGAATTTTATAACAAAAATTATAAAAAATTTATTAATTGAATAATTCTTGCGTTTTCGATTTCCAGAACACCCCTGATAGCTCTTGTAAGTTTTTGTTTTTTAATTAGTTTATGGAATAAAATAACTTTTTATTATCATTAAAATATACCACATTTTATAAAAAAAAACTGTCTTTTTTTAAAGACTATTAATTTACCGTTTTGTGCACTCCAATTCATCTATTGAAAATCGCCATTATTTAAACAAATAAGAAACAAACTATGTTTTATAAATCAAACGACTGAACGTAAAAGTTCAAATGAGGAGTAAAAAAAAGTATTTTTGAAAACCACACAAACCAAAATATAAGGGGATGTCAATAAACTTAAAAACCCATAAAAATGCATACAATAAAATAAAAAACAAATTACATACATATGTATATTAAATCAAGAACAAAGATGTGAGATAAATTACTCTTTACATAAAAAATGTACATTAAAGTACTACGACTAAAACTAACCAAACGGAAAATTTTTTATTAATTAAACTGTCATTCAACATAACATAACAAATTGATATTAAATTATTTTTCTTTTTCTATAAATTATTTAATGAATACCTTTAAAAAACTTTCCTTACTCAATCATAAGTAGTTTTTAGCAAAATACTATTTGTAGTTTTAAGTACGAAAAGAATGTTTAAAAAATATTTGTATTTACAAGAAAATCCAAATTTAAAACACTCTAAGCTTTTTAAAAAGATTTAAAAACTAAAAACATATAAAACATTGTATAATGTATATCGAAAACAAACAGAGATTTGTGTACTTACAGTAGAATGCCGCCAAAACTTGATTAAATCGTGTATGTCTGACGAAGGTGCCAGCAACAAAAAATCACGCCATTCGCTGAAACTAATATTTAAACTGCCATCTTGATCCATTCTGTATTAAAGAAAAATAATGTTTTTAATAATATACAAGAGGGAGACATATTTAAGTGTATAAACCTGGATAATAAATTCTTGGCTTCTTCCATATCTACTTCAATGCCCAGATCCTTGAAAGCCGATATCAACTCCTCCAAATCGACTTTTCCTAAAGGTTTTGGTAAAAGGAAATAATCTTTAAATTAGTATATCAAAATATAGATATGTTGTTATATTTGTCATACCATCTCGATTTTTGTCCAGGTGAGAAAATTGCAGCCGCAAGTTCTTTTCATGTTCGCGAACATAATGAACGAATTCAGCGAGTCCCACATCACCACTTTGTGTTTGATCAGAGTGCTCCAAAAATTTCTAAAAATC
Source organism: Pollenia griseotomentosa (assembly GCA_963931875.1). NCBI lineage: Eukaryota > Metazoa > Arthropoda > Insecta > Diptera > Polleniidae > Pollenia > Pollenia griseotomentosa. The sequence goes on along the minus strand of OZ007562.1, from coordinate 187,584,380 downwards.
GAAAAACCTTCAGTAGTGAAAATTAAAATTCAAAGCAATAGTAAATGATAAAATTTAATTTCAGACTTATATCTATTTTTTCCACAAATATGTATATAAAAATACTTTTGAAATTTCATTTTACAAAAAATATTATTGGAAATCTGCTAACATTTCTTCCTAATTTGAGAAACAAATCGAAATTGACAAAATTAATAACAGGGGGCCGATTACGACGGAATTCGATATCAATCGAAACTAAAATACAATTTAAATGGAAATTTCGATCGATATCGAATGTAAACCTTGATATACAAATATATAATACCATGTTCACACGGACAGCAATATTCGTGTTTCGCGCCCCAAACATGATTAAAACGACTTGTTTCCTCATACAAAATTTTGAGAGCGAAACAGGTCGTTTCATTTTGAAACAGTAGCCCGTTTCTGTATTTCTCGCATCGTAAAATTTTCCGACTGAAACCAGTGAATCGGGACAGAAACAGTGAAAAATGAAACAAAAAATGGTTTTTCTCACACAAGTGTTTCTGTATCTTTTTTTTGCGAGAATTATCTGTCATTTAAATAATTTTCCAGCAATTATTGGAAGGATGCGAGAAAAAGTGTTTCTATAACAATATTTTGCGAAAAGTTTTTTTCAAGAACTGTCAAAATAAGTCACATTTGAAATTGGTGGCGAGAAAAACAAAATGTAGATATTTTGAATTTAAAATATGTTTATATACTATTTTTTTTTAATAAATAAAAAAATAGAAGGAATATAAATGATAAATGCATAATATATATGATGAAAATAAACAAAAAACAATTGTTATATTTTGTTAGTTTAAATTTTTGTTAGCCTTTTCTTGTTTTGGTTTTAATCAGTGCTGCCAGATAAATTTGTGTCAAAATCGTCAATTTCCTGAGAAAAAATAAAAAAAATCGTCTTTTTTGTTTTAAAAATCGTGCAATTTAAAATCAATTTTAAACAAATTTGTTTCGACTTTTATTAAAAAATAATCAAACAAAAACATAGTTAAAGTTCATAGGTATTTAATAATTATTATTTAATAATTGAGATATAAATCTTTAATTTACCTATTCCTATAATCTTTTTCTTTTTTACCTGAAATAGACTTAGTAGAATACCTTGTAGTTAAAATTAAAAAAATCGGTTCATAAATAAACGGGTTAAAGACCCAGTAAAATCTTCGCCTACAAAATAATATGTTAAGTAATCAGAAACACATAAAAGCACTACATACAATTCTACTGAAAAACTAATGAATTTTACAAGGGTTGTGCCAAAAAGAACAAATTCAAAAGTAAGTCATTTTTTTATATCTTAATACATCCAGAAAAAAGTAGTTATCGAAGTTCTTATAGAAGAAAGCTACTTAATAACGAGTGAAAGAAGCTATCCATTTTGAAAAAGTTTTTACTGGGAGACAAACAAATTTCATTCTTGTCGGAATAATGGTTTTGACACAAAAGTGTACATATAAGATAAGAATATCAAGTGTACATATAAGATAAGAATATCAAATATCAATCATATTTTGTATATGTATATAAGAAGTATTAAATGTTCAAAATAAGCCAAGTCGGTCCATTACTTTCCCTCGAAATTTTGCTTTTGCCGATACATTTTTTAGGGAAGAAACAATCAATTTCGAGGACAATTTTCACAATAGGGATAAATATAAAAATTTAAGCAGCCTTGTTTCTAAAGATATCTTTTTTTCTAATAAACAAACATATAAAAATATTTACAATTATCTTATTTCGAAGACTAAGGGGCGTATAGTGTAAAATGCAACGCCAACAATTTCATTAAAAGCAAAAATAAAATCAAAAATATTTTATAAATTTGTTGTTGCTTTCTACAGACATTCATATTATTTTTTTTGTTTCAATTTTCAACGCCACAAAATAGAAGTGTTTGAAATTTAAAAATTCAAGATGAATTTCTATAGAAAGTAACAACAAAATTATAAAATATTTTTGATTTTGTTTTTGCTTTCGTCACTTTTTTAGAAAAAATCATCAAAACGTCACTTTGTTAATATCGGAACAAAAAATCGTCAAGATGACGATAACTCGTCAAATCTGGCAGCCCTGTTTTTATTATATTTATTTCTTTTGTTGACGTTTCGCTTTTATTTGACACTTAATTACTGGAAATATTCCAGTATAAACAGAATTTGTTGTGTCTGTTTTCGCATTCAAATACAGAAACACTTTTATCTCATAAATCGAGAAACGATGGAATTTTTTGTTTCACACTTCATGTAAGAAATTTTACGATGCGAGAAATACAGAAACGAGCTACAGGCTGCGAAACAGGAAAAATGTACTATCATCTCCAATTTTGATAACATTTATCGTTAGTTTATCTGAACTAGCTCTCCAAAAAAATCAAAACAAAGAAAAAAACAAAACAAAAAATGATGTTTAATAAAATAAAGTGATAATTATAACATAATAATATTAATAAAAGTATTAAATAATATATTTTTAAGTTTTATTTACTTTTTTATCTATTTTAAACAAAATCACATTAACAACACAAAAAAATGGCAAAATGAAACAAGAATGAATCGTATGAACAGCATGTTTGGCAAACTAGTTTCAGAGAGCGAAACGAGTGGTTTATATCGTCCTATGAACATAGCATAACCTTGATATAAATACTAGTGCTGGGATACTATCGATAGTTCAGATTTCACTATCGATACTATCGATATTACTATCGACTAAATGTTTGTACTCAGGGGCTATAAGATATTTTATTGCAACTTTAGATAATGTTCTAAATTGGGTTTGATTCTCAACCCAAAAGGTAATCAATCTAGCGGATTTTTCCTCTAAATGTCGTTCATTGTTTTGTCCTATGTTCGCAATTGCAATTGCATTCTGATTTTACAACATTACCAAAATATTTGAAATTGCACTCCCTATGTAAGCATATACAAATTTAGACATAAAGGCCTTTAGCTAGCAGTAAAAAAAGCACAGCTAAGCAATACATACCACCAGCCATTCTTGTTGTTTTTATTCATTGCTGTAATTCAGCGCGAATTAATAATAGCAAGTAAAAACTTGCGCAAAAAACTGTGTATAGCTGCTGTAACATGTCTTCATAGCTGTATTTTAAATAATAATAATATCGATATCGATATTTTTCCTATCGATATTTTAAGACTATCGATAGTTTCCCAGCACTATAACATACATATTATCTGGGTTAATCCTGTATTGCCAACGTTAAATTTGTACGCATATATTTGTTGCTAATATAAATACCATTGGCGTGCTGAATGAGATATTCTCATACATATAACATTCAGCAAAAACCGTTCTACGGGAGTACTTTGAAATTGCATTTATTTACTAAACTGTTTTTGAAGAAAAATATGCGGTCGTTAACTTCATAATTTTTATCAAATTTTGCAAAGTAAAAAAAAATCCAAAAACCTAAAAGAAAGACAAATATTTGACTATATAAAATAGCTCTAATGAGGATTATGTATTTCTATGTTCATTCAAAAATGTTAAATTCTTCTGTTGCGGGCGTTTTGGAAGATGTCGTGTATTGATACCGAAGCTATTTGTAGAAAAGTTTGAAACTTTCGACTGTTGCCGTTTTTCAAATATGCAGAAATCTATTTTTTCTTCGTTTGGGAGTTGCCACTCCCTCTTATCTAATTCGGCCCACTTTTCGTCAGATGTTGTGTATAAGTACTTAAGCTTTTTGTACAAAATTTGGACAACTTTTCTCATACCGTTTTCCAGATAAACAAAATATATTTTGTGTTTTGTGCCACGCCGACTTCCTTTTCTCGATTTTTTAATAGTTATTCGGCTATTACCGCCACCTGGATAACTATCTTGCCGCGATGTGGTGGCTTAAATGCTGGCTGTAGTGTATGTCTTGTAACTTGAATCGGTAAATTCTAGCCGGAACAAGTTATAAAGCATAAGCTTTAAGGCCAGCTTGACCAAGGGTTATCCATCCCATTGCCTAAAATCCTTTCTATTTGTTTTCCCACATTTAAGGTCAAGGTGGTTGATAGCAGTGCCGAGGACCTGAATGGCTAGTTAGTGGTTAAAGAAACTGGACGCGAACAGCTTCTCTCTGACGCCGATGGCAAGGGTCAGTTGTAACTCTAGCCTAGTCCGTGCAAGCCGTCTATGCGCGAGATGGACCTTTTTTATACGTGCACACTCGTGGGACCAAAAACTGGACAAATTTCAAAAACAAAACAAAAAGGACACGACTCTAGGAGTCGGTGCAGGGAATGTCTCTGACAACTCAGCAGGTCCCGTGTCAGATCCAGACGCCGATTGGCGTAGTATTCACATAGAAATTCTGCTGCAGGAGAGTCAGTTAATGACAGAACTGACAGAGACGGACGTGATGGACTCCCCAGTCTGCTCCCCGTCTCGAACAGGGGCCTCGGAAAGACTCGATGGTCTAACTCTGGGCTCTGATGATGAGCACGAAATTACAATGATTTCGGCTCATGATCAGGACCAAAGGGCTGGACCGTCGGCTTCAGATGTCACACTCGGAATGGAGAGCGGATTGGCGGGTGTATCAAAACCCATTGTTCGGCAGGATGCGACAGAACAGGTAACATCAGAAAGCCGAACGAGCTACGAAAAAGCCAAGAGTGGTGTGAGAGTTTCCTTAGCCTTTCTATAAAAGATGCCTTATAAAGACTCCTCACTGCACGATGGGCGGAATAGGCATTTGCTGAGGAAGCACCGAAAGAACGTTGCTGGATTCGAACGAATCCACGGCTCTATCGGTGATATCCTAGGCATTCCCTGCGGGATACGCAGGATAGGGCTGCTGAGAACTCAAATGTTGTCAGTAAAAACAACGAATCCTCAGCAGCCCCTGCTGATAAATTTTTCAATAAAGGAGCGGATAATCAAAAGGAAGGTAAAGATTCAACACCTGACCCTCTTAACCGTGGCAGCATGGTCACGGACTGGAAATGTCTTGATAATCTCTCAAAAATCTGAAATCGATGGGAGGGGTTGCGGTATTCGGGTTGGGGTCTATCATCTTTAGGAAACCTAAATAAATCCCAAAGAGGCTGAAAGTGGTGCAGATAAACTTGCACCACTGTGAAGCAGCCTCAACCGAATTAACAACCCACCTCATCGATAACAACGTGGACGTGGCTTTAATCCAACAGCCCTGGATTAACAAAAACCGGGTAGTTGGATTAAAGGTCACGGGGTATACTTTGTTCGTACCCCGCTCGGACGAGAAGGTCCGAACTTGTATATTGGCGAGAATTGAGCACAAATTTATGATTTCTCATTCTTTCATGAATGGAGACAGGAATGATAATCGGTTGAGAAATCCATTTATTTTTATTTTTGTTTGTCACAAGAGCTTTTGTTCACTTTAAAATTGCTCAATATTCTTTCCGCAGCAGCATTTGAAAAGATTAAAACAAAAATTACCATTTGCAAAGAAAGAAATAATCTGTCTCCCAAGGATTTTTTATTTAAAAAACCTTTTTCCAATAATATTTTGGCTCCAATAGTACAGAAAATGTTTACAACTACATATTAGATACCAGCAGAATTTAATGCAGCTTTTAAAATTGGAATTTGACTTAAAATACACATTCGAATTTATATGAAAATTTATATAATAAATTCCCAGATTTTATTTGATAAAATAACTAAGTAAAATACATAAAATTTACAATAGGCCAAGGTATATTTACACAAGGTAGACTCACTTGGGAGTGTAGACATGCTGTTCTATAACAGGAACCGAGTTGTCAACATTGTCTTCATATAAAACAATAATAATTTAACGCACACATATACAAATTTTGGCTCATATACACGAAATTTGACGTTTGGGTTCCAACTTGGGTAAACAGCTGACAAACATATGGGCCAACGAGTTTACCTTGTGTAAATATACCTTGCAATAGGCATTACATTCTGCTAGTATCTAATAGGTGTATAAATTTTCTGTACAATTTACTTCATTGCTAACCAAAGGATAGATACTAAAGTAAGCCTCGTAACAGAAATATACAAACGAAAATTCTGATAATGCATAGAAAATATTCCTGGAAAATAAGACTATTTATTAAAGTATAAATTGTAATTTGACTTAGAATAGACATTCGAATTAATATGAGAAATAAATTTTCCAAATATGTTGGAAGGTTCAGACTAGCCTTAGACGCTACCAAATGTATGAGGTGTCACGAGAATTTTATCAAAGCAATATCTGGCTTTTCGTCTTTTAACAACTTCACATCTGAATTATACTTTCCAAACATAACATAAGTTGTATCTGGTGCAAATCCAACTAGATTTTCAAAAGGAACCCCTTTTTCTAAAATTGTGCTTTTGAGAAGCTCAAACATTTCTTTTGCAGTCAATGATCCACTCTTTTAAAATAAAAAACGAATAATGTACCCGGGATGTTTCGTCGTTAAAGGTAATAAATTGTGACAAAAGCTATCTAAATGCCAAATGTTATATTTATTTATATTATAACTACATAATAATATAATTATTATACAGTTGAATTGTTTGAGCACTAGCGTTAGTAGTTAATGATCCAACTATTTTAGTTCAGCTCCCTTAAAGCTTCCATTCTGTTATGCAAATAAAATTAAACCTTTTTACATCTTGTGACAAAATAATAACAAAAATCAGTGCTACAAAACGTTAAAATTTTAAATTACACATGGGCTACACATGAAAAAAAAATTACACATGATATGTGTAATTACACATGAGGTGGCAACACTGATAAAAAATGATAACAGCCATAGAAATTTAAAATTTCTAAATTATAAAATCTAAACGGTATCTAGGTTTGAATGGACAATCTACCACCCTTTCGAACCCGTTCGAACATTCATACTCTCTTAGAGAGAAAAAAAGGCAAATTCAGAATAAAAATACCATGTAAAAGTTTAAATAAAAAAAATTAAATACTATTTTTTAACGTCCGCTGTCATCAGCAGTTGTTCTATTTGGCATAAGAAATGAACACAAAAAACAAAAAACATTTAAAATTATGTATGTGCATTTTTTATTGAGTCATTTGTACGTATTTGTAGTATTGTTTGTAATTTTTAGAAATAACCATATTTGTGGCACATATCGTTTTTTAGTTATATTAGAAAAACATATCTATACAAAAGTGTCCTAATTAAAATATTTCGATTTACATATGTATGTTTACTAAACACGTGACGCTAAACATTTTTGTCGGCTGGGTTAATTTTTTTTTTTTTTTGTTAAGTTGCATATTGTTAAGCTAATTAGTTTGTTGGTTATTACTAGGGTTTTTCCCCGAAATTTCCCGTCCAGGGAATTCCCGGGAATTTCCATTATTTTATTTCCCGTTTTCCCGGGATTTTTCTTGCGTGATCCCGGGAAATAAAAAATTCCTCATAATTTCAGAAAATAGCTATTAATACTTTGAAATTTAGTTTTCTATTCTCTAAAAATTAGCATATGTGGATGGGTTGTGGATTAGATCAATTACAAGAAGTGAGTACATGTATTTAAATCAATGTCTCCTGATGCAATAAATCTAAAAAGCAGAATGGGCAGTGCAACAGTTGATAATTATTAAATTTAGTGAAGTGAACAGTTAATAAAGTACATTAATTCAAAATAAGATGCAGGCAGTAAAGTTTCATTGTCCATGAACAAGTCTTAAAAATAGGAGATACCTAAACATATCGCTCCTTTATTGCAACATAGTCATATCTACAAAAACAAACGATCTTGGCAAAATGCGATTAAAGTTTTAAAAATGTACCGATTTAAAGATATATTTTCGATTTAGTTTGAGATATAATACGAGAAAGTATGAAGGAAAACTTTGCTAAAGTTACTTAAAATTTTGAGATATGACTATGATGCAATGAAGGAGAGATATGTTTATTAGGTGATAAACACAAATTTTCTATTTCAATTTGTGTTGGTTTATATACCCGTGAAGTGCGGGGAAACCGAAATAAAATAACATTTTGGAAACTCGTGTAAGATACTACAACATATAACTTGAAAAACACATTGTTCTAAAGATTACAAATGGACCTATTGAAATGAAAAGGTTTGGAAGAAGCAGTCCGGTTGATGCTATTTTTGCATCAACCTTGACATACATTTGACTGATATAGACGTTGTTTATAAAAAAGAAAAAATTGCTTCTGATTGTGAATCCGAAGCATGCTACAACGGTGCACTTTTAAGGCCGTGTCAGATAAAACTTTTGCTTCGCGTTGCGTTACATATACGCTTTGACATTTGAGTTAAATGTACATGTTTATATGGCACTTGTCACATAAACTGCTTTTAACGCAAAGCGAAGCGAAAAGTTGGGCATCTCTCATCTTTTTGCGCGCTTTGACAATCTTCTAGTATAATTTTTTTTATTTATTTTCTTTTTAACACACAATGTGTGAGTGTTGTCAAAGTTTTTATTGTGACATACACTTTTTGCTTTACGCTTTTCTGTCAAAGTATGTGTAACGCAACGCGAAGCAAAAGTTTTATCTGACACGGCCTTTAACTATTTGTCCAACCTCGGTAAAAAATGAACGAAATTTTTCGGAAACATGATAATTAGTAAATAAAATCAGGAATATACTTTTTGACCACTTACAAAGCGCTTTGAGTGTGTCACAAAGTTATTTCCTAAGCCATTAAAAAATGTTATATATTTCTTTATAGTATTTTATCTATTTTATTAATTAACTTTTTGATTTCATATCTTGAGTACCTCAATTTTTATTTTGTTTTTATTATTGTTTTATGAATTATCCAGAGCATAATAATACTGAATAAAACATAATAATAGGGAATAAAGGAGTGAGGTAATAATAATTCTAGTTACTATTTCAATCTTCAATTATTTTTCATTTTCATTTACTTTCTTTGTAAACAAGTTTTCTTACGGTTTTTTTTAAACGGGAATCGAAAAAGTTCGGGAAAAAAACTCTAGTTATTACTCACCTCAGCATAAACGCTTGATAGACCAAATTCTCGCAAAGCTTCTGAGAGATCGTGTATGTCGATGCGGCCATTTCCATCTCGATCAAGTTGTTTAAAAAGCTTTTCCAAACGTTCCTCGTCCTCTTGTGGCAATTCGGACGGTAACTGGGCATGAGTGGTACTTGAAGGATTGGTGTTAGTACTGCCGCCAAGAAACTGTTGTAATGTAGAGGAGTTATGAGCATTAAGATGAGAAGTTGCACCACTTTGCTGCAACTGCAGGTTTACAGATGAGTGATTTAAGGACGAGTTATGATGCGTATGATGATGCTGCTGATTGTAATGCTGATGATCAGCTGTATGTAGTACACTTTGTATGGGTATCAATTTATGATGGGTTTGTGTACTAGCTGTAGCGGCTTGTGCTGAAGCATTTTTAGCAAAGTTTGTAGAAGACGACAAAGGCTTTACAGGTGTTGTTGCTGATGATTGAAATTGTGTTGGTGAATTCTGTGAAGATGAGTTTAATGTTGATGATGGCTTTGATGAAGCGGATGTAGTAATCGACGAAGAACCTACACTAGTATTTATAATGGTGCTTTTCTCAGCCGTTGTAGCTGTTGTTGTGGTATTCGTAGACGAACCCTTCAACTGTTCAATTTCATTAACATTTGCACTCTTGTTGCTTCGCTCTTGCGTATTGACCATTCTAAAATTTATTTTTTTTTTTTTAATTTATTTACTACTAATGGGTTAATTTAATTAATCTCCTTAATTTATACTTGTTAAGAGATAATTAACTAAAATAAAAAATTTAAGTTACTCTATTTTTTATAAAAAAAAATTAATATGTATTAATTCTTTGGTATATGTTTGTGTTTGTTATCTTGCTGTATTTTGTGCGTTTTAATGAAATTGGTTAAATATATTATTTTCGATCCCTCTCTCTATGTCTGCCTCTGGTTTGTAGCTTTTTCACCTCTATCGATTACTCAAATTTAAATAAAAACTTATGGACTTATCTCATTTGCAATTTTGTTCCATTTAATATTTGTTTTGCAAACTAAGAAAACCTTAATAATTTTAACTCCGCGCCTTTTCTTCGTTATTTTCTATATTGTCAATCTAATAATGGTTATATTTCCTCTAATTTAACAAAAAAAAACTTGTCGCAGACCTGAGGATAAATGTAAAACAATTGTTTGACGATTTAAAACCTAAAAGAAAAACAAAAAAAAGTATTAACAATATGTACTTTGTTTAGAATATTAAATGTTTTAAATTTGCAATTTTTTAATGAAAGTTATAGGAGCCACCCGAACCCAGTAATTTGAAAACACTTTAAATATGAATATGTACAACCAAGGTATATTTACACAAGGTAAACTCGTTGGCCCATATGTTTGTCAGCTGTTTACCCATAGTTGGAACCACAACGTCAAATTGCGTGTATATGAGCCAAAATTTGTACATGTGTGCGTTAAATTGTTTTTGTTTTATATGAAGACAATTTTGACAACATGGTTCCTTTTATAGAGCAGTATGTCTACACTCCCAAATGAGTCTACCTTGTGTAAATATACCTTGTGTACAACTATTAAAATTATTTATGATAAAAATAGAAACAGTAAATTTTATTTCAAACTAATTTTATTTTCATTTCTTTAATTTTCTTTGTTAAAATTTGAAAAGAATTTGTTTTTGACATTTACACTTTCTTATTCGCAATTTAAATGGAAAGACAACTAAACTATTATGTACTGGTAAATTCAAATAAACACAATCGTTGTACAAACCAAAAGTTGTTGAAGAAAATAAAAAAAAATAAATAATCCAAAAGTTATAGTAATTTTATCAAAAAGTCCAAGGATTATTTTTATGTGTTTCAAAACATGGGTTCCCAACTTTTATTGCTTTGCGAGCTCCTTAAAAATGTTTTCTTTTGTTGCGGTTACCAAACGCAATTTTGTAAGAAGGCAGTTAGTCTTATTAAGTATCCGATAGAATTAAATATACTATAACCAGGCGGTTTTCTTTATAATTAATATACATCTTTATATGTTTCATTAAAAAGTTCAACTCATTCTACGGACCTGATTTTTAATAAAGGCCCATGATCGAAAGGATCACAAAAGAGCTAATAGTATAGAATCACTATTAGTAAAAATGTTTCCAAAAGAATACCAACATGTTGATAACATAAATTCGCAATTTAGAGCTCTTGCTTATATTAAAATCTAACAAAGATTTAAGTATCAGTGATTTCTGAGCAACAGTTTCGAAAATAAAAAATTAGGCAGAACTATAGAAAGTGGTGAGAGAAATATTATCAGTTCCTCATTTATATGCAAATGTGGAAAGAATATTTTCTTACTAAAATTGTTACTCGAAGAAAATGTCACTGAGTAAAGAAACAATAAAAGGGTATTTAAACGTACCGGCTGGTTTTTTTTTTTTTTTTTTTTTTTTTTTTTTTTTTTGGAAAAAAGAAAAAAAATAATACTCACCCTTATTGTGTTTGGCGTATTTAAAATACGCCTACGACTGTTTGGTAATAGATTAAAGAAAATATATTCACGTTCTCTTTAATCTATTACCAAACAGTCGTAGGCGTATTTTAAATACGCCAAACACAATAAGGGTGAATGTGAAAAAACCAATTTTCGATAATTCGACATAAACTATGCGGATTATTTGTTAATCGAAAATGATAAATTTTAAATTATTCGAACAGTTAATCGCCCAAATCGAACAACACTTAATCGCTTGAATACCCTAGTAGATAGTGACAACTCTCCAAAAGGAGTCTACCTTGTACTTATTATACTATGGTGAAACCATTATACTTTTGTGAAAACTAATAAAAATTTATATAAACCTATTTCTCCAAATTTTTTAAATAATGCTAAAAAAAATTTTTAAATTTCTGCATAAAATGCCAAATGCTAATTGAGCTAAATCAAAATAAATCAAGGTATGTATATGTTTGTACCTATGTCAAGCTTATATCATTGAATGATTCTAGTTCCTTCCGGTTCTTTACAAAGTATTGACTTATGACTATTGACTATTGAAATTATGCTAATACATATACATATGTATTAATATATCGGTTTGATGAATTGTAAATTATTCAGGACCCCGTATAGAGAAAAGAATTTTGCAACGATTTTAAGATCTAACATACCAAAAAAAAACAATTAACTTTGGCTAATACATATGCAGTTAACGGGGCACGCGAGAAAATATATGCCACCCGATTCAAAATTAAAATTTATGGGGCTGGATTCAAAAAACCGCGCCACACACTTAGGTATCTGTTAGTACTCAAATAAAAGGTAATTTGCTCACAATTACAAACATGTATGTATATTGTTTTTGTATGCATTCATTTTTTCCCCCTCTAGGTTAATCTTTTAGATGCAGAGAAGCTTTAGTTAGCGAAGACGGTAGAAAAAACGACTAAAAAAAAAAACTAAATACATAAAAACCAATTATTTGCAATCGTGAAAAAATTACATTCGAACTCGCATAACTCAAACTTCTCTTACTCGAATTTTCTCTAACTCGAACTAATTTGATTGGTAGCAGCTCTGAAAGAATAAACTAAATACATACAATTTTCCTTCCATAACTCGAACCAAATACTTGCATTTGAAGTCTATAACGTGAAGTTGTTTGCTTGTTTTGTAGATTTTATTTGATTAATTCGCTACCGTTTGCTTGTTTAGCAGATTTGTATATTTTACTTTGCTTTTTTTCGGGGAAATCCCTTTTTGTACATTATGTGTATCTTTTTGTTTGCATACATATTTTAAAACGTGTTTTATAACGTTTGTCGATTGAGGAAAATTAAAGCTAATAAAATAAGGTAGATTCAATAAAAAGGAGCATTCTATAAATATACAAATATACAAAAATATCGACTTAGCAGTCCTCAATTGGTTTACAGCAGTTAGAAGTCAAACCATGCCGATGTTTTACTTCATTGTAACTTATTTATTACAAATACATACATGCTTAGGTATGAAGCTTTCAAATAGTGCCTGTTTTAAACAAAAAATACAAAATGTGCACAAGTTTGCAATTGATTCTCTTTTCAACCAGAAAATTCGAAGTCTCCATAAGACGAATTTGTACCTTTAATTTTAGTACCACACATACCACTTAGTAGGCGTGGCGGATTTGGATCCAGAGGGCGCACGGACCTAAGCCCCCTTAAATTTTTTTAATGGTATTCAGGGTATGAAGAGTATTCAGTTTAAATTTTTTATTGCAGAAATGGAAATATTGCAATTTTTAAATCGTTTTTTCCATTTAACTTCATTTTCATATACCTATATCCATTAACGACGTATTAATTAGATAATTAATCTGATTACTTTTTACACTTTTGTTAGGCATCTTGGAAAACATAAATATTTCACATTTGATCGGCAGGTTGTTTTACTTTTTTTTTTTTTTTTGACACGTCAAATATGTACCTATCAAAAAGACAGCTCTGTTCAACATGAGTGCAATTTTCCTTTTTTGCTATCCAAAAAAATCAAAAAGAATACATACCTTCATTGATTAAATATTTCTAAATTTGATTTAATCTCGTACCTATGTAGGTATCTTATGTTTTTGTACATTTCTTTTACTGCTTTTATACCTATTTTTGGTTAAGAGCCAAATTTTATAAGTATTTTTATAAAAATTTAAGATCCTTATTTTTTTAGGATAAATCCTTTGTAATATGTATTTGCATCTGTATTATGCGACTATAGGTATGTCTTTTTTAACAATGAAAAAAATGTAAAATGCACCTAGAAACACTTGTAATAACATAAATCCCAAAATAAAAAAAACCTTATAGGTACCTACCTAAAAATAGATCCAAAAAAAGCATATTTTTAAAATCATGGGCTTTTCACAATGTTTAATATGATAATAGCTGTGTACATTTACTAAAAATTGTTAAAAATTTGTAACAATTGTAAAAAACTAGTAACAATTTTTACAAATTTGTAAAAATTTTTAGTAAATGAACACAGCTAATATTGTGAATTAACGTTAACTCGTGGCTCTTTGTTCCTTATAGGAACCACAGGACATAATAATAATAAATAAACGTAAACTTAAAAGAAAAAATACACATATGTATACATAACTAGGACAACATATTAAACAGTGACATCACACGATTCTTGCTGGCCAAAGAACACACAATCTATGACGAAATGAGAAATGCAAAAAAATAAATTGATTTTCCACATGAAGGCTGCACACGCGCTTCCGCAAAACCTTGGAAACAACAAAAAGAAATATGAACTGCAATGCAGGGGAAATGGGTAAAATAACATCAAATTTTACAAACACGTCTTAACGTGACCGGTAAGAATAAATTGCACTGAATAGCTAACTTAACAAATTCATAGAAGTGAGAAACAAATTAAAACAACTGAAAAGCTTATTAATAACCTTGTAAATATGAACATATGAAAACCAAAAGAAATTAAAGTGAAAATACATAACTATAGTACATATATGTACCTATAAACAAACTTAATTGTGGCAATGTCAGGGGAATAGTTTTACAGACCAGCTAGCGAAATAATTAACAATACATTTTATTAAACCAATTTTTTATGACAAAAATAAACGCAAAAAAAATCTACAGACCTCTTTCCTCCCTAACCTTGTCACCATTGTAGTCATCATAAATGAAGAATTCTCAAATTTAATACTTGATACCACCTCATCACCACCATCTCCACCTAAATCGTAATCACTTTTATCACATTTTATTATACCAACTCAATTTACTAAATTGGCAGAAAATTTGCTATAAACTTATTTACCTTTTCTTTTAATTCAATACAAAATACTCCTAATAAGAATATTTATCTTATTTGCACTTAACTTTATAAATAATTTTTAGAAATATGTAGGTATCTTTTTTTTAAATTATTTTTCGCCAGTTTGGCAAATTTTTTTGTTTGGCCTTGCTTTTCTCACAAAAGAAATAAAATAAAAATTAATTTTTATTCTATAAATTTTGTCACACTTTCTTGTTTTATTTAAGTCATGAAATTGCTTTGCTGTTAGATTTTTTACTTCTATAAATCAAGTAAAAGGTTTTTCAACACAACTTTAACACACTTTCTTTTTTAGTCCGATTTTTGCACAAAAGATGAAAGAAAATTTTATGTCTTCTCCCAAATTTTTTTCAGCTTTCTACTGCCCAGTGCTGCTAATAAAAACAATTTTGCTGTCATATCGAGCGGTTTTTAAAGTGCCCACACACTATGCAACATTAGCAGAAACATAGACATGTTTCACTTCATGTTTAATCGTGTGTAGTAATGTTTCATATTGATATTCGCGTTTCCTATTTAGTTTCTCATATAGGAACATTTTTCGATATTTTATGTTTCCAAATACAATGTGCCGCAAAAAAGTCACCTAATATAAAGCAAAATAACCCGATTTAAATGAAATTATACCTTATAACAAATTTAAGCTTAATTTTATAAAAAAAAATTACAAAAAACAACAAGTAAGAAAGTATTCACAGCTAAGTTTTTAAGTATGTATGTTCCTGTCCCCTTTTACAATGTGCCAAGTAGGGCGTTATGCTTTTTTCTTAAGAAATCTTCAAAAGTTTTAACAAAATAAGATGTCAAAAATACACATACATACATGCATATAAAACAATAATAATACACAATCATCAAAATGTTTGATTTTTTAGTGCAAATTGTGCAAATCTTGTGAAAAGTGATTAAAAAAGAATAAAAACAACACATTTTAATATAAGGCTAATAGTATATAAGTTAATTTAATAAATGCGTACATTACCATATATCATTACAAAGTTGTAAAAACCTATATTAATAGTATATGGCCCAAGAACTCGATTAAATAATAAATAAAAAAATAAAATGTTGCTGTTTGAGAATCAGACAATTATGAAATCGTATATGGTTAACATAATTATATGCTGCACTTGTTTAAGATTAAGATTAATATGAAAAAATGTGTTCTCTCATTCTGTTGACGTTGTCTCTATGACGCATCAAAAATAACCAACAAAATCGCCAACTATTTTATAAAGTTCGCCAAACAAGTTTAAAAATCGACGCGTTTGGCGATAAATCGCCATACCTGAAAGCTTTGCCTACCGTTGGATTTTTCTTACTGGCACAAAGACCAAGCCTATTGAAAATGGGGTGAATCGGTCCATAAAATCACATATCTCCCATACAAGCTTCTTTTCGGAATAGGGTCTTTGTACAAATAAAACATATTATTATGTTGGTATTATATTTAATTTGGTCCTAACTTATTTCATTACAATCAAAATAATCTTACCAAATTTTATTGGAATCGGTCCATATATGACCATAGCCCCCATACAAAAACTACTCCCGAAATAGCTTTTAATGCCATAACTTCCTTAAAAATGTTGGTATTAACATAAAAATGTACAATACTAACTTTTATAATAGCTACTATGTCATGACAAAATGTTGTTCTGGTAGGTCCAAAATTAACCATAGGTCCCATAGAAACACCCATCCTATAATCTCATATATGTAGAAGAAGTAGATATCTTCATATTAATAATAATATTCAGCACAAATAACTTTTACATGATTCTTAACTTTATAACATAATTTTGTTTAGACGAGTTCATGAATGCCCAAGGGTCCCAAATAGTCTACAATAGCATAGTTGTTTTTATTATTAATTAAAACAATTATATTTCTTCTAAAATAATTTATCGAGATTAAGGTGACTTTTGTTTATTTATATATATATATATATATATATATATAATATTAGTTTATTACCGATATTTCGAAACCACTCGTTTTGCTCTCTGAAACTAGATTGCCAAACATGCTGTTCGTACTATTCATTCTTGTTTTATTTTGACATGTTTTTGTGTTGATAGTGTGATTTTATTTAATATAGATTACAAAGTAAGTAAAAATTAAGAATATATTATTTAATACTGTTATTAATATTATTATTTATAATTATCATTTTATTTTATTTAACATCAAATTTTCTTTTGAGTTTTCTTTATTTTTTTTTGTTATCAAAATTGAAGATGACATTTTTCATGTTTCGCAGCATGTTTCAAAATAAAACGACCTGTTTCGCTCTCAATTTGTTTTTTTTTTCCCCCTTCTTTTTTTTTGTGTTTTATTTTTAATTAAAATTATTTTTTATTTATTATTATAAAAAAAATTTTGTATATATAATAACATAATATCAGTCAGTGAAGAAAATTTAAAACAATAACATCGGACAACACTGCATTAAACATTAAATCATAACTATTTCCCTGAAGATGACCAACAAAGTTGGTTGAAATATTGGAATTAATAAATACTAAAAATTAAAACAAAAGAGTTTTTATTTTTATTCTATTTTATGAAACAGATATCAAGCCGAAAAATAAAAACATATATATATAATAACTTTATTTATAAAAATATTGTATTTGCCAACCTGCTTCAACAATACCTAAAAGACGCTGAAGCTCTAAATTGCAAAGATTTAAGCAAGGTATATTTATATATTATATATAAATATACCTTGGATTTAAGTAATGTTATAAATGAATTAAAAAATAAAAAACATGTTGTTTCAATCATGTTTGGGGCGCGAAACAGGAATGGAAAACAAAACACGAATATTGCTGCCCGTGTGAACATGGTACATATTAACTTATACAAATTCGTCTTGGTAAACGCGATGGTTTACCAGTACGAAATATAAAGAAATAACAAATTCGCCTTAGCCAAGGCGAATTCAACTACTGATTTGTTAGTGTTTTGCTAAAAATGGTTGACATTTCGAGCTAATGGCACTAACAATGCAATGTAAAAATGCCTTGGGTTACATTTACTTATTGGAAATGAGTGATCAATTTGGCCTAATATTGATAACGGGTCCACCGGGTGTTGGAAAGACAACCTTAGTTCGAAAGGTATGTGAAGACCTTGTGAACAAACATAAAATTATTTGTAATGGGTTTTATACGGAAGAAGTACGCGATCCAAATACTAAAGTGCGCTTAGGATTTGATGTCGTTACTTTAAGTAAAAAAAGAGGAGTTTTAGCAAGGTAGAAAAAAATGGTATTGAGCATGCATTCAATATTTAAGGAATTGTTGTATTCCAGGTTGGATCGTACACGCAAAGGACCTCTTGTTGGTAAATACTGTGTAAATGTAAAAGGTTTTGAAGATATTGCTCTGCCTGTAATACATCCAAATACCGGGGGGAAATTATTAGTTGTTGATGAGGTAGGAAAAATGGAGTTAAAAAGTCAGAAGTTTGAAAAGGCTGTGGAAAATTGTATAATGAAAAGTGTTTTGCTGGCAACAGTTCCATATAATTTACGCCAACCTCTACCCTTCGTAGAAAAACTAAAAAACCACGCAAAGGCACAATTAATTGTAGTTACAAAAGAGAATCGCAGTCAGTTACATGGTCAAGTTATTAATAACATTTTGAAATTAATAAAAATTTGAATTAGTAGGTATGCATTAGTATTTATTATATCACGATCGAAATTTGATCTCTTCACTATCACATTCATCGAATTTAGCTACATTTATTTCATTAAGGGACCGCTACCTTTATGACTTAGTTCCAGTTCACACACGTCAAGTTTGACTCGAAGTCTTGCGTTTTTAGGAGAGAGGGGAAAAGAAATGGCATTCTGCTTTCCCTTCTCTCCTAAAAGCACAAGGCTTGACGAGTCAAACTTGACGTGTGTGAACCGGCACTAACTATTACTTCGGTGAAACTTCTTTACATTGTCACTTATGTTTGTACCAGGGCTGGGCAGTATTTGAAATACATGTATTTGAAATACGTATTTAAAATACAAATACGTATTTTGTATTTGTATTTTAAATACATGACGTGCAAGTATTTTGTATTTTGTATTTTAAATACATATCCAGCAAGTATTTTGTATTTTGTATTTTAAATACATACAATAAATATAAGTAGTTTGTATTTTGTATTTTAAATACATAAAAAAATGGGAGTATTTTGTATTTTAAAAACATAGTTTACAAAATATATTCTGTCAGTTTATTGATGGTTGATTGCATTTTAATCTACCAAAATATAAAAAATATGGTGTCACTTTTCATCTTTCGTGAAAAAAGTTTCCGCACCGAAAGCGTTGAAGTTTTGTTTTTATTTTTTATTTTCATCATTAAATCAGTGGCTCTTGTCTTAAATAAGTTCGTTTTTGTTTAAATTCATATATAATCTTCAACATTAAACCATTTTTCATAAGTCTAATGCAAAATCAAAAGGGTTTCAATTTCCAAAAATAAAATTTACACATAATATGGAGTTTTAGGAATCGCTTACGGTGCGGAAACTTTTTTCACCGAATCAGCTTAAAAAACAATTTTTTATTATCAGAACAAAATTCCCCACATGGCGCTGCAGTGGTATTTTGCATTAAAAAAAAGTTATTACTTAATGTACATGACGTGGAAGTATTTTGTATTTTGTATTTGAAATACGTACAATAAATGGAAGTATTTTGTATTTTGTATTTTAAATACATACAGGATGTGTAAGTATTTTGTATTTTGTATTTTAAATACATACAATAAATATAAGTATTTTGTATTTTGTATTTTAAATACATAACCTGAAAGTATTTTGTATTTTAAATACATGACCAGCAAGTATTTTGTATTTTAAATACCGCAAACCATGTATTTTGCCCAACACTGGTTTGTACTATTTCCAATTCTTGCATTGATAAACAAATAATATCAACCATTAATGGAAGAACCGTGTGGAAATAGATTCATTAGTAGGAATTTTATTCACAAAAGATTACTTAAAAATTTGCATTGTCTTGACACATTAATATCGCTGGACTTATGTTGTCTGATTTTTACACGAAATAATATGCATATGTACGTATGTAGTCATATGTACTTATATATTATGTCCTGTGGTTCCTAGTAGGAACAAAGGGCCGCAACGAACTCTTTCCATTCGATCCGGTTTGATGCTAGATGTTTAATTTCCCTCCAGCTTAGCCCACTTTGGTTTACTTCAGATTCAAGTTGACGTCTCCAGGTGTGCGACGGCCGGCCAACTCTTCTTGTATTACCATGGGGGTTCCAGTCAATCGCAGATTTAGTAGGGTCGCCATGTGGTCTACGGAGCGAGTGACCTATCCAGCGCCATTTTCGATTAAGGATCTCGATGTTAATTGGCCGTTGGTTTGTCCGTTGCCAAAGGTTAGTGTTGGATATGGTGTTTGGCCAGAATATCTTGAGGATCCTACGCAGGCAGCGATTAACAAACACCTGAATGGCGTTTATTTCACGTGATGTCGTGTTCCATGATTCGCAGGCGTAAAGGAGCACCGATTTGACGCAAGAATTAAATATGCTAATCTTAGTGTGTTCCGAAATAGAGGTAGACTTCCATACAGGGCGCAACATGCCAAATGATTGCTTGGCCTTTGACATTCGATAGGCCACATCATTGCTGCAGCCGCCAGTATGTGTTAAAATGCTACCAAGATAGCAAAACGACTTTACTTCTTCTAGCTCAACATCCTGTATTTTAAATTTGCTGTTATTGAGGGTATTGCAACGCATTGCCTTACTCTTTCTAATATTAATTTTTAATCCAGCTTTTGCAGCTTCGGTTTCGAGAGATTTTAGTTTAGCTTACTTACTATGTAAAAATATATTCTAAAGGATTAATATTTGAGCTCTTGTAAAGAGTACGTTCGTAAATGCATCACTGCGCTGCATCAGAAAAGCAAACTTTTTTTAATGGCGATAAAAGAATAATTATAATTTTGTTCTTTGTGTGACTATTATTTTTGTAGAGTATTTGACAATTTCTTGGTCCACATCTACTTCTCTGATATATGTATATAAGCATTTGAAATCAGTAAGTGAGTGATGCACTGAGGCATTTACGAACTTACCCAAATTTTCAATAAGACCCTTGATAGTTTAAAGAACATGTAAAGCAATTACATAAATAAATAAATAAATGACTTTTAATATCTTTTTTTAAATAAACTTCATAAAAAAATGTAATAAATATGTTTTAAAGAATTATTGAAGATTTATCAAATCTTGGCGCAGATTTTTTGATGAAAAATTATAGTTTTTTGCTGATTTTACCTCTTAAAGTTCTGACAACACTGATTGTGGTTGTCGTTAACGATCTTATCGTTATTTTAAGTAACACACAACCTGTGTTCTTTAATCTTTTACAAAAAACGACACAGTCGTATACGATAACGACAACCACAATAAGGCTGATTATAAAGCTGAAAAGTTGTGTTTCATGTTTGTAAGAGGTAATCTCCGGAAATGCCGGTACGATTTTCAAAATGTTTTCAACAAAATGAAGAATGGAACCTCCTAACAGACATAGGCTATATAAGGTTCCACTAAAGTGCTTAGGATAGGGTCCAGGGGCGATAAATAAAATATTATATATCGTTTTAGAAGGGATCTATTAAAGCCATTTTAACGTGATTTTGCTGTTCACCCTCCATTCTGCTTCCAGTCTATCTATCCGCTCGGCCCTCCTCTGACCGAATGCGATAGTGACTTCTAAAAATTGGAAATATAGGCTTTTTATTTTTTTAAAACTAGGACCAAAAGGAGGACATAGGGAGTAACCTAAAAATGAACTCTTTGCGGGCAACGCCTTGATCAAAGCTTGTGACCTCTAATGTTATTAAAAATTTATGACATTTTTTGATTTTAATTTAATATATCGTTTTCGCTATAATATCGTTCTATGGTTTATTGGGAAGTAGCTTTATTAAAAAAATTTATTTTGACTTTTATTTAAATTAAATTTTTTTTTAATTTAAAATATATTTTAAATTTTTGTTTCTTTATGCAAGAATTACTGTTCCTTTCCGATTTTTACTTTTGTAAAGAAAAATATATGTTTTTTTTCTGAGTTTTCTTAAGAATTATAAAAAAATAATTCCAATTCCTATATTAAACTTTTATTTTTAGCCATTCACTTTCGAATAATACAAGTAAAAATTTGAACATTCTATTTATGAAAATCTAGGCGATAACTATCGAAATGATTAAGTTGTGCCTTTTAGAAAATTCATAAATAATTATTTACAGTCCCTGAATTAAATAAATAATTTTTATTGCCTAAGTTGCTGAACTTGTATTTGGGTCTGCCATGATATTAGATGTATTTGTATAGGTTTTTGAATCCCGCTGTGATCTTTTTCTGGCTCTTTTTGGAGATTTTTCATAATCCATTTCATTATAAGTCTGTTCGGTAGCCCGCCACACCATTTCCTGCCTTTGTACCAAATCAGTATACCGTTGTTCAAACTGGGTGTCGGGTTTAAGAATAAGTTCCCACTTTTTGTCTGAGTTTAATTTAGCTACAGATTGTAAAACTTCCAAAGCTTCTTCGGGTGGGAGTTGGGTTGCAAAAATAACCTGACGTCGATATAAAGTATTTGTACGGGAAAAACGAAAGAGCTGCAAAAGATGAATCAATTTTACAAAAGAAACAGCATGTATTAAAATGAAGGGATACATACTACATAATCTCGTGCTCTTATCATTAGCTCTGATTTAACCCCATTTTCATTAGATAGTGTTTCATTTGGATACAAAATTTCAGATTGGGGCACCCAATTGCCATGAATTAAAATTCCAACTTGCGGCAACGTTCTCAATACCCGTTCGGCGGTAATTTTTGGATCTATACTTTCTTGTAAAATGCTCATAATATCGTCAAACGATAACATTTTTGCATCTTTTAGTATAACTTTGAGTTGTTCCATTAAGTTCATAGACTTTAACTTTGCCTTACTTATGACTCTAGCTGGTAAAACAGCATCAATACCTTGATCTTGACCCTCAGCTGGAAGTAGTTTTTCTACATATTTTGCTGTATCTAAAACCAAAGCATGACTTCCTTGTCTATTGGTAGCAAACAATTTTTGACGTTCCAGTTCTGCTGTTGGAGAAGTGCGCGAATGCCAATACGTTTCACACCAAGGTTCATCTACGCTTTTTTTTATAAATGTATCGTAGCCTTGGCGTTCCTTGACTTTTTTCCCTCCAATTCTTGCAAATTTGACTGTGACCTGCTGAAGTTCCTCATCGTCGTCCTCTTCATTAAGAGCTTTCTGTTCGGCCTTGTTGCGTTTATCTTCTTTGTCAAAATAGGAAAACGATGGTCTCAACTGCAATATGGAAGTCAATGGCGACAAATGAACCTCTTTATCGGTATATATTCCAACAATATATTTGCTGACATCGTCCAAGGATGCAGAACTGACAAATGCTTGTTTATCCATGATGCCTCTTTTAAAAGTTGGCCTTTCGCCCTTCACCTGTGATTTGCCATCAGCAGCTAAAGCCATTTGTTCACCTTTGAAACGATCATAAAATTGGGATTCTGTATCTAATGCGAAGTCAACTTTTACTTCATGATTCAAAGGTTTCACACAACAATTTACAACTGCAGCAGTTTCAAAATTCGAAACTTGGGTTTTTGTGGGGTATTGAAAGAGATATAAATTGTTCTGAAGGTTTTTGGATAAAAACACCGGTATCTAAAGATTAAAAATAAACATATGTACATATGCTTTAAAATATATAAATAAATCATACCTTACCTCTTCTATAATATCGTCTTTTTCGTTGTCATATTCCATTCTACAAAATTTTGTTATTAAAAATAAAATCAAAAATGCTTCAAAGTTATAAATTACTTAAAATACTGTCAATAACATGTGTTTTTATCAGTGTTGCCAGTGAAATTTCGAGAAAGATACACTTTAGTTTCCAAAATGATACACTTTTTCCCAAAAAGATACATTTTGAAAAAATTTTTAAAATCCATTTTTAACGTTTTAAATTTACTAACGTAACATTTTTAGGCTGAAGTGCACTTTACGGGGCGTACGAAAAAAAAATATAAAAAATATGCCACCCGATCCAGAATTAAAAAAAAAAAATACCAAAATTAATATTTAAGGGGGCTGAGGCCCGTGGGGACCCCTGGGTCCAAAAAACCGCCCCGCCCACTGAATGGTATGTGTGGGTACTCAAATTAAAGGTAATTGTGCAACAAAAACGAAAATAATAAAATTTTGGGTGGGCGGCACTTCAAGGGCCCTCTGGGGCAAAAAAGTTTCCCCCCATAACACTTATGTATATCTGTGTGGGTACTCAAATTAAAGGTAATTTGCTCACGATTGCCAATATGTATTTTGTTTTTGTATTCGTTTAATATTTTCCTCTCTAGGTTAATTTATGTATCTTTTATAGGTATGCAGAGAAGCTTTAGTAAGCGAAGCCGGTCTTTGTTATACCATAGAGGAGAAAATCCTTGCGTCCGGCCGAAGGCCGGCTATACAGAGAAGCTTTAGTTAGCGAAGCCGGTCTTTGTTATACCATAGAGGAGAAAATCCTTGCGCCCGGCCGAAGGCCGGCTACACAGAAAAGCTTTAGTTAGCGAAGCCGGTCTTTGTTATACCATAGAGGAGAAAATCCTTGCGCCCGGCCGAAGGCCGGCTATACAGAAAAGCTTTAGTTACAAAAAATAAAAAAATCCCGCGATTTTTATACAACATTAAAAAAGCCAAATAAAAACAAAATATTTACAATCGTAAGCAAAATACCTTTCATTCGAGTACCCACACATAGTTATAAGGGTGGGAGGGGCAATTTGTTTACCCCCCAGAGGGACCCAGAAGTCCCGCTCGACCTAAATTTTATTAATTTCGTATTTTTTACACAATTACCTTTAATTTGAGTACCCACACATACCACTAAGTGGGCGGGCCGCTTTTTTTGATCCATGGGGTCCCAGGGGCCTCAGCCCCCTTAAATTTTAATTTTGGTTTTTTTCTTTTTTTATTCCAGAGGGGGTCCAATTTTTTTTTTTTTTTTTCGTACGCCCCGTATTTCATATTTAATGAATATTGTAAAGAAAATTAGGCTGAAGTGCACTTTACGGGGCGTACGAAAAAAAAATATAAAAAATATGCCACCCGATCCAGAATTAAAAAAAAAATACCAAAATTAATATTTAAGGGGGCTGAGGCCCGTGGGGACCCCTGGGTCCAAAAAACCGCCCCGCCCACTGAATGGTATGTGTGGGTACTCAAATTAAAGGTAATTGTGCAACAAAAACGAAAATAATAAAATTTTGGGTGGGCGGCACTTCAAGGGCCCTCTGGGGCAAAAAAATTTCCCCCCCCATAACACATGTATATCTGTGTGGGTACTCAAATTAAAGGTAATTTGCTCACGATTGCCAATATGTATTTTGTTTTTGTATTCGTTTAGTATTTTCCTCTCTAGGTTAATTTATGTATCTTTTATAGGTATGCAGAGAAGTTTTAGTTAGCGAAGCCGGTCTTTGTTATACCATAGAGGAAAAAATCCTTTTGCCCGGCCGAAGGCCGGCTATGCAGAGAAGCTTTAGTAAGCGAAGCCGGTCTTTGTTATACCATAGAGGAGAAAATCCTTGCGTCCGGCCGAAGGCCTGCTATACAGAAAAGCTTCAGTTAGCGAAGCCGGTCTTTGTTATACCATAGAGGAGAAAATCCTTGCGCCCGGCCGAAGGCCGGCTATACAGAAAAGCTTTAGTTAGCGAAGCCGGTCTTTGTTATACCATAGAGGAGAAAATCCTTGCGCCCGGCCGAAGGCCGGCTATACAGAAAAGCTTTAGTTAGCGAAGCCGGTCTTTGTTATACCATAGAGGAGAAAATCCTTGCGCCCGGCCGAAGGCCGGCTATACAGAAAAGCTTTAGTTACAAAAAAATAAAAAAATCCCGCGATTTTTATACAACATTAAAAAAGCCAAATAAAAACAAAATATTTACAATCGTCCCGCTCGACCTAAATTTTATTAATTTCGTATTTTTTACACAATTACCTTTAATTTGAGTACCCACACATACCACTAAGTGGGCGGGCCGCTTTTTTTGATCCATGGGGTCCCAGGGGCCTCAGCCCCCTTAAATTTTAATTTTGGTTTTTTTCTTTTTTTATTCCAGAGGGGGTCCAATTTTTTTTTTTTTTTTTTTCGTACGCCCCGTAAAGTGCACTTTTGCCGAAAATTATATCATAAAAATTTATTTTTATATATATTTAAGTCATAAATATTAGGTATGTAATTTTTTTAAAATACAGTAAGCAAACTTTAAAATCAATTATATCGTCGCCTTAAAGACGAAATAACCTATCTGCAGTTTTCAAAAGTTTACAGGAGAGGGAAAAAACGTTATCAAATTGGAACTATTATCAATATTGAAACGAAAATAATATATTTTGATTAAAATGAAACCAGAAATATATACATATCTGTTGAGAAAATTTTGTTTTTCTAAACACAGCTTACGTCACTTAGCTTATTTATAATTGTAAAAATCTGAAACCAAATAACCTATCAGCAGTACTAATTAGTATGAATAAATAACAATTTCTTTATATGTACATATGAATATTATATACATTAAATAATAACAGTTATAAGTTATTATTAGTTTCTTTTACTGGTTTAAGCAAAAAAAAGTACTAAATGTTTATTGAAATTACACTATGAAACAAAATTAAACTTTTATCGTGATTTTTGATGATTTATTTTTCTTTTTTTTAGCGCGTAACGGTCCTCTAGGCACAAAAACTGTAATCATTTGGTCATTTGTAATATAACATGTAATAGGGAATAAAAATCCATAAAAAAACTCAATTTTGAAATTTTTGAAGATAGGTTATTAGTTAGGTCTTTAAAATGACGATATGTAACTATCAAAACAAATTAATTTTTGTAAAAATTAATATACGGGTTAAGGCGTTTATACTAAGACGATTATATCAAAAAGTTCATATAAATTTCCTGAATATAAAAAAGATGTTCATATTTCCTCAGAACAACTTCGCACTACTAGTAATCCTCCATGATCAGTCTTACAGGCATGTTCTGACAATCGCAAAACGCTTAACATTGGCGATTCTGACTTTAAATCGCAAATTAGGTGTTCTGTAAATCGCAATAGCAAGAAGTTTGGCGACTTAAAATTACAAAAGGGAACTAGAATATTTGTAAGAAACTATAGCAGACCGCAAGCTAAACGGACGAGTTAAGGAACACCATAAAATAAATTTGGCGTTTTGCGATTTCAAATCGTGGGATTGTCAGAACATGGTCGTTAATAAGTTTTAGTACATTTTGCTACAGATGCAAAAGATACGAAAAATGTCAGGATTATACATGGTACCTGAAGTCATCAAAAGATACGAAAAATGTATCTTTCGTATCCTAATGGCAACACTGGTTTTTATGCTGTGGGTTGTTATAATATATATTATTATATATATTATAATGATCAAGGTATATTTACACAAGGTAAACTCGTTGGCCCATATGTTTGTCAGCTGTTTACCCATAGTTGGAACCACAACGTCAAATTGCGTGTATATGAGCCAAAATTTGTACATGTGTGCGTTAAATTGTTTTTGTTTTATATGAAGACAATTTTGACAACATGGTTCCTTTTATAGAGCAAAATGTCTACACTCCCAAATGAGTCTACCTTGTGTAAATATACCTTGATAAACGTGCGTGAACAAATCATACCGAAGAAAACAAACTTTTTTGCATAGTTGAAAAAAATAGTATGAAATCAAAAAAGTACTAAAGTACATGTTTTTCCAACCATTTTCAATTAAAAAAAAGTACTATATTTCAATTCCACGTGTTTTTGTAAACAACATCAACAAAAAAAAAGTTTGTTATTTCATTTCCATGATGTCCGCAAGTAATAATATGACAACAAAAGTTAAAAATTAACTTGAAAAATCACATATATAGTATGTTACTATATAAAACCGACAAATATCGGTGTGAGAAAAATTGGAAAACGTATTTCTATGTAGAAAGACCGTAGGAATCCAAATAATGGGTTGTCACTTTCGAGAAATTAGCCGTTTATAGGGTATACCCAAAAAAGTGTAAAAATCAAAATTCAATAATTACATAGTATGTTACTATATAAAACCGACAAATATCGGTGTGAGAAAAATTGGAAGACGTATTTCTATGTAGAAAGACCGTAGGAATCCAAATAATGGGTTGTCACTTTCGAGAAATTAGCCGTTTATAGGGTATACCCAAAAAAGTGTAAAAATCAAAATTCAATATTTACATAGTATGTTACTATATAAAACCGACAAATATCGGTGTGAGAAAAATTGGAAAACGTATTTCTATGTAGAAAGACCGTAGGAATCCAAATAATGGGTTGTCACTTTCGAGAAATTAGCCGTTTATAGGGTATACCCAAAAAAGTGTAAAAATCAAAATTCAATATTTACATAGTATGTTACTATATAAAACCGACAAATATCGGTGTGAGAAAAATTGGAAAACGTATTTCTATGTAGAAAGACCGTAGGAATCCAAATAATGGGTTGTCACTTTCGAGAAATTAGCCGTTTATAGGGTATACCCAAAAAAGTGTAAAAATCAAAATTCAATATTTACATAGTATGTTACTATATAAAACCGACAAATATCGGTGTGAGAAAAATTGGAAAACGTATTTCTATGTAGAAAGACCGTAGGAATCCAAATAATGGGTTGTCACTTTCGAGAAATTAGCCGTTTATAGGGTATACCCAAAAAAGTGTAAAAATCAAAATTCAATATTTACATAGTATGTTACTATATAAAACCGACAAATATCGGTGTGAGAAAAATTGGAAAACGTATTTCTATGTAGAAAGACCGTAGGAATCCAAATAATGGGTTGTCACTTTCGAGAAATTAGCCGTTTATAGGGTATACCCAAAAAAGTGTAAAAATCAAAATTCAATATTTACATAGTATGTTACTATATAAAACCGACAAATATCGGTGTGAGAAAAATTGGAAAACGTATTTCTATGTAGAAAGACCGTAGGAATCCAAATAATGGGTTGTCACTTTCGAGAAATTAGCCGTTTATAGGGTATACCCAAAAAAGTGTAAAAATCAAAATTCAATATTTACATAGTATGTTACTATATAAAACCGACAAATATCGGTGTGAGAAAAATTGGAAAACGTATTTCTATGTAGAAAGACCGTAGGAATCCAAATAATGGGTTGTCACTTTCGAGAAATTAGCCGTTTATAGGGTATACCCAAAAAAGTGTAAAAATCAAAATTCAATATTTACATAGTATGTTACTATATAAAACCGACAAATATCGGTGTGAGAAAAATTGGAAAACGTATTTCTATGTAGAAAGACCGTAGGAATCCAAATAATGGGTTGTCACTTTCGAGAAATTAGCCGTTTATAGGGTATACCCAAAAAAGTGTAAAAATCAAAATTCAATATTTACATAGTATGTTACTATATAAAACCGACAAATATCGGTGTGAGAAAAATTGGAAAACGTATTTCTATGTAGAAAGACCGTAGGAATCCAAATAATGGGTTGTCACTTTCGAGAAATTAGCCGTTTATAGGGTATACCCAAAAAAGTGTAAAAATCAAAATTCAATATTTATATAGTTTGTTACTATATAAAACCGATAAACATCGTGGTGACAAAAATTGGAAAATAATTACGTTTTCCAATTTTTGTCACCACGATGTTTATCGGTTTTATATAGTAACAAACTATATATAGGTGGAATTTTAATTTTTACTCTTTTTTGGCTACACCCTATAAACGGCTATTTTCTCGAAAGTGACATAGTGGATTCCTATGGTCTTTCTACATAGAATTAGAAAATGTCGTTTCCGAAAGTTCCGAAAGAAGAGCAAAAACATAACATAAACCCCCAACGAAAACGCTTTGCCTAATGAAAATACAGTTGAACTTCTATAACTCGAAACTCCATTATGCAGACAAAAAAGTTCGACTTACAGAAACTTCAAGTAAGAGAATTTTGTAATAAATGCACAACAAAAAATTAAATTGGTTTGGTATTCATGTTACTTACAGCCCGTTCATCGATTTCGAACGTCAACGTTCGCATAGAAAATTATATTTAAAACAAAATTCTAAGATTTGTTTTTGTTTTAAATGTAATTTTCTATGCGAACGTTAACGTTTGTTATCGTTAAACAGGCAGTTAATTTTATTTCGTACAAATATATACATATGTTCATATTTAAAGACTGTAATTTTCAAACATTGTAATTTTTAGTTTATCATTAACAATAATTTTTGTTGCAACAATAATTATTACTTCAAACCTTAGCCTGCATCTTTCCTTTAAGTACTGTGAGCAATATAGTGTCTACAGGGACGTGAATTCTAGTCCTTAAGGAGTTCCATGGTCGTCTTTAAATACCAAATTGTTGCTATGAAATTTTTGGCTTTTGTGTTAGCTTACGCCCAACAAGAGGCAATCAAAATTGTTTCCATAATAATTCCAACTCCATGATTATTGTAAAAATTAAAACAGCCTGGAGGCCACCGCCGGTCATGGCTTTTTTATCCCAATCACTATTGACCACCACACGCAAGCGGGCTAGCTTTTGTATTTATTTGCATACCGCTATTGTGTGTAGCAGCTGAAATGGTGTTTGATTGAAGAATATTGTTTTAGCAACATGCTGAACACCAGAAGGTTTTATATTTTGCAGTATACAATTTTTTTTATTTTTAATTACTTCTTTTTAAAAAATTACATTTTAGATTTCTTTTTTAATTAAAAATAGACTGCTTCCATGGTAACTTAGTTCTTAGGAATGTAGGAATGGGCAAAATTGAAATGTCTATGAAGCAGCGTTGCCAGATATATATTTTTTAAACTTCTATTAAGTACTGCCACTCGCATTTATATATCTGGAACAAATAAAACTGTAACAAAAAACGTACTACATTGCAAATAGTTATTAAAAATATTGAAAATTTGTTTTGTGTACCTTTGTTAAACCGATTGAAAAGTTGAAAATGAAAATTGTTTTGCTTCAACTGAGAATTTTTAGTGTGACTTAATAAAGTATTGTTGAACAAGCGCGATATGTATATTTTATATTTGTATGTTCTAGGTTTCGACTCGAATTGAAAACGAACAATTTTTTTAATCCGCAAAATTCACAAATTGGTGTTCTAAGTCCCCATATTTTTGTGGATTCGAAGTTTTTGTTCGAAAAAACTTTAGTACGATAGCAATGTCTAATATTTTTTAAAAATCGTGAAAGCTGTTCAGAATCACAGGAAAAAATCGCTTCTATCGCGAACATGGCTAAAATTTGCAATCTTTTAAATAAACACTAAAATTTATTAGAAATCGCTAAATATTTAAATATGTTTTCGTTTCGACCTTTTAAATTCTAAATAAATTAAGTAAATAATCAGGCTCGAAGTCTGTGTTATAATCAATTAGTGTATTTATTTATTTTTCAATATATCGCCTACCATCGGTAAGCATCATCAGGAAAATGTATACACAAAACAAAAATAATACAAATTAATTTATTTTATTATTGTGACAGAATATAAGGATAAAACGACAAAAACAAAAAACTTACAAAACAATGAGTTACAATAATCAAAAATTAGAACTTTAAAGTTAAACATTTAATATTGCACTAAATTTCCTATTTTGTTTTAAAAAAACAAAATGTCGGAAAATAACAAAAAAAATTGCGAAAATTTTTAATATTTCAAAAAATATAAGGAATGGCAAAAATTCGGTAAACATTGCTTAATTAGCAGAAATTCGCAAAAATTTGCTATATATAAATCGTTAAAGCTGTAAAGAATCAGAAAACTTATGCTAAGTTCACACTTAGGTTTTTAAACGCGTTTAAGCAAAATGTTGATTTAGCTAATCAAAGCCGTTCACATTACATTTGAGATGATAAAGATGACAGATGATTAAGAAAAAAATACAACAAACTACTTTATATTTCTTTAAAGTATTAAAAATGGATCAAAATAATTTTATAACGTTATGAGAAGATTATTTAAAACATATTAATTATGAAATTGTGAAAATTTATCACATTATTTAATACTATGTTCACACTTGAGTTTTTAAACACGTTTAAGCAAAATATTGATTAAGTTAATCAAAGCCGTTCACACAACATTTGAGATGATAAGATGACAGAAGATTTAAAAAAAAACGCAACAAACAAATATATATTTATTTAAAGTATTAAAAATGGATAAAAAATACTTTTATAAAGTTATCAGAAGACTATTTTGATCATTTTAATGATGAAATTGTGAAAATTAATGGATTATTTAAGGAAAAAAATAAAAACATAAAGCAGAAATCGTGGTCGGTTGTACACGTTCAGGTTGGCCGATTCTACAATATACTCAGTTTGAGGTATGTTCAGTGGATTCTACGTGATTAATGAAGTGATTTAGTTGTATGTCAGTTTAAAGTGATTAACAAATCACTTCAATGTATGGGTAATCATCTCGATTTTGAAGTGATTAGAGCTTAATCACGTTCGAACTGCTTAAACGCGTTTAAGAAGCCAAATGTGAACATACTATTACAGGAACAAATCGCTTTTATCGCGAACATGGCTAAAATTCGCGAAAATTTGAAACAAACCCAAAAACTAATCGATCGCTAAATCGAATAAAATAGGAAAACAAATTGTCGGAAAGTAACATAAAAGCTAAAATTACATCAAAATCAATGAAAAAGTAGATTTTAAATGTTGGGTTAGGTAGGGCCTTTTACGTTTTAGTTAATGATATACATATTTCTGATTAAATTGGTTCAAGAACATTTTAAACTAAAAACCAAATTTTTTTTTTAATGTTCACATTTTCATTTTACTTTCTCCAACCCCTTACTACTCTTATCGAAAACGAATAAAAACACGTGGATGTGAAACGCAGAACACCAAAAATGCTGAAGTAATCCACTTTCGAGTGGATTGTAGAACACATCCGTATACAACCGATTTTGAATTTTTTAAAAACCAGAAAATTAAATGATTAAAGCAGCCCATACACGATTCAACTCAGTTGTCAACTGATTCGGTTGTTGTTCAAATCGAAGCGTGTATGGCTTTGTCAATTGATTAGTTTGACGGTTGTCGAGTTTGTTGAAGAAAAATCAAAAGATTTTAATTTTTTCAATGTGACTACTAAGCTTTTCAATTCGATTGTACTGTGTGTGCTCGAGTCTCTTGATTAGCTGTCAAAATATATGTTTGTAGTTTTCTTTTGTAAAAAAAAGTTAAGTACTTTAAAAATTGTATTTTATTTCATTAAATTTTAAAATTAATTTAAAATCTTTCAATTCAGTTGATAAAGTGTGTGGCCAAGCATAAATTCAGTTGAAAGACTAACCCCCGTATTTATAAACGATTATTAAATTTAACAAACGTTTATTAAGGAGAATTTTCATATAAAATTTGTTTTGTAAACCTTTATTAAATATAAAATTTTTTTATAAATACAGGCATAAGTTGACAAATGAATTAAACAGTGTATGGGGCGCATAAGGCCTTAAAGTTTTATGAAATAAGGCCCATTACCCTATGATACGCCAATGTATAGTGAACAAAATTTTGCGTGGAGTAACATAAAGGAAACCATTTTCGGGAGGCACACATGAAGCTAAGAACTCTAATCCGGCATTACAAATACATGTTTAATGTGGGGCTTTCGGGCTACTTTTGGAGACACTACCACCCGCCCGAGTCACAGTGTTTTCTGTTGATTGAGATTTAGCTGAAATAAAGAAACCAAATGACATTAATTTATAAATTAACCATACAATTAAAACGATACATATATATTTACCTTTAAATCTTACCTTTGTACGTCCGCATAACTTCTAAAAAACCTGAAAATAGAAAATTTATTATAATAATTGTAATAAATAAACTTGCCATGCTTTATTCCTTCTGCTATTTGTTTACTTTTTGTTCTGAGAGTTGCCAGATATGCAGAAATGGATGCAGGTACAATTGGAATTGAACTTCAAATGGAATTATTTTGAAGTAATTTTTAATGCTTTTATGTAGTTTAAAGCGATTATTTAATAAAATTGTTTGGTTTGTAATATTTTAAATGTTAAATCCATCAATTTAGAGTAAAATATTGAGATTAAAAAAAAATATTATATAAATTGATTTTTATTTTGTGGTAGCAACTTTCTTCTTTAAAATGTCTTATTTTGCATAAAGAATTTTGTGAGTTTTATTGATTTTATTCTTTTTTCTGTCTTCCATTTTTAATTGAATATATTTCTTGAAAATTTTAAAAATTTTGACTTTCTAAAATTTGAGCTACTGTTAAAAAATTTTTTATTTTTTAATTTTGAATATTTTTAATTCTGTGATTTTTTACTAAGAGTGGGTGGTTTTTACTATATTTAAGCCTTTTTATGCATACGTACATTATTTTGTCTTGAACCAAATTTTCACAATGAAAAGACATTCCTTTTTGGATTTATTTTTTAAAGAAACTTCCAAATACTTGTTGAATTTTCCACATGTTTTTTAGTCAGAGTTGATTTTTTCTGATTTCCTTGGTTGCTTATTCATATGAAAATATTTGAAATTTCGTTATTCCACATAATTTTGATTTGTATTTAATTTTATTAACAATTTTTTTTTTAATTAAAAAAATACAAATGAGTGCACGAGCTATAAAAATGCAGTCTAATCGGTCTAAAAATAATTAAGATATGAACAAAAAAACACGATTGCCAGTAATTTGTACCCTTAAATCTCTAATTGTTAGCTATGTATAAATCTTTACTTATTGAAGTCTTTTTATAAAATATTATTTCTACTTTTTCAATTGAAATAAATTTTCTTCCCGAAAAACAGTTTGGCTCATAGCGCTCGTGTAAGCTTGGAGGATTAAATTTAGCTCACAAATTTTTTATTTTTAAGAAGTATTAAATATCAAAAATTAGTCAAGTCCGTCACTAGCTTTACTTGGTCGCCATACAAGTGTACTCTCGAAACCAAGGTTTTGGTGAAGGATATAAAAGATTCAGCAATGCCAAATATAGCACTTTTATTGCCATTTTATTAAAATTGACTGGGCTAAAATGTTTCTCTACATTGGCAGAAGAATGAGGTAATTTGATCACATAAAAAAATACATTAAATAATAAAGCCTATCGTGAATTAAAAGTGAACAGAATTTCCCTTCAAAGTTTTGATTTGCCCATAAATTTTTTAAGGAAAAGTAAACATATTTCGGGACATATTTTATTCACAATTAGTGTTTTCATATTTTTTTTTTCAAAAACCTTTTAACTTCTGAAAAAAACTTTGTTTCTAACAAAAATACTTTTTTTTTACAAATCGTCTAAAAAAACACAAGAACTACATGTATTTTATTTATATTTCTGTGGCCGTATGGAAAAACTAGTTAACTCCACGTTTTGCGAAAAATGAGATAACACCAAAAATAGAAAGCGTGTTTTTTATTAACTATCACTCTGTCAGATCGAAATTTTAATATAGTTTCTCATTTAAAAGTTATTTGAAAAACAAAAATCAGAAAAATACCAATTTTTTTGTAAAAACTAGATAACTCCATACATTTTTTGAAAAAACAAGGTAACTCCATATTGTCTTAAGAAACAGAAATTAGAAGTTAAAAACGACTTTGTGTCGATAACTAAGAGAAAAAGAGCGAAATAGAAAAAATTTAAGTCACAAGCTCTTTGGGTCAAAATTTTAAACCTAAAATTTGCCAGTCCCGATAAATCAAAGAATATTATAGAATATTATATCATTTCTGAAGCTCTTGATACATAGAATACGACTGCCAAACACCCGAAATTTTTCCGAGTAATAGTTTTTAGCCCATAAAGATCTACCGTACTCTTTGTGGTACAGTAACTTTGAAAAATCTTTCGACTTACCAAATAATATTTTTTTTTTCTGTTGCAAAGATAAGACAGTGTTTTTGGTTCATAAAATCAAGAACGGTAAGCCATAAAGGCTTATGCATAAAAACAGACAAAAACTCGGCTTATCTATAAATTTAAAATTGTAACGTTACTGACTAATTCATCACCGCACAGCCTAAACGCCTGAAGCTAAAAACTTGAAATTTGGAGAGGAGGTGATTTTTTCAAATTTGAAAAATATCTTGTTCTTTAGAAAAATAAGCGGACAGGTGTCAGGTACTTTTTTGTAATTCGCCCCTCTTAGGGAGTAAACGGGTGAAACATGTATTTTGGAATTTTTTTGTCACCCCATCTATCATCTACCAATAACATAAAAAATAAAGTTAATATCACATTTGAGTTCAAATACGAATTCAGTGCTTTTTGGAAATCGAATATTAATTTTAAAATTTCTGATAATTTAATGTGGAGAAAAAATTCCAAAAAGGGGAAAAAACGGGAAACTAAATTCCTTTCCTTAGCTTTTTGTTTTACAAGTGAAACTTTCTTTGAATATATGTAGTTAATATTTTACATATAATCATAAAATTCAACATGCAACGTCCTGAGTGAACCTGTGAGTAAATTTTTTGGTACTCTTTGTTCTTTAACGGGTATTTTTTGAATTTCCGTTAGTATTGTACCTAAAAAAATAAAATTAAACATGCAAGGTCCTCAGTGAATGAGGATCTGTAGGAGGTATCTTATTGATACTTTTTTGTTCTTTGGCTGGTACTTTTTTAAATTTTTGTTAATATTGCACCTATAAACACAAAATTAATCATGCAATGTTATGAACGGATGAGAATAACTGTTTGGTACTTTTTTGTTTTATAACAGGTCGCTTTTTAATCTAGAAACATAAACTTTGGCATATAAATACATATGTCCACGAAAGAAAGGAAAACGCTCACGAAGTAGCGGAACTAATGCTAGTTTTTGATATATAAGCATACATAAAAGGAAAAAAAAATATTTTTTGGAAAAACTGGGTTACTTAATTTTTTCGTAAAAAACGGGTAAATTACAATGCAGAGTCAAATAGTTAATGTTTTTCCACATATCATTTCTTAAGTTGTCTTAATTCCGTAAAACTTTAAACAAAACTGAAAAAACAAGTTTTTTCGGAAAAACTATATAACTCCATTTTTCGAAAAAACAAGATTAGTGACATTGATTCTCGGTATTAGTGACCAAAAATAAGTTCAATGGAACCAGAAATCTTTAACACCATTTACAATTATGTTCTGTTTAATGCGCATGCAAAGTAACATAAATTCATGTTAAATAATAAACGAAATATGTTTAAAACTTTTAGTGTGTTTTTCTCTTGTTTTCAAAAAATGGAGTTGTCTAGTTTTTCCATACGGCCACAGATTTATTAAACAATATATATAATATATATACATATGTATTAACCATGATGAAAAAAATAGGTGCTGGTGAATGTACTTAAGAATAGGTAGACAAGATTGTCACCATTATCTCCAACACCTTGTACTTCAAGTTATCCAACTGGTTCATAAACAGATAAAAGGTATCATTGATGGAAAATACAATAAAGTTTTTATTTATATTTGTTTTATATGTTAAACACAGTTAAATATTTTACCTCTGCAATTGCTAGTAGTTTAATTTATGTTTGAATTCCTGTTACTGAAAGTATGTGCAATATGTAATAATATATAAGAAAAACTAAACAATTTTTACTTATTTATAAAATTTAATATAAAAGGTTTTGCACAAAAAAATATTCTTTTTGACAATAAACAAAATTCGAAGAAGATACATAACTCAATTTGAAATATTAACAATAAGCTAAGACAATTCTTATTGTATAAATTACCAGTTGTCGCGGCATTTAACTTAGTTTTTGTTTTCACACAAAAATAAATTACCTATGCACCCCTTGGTAAAAATTCCTAGACTATTTTTTTGTGTGTATCTATGCAAAATATAATTAAAAATTAAATTCATCAATTTTTTTATAACACGTATTAAATCCTTATATTTTTAAATGAACTAATATTGTCTAATTTTAAAGACTGAATAAAATCGTCACTTTTAGAAAAAAAAATTAGAAAATCGGCAATTGGCTAATTTTGGAACAAAAAAATCGTCGAAATTACGATAACTCTGTCAATCTGGCAGCCTTATGTTTATTTTCCACATTTTTTTTACCAAGAAACGCCGTGGAAACGAAAATACATACTTTTTTTTTTACTAAATTTGGCATTAAGTCCAAAATACCTTTTTTTACAACTCTGAAAAAAAGTATGTTAAAAAAGTATGTTTTGTTCACATCGATCCTTGATAATGATTTTACCATTCACAATAGTTAAGGTGACCATACGCACTCTTTTTTAGAGGACAATCATCTATTTTAACCCAGCGCCGGGGGGATGGGTTAAAATTACCCGTCACTTTACGAGTTAAATGTGGTCAGGGTTGTCAGGTATGCCGATTTCTCGCCAAACGTGGCGATTTTCAAACTTGTTTGGCGACCTAATTTTTGATTTGGTGACTTTTTGGCAATTTAAAAAAATAGTTGGCGATTTTGTTGGCTATATTGGATGAGCTATGGATTTATTTTATAATTCGTTATATTCAATAAGAAGAAAAATTATTACTTTTATTCTAGAATTTTTATGTATGAAATTTGAGGCATTCATGAGTATGGTCAGTATTTGAAAGTATGTATGTTATAAAAATCTTCGAGAAAATTGTTTTTCGTTTTTAAAAGTGCTCTTGAAAGAATCAATAAATATGTATATTTCCTTAAAACATGAATATATTTAAAGTCTATGAACATTTTTCCATTATATGTATGTGGCAATTTATTATCATAAATAAACATACTGTTGTTATGAATCCTAACGTACCTTTTGATGTTTACGAAAAAAATAAACAGCATTTGACAGTTTGTATCACAAAACAATCAAATAAAAAAACAAGTAAGAGTGCCATATTCGGCTATGCCAAATCTTATATACCCTTCACCATAGTTTGGAAAGAACAGAAGTTTATATATTTATCTAAATATATGTATATATGTACATGTTATTTATATTATATATATCGTTTAGTTTTATTTAATTATTTGCACATGTTTGCGTGGTACTAAATACTTATATTAAAAGTTTAATTTATATATGGCAAGTTTAGTTTTGAACGAATTTCAGTGTTTGGTCATAACTCGGCCATTTTGTAACCGATTTGACACATTTTTACACCGACATCTTAAAAAATAAAATTACCATTTACTTTGGCGATAAAACTTGGAGTCGAGAAGTTCTATGGTTCCCGAAAATAGGTATTTAAAAAAAAAACTATATTTTTGACATTACTTTTTTTTAACCGATTTTCCGAGTTTTTCAGCAAATATGTTTTTTAAAGATTTCCGATATTTTGATATCTTAAACGTATAAATAGGTCATACTACAGCTCTAAAATTTTAGTTTTTATAAAAATTTAATGTTTTTAGTCCTTTTTTTGATTATTTTGCTCATAACTTAACCATTTTTAACCTATTTGAAAGGATTTATATACCAACGCGCTTAAGAATAATATTACCATTAAATTGGGTTAAAGGAATATATGTATATATACGTACATATATGTACATACATATATTTAAACAAACTTAATTATAAAAAAAATAATAAATAAAAACAAACTTAATTATTAACAAGTAAGAGTGCTATATTCGGCTGTGCCGAATCTTATATACCCTTCACCATTGTGCGAGCAGAATACAAAGCAACTAGACAAAACCTAAATAAATTCTACATAAACATACATATATACAATACATAAAACTTCATTAAAAATTAAATTTAAAAAGTTAAAACTGGTAAATATTTTTTTAAATCGTTTCAGAACATAAAAAAATTAAAAAAAAAAATTTTCTTTTTGAAAAAAACAAGATTCGAACCAGGGACTCACAGTTTCTAACCTAAGCAAACCCCCTAGACAACTGGACCATGAAGGAACGTTTTATGAATATCATTAAAAGTAAATATGATCAGTTTACAGTTCACAACTCAACACAGTTGACACAGAAACGGACAACTGGATTTGAACTTCGGTTTTCATAAGGACCCAGAATACCCAGAACTTTATAGGGTATAGGACTTTCGGTGAAGGGTATAAAAAACAAACTTAATTATAAAAAGAGTAATTTTTGGGATTCCAGTATTTTGGTCATAACTCTGCTATTTCTTAACCGATTTATATACCGACGTGTTAAAGAAGAAATTTGCCAGTTATTTTGGTTATAAAACTTGGACTCGGGAAGATCTATGGTTCCCGAAAATGGGTATTTTTCAAAAAAAAATTAATATTTTGGTCATAACTTTTCGTATCTGAACCGATTTTCCCGAGTTTTTCAGAAAATATTTTAAAAATTTTCGATCTTTTGATATATAAGGCGTAACCATAGGTCATATGACAGTCCAAAAAATCAGGTTTTTATAAAATTTTTGATATTTTTTGTACGGGAGGTACCACGCTCACTTGTTCAATCCCGCCCACATTTTGTGAAACTTTGGCTCTTGCCGTTCTCAAGATATACAGAAATAAAAAAATACAACAACAACAAGGGATTTTTGGAAAAAATTTGAGGTAGTCGACGTTTTTTGCTCATATCTCAGCCATTTTTGGACCGTTCTGGCTGAATTTCAATAGCAAGTAATGGTGGACTATATGTGACATAAGTCTAAAACAACCTAGCCGCTATCATGTCTGGAGTCTCCGGAAAACACATACCAAACGTAAGACGGACGGACAGACGGACGGATATCGTTAAATCAACTTCTCTCCTCATAAGGACCCAAAATATATATACTTTACAGGGCCTAAGATCAATATTGTAGAAATTACAAACGGAATGACAAACTTATATATACCCTTTTCCACCTGTGGTGAAGGGTATAAAAAGAGTAATTTGTGGGATTTCAGTATTTTGATTATTACTCAGCCATTTTTTAACCGATTTGACAGATTTATATACCGACATGTTTAAGAATAAATTTACCAGTTAGTTGGGCTTTAAAGCTTGGACTCGGGAAGACCAATGGTTCCCGAAAGTGGGGATTTAAAAAAAAAATTAATTTTAGTCATAACTTTGTATCTGAGCCGATTTTCCCGAAATTTTCAGAAAATATTTTTTACTAAAGATTTCCGATCTTTTGATATATTTAAGGGATAATCATAGGTCATATGACAGTCGAAAAAATCTGTTTTTCATACAATTTTTGATATTTTTAGTACGGGAGGTACTACGCCCACTTCTCCTATCCCACCAACA
This sequence comes from Pollenia griseotomentosa, assembly GCA_963931875.1. Lineage (NCBI taxonomy): Eukaryota > Metazoa > Arthropoda > Insecta > Diptera > Polleniidae > Pollenia > Pollenia griseotomentosa. The sequence goes on along the minus strand of OZ007562.1, from coordinate 187,543,163 downwards.
TTTTGTGGGCTGCTGTGTACTGATAACCTTAATGTGTGTACCTAATTTGGAAACTTTGGCTCTTGCCGTTCTCCAGATATATAGAAAAAAGTATTAAAAATACAACAACAACAAGGGATTTTGGAAAAAATTTGAGGTAGTCGTGGTTTTTTGCTCATATCTCAGCCATCATAGCAAGAAATAGTGGACTATATGTGACATAAATGTAAAACAACTTAGCCACTATCATGTCTGGAGTATCCGGAAAACACATATCAAACGTAAGACGGACAGACGGGCATCGTTAAATCAACTTATCTCCTCATAAGGACCCAGAATATATATACTTTACCCAGAATATATATACTTTATCAATATTATAGAAATTACAAACGGAATGACAAACGCATATATATCCTTTTCCACCTGTGGTGAAGGTTATAATAAATAGCAGGCTTTCCGAGACTATCTGCTATAAATATACCTTGGGTGTCACCAAGAAAACAATTTATAAAGAAAAACTTGTAATCAGATGTTACAGTGCAGCCACACGATCAAGATTTTCTTGATTTTTGACTGTTTGTCAAAAATTTTCAAAAATTTAAAGTTGTGACGTAGGCTGCATACAATTTATAAAGGCAAACGAAACATTTGCTCACTAACCTTGAAATCAGCTGTTTTCTTGAACGTAAATTGAAACACTCACTGGAAAGAGAATTTTAAAGGCAAGTTCGTTTCAATTTTTAAAAGTATGAGTGTATTGGTAAAAAAGTGTGAGTGTATTTAAACTTGATAGGCAAAACTTACAGGTTACAGGAACCCTCAAGTTAAATTTAAAGTAAAATTGCCAAACCAAATGGATGTTGAAATTTAAAGCCATCTCTTTGTCAATTTAAAAAGTGTAAGTGTGTTAGTAACCCTGTTCTTGATAGTCTTTTACATATACTGCTTGTCAAAATTTACATAAAATGAAAGCTGTGACGTGGGCTGCATTCAATTTGTAAGCAATTTACTTTCAAGATTTTATCAAGAAAACAATTTATAAAGATAAACATGTAATCTGCTTTTAAATTTATAGTAAAATTGCCAAACAAATGGAAAGCCATCTCGAGTTCAATTTAAAAAGTGTGAGTTTGTTAGTAAAGAAGTGAGAGTGTATTGCAAATTGAATGGAATTGAAAGGCAAAACTTGATCGTGTGGCCACCAAGTAAAAAAAGTGAGTGTATTGCAAATTGAAACGCAAAACTTGATCGTGTGGCCTCCAAGTTAAAAAATCGTTTGGTACAATTAAGGTCAAAAAAGTACAATTTTTAAAGCTAGTTAGTTCAATTTTAAATTTCTCAATGCCATCTTTGGTTCACAGTGTTGTATTTTCTAAAAAAATCTGTTTCACACGTCAACAGTTTTTCTACTCTTTTGACAGTTTTTTTTTTGCATTAAGTAGTGTGTGTTGGGTGAAAAGATAGAGAATTTTCAATTTTTGCAATATTTTTAAGTGCAAAACTATGTTTTACAAATTTTAACAACTAAAAGTTTCATAAGTTTATATTTTATTTAATATTATTTAGATATACCTTAAATTGAGGTGTTTTGTGTAAACAATTTTAATGAAGTCAACTTCTAAACTACAAACCACAGCTACTGCATTATCTGCTGTCGCCAACACTCCAAATTCTGCTGTTGCTGCCTCTGCTACGACATCAAGTGGGGATTGTGAAACTGTTTCCAGGAGATATCAAGCTCAAGTTTTAGGCATTACTATATTTGGTGTAGTCGGCTTTGTTGTTTTCATCAAATACGTTGTAACGAAATACTTCGCTGAGTTAGAGTCAATCCAGCATCAGCATTCGGAACTTTAAATTTCATTATCTGCTGCTTTTAAAAACTAGAAATGGCCAGTCCAAGGACAAGGCGTGTTTTACAAGAGCTTAAGCCAAAAAATGAAAATTCGGTACGATTATTTTTTTTCTTATAAAAGTAAATACATACATACAAACATATCTTTTTTAAAATATTTTTTAATTTTCAAATTAGTCAGCTACAGAGGACAATTTTATACATCTTATATGCTTCAGAAACGTTGAATTTGTTTGTTATTACATACACATTTTTTGTTTAAATTTTCCAGATATGTAGCAAAGATGGATAAAAAATCAAAACAATATTTACCTTTCTTTGGGGGTGTTGGTCAAAGTATCGTCAAAGAAGTAAAGTTTTTTACATAGCTATGGTTTCTATTATGAGACAATTATACATTTTTATCACGTACTTCTATTTTATTTATAAACAATTTTATATCACATTTCCTGCAATAAATTTGTTTTGATGTAGTGCCTTTGTTAATAGATAACGCTACACTTTGAGATTCAAAACTATCTTAAATTATATTTGAATGCTCGACCAAACTGTAACGTATACCAAAGAACATTATCAGCCTAACTATGAATACAAATTCCCCGAGAGTTTTTTTTCCCTTTTCTAATTTTTACAATTGAATTTACATAGGAAAAATGGAAGAAATGAGAAAACTCCAAGGGAATTTTTATTCATAATTGGGCTGTATATATATCTAGATGATATATAAAATTCTCCCTAACTATACACACAGCACTGACTTAAATAATCCCTTGGGCATGGCATACAGCAGAAGTCAAAAAATAAAAAAAGGATGCTAAAGTAGAAAAAAAAAATGAAACAATAAGCAAATTATTTATTTATTTGCCCTATAAGGCCAAAAAATTCAACCTCAGATGAGAAATAGTAAGGACCTTATAAATTCAAAAATCTTGCCAGTTTTACTTTTTTTCTATTCTTCATACGGCGGACTTTTGAAACTCATTTACCGATGATAAAATTTTGTTTGCATTATTAAGCTATGGTCACACTTATCAACATATGACCAAATAAGCATAGCCACTACTTTTGTTAATAGTTAGTGAGATTAAACATGGTCTTAATATCACAAAATTAATCTAATTATACTGCTAGACATATCAAAAAACTGTTTTGTGTGAGATGTGGTATTATAATCAAAATAAATATTGGAATTAAAGAAAATGATATTTTAGTTTGGCTGTTGGTCTCGTTTTTTTTTGTCAAATATATGCCAAGTGTAGGATCGTAGGGTCTTGTTTTTTTGGTCAAATATGTGCTAAGTGTGATCGTAGCTTTAGAAAATTTTTTAATTAGTATTCAGCAAAAATTGACTGGGTATGAAAATACAATTACTTTATAAGTTAAGCACCCTTATTGTGTTTGGAGTATTTAAAATACGCCTACGACTGTTTGGTAATAGATTAAAGGAAATAAGTGCACGTTCTCTTTAATCTATTACCAAACAGTCGTAGGCGTATTTTAAATACGCCAAACACGATAAGGGTGAAGATACCTACCTATGTACATATATTTTCACTGCAAATTTACGTATATCTAAACCCTTGAACTGTTGATGATTTTTATTTGCTGGAATTCTAAATCGTTCCAAAATAAGAAGTATATACCAAAAATAGAATCGAATTCTTTTTTTCAGAAATGCTTTGAATGTGGCACTCACAATCCACAATGGGTATCTGTAACTTATGGCATATGGATTTGCTTAGAATGTTCTGGCAAACATAGAGGCCTAGGAGTTCATCTCTCATTTGTACGTTCCGTTACAATGGACAAATGGAAAGACATTGAATTGGAAAAAATGAAAGTTGGCGGTAATCTTAATGCTCGGGAATTTTTAGAAGAGCAAGAAGACTGGAACGATCGTGCTCCGATAAATAAAAAGTACAACTCACAAGCAGCTGCTTTATATCGTGACAAGATTGCAATTTTGGCTCAGGGTAAACCATGGGATATAAATGAAGCAAAAAAACGTCTAGGATCGTCATCGATATCTTATGGTACTTCAAGTGGCGGGTCTGCTACATCAATTAACAACTCATCAATGGCACATTCCCGAAATAGTGGAAACTATCAGCAGGCTTCTAGCGGAGGCTATCAAAATGGTAGCGGTAGTTATAATAATGATGGTGGTTATCAACAATTTAACACTCAAGAATTTAAAGATCAGAAAGAAGAGTTTTTCTCACGCATTCAATATGAAAATGCCACAAGACCAGAGTAGGTTGCAATATACATATGTAATTCAATATTTTATTACTAAATGTACTTACTATTTTGATTATTTTCTAAAGTCATTTACCGCCTAGCCAAGGGGGTAAATACAGTGGCTTCGGTTATTCTCAAGACCCACCTGCTAAAACTCAATCTCAAGAACTTTTAGATACCACTTTGTCTTCTCTAGCTTCAGTAAGTCAAAATAGATATTGTACTAAAAATGTTTGTACACAGAAGTTGAGGTGTAATTATGTTTTTCATATAGGGATGGAGTTTACTCTCTGCTGGAGCCTCTAAATTTGCTGTTATTGCTAAAGAAAAAGCTGTCAATACTGCTAATATGGCTTCTTCAAAGGTATGTTTTATTTCCTTTCATTCATAAATATTGTGCACTATATATACAAATTGATAAAGCATATGTACATTGTTTGTTTATAGTAGTTGGCAACAAAAACAAATTCCTTAAAACTCATTTTTTCTTTTAAAGCTTGGCCTTGAATTTGTATTATTTAAGTATTTTATCGTGGTTTACTTATAACCAATAGAAGTAATTAATTGGTTTTTGTGATGTTGCTTTTTTATACATGTATACATATTTTTAATTTATTACTTTCCAATTATTCGCCAAACCTATTGCCGTCAGGGAATGTAAAATCGATATAGATTTTAGTCGAAAATCGACTTTGAACCAAAATAAACGATTTAATATCCAAGATTATTCACCCCTATCCACTGTTGCCAACTTTTTTCGAACACTTCCCGCCAAATCGGACTTCAAAGCCGCTAGAAACCGCTAAATATTTAAATTAGCGGGAATTATTTTAAAAATACCGCTAAAAGCTAAACATTTTCAAAAGTTTTATATAAATCTAGATATATTGCTTTTTCAAAGGTATACCAACTCTCAAATTACGTTACATACTAAGGTTTCCAACTTCGCTAGCTATTTTATTCCCAAAAAAAATTATAGTGATGTATTCGGTTGTGCCGAATCTTTGATACCCTACAAGTAATTTATAGTCTTATAAATCTATGGCTGACCAAAGTTTATTATAATAGAACACAGATTGAGAGCGTTACGGTTTTCGCGTACTAAAGTTTTTTCGGAGAGAAGGCTTTATATGGGAACAATGGTAAGTTATCGACCGATCGGCACGAAAGTTGACGGTGTAATTTATTGTCATATAAAACTGTGGCAGACCAAAATGTATTATAATAGCGATATTTGTTACCGTTTTAGGCGTACTAAAGTTTTTTCGAGAGTGAGCTTTTTATGGGGCCTTTGGTAAATTATGGTCTGATCTTCATAAAAGTTGAGAGTGTGATTTCTATTCATATAAACTGTAACAAAATTACAATAGCATTATTTGTTACGGGTTTAGGCGTACTTGTTTTCTGTTGCTGTTTTCTGAGAATGGGCTGTATATGGGGCCTATGGTAAATGAGGAACTGATAATTACGAAAATTTACGGTGTGATTTCTAGTCATATATAGCTGTTTTTTGGGAGTGGGCTGTATATTTGGCCTAACGCTAATTATGGTCCGATCTCCACGAAATTTAACAGTATGATTTTTAGTCATATAAGAAATCTTATATCAATATGTGCAATCCGCCACTAGTAATAAAATTATTTTTAGGGTGGTTGTTTCACATTTGTATTCATAACTCTTTTCCTACTGAATCGATATTACTATAGAAAAACTAGAAACAATATGATACCAATATTTATCTTTTCTTTTGAATTGTTCGAAAGTGAGTGTGATTTCAACAGACGGATAGACAGAATATATATATATACTTTATGGGGTCTTAGATGAATATTGAAACCGTTTTACCCGGAATGACAAACTTAGTATACCCTAATCACAGAAGGTATAACAATTTCTTTATAAAAACGCAAAAAAGTTTATAACATTTACGCTACTTTTGGCAAATGTTTGCCGTTTTAAGTAATTAGATAAAGTTAGTTTGATGAAAGTTAGTTAAATATATTGCTTGCGATCTATTAAAACAATTTAGATCAATACTTTACCCTTTGTTTCAAAATTTTTAGCAAGCTTAAAGTTGCCCTTCCAAAAAACTAACTGAAAATCGAAAAAAAAATGTGACACAATCTTCAGTTCACTAAAACTGCAAAAGTAAGTAAAACCATGAACATAAACTAGAAGTTATTAGACCGAAAAACAAAAAAAAAAATAATAAGAAAAAGTATAAAATCTGTCTGTATATTTAAAATTTAAGAAAGGTTTTGGAAAATGAGCCGTTGAGAGATGTTTGAAAATCTCTAGATTTCCCGCTTACCGCTAAAACCTATTTTTTCCCGCGATTGAGGTTTCAAAAACGCTAGATTTAGCGGGAAAATCTCTAAATTGGCAACAGTGCCCCTATCCTGAATAACAAGTGCAATTTTTGTTCCCATGAAATTTTCATTCCCCTCGAAGGGAAAAAAGCATTCATGAATTTCATGTGAAAAATTTTTCACGCTATCAGTTCCATTGAATGAAAAGAAGAAGAAAGATTAAAAATCAATGAATTTTTGTTCAAAAATATACACGTATGTATATATATTTCAAAGAAAAATTAAAATAATAAAGCTAAATATTTAATATTGGAGGGACAGTTTGATTACGACGTAAGTTTATTTTGAACTTTTTAAATTTTATGTACTAAAATATTTTCCAAAATTCTGCCACCACGTCTTTTGAAAGCTTCACAAATCCGCAGGCAATCGACCTGTTGTTTTGCATTTTGTTGACCAAAATATCGATTTGTGCCTTATTAACGGAAAACTGCTTACATACATGTTCTGTTCCCTAGCAAAAATAAAGTGAGAAAAACGTGAACAAATTACAAGGGAAAAAACTTTTCACGATAAGGGGAATTTTTTCCCGTCAACATTTTTTCACCTTATTATTCCCCTTTTAATTACCTTTTTTCATTGGCGTTTTTCATGATCGCAAATATTTGAAAAGGGAATAAATTACGAGAGAAAAATTATTCACGATAGGGGTGATTATTAACATCAATTTTATATTAACTAATTTTAAATATTAGTAATTAGCATTTGTAATGAAGATTGTTACAGTAAACAAAATATTTTTTTTCCAGCAATGAGGCAATAGAACAGTTATGGTTATACTTTAAAAATGTGGAAAAAATATTCGTGACAATGTATTACACAAAACCTTGTTTCAATGATATAATAAATTTTCAATAACTACATTTATTTAATACATTTACCCAAATTTCAACAAGTTCAGTTATAGTTAACTATCAGTTATAGCTGTCAAAACATATTGTTAACTGGAAATTAAGGTACTAGTTAGTTTTAACTGAACTTAGTAAAATCAGGAGTGAATTATTTATCTTGTACATTAAAAAATCTTTAAGTACTAAATAAAAACTTACTGCCTGTTTCATTTCGAACGTTAACAATTTCTATGAAAATCACACAATTTTAAAAATATTTTCAATAAAAAACTCTATGCGTTAGTTTGCGGTCGAAATTGTTGAACAGGCAGTTAGCGTTTTTAAGAAGGCTTTTCAAAAAATATAGAAGGATGAAAGCGATTTAAATTGCCGTATTCATAAAAAATTTTTAGATTTCGAACGTATGTATTTTTAAAATAAATTTGAATAAAATATGTATAATTAAATTGCATATTTTTGATTACTATTTATGTCCACACCACTATAGTGGAGAGGGTATTATGCATTTGTGCTGATGCGTGTAACGCCTTAAAATATTGGTCCTAGACCCACATTAAAGTATACCGATCGACTCAGAATCACTTTCTGAGTCGAACTAACGATGTCCGTCCGGCTGGCTGGCTGGCTCTCCATGTAACCTTGTGCGCAAAGTACAGGTCGCAATTTTGAAGATAATTTGATAACATTTGGGACATAGGTTCTTATTGGCACAAGGACCAAGCCTATTGAAAATGGGCCGAATCTTAGGACCACGAGGGAAGATAGGGGGAAATTTCTTCCTCCTAGAAACGATCAAACCGATTTTAATGAAATTTAAAACATAGATGGAACCATATCTATATGGACACAAAAGGTATGCATTTTTTAAAAAATAGGACCACGAGGGGAGATAGGGGCAATTTCTGCCTCTCAAACCGATTTTAATGAAATTTAAAACATAGATAGATCCATATCTATATGGACACATAAGCTATACAGTTTTTCAAAAATAGGACCACAAGGGGAGGTAGGGGGTAATTTCTGCCTCTCACAAACTTTCAAACCGATTTTAATAAAGTTAATAAACATGGATAAATCCATATTTATATGGACACATAAGCATGATTTTTTTTTAAATACTGTGGTGTAGGGTATCATATGGTCGGGCTTGACCGACTAAACTTTCTTACTTGTTTTATATCGTTTTAGAGTTTGGAACAATTAATAAGGTAATCTATTGGGTGATTTTTTAAGAGCTATAGGAACGTTTTTAAAAAAACACATAAAATTCAGAAAAATGCATGAAATCTTTCTTTGAATAGATAGTACGGTCCATATAATTTAATGTTTGAAGATTATTTCATGCAAATGTTGACCGTGACTGCGCCTCAAATGGTCCTTTGTCAGCGAGCTTTGAAAACATGCGTATATCTTATAAAAATGTTAAAGGAAAAATAATTTAACAACAAAAAAATGTACCAAGAACAAAATATTATTGTTATTCTTTGTATTTTGCATTTTTAATTGTTTTTTAGTGTTAAAATTTTTTCTCACCCCATTTTTATTCGTGAGCTTATTTGAGTTCAAAGCGGGAACTTTTCTCACAAAAATGTTACAGAAACACTTTTTCTGTAAATTGGCGAGTAATTTCCTTATGTGACAGCTGGTATTCGTCAAAAAAAGTTACAGACACAGTTTAGTGAAAAAAAAACAAATGTTTGTTTCAATATATTGCATTTTTGTTTCATTTCACACGTTTCAATCGAAAAGTTTCTCGACGCTAGGTTACAGAACATGGGCACTGTTTTCCCCTTCAAATTAATATTTTTTTACCTATTTATAAAAGTATACGTATAAAAATAAATAAACTTCTCAAATTTTGCTGTCTAAATGGGGTTTATTTATTGCGACATGTTACGTAGTTATAGAAATTCATGTAAACAAAAAATTATAATTTAGGATCGCAAAAATATTTAAAAAAAAGTATTCATAAAAAGAACCAAAAATAGGAGTTTTTACTCTTTGTTTTCTAATTTAAGATGTACCTTTTTATGAAATGCCGATGTAGCTATAGAAATTCGAACGAAAGAAATTTGGATTTAGGGTGAAGGGTTACTTCAAAAATATCGGTTCCAGTTTTGTACTTTTTATCTCTTCCTGATCAAAAGTTCCGTGGAAAATATATCCTATTTCGGAGGAACGCATGGAAGATGTTGAAAATGTGAAACATGCATTCACACTTGCAACATCTAACATCTACTATCAATCAATAATGTTACTATTTTTTAAAATTAAATATGTTTTTTTTAAGTTTTTTCTACAAAAGTGCCATAATTTTAAAAGAATTAAGATTAATCATTTACACAAATGTACAGTACGGAAACACAAATTGGGATCCCGAGAACTACCAAAGTAGAGTAAAAAACGAGCTAATGTTGATTGAAAACAACATTGCACAGGCACTGAATAAAATTTTAAAAATATTAATTCGCACTACTTTTTAACAGCTTTAAAAAAAAAAACAAAAATAAAATAAAAAAATGTTTAATTCCGTACGGAAAGTGCGACCTGTATGGCACTTTGCTTGAGCAAATGCCGTTTTCATAAAATTAACCAAAAAGTTGTCTTAAGTTCAATATGGTTCGACAAATATGAATCACATGTATTTGTACAATTGCTCAAGCCAACTTATGCATATTATAGTTGGGCCTTTAGTTCTTTTTATACAAAAAACTAAATAAACAAAAAATAAAAACTTGAAAAAACAAGTGATATTCACTTAAAATCGCAATCATTGCAAATTGAAGATCCAATTTTATGACGGCTTAATTCTTTTCTTAGTGCAAACATCAATGATAAAAAAAAACCTTTTGCTATCTGTATGTATTGGCATGTGGCAGTGATAAATCAAAGATAGCTAATTTTTACTAAAGGGGGAACATGAAATTTTCATTTAAATGGTGACTTCTCCAAAATTTTTTGATTCCCATCTTTAGCAAGTTATCTATTTTTTGCTCTGAAAAATTAAATTTAAAGCATCTCCATTCAAAGAAATGAGATCAAAGTTGAAGTGGCGGCAGCCCGTCACTCAAATAAATTTAACAATTTGTTTTGTTGCCGTATCAACAATTTTAGTATGTTGTCACAAATCGAAAAAGACTGCCAAATATAAACAGTTTTACCACATTTTTGAAAAATCCCTATATTTTAATGGTTTTAAAAAACCTGTCCTTTTTCCTTACGGCCATTTTTTTAAGAAGAAAATGCCTACAAATAGGGATTTTTCCCTACATATAACATCACTGAGTTGCACTCAAATAAGACGAGAAAAAAAGTTCCAATAAACTGAAGATTGCTTTATGTATTTTGAAATCATTTTAATTTGGTTGCAAAATGATTTAACATCACTATCAGGTATGTGATGGAAAACGATTTTGAAAACAATACGATTTGAAAACGATAATATCGTTTTAGTATCTTTTAAAATTGATTTTTAATACATTTTCCTCTGTTTTCCTGTATATATTCTTTTAAATTCTTTGTTATATATGTTAATTGAACTTTATGTTGAACAAAAAATTAAGACTTAACTGCAGAAATGGATTTTAAGATCGGTCGAAAATCATCACACCTACAAAAACGATCGTTTTTCATCACATACCTGTATGTATTACAATAGCTTGGTGAGACTGCTAATTTTCAATTCACCGCAACGGTTTGATGTTGATTGCAATAAATTTGCACTATCACTAAATATTAGTGGAAATTGCAAAATTAGCCCCATATATGCCGAAGAATCTTTGTTTTAGAAAAGAAATTGCAATATAAAGTTTTAATAACTGAAGAACAACGCATTAAAAAGTTTAGTTCATTAAAACGTCATAGGAATCAAAGAAAAATGTTTGCTGTAAACAAAGTTCGTCAACAATTGGTTTTATTTTGTTTTTAGCAAATTAAACTTATTTTTTTATATATTCATACTAAATAATGGTAATAATAAATTTGTATACAAGGCGAAGTTATTACAGGTGGTCTTAAAACCCCTGCTGATATTAGCTAAAATCACTGTTGGATGTCAAAATTTGGTTTATTCTCTTTTATTATCTCTGTTTCTGTTTTGTTTTATTTCTGTTTTTGGCATTGTACAATGATTTTACAAAAACAAATTGCTTGTGGTTTTTGTACGAGTTGTAATTGTGGTGGTACCGAGATTACCTGAGATGAATTCGCCTTGTTTGTATAGTAATTTGCTTTGTCTGCATTTAAATTTTTTAAGTTGTTTAATATTTTATTTTGGTGCTTTTATTTAAAATTTTTGATTTTTTTTTTTTTAATTTCTGTAATCGTAGATTAATGAAGGTGGTTTAATAGAAACCTTACAACATTCAGTCACTGATGTGGCATCAAAGGTGGGTAGTTGTAAATAAATTTTATTATATGGCATAAGGTGCTTAAGCATTTATTTTGAAAAATAATCTAGAAATTTTTAAATAATTCGAATTGTGCAATATAATTTTATTGCTATATAGTATATAATAACTACTAGTTGCGTTTTATTATTTTCAATATGTACAGGTAACTGACATTAGCAAACGTGGCTGGAATAATTTGGCTGGCAGTAACTTTACATCACCTGGAGAACAAGGAGATAGCTATGGTGATTTTAGTCAGGAAAGTTCTTACCAACGCTCACATTCTGTAAGTGGAAACATTGCTTCAGGCATGGGCAATCAATCGAATGCCAATAACGATTGGGGATGGAAAGATAGTCCTCAAAAGCAAATGCCCACATCTAAGTCGTACCACAGTCAATTTGGCAATTCCAACAACGGCGGTGCTGGCAACCGTAAAGCTTTAAACAACGATGATGACGATTGGTCGGGTTTCGATAGTTACCAAGACTCTACAGCTTCGTATCAAAATTCAACACCATTAACCTCAACTACAAAAGCTGCATTGACAACAAATAAAAATCAGAAATTGGCAGAGACTACACAAAAACTGAGTGGAGGTTTCGATAGTTTAGATGTAAAAAGTACTAAAGGGAAACCCGTAGTCAATAAAACAGCCGAAGATGATGCTTGGAATTTGCTTATGAATTAAATGGAACGATTAAAAATGATTTATTAATTTTTTTGTATTGTTTGAAGTACACTTTAAACTAATGGATTTACTTTTCTTTACCGTATAATCCTTTATTTTAAAGTTTATTTTATTTTTCGTATATGTTCGTTTGTTTATTATATTTTTTTCTTTATTTTGTTAATTCTATTTCTTGTAAACTTTATTAGGAAATTTGTAAAATACTTATTAATTAATTCGATTTAAATTCAATTATATAAACGAATGTATGTATGTAAAGATTATCATAAAAGAAGAACCAATTAAAAGATTACTTAAAATCATTTTATTTTTTTTTTTTTTTATTTTATACATTTTTGCGTATATTTTGAGGGAAAATAAACTTTAATTTCTTTTTGTAAAAAAATGGTTTGCGTCTACAATTTTTATCATTGGTATCGAGTTTAAGTCACTATTTCGAAATATGGCTTACTCGAAATTTTCCATAACTCGTACCAAATACTGACATATGAAATCTATAACTCGAAGTTTTTTTGCTTGTTTTGTTGATTTTGTTTGTTTATTTCGCTTGTTTGGCAGGTTTGTATATTTTACTTTACTGTGAGTCATTTTGTTTGCGTAAATACCAGTTCTATGTAGAAGTGTAGTTCGCGCTTAATGCTAAATGTTAAAATTATTTGTATGTGCTTATTTCATGGCAAATAAACGTGATTTAAAATGTTTGTCGATTGAGTAAAATATAAGCTAATAAAAGAAGTCGAAGGTGGATTCGAAAAAAGGAAGCATTCGATAAATATGGCGTCCCAGCAAATACGTTCTCATAGATTTTTAAAATAAGGAATTAATTATCAACTCGTTTGAATCAGTATCTCATCTATTTAGTCTAGAAGTAGTGTTCAGGACCCAGTTTTAACAAATGTTGACGGGTTTTCTTTTCGAAATGTAGATATTAATGAACTGATGGTTGCTTTTAGCATGATTATTTCTAATGCAATTGGGTATGATGGTTTTAAACTAAAGTTCTTATAAATATTAATGTCATGATTGGATATCATGTCCTTCATATTGTTAATACTCAGGTATGTGATGGAAAACGATTTTGAAAACAATACGATTTGAAAACGATAATATCGTTTTCAGTATCTTTTAAAATTGATTTTTAATACATTTTCCTCTGTTTCCCTGTATATATTCTTTTAAATTCTTTGTTATATATGTTAATTGAACTATATGTTTAGGCACGAGAACCCTACATATTTTGCAAGGCATGAAAACCCTACATGGGTCGTAATAGCGAGTACGTTTACTCGTCGTGTTTTTTTCCTTCTTCGAAGAAACTCCTTTTTTCTTAACAGCAACAAGCTGTTGAATGTTAGTTTTAGTTTTTAGTCTAGTAACGAAAGCGACAGACAAAAGCTGTCATAGCAATTAAGCGGTGGTGTTTACTTTAAAATAAAAATAAAGTAAACTAATAGTGTTTTTAATGTACGATTCATATTAAACTACTAAATAAAAAAGTGTTAATTTTCAAGTACATAATTTAGTTTGTTGGAGTCCTTGTAAAAAGGATACATAATTTGTTTATTACAGTAAATAGCTGTATCGCCACCAACCAACGACACCGAGGACAGTACCGGCGACTACGCCTCCCTTTCCACTTCAGCCAGGAAAAAGTGAAGTATCCCAACAACTATAACAGCACATGTAAGTACCCCCATTGTATTACCACCCATCTAATACTTTACCCCCGTGTACTCATACATTTTGCTTACAGGTGCTGGTGTAGAATAGTCGGTAAACTTCACAACGGGAGGCCTTATCGTTGGTTTGGGACGTTGTGTCTGTTCCAGTTGTTTGCGGTGGGGATAACAAGCACTTTATTGTTTCTGGTTCGGTTATCGTTATAGGTATAAAATACAGGATCGCAATGCCCTTTAGCTAATCGGTGGATAGCTTTGTCAACAATAACCAGGCACTAAACAGATCGTTTGTTCTCACTGGCTGGAAAGTGGTTAGAGGTCTAATTGAAACCACAGACCTGCACTTTGGATTTTGATATCAACAATTAAAAACACCGTTTATTTCACTTTTTTAAGAAGCACTGTTTATTTATTGATAATAATCTTTAAACTACACTTTAAATTTATCAAGTATAAAACTTGTCAAAGGATTTAAACTGTTCTGTTTGCTTTCACTACTTAGAATGATTTTTCAAAAAAGTAAAGAGAGCATTCAACTGCCTGTTGAAGTTCAATAAAAAGGAAAATAGAGAAAAGGAAAACATAACGAGTCAACGTACTCCGGCTCGAAGCAAAATGTATGAGTACACAGGGGTAAAGTATTAGATGGGTGGTAATACAATGGGGGTACTTACATGTGCTGTTATAGTTGTTGGGATACTTCACTTTTTCCTGGCTGAAGTGGAAAGGGAGGCGTAGTCGCCGGTACTGTCCTCGGTGTCGTTGGTTGGTGGCGATACAGCTATTTACTGTAATAAACAAATTATGTATCCTTTTTACAAGGACTCCAACAAACTAAATTATGTACTTGAAAATTAACACTTTTTTATTTAGTAGTTTAATATGAATCGTACATTAAAAACACTATTAGTTTACTTTATTTTTATTTTAAAGTAAACACCACCGCTTAATTGCTATGACAGCTTTTGTCTGTCGCTTTCGTTACTAGACTAAAAACTAAAACTAACATTCAACAGCTTGTTGCTGTTAAGAAAAAAGGAGTTTCTTCGAAGAAGGAAAAAAACACGACGAGTAAACGTACTCGCTATTACGACCCATGTAGGGTTTTCATGCCTTGCAAAACATGTAGGGTTCTCGTGCCTAAACATCCCGCCCCCCTTGTTATATCTAAGATAACAACGAGGCTAGGTTTGTCAGGCCTTAAATTCTTAACAACGGGCAAGCAGTTGAGTTTTACTGTAAAGATGCAAATAATTCATATGAGTATAATTCAATAGTAATATTAGAGATAAATATAAACAAAGATTATAATATATTATATTCAAATATAATTTCATTAATTAAGATGCGTAAAGTTGTATAAATGTTGTTGGATGATAAAATTTCTGCCAATTGACGCCAGTTGTATTCCGCTTCGTATAATTCGTGGGTAGATGTCTGCTCCCAGGATAACGTTGATGATTGATACACTTGCACGTACGGGGGGTAAAAAAACACTTGAACTGTTGACCAAGTGGGCGCTTATGTCTCACGCGTGTTACGCATTGAGATAAAATTGTTCGGATCAACATTTTAAGTCTAGAGATGTAGTAACGTAGTCCCGTCCGGCGACTTAAAAGCGCATTTGACCGTGCAGGGTGTGTTTGCGTAGATACGCGAGAAGCAGTCTGGTGAAGCGCGCATGGTATGGCAGTAAAATGGGGTAACGTTCTTCATAGCGCAAGGTAGGGGAGTCTGCCAACCGACCATTCATTCTCATCATTCCGTTAGAATCGAGAAAGGGGTTAAAAGTTAAAAACGAGGTTTTTCGGGACAGTGGTTTTCGTTCAGATGACTGTGAGTATTCTCTGCTAGAGTGCGATTTTCGGCAGGCGAATGTCAGACGATTTTTGACGAGAGCCATTTCCTTGACCGGCAGCTCTTCTTGGCTGATCTCTTCTGCTGTCAACTTAGCTCTCGTGCGGTGGTAAAAACGGAAAATATAACCTATAACTCTAAACGCTCGAGGGAGGTCTGAAAAGTTTTTAAGAAAATCGTCCTGCTTTATTACAGTTGTATGTGCACGGATTATTCTAATGACTTCTTCCGTGTCAAAATCCTTTACTCGTGATGGCCAGTCTGAAGGGGGTAAATTTGACTGCAGAACTGGGCCAGGATGAAGCAGATCATGAAGGTTTACGCCATTGGATAAAGGGCTAGAGGCATTGAATACCACGCGCAATTTTGTTGTGGTGCTGTCAGGTTTGAAAACAGCATGGTGGGGCAAATAGTAAGTGCCGCTGTCACCATTTACGGGGGTTAATTTGGTCATTTGACCCAGAGTAGAGTACTTTATGATCACCTTATCGTATTCAGTTTTAAGTTGGGGGTTTTTGATTAATCTCGCCTCGTTTCGTAGAAACTGGGAGAAATCAATTTTTCGAGAGGGGCCAACATTTAATTTTTCGGGGTAATCTTTCTTAAAAGGGATTGAAACAACGTATCGACCTTCTTTATTTCGGAAAGTAGTGGATGTGTACAAATTTTCGTAGTATGTGTCCTCCGGGGAGGACGTTTTCCTCCTCGGGATGTACTCGATCTCCCAAAACCGCTGAAGTTGATTTTTCAATTCTATGGCGCTAATAAATGATAATACCGCCTTTCTGCACGGGTGTGCTGGTACCTTCCCCGCAATAATCCACCTGAAAACTGTGTTTTGGGCTAGCAAAGATTGTTGTTTGTCTTGTTGTAGACCGTCCAAAATAGTTTTTGGGTAAACATCGGCACCAAAAAGTATGTCTATCTCACGACAACTGTGGCGATAAGTATCAGCCAATCGCAAATTGGAGAAATCGCCATTTTTTAGTGCTGACGAAGGGTAATAGGGAAGGTGGCCGGTAAGTCTGTTTATGATTGAGGCATCCGAAAAGACTTCAAACGATTTGTCGACCGGGGATTCAATTTTGACGTGACAGCTTTGGGTTGAAGTTGCAGTGACGGAGTCACTTAACCCGTGGACTTGGGCTGCTGATGGCCGAGTATAAAGACTAAGATTCCCTTGCAATTTCCTTGAAGTGAATGTTGCCTCCGAGGCAGAGTCGATTAGGGCACGAACAGTACATTTAAGGTCGTTATTGTAGACGTCGACTAACGCTGTACAGAGTACTACAGATTGTGTGGTGGGTTCAAGGTGAGTTGAAAACGATTGCAGCGTTCTATTTGCTGCTTGGGACGAAGTAGAAGTGGTCACATCTAAAACGGGATGGGGGTTATTATTTTGATGAACTTGGGTATTTTTTACGGTATTGTTATTAACTGGGGTTTTCCTCCCGTCTACGCGATGAAGCAGCGAATGATGTTTTCCCCTACACACCTTGCAGGTGTATTTGCTTCGGCAGGTCTGAGCTCCGTGAGATGTTCCCAGGCAGTTAGTGCATTTAGTTTGTTTTTTCACCGTGGCGTATCTGTCTTCAACAGACATGGCCAGAAATACGGCGCAACATCTGAGCGGGTGAAATTCAGGACACAGCGGGCACTTACCCTTATTATCTTGGGCAATATTCGTCTGGTAGCTTTCCACCTTTGGGGATGCAGTTCTGGCATTGGCTTGAAGAGCCCTAAGGAGTTCGTGAATCTTTGCAATCACGGCGGTGTGACTGCCAAAAGCGGAGTGAAAACGTCCTTTTAAGACTTCTACATCGATCTCCTCTTTCATAGTTTCATAACTATCCATCGCAGCTTCATAGCAGGACTCGAAATTTGACCAAAGACGATCGATGTGCTTTTCGTGAACCTCGAGGGTGTATCGCGTGTGCGATTCGACCTCTAGACCGTCAAAATAGGTTTTAAATTCGACCACACGATCAGAATAACGAATAACATTTTTTACCGATGCCATTTTTTCAGGTGATTGGGTTTATACGATTTTTAAAAAATTTCAGAAATTTTATGAGAAAATTTAGAGAAGTTTTCGATGGTGCCTCGTAGAAGCGACCAGTAAAGTATTGGAAAAAAATTCAGGCGGAATTAATAGCGGTGCTTCGTGGAAGCGACCCGTGTGTATTAATTTAATATATGTATTTGAGGTAATTTCTAATGGTGCTTCGTAAAAGCGACCAATAAGAATTATTGGAAAAAAAATATTTAAAGAAATTTTCAAAGGTGCTTCGTAAAAGCGACCGAAGAAAATTATTGAAGAAAATTTAAAGAAATTTCCAGAGGTGCTTCGTAAAAGCGACCGAAGAAAATTATTGGAGAAAATTTAAAGAAATTTTCAAAGGTGCTTTGTAAAAGCGACCTTATAAAATTATTGGAGAAAATTTAAAGAAATTTTCAAAGGTGCTTCGTAAAAGCGACCGAAGAAAATTATTGGAGAAAATTTAAAGAAATTTTCAAAGGTGCTTCGTAAAAGCGACCGAAGAAAATTATTGGAGAAAATTTAAAGAAATTTTCAAAGGTGCTTTGTAAAAGCGACCTTATAAAATTATTGGAGAAAATTTAAAGAAATTTTTAAGGGTGCTTTGTAAAAGCGACCTAATAAAATTATGGACAAAAATGTTAAGAAATTTTTAATGTTTAATTTATTGTTGAAAAGTTTAACGAAATTTTCAGAGGTGCTTCGTAAAAGCGGCCAATGAAAATTGTTTGCGAAAATTTTAAAATGAAATCTTCAAAGGTGCTTCGTAAAAGCGACCGATGAAAATAGTTGACAATATTTAAAGAAACTTTAATGACGAATTTTTAATAAATTTATTAAACAAATGTTTTAAGTAATTTTCAGAGGTGCTTCGTAAAAGCGACCGATGAAAATTTGTTGATAAAGTTTAAAGAAACTTTAATGATTAATTTTTAATTAATTTATTATTGAAAAAGTTTAAAGAAATTTTCAGAGGTGCTTCGTAAAAGCGACCAAAGAAAATTGTTTGCAAAAATCTAAATGAAATTTTCAAAGGTGCTTCGTAAAAGTGACCGATGAAAATAGTTGCATAAAATTTAGAATTTTAAATGGTTAATTCATAACATGTGTATATACGGGTTATAATAATTCGCAACAAATGGGTTATCATGTGTCATAGGGTTTATGATGCTTTACCTTTTGTTTTATACGTTCATTTTATTTTTATAATGTAGGTATTTATTTCAATAATAAATATTAATATATAATATAATAGTAATCGCATTAAATCTCCAATGATTTTTCGAGCTGCCCTCGTGTCCAGCTGTGAATATATAAGTTCCTATGTACAATTCAGTTTGTCCCAGTGACCTAGTTATTTTTCATGTACTTATTTAATACCACGAACATACATACATTTACTCTTTGTCTGGTTCTTTGATATTTTGTTCTCTCACCAAATATCAAAACCAACGAGTTGATCGACTGCGTAAAATTATGAAATGATATGATATAAAAAATAAACGAACTGCAAAGGGAGATGTAATGCAGTTGACGATTAACAACAACAAAAGAGATGCGTACTGATTAACCTTGAATGTTAAATAGCAAGTGCAACTCACTTTTTTTTTTTTACTTATTTTTCGGTCTTTTCTTTTGTGTGTTTTTTTGATTATCACCTTGATCTGTTGGTGCTGATGAAGTTGACAATGTTCAAAAGCTGCGGGGGAAACGTATGATGCAATTGCCCGTAGATTTTGTTAGTTTGTTTAGTACGGTACAAACTTATTTTAATATTTTACAATTAGACCGACTGTTGCTACTTCTTATGAGTAGGTATGTTTGTTTGTACTTGGATGTATGTATGTATGTAATTTTGGTATTTTTGGTGGTGGTTTTTGCTTTATGAAAATAAATGCAAATTGTATGTGAGTACGTAGGTATGTAATTATTTTATATTACTTTTGGCGTATGCAAGTAAATGCAAGATTACTTCATACGATTTTTTTTGTATTTTTGTGTGACCGTTAGGTTTATCGTATGATGATTTTGAGAAACAACCTGACACATGATAGGTAGTCACGAGGGGGGAAATGATGATTTGGGAAAAAGTTGACACATGATATTTAGGTAGTCACGAGGGGGGAACAAATAATTTGGTTTTTATATTTTTAGGTTTCTTATTCGAAACCGTTAAAAGACACGATGTCTACATACATATGTGCGTACATATGTTTGTATGTATAAAATTAAAAACTTAACACGATATGCCGCGAGGGGGGTAATGTGTATGTACGTATACTTATGGATGTAAGTATCAATACATAGCTTTGCACAGGGGATTGCGAGGGGTGTAATATTTATTATAGGGGTTTTCCGGGTTATGGATGACCCGGATCCGGCTCGAAGGACCAAAATGTATGAGTACACGGGGGTAAAGTATTAGATGGGTGGTAATACAATGGGGGTACTTACATGTGCTGTTATAGTTGTTGGGATACTTCACTTTTTCCTGGCTGAAGTGGAAAGGGAGGCGTAGTCGCCGGTACTGTCCTCGGTGTCGTTGGTTGGTGGCGATACAGCTATTTACTGTAATAAACAAATTATGTATCCTTTTTACAAGGACTCCAACAAACTAAATTATGTACTTGAAAATTAACACTTTTTTATTTAGTAGTTTAATATGAATCGTACATTAAAAACACTATTAGTTTACTTTATTTTTATTTTAAAGTAAACACCACCGCTTAATTGCTATGACAGCTTTTGTCTGTCGCTTTCGTTACTAGACTAAAAACTAAAACTAACATTCAACAGCTTGTTGCTGTTAAGAAAAAAGGAGTTTCTTCGAAGAAGGAAAAAAACACGACGAGTAAACGTACTCGCTATTACGACCCATGTAGGGTTTTCATGCCTTGCAAAACATGTAGGGTTCTCGTGCCTAAACACTATATGTTGAACAAAAAATTAAGACTTAACTGCAGAAATGGATTTTAAGATCGGTCGAAAATCATCACACCTACAAAAACGATAACTTTAAAAACGATCGTTTTTCATAACATACCTGACTATTTTGACATTATCGGTTTTCCCATCATTGTGAAAAGTTGCAAAGATAATTCTAATAAGAAAAAATAATGATTTGGATATATCTGATAACTTCAGACCTATATCTTCATGTGTTGTCCAAAATGGTTGAACATTTAATGAAGGTACAATTGATGGAAACAAATTGCTTCATGAATCCCAGTATGGCTTTAGACGAAATCGTAGTACGGCCACATTGCTTGTCGGTCTTACAGACAGCATTAGGCAAAAAATTTCAGAGAATGGAAATTCTGTATTAATCTCCTTGTATTTGACAAAAGCTTTTGATAAGGTAGATCACGCTTACTTAGTCGAACAATTTAAAATGCGTTTTGGTATTTCAAGTTATGCTTGTAAACTGGTTTATTCGTACCTTTCTGATAGAAAGCAATATCTATGCAGTAATCAAGGCGAATTCATCCCAGGTAATCTCGGTACTACAACAAGTACAACTCGTACAAAAACCACAAGCAATTTGTTTTTGTAAAATCATTGTACAATGTCAAAAACAGAAATAAAACAAAACAGAAACAAAGATAATAAAAGAGAATAAACAAAATTTTGACATCCAACAGTGATTTTAGCTAATATCAGCAGGGCTTTTAAGACCACCTGTAATAAATTCGACTTGGCAGTAATGGTACCTTTTCTCAATTGCTTTCAGCACATAGTGGGGTTCCCAAAGGATCTGTGCTTGGACCTCTGTTTTTTATTATGTTCATTGATGATTTGTTTAGTAGTATTGAGAATAATATGGTTATTGCATTTGCTGATAATGTGCAGATAATGATCAAAGTTGACGTTCAATTATCTGATGTAATTACAAAAATTATCTGATGTATTATACTATGAGCTTTGTATTAAACTATAAGCTTTGTATTAATGTAAATAAAACAAAAGCTATGTTTTTTTGTGCTAAAAATTCTAAGAATATTTTTTCTGTATCAATAAATAATGATACAATCGAATTTGTAAAAAAAAAATGAAATGGTTAGGAGTAATTCTTGATAACAAGTTACGTTTTGAAAGTCATATAAATTCTTTAGTTTCTATACTTAATTTCTTGTTACGAAAATTGCATAAGAACTTCGATAACTACTTTTTTTCTGGATGTAAAGGGTGTTTTTTTAAGCTAGATAGAACTTTAAATTGTAAAAAGTAACACAAAAAATAAAATTTTGATGAAATATTTTTTTTTATCGTTTCAGTATACTCTGACAAATCATCATGAATAGACTCACGCTTGAACAACGCTACGAAATTGTCCAAATTTACTTTGAAAATCAGTTGTCGATTCGCGCAACTTATAGACGAAAATTGTGTTCAGCGATGAGGCGCATTTTTGGCTTAACGGGTTTGTTAATAAGCAAAATTGCCGCATATGGAGCGAGACCAATCCACAAGAGACCCTACAGACTCCATTACATCCAGAAAAATGCACCGTTTGGTGCGGTTTTCACGCTGGTGGCATCATCGGACCTTATTTCTTTAAAAATGAGGCCGGAGCTCGCGTTACGGTCAATGGAGATCGTTACCGCACCATGATCAATGATTTTTTGTTTAAAAATATGGATGACATTGATCCGGAGGAGATGTGGTTTCAACAGGATGGCGCTACGTGCCATACGGCGAATGCAACCATCGACTTATTGAAATCAAAATTTGGCGATAAGTTGATTTCGAGAAATGGACCTGTCAATTGGCCTCCAAGGTCGTGCGATTTGACACCTCTCGATTATTTCCTGTGGGGCTACGTGAAGTCACTGGTTTATGCTGATAAACCAGCAACAATTGACGCCTTGGAGGCCAGCATTGTTCGTGTTATTCGTGACATACGGCCAGCAGTGCTCGAAAAAGTGGCCCAAAATTGGACGTCCAGAATGCGCTTCGTCAAGAACAGCCGCGGTGCCCATATGGCCGAAATCATTTTCAAATTTTAATGTCACGTATTGATCTTTCGAATAAAAAAAAAATTTTGATTACAATTTAATTTTTTGTGTTATTTTTTACAATTTCAAGTTCTATCGGGCGCTTTTTATGCCCGTTTTTATATTGTTTAGAAATTTTTTTTGGAACATTTGGTTATATAATGAAAAAAGTTCGATTGACATTGAATAGAATAGTAAGCTTTTTGTACTGTGTTGGCTCTCATCAACATATAACCTCATATGTAGTACATATTATGTACATAATTAAACTTTTGGGATGTTCATTTTGTGATTTGGTAAACATAGGAAGTTTATTGCGTTTGCACAAGGTTTTTAAAATGCAGCCAGTCACCAATTTTCTTAGTTAAATTGTTTAGGTTCAATAAATCCACCAGGAATAATCAGATAATGTTTCCAAAAAAAACGTCAATTATGGAACGGTCGTACCAAGTAAGAAACGCTCGTGTGTACAATAAATTACCAAACTCATTTAAGAGTTTTGGATGCTCCGAGCTCACATATAGAAAAAAAACTTATACAAAATATCCAGGCTAATAGACTATGAAGTTATCAAGTAAAACTGTATACTACTTGATAACTTCTAATTAGAGTTTCTAGTTAAGATTTTCTTTTATTTGGGATTTTAACTATCAATTAAAAAAAAAACATGAATTTATTGTTATTAATTCAATTTATATATTGTTATTATATTTTTAATACATATGTATATTATATTTTTCTTATAAGTAGGCCACCAAAAAAAAAGCAAATGCTTATTTTTCGGTTTACGAGATAGAATGTTTTTGATTAAAAAAAAATCCGATCATGAAAAAACAAGACAAATGAGCTATGTTTGTTAGGGCTTTTTTTTTTGATTATTTTGGCAATATCGGCTTATTTTTAGTTATTTTTGCAATATAGGCTTTTTTTTTACTTATTTTGCCATTTTATGATAATTTTTAATTTTTATCATTAGAAAAAAAATTTTTTTTAATAAATTTTTGCAAAAATCGTTATATTTTTTTTTTTTTTTGATGTGCAACTAAAAAAATCAACTCTGGTTAAAAAAAAAATCGTTCAACGTTAACGTGTTTCCCTTGAACAATATCATTCCAACAACTTATATTAACCATTTATGTTATTATACCCACACCACAAGAGTGGAGAGGGTATTATGCATTTGTGCATTTGGCTGGCTGTCCATGCAACCTTGTGCGCAAAGTACAGAAAGAAAATTTGGTATATAGGTTCTAATTTGCACAAGGACCAAGCCTATTCAAAATGGGGCGAATCGGTCCATATTTTCATAAAGTCCCCATACAAGCTGCTTTCCGGAATAGGGTCTTTGTGCCCACTTTCAAACCAATTTAAATGAAATTTTAAGCATTGATAGATCCATATTTATATGGATACATAAGGTATGCATTTTTAAAAAATAGGACCACGAAGGGAGATAGGGGGCAAATTCTGCCTATCAGAAACTATTAAACCGATTTTAAAGAAATTTAACACATAGATGATCCCTATTCATATAGCCATACACTCTCGAAAATTTGTTTTCAAATACTGTTGTGTTGGGTTTCATACGGTCGGGCTTGACCGACTATACTTTCTTACATGATTTTTATGTTACTTTGTACTGTAACGTACTTTTTATATTGTATTGTATATTTTATATGTGTTTAAGTTTTTAGTATTAAGCCTTTTTATCAACGTGTTTTATTATTTGCTTGTTTAAGTTCTTTTCTATCGAAAATTCTAAAGCTGTATTCTAACGATCAAATTCCTCAGTCACGCAGTCACTTCATGCAGTAATACTCTTTCTATAACGTCTTTTTACCATCATAGTTTGTAACGTCTTATTTTTTTTTTAATAAAGTTTTTGTATAAAGTAACGTCTGTTAGTTCATCATCTCTCTTTTTTTTTTGCTTTTTTTAAATAGTTTTAGCTTTTAAGAATTTTTCTGTATATATATTAAAATGATAGTGACTCGCGGAACCAAATATTGTTTATTTCTGAAAATTTTGGGGTTTTACACGAAGTTGTAACAAAATTGGAAACAAAAAATCTTTCATTGGTTTCCCAAATTAATATAGTTTTGGACACCGTAAGAAAAATGTCCGGTGTTCCGGGGTATATAGGAGACAAAGTTAATAAAAAAGTTAAATCAGTTTTATTAAAAATTGAAGGATTTTCGGTACTAAAAGATATTTTGGAAGGCAAGCGGAATTGAGTCCAATTGTATAAAATATACTTAAGAGCAAATACTCAATTTTAAATATGCTCCCTTAACATCTGTAGACTAAGAAAGAAATTTTTCTATGTACAAGAACGAGCTGACTCCAAAAAGGCAGAGTTTTCTTTTTGAAAATTTATCGCATCAATTTATAATTTACTGTAACAACGTATTAAATGAATAAAGTAGAAAATAAACAATAAATTTAAATGGCTTTTTTTTAATTTAACAGCTTATTTTCATGTTTTTAAACGCTTTTTTAAGAGCTTAAAACTGTTTTTAGTGCTTTTTTTGGTTGCCCTACTTATAAGCATTGGTTTTTTGTGAGCAGATTGTTTTTTTTTTTTTTTGAGTTTAAAAAAAAATACAAAAAGTTCACAAGTTTGCAATTGGTTCTTTATGCAACAAGAAAATTCTGTAACTCGAAGTCTAAATAAGTCGAAGTTTTTTTGGGATAATGGTGATTCGAGTTTGATGTATTACTACTTTTCAAAGAGAAATTTTTCGTTAAAAACGATGGCGATAGAAGTTTTTCCAAAAAAAAAAAAAACGTTTTTCTTGAGGATTTGGACGAGTTTTTGTCGTAAACAGTCATCGACCATCATTCAAAGCGTACGGTTGTTTATTTATTTTCTTCTCTTACCTATGTTAATAAGTGTAACGGTTCACCAATTATTTCTTTTGCGTATATTCTTTCTATTTAACTTTCAATAATTTATTTTTAAAGTGAAAGAACAAAAATTTTATTTAACTTTAATTACAAAAACTTTCGAAATGGCTCCGGGGACTCCGGTTAAATTCCTAAACTATAGGTACCACCTCTTAGGGGACTTTATTGAAAACCCATCCAAAAATCATAAGATAAATGACTATCCAGACCAGTGTTGCCAGTGAAATTTCGAGAAAGATACTACATTTTAGTTTCTAAAAAGATACACTTTTTCCCAAAAAGATACATTTTTAAAAAAATTTGAAAATCCATTTTTAACGTTTAACATTTATTAACATAACATTTTTATTTCATGTTTAATGAATATTGTAAAGAGAATGATATCATAAAAATTCATTTTTATATCGAGCCCTATTTGCGATTATATCGTAAGCGACAATTTATAGAAATTTAGTTTTTTTCTTGCAAATTGATTATTTGTACTTGTTACAATGAGGAACAAATTTATACGCTTCGATTTTGTACCGTTGCTGAGAAAAAGAACATCTAAATCCAAATAAAGTATTGCATTGCTTAAAAAAAAAAATAATAAAACCCCTTCGCCTGAAAAATTTGCCTTATGTCACTTACGATAAAATCGCAAATAGGACTCGATATTTATTTAAGTCATAAATGCTAGGTATGTAATTTAAAAAAAAAAAACAGTAAGCAAACTTTAAAATTAATTATATGTAACTATCTTTGGATGTTATCAAAATAAACTCGTTTTTGCAAAAATTAACACATAGGTACACAAGAGTAAGCAGATGACAGAAGAAATTACACTCGATTCAGACCATGATTTTTAAGACATGATTTTTGGTGTTTATAGGCGAACGGTGTACAAAAAACCAAATTTTCTGTTCTCTGTGTCTTTTTTTATATTTTCCTTTGCACACATTCGTATTTTTGTTATGTTGGTTCACTTTATTTGTTATTTCAATGTGGCAAAATCTCTTTACAATACAAAACACGGAGCGCATTTATTTTGTTTGTATTTACAAATAACCAAGTAAAAAAGAATATCAGTAATATCAACCCTAAAATCATGGGGGAAAAAATCCTCGTTTGAATCCGTTGTGTTTTTTGAAGCAACTTTTTAAAGGAATTTAAAAAAAGACTTAATTCTTTTAGTACTCGTAACGAAATGATAACTTTGAAAAACTTTTTCAGAGACGGAAAGTTTAATATTTTATTTCTGTACATTCAATTCAAAAGATACGAAAAATGTCAGGATTATACATGGTACCTGAAGTCATCAAAAGATACGAAAAATTTATCTTTCGTATCCTAATGGCAACACTGATCCAGACTTGCGCACTCCCAAAAATAACTGCAGTAACAACCCAAGATATATTTTGATCTCCTCAACTGATCCTGAAAAACCATTATCCAAACTTAGCCCGTTTGTAATCAACTTCACACTTCACGACATTCTCAACTCCGTCAAGGGCGTTATATTCGCACCATGTCTTAAAGATGTGCCAGAAGCCTAAATCGTACAAGAAATGAAGGAACAAAGTGTAACAGATGTTTACAAATTTACAAAACTCCACGAGGATATTAAAACTACAATACCAGCAGGTAAAATGGTCCTCACTTTCGACCTCTATCGCTTGCCTGTTACAGAAGATGTAGCTTGGTATAAATGTAAGAATGACTTCCACTTTCCAAGCCCTATGTTGTGTTAAAATAGTCAACGCTTAGGCCACACTAAGAAGCGGTGCAAGGGTGACCCCACCTGCCCGCAATGCAGCTTACCACCACATGAAAACTTAGAATGCACTCGCACCTTATGCTTAAACTGTTCAGGACAACACTCCTCAAATGATAAAAATTGCCAAAGATACCTTCAAATTACCCCATTATTACCCTATGCCGCCTCCTATTTATCTATTTCCTCTAAATCTATTGTAAACCCCAACAAGACAGTTAACAACCATGCCAGTGTAGATACCCTCTCAGATAACCAACCATCAACATCTAAAAAACACCAAAATTCAAACCAACATAAGACCCCAAATGAAAAACAACCAGCACCAGAATCCAAAAATACTTAATCAGAAAATAAACATACCCATTCAAATGAATCAACAAACACAACAAAATATCAATCATACAAGCATCTTATAAACTCCAACAAAACTTGATAAATCGCCAATATCTTCAATAACACAAAACTTAATAAAAAACAATGAATATTTTTTACCATTGCAAAGACTTAGAACTCTAACCTCAATAATCACCTTACCACCACTAAAAATCCATTTACCTCAAATTATAAGTATAACACAACTTCCCCTATGGGGGAAGCTCAGCATAAAGCACTGAATATGGACTTCACTATATTACAATGGAATATCAACGGCTTTACTAACAACTACTCCAATCTTCAAATTTTAATTAGGGAAATGGATCCCAATATAATATCACTGCATGAAACTCATTGTGCTTGGAATTTTACACCAATTCCTCCCAGAAACTACAGTAGCTACTTTTTTAATAACCCACAAAACACAACTTCTAAACAAGGTGTAGGAGTATTAGTAAATCTTCCATCCCGCATAGACAACTGCAAGTCAACTCTAATTACCAAGTTATCGCAATTGAAGTTAATCTCAACATAAAATTTACAGTATTATATTTTTACATTCCTGTTTTGTTTTGGTCATCGGAGACTTTAACTGCTGGAACACCATATGGGGTTCTTCCTCCACTAACAGAAGAGGATTAATTCTAGAAAAAGTCATAAATAACGCGGATCTATGCTTATTGAATGATGGCTCCCCAACACATTTTTCTACCCATAGTTCATTCTCCCACATAGATCTTTTATTTTGTTCACTTCCACTTTTGCCAATAACACACTGGTCAATATTAGATGACTTACACAACAGTGATCTTTTTCCAATAAAAATATCTATGAAATAAAGTAACGAAAAACAGGAAGTGGTTACCATAAGCAAATTTCTTACTCATCTAGCCGACCTATCTAAATAATCTCTAATAGTAGAGCAGGTACTTTCAACCAAAAATTTCACCAACTCTAGCAATAAAGATGCAGCAACATTTACAAAATCAATTCGTACGGCAGCAAATCTACACATTCCTCAAACAAATAAGAAGATCCCGAATTCAACAAAAGTCAACAAAGTCCCATGGTGGAACACATCACTATCTATTCTTCGTCACCAAAAAGTAAGGGATTGGAGAAGGTTCAAATCCAGTCCAAGCCTTATCATATATAAGCAATCCAACGCGAAATTCCGGAAAAATACACAAAAACGATTATTAGAAACACTACAATCTCAAACATCTGGAACAAAATTAATCATATTACACAAAGAAACTTCTCAGTCAGTATTTAGGCAGCCACTGCTATTAACATAACCTAACAAGTACCCCGGTAGGCTAGCTGGTAGTGAGCTAGTCTATGAGCGCCGGGGTTGCGGGTTCGATTCCCGCCAGAGATTCTGGTTTCTTTCCTGCAGACAAGCGAAAGAGCTTCGCGGGATGAGCTTCGCGGGATTAGCTTAGGCAATTAAAAAAATAAAAAACAAATTGATCCGGTCAAAATTGCAAATCATTTTGGAAGCGAATGGGCTATATACTCTTCAGATGAAAACTTTCATGAATCTTATATCTCGTCGAAACGGTCATTTGATTCATCGCTTAGCTACCCAGTTGATGAAACTTCTTCATTTTTGGAGGAGCCAATCAGCATCCTGGAGCTCAATAGCTGCTTAAAAAAAGTTAAAGACACTTCTCCTGGTCTCGACCACATAACATATCAAATAAACAAACCTCTTACACTAAAAGCTAAACTCAAAATATTATACCTCACTCTTGCAAACTGGCCATCATAGTACCTATAGCAAAAAGCAAAAACTGCTCCTCTGTCTCAGATTATCGCCCCATATCGTTGTTGCCATGTTTTTCTAAAATTATTGAAAGAATAATTGCCACAAGACTCGTCTGGCTCAAAGAAAAGAAAAAATTAGTTGATGAAAGGCAAGTAGCCTTTAAGGCTAAAAGGGGTTGTAATGATGCTCTCCTTCACCTTGATCACTTTACTTGCAATGCGCTCTCCGCTAGGAACCATGTCACTGTATTATCAGTCGACTTCGAAAAAGCTTTTGACAGGATAGGATCACACGTCATTCTGAAGATTTTAAAATCATGGTGTATCGGCCCAAAAATCTTAAATTTTATTCTCTCTTTCTTATCTAACAGACGATTCAAAGAAAGAGTTAATGGATACACGTCAGAAACATTTCATCTGAAAAATGGCATCCCGCAGGGATCGCCGATTTCAGGAGTGCTATTTCAAATAGCCTTCAACGAAGTAAGTTAAATTCTGGGGGGTTACTGCGTATCATTTACGAATTCGAACAATTTGTACCGTGTATTACGAAAACAAAAACTAGACTACAATTATCAAAATTCGGGATGCTCTCATTGGTAATGAAGAAAAAGTCAGAATACGTTGGGTACCTAGCCACATTGGCATCTTCGGAAACGAATAAGCCGACGTCGCAGCAAAATACGCATCCTATGCACCTGTTTTCATGGAGCCAACTTTTGAAAAAAATTATGTTCGACGACTTAGCACCAATTATATGAAAGCTAAGTGCAAGGAAACTATTTCCAAACATTATCATTACTCTTCCATCAATCCGAACAACACCAGCCCTATATATCCTACAACTATAAATAAAGATAAAATAAGGGTATTTTCAAGACTAACACTAGGCCATACAGGCTTTTCCCACGAGTACTTAATTAAAGGAGCCACTAAGGCAACCTGCAATACATGTGATAGCAATCTAACAATCAAACACGTTCTTGACGAATGTAACGCAATATCTAGCTTGAGAAGTAATCATCCCCATACTCCACACACAAACCTTCTTAGCGAAACAACTTTTACTAACATAAATAAATAAATAAATAATTTGTCGTAAAATTTATTTTTTACGCGTTAATTTTTAAGGTTTCTTACAGGGGTGTTTTTGAAATCAAAAACGCAAAACGCAAGAATCTGAAAATTGTTTTTAATACACTTTTAATCTAATTTTTATAATTATACCCACACCACAATAGTGGAGAGGGTATTATGCATTTGTGCTGATGTGCGTAACGCCTTAAAATATTGGTCCTAGACCCACCTTAAAGTATACCGATTGCCTCAGAATCACTTTCTGAGTCGAACTAACGATGTCCGTCCGGCTGGCTGGCAGGCTGGCTGTCCATGTAACCTTGTGCGCAAAGTACAGGTCACAATTTTGAGATAATTTGATAAAATTTGGGACATAGGTTCTTATTGGGACAAGGACGAAGCCTATTGAAAATGGGCCGAATCTTAGGACCACGAGGGAAGATAGGGGGAAATTTCTTCTTCTCAGAAACTATCATACCGATTTTAATGAAATTTAAAACATAGAACCATCTCTATATGGACACAAAAGGTATGCATTTTTTAAAAAATAGGCCCACAAGGGGAGATAGGGGCAATTTTTGCCTCTCAAACCGATTTTAATGAAATTTAAAACATAGATAGATCCATATCTATATGGACACATAAGCTATACAGTTTTTCAAAAATAGGACCACAAGGGGAGGTAGGGGGTAATTTCTGCCTCTCACAAACTTTTAAACCGATTTTAATGAAGTTTATAAACATAGATAAATCCATATTTATATGGACACATAAGCATGATGTGTTTTTAAATACTGTGGTGTAGGGTATTATATGGTCGAGCTTGACCGACTATACTTTCTTACTTGTTTTTTTATGTTCAATAAAGAAATATTTGTCATAAAATTCTTTTATTAAAGAAATCTACGTAACATTTGTACGCCTTAAAAGAGATAGAGGTTTTTCAAAAATAGTAGTAACGGGAAACATTTTTTATCATTATGTTTTATTTAGAGGGTACTATATATAAAAAAAAAATATCAAATTCGGAACCTTGTTTTCAAAAATATCGAGCAAAATAAGTGCATATCGTACGTGACATAAAACGGAAGTGATTTTGGGGTGTATGTAAAAAAATACGAAGATTTTAAAGTATAATTCCGATGTTACCTGCATTTGTATTTATCCGGCAGAAAATAGAAAATTGTTGATTGCAGTTACTAAAAATGAATCAAAGAGAAAGTCAGAGATTAAACTTTTTTATGTTTTGCTTTTCAAAAATTGTAATAAGCTATAAGCACCTCTGCATAGTAAAGTTTGGTGGTTTTTTCCTTTCTACCATATTTGAAAAAAAGTTTAAAGCGTTTTAATTTTTTGAGTCGTGGTTGACATTCTTATGAAAATGCTCATATATCAAAAGATCGGAAATCTTTAGTAGAACATATTTTCTGAAAACCTTGGAAAAATCGGTTTAAATAAAAAAAAAAAATTTTACTAAATATAATTTATTTTTTAAAATACCTATTTTCGGGAACCAAAGATCGTCCCGAGTCAAACTTTTATTGACTTTAACATTGAAATTACTCTTTTTTTTATAGAATTAAGTTGTTGTATTTTTGGAGTATTGAATTTCTATCTGGTGAAGAGTATAAAAAGAGTAATTTTTGAAATTTCAATGTTTAGATCATAACTCGGCCATTTTTTAACCGATTTTACAGAATTATATCGACGTCTTTAGGAAGAAATTTAGAATTTACTTTTGTAATAAAAGTTGGACTCGGAAAGATCTATGGTTCCCGAAAATACTCGACAAAAACTCGTCTAATAATCCCAAAAAACATTTTTTTTCGACAAAATGTTAACGCCATCATTTTAAGCGCACAATTTTACATTGGATAGGATATATTTTAAAAATTTGAAATCGGCGAATTTTTTTTCAACATACCTACTTATAAAACCTTAAAAACTAAGATTTTTTATTACCTACTAAAAAAGACCTTAAAAATAAGAGTTGAGAAAAATTCAAACAATTGAAATTTGGGCACCTCGAAAATAATTTTTTTGATATGTCGTAGTGGAGTTTTTTACCGATATATCGGCGATACTGCGAGTTTGCCAATATATCGGTATCGGCGATATTTTACTGGCGATACGACGATACTTTTTTAATAGTTTTTAACAAACTATTTAATTTTCAATGCTTATTGTTTGCATTACAGTAAGAACAATAATATATTTAAAAGCAGAGCATAAAATCAAACAGAATACTTGAGTTTTTTTTTTTAATTCTTAAGCTGAAGGTCTACAACACGCGTTCTATGGTACTTTTTGACCTTTTTTCATGACGCATGTTAAAGAAGAAAGTTAACCTACTTTAGGCATTCTACGTGTTTGCTGTGTAACTTGTCAATACAATTTTACACTATTACTTTTTGGACAGATGTATAAACGCATTGAACGCTTGGTGTGGAGCTGCTGCTTTAGCCGTTTTGCTTTGCATTATGGTAGTAAAATGTTCTCTCATTGATATCTTGTATGCATTTATAAGTTTTAAAATTTTTCTGCTTATTTGTAATAATTTTTTGTGAGAATGAAAATCAAATTTTGAGTTACTTCGAAGATTCCACAAAATCCATTATCAAAGCTACAATGTCGCTATTTTGCTAGTTAACAGTCTTCGAACATTATTAGAAAATATATTAAATAAATAAACTGAGATGCAGAAAAGTTCAGATTCCCAAAATTTGGCGACTTACTAAGTCTAGAGATATCTAAGTTCTTCTAATTTTTTTCTAGAGTGGCATATTCGCTTGTTTACTGGAGCAATGAAATGCAATACCAACATTTAAAAACATGGTGCAGAAATACCTAAGTTCCCAATAAGCAATTTTGCTGGAAATCAAGTGCAAAACAATTGGAATTGAAGTTTCAAGTTTGACGTTTTGTTACACTTTATTTCAATAGCATTATTCAGTAAAATAGGAATTTGAAATCAAGTGATTATTAGTAAAATATTTTGAATTTTATTTCCAGTTAAATTTTAAGCACTTGAAATTTTATTTTTGAGTGCTTTTTGGGGTTTTTAAATGAATTCTGTCGCAGCTGAGAGACAATTTTCCACTGCAGGTCTGCTTCAAACAGATTTGCGAAATCGTCTATGTCTGCAATAATTTAAAGTACATACTTTGTTTTTTAAATATTAATAATCGGCAAAAAGGCATAACGTTACTTCCCTAATGTATACATTAACTATGAAAATTTTTTTGAAATTATATCGTTTACGATAATTGTAATACAATAAAAAAATGTATATAGTTACTTCTATATAAAAAGAAAACTAACTGCCTGTCATTTCAAAATGGACGTTTTTAAAAGGTGTGGTGATATTCGAGCGATGTTGAAATCTATTTCTGAACTATTGTCGTATTTTTTTTTTTTTCAAAATAGAGTTCAATTAACACATTGGGCATCATTCATGAAGCATAAAACCCAAAAAGTATTTTGCCGAAATTCCTTTATATTTGGTATAACTATACTTATTCAGCCCAATCATGAATAAAAATTCCCCGGGAGTTTTTTCCCTTTTCCTACTTTTACAATTGAATTAACATACATAGGAAAAATGAGAGAAGGGAGAAAACTCCCGGGGAATTTTCATTCATAATTGGGATGATAGTAGATATAAATGTGTGTGCCAAATATTTTTTGTGTAATGTTTATTTGTCCACTTATGGGCTCCTAAACTGTTGCCGTTTTTAAAAAAAAAAATTTTTTCAATAATTGTTTCGAACTGGACAAATAAACAAAGAAAGTAATACAAGTTATTTTTATAGGAAATCGTTCAACTTTTCAACAAAAAAAAGGTTTCATCTGCAGAACCGAAAATGACCAGTTTAAATTTTTTTAACTAGTGCGAAATAATTATTAAAAATGTTTTTTAAAAAAAAAAGCGTAGAAAAGCGTTGTGATTACTATAATAAAAGGCTTATTAAAAATTGTTCAATAATTAAAACTGAACCCTTACGATAATATTACTTGTCTAAAAAAAGTCTAATAATAGAATAAGCTAACAGAAAAATACTTTTCTAATCATGTTCATAAGATTACATTATTTACGAACACTCTGTTTATATTTATATGGCATACTAGCGGACCCGGCGAACTTCGCCTCGCCCCAATTTAAATTTTTTCATTTGGAAAGCCATTAAGGAATAATTTCATACAAAAACTCGATTTTCGATTTTTCCAATTTTCCGACTTTTCCAGAGGGATTTTCCAAAATTTTCTTCCGTAAAAACCTTCTCCTCGAAAATACGAACTGACAAGCAATTTTACAGAAATCGGCCCAGCCGTTCTCATTTTATGAATAACTAGACATTTTTTACACCATTTTTATATATATATACATTAGCGTGGCCGTTAGTTGTATGGAGAACTTTTTTTTTTTTATTTCTTATACTCTCCCCCTCCAAATCGGTTCAGTTTTATGTAAAAAAAAATACAAAAAAATTTCGTAGCGATAAGTTGTGTTTTAGGGAGGGCGTCCGCCCCTCAAAGTTTGCTATCAAGCCATTTATTCAAATGTAATTTGTTTGCGTATGACTATCTTCTAAAAACAACATTTTACAAGAATATGATATATGGCAATATTTTAGCTCTTTTAGCCAACAACATAAGCCTCCAAGAAAGTTTTTTGCTAAGACTAATATCTTAGAAAATAATTAAGAAAATAACAACAAAATACCAAACATTTTATATACGTTTTATATATATAAAACGGGGATTTAATGTCAAGTGACCCAATTTTGAAATAGATGTCATTCGATTTAAATGAAATTTACACCAATTTTAGTACTGTTAGATAGTAGCTTAGACACAAATTTTCAACAAGATCGGTCAAAAAGTTTCTGAGTTAGAGGGGGTCAAAGTTTGACATTTTGGCCATACAGGTGTTCTTTCTCATCCATGTAACTTATTACCTATTGGTGTAAGCAAAATTTGTCCCAAGTAGCTTAGATAGCTATTTAATCAATCTTTTTTAAAAATATTTTTTTGTTTTTTTTTTTAAATTTTTTAATTTTTTTTTTTAATTATTCGTTTACTTATTAAAGTTTTTTTTTTAAGTTTAAAACTTTTTTTTTATTTTTTTTAGCCAAGTGTTAAATTTAAAAAAAAAAAAATTTTAAAAATTTTTTAAAAAAACAAAAACAATTTTTTTAAAAAGTTTGATCAAAAAGCTATCCAAGCTACTTGGGACAAATTTTGCTTACACCAATAAGTAATAAGTTACATGGATGAGAAAGAACACCTGTATGGCCAAAAAGTCAAACTTTGACCCCCTCTAACTCGGAAACTTTTTGACCGATCTTGTTGAAAAT
Organism: Pollenia griseotomentosa; assembly: GCA_963931875.1. Classification (NCBI taxonomy): domain Eukaryota; kingdom Metazoa; phylum Arthropoda; class Insecta; order Diptera; family Polleniidae; genus Pollenia; species Pollenia griseotomentosa. The sequence continues at coordinate 187,506,973 of OZ007562.1, read as the reverse complement.
TTGTGTCTAAGCTACTATCTAACAGTACTAAAATTGGTGTAAGTTTCATTTAAATCGAAAGACATCTATTTCAAAATTGGGTCACTTGACATTAAATCCCCGTTTTATATATATAAAACGTATATAAAATGTTTGGTATTTTGTTGTTATTTTCTTAATTATTTTCTAAGATATTAGTCTTAGCAAAAAACTTTCTGGGAGGCTTATGTTGTTGACTAAAAGAGCTAAAATATTGCCACATATCATATTCTTGTAAAATGTTGTTTTAAGAAGATAGTCATATGCAAGCAAATTACATTTGAATAAATGGCTTGATGGCAAACTTTGAGGACGGACGCCCCCCTAAAACACAACTTATCGCTACGAAATTTTTTTGTATTTTTTTTACATAAAACTGAACCGATTTAGGGGGGGAGAGTATAAGAAATCAAAAAAAAAAAAATAACGGCCACCCTAATATACATATATATTACAAAAAGTTTTTTACTTTTATAATATTTAATTACTTTTTTAAATTGTGCACTGTTTAAAACACTTCACTTTTCGAACAAAACACAAAGACTGAAAACTAACTAATAATACAAAATTTAGGTACGCGTCAAATAACGGACATCATTCTCAAAACTAGAGCAAAAATAAGTCATTTGCAATCATATTTGTTGTCTGTTGTAGGAAATCTCTTATGATAAGCTTATTCTACAACTCATGTTCATTTTGCTTGTGGAATGCTCTGTTGGGTATAGTTATGCCATATATAAAGAAATTTCAGCGAAATATTTTTTTGGGTTTTCCGCCGCACAATTTTAAATAATATAGGCAGAAAAAATTAGTAAAATATGTATTCTGAAAACTGTATTGGTTGGGAATAGTTTTGTTTTTTAATTCGGTTTCCATCACATACCTAATTAAATTTATATTTTTTTTGTAATATTAGATATAATTTTATTATTGTAATACATACACACTTAGTTGTATTAATTTATATAAAATTACAACATATAAAAACTAATTAAAATAAAACGAAGTTAAAAACATTAAAAATATGTCAATAAGAATTGTTGAATGTGTGTGTAAGTCTATAGATTATGGCTGATTTCATAAACGCAGTGATGCACTGCAACACCAAAAGGATTACCTTCGTAAACTTCACAACTTTTATCTAAACAATGCCTTGCGGCATAGTAACCGAATGACGGTTGCGAAATTTTAGCATTGTTTTTATTCTTTGTCAACGCATTTGTTTTTAGTCATGCTTTGCAACACTGCGTTTATGAAGTCACTTTATTATTACTTATTGGGTAAGAATACACACATTCTTCGAAGACAAGATAAAAGCAAGATGTTATTTAAAATAAACTTTAATCATTTGAACAATAATAAAAAAGCCTTATAAGATCAATTAACTTATGTTACAAAGATACATATTTTTTTACTAAATAGTTTTTGCACTCAAATTATTTGTAAGCAGAGTTTCCCAACTATCTACACAATTAGTTCACATTATTTTTTGAATTCCCATAAATTTTTTGAAGTGGTATTAAAATATTGTCGTTTTGCAAGCTGAACTGGAATGCATTTGGCACCTGCTGTAGGGAAAAGTGGAATCCTTATATAAAAAGGTATTGTGCCATTGATAAGGAAGGTAAGAAAATATGTTTCATCAATGGTTCTAGTTTAATTTTATATGGGTTTGTAAAGGGCACAACAAGTCAGTGTACACACCAGAAAAAAGATATCCATGAAATTTAAGAAATGCTTTTATGGTACAGCACTTCTTTCTGGTTTAAGTATCAGACACAACTGTGGACATGGCGACCGAAATACAGTTTTTATGTATTTAAGTTATATAAATTGGTATTAGAAATTAAATTACGCAAGATACATATGGAGAGGGCAATGCTAGTTACGAAAAAAAAGAGGAAACGTTAAAAAAAACTCATAGGAACATTAGAGCATTAGGGTGTTTTTTAAGCCCGATATAACCTACGAAAATGTTAACTGTAATACTGCACAAATCTGGCAAATCATCACGCTTGAATAACGCTCCCAGTTGGCAACTGACCCCATGTTTTATCGCAAAATTTTTTTAGCGGTGAGATTTATTTTTGGCTTAAGCGGTTTTTTAAATTGCTGGCGAGAAATCGACTATTTGACACCTCTGGATTATTGCCTGTGGGGATACGTGAAGTCACAAGTTTATGATGATCAAATAACAATTTCAATTCACATTATAAATGATAAAGGCTTCGTAGCAACGATTGTATCTGTTGAATCGGCAAGCGTAATAGTGTGAGAGAGTGACTAAGAGTACTATATCTGTCATTCACACATAACGTGTAGCATCATCTCCTCAAGAAACAACTCTACAACTTGAAGAAAACTACCTGCATAGATTAAAACAAAAAGAATAACATATCGAGACCTATTTGCGATTATATCGTAAGCGACATCATTAAAACTATCGTAAACGCCAGGTACGATGATCAATTGAAACTCAGCATTCTCTTGAAAACTATCGAACGCGCCATTATAATTTTAAAAATAAATAAATGAATAACATAAACCAAATAAAGTGCTGCACTAAAGAAAAAAAATAAATAAAAACACTCCTGTAAAATTTGGGTTTTTCTCGGTTACAATATAATCGCAAATAGGGTTCGATAACTCTGCCTTAAAACGGCCTTCGATTAAAAAAAAAGTTGACGGCCAGACAGACGTAAACTTGACAAATCCGTCAAAGTATTAAACAGGTTTATTAAAAAAACGTAGCATTGAAATATACCAGAAATACAAAGAAGACGTAACAGCTTCGGATTGGCTCTAGCTTTAGGGTCAATTACAGGAATTAAAGTAATGGGAATATTGTATCGCAAAATTTGTAAAGCCCACCATACAACCATGAGTACGATAGCTACTTCAGCCACAACAGCGTTTGTACTAACACGTTTACCACTTATAGTCGAAGTAATATTTGCTGTAGTTCTCTGTGTTAGTTGTGTAATAATATAACCTATGACAATTATATCTATTGTAGTCGGAAAAATCAGTGCACTTCTGCAAGGATGCTTTAAAAAGATAAAATATTGTTGGCCAATATAGAGTACATGATTATAGCAAATACTCTATAAAAAATATTAGGCACCTTGGCAATTATAAATGTTTGCTTATTATAACTGTTAAAAGGTTATTAAAAAGAACACCTGGTTTAGTATTTAATGTGCGTCATATTTTGTTAGTAAAAACAATAAATATAAAAATAAATTTATACCCATCCACCGGTTAGTTTGTGAAACATTTCTTCATTTAAAGTCTGATTGTTTTCCTTTGAGCGCATCGACATGAAAATGTAACCACCAATGAATTCATGGACAACTTTGCAATCGGCTGACAAACAGGAAAAAACAACATTCTCGTCATTGAATTGAATCATCATACATTTAATTCCCCAATTGACATTCCAAGCCTTCATTGTGTTGTATCGCCAGGTTTTAATATGGTCGCCGGTATGTAAGTCCATACGCATAATACGATTGTGGGCCACACCCAAAAGTTCTTCTTTTTTGTGACCATCAAATTTGATAACAAACAAAGAGACTCCAAAGTCGGGTAATGACTGCCAAGCTTGAATATACTTTAACTTCGCGTCAATCAGAGATAGCTTGCTTACATTGGCATGTGCTTCCAAAATTTTTATGGCCGCCTTACTTGATAGTTTTCTAAACATTTTTGATGGAAGGTAATCCAAGACTTCGATTGAACGTGGATCGACATTTACTGCTGCTCCTTGTGCCGGCTTCTGAAGATTAAGTAGGGTTTTTATATTGGAAACTTCGCTGTCGTATGAACTGTCGGCCAAAGAACGACCTTTAGCAGCTAAACGACATGCTGCCATCCATTTTGCATATTGATTTTCTGTTTCACATCGGATCCATACTTCGGTATTAGGACCACTTTTGCCTTCTGGCGGCACCTCAAGACGTATTGAAAATTTTTGTTGTGATAAATTGACATCCGGGGTCACTTCACAACCTCTTAAATTGATCGTTATTACTGGGGCTCCTCTGCGGGAATCATCGGCTGATTTATAAAGATGCAAATGCAAATCCCTATATGCGAAGAAATATCGTCTATAACCTTTCATGGTAAATTTTCGGGGTTTTAAAAATTTTAAATAATCTGATAGTTCTGGAATTTTTGTTATGTTACCATCACCATTAGAACCAGGGCCCTCTAAGGTTATTTGCAATTCATTTAACGCAGAATCAATATCATCATCGGTTCCGTTATCGTTGAGTGTTGATTCTAATTCAGAATTTTGGTAGGGTTGAAACTCATTAAGTTGATTAATTTGAAAGTGAAGGGCAGCAAACATTAAACTTTCTTCTTCAGTGCAATCGATTTCTTCATTTAAAATAGACCATTTAGCCTGCTCGTACAACTGATTGACACGAACAAGATCGTATTTAGGATTCAGGTCAAAAAAGGTGTAATATTTAAAACGTAAAAACAAGGTGTCGTATTCTCTTATTCCCTGTTCCATTATTGATAGGGAAGAATCTAGCCACCCTACATTCATGCGGGCTTTTTCTATTAATGATTTGGGACGTACTAGTCGAGACCTAACCTCGGGACTAGGTGATCTTGGTGAAGCTGCTAAATTCTCTTGGTAATCGCCCAAACTTGAAGACGAATCATAGGTTGCGTAGCCATTGCTACTATTTTTCCACGTACCAGTTGGTGACGAAATTGGGGTTCCGGGTGTAGTTTCTGATTTTTTAGGAGTTGTGTTATATGGAGAGACAGGGGCACATAATAAATTACCGTTATGAGTTCTGTCTAAGCTTCCGTTGCTTCCTTCTTTGAAAGCAGAATTAATTGGTATAAAAGAATTTGTATCAGGTGCGGGTTGTAAATAGACCATACCATTAGCTTCTGGTATTGCAGCTTTTTTCTGTGGATATTTTCCATAGTTCTTTTTTAAATGTTCCTGCTCCAGAGGTTTGCACAGTGACAACTCTTCAGGATGTCTAATATCCAAATCTTTACATAAATTCACTACCGCCGCAAAAGTTTTAATAGAATAATCTACCCTACAATCAATGAAACGCAAATCTGGCAGTTGTACACGTAAAATTTTATGCATAGGTGTAAAATGCAATAAGCAATCAGCTTGTACGCCCACTTGATCTAAAGTAGAACGAGTTCTAGTCAACCAAATGTTACGTTCTGGCCACCAAAGGGCATGATCTGACCAATCTTTGGGATTTTCCGGATCTACCAATTGAAGCATAATTCCACCAATATGTTGATCCCCCTTCACCCTCAACTGTTTCTCCACTTGTAGATCACTTATAAAAATTCGCAATATCCAAGTGTTCTCGCCGACATGAATCATCTTTAATGCTTTTGATTAAGTGCCAACTTGATTCGTCTGCGCAAAAATTTGTAGAAATAAGTCTTCAATCTATTAGGATTACAAAAAAAAAAGAATAGACAGAAAATGGAATCACTTAGTTCATGTGTTGCATATATGTGTTTATTATGCATATTATCTACATACATATAAACAGATAAAATTAAATTTTCTTTGTTACTTTTACTGGCCTAAACCCACAATTCTTGTCTTATAAAAGCTATTTTGATGACGTAAGTTCGGAATGTTTGGTTTTTCTAGTTTATTTTTTTTTTAGATGTTTTTGCAAACCTCCGCGAATTTCAATACAAATTTAAGAGTATTTCTTTTTGTTTTTACAAGTTGGAATAAAACATCAAGAAATTTTCTCCAACATTTATTTATATTTGAGAAGTAATAGTCAAGGGGAATTTATTAGAAGGTGGTGCCAAGTAACAGCTGGAATTTTTTTTTTTTTTGAAGATGTGAATTGCCAGAGTTGGAAAGCAAACTACAATGTAAAACAAGAAAGTATAGACGCACAGTGGCGCCCGTAGAGCAAACGAGGTTGCAAAAATCAAAATTTTCATGAGCGCCGACGAAGTTTTGAATAAACCCATGTTACAGGAAACTTTTCAACGATTTCAAATATGCCACTCTTAATAATATCACATTTTTAGTTTAGAAGATATAACCGTTCAAAGTTGACCGACTTTCGGTTTTCAAAAAAACACACAATTTTTAGTCAATTTGTTGCGATTTCAGGTGTAATATTACGAAAAATAGGTAACGAATCGCCTTATTTTTTGTTTGTATTGATTGATATATTTATTAAATGTATAATGATAAAAAAAAATAACTGTTTGCTTTGTGTTTCTCCTGGTAAATCACTATTTAAAAACTATCCGTTTTTTCACTATTTTTCAACTTTGACGGAAAATAAAAAAAATCTATATTTTTCTATGTTTGCCATATTTGCAAAACCTGTTCTTTGATTATTTCTTTACATAATTCAAAAGGTTTTATCTGCCCGTTCGTGCCCGTTTGGCTTCTAGAGGTAAAAAAGGTTAAAAAGACATGGTTGCAGAAATTGTATGGCGTCCATCCCTTATATGTTTTGACTGACAGTAGTTTGATCTAATAGTTTGAAAAAAACTACTCATTGAAATTAGCAGGTACGTACCTCACTTAAACAATACTTTGGCATACAAATGGTCAAGAACAATATTGACTTATGGTCCCTAAAGGTAGGCACAAATATTATTTGACACGTGCATAATATCAAAATTGCATTATTCAGCCTAAATCCATATGTATGCAGGGAACAGGTAAATTTTTAGGCATGGTAGCATAAGCCTATATATTGCAAAATAAGCATAATGCCTGGATTAGTCTACGACTGAAAGTTGGCGCAAAAATTACTGAAACCATTAAACAATTTAAGTACTGAAAACATGGCGTTGAACAATTTAACATTATTTGAACTGTTTAGAAAGTCAACCACACCAAAGTTTTTCACGGTAATTTAAACGATTCTACAAATGAGGAGAATTAGTAATATTGAATGTCCATTGCACGCAAGGATAAGGTGTATGGAATTCTTGCTAAAACTGGCGTATACCCTACCACAAGAGGAGGAAAACTTCGATGAAAATACATCAATAAAGGATAAGGAAAAAATCAGAAAGAAGCAAATACAGGATGCTTTTTTAAACAAGTTGGACTAAAAGTAGACTGTCCCAAGCACGGATACGGTAACTCAAACGATGGAAACACTTCTAGGAGATTTTTTGAAAATGATGAGGCGGTAACTAGAATCACTGGAATTGACAATCAAATCGTGAAAAGATTGGGAACGATCTTGGATGTTTTAAACTGCAAAGAAAATGTCAATTCTACAAAATATGGAGAATATGCGTCGAAAACGGCATCTCTCAACATAGTAAGATCTGACCACCGTCTGTGCGAAGCTTAACTCTCGCGTCGAGAAACTTTTCAATTGAAATGAAACAAAAAATGCCATATATTGAAACAAACAGCTGTTCTTCTCACTAAACTGTGTATGCAACTTTTTTTGGCAAGTACTAGCTGTAACGTAAGGAAAATACTCACCAATTTACAAAAAAAGTGTGTCTGTGAAATTTCTGTGAGAAAGTTCCCGCTTTGAGCTGTCACATCAGCTTCGAGTGCAACTTTAAAGGCCCAAACATAATATGCTTAGGTTGGCTTAAGCAAATGTGCGAATACATGTTAATTATATGAGGCAAACCATATTGAACTTAAGGAAACTTTTTGCTAAGTTTAATGAAACTGTCATTTGCTTAAGCAAGGTGCGAATCTAATCGCACATTCCGTACGGAATCAAATGTTTTTTTATTTTGTTTTTGTTTTTTTAAATACATTTGAGAGACTTTTTGTTAATTTTTGACAGTAGGTTAAGCAAGGCTATGCATATTATGGTTAGGCCTTAAGACATTTAATATAACTTAACGACGTAATCTCTTGATAGTTTTCGACATGAGTTACAGACACACTTTTTTCTCACTTTTCGAGAAACGATGGAATATTTTGTTTCACATCTTTTCGATGCGAAAAGTTCTCACTAAAGTTACAGAACATTGGTACTGGTACGGTTTTATTGAATTCCATAATCTAACTATATTTACACAAAACGATTAAGACATAATCAACGAACTATGATGCAGACATATGAACATGTCTTGCTAGGCATCTGCCTTAGTTCTACATAATATTGGGAAACATGACCAGATATTCTAAGACGAAAGATATATCGTATAATGCTATTAAAACAAGATTGCAGTCTACCAAGGTTTATTACCGAATACACTTATATACCAAATATAAATACGAATACATTTCTATACCAAATATACTTATTGGAACATATAAAGATCGCCCATCAAGCCGTCTGATATGTACAGTAAAAATTCGATAATCCGGATAATTGATTGCAGACCCCAATCCGGAGTAGCGAATTATCAGGATTACCGATTGTATGTATTTATTATAAAATTATAATAATTCATAGCAAAAAAACGCATGTGCAAACATACTCATATCACACTAATCTAACTGCATTTTACAAAGCATGCTGTGATTTGAATAAAAAAATAAATAAAAACGGGTGTTATTCAATCCGGATTATAGAGTTGCAATCAATCCGGATTATAGAATACGCAATGACTGTATTTTTCAAAGCATGCTTTGATTTGAATAAAAAAAAATATATTAAAACGGGTGTTATTAAATCCGGACTATAAAGTTGCAATCAATTCGGATTATAGAATACGCAATGAGCTGCAAAATACTGTCCGGATTACCGAATATTCCGGATTAGTGGAGTCCGGATTATCGAATTTACACTGTAATTACAAAAAGTGGGCAGTGTTAAATTTTTTTTTTTATGGCATCTTGAAAGTAAATTGAGTGCCACCTACATCACACCTCTCAATTTTTGTAAATTTTGACAAGCAGTATATGTAAAAGACTATCAAGAACAACTTGATCGTGTGGCCGCAGGGTTAATGCGTTCATACGTGTATGCATTCCATGCATTTTGGTGTGTAACTTGTCATATGCAATTACGGAAATTGGGACAAATTCTTTTCTTGATGACATCTTGAAAATAAATTGTTCAAAAATTGAATGCAGCCTACGTCACAACTATCAATTTTTGGAAATTTTGACAGAGTATATGTAAAAGACTATCAAGAAAATCTTGATCGTGTGGCTGCACTGTTACCTAGCATTTACACATGCCACCAGTGTGACCACAACTAAAAAAAATTGGATGCTAAATGGGTCTTAAAACAATGCTAAAACAAATTTTGAAAATGCTAAAAAATGCTAAATTTTCTTAAATAATTGTATCATTTTAATGAATGAATTATATATTAATTTACCTGAAAATATTGTGGAAATTGGGACAAATTCTTTTCTTGATGACATCTTGAAAATAAATTGTTCAAAAATTTAATGCAGCCTACGTCACAACTATCAATTTTTGGAAATTTTGACAAAGAGTATATGTAAAAGACTATCAAGAAAATCTTGATCGTGTGGCTGCAGTGTTACCTAGCATTTACACATGCCACCAGTGTGACCACAACTAAAAAAAATTGGATGCTAAATGGGGCTTAAAACAATGCTAACACAAATTTTGAAAATGCTAAAAAATGCTAAATTTTCTTAAATAATTGTATCATTTTAATGAATGAATTATATATTAATTTACCTGAAAATATTGTGGAAATTGGGACAAATTCTTTTCTTGATGACATCTTGAAAATAAATTGTTCAAAAATTTAATGCAGCCTACGTCACAACTATCAATTTTTGAAAATTTTGACAAAGAGTATATGTAAAAGACTATCAAGAAAATCTTGATCGTGTGGCTGCAGTGTTACCTAGCATTTACACATGCCACCAGTGTGACCACAACTAAAAAAAATTGGATGCTAAATGGGGCTTAAAACAATGCTAACACAAATTTTGAAAATGCTAAAAAATGCTAAATTTTCTTAAATAATTGTATCATTTTAATGAATGAATTATATATTAATTTACCTGAAAATATTATATTTCTTTTAAATTTATGTAGTACTAGCTGTCCCGGCAAACGTTGTTTTGCCATAAACCTAATTTCAAGTTAAATAAATTCCTCTTTCTTTCTCTTGAGCGCTTTATACTATAATCGGCGATGAAAAAAAAACAATAGCTATTTATTTCTTTTCGTTACATATTCAAAAGTTAAACATAAAAAAGTGATGTATTTTTTATCCTGAAGTATTAAAATCAAACAGAGATAATCAATTTTTATTGCATGGGGTCTTCACCTGAAAATTTTTTGTTATACCAAACGTCAAAGTCTATATAAAAAACTCTAAAAACTCTGGCATTGCAAATGCCAATCTAAAAGGAAATTTTAATTAATTTGGGACGTCTGTGGCAATCATCGGAGTTCGTGGCAGCCAAACATTTTCGTCTCGGAATTTACCATTCAAAAAGGTAGCTTCGATAACGTTTTTCATCAATTTGTTAACGACCAATCGTGTACCATTGCAAAGCCGAAGTAGAATAACCGGAGAAAAAACGTTTAATAAAGATACATAAACTTATCAAAAGAATCGTTTAATTAATTAAGAAGATATTGGATGGGGGTGATTTTACCCGTTTACCTTTATTTTACGCCGTAAATGTTAAAATGTATAGCCTTTAATTCCTTCAAGACTTGAAACTTCCATCGGATAATTAATTAAGAAGACATGGGGAGATGGAGCTTTTACCCTTTTTTACGCCCTAATTGTTGGAAATTCAAAAACATGTATATCTTAAAGTTCCTTTAGATATTACAGTATCTGCATGCCAAATTTAAAGAATACCGGTTGATTAGTTAAGAAGATATAGGGAGGGAGGGCGTTTGCTTCTCTTGCCTAATTTCACGCCCTGAATAATAAAAATTATAGGCTATAGTTCCTTCCAGATAAAACACTATTTGCCTGCGAAATTTCAAGAAAATCGGTTAATCAGTTAAGAAAATATTGGGAGGGGGAGCTTTTACCCGTTTTGCCCTATGTTACGCCCTCTAGCGATATGAAATATACATTAAGATCTATTCCGAATGTCATTGTACACATTAGGCATTACGATACATGGTTTGGTTACTTTTCAGGTAACAATAAAAAATCATAATATGGATATTGAAACCCATTTTGTTGAAATTTATATGGGAATAATATATAGGAAAATCTAAATGCAATATCTCTGGAACCACTGGGCCGATTTCGTCCAAACCATCTACAGACTATCCCCAAAGTACCGTGATAGTTTTCGTTTAAGTCGAACGACCCGCTTTCGCAGTTAGTGGTGACATCAAAGTGTACACTTCTTTTTATATACATATATATAGATTTGCAAAAAAAAAAATGCAAATATTTCTTTCAGTCTTTTATACAAATGTATAACTACATAAAATAATTCTGATAGTGCATAGAAAATATTCATGAAAAATATTGCAGGAATAAGACTATTAAAGTATGAAAACTTTATAAATTGTAATTTGACTTAGAATACACATTCGAATTAATATTAAAAGTTATGGTACATAAAATAATTAAAAAAATTTATTATAAAATTCAATGTCCCTAAAAATCCCTAACTTACCAAAAATTAAAAAACGACTTTCATTGATTCTTATTTGTCGTGAAATTCTTTTAGTACAGAAATCTTATTAAAAACGACGTTTAAAATTCTTGCGTTTTCGATTTCCAGAACACCCCTGAAAATCTGTAACATTTATTAATCCTTTTTAGTCTACATCTAACGTAAATCAATGAATTCAGTACCATCCTATTTCTAATCTTGGTTTTTATAAGGTTCATACCGCTAAAAATTCTTTCAACTTCCGCGTTACTAAATGGCAAAACCAAAAACTTCATAACAAAAGAAGCTAACTCGTTGAAAGCATTTTCTTTTAAAGCGTTTTTGTTCCTATAAGCACCTATCCAATATTCAATAGTTGAACTTTGCTTCAATTGCCCCTTAACTTCCCTTGTGGTCCTATTTTTTAAAAACTGCATAACTCATGTATGCATATAAATATGGATCTATGTTTTAAATTTCATTAAAATCGGTTTAATAGTTTCTGAGAGGCAGAAATTGCCCCTAACTCCCCTCGTGGTCCTACGATTCGGCCCTATAAGCTAAATTTTATCAAACTATCTCCAAAATTGCGACCTGTACTTTGCGCACAAGGTTACATGGAGAGCCAGCCCGGCATCGTTAGAATCACTTTCTGATTCGATCGGTATATTTTCAAGTGGGTCCAGGACCCATATTTTAAGGTGTTACACACTTAAGCACAAGTGCATAATACCCTCTCCACTATTGTGGTGTGGGTATAAATATTATATTGTTTTACATGTAAGTTAAGCGAACGAATTGTGCAACGAAAAACGGGTTTTCTTTACCTTACTTGCCTGCAAACTGGCATTTTGTGCCAGCATTTTTGTTCTAGTGTGTGCACGCAAATAGATCAAACTTTTAACCTTTTTTTAACAGGATTTCCAAAGTGTAAAATCAATGTTAATACATACTCCCTTCAGTTTATTCGGCACACAATTTTAACCTTTGCATAGGTACTAGGGATGCCAAACGGGAAATCCCGAATCCCGAAATCCCGGGATTTTTCGGGACTGACAAATCCCGAACCCCGGGATTTATTTTTATGAATCCCGGGATTTCTCAATTTAACAACTTTTGTGTATCAAAAATTTTTATATGTATAAAAATATTCGTTTAATTGAATTTTTATACTTTCTAATTATTCATTGTTTTATGGCCGTTTTCTCATTACGCGATTATCCTTTTCCCAACGAAAAACTGCACATTAAAGAAATTTGCTTTTCTCAATGTCTCATTTGTTTTCTATTCTGTCGCAAAGCTAACCAGCACTCATCTGCCAATTACACTATGCCACAAAAAAATGAACCTCAGAAATGAGATATTTTCTAAGCTAAATTGGTGCTGCTGAACACAAATATGCCATTTATTTATTTTTCCCAAGCACCGTTTTCGAGATATACGCGAAAATCGTGTTTTTCTGCAGTTGTTTAAGGAATTTCGAAAAATCTCGAGAACTGTTTAACTGAATTGTACAAGGTTTAACATTTGCATAGATATCTCGTTCAGCACATATCTATACCGTGTGGGTCGGATAAAGATTTACTGAGCTACAGGACTTTAAACTTGAAAAAAATGGAATTTTTTTAATTTTTTCCAAATTCACATTTTTAATTCGCTCCAGTAATGCAATAAAAAAATTAAAAAAATTTTTTTTTTAACATATATCTTAAATAATATTTTGTTATAAACGTAGTAAGCGTAAAATTTTTATCGTCGAAAAAAAATTAAGAAATAACGAAATAATAAAATTTGTATATAAAATGAATTGTTTTGTTAAGTTTTCTTTTTTAAAAATAAAAAAATATATATATTTTAACTTTTGTTTATAAGAAAAAGTTGTAAAAGAATTGTTCTGTTAATTTTTCTTTTTTAAAAATTCAAAAATAAATAAAATTTAGTTAATTTAAAAAAAGTTGCTTTTAATTGTTTTGTTAAGTTTTCATTTTTAAAAACTCAGACATAAATAAATAAAGTGTTGTTGTTTTTTAAAAAAAAAGTTGTATATAAAAGAAACAAATTAATCCCGAAAAATCCCGGGATCCCGAATCCCGGGATTTGTTAAAATCGATCCCGTTTGGCATCCCTAATAGGTACACACTAATGAAAGTTAATGAAGTTTATATAAAATAATGTTAATAAAATCGAGAACAACTATTTTAATAAAAGGAAAGTATATTTCATTTTATTTTTTAAGTTTTATTAGAAACACTGGATTTAGGTATATCAATATGACGATTTTTTCTCAAAACTGGACGATTTATTTAACCAATTCTATATGGCAACTATGCTTAGCGATCGATAATTCGTCTGCTTTTCGTTAGTTGTTGATCGAAATCGAAAGAGAGTGGTAGTGATTTTTGAATTGGTGGGTCGTGTGAACGCGAATTGTTAATTGGAAGATTTTTAATATTGTTTTGCAGCTAATAAAATATATGTATTGTAAAAATCATTTAATGGTTTATTCGTTCGCTTGCTTTGTGCAGGTTTCTCTTCTAAAAATAGAAATTTAATACCATTATTGTTTTTGTACTATAGATATACATATGTAAACAAAAGTAGTCGGGCTAAGCAAACCTTATTTCCCTCGCTGCGTCATCATACATCGTGTAATTTTAATTAATTTGAAGTGAAAGCAGAATACAGCAAACAACACCAATTGTCTTGTACAAACAACGATCCACCAAAAATTGAAAAAAAAAATCATTTAAAGGGCGATCAATATATCATACATACATTATTTGCATTTGCGTATTAGTATCATCTTATTTATGACAGAAGTTCTAGCCTAGAACGTGCACGCACTCGTATACGTCGTCGTCGCGGTCTCGTTTAAACAAGATTTTATAAACTTTGTATTTTAGTTTTTTTTTTAATTTTCTGCGGCATTTAACGCTGAACGCTGTCGCATTTTTCTCTCTCAACGGACAACTTGTATGTATGTACGTGAATGGAAACGAGATAACCTTGGCTGTGTTAGTAAATGTCTAAAAGGGAGCAAACTGAATGAATAGCTCAATAACAACAATCGTAAACAAACAATTTATATTCATAATATGTATGTATATATATGACGCTCCAGTTTAGCCACCATAATCAAATAATTGCAACAGTTTTCACACCCTCACCGACGAATTGTTGAGTAAACCTCTCCGTCTTTGAAATGATAAGAACAGTATTGGCTTGAATTGCGAAAACTTTGTCTGTGTAGTAACTCAACGTACAAACATACTAACTGTATGTATGTATGTAATTTTTGTAAGTATTAAATATTACGTCACCAATTTTAAAAATTTCTAGGAAAACATCTGTGATTTTCATTTTAGTTATATACCTATAACGGATACGTATTCTAAAGGTTTTGAGTTCTGATAAAAAAAGGCTCTGATTGAAACTCAAAAAATGATTCATGTGGGGGACAACTCATGGAATCTGCGGATTTTCATAACAGATCTGCAGGTAGAAAAACACCTAAGAGTCAAGGGAGATCAACACATTGGCGGTATAATGCTTCAATTGGTTGACCCTGAAAATCCTAAAGATTGGTCCGATCATGCCCTGTGGTGGCCAGAAAAAAATATGTGGTTAACACGCACTCGATCCACTTTGGATCAAGTAGGCGTTCAAGCTAATTGTTTGTTACATTTTACACCAATGCATAAAACTCTACGTGTTCAATTGCCAGACTTGCGCTACCTTGATTGTCGTGTAGACTTTTCTATTAAAACTTTTGCTGCCGTTGTGAATTTATGCAAAGATTTGGATATACGACATCCTGAAGAATTATCGTTGTGCAAACCGTTGGAAGCTGAACATTTAAAAAAAAACTTTGGCCAGTTTCCACAGAAAAAAATCCCAATTGCCGAACCATACGGAACAGTTTATTTGCAACCTGCTCCAGATACCAATTCGTTTATACCAATAAACTCTGCTTATCATGGTAGCAGTGGTAGCTTGGATAGAACACAAAACGGTAACTTTTTGTGTGCTCCAGTTTCACCTTATAGTACCACACCAAGACGAGCTGGTACAGCACCCGGAACACCAATAAGCTCACCAACAGGCACTTGGAAAAATAGCAGCAATGGATACATGACTTATGATTCTGGATCTAGTCTAGGAGATTTTCAAGAAAATTTAGCCGCCTCTCCTCGTTCCCCGAGTCCGGATGTGCGTTCTCGGTTAATACGACCAAAGTCCTTAATTGAAAAGGCCCGCATGAATGTTGGTTGGCTAGATTCATCTCTATCTATTATGGAGCAAGGCATAAGAGAATACGACACTTTATGTCTTCGCTTTAAATATTATACTTTCTTTGACTTGAACCCCAAGTACGATCATGTTCGTATCAATCAATTGTACGAACAAGCCAAATGGGCAATTTTAAATGAGGAAATGGATTGTACCGAAGAAGAAAGTCTAATGTTTGCAGCATTACAATTTCAAATTAATCAACAAAACGAAACATATCAAGGCATTAACTTGGTCACTAGTTCTTTGACTGCTACAAATGGAACAGATGATGACATAGATTCTGCCCTTAATGAATTGCAAATATCACTTGAAGGGCCCAATGCCAATGCTGATGGTAATATAACAAAGATTCCTGAACTTTCAGACTATTTGCGCTTCCTGAAACCGCGTAAATTTACTCTAAAAGGATATAAACAATACTTCTTTACTTATCGAGATCTTCACCTTCATTTGTATAAAAGCGCTGAAGAATCCCGAAAAGCACCACCAGCTATTACTATAAATTTGAGGGGCTGTGAAGTTACACCCGATATTGTATTATCCCAAGGAAAGTTTGCCATTCGATTGGAAGTTCCACCAGAAGGCAGCAATGGACCTAACAGTGAAGTTTGGATTCGCTGCGAGAACGAAGAACAATATGCAAAATGGATGGCGGCATGCAGGCTCGCCTCCAAAGGCCGCTCTCTAGCAGACAGCTCTTATGAAAGTGAGGTCTCTAATATTCAAACATTACTGAATTTGCAAAAACCCGCTCATGGTGTAGCTGTTAATGTCGATCCGCGTTCCATTGAAACTGTTGATTATTTGCCACCTAGAATGTTGCGAAAATTATCAAGCAAAGCAGCACAACGCATCCTGGAAGCCCATGCAAATGTTCAAAAACTATCCCTCATGGACGCCAAATTAAAGTATATTCAGGCATGGCAATCATTGCCCAATTTTGGAGTCTCTTTGTTTGTCATTAAATTTGATGGTCATAAGAAGGAAGAACTCCTAGGTGTTGCTTACAATCGTATTATGCGCATGGACTTAAGTTCAGGCGATCACATTAAAACTTGGCGCTACAACACAATGAAAGCATGGAATGTTAATTGGGGAATTAAATGCATGATGATTCAGTTTCACGATGAAAACGTTGTTTTTTCTGTCCAATCTGCTGACTGCAAAGTGGTTCATGAATTTATTGGTGGTTACATATTTATGTCTATGCGTTCCAAAGAAAACAATCAAACACTTAACGAAGAAATGTTTCACAAACTAACGGGTGGATGGGTTTAAATATACTACATTATATATTAAAGAACTAGGAATGAATATTCAAGTGCCAAGCACAGAAATGCATGCTCTCAACAGACACAATTTGTTGTAATTTGTTATTTTGAATAATTATCATGTATGGAACTTACAATATGAAATATTAATGTTGAATACTACTAATCATATATTTATGTTTATTAATGGAATTATTAATCAATTTTTAAAATTTAATAGAAACGTGTATCAAACAGGAGATTATTTAATAATTTAAAATACATTTATGCATATCAGCGTAATGCATATCAAAACAAATGCATAACAATTAACAATCCGACTTTGCCTTTTTAATAATAAGTATTGTGAATTAAAATTTAATCTAACTTGTCAAAGATAATAGAAATAGTATGATTAATCGTTTTAATGTATTGTAAAAAATAAAATATGTATTCTAATAAATTATTATACAAATTTGCCAAAAATATAAATTTTTAATTATAACAAAATCAAAGTATACAACAACAAAATATTCTTTCATTCTTATAGAATGTTATTTTTTCAATTTTTTAAGCTTTACTTTTAGAACAATTAATTCCCAGATGAATTCATTTCTATGGAATGTTGAAAACTTTTGAATGATTTAAATTCATTCAATCTTTAGAAATTATTTTTTGTATACCCTTCACAAAAGCTAAAAGTGAGTTTTTCTTTCCGTTTTTAATTTCTAAAATATTGATCTAATGCGCCCCATACACGTTTCAATTCAATTGTCAACCGAGTCTTTCAACTGAATTGATGCTTGGCCACACACTTTATCAACTGAATTGAAAGATTTTAAATTAATTTTAAAATTAAATGAAATAAAAGACAATTTTTAAAATAGTTAACTTTTTTTGCAAAAGAAAACTACAAACCAGCGTTGCCATTTTGGTGCCTTTCGGGTATTTTTTGGTGCTGTTTTGCTTATGCAATACCCGAAATTTTGTTAAACACCAATTTATGAAAAGCGGGTATTTAAAGTGCGTTTAACAATTTCTCACAGTGCTTTTAAGTAATCTACATATATTTTTGGCACTGAACCATTTTGCTACTATTCTGTAAACACAGCGAATACTCTTTTAACCAACTGCGTATTATTTGCATTTATGTTTTGAGTAGTATTCGCCACGGCCCATTGATAGATGGGCCTGGGTACAGAGACCTGCGCCTTGACGGCTGAAGCCGGCTGAGCCGCGCCGCCGATTATTTTTAACAGCCGCCGCCGCCGAAAATTTATCGACTAAAGTCGGCTTAAAATCAGCCGCCGGTCACAGTCATTTAATCGAATATTCCCTACAAGAAATGCATATCCAAAACTAGAAAAAAATTTTTTCCATTCTTTTTATTTTTTATAAAAACAGTTTTTTTTTTTAATAAATAAAAATGTTAATGAGTAAGATATATACAGTCCTTGTATATTTTTAAAGGTTTTGCGGTAAAAATTAAAAATCTCATTTAGGAATAGATTTTAGTCACAAGAATTAAAATAAGTATACATATATGCAAATTAATTTTATTATTCAAACTAAAATATGAAAAGTTGGTAAAAAAAATAATTTTTATATTGGCCTAAGTTTAAGTCGGCTTAAGCCGGCTTTGAGCCGCCGCCGGCAATATTTTTACAAGCCGCCGCCGCCGACAAAATTTGACGGCGCAGGTCTCTGCCTGGGTATTCGCAAACTCTTCTAGGCTTATCTCAAGGCGAATTTATTACAGGTGGTCTTAAAAGCCCTGCTGATATTAGCTAAAATCACTGTTGGATGTCAAAATTTTGTTTATTCTCTTTGTTTCTGTTTTGTTTTATTTCTGTTTTTGACATTGTACAATGATTTTACAAAAACAAATTGCTTGTGGTTTTTGTACGAGTTGTACTTGTGGTAGTACCAAGGCGAATTCATAAAGGTGACATTTTCGAGTCATCTGTTTATTGTTTATTTTTTTGTGTGTATACTGAATGTCAAGCTTTGTTTACATTTTGTGAAAAAATTTATTCAAATTTAAAATTCAATAAAAATTGTAAAAAAAACTTATTTAAATTTTATAAAATAAAAAAAGTGAATATAAAATAGAAATTTAGAAATTAGAAAGAAATTATAAATGCGTAAGGAATAAGTGGAGCCACAATTAATTTGCAATAGAGGAACAAGATTTACTTTTTAAAGCAATTGTGTATATTTTATAAACAAAAAAATTTCCTTTTTTATATTTTCAACAAAAATTTTTGACATTCACTCTAACTTTTTACAAAAACAAAATACATAGTATTTTTCAATAAAAAGGGATAGCTAGCATAACTCTGTCTCATGATGCGGTCACCTTTGTGAATTCGCCTTGGGTAGTACCGAGATTACCTGGGATGAATTCGCCTTGGCTTATCTCAAGCATCATCAGTGATGCAAACTTAGTGCTTTTGGCACCATTTAAGGTGCTTTTTGATGCCTCAAAACGCCAAAATTGTATCCTATTACCTAGCATTTACACATGCCACTGCCAGTTCGAAAAACTCAATACACTCACACTTTTTTACTAAACACTCACATTTTTCGCAATGGCAGCTCCAGTGGCAGCAAAAATTGCACGCGAGTGGAAATTTGGCACTTGCATGCCATTAAATGACAAAACGATGAACAATGTTACCCTGTTTAAAATTTAATGCAAACTTACTGGATTATTGTCAAATTTTAATTACAGTTTTGACTTGATTAATGTATTATTATGATTAACTTTTTGAAACGCGCATTACTAAAAGCAAGTTTGTCAATTATAGATCATTAATATTGTTAAAATAATGCTTATATAAATAAATGTAAACCATTCCCCCAAAAATGTGCTTATATGATTATCTCGGTAACTCTCTTTGGTTTTTTTGGTACTTTTTTTTAATTTGAGAAGTAAACAAATTATCTCAAGTTTGCGCTTCGACGACATTTTGAAAATGTACTCGTAGTGGCATATGTAAACACAAAAGCAAGGCCCATCTATCAGGTCTGCTTACTTGAGCAAAAACAAAAAACGACATGTATTTTGTTTGTGTAAAATTTCTTTTTAGTTGTCAAAAACTTACTACCACATATACAAAGCAAAAGGAAAAAATCGTGTATGTGTGGCATACCATAAATTTGTGTGGGAAAAAACAATAAACGTAAACAAACATATACATGCACATGTAAGCAAAATGTAAACAACTTTTGACAACTAAAAAGAACATAAACAATGATCATTAGGCTTCTTGTGCAGACCTATTCAATGGGCCTTGCACAAAAGCAAATGGCATGAGATTCGACGATTTCGAACAATTTTTCTTTGATAATATGTATACAACAGTGGCATGCCACTACTTGCATGTGTAAAGGCAGGGTAAGTGCCAAACTAAGAAAAAGCACTAACTTGGTGCTTTTTCAAATTTTCGTTAGTGCCTTTAATGCTTTTTAAAATTTTTATTTTTTTACCATTTTTTAAAACTTTAGTTATATAGAGGATGATTTAGATGTGATTAGCTATTTGGAGTACAATTTTGAGAAAGCCTATAAAGATTTTAAGATTTCAAATGATAAAAAAAGTGATAAACGAAAGTTGCATTTGTTTTACCAAAAACTTTATTTACGAGGTTTGTGCTAGGCTTCCTAGCAATTTTGAAATTTTACAAAACGTTGCACTTTTAAGCGTTGACAACATACATTTTTAGTAATCGTAATAAAAACGATGTATTTGTTTTTGGTAAACATTTGTTTTAAAGATGTAGACACTGTTTCAAAAATAGAAAATGGCTTGAAAAATATTAAGAATTGTAAATGGAAAAATAATCAACGATTTTGAGTCATGTAGAAAAAACGTTTTAAAAAGTTTAAAACATGCAGTCGGAAACCGTATTTTTTCGAGCTACGAAAATCGAGCTCGCACTGTATTACTTTTAAACTGTTTTTTGGCCAATTCAAACTCCAAATGATTTGGATAATATTATTTTTATTGAAGATAATAATAATACATTTAAAAATTGATATATACAAATGTAAATATATTTATTATTTAGTTTTAAATGAAAATGGTCCCTCATCTACGCCGTCGCCTTTTTTAAAATTTTGGAGGTATTTAATATTCGGCACAGCCGAAGGCAATTTGTTTTGTGTTTAATTAAATGGTAAAAATGGATTAGTGCTTTTTTTTTTAAAGTTGGCATCACTGCTACAAACATTAATTTTGACAGCTGATCAAGAGACTCGAGCACACACAGTACAATCGAATTGAAAGACTTACTCAAGGTCTATCCAATAGGTTTATTCAAGGAAAGGTATATTTATAGCAGGTAGCCGCGAGATTACAACAATTGTACAATAAAACAAACAGTAGGGCTTTTTATTGTTGTTATGTTATACGAACTGTCAAACAGCAAAGGGGTTGATAAGAGACAAAAAAGACAAAACATAGACAAAAAACTTGTTTCCCTGCGGATAACGAGACTAGTCCATACATGCATGTAAAGAGTAGTCCATAAAGGAGTAGGAGTACTCCAAAACTACTCCAAATATATGGGTAAAAGGTGGTCCATTTAACATTACGATGTCCTAGGAGGGGACCATATAACCCACCGAAGTAGTCCCTAAACTACTCCATGGAGTACTAAAGTGGGTTAGTTTTAAAAGTAATCCATGTCACTACAGTATGGAGTACACTAAAGGGGTAGCTTCAGCATTTTTAATTTTTTACTCTTTATGGCGTGCCCTGTAGTCTATTATTGCTATTATTAAATATATTTACAAATTTTACAAGCTTTCACTTTTAAATAAACAATTAATAATGGACACCATCAGGACTACCAATGTGTAATACTGTAAACTATAGAAAAGTATACATCATGCAGTTATTGGCAGCACTGCATGTTAATTTCTTATAACATGGTCCATATTACAGTAGATTAAATTTAAGCCACAATGGACAACGTAGTCCAATATTATCTGTAGGGTTACTATGCAACATTTGACAGTTCATATCACAAAACAAGCAAATAAAAAATAAACAGCTGGCTTTCCGAGACTACCTGTTATAAATATGTATACCTTGATTCAAGGTATGTTTATAGCTAAAAATATACATACCTTGGGTTTATTCCTTAACGATGTCAAAAGTTGTTTTTATTTTACATATACATGTATATTTTTGTTTTCGTTTTTGGTTTTTTGCCACACATTCATGCACACAAAACACATTTTTCCTTTTGTTTCGCCCAAAATGTATTAACAAAGTGACCTCATTACTACAACAATGAAACAATAGAAAAAACAACAGGCATTTTGTTGCTAGAATTGAGACGGCAAATGTCAAAATGCCTTATAAAAAAAGTAAATAAACAAAAAAATGACGACAAACGTCACACACGAAGAAAATCACTGCAAACAGCTGTGCTTGTGAGGTCACTTTATTAGTACATTCTGGTTTCGCCTATGTAGTTGGGAATGGTAAATGGGTTCCAAAATCGATTTTTCGATCGACCATTTTATTTCGATTTTTGAAATCGATTAATTGTACTTAAAAATCGTTTAAGATAAATTTGCAAACTAATTATACCATACTCCACGACTACAACTAACATGATTTGCTGTTATAGCATGATGTTATTAAAGCTTTGTTAAAACATTTGCATTAACAACCGTGTTATAACATGAGAAAAACTCGAACATGATGAGTCTATACCTAAAGCTAAGATCCCTCTATTGGATCAGATAGCACAGTCTGTGACGATTTTTATAGTGCTATATCGGCGCACATTTAAAAACAATGCTCATTTCATTCCTGGGTGGTCCCATTATCGTCGCACATTGTGACAATTTTTTTCGGTTCATATCGGACAAAATTCAATTGCGACAATAATCGGTACAATGCGGTTATTCCATCATGTTTCTTAACAATTATAATATATTAATATATAATAAAAAAATTTATTAAATTTTATTCTTTTTTTTTTGTAATTGTTGTTTTAATAATAATAATAATAATAATAAATTTTTATTGAGTCTTTTCTTTTTTTTTTTTGACAATCGAAAGGTTGGAATTAACCATATGATATTTTACAGATGTTTCTTAGAACTATATTCGTCTTGTTCTAATACACGCTAATTGTATACGCTACATGCTAAAATATAAAAATGAGTATCACATTAAAAAAAAAATCGTGTTTATTTGGATGTTAAAACACAGTGCTTGCTCATTGCACTTACTTTAACGAACAGAGCCAAAGTCTGTAAAATTCAAAAACTAAATAACACTTAAAAACAACATAAAAACGATATGTTATGTTAAAAAACAAACATTGAAAACAGTGATTAACAGAGTTGTAGAAACATATGTTATACTAAAAACCGATACGTACATGTGCAAGAGTTTGACAGGTACTGACATTTGAAGTTAATAAACAATAAATTGAATAATTTATATAATTTTTGTTTTCACTAAAGAAAAAAAAAAAATAAACAAGCTATTATTTTTAATATAATAGTCAAATGTAAAGCCATATGAATAAATATGATAGAGGTATTTGAAAAAAAAATATTTTAAATATATACATATTCTATAAATATAATTCTTAATGCTAATATCTCAGAGGATTTTATATTAGCCCCTATTGGAGCCTGGTGCGGATTTGAGGTAGAAGTCCTGTTGGAGGTTGGCGTCAATGCTGACGTTTACGATGCCGATGGGAGACAGGTATGTAGAATTGTTCCAATCATTATATCTTTCCGCTTCAAAGATTTCGTTCATAAGGTGATTATCGTGTAATTCAAGCCGCTCCATCAAACGCTTTTGTAACGTGAGCGCGTAGTCACAGAGTGGTGTTATATTTGACTTTTCGTAGATATACGTGTTGGAAAAGCGTTTAGTTGGATTTTGAAAGTTCTTTCCCAAACATTTTCTCAGAATGGACCTCTCAAAGGTTTCAAGCTCTTTTGCGGCAAGTGGGGAGATGGTAAACCAAATCGGAAAAGCATATATGAGTATTGGCCTAATAGCCACCTTGTACAGGAGTAATTTAGTTTTTTCAGCTAAAAATTTACTATGCATTACTCTGGAGAAGATTCCTGCAATTTTTTTTGCCTTTGATAAGAGGGTTCTGCTGTGAATGTTAAACTTCATTAATTTATTAAACTGCACTCCGAGATATTTTATGGATGATTTAAATGGGATCTCAGATCCTTCAAGGGAGAGTGAAAGAATTTTGCTTTCTGGCACAACGATACGATGACATTTACCAGAGGCGTTCCTGATACAAATCGCTTCGGATTTGGTTGCATTAATTTGGATACCCCATTTTTTGTAGTAATTGTTAATGATGTTAAGATGTGCAGTAGCCTCAGTAAGAGCCCTAAGAGGATATTCGTCATGTGCATAAATCATGCAATCATCGGCATATAATATTGCTTTTGAGCCGGCGATACAATGTGGAAAGTCGTACAGAAATATATTGAACAATAGAGGTGCCAACACGCTGCCCTGCGGTACACCACTTTTAACACTTCCAAGTGACGAAGGTAAGTTATTAATTTCCACACAAAATTCGCGGTCAGTAAAATAATTGGAAAACATTTTTACCAAGAAGGGGTCAACACATAGTTCTACGAACTTGTACAAAATCCCTTTGTGGCACGCAGAATCAAAGGCTTTTTGTATGTCCAGGGATATAGCTACGGTGCAACGTTTTTCCCTTAGATTGTCTGTGACATCAGTATGGAATTTCAGTAATGCGTGTTGAGTGGAATGATGCCGCCTGAATCCAAATTGGTAAGGTGGAAGGGGACAGAATATAAATTCATTTTCCAATTTTCTTTTTAGGATGTGCTCGAAAATTTTACCAATATTGGATAATAACGATATGGGCCTGAAATCATCAATCTGAATGCTGTTGTGTTTCTTTTTTATTGGAATGATTTTAGACGACTTCCAAGCCTTAGGGAAGTAGCAATTATTTAGGCAATTGTTGAAAAGGCACTCCAAGAGTTGCAGGGAGCCGTCAGGTAATTTTTTAATTACAAGGTTGAATATATTATCAACGCCGCTAGATTTTTTGTTGTTGATTGTATTTATGATTTCTTTTATTTCAGCACAGTTTGTGAAATGATAGCTGTCAACGTTTTGCATGGAGTTAAAGGCGTTATCAAATGAATAAATATGACGAGGAACTTCTGAGATGTAAGATGCAGCTCTTTCATTTAGATTTGCCACTGGGCAATCGGGTAGATTTTCACTGTACACAGACGAGTAATATGTACAAAACGCTTCACCTATTTCAGATTCATTTGAAACTGCTATGCCATTCACGCTGATTTGTTGAGGGAAGACAGATTTCTTTTTCCCCGACATGCGATAAATATCCTTAAAAGCAGACGTGCCGGGCTTTATTTTTTCCAATTTACTGTTGAATTTATAAGCTTGATCGATACTGACCAGATCTTTTAGAATTATTTTTAATAGTCCAATTTGTTTCGAGATAATGTTGTACTCCCTGCTTGACCTATCGCCTGTACGGTGGTATATTTTTTTAAGTTCTTTTTGCCACTGATGCTTTACACGGAACATTTTTCTTATATTTTCAGGTAAGGGTGTTTTGTTATGTTTTAATTCAATTTTAACTGAATGCCTGTTGGAGGTTGAATTAACGATTTCATTGAATTCGTTAATAAGTCCATCAATTTCATTGTTGCTAAGATTTCTATATCCAGGAGGCATAATAGAGTTCACTTCAATATCTATATCTCGTTTGAAGTTGCTCCAGTTCGTGTTTTTATATGATGTATAAAAACTAGGTGATCTTAGGGAAAAGACCGCGTTTTCCAATTTCAGTTCCATTTTTAGAGGAAAATGGTCCGAGAACGTTGCCAGGCTGGTCACTTTAAAATTCGGAGTTTCTCTATTTACTAAGTGGGAACTGAGAAGAAAGTGGTCTAAGAAGGAGTTGCCATTGGGGTAAGTTGGCTTATTGTCACAAATGCGCGTAATATCAAGGGTATGGTCATGAAGCCAGTTAAATAATGATTTTCCATTAATATTTTCAGAATGGTCACCCCAGGATGTATTTTTGGCGTTCAGATCACCACCCAGGATTACGGAGTCATAACTACGTGCAGCGTTTAGGATTGAATTAAGTCCAATACCTAAAGCATCTCGGGGCAGATTCGTAGGAACGTGGATGGATCCAACTAGAATTTTTTTAATGTTGCTGTTGATTTTAATTTCAATTTGAAGAAAAGTGGTGTTGAATTGGAAGACGTCAATAAAAACCCTTTTAAAAGAGATTGTTTTTTTCAATAAAATTGCCACACCAAGGGGGGATTTATCATAAAAAAAATTGAAGCCGTCTATAAATATACGCATGTTGCCCTTAAGGTGGCACTCTTGCACAAAGGCAATGTCAATTTTATTATAGTGTAGGGTATTAGAGAGTTCGATTTGCCGGCCTCTGTCAACCAGTGACCGCACATTAAATGTTATGAAGTTCAGATGTTTAGGGAGTTTTACTGACTTTATTGTACAGACGCACAAATTCTGCCTTTGCGTCTGACTTTGACATAAGGCGGTATTCTTTAAGAAAATTTTTAATTTCTTGTTCTATAGTAAGTTCCTCGGGCTGCATAAAGTATCTGGTCAGCTTAAGAAACTCATCAACAACTGAATTTTTCTCAGTGTTGGTGTTAGTATTCTGGTTAAATAGGTTAGCAAACGACTTACCCGGAGAAATATATGAGGTTGCTACTCTCCTGACATTGCGACTAGCAATTTCCTTTTCCTCTTGAACTTTTATCATTTTCTGGCGTTTAGTTTGAACGTACTTTTTGTAGGCGCTACAACCCCTCCAGTTTGCTGGATGGCCGACTTCACCGCAGTTCACGCACGTTGGTTGGTTGCCATCTTGATGTTGTAACAGGCATTTGCCAGGTTCATGTTTCTGGTTGCATTTCACACACTTAAATTCTGCGTTACCGTTTTTTGAGATGTGTCCCCAGTGCTGGCAACGACAGCATTGAATTTCCTTTTTCTTGTTATTAGGCTTTTCCCACGATACAACCTGGCTTGCAACAATTTTGATATGTTTAACATCATCTTTGTTCTTCCCAGGATGGAGAGTCACTAAAAAAAGACCAGTCACATAATCATTTTTGTATGAGTGGGCCGTAGAAAAATTTGAGACTTTTGCCACCACTCCTGGAACCTCTTGATCCAGTTTGCCCTTTATTTCTTCGGATAGGGTTCTGTAGTCGAGTCCACGTAGAACCAACGACACTTGTTTTAATTCCTTCGGCGTGAAAGAATATGAGTTCACACCCTTTTCCCTCAACATTGCCATCATTTCAGAATGTGCGGCAGTGTCTGAAAAATAAATTTTGCTTTTGCGGCGATTCACGTTTTTAATTTTAAATGAAATCTTTGGCGTAATCCCCTCCAGTTGGCAGGTTAAGGCTTTAATGTCTTGATCAAAAATAAAAATCGGCGGACACAGTTTTTTCCTCGGTTCCGTAACATTTGCAGTTATTGTGTTAACAGCGTCCGTGTTGGAGTTGTTGGTATTTCTGCTACTCGCACCGTTTGTATTTTGAAAGTCAAGATCTCCCAGAATTGAAAAGCGGTTTTGGTTGTTAACATCAAATGATGTTACTACGTCAATATCATCCTGGGATTCGTCAAGTCTTTTCTTCCTTTTCAGGCCGCCAATTTTAGCCCCTTTAGTGCCGTCATCCATATGTATGTATATGTATTTAATTAGTTTTGTTTAAAAACGAAAAATTAAAATATTTTTATTGCTTTTGTATTTATTTAATATTCAGTTTTATTTTTAATAAATTTTTTTTTTTTTTAATTTTTGTTATTTTTCTCTATTTTATCTTCTGCAATAAGTCATACAATTTATTTTTCTTATTTTATAGTTTTAAAATATGAATATACACACGTGTTCAGCGTGTTTGTCCCGAAGTTTTTTCTAATTGTTGTTTTGTAAACAGTTGTTTACAAACCAGGGATGGCAACATCGATACAACTGCAATGTTTTGGTTAAAGCGAATTGTTTTCTTTTATTTAACAGTACAAATGTACGGTTTAACGTTTTAATACATAAATAATAGATAAAACAAATGTAATTTTCGTACAATTAAGCTCAAAAAAGTAAAATTTTAGTAGCCAGTTGGTGCAATTGTATCGGCGCTGATTGACGACTGTGATCGACGCACAAGTGGCCGATAAAAATCGGTACATATTAAACAATTTGATTGATCCACATTATGCAAAAGAGTGTTCACATTATCGGCGCATCAACGTTAATTTTGATTGTCCACAGTCAGCACAATTTCGGCACAGATTGTCGCATATTAAAAAATGTTGACCGTTCATACTATCGGCACATGAAATACGACAAAAGTTGGTACATTGCGCCGATAGTGTGATCTTAGCTTAATAATACTAACATCATATTAGTGTAAATGTTAATCATTTTATGTTAGTTGTAGACTGCGTGTTACATATATCACAAAGGGGGATACACCTGCATTTTTTTTTTTTTTTTGCAAAATACTGGAGAAATTGAATTAAGATTTTTACAGTGGGTAGATATGACTACTGTTTATAATTTAACTGCAAAAAGTAATAAATGTGTTAATTTTGAGATGACCTTTATACTACATTTACATTAGGCCGAAATCTTGTAGATTTGATTTAAAATCTTCTTCGAAATCTAGTGCGTTTACATTGTACTTTTTTGACATTACCGAGATTTTGTTTTTATAACACAACAGCTGACTTAAAGTTTTTTCGTTACACACACAAACACAAAAAGAAATATACATTAAAAAATTTGCATTACCTTTTTTTTAATAATCAACGATATTTATTTTATCAATATTATTCGTGTTTTTAATTTTTTTACAATTTTTATAAAAATTTTTAATATTTTTTTTAACAATTTTTGTTTTGTTTTTTTTTTAAATGTCATTTTTTCTTGTGCAGGGAAATATTTTTTAGTGCTATATTGTAAAAACCATAGTTGCATCATTAAGTACTACTAGATTTTGAGTAGATTTCGTCGAAATCTTGTCACGAAGTAGATTTTGTTTTGTATGGGAAATCTAGTCAAAAACAACTAGATTTGGCTCGAAATCTCGTAAGTACTAGATTTTGCGTAGGTGTAAATGTAGTATTAGAGGAACTAGTGTGATATGTATTTACATTTCACATATTAAAATTGTATTCTTAATTAAAATTATAAAAAAAATTCTGAATTTTAGCAATATTTTTATAATAAATTAAATACATTTTAAAATAATGCAAATTAGTCAATGTATGGATAGTATTTTAAAGGATTATGACAAAAGTTCTTGTTAGGTGGAGACTGTTTCTTTGCTAAGTTACTATTAAGAAAGTTTTAGAAAACTAACGTTTGCATGTCATTGATGTCGGAAAGATGCAGAGATATTCCCTTTCTACTTCGTTTTTGTTAGGATAAAGTACTTTCTGTGTTTCCACACTGCTAATAAACAAGATTTAATTATCGCTCACACTGGTCTGTTTAAATATTAGCGTTTTTCCACAGGAATGCCATGGTTGATTTCACCTGTTGTGTTTCTATCATATTATGTATTTTAATTTTCACTCACTTTCAGTGTTTGGTTTGGTACGATACATTAAGGACTGTTTTGTTCACTGTCCATTGATGACTTTAATTTATGAAGAACAAGAGGTACTATATTAAAGTGGAAGTATACCAATGGTACCAATAGGTAAATACTTCAAACTACAATTGTTTTTTTTTACTTTTAACTTTGAAAACTGCCCCTACAAGAAATGCATAGCCAAAACTAAAAAAATTACTAACACACTTGCAACAATTTTACATTAGTTGTTCCACTCTAACATATATGTTAGAATGGTACAACTAACATTTCCCAAATAATGCCAATTTTTTAATATATTTTTGTCAAACGCGTGTAAAAATTTCAGAATTTCTTAAATCAATAAAATTAATTATATAATTTGTAACTTAAGTTGTGAGATAAACAATTTCTATAAAAAAGGCTGTAATCACAGGGTGCTAGCGGTAAAGGAAAGTGTACTGATGGAGCCTTTGTGGATTGTCTGGAAACACCAGAGGTCATGTACAAAGCGGTAGTTTTGAAACGAGAGGTCGTTTAACTAACATTTCCCAAATAATGCCAATTTTTTAATATATTTTTGTCAAACGCGTGTAAAAATTTCAGAATTTCTTAAATCAATAAAATTAATTATATAATTTGTAACTTAAGTTGTGAGATAAACAATTTCTATAAAAAAGGCTGTAATCACAGAGTGCTAGCGGTAAAGGAAAGTGTACTGATGGAGCCTTTGTGGATTGTCTGGAAACACCAGAGGTCATGTACAAAGCGGTAGTTTTGAAACGAGAGGTCGTTTAACTAACATTTCCCAAATAATGCCAATTTTTTAATATATTTTTGTCAAACGCGTGTAAAAATTTCAGAATTTCTTAAATCAATTAAATTAATTATATAATTTGTAACTTAAGTTGTGAGATAAACAATTTCTATAAAAAAAGCTGTAATCACAGAGTGCTAGCGGTAAAGGAAAGTGTACTGATGGAGCCTTTGTGGATTGTACGCCCACAAAAATTTAAGTTTTGTTGTGCTTGCCTAAAATTTATCGATTTAATTTAGATTAAAATTAGGAATTGCCAAAATTTTGATAAAAATAAAAAAAAAATCGATTTCAAAAGCTCAATAATCGATTTCATTATAAAATCGCATACGTAAATTCGATTACAAAAACTCGATTTTTTACCACAAAATCGATTTTCGATTGGAATCGAAATCGATTTACCATTCCCTACTATGTAGTAGGAAGATTTTGACTTTTATAATGTTATTTACTTACTTAAATATTATTTACTCGTGTTGTGGTGAACTAAAAAGTTAATTTTTACAAAAGCTCTGCAAATAAATATCAACTAAATAAATTTGTGTTCATTGTATTGCGGCATAAAAGATGATGCAAAGAGAAATGAAAAAGGGCAGCTTTCTTAAAAAGAGACAAAAAAAACGCAAAATCTTCCGTCTCGTGACATCTCTGTATACTTTGTGATTTTGACAACGGCGAGGAATTTTACACAGATAAAATGCCTGTTGTTTTTTGTATTGTTGTAGAAGTAAGCAGACCTATTGGATAATCCTTGGACTTACTAGTGAACTAGAAAAAATCAAAATCTTTTGATTTTTCTTTAAAAAACTCGACAACCGTCCGTCAAACTAATCAACTTACAAAGCCATACACGCTTTCAAGGCGAATTGACTAGAAGGTGGGGTCAAGTCAACATATGGTGTTTTTTTTTTCGGTGGTCGATTTGTCAAGGTTGTATACAAGGCGAATTAACTCCAGGTAAGCTCAACTCGTCAGCCGTTCATCAGCTGTATTCTTTTTATATTCTTTAGCATGTCTACTTCTATAATCTATGCAGTTTTTACCTTGACATTACCTTTAAACCCCAAAAAATGAGTCCCAGTTTTTACTGACCAATTTGGATGAACCCAGATTTCTGGAAAACTGTTCCATAGATTTTTTGCACGGAAAGCTTTTTATATATTCTTAAGTACGTCTACTTTCATAATCTATGCAGTGTTTTCCTTGACGTTACCTCTCAACCCCGAAAAAATAAAATACAAAATTTGGTTTTAATAATTTAAATGTGTACATACTTTATATTTTTATTAATAACACTGTGCTAGTTGCAAAATTAGACACTGCAGGGGCCAAATTTAAGAATTTTATAAAACCGACATATGTGTATGGTTGAAATTCTTAAAATTAGCGGTACAGCGCGTAAAATGCTCCTAGATGGGTCAAATGTAGACCAACCCCACTTTATTTTTCATCTCAATCATTTATTTCTAACATACCTACGCGCTATCTCCATTCCTTAAGGGGGCTCCCATACAAAATGTTCAATGCTTAAAATAAAGTGGGGTTGGTCATACATTTGACCCATCTGGGGGTATCTTAGGCACTGCAGGGGCCAAATTTAAGAATTTTATAAAACCGCCATATGTGTATGGTTGAAAGTCTTAAAATTAGCGGTACAGCGCGTAAAATGCTACTAGATGGGTCAAATGTAGACCAACCCCACTTTATTTTTCATTTTATTCATTTATTTTTAACATACCTACGCGCTATCTCCATTCCTTAAGGGCGCTCCCATACAAAATGAAGACTAGAGATATATTGAAGAAAACGTCTAATAAATGCCCAGGAGTTGCTCCTAGTGGGATAAAATGTATCACCGACCTCAATTAGTTTTTGTGCTTCACATTTTCTCGAGACATACTTTTCCTTATCTCCACTTTTTAGGGGGGCTCCCATACAAATATTGCGTTTTATGAAATTCTTAAATTAATTAAAATTTGTCGAATTTTGTGAATAAAGTCAAAAGTTGGTAACAGATTTTAATCATTTATGGCTTGTTTTGTTTCAAGCTTCGTTTTCTATATGTCTGCAAAAAATTAGAAGCCTAGCTGCATTTTCCAATTTTTTTTATGAATTTTTAAAAAACCAAAATTTCGAAATATTGATAAAAAAAATTTTTTTTTACCATAAAAAAAATTATGTTTCTAAAACGACTGCTTATATTAAAAAAAAGTTTCACTTTTCTAAAAGGAAATTTTATTGCAGAATTTTTTTAAAGTAATTTCAATAAACTAAACCGTTTTTGAGTTACGCGAATATATGTTGTGCAACCTCCTCCATTTTCGAAATAATGGTATATCTCGAAAACAAGAGCTAACCTTAAAAACGGGGACACCATTGGATTCAGCGTACCCGAATTATGCTAAAACGCAATATGTCCAGCTTGTCTAAAAAAAGTGTTAATTTATTTTTATGATAAAAAAAATTTTTTTTACTATAAGTAGATATGTTTTTTTTATTATAAATACATTTCTTTGATATATTTTATTACTTTTTTAATATACATTAAATTTTTATTATTGTTCAATAATATTTTACTCCATTTTTGCGTAATTATTTGCTTTAAATTAAAATTTTTATTAGAATACCCTAATTTTTTAAAATCCCAAATTTTGCATTCCCAAAAGCAAAACTCCCATTATCATTTTAATTCCCAAAAGCATTAAATTCCCATATTCGATTCAACCCCCAAAAGCACCAATTCAATTTTGCGTTTTTGTGGATAACTATCGAAGCTATCTTGACGCACGTTTATTGTTATTTTCTTTTGCAGACGAAACAATTTTATGTAAATAATTAGAAATAGCACATACATATGTATATAAATTTACTTCTGCATAAAAATACTAAAAATATAAATTACTTATTTATTAATGCATATAAACCGAAAATCTTGGCGTAAAAACTTATACGATAATGAAAATTACCCAGATAACTATACCGATCCAACATTTTTAAAAGATTTAAAAACTAATCTGCATGTACAATTTTACACCCTCAGCGAAGTCATCCAGGGAGTAACAGTGCTCAACAATCAAATATCATGCATTACGGGATTCCTTATAATTTTTTTTGTGATGTATAGCGAAAGAATATCGCCTACAAGCATACTTTGGCCAAGTTTCATTGTGACAATTTTAGGCTACGTATATTTTCGCCGAAAGCTCTTGACCGTTGTAATGGTTGTGGAGGATTCAAAGACCTTGTTTGCGGTATTGTTGTTTGGCTATTTGTTTGCACCCATATTGCATACTCTCACCGATGCTGTATCGACAGATACGATATTCTCGATGACATTTATAGTGATGTTTTTGAACTTAATATTTTATGATTATGGCCTTTCAGTTGCAATGGTCTCAAAAACAATATCTTTAAATGCTGCAATATTTGGATCTATATGCTTAGCATCCCGTTTATCAACATCATATCATGCTTTTGTGTTATTGGTTGAGGCTGCAATATTTTTTGTCCTATATCCTATAGTCACCAAGGAATATTGGAGTTCTTGCATGTTGCTGCCCATATTTGGAACATGTTGCTACTGCCTTTTTTTTATATCAGCTAATGTGTTGTGGATTTATGTTTCCGTGATATTCTTTGTTAATATCGTATGTCCTTGTATTTTTGTTATACAGCAAAGACATAAACAAAATATTCATGGACCCTGGGATGAGGCAATTGTTGAAGAGACCACCGATGACAACATAGATATTAAATTATAGCATTTATTAAATTGTTTGTAAATTTTGTTGTAATACTACACAAGTTGAAAAACTGTAAATTATTGTAAACTACAAACATAAATTCTGTGGCTTGGAGCTAAAAGGGCCAATGTCAAACTATTCACTTTTGAGAAAATTGGAATTGAAGGTTATTATAGATGCTTTCATAGTGACATTGGCCAGCATTTTATTTATGAAGCTGTTCTGGGTTAAGTATGACTTTAGCTGATTTACCATAATGAAAGAGAGCAAGAAAACAAATCTAATGCAACGATTAACTCAAAAGAGCAAAAAAAGTGACATTGGCCCTATTAGCTCCAAGCCACAGAATTAATGTATGTATGTACATAGAATATTAAAAATATAAGTTGTCACGTTTCCATAAAAGGATTGTTTTATATCTGTGGCATTTTGAGAAAACATATTAGCGCCCTGGTCACCAGGGCTGTGGATTCATCAAGAAATAGTTATAATTCCGACTCCATACTGAAATTTTTTAGTACGACTCCTTTTAAATGGTTAAATATAGCAAAAAATTGATTCTGGGTATAAAAATCACCCTTACCTCTCTCCACCTCCTAGGTAGATACCTCCTACTGAGGCATTTTCTATATATATTCACCAGCAGAAATTATGCATGTTGCGGACGGGGTCAGCACGGAGGATAATTTGTTTGTACATACGTGAAAATGTTTGCTGTGTTACCTTTAGAGTCGTTAATTAGTGTTTGCTTGGTTTTGTTTATTTCATATACATATATGTATGTACAGTGAAAACTCTCTATAGTGGACAGCTGCGGTCGCCTGAAATTTGTCCATTATTGAGAGATGTCCACCTAAGGGGAGGTCTAATAAAAAGTGCATAATATTTGTTTTATTTTATTTAATAACAAAAACAAAACCAAAAACAGATCATTTCAATTTCATTAATACATACATGTTCACTAGTTTATAATGTTTTGTAATTTATAATTTTAAATCGCTTTAAAAAAATTGTTTATATGAAAGTCGATGTGAAAGCTGAAAGAAGATCAATATTAATTTGATCTACACCTAAATAGCACATACAATTTTATAATAACAAACCTTTGTGCTAATTTCCGAACCAAACATTTATCTTTTTTTGAGGATTCAATAATTTCCACTTTTTGTTTTAATTTTAAACACTTTCGCTGTGAAGCCATTTTTGACACAAAACCAATAAGTTAATTTAACAACAAAAACTAAATTTCGTGAATTCCCCATACACAGCAGAAAAACATACATACATATTTAGTTGCTTCAGAGTTACCAAATGAATAATATTTGAAAACAAAACGAAAATATGCAAAAGCGATGCCAGATAAAAAAAAATTATACAAAAATATTTAAAAAATGTTCAGCGATTTAATGAATATGTCCACATAATGGAGGGTTTTCAACCAAAATATATACAAAATGATTGTCCATGTCCATATAAGGGAGTGTCCACCTATCGGAGGTTCATTTACATGAAAATTATTTTTTGGTGCTACGTTTCAGAGTTTTTGTCCATTAAAAGGGGGTGTCCGCTAAAGAGAGTGTCCACTATACGGAGTTTTCACTGTATTTATGTTTTACTTGTTTCTATTTTATATTTATTTTATCTGAATATTGTTATTTTTGGATTCTGTCAAAGAAGTCCTTATGTTTTTGTTTGGTAGAATTTGCTTTGTTTTCATGATTTTAATTTGACCATTTAAATTCTTTTAATTTAGCAAGGTACAGGCAATGATGGAGTGGTCAAGTGGGATGTGTGACATAGGCAGGGCTGGGCAGTATTTGGAATACATGTATTTGAAATACGTATTTAAAATACAAATACGTATTTTGTATTTGTATTTTAAATACATGACGCGCAAGTATTTTGTATTTTGTATTTTAAATACATATCCAGCAAGTATTTTGTATTTTGTATTTTAAATACATACAATAAATATAAGTAGTTTGTATTTTGTATTTTAAATACATAAAAAAATGGGAGTATTTTGTATTTTAAAAACATAGTTTACAAAATATATTCTGTCAGTTTATTGATGGTTGATTGCATTTTAATCTACCAAAATATAAAAAAATATGATGTCACTTTTCATCTTTCGTGAAAAAAGTTTCCGCACCGAAAGCGTTGAAGTTTTGTTTTTATTTTTTATTTTCATCATTAAATCAGTGGCTCTTGTCTTAAATGAGTTCGTTTTGGTTTAAATTCATATATAATCTTCAACATTAAAACATTTTTCATAAGTCTAATGCAAAATCAAAAGGGTTTCAATTTCCAAAAATAGAATTTACACATAATATGGAGTTTTAGGAATCGCTTACGGTGCGGAAACTTTTTTCACCGAA
Source organism: Pollenia griseotomentosa (assembly GCA_963931875.1). Classification (NCBI taxonomy): domain Eukaryota; kingdom Metazoa; phylum Arthropoda; class Insecta; order Diptera; family Polleniidae; genus Pollenia; species Pollenia griseotomentosa. Next base: position 187,470,275 of record OZ007562.1, on the reverse strand, counting down.
TCAGCTTAAAAAACAGTTTTTTATTATCAGAACAAAATTCCCCACATGGCGCTGGAGTGGTATTTTGCACTCAAAAAAAGTTATAATCTTAATGTACATGACGTGGAAGTATTTTGTATTTGAAATACGTACAATAAATGGAAGTATTTTGTATTTTGTATTTTAAATACATACAGGATGTGTAAGTATTTTGTATTTTGTATTTTAAATACATAACCTGAAAGTATTTTGTATTTTGTATTTTAAATACATGACCAGCAAGTATTTTGTATTTTGTATTTTAAATACCGCAAGCCATGTATTTTGCCCAACACTGGACATAGGAAGAAGATAAGCGGATGCTCCTATGACATGGTTGGGAGGGCCAAAGGAGACTAACAGCTGTCTCCCAAATTCTTCATAGAGTAGTGTTTAGTGATAGTTTTGAGTTGTATTTTATGTTTCATTTTTTTAATGTTCGAATTCGTGGCTGGTAAGGAGGGTTGGGACCTGGTAAGGAGGGTTGGGACCTTCCTGAGGCCATTCATGCCAAACAGCTAGTTGGAAACCTCGCCAGACTAAACGGTTCGTAACATGCATCGTCCGGGATGTTGCAAAGCATGGTCGGAAAAATACCGACTTATATATGTAGGTCGAGGCTTCTCCCTTGTAACCATTTTTTGACAACATACATAGATATTAAATTATAGCATTTATTAAATTGTTTGTAAATTTTGTTGCAATACTACACAAGTTGAAAAACTGTAAATTATTGCAAACTACAAACATAAATTAATGTATGCATGTACATATGTACATAGTATGTAAAGGGTGTTTTTTTTAAGCTAGAAAGAACTTTAAATTGTAAAAAGTAACACAAAAAAATTAAATTTTGATGAAATATTTTTTTTTATCGTTTCAGTATACTCTGACAAATCATCATGAATAGAATCACGCTTGAACAACGCTACGAAATTATCCAAATTTACTTTGAAAAATTTAATCCAAATTTAAATCGCAAAATTGTGTTCAGCGATGAGGCGCATTTTTGGCTTAACGGGTTTGTTAATAAGCAAAATTGCCGCATATGGAGCGAGACCAATCCACAAGAGACCCTACAGACTCCATTACATCCAGAAAAATGCACCGTTTGGTGCGGTTTTCACGCTGGTGGCATCATCGGACCTTATTTCTTCAAAAATGAGGCCAGAGCTCGCGTTACGGTCAATGGAGATCGTTACCGCACCATGATCAATGATTTTTTGTTTGAAAATATGGATGACATTGATCCGGAGGAGATGTGGTTTCAACAGGATGGCGCTACGTGCCATACGGCGAACGCAACCATCGACTTATTGAAATCAAAATTTGGCGATAAGTTGATTTCGAGAAATGGACCTGTCAATTGGCCTCCAAGGTCGTGCGATTTGTCACCTCTCGATTATTTCCTGTGGGGCTACGTGAAGTCACTGGTTTATGCTGATAAACCAGCAACAATTGACGCCTTGGAGGCCAGCATTGTTCGTGTTATTCGTGACATACGGCCAGCAGTGCTCGAAAAAGTGGCCCAAAATTGGACGTCCAGAATGCGCTTCGTCAAGAACAGCCGCGGTGCCCATATGCCCGAAATCATTTTCAAATGTTAATGTCACGTATTGATCTTTCGAATAAAAAAAAAATTTTGATTACAATTTAATTTTTTGTGTTATTTTTTACAATTTCAAGTTCTTTCGGGCTTAAAAAAACACCCTTTATATTAAAAATATAAGTTGTCACGTTTCCATAAAAGGATTGTTTTATGTGCATCTGTGGCATTTTGAGAAAACATCTACATAAGTGCAATAATGACACTTTTGACTTTAGAAAGTGACACGGTTTTAGTAATTACAGTATTTATCGGTTATAAGCATTCCTGAAAATGCACGATTTTCGGTGCATATAAGAGGGAAATGCAAATATAAAAACTCGTTTATATGCACATATGGTGCTTACAAAAAAACTCGTTTAATTGCATCAGCCGTGCATATATAAAAACTCTGATGTTTGCATAATGGTTGCATATAGACAAAAAGATATTTAAAGTTTTTATATTAGTCTTTATTTGAAAAAATATTTTCCCAAAAAAAAAAAAAAAAATTGATTAAATTCAGTATGTATATAAAAAATATTTTTGTACCACAGGTAGCATTTCATTGAAATCATTGTTTAGATTAATAATAAAAAAAGTAAAAATCCATTGCTTATTAGAACTGTCCCAGCAGTGAAGTGAGTAGCGATTTTATCAAGTGCTTGTCATTGGAGGTACATAGTTGCTAGAGAAAAATTGTCAGTGTTCGTTTTTTTGCTATGCAAAGTGTTTTTGACAAGAATAAATATATATCGCTACTCATTACACTAGCATTTTAAAGTAAAGTAAAGTAGTAAAAATTTGTATGTAATTTCATTTAGTAACACGCTCATTTACTTTTTTATCTAACAGCTGACTTATGACAGTGATGATATATATAGGGATGATACTTCCGAATTTATAATTTTAGAACAATTTTGGTACAATTTTTGCAAATTTATGAATGTGCGTATAGAAGACATTTTTTCATGCAATTTATTCAAATTGTATAAAATTTTGCCTGCATAAAAGCGAGAAATGCATATAAACGAAATGCTTATAGAAGAAATTTCCATGTATATTTTAAATTGCGACCTGAAATTGCACGAACTTAAATGCAAAAAAGCGGGAAATGCTTATAACCGACGTGCATATAACCGATAAATACTGTATTTTTTTTTCTAAAATTAGCTTGCTTACTTGCTCCACTTGATATTTTTTTGCGATACGATTACTTTAGAAACTCTGTAAAATGGAGAATTAAAACAGTTCCCAAGTATTTGAACCGATAATATAATATGACTACGGAAAACTTAGAACTTGAATGTGCGTACAAGGGTTCTTTACCAATTCCAAGGAAAAAATACGATGATTTAATATGTCCCTCATTTTCTGCAAGACCGGCATAACTCAAAAAAAATCCATTAAAAATCCAGATAAACGCATTTAAAGTTTTTGATTTGCTCTAACTACTTAAGGCTAGATTACACTATTATACTTTGTATTAATACATGTTAAAAACTCAAGTAATATGACAAAGTGTGATAGTGTGAATGAATGCTATGTGTCACGAAAATGACAAGTATTATGAAAAAAGTTTGACATCCCATACGACTTCGCCGTTTTTTGAAAAATTTTTAAACAATAATACTTTTCATTGGATCAGGGTTGCATTTTATTACATGTGTGAATGTTTATACTTTGTGTGATGGTGTGAACACAAACTGTCGTGTTAAATTAGATGTTTTGACAGTCGCAACAAAACTCAAGATTTCTATCTCACAATGTATTATGGAGTACGTAAGACTTGTGAGATAGTGAAAACTAGCCTTTAGAAGAAAAGAAGACACATTCTCTTCAAACATAAAGATGAATTTAATACACAATATAAAGAAAAATAAAGCGAACAATTCTGCATCTCTAACTCTAAAATTTCATTTTTTGAGTTATGCCGGTCTTGCAGCAAAAGAGCGATAAGTACATACACATTAAATACTAATGCTATCAAAAAATTTCATAGTCACTTCCATGAAAGTTTAAAAGTATTGTTACGTTACTGCCTTTCAGTAACGTTTTGGTTTATTTCCTTTATAATAAACCGTTTCGAGTTCTTTATTGCAACTTTAATAAAATAAATAAAACACAAAACTTTAAACACTGTTTACAATTTACACAACTTTATTTAGTACAAAGTCATTCTAACAAACCGTAATTTATAGCTTTTATTTATTACCAACTATAATTTCTTCCGTGTTATACGTTATTGACAAAGTCTGAACTTAGAATGATCTTATTACGCTAGTCGCCGCTAGTATTTTATACTGCAATTTGGTTGTCTAGAACATTCGAAATGTTTTTCGAAGGTTCGAGGCTTTACTATTCACCACACTTTAATTTGATTTATGGCAGCACTTATGTTTACATAATTTTACGTCTTACACTAAAGCTTTTTTAACGGTAATTTCTAGGGCTTTCTGCACATTAGGATTGAAGTGTACTAAATTACAGTGCACTCGGGAAAACGTCAACTAATTAAAACCGCGGGTGTTGACGTTTAAAATTGTTGACGTTTACAAATGTAAAATTTTTAAATAAAAAACACATCGATAATGTGCTTTTAAAGGTTTTTATTGATTACAAACCAAAACCAAACATAAAAAAATTCAAAAAGGAAACAAAAAAGTCATTCAACCTGTCTAGAACCATAGAAGACAATTAGAACCAAAAGAATACATCTTAAATGAGATCATATTTTTAATTTTATATGCACACATATGAATTAAAAAAAAATCTTATCTTGCTAATGGTTGACTTTGTTACAACATATTGCTTCGCTAAAGCTACCGCACTTGTACCCTTTTCTAATAAGTCCACAATATTTGCCTTTTCTTGTAAATTAATCAATTTCGGCTGTTTTGAGCTCATTTTGTTAATGTGATACTTACGAGAACAAAAAAGCAACTGAACAAAAATAAAAAGACAATACATAATACATACAGTTGTAAGTTCTTTTCTACTCTACTTATAAGGGGAATCCCCAATTTCTGATATTATTTTATAAAATAAGTGTGTATGTGTACAAATGTGTGTATTTTAACTGCTGCTTAATTCAAAATTTTGTTTTATTCAGAGTTGACGTTTTAGAGCTTTGTGGTTGGGTTGACGTTTTAGAGTAGGCAATGTAAAAAATAAAGGGTTGACGTTTTGGGATGTTGACGTAAACGAGGGTTGACGTTTTCCCGAGTGCACTGTATAACAATTTTTAATAACAATGCAGCCGGTGAACGATATGTGGAGTAGACTGGTCCAAATTTCGAACCACCAGTACCACTGGTTAAAGATTGATGTTTGACTGTTGGCTGGCAGGCACCGCAGTGGTGCAGAGATTAGAACTCAAAGAATTCTGATGAAAGAACGTGGTGATTCTTGAAACATGTAAATTCAACCCAGGTTTGAGCCCCAGCTCAGCCAAAAAATTATCAATAAATTTTAATAAAAATTTCATGTTGTAAAATTCCTTCCTTCAGTAAAAATAATTTAATGAAAATTTAATTTGACTAAAAACTAACTAAAAAACAAGTAAGAGTGCTATATTCGGCTATGCCGAATCTTAAAAACCCTTCACCATCGTGAGATAAGAACAAAAATTTATATAAATAATGTTATTTTGATACAAATAACCACTTTTCATTTCGGTATATATGTACTAGGACTTCCAATCGGGAAATCCCGATTCCGGACATCCCGGGATTTTCGGGATTACGGGAATCTCGGGATTTCTGATTTCTAATCCCAGGATTTTCGGGATCCCGATTTTTTTATATTCTTTATTATTTTTACATTTTTCTCAATAACTTGTAAAGGGTGTTTTTTTAAGCCCGATAGAACTTGAAATTGTAAAAAATAACACAAAAAATTAATTGTAATCAAAATTATTCGAAAGATCAATACGTGACATTAACATTTGAAAATGATTTCGGGCATATGGGCACCGCGGCTGTTCTTGACGAAGCGCATTCTGGACGTCCAATTTTGGGCCACTTTTTCGAGCACTGCTGGCCGTATGTCACGAATAACACGAACAATGCTGGCCTCCAAGGCGTCAATTGTTGCTGGTTTATCAGTATAAACCAGTGACTTCACGTAGCCCCACAGGAAATAATCGAGAGGTGTCAAATCGCACGACCTTGGAGGCCAATTGACAGGTCCATTTCTCGAAATCAACTTATCGCCAAATTTTGATTTCAATAAGTCGATGGTTGCGTTCGCCGTATGGCACGTAGCGCCATCCTGTTGAAACCACATCTCCTCCGGATCAATGTCATCCATATTTTCAAACAAAAAATCATTGATCATGGTGCGGTAACGATCTCCATTGACCGTAACGCGAGCTCCGGCCTCATTTTAAAAGAAATAAGGTCCGATGATGCCACCAGCGTGAAAACCGCACCAAACGGTGCATTTTTCTGGATGTAATGGAGTCTGTAGGGTCTCTTGTGGATTGGTCTCGCTCCATATGCGGCAATTTTGCTTATTAACAAACCCGTTAAGCCAAAAATGCGCCTCATCGCTGAACACAATTTCAGCGATGAGGCGCAATATAAGTTGCGCGAATCGACGACTGATTTTCAAAGTAAATTTGGATAACTTCGTAGCGTTGTTCAAGCGTGAGCCTATTCATGATGATTTGTCAGAGTATACTGAAACGATAAAAAAAAATATTTCATCAAAATTTAATTTTTTGTGTTACTTTTTACAATTTAAAGTTCTATCTAGCTTAAAAAAACACCCTTTATAAAGATACGTGTATTTGTTGACAAAAAAAGTTTAAATTACATTTGGATAGATTTAAAATACATATGGACAATTTTAAATTGAATTGACAATTTTAAAATATATTTGACAAATTTAAAATATTTGGATAATTTCAAAATACATTCTGCTGGGGTTTTTTAGATGCCAGTTAAACTGGGTTTAGTTAATCTGAAAACATATTTGTGCCGCCATTACATAATTTTGACGGAACAGCTTAGTTTTGCTTAAAATGTTGGTCTTTAATACAACTGAAATTTTGCAGTTTTGGTATTATGGTTTACAACTCTGTGTTTGTGTGGTTAACAAAACCATCAAAAATTTACAACTCATCGCTAGCAGTTGCTTAATTTCAACGCAACTGAATTGGGTTGTAAACTATAATAGGGGCAAAAATAATAAAAAAAAAAAATTACACTTCGCCGGAAAAATCTGAGTTTTATACAACGTTAAACTAAGTATGAACTTAATCCACATCTCAAAAAACCGGCCTGAAAAAACTTAATAATATATTTGGACAATTTTAAAATTCATTTGGAAAATTTTAAAAAACAATTGGAAATGGTGTAATTTTTTTTTATCCATAATTAAATATGGATAAAAATAAGCTTTTTATGTTGTTTTGTTAAGTTTTTTATTACATGCTCTTTATGAATTTGATCAATTAATAATTTAAGTACATTTTTATTTTATTTTTACAAATAAATAACAATGCGGAACAGTCATTTTGCGGTATGGAATTTGATTGCAAATTTTTTAGACTTGAAGTCGCTGATTTCAAATCTAGTCTCTATTTTTCTCTATCAGCTCTACTTTTCGAGATATACCGTTATGTCCAAAATTAAGGCACTTTCACTACATATATTGGAATAACTTAAAAATGGTTGACCATATTCAGTTATAAAAAAAATACGGAACTCGGCAGCAATATTATCTTTAAGCCGTGCTTACATTGTTTTTAAATTTGCCATGTAGTTTTAGAGATATCGTTGAGTTTTTGAAGAAAAAATAGGAAAATTTTGAAAAAAAGCAATTTTTTGCTCTTTAAAAATTCATAAAAAATAAAACTGCGACAAAAATCACAGTTTTGGTCTAAAAACGTTTATCATGACATAATTTTAAATGAAATAAGGTTTATTTTATTGTAATCGGTGCACAACTTACTGCGAAAACTGAATATCGATTTAAATAAAAAAAAAAAAAACATTTTAAGCATGGGTGTTTTAACGAGTTAGAGAGAGATAACAATTACTTACTGGCGGGAACCATGTAAATTAAACACTTCGATATATATTTCAAAACTGTGTAATGTTATGTGTTTATTGAACCCTTATTTTCAGATTTTATATAAATGCATATAACAAATTTTAGGTTAGGGTTATAGGTATTAAATTCAATTAGGTTTATGTTAATTTCAGGTTATTTTATAAGTATTAGTAAGTATAGTTTAAGTATTTTAAGTTTTTAAGTATTTTTTAGCACATAGGGTAATATGTATGTTTAAGTATTAAAGGTAAATAAACAAAAGGTGGTTAATCACTTTATATTAACACAATGGTTTTGGAGTTGAGTGGTAAATTAAACACTTTTAATTTATTAGGTTTATGTCTTCTCTTTTATTTATTTTCTTTCTTTTCTCACTAGGTTTTTTTTTTTTTTATTTTTAAGTTGATGTTTTTAGCGTGCACGATATTTTTCCTTTCTCGGGGATTATTCTGAGAGTGGTTTTTTGTTTTGTAGCTGCAGTTAAACAAGCAGCTGTTAGTGGGGGCGTTGATGATATCGCCAGAGTTGGGGCTATAGCCTTCTGTTCACAGATGTGAACATCCTCCCCGCCTAGAAGCCTGGAAGAAGTCTAGGCAGAATAAGTGCCCATAATAAGCCAACCGAGAGTTGAGTCCTGGGCCAACAATGATCCACCATCAACGTGAATTATGTTCGACTTCAAAATTTTGCTGTACAGATCACCACCAAGGTCGACCTCGACGAGTTCATTCGAATCAAAGCTGGGATCTGCCAATGCGAGGTTCTCAAACTTTTCTTTAAGGGAACCTCTAATGGGTGCCGTGTATGGAAGCTTGGGAAGATCTCGTGTGACCAGAAAGTACATGTCGTACTTTATAATGGATGACATGTTCGGTGTTATGGTCAGTTTAACGTATTTTTTCCCATCCAATTGGAAAGTGTCAATTTTGCGCCTTTCTACCACCGAATGCGCGATACGTGACGCGACGAGGCCTGGGTTGACAATTGCCCGCAATGACACATAACCATCTTCGGTCATGGCGTGTACTTGAGCTGTGGGTACGATCACTTTGTGCAGTGATGTAGGTAGACCGATGGGGATGACTGTAGTTGTGGAACTGGTTGACGAGGCAAAGGATCGACGTGGTGCAGGAACCGGTGACTTAGGTTGCGATCGGGTTGACGAAGACGTGGTTGGGAAACTTTTTAAAATACGGTGTGGTCCATGTAGGATAGAGTGGTGTTTATCCCCACACTTCTGGCAGCGTGTTTTACTAGGGCACTTTGCAATCAAGTGATTCCTCGCTAGACAATTAGTGCAGTAATGCAACTTTATTGCCTTTTTGTACTTGTCTGCTAGGTTGAGGGCACGGAATTTATGACAGTCGGCTAGTCGGTGGTTCGCTTGACAGATTCCACATCCAAAATGACGTTTGGGTTCTACATGTCTGGATTGTTGACGAGATTCGTGATGGTTGTTGGATCCAGTTTTTGAACGATGGGAACGGTTGTTGTTGGGTGCCATGATCTGTATGAAATATAAGGTACTAAATTCAACCAAGGGGATTGTTAAGATGAACTAAGCTTAATACATAAGGGAAAATTCACAGCCTCTTTGGGTTTAGAGAAAGAGTCAGCGTTAAACAAATTTGATTAACTACAAAACAGCTGTTACCATTCCGTTATGTAGTAAACTTGGGTGAGATTAAAGAAAGCATTAGTGTAAGTAGGCTTAGTATTATGAAGGGTAAGTATATATGATTTAACTTGTAAATTAAGTAGGGTTAGAGTAGGGTAAGTACAAAGACGTGTTAGTAGACTATACGATATACTAAATTTAGTTAGTGGGTAAGACAACAACTTTTGTTATAGGACGTGTCAAGTTTCCAGACGAAGTTCGTAATTCAACGACACGAATTCGTTCATCTGAACCTGGGTAAGTACGGGTAACACGCCCAAGTAGCCATTCATTAGGGGGTAGGTTGTCTTGTCTAATCACAACAACATCATCAACTTCAATTTGACGTATAGGGTTCTTCCATTTATATCTTTTATGCAGCTCCTTAAGGTACTCATCTTTCCATCGCCTGCAGAAGTTGTGATGCTGAATTTTTAGCTTTTGCCATCTATTTGCTAAAGTAATATTATCATTACTGCAATCGGGTTCCGCTGGGGTAAGTATGGGTGAACCTATTAAAAAATGACCTGGGGTTAAAGAACCGAGATCTTGCGGGTTATCGCTTGACGGACTTAAGGGTCGTGAGTTGAGGCATCCTTCTATTCTAGCTAGGAGCGTAGCCAGTTCTTCAAATGTGTATTTAAATGTGTTCATCTTTTTTAGATGGGATTTGAAGCTCTTTACCCCCGCTTCCCATAAGCCACCCATATGTGGTGCTCCGGGGGGAATAAAGTGCCACGTCAAGTTTTGGAAGCTATAAGAGGCAATTACAGATCCCTTTAATTGTTTAATGAATTCCTGTCGCTCTTTTTTCAATAATTGACAGGCTCCAACGAAGTTTGTCCCGTTGTCTGAATAAATGGCGACAGGGCATCCCCGCCTCGAAAAAAATCGAGCGAATGCTGCCATAAAGGCCTGGGCTGACAGGTCGGATGTAGGTTCTAAATGAATTGCCTTTGTTGCAAAGCAAACAAATACACATACATATCCTTTGGTTATTCTACAATTCCTGCCAGTATAAATTTGTATATCGAATGGTCCGGCGAAGTCAACACCAGCATTGTAAAATGGCCTTGTTAATTGAGTGCGCTCTGGCGGCAACGCCGCCATAAATTGAGTAGTTTGTCGGTTTTTATATTTCGTACATGGAATGCATCTATTTACTACTGATCTAATAAGATTTTGAAGTTTTGGAATCCAGTAGCCAGATCTAATTATTCTCAGCATAAGTTGATTCCCGCCATGTAGCGATACCAAATGTACGTGTAAAGTTAACAGTTTTGCAATTTGGCTTGCGTAGGGTAATATGATTGGATGTCTTTCAGAGTAAGACAAACAGTTTGACTTAGCAAGCCGACCATTGGCACGCATTATATTAGCGGAGTCTAAAAATGGCGTTAGGGTGAGTAAGTGGCTCTTTTTGGGTATTGGATTTTTTCTACTTAAGCAACTATATTCCTCTTCGAAGTATTTCATCTGAGACCTAATAATAAGTCTATATTGGGTAGATTTTATTTCAGTTGCATCAAGTTCAATGTTTGGGTGGGTAAGCAATTTCTGAATTCTCTCTTGATCAGAGCTATTTGGATCATGAATAATTTTATAGTTTTGAACTGAGTTTGTTCGTGTAGATGATGAGCGAGCACAAAATCTATAAACATACGACATTACTCTTAAAGCCTTAGACCATTTTGAAAATCGTAGTAAAACATCTGGGTAAGGGTCGGTTGTACTCTCTGGGGAAGGGTCGATATTAACCATGGTAGAAAATGATTGAACTCTTTTTGCTTCAGCTTGAGTTGCAAAGGGTTTATGGGTTGTCGGCCATTTTGAAGGTGATTCCTTTAACCATAATGGCCCATTCCACCATTGGTTATTTTCTTTTAACTCTTCTGCGTTACATCCTCGGCTAGCGATATCGGCTGGGTTATCGTGCGAAGCGACATGATTCCAGTTTTCTACGCCTACGGTTTCCATTATTGTAGAAACTCGGTTCGCTACAAAGGTATTCCACGAGTTTGGTGGTTTGCTGAGCCAAGCCGACTATTGAAGAATCTGTCCAAAAATAAGTTTGATGTTGAGATGAATAGAGTTGGGGCAGTAAATTGTGTGTTACATTGGCCAACAGCGCGGCGCCACAAAGTTCCAGTTTTGGCAACGAAATTACTTTAATAGGCGCTACTCTCGTCTTGACGAGAAGTAAGGTTACGGAAGCAGGGCCGTCTATGGGTGTGACTCGAGCATATAAAACTGCTGAGTACGCTTTTTCCGATGCGTCCGAAAAGCCATGAAATTCAATTTTCGCTGACGGTGAAAAATTTATCCACCTCGGAATCCTTATTTGATCAATAGCGTCATAAAACTGTAAAAACTTGTGCCATTTAATTAGGGTGAGTGGGTTAAGACATTCATCCGAAGCTGTGTTATCTTGCCATATTTGCTGCATGATAATCTTAGCAGAGATAACAATTGGAGCCAACCAACCAGCTGGGTCAAATAAACGAGCTATATCTGATAAAACGCCTCGTTTTGTGTAAGCTGATTTCCTTTCAATGGTTGGCACACTAAAGAAAAATGCGTCTTCCTTTGCGTTCCATCTAATTCCCAACGTTTTGGTGTTGGTGGATTCTGGTAGGGTAAGCAATTCGACATCAAGAAGGTGTTCTTCGGGTAAATTTATTAGCAATTCCTTCGTATTTGACATCCATTTTCTTAAAGGAAATCCAGCAGAATCAAAGGCAGTTATCAGCTGGGTTTGAGCAATTTTAGCCTGTTCAATAGTATGACCACCGGCCAACATGTCGTCTACATACATGTTATTTTTTAATATTTTCGAAGCAATAGGGTGTGTATTTTGAATGTCTTTGACTAATTCGTGAAGTGTTCTAATAGCCAAATATGGGGCACAATTGACGCCAAATGTTACTGTTTGCAATTCGTAGTCTATTATGGGTTCATTTACGCTTTTACGGAATAAAATGCGTTGGTAGGGTGTGTGGGTCGGGTTTAACATTGTTTGCCTATACATTTTTGCAATGTCGGCACTAAAAACAATTCTATAAAAGCGCCATTTGAGTATGAGTACAACTAGATCTTGTTGTAAGGTGGGACCCGTGTGTAAAGCATCATTCAAACTGTTACCATTGGAAGTTTTGCTAGAAGCGTTAAAAACTACTCTAACTTTCGTAGTTACTCTATCATTTTTGACCACTGCGTGATGAGGTAAGTAATACTGTGTATTTGAAGATGTATTCGGGTAATCCACGACGGGTTTCATATGACCTAAGTCAATATATTCTTGTAAGACGTTATCATATTCTAGCTTAAGCCCTGTTTTCCTCATCAAACTTCTTTCATTTCTCAAATATTGAGCCATTGCTATGTGGCGAGAATTTCCTAACTCGACTGAGGGGTAACGAAATGGAAGGCTTACTTGATAACGTCCACTGGGTAATTTTTGAGTATTTTTTATGTAGTGCTCTTCACAACATAATTCTTCTTCAGATATCTTCTGTTCCTTGGGTATATCCTCAATCTCCAAGAACTTGGTTAAAAATTTGTCAAGCTTGACCGTTATTTAAAATGTGTTATACACAAAGAAGTAGTGGTCCAAATAAATATTTGTTTAACTATCGGGCCTGTTCGGAAAGTCATGTGTTTTTGAAATCACATGTGTGATTTTGTGGTGTTCTGAAAGTCATACCGTTTTTGTGTTTCTCAATGTGCTTTCGGCAATTAAAGATCAAAAATCCAAAGCGGATTTGACCAATTTTTAAAAAGCGGACCAAATAGGACCGATGCATTTTTGCATTATCGATGGCATTTATATAATTGTAGAATTCGAATTACTAATGCTTCTAATGAAAGCCACCAGTTTGTGATGGGGGAAGAATTTTTTTGTTTCATTTCCAATATTTACAATATAATTGTAAATATTTCTTTTAAGTGTTTTTTTGATGCCAGAAAATCGTCATAACACTACTACTTTTAGTAAAAACACCGTCAATCGTCATTTTACTGTATTTTCTCAAAAAAAAAAAAAAATCGTCACATCTAACAACCCTGTTCACAACTCAACTCAGTTGAGTTGTAATTTTTTAATTTTTGTATTATGGTTTACAACTTTGCTATATTGCGGCGAACAAAAACATCAAAAAATTACAACTCAATAAAACCAGTTGTTTTATTTACAACTCAACTGAGTTGAGTTGTGAACCCTAATAGGGGCCTAAAATAATTGTATCTTTTTGGTGTTGTTAAGTTCGACCCTTACGGACGAAAGTCGCAGTCAGCGACAATTTTTTATGTGTTTTGCATATGTATGAAAACGTGCTAAGTCACAAAATCCTTTTAAAATAAAGATCCATTATTTTTAGATTTCCATGTGTAGCATGTCAAAAAATAAAATCGGCAACGGCATTTACAGATTAAAAAAAATACTGAGAACTAAACATTTTAGCAAGTTTTTTCCCTCTCATGTAAAGTTTATTAAATTGGACTTAGCTCCTTTACGAGTTTAATATACGTTCGGATATAACAACATTAACTTTTAATATCCAAATAATTAAAAAACACCATTATTTTTGTTTTTAGTTAATTCATTTTTTTTTATTATATTTGTGTTTTTGCAAAAAAGCGTCTTCTTGGTTCACAAATTAAAAACATGGAGCTCATATACAATAAATAAATATGTATATGTGTTACAATGTATTTTAATCAAAATAAAAAAATAAAGAAGAACATGTTTAACATAGGAAGATATTTGTATTGTTAAATAAAACAACAAAAAATAAGAATTTATTTAAATTATAAAATATTTTATACTTTTTTATATTAAAGTAAAAATAATTTTAAACACACAGCATTTTGTAAACGAATGGTGTATAAAACACACCCACCTTATTATTTAAATACAATGAAATGGATGTAAATTTAAACTAGAAAATAATTACAAAAACAAGACCGAAGTTGCATACAGTTAGTATACAACTTTGTTGTTGATTTAACGTATATTTATTTTAAATACAAAAAACAATTTTAGTTTATGGTAACGTAATATTGGCTTTTTAAATAGTTTTTGATTTTAACTATAATAACTAGATTAAACAAATAATTTGTTTAAACTTTTTTTTTTTTTATTTAAATATTAATAAATTTACACTACACAAAATTTAATATTTAATTTTATATATGTATGTATATATTGTTTATTTGTGTTTTGGTAATACAAAATAATATAAATTAAATTAAAATAAATTTATTATATTTTTATTGGTCAATTTGTGTAGAAGAACTTCTATGTGGAAGGATAGTCCAAATGACAAAAATGGTGTCTAAACACAAACAAGAAACACAATAAAATAGAATTTAAGTGTGTGTATTTATGCATTTGTTTTATATACAACTAATTAAGGACGACTAAAGGATTAAATTACAAAGCCACTTCATCCCCTTGTCTTAAAGAGGCTTTACTAAGCTCAATTTGGTCGTGGCTTTGTTGCTCGGCTTTAAGCTTTAAATCACGACATCTTTGAGCTGTTACGGTGGTTGTTGCAACAGGTGGTGAGACTGACTTTGTTTGTGGTGATGATACTGACTGTTGGTAATTAATAGAAGATGCTGGCTTTAGTCTATTTTCATAAATATCACTTGTTGTAATAGGAGATAACATGGGTTTAGGAGACAGTTTATTGAAATCATCAATGATTTCTTTATTTTCCTTATTTTTGTCTTTACTTTTATGTGACTGATATTCTGTTTGGTTTATTAAATTCTCACCAGTCTGGTTATTGCATCTGGTCGTAAAACCATCTGCTTTGTTAACCTCTAAAGTAAGTAAGTTTGTTGTCATTCCTGCTGTCGCTGATTGTTGTTCTTGTGACTGTTGTTGTGTTTTAAAATTTTGTTTGTGATTATACTGATTCTTTCTTATTGCTTCGTGCAACTGTTGGTGTTGGTGATGTATATTTTTTATCGAAGATGTTTTATGTAAGTGGTTGCTTTCCTGCGCCGTTATTGGTATTTTACTTCGTGTTGTGTGAAAAGAATGTTGTCAGACTACTTCTCCGTTACTATCTTTGCTTGTTGATCCACCACTTGCGACAGTGCCAAGAGAACCACCACCACCTGTACTCGTTACAGGATCGAGTAGTGATCCGGATTCCACATCGTTGGTATTTCTGGTTGAATTTCGCTGACGACACATATACGGTGAATTAGTCGGCGATGGCAGTTGGTTCTGTTGTTGAAAATGTATATTTTTTAATTTGCAAAAAATTCTGTAATAAAAGCCTTTAAACTTACCACTTTGTTATTGTTTTGACAACATGTTGCCTTGACGCAACCGTTGTCCGTCGACGGCGGGCAATCTAACGCACAGCAGTCTGAGCTGCTCATATTAAGACTTGATGTACCTTCCGATACTATGCAAGCGCCATCCATATCAACAAATTCCGGTTGTATGGTTGTTGAATGTATGCCTTCATTGTGAAAGAATTCTTTAACTTTTTCAGCAATTTTCATATATTCGGATAAGTTGTGACATCTATTAATGCAAAAAACAGTAATTTTAATAATACTCTGGCTGTATATTAAGTAAAGTAAATGTGGTAAAAAAAGATTAGAAGCGCAAGTTTTAATTTTATTAAATTAATTGAGTAATACATAACTTTCAAGGCCAATCTAATATACATATTACTTAGAAATAACATCCAGTATTAAATTACCCGATAACATGAACCACTAGGAAACGTGAACACTTTGAACACCGAAAATTAAAGGGTTGACCAAAGTCAGATAAGAGTGTGAAAAAGGCTTAAAAAAAGGATGTAACAAAGATGATTGAACAAAATACATACAAAAAAAAAGCAATTTCGTAAAAAATTTGGTGAAAAAATCTGACATTTGATTTGATTTTTTTTAGTTTCATGTATGTGTGCACTATAAATTCATTTAAATAATTAAGTTCCCTGAAGGAAACCTGGGTGTAAGTGTCACCAGTTTTGTCGACTATTTTGGTTTATCAACGAAGTTTCTACACTACATTTACCACTATATTTGAGAAGTACAATTCCTATAAAAGTTAAAGAAATATTAAAAAAAGATTGTTATGGTTTCGTATTCGTACCAAAAGTGTAGACTACATTTACTAAAATGTACTAGTGATTCTCTAGTTCCAATGTATACATATGTTCCCATAGGAACTACCTAGTTAGTTCTATAGTAAATAATAGGGTATTCATTCGGTTAACCATTAACCGGTTAACCGATTAATTACTACCCGATTAGCTGATCAGTAAATTTAATATTGTCTATTTTCGATTAACGATTAAACCGGTTAATTTCAGTCGATTAACCGATTAACTGATGTTACATAATTTTAAATTTTTTGTAATAGGTATAACAATTTTTTGTGTTTTAATTAATTGCTTCGTCTCATAAAGATGCTTAGAAAAAATTTTTTTATACAATATATTTCCTTCTAGCAATATATTCTTAAAATACAGTACAAAAACAGAATAAACTCTCGATAGTAACAGAAACACTCTTTATACAGAATTAACCGAAACAATTGGAAGTATTAAAAATTTTTAAAAATTAAATCAGGACTCTAATGGCATAATGGAAGATTTTATATGTTAAGAGAAATCCAGGAAACGGATTGAGAAATTATGTTATTCTGAATTATGGGCTGCTTCTGATTCCTCCAAAATTTAATTATTTTGAATAATTTTATTTTTTTAAAAAGAAAAAGATGAAAATTTAATCAAAATTTAAATTTTTAAAACCATGAAACACTAACGATAAGTGAAAAAAAATTTCCAAGTCAAGTGTTGTCAAAACTAAAGAAAATTATCGCTTTAATCCATAACCAAAATTGTTTTCCAAAAAATTATTTTATCAGATCTCCTTAAACTATTGAAATAACTAATAAAATGATCCACAGTCTATTTTTAACTAAATACATATTCAGGGGTGTTCTGGAAATCAAAAACGCAAAACGCAAGAATTTAAAAGTTGTTTCTAATACACTTTTAATCCAATTTTTGTTATAAAATATTGAAATATTTGTATATTTGTCAATAAAATTCTTTTACTACAGAAATCTTATTAAAAAACGACGTTCAAAAAGTTCTTGCGTTTAGCGTTTTCGATTACCAGAACACCTCTGATTATGTATTAGTTTAAAAATACATGTCACATATATATGAATTATTTTTTTTTTGGTTTGCTCGTTTTAGATAAAGAATTGTTATTCTTGTTTTTTTTTACTAATAAACTCCAAGTAATAAATAATTTATGCATTTTTAATTATTGAAATTACCTTATTTATAAAAAAGAATTTATTAATCGGTTAACCGATCAAAAACCAAATTAACTGATTATTAACCGATTAAACCAAAACCTCGGTTAATTATTCGAGCGATTAACCGATTAAAGCAAAAGCCCGATTAAATGAATACCCTAGTAAATAACATTGTCTGGGGTATAATAAGTCACTAGTACTGGTGACTGAGTCAATAGTGAATCAGTACAGATTCACTAGTGACATTTCCTGCAGGGTTATTTTACTTACATATTTATTTTTAGCAATTTTTATTTATAATCCAAATATTGATTTTTATTTTAAATCAGGCTCAAGTTCATCAAATTTAATTTTCATTAAATTAATTGAATTAAGGAAGGAATTTGGCAACATAAAATGAATTAAAATATATTTATAATTTTTTGTTCTTGACTGAACAGTGGATTGAACTCGGGTCGAACTTACGTGTTCCGAGAAAACCCACATTCTCATTATCAAAACGGCTGTCAGTCTTTGGTCAAACAACAATCTTCAAACCAATGGTTTTTTTTTGTAGATCGAAATTTTTGCTGTAATTAATTATCTATTTATAATTTTTACATTACATAGACTGACAACCGTCGCAGTGGCGGGGAAAGTAAAACTGAAAGGAACTCTGATGATAAGAATGTGGTTATTCTCGTAAAATTGCAAAGAACTCTGACGATGAGAATATGGTTATTCTCGAAACATGTAAGCTCGACACGAGTTCAATCATTTTTTCAGTCAAGAACAAAAAAAAAAAAAAAAAAAACAACATATTTTAATTAATTTCATGTTGTAAAATTTCTTGCTTCATTTAAATAATTAAATTAAAATTAAATTTGAGGAACTTGAGCCCTGATTTAAACCAAAACTAAAAAAAATTTAATTAAAAACCATAAACAGTTTGATTATACCACAAAGAAATTTTTGTAATACAATTTTAACCACCTGGGAGGTTACCTCGTATTTCGAATCGAAAGAAATAATTTTCGAGTTCGAACAAATCAAAGTACCGTGAATAAAATTTCCCTCAAAATGTAATCCTTTTTCTCTTAAAAATGCATGGGAAAAGCAAAATTTCGAACGTGTACGAAAACCGTATCACACAGTACAAATTGTTGAAATTCGTATATTTTTTTTTTTCAGATTTGTTTGAATTGTTAATTTATGCTTTTTTAGTAAAGTGAATAAAAATGTCGTCATATGGAAGAGTAGCTCAAGTCGACTTAAGACAAAATTGAGTTATTACAATTAGAAAAGGTGCATAATCTTTTATATTTACTAACAATTTTTTTTTTTAGCATTTACTTCTAGCCTCTATTAAAGTTGGTACTAATACGATAATATTCTTATGGAACTTGTTCATTGTTGTTGTAACGTTAATTTTAAAGTATAATTACAATGTAACCAATATCTGAATTTAATCGGCAGAATAGTGAACATTGTTGATTGCAGTTACTAAAAATAAATCAAAGAGATAGTTTAAACTTTTATTTTTTGCTTTTTAAAAATTGTAATAAGCTTTAAGTAATTCCGCATACTAAATTTTGAGTGTTTTTTTTTTGCTTTCTACCATATTTGAAAAAAGGTTTCAAGGGCTTTTATTTTTTGAGTCGTGGTTGGCATACTCATGGAAATGCCCATATGTTAACAATTAGAAATTTTTGGCTTGGACGAGAATTGTGCAACATTTTCTTGGTTCAAGACATATTATCTGGTGATTAAGTAAATAATTCTTTTCGTGTAGTATTTGTATGGAAGCTATGGCCAAATATGGACCAATTATAGCCTATTTACCAAATTTCATCAAATTGTCTCCAAAATTTCAACCTGTACTTTGCGCACAAGTTTTACATGGACAGCCAGCCAGCTGGACGGACATCGTTAGATCGACTCAGAAAGTGATTCTAAATGGATCGGTATACTTAAAGGTATAGGAACAATATTTTAAGGTATTACAAAAATAGGCACAATTGCCCTCTCGGCTATTGTGGTGTGAGTATAAGAATTAATATTTGTGTATTCTTATGTTATGCGTGGCCAATCTGCTTGCCCGTGCGCTATAAAATTTGGTCCACTTCTTCTCTGCTCCAATGGGAGTTAGAGGAACACATATATATATATTCTTCTCTGCACCTGCGGGAAGGTTATAGGCTTTATATATTTACAAAATTTTATGTGGGCGTGGCACATCCTATACAAATACGGTTTAGATTTCTGTATATCTAGAGGACGGCATGTACAAATATATTGACAATTACTGCACAACAACTGACAAAACTTGGGCGGGATTGGAGAAGTGGGCGTGGCACAAAATATGTTTATTTATATTAAAAGAACGGCCAGAGAAAAATGGTCCAAACTTAGTGCATATAGATGGGATATCAATACACAATACACACAAGAACGGCAATAGGTACCAATTATCTTGGTTATCAATACACAACATGCGACAAAATGTGGGCACGATTGGAGAAACGGGCGCGGCAAAAAAAAATTTATTAATATCTACAGAACGGTAGGAGGTAAATTGTCCTAATTTGGTAAACATTATTAATACCAAACCTTTCTAAAAAAATGCGCAGATTTGGACAAGTAGGCGTAGCACCTCTAATTCAGATCATTATTGATTTTTGTATATTTGGAGAACGGCAAGAGCCAAAGTTTTAAAATTAGATACAAACATCTTGGGTATCCATACACAACATCCGACAAAATTGGATTGGATAGAGAAGTGGGAGTGGTACCGATTTCTGAATACCTGTAGAAACGTAGCAGTAAAAGTTTTCAAGTTTGGTAAAAATTGCTTCGATGTCAGTGACAAAAAGTGGACTGGATTGGGTAAGTGGGCGTGGCACTATAGATTTCTATAAATCTAAAGAATGGTTACAGTAAGTGGTTTCAAATTATACACACCATTTACCAAAAAGTGGGAAAGGTGGCACCTCCCACAAGTCAAACCAGTGTTCCAAAATAAATAAAACATAATTTACATAACTTCATTTTTTATCGATAACTTTAGTAAATTTTTTGACAGTTTGCCATTTATCTTAATACAGTTTAACTCTTTGCACTTGGTCAATTTTTCTATTACATTATATTTCGTCCCCTCAATATAAAAATAGCGTATAATTTTTTTGGGGTTTTGAGAAAATCGTGTTTAAAGTTTTTGTCAAATCGAATGTCTATTAAACGGATAAACGATCCTGCAGAGAAGTCTGTACCATTCTCATTATCTGTTCCAGGTATCTCTATGTCCGAGCGAAATCAGACTCATCAGTCTTTGGGGCAATTTCCACAACTACTGGTGGTTTCGTGTCACAGCCTGTAGATATTTACCTTACTCACTTCCCATACATTATATAATAGAAGATACTCACTCAGACGTTTCAAATCCATATTTTTAACGAACAGACTTTCTCTGCGAACTGAATTTGCAAACTGAAATTTCAAATGCCTACAATATTTCCTTGGCATTCATGTTGTCAAAAGAACGTAAACATCGCATAGGCTAATATTCTTGTCAATTGTTGATAAAACTTTCGAATTGGTATTGAAAATAAAACAGTAACAATAGTGTATATTATTATAAGCTATTTTATGAGTTAAAGTTTTCATAAATTGTATTTTTTTCTACAGGCGTATGTATCATGGAGTATAATGCGTATACACTATTATTCTTTTAACAACTTTGGAGTGGCAATTTTAAGTAAAATAGCGCATAAGAGCTTACACACTTATTGAAGGAAAATTTTGAACAAGAAATTA
Organism: Pollenia griseotomentosa; assembly: GCA_963931875.1. Taxonomy (NCBI): domain Eukaryota; kingdom Metazoa; phylum Arthropoda; class Insecta; order Diptera; family Polleniidae; genus Pollenia; species Pollenia griseotomentosa. The sequence goes on along the minus strand of OZ007562.1, from coordinate 187,448,858 downwards.
TACACTATTTTTTCCAACGACATTTTGACCCACTTTTTGGAATTAGAATTTGACGAAACTTTGACCAGACATAAAATAAATGATGGAGATTCTAAATATGCAATAAATAAATAATAGCGTATGAGCACATACGCTATTGTTATATTGAGGGGAGGATTTGTACTGTTCACCAAAACTTAAACAATGCATTAAAAATGTAGTGTCATAAGGGCTTTAGCGTACGGCTCACACACCCAGAAACGATATATATTTTTTTATTAATCAACTCTTAATTAATACCGTTCATAACTATTTTTAAGAAAGTGACGAACATTATATAGTGTTCTGTTTTTCGTTATAAAACAGAACAATTGTAGTGGTTCTGTTTTTTTTTTTTTACCAAACCGAATTTTAGCAACAACCACAGCACGAATAGATTGCTTGTGTATTGTGTACATGTTTTGTTTGTTTAAATTTTTTTGCTGGCTTTAACGTGCTGAACCGAACATAACAAAGTTTGTTGTTTAAAGAAGAACATATAATTTTTATTTTCGAACACTTCATCAAACTGCTTTATCAGATTTGTTAGAATAATGTAAAATATTTTAAACTTATTTCAAAGTTAAATAGTTTTAAATCCAAATTTAAAGTATTAATTTATTTTGTAAATGTCCTTCTAAATCAGGCCCCGGTAAAACACTGCATCGCACGACTGACAGATTTGACGATTTATCGTTATTTTGATGATTTTGGTGTCCAAAAATGGACCATTGACGATGTATACCCTAAACAAAAGTTTCAAGTATTATTTCGTATTTTTTAATAACTTCTTGGATACTTTCGTTTACAGTATGTTTATTATATTACATACTGTCAAATGTCCCGGGTAAACAGTTTATAATACAAATAAAAAAAAAAAAAAAATAAATAAATATAATAGTTTACGCTTGGGATTCAGTTAGTAAGTAATTCTAGATTCGGAAACTTTTGATATCTAAACAATACAGGGCAAGCAAAGTATTCTGTTGACAAGCTTCGAGAATTAACTGCGGTCAATCATATCTTAAGCAAAACCACTCAGCCTCACCACAAAGCAAACAGAGGTGAAAAAAATTAAGCGTGAAAAAGCCTACATACATTTTGTTTTGTTTTGTAATGTTATTTACTTACTTAAATATTATTTAATTATGTTGTGGTAAACTTAAGTTAATTTTTACAACAGTTTTGCAAATAAATCTCATTTAAAAAATTGTGTTCATTGTATTATGGCATAAAAGATGGTGCAAAGGGAAATGCAAAAAGGGCAGCTTACGAAGAGATAGAAAAAACACAATATTTTCCGTCTCGTGTCACAAGCTTTCACAAATGACGGTTGGTGTTGTTATTGTAGCAGCTAGACCTGAAGAAAATGTGTTGCTGAGTTGACAATTATTGGTAGGTATTTTTGAACTCCTAGTCTTCCCTGCAAATAATAGGACTAGTCCAAACACGAGTGTGAAATGTAGCCGACAAGGGACTAGGACTAGTCCAAAAGTAACCCAAACGTATGGAAAAAACTTGGTCTTTTTAACATTAAGATGTCCTAGGGCAGGACCATATAACCCAGCTTTGGACTACAAAGGAGTAGTCTTAAAACTAATCCATGGTATACTCAAGAGGATTAGTTTTGAAGTCGTTTAAAAACGAAAAAAAACGAAGACATGTTGTCTCACTACATGTCTCTTTTTAACAATGACTTTGTTCATGCTTGCATTACATTGGACCAGTCCATGGAGTAGTCCATTTTATCAAAATGGATCAGGTAGTCCAATATTATTTGAGGGTTTGTTTATGTGCAGCATTGACATAAAACAAAATAGTCAAATTATTTAAACAAAATATTTCTTTAAAAATAGGATTTTAGTACAGAATAACCCCTATATTCATAAAAAAATTTAAGGTTTATCAAATGAATTCAAAATTTCCTGAAATGTTAAGTTTTCACTTCCGTCATCATCTCTTACAGAAATAGTCACCATTATCGTAATTGGAGAATTTAAAATACGCCTGCGACTGTTTGGTAATAGGTGAACGAGAACGGGAACTTATTTCCTTAAATCTATTACCAAACAGTCGCAGGCGCATTTTAATTTTGCCAATTACGATAAGGGTGACTATTCACTGCAGTTCCAAAATCTAATCCAAAAAATCTTTTATGGGTCTGTTCTGTATATAAAACCATTACATTTTTTGAAGCAAGTGATTCTTTTTGCTTTTATAAAATACATCTAGGTCTTTAAAAACAATTTACAATTGTGCACATTTTACCCATCTTCTTTTACTAGTTCGAAATTTCGGATCAACAACAACTAAATATTACCTTATATGAGCTGAAGCTATGATGCGATCACCTGCTAATTGCCAGACGTGAAATTCATGAACTGCCAAAACACCGTCAACCTTTTCCAATAAACGTTTTTGTATGGCATCCACCTTAAAAAACATTTAAAATAAAAATACAAAAACAATTTTAAAGTAAAAAATATAAGAGGGAACGAATATATTATTATTGTTATTATCTAATTTTTTCGTTTACAGATGACACTCAGTGGTAGTCGCTTAGGTTACTTCTGCTATTACACAGAAAAAATCCCATAATTCACTTGTTACTATGTATTACTAATATAAAACAAAAGCTTAATATCTACACCACAATATTTACGCATATACTTTGTAATTTAAAATTGTTTTTGGCCTATGAGGCTTATTATATTACTTCTTTGTGAATAAATACCTAAATAAAATAGAATGTCTTTGAAACGATATCTAAGTAAACGTTTAACAGAAATGCACATCCATATGTACATACATAACGGGTTTTCCAATAGGTACTTGACAACTATGAATTGAATTTGTGAACGCACTATTTCACTGATCTTCTAACTGTTACTCGGAGTCGGTGACCGCAACTTTAAGAGCGTTAACTCCAATTTTCGGTCGTTATTATCGCCCTTGTAGACAAGCTATAACAAGTTTAGTGCAAAAATTTGAGTCTACATATTCATTGTATGATGCTGCCGTGCCAGTGAGACAACGGGTTGGTTGGGCTCTGGAGAAGATGCGCCATGATGATGAATTTCATCATCTTCAGTGACGAAGCTTAATGGATTCGTAAATAAGAAAAGTATGCGTTATTGGTTTGGTGAAAATCCGCATGTGCTTCATGAATCAACACTTCATCCACAAAAAATAAATGTTTGGTGCGGTTTGCTTGCCGGCGGCTTCATTGCGTCATATTTTTTCGTCGACAATAACGATCGTCACGTTACTGTGAATGGCGATCGTTATCGCGCCATGATTACTGATTATTTTTGGCCCGAATTGGAAAACATGGACTTGGAAGACATGTGGTTTTAACAGGACGGTGCCACAAGCCACACAGCACACGTTATAATCGATTTATTGAAGAGTAAGTTTGGTGACCGTGTTATCGCAAGAAATTGAACAGTCAGTTGGCCACCTCGTTCGTGCGATTTAACGACTTTAGACTTTTTTCCTTGGGGCTACGTCAAATCATTGGTCAGGAAAACAAGCCGACGACGTTGGAAGAATTCAGAGCCAAAATTGAACGCGAAATAGCGGACGTTAAGGCCGAAATGTGTGACCGAGTCATCGAAAATTGGGTCCAACGAATCGACCGCGGCCATATGAAAGAAGTCGAGTTCCATTCATAAACGTTTTGATTGTATTTTAAGTCGATCATAAAGTTTTGGAAATATCTCAAATGGTTTGCGTTTTACTTAACAAAAAAGTTGTCAAGTCCTTATTGGAAAACACGTACTCTTAAATAACAGCTAAAATTAACTTACTTGTATATGTGTTGGCACTGTTTGTAGCAAAATTAATGCGGATTCGCGCAATAAAGGCCAGACTGAATGCAATATTAAAACAACTAAAACAATTGATAAAGCAGGATCCATATAAAAACGATATTTCCATTCGGTTAACCAAACAACCTAAAAGGAAGGAAAAATGAAGATTATAATAATATTTATAATGTAATAATAATAATAATCAGGGGTATCATAGAAACCAATCTTATCAATTTTGGATTTGAAACCGACAAAAAAAATACGTTGGTGTCATGAAATCCAATGTTGTCGGTTTTTTGTTCGAACTAAAATAAGTGTCGGTTTTAGGTGTCACAGAAACCAATGTTATCGGATTTTTATCAAAAATAAACCAATCAGCGTACAGCTCTTGTTTTTTTTTACTGGAAATAAATATGGTTTTTAAAAGCTTAATTTTTTATTTTATTTATTTAGCAGTTCTATTTTTTTCCACAGAAAGAAGTAAATAAAATTGATAAATGTTTCTGGTTGTCTCCGGCAGAGGGCTGCCGCAAATTCGCAAAAGTCTTCTCACTTTTGCTGCACCAGCAAATATGCAACAACAGCTGGGGTCATTCTATTGATTATAACGTTAAACAACATATTTGTTTATATTTTTAATAAATTCGCTTTATATCTATGTACATATTTTTACAAAACAATAAAATTACACAAATGTTAACAACCAATGCAATGCAAGTAATACAAAGATGGCATTAATTTTTTAGTTTACTGTATTACCACTTCATATTTTCTTTTCTACAATTTTCCTTTAATTTAAAACATCGGTTTTAACAATATTTTAGCGAAAAAATCATAATTTACAAAATTGTCAAACAAAAATTGCATTTAAAGCTGTAAACACATGAGCCAATGCATTAAACAGCTGATTCGAATATCGGTTTTATTTGTATTCGAAAATAACAAATTCGACTTGTTTTCATGACACCAAAGGAAACCAATATTGGTTTGCAAAACCGACAATGAGCAAAACCGACTTGGATTCTATGACACCCCTGAATGATTGCAATTAAAGTATTGCAATCAAATCAATTGCAATCAAATTTGATTAAAAAAAATGGTTGCATTTAAAATCGAAAAATTAATTGTATGATTTAAAATTGAAATCACACAATCAATTTTCCGATTTCGAAATCATGTGATTGCAATTAGATATATTGCAGTCGTGTACCGCTCTGATAATAAGAAACAATTACTTTATTACAATACATATGTAAGTAGGTATATCTTAAACACAAACTAATGTATAAAACTTACCAAAGCACTAATTACAACAATTACACTTCCCAAAGCATCACTTAACACATGCAAAAATGCACCACGCATATTCATGGAACCGGGGTCGTGACTATGCCCATGGCTTGATTTCTTAATTGGTTTCTCCTTCTTAAAAAAAATATTTTTTATTTGTATTTTGTGTAAAAGTGTAAAATAAATTTAAGTTTACCGGTTTTTCATAAACAAAATCGTCTGGATTTTCACCTTCATCTACGTCTGCTAATTCTGTCAGTCTACTATGATTTCGTCTTAAGCCCCCACCATGTGAATGACCATGATGACCACCATGTTCTTTATAAAGTAAAGAAATAGAAAAATATTTTATTGTTATGTTATAAAGAAATATGTAGATCCTTTTTGTTTATAACTTACCATAAAGTAAACACAAGCCTACAGCATTTACAACTAAACCCAATACACCTACTGTGACCAACAATTCAGGTTCATGTATGGTCTCTTCTTCTATAAATCTAGAAAAGAAAATGTTTTTTCTTTAAGTTTCTATTAAATAAAAATAAGGGCAGTTGATTAAACGATGTTCGTCTGGTTGTTGAAATCAACTTTCCAAAGACCACAGATATAATGGGAATTGGTTTTATTGATTTATAGTTTCAAACAGATTGCTAATTTAATTCGACCAGATTGGTCCATAAATGTTTGAGTTATTCGTAAGAAACCACAAATTATAGTTTTTTTTTAAAGTCCCAAATATATATGATGGACTGACTTCATTGTTCTTTAACATCAAATAAGCTCAATAAAACATTGGTAGTTAAAAATACCGACAACGGTTCATAAATACCTGAGATATGGACAAATTATTGCCCTTTTCCTTCAGATATAACGGATTTACCTCAATAGCGTCTACACCATGTAATCTCGGAGGACAAAATTTTGACCAAAATATGCTTTAAACTAAGCTAGTAAAAACTATTGTTAAAGAAAAACGCGTGTGCTGGTGTAACTTAGAAGAGTAATTTATAGCAAAGTAAAGAGTTTTATTCAACAGGAAGTTAATAATCAAAAAAATATAGTTGCAAAGACAAGTGTCAAAATAACTATATAGAGTTGCCATACGCAATCAAATTGTTCTCATCATTTCAACATCTCCCCTGAACAAGTGTTCTATATGATTGTTTTGACATTTGACTTATAATAAAATTATTTAAAAGACTTCAATGTTAGTAATTAAGTTAATTCATATTTACATTCAGGTTATTTCAAATTCAATAAAAAAATATTTAACTATCAATAGTTAAATTAACAGATACCTATATTATTTTAATTTAATCCGAATTCATTTAAAAATTTCATATGTTTAAGAGCCACTACGCCTTTTGTTAGCACATCAGCTAACATATTGTTAGTTTCAATATATTTCAATACAATTTGGTTATTTTTAATAGCTTCAGATATAAATTTGGATTTAATGTCTACATGTTTTGTGCGAGACGAATAAGAATTGTTTGTTGCAACATGAATTGCGCTTTTGTTATCGCAAAAAAGTATTAAAGGATACGTGGCTTTAACAATCAATTCCTTTTCGAGTCGCTTCAACCATATTGACTCTTGAATAGCTGCAACTATGGCCATAAACTCCGCTTCCGTGGTTGATAGAGCAATGGTTCGTTGACGTCGTGTTCCCCAGGAAATAGCAGCACCTTGGTGAGTGAAGACGTATCCTGTTGTAGATCGTCTGCTGTCGATGTCGCTGGCCCAGTCAGCATCGCAATACCCAGTGATTTCACTGCACTTACCAGTATATATAAGGCCTTTGTTGATCGCACCCTTCAAATATCTCATTACACGTTTAACAGCGTTCCAGTGTGCCTTTCCAGGATTTTCAGAGAATCTACTTAACATGTTGACGGCAAAACAGATGTCTGGTCTGGTTATTTGGGCAGCGAACAATAAACAGCCCACAGCTTGCATGTAAGGGACATCCTTCATAAGAATCTTGTCGGCGTCGTTTGATGGGCACATATCCGCAGTAAGCTTTTGGTTTAGGTCAATCGGTGTGGAAACTCCGTTGCATTGATCCATACCAAATCTTGCAAGCACTTCAGCAATATATTGGCTTTGATCAATTTTGATAGTCCGCGCCTTCTCGTCTCTTCTGATTCGCATTCCCAAGATTGATGAAGCTTGGCCCATGTCTTTCATCTTGAATTTTGCAGATAGTGCGTCTTTGATATCTATTATCGTGTTCATGTCGTTTGCAAATATCAATACATCATCTACATAGATTGCCAGCATAAGCATTTTCTTATTATTTGCTTGGTAATAAATGCATTGGTCGACATTGCTGCGCTTTAGGCCAAGGTTCAGCAGCACGTTGTTTAGTTCCTCATTCCACATTCGACTGGACTGCTTAAGGCCATACAGGGATCTCTTCAATTTACATACCAACCCGGAACCATCTTCGAATCCAATTGGTTGTGTCATGAAAATCTCTTCTTGCAGCTTGGCATGTAGAAATGCTGTCACTGCATCCATTTGGTGTATCAGCAAATCGTATTTTGCAGCAAGGGCGATTAAAAAACGGATAGAGGTATATCTGACAACTGGTGCATACGTTTCGTTGTAGTCGATACCCATCGTCTGACTAAACCCCTTCGCTACAAGACGGGCCTTATGACGAACAGCAACACCATCAGCATTCACTTTAGTTTTAAAAACCCATTTTGAGGGTATTGCCTTCTTTCCGGCTGGAAGCTTCGATAGCGTCCACGTTTCGTTAAGCATCAGCGAATCATATTCCTCCTTCATGGCAGCTTTCCAATGGCAAGCATCCGGTGATGAGAGCGCCTCTTTTACTGTGGCTGGATCTTTTGAAACATACTCAATTGCACAGAAATTGTAGCCAGGTCTTTGCTTGTTTTGAATTCTTTCTGACCGTCGAATTTCGCCTTCTGCGAGTGTGACATCTTCGTTGGGTATGAATGTTCCATCATTTACATCATCGGAAACGTTCATATCATCGGCAAATTCAACTGTATTGTCCAATTCGTCATCAAGGTTGTTTGTTAATATGCGCGGCTTCCGATGTTTGCCCTCTATAATTCTAGCAGTTGTGGAAGTGTCATCATGGATTTCGTCGGGAGTAACGTTCGTGGCATCAGCGGACTCATTTGCAATTGACGATTCTTCTTCAACTTCCCCCTTAGAATTGTTAATGCTGCTACTTTCAATGTCATCATCAGAGACATTTGCGATAAAATTTAAATTTGGTTCTTTTGTTTCATTTACCTTGTCTTCTGCTTCAAAGAATATGACGTCGCGACTAACTATTATTTTGTTAGTTTGAGGGTTTAGCAATCTGTAGCCTTTTGCCTCTCTACTGTACCCAACCAGTATGCATTCGATCGATTTCGGGGCGAATTTAGACCGTTTTTCTTTTTGAACATGTACCATTGCCTTACAGCCGAAGATACGAATGTGTTTCAGATTTGGCTTTTTGTTAGACCAAATTTCTTCAGGGCTACGTACATTGTTCCTAGTCGGCATACAGTTTAACAAATAAGCTGCGGTCACAATTGCTTCTGCCCAAAATTTTTCACTCAGCCCCGAATCGATAAGCATACAGCGCACTCTGTCTGCTAAAGTGCGGTTCATCCGCTCTGCAACACCGTTTTGTTGCGGTGTATATGGACATGTTTTTTGATGTAAGATGCCATTTTTATCTGTGTATTGTTCGAATTCTTTATTCACGTATTCAGTTCCGTTGTCGGTACGTAACACTTTAATTTTGCGACCACATTGCTTTTCAACAAGAGTTTTAAATTTGATGAATTCATGTAATACGTCTGACTTTTTTTCCATAGGCACAACAAATACCTTACGGGAACAGTCGTCAACAAATGTTAATATAAACCGCGCGCCTGAAAACGATTTAATATTAATTGGTCCAATGACATCCGAGTGAATTAAGTCGAGAACTGATTCCGCGCGTTTTCCAACATCTTTAAACGATGATCTGGTTTGCTTGCCTTTTACACAGGTAACGCATTTAGTTTTGTTTGCTTCAGAAAAGTCAATACCGTCGCAAGCATTTTTCACAGCACATAAATTTTCATGGCATATGTGGCCAAGTCTACGATGCCAAAGTTCACTGTTCATGGCAGCGAATACACATTTTTGGCTTTCAGGCATTTCAGTAGAATTACAATTTAAACGGTATAAATCATCAACTACACAGGCACTCGCAAATATTTCATTATTTTTATTATAAATTAAACAGATGTCATTTTCAAAAACCACTTTATTTCCATTTTTCGTCATTTGTCGCACAGATAAAAGGTTAGTACAAAGTTCTGGTACATATTCCACGTTTTTAACTATCGTATTCATGCTTTCGCCGTTTGGTTTGGTTTTGACCGACATTTTTACATCACCCGCGCATTTCACCGCTATTTTGTTATTGTTCGCGACAATTATTTCTTTGTTTGAAACAATTTTTTTATTAAACAGAATGTTTGAGTCTTTTGTCATATGTGATGTCGCGCCCGAGTCAATGAACCAATCGGTGACACTGGTTTTATTTGCTAGCAACGATGCATATAACTCATTGTACTCTTTTTTATTTCTTAAACTTTCGTTTTTTTCTTTTCTGTTTTTATTGCGACAATTTTTACTAATATGCCCCGGCTGTTTACAAGAATGGCAATAAAATTTCTTTTTGAAATTATTAGATGCATTATTTTTCATATACAAGGCATTGCCTTCACCTTTCATATCAAATTTAGCATCTTGTAATAATAATGTTTTTACTGAATCAATGGTCAGTTCAGTAGTGGAATTCTCCACTGCTAAAACTAGGGCTCGAAATTCATCTGGTAAGCCAGCTAGCATTAACGAGGCCGTCAATTCATCATTGATATTTAATCCTGCACTTTGCACTTTAAGTGACGTCATTACCATACGATTAACGTAATCAGGCATCGATTCACAGTCCGAAAGCTTTAATTGGACTAATTGTTTTAACAATTCAACCTTTCGCGTCAGACCCTTATCGTCATAGGCTGCCAGTAAAGCTTTCCAAGCTGCATTAGCTGATGTAGCAGTTGCTATATGCGCAAAATTACTTGGCTCTATCATAAGCGTTAATTCTGCCAGCGCACGTTCATCTGCTTCCAACTCTTTTTCAGTAGCTGTGGCGGTCAACATTTTTTCTATAGGCTTCCAACAATGTTTTATGATCAGGTATGATTTCGCGTGACGTTTCCAAACGTCAAAGTTTTCACGGCCACGAAGTTTCTCGAACGGGAACATATTTGATGACGACATTGTTTCCAGGATTAGAGAGGGTTTGAGAAAAAAAAACTAAAAGCGTATTTGTTAACTATACGTTATCAGCACAACTCAAGCAACAGCAACCAGCTAACACATCCAATACAACGCACGTGTAAAAATTTTTCCTTTTAAACGATAAATATCAGCATACAGCACAGCAACCAGCTAACACATTCAACACAACGCACGTGTAAATTTTTCTTTTTATATTTTATGCAATAAATATCAGCATACATGTATTAAGCAGTGGATTCCAACGGCGACATACAGGCCCATAACCTATTGTTAAAGAAAAACGCGTGTGCTGGTGTAACTTAGAAGAGTAATTTATTGCAAAGTAAAGAGTTTTATTCAACAGGAAGTTAATAATCAAAAAAATATAGTTGCAAAGACAAGTGTCAAAATAACTATATAGAGTTGCCATACGCAATCAAATTGTTCTCATCATTTCAACAAAAACAAACTTAATTAAATTAAATGAGAATTTAGGTACAATAGCGATCGTACGAAACAATTTACAATAATAAAATTCAGTTCGAATATTTTTTATATCGTGAGCTTATATTCAAATTTTTCGAAAATGTGTTTTTTAAAAAATCGTGTTAATTGACTGAAGGTGATCTGTCTTTAAATTTGAAAAAAAAAAATTGGTTCCCAAAACGTTTTTTTCAGTTATGTTGTATTGGGCTATCTAACACACACGTATTTTTTTTTTTTTTTTTTTTTGTAAAAAAAAGTTTTACCTACATATAAAATATTAGTGTATACAATAAAATGATAAAAATTGTTACAACAAAGTAGACATATAACATCAAAGCGTTGTGAATTGTGTCTAGAGTTCAAAATCTAATATAGTTAGTTTTAAAATTCGTTGAAGACATTTTGCAAAAAAGTGCAAAAAAGTATTTATGAGTTTTTGGCAAGTTTATGCAATAAAACCTTTATTAGCTAATATTATTTAATGAAATTTTACAAATAAATAGATTTTGTTAGGCTTTTCGTCAAATATTTGACAAGTGTGACCGTAGCTTTACACTCTTGTTCATTTTAATAAACATTTTTGAATCGATTCGGCAAACCCGAATCAGCACTTTTACTTGTCGTTTTTAACATAAAACAATTACAAACAATATACATACCTTTTAAACGCTTCTATTGTAATACTAAAGCACAATGCAACCAAAAATACTGCGTTGACTAAAGCTCCTAATACTTCGGCACGTGCCCAACCGAATGTGTTTTTTGACCATTTTTTCGGTGACATCTAAAGAAAATCTTAACGTTAAATAAATTTTTCAAATTAAAGGTCTTTAAATAAGTATACATACCTTAACCGATAAAAATGATATCACTAAGGCAGCTATATCGCCCAACATGTGAAAACTGTCAGCTACCAAAGCCATTGAATTTGTTACATAGCCGACCACAATTTCGACAAAAAAGAAGAATATTGTCAACACCATCATTGAAAGCAGGCGACATTTTTTACCTGAGTATTTGGACATTTTAGCAAATCTGTAAAAAAATATAAAATATAATTTTTTTTTTAAACTTACTTTCAACTAAAAAAAAAATATATAATTATTTGCTATCGAATACAAATTCAAACCAAATCTTGCATACATACTATGTATAAATAAGAAACAAAAATATTTTGCATTTGTAAATCTAATCCAATTGAATTGACAGCTTTTTTAAAATTAAAATTTATATTATTGTAGACCTAGAAAATACAACCATATTATGGTTGCCTCCAAACATGTTATGGTTAAAAATAAATAAAATATTTTTGACAATTATAATAGCATGGTTTCCAACCATAGCATGTTGCTCTTGGAAAAGAGGAAAATACTTTTGTTAATTTTAAAACAAATTATTGTCATATTTAATCATAACATGTTTAGAGGCAACCATAATATGGTTGTGGCTTCTTGATGGATGACTAATTTAACCATAATATGGTTGTCGGTGACAATAATATGGCTAAATTAAACCTAATATGTTCAAAATTTTCTTTAAAAATAGTTTTGTTGGAGGTAACCATATTTAAACATGTTTTTTCTCTGCGTGTATATTCCCACATTTGCAGAACAAGGAATGTATTGTTTCTGTTCGTGTTTTACTATTACATATTTTCTTAATAAAAATCTGTTATTTCTTGCTATTTTATGTCGCCAACTAATTTTTATTATCAAGGATGAATTATTTAATTTATTCGCAGGATACATTAAATTAATTTATTACAATACTAGGACATGTTCTTTGTTAAGAAAAATTAATTCTGCAATCAAATATCATAAAGGGTGATTTTTTATGAATTGAGTTTTCTGGGCTGGCAGCACTGGTTGGTAATTGTGTCCAAACTACATCTGTGAAAGTGAAAAGTGTTCAGTATACTCTGCCATTTCATCATGGAGAAACTCACAAACGAGCAACGACTGCAAATCGTAGATATTTATTATCAAAATTCATGCTCTGCGAGAAATGTCCATCGATTGTTACGAACTTTTTATGGTCGTCATAATCGACCTAGTGAATCAACAATTCGTGCTATTATAACCAAATTTACTTTGATGGACATTAAACCTCCGACTCACGTTCGTAGAGTGCGTACCGAAGAGAATATTGCAGCCGTAGCGACCAGTGTTAATGAGGATAGTGAAATGTCAGTTCGTTGCCGTTCTCAGGTATTGGGCATGTGTTTTTCAACCACGTGCCATGATACGCGACTTTTTTTTGCCCCAATTGGCTGAGTTGGACTTGGATGATATGTGGTTTCAACAAGACGGTGCCACATGCCACACAGCTCGTGAAACAATGGACATATTAAGGTTGAATTTGGTGAGCAGCTTATCTCTAGAAATGGCCCTGTGAGTTGGCCGCCAAGATCATGTGATTTGACGCCTCTTGACTATTTCTTGTGGAGTTATGTAAAGTCGTTGGTCTAGCCAAACACGATTGAAGCCTTATATTATAACATAACACGTGTTATTCATTGAATACAGGCCGATATGCTCCAAAAAGTGGTGCAAAATTGGACCTTACGAATGGACCATTTGAACCGAAGCCGCGGGCAACATTTACATGAAGTTATTTTTAAAAAGTAAATGGCAAAGACCAATTTATCGATTCCAATAAAAATTTTGAATATATGATGCAAATTTGAGTGTTTTATTAGATTACAATTTTTTTTACTACGCTTGAAAAATCACCCATTACAAGATATGCATTACTTTCTCGATACCTCCGATTACATTTCCGCAGGGACGTTACCAAAAACTGTGGTAAACTATGTACACTTATTTACAAGCTTTTGTTTGGTTTTTCGTTCTTAGTTCTTTTTCTCTCTTTTGTTTTCTGTTTTATGAAAAATTTTTATAAATACATATACAAAATACAAGCTAAGGCACGAGCTCTATGTGTACATTTGTCCTTCAAGTTGTGCTGAAAAAGGTCAACAAGAAAAAGAAAGACAAAAATTAAAAAACAAAATATGTACTTTGGACATCAAAAAGAATTTTTGACAAAAGTACGAAAAAACAGAAGTAAGGAAAAACATGTAAAATCAATTAAAATAGATAATCATTCAAAAAAGCAAATTTCGATCTACCAAAGGTTAAAATACAATTTGGTTTAAGGATTGATGTTTGACTATTGACGTCAGCAGTCGCCGATGGCTGCGAGTGTAAGACGGCAAATCCATATGAGGATATCGAGTGGTTGCGATCGAAACATGTCATGATAACCTGCCGGCCAGGGTTCGAGCCCCGGCCACGGTCAAGAAGGAAAGATTATTGCTAGGAACACAACTGGGACGAACGACGAATTTTTGGCCGCGAATATTCGTCGCCAAAAATAAAACATATTTGTGTATATTTGTAATTCGTCCTACGCGGCGACTTTGCAATAGATTTATTTCTATTTCATACGCCGGCGAACGACGAACAAATCAGTACCAGGTGACCATGTTTGATTTTAGTTTTCAAGTATTTTAGTATATAAAGTTACTTTTTTACTTTAATAATTGTTTTTTATTATTTTATCGCATTTAAAATAAATATACAAAGAAGAAAACTATAAGAATAGTTTTTAATTGTGGTTTCGTTAATGTTTGTGTTTTTTAAGTAATTTTTTTTATATGGTCACACTATTTCTCTCTCTCTCTGCACAGACAGCAAAGAACTTTTCCAATTAGTAAAGCTGTGAGTTATTCGTCGCTATTGTGTTTCATACGACGAATTTACTCAGAGAATGTTTACTAAACAATTCGTCGTGTAGGGCGAAATTCGTCGTTCGTCCCAGTTGTGTTCCTAGCATATCAATAACAATTAATTTTCATGTTGAAAAATTCCTTTCTTCATAAAAATAATTTAATGAAAATTAAATTTGATGAACTTAAGCCTAATTAAAAATATTAAAAATCTGGATTAAAAACCATAAATAGTTGAACAAAATAACCACAATACTAATTATTGTTAAAGCTAAGGCACGAAGTTGTGCTGAAAAAGGTAAACAAGAAAAAGAAAGACAAAAATTAAAAACAAAAAATGTACTTTGGACTTCAAGAAGAATTCTTGACAAAAGTACGGAAAAAAAACAGAAGTAAGGAAAAACATGTAACATCAATTAAAATGGATAATCATTCAAAAAAGCAAATTTCGATCTACCAAAGGTTAAAATACAATTTGGTTTAAGGATTGATGTTTGACTATTGACGTCAGCAGTCGCCGATGGCTGCGAGTGTAAGACGGCAAATCCATCTGAGGAGATCGAGTGGTTGCGATCGAAAGATGTCATGGTAACCTGCCGGCCAGGGTTCGAGCCCCGGCCACGGTCAAGAATGAAAGAGTATCAATAACAATTTTATTTAATTTTCATGTTGTAAAATTCCTTTGTTCATAAAAATAATTTAATAAAAATTAAATTTGATGAACTTAAGCCTAATCAAAAATATTAAAAATTTGGATTAAAAACTATAAATAGTTCAACAAAATAACCACAATACTAATTATTAGCTATGATATTTAGATCTTTTGCAAGACCTAGATTTAAAAAAATTTTAAGTTGAAAATACCACATTAAAAGTACCACAATCTTCATTATTTTTGTTAATTTTATGCAAGTCTAAGGTCTTAAACAGTTTTTGGAAAGGGTCGCTTTACTTATGGAAATTTCCTTTTTTGGCAAAAAGAATTTGCAAAAAAGTTCAGCCTTAAAAAAAAGGGATGAAACCTCGCAGAAGCTTAGTTATTTGGAGCCAACCACAATTCTGCCATGGTCTATTTAACTTTATTTTTTTTTTTTTTTGTAATTTTTAAGCAAAATTTTTTATTTGAAGTGCCAGCTGATGGAAATGTAATACTGTGAATAAACTAAATCTCAATAGTACATTTTTTTCGAATGTGCGCCATAATGACAAATGAAAATTCGTTTCATCAGCTAATTCGACTGCTGCCGAAAATCGAATTTAGTTCATAATAGGCACTATAATCACTTTAAAGTTGTTCACACAAACTGCTTATCAAAACTCATTTGTATTGACAGCTGTGGCACTGGATGTACACAGATTTATAGTGAAGAAAAAACTCTATATAGTAGAATTTCCAATTCAGGATTGGAAACTAATTTACATTGAATTTCCTTTAAAAGTTTTGTATTTTTTCAAAACAATATGCTGTACCACTAATATACATACAAAATATGAATGACTTACATTTAAAATTTTCAAAAAAAAAATCAACCACAAGAAATTGTTAGTAAGCCAGATTCCCTTCCCGGGAATTCCCGAGATTTTCAATTTCCGCTTTCCCGAGAATAAATTGTGGGATTCCCGGGAAATTTTTAAGAAAAACCCTTTTTAAAACTTTAGTAAATCTACGTGGGACTGGTGCTTAGAGTCTTATGAAAGTAGATTATGCTAAATTGCACCACAATAGCATTATTCGTTACGCTTTTAACCATACTTACATGATTTTAGAGAGAGTTCTCAACATGGGGCCGTAGGTAAATTATGGACCAACCTTTACGAAATTTGGTGACATAAAAGAGGAATTTGTTGAAATTAAATGACAATCGGTGCATTTTACCATTTATGTTATTTTTTTTGTCAAGTTTTAGGGAGGAATTTCCACATTTGGGTGGATAACTCTTTTCCTACTGAAGCGATTCTACTGAATTCAATCCCAAACAGCCTTGAACTAGAAATAATTTGACGCCCAAATGGCTTAATCGAATTAGAATAACTGTAGACCCAGAATATATATACTTTATGGGATCTTAGATCAATATAAAAAAAAAGATTCACATGTAATAACAAACTTATGGGTCGATTACGGATGGAAACTGAACTGAAGCTGAGTTGCCAGCAGCGAAATCAGGCTGAACTGAAGTTGAGTTGCCAGCAGCGAAATCAGGCAACGCCGAACATGTTAAAATACAAAAAAAAAAAAAATAAATGTTTGTGTATTTTAACATGAGCAGCGTCGCTTGATTTCGCTGCTGGCCACTCAACTTCAGTTGATTTTATCCATTTAACTGTGCCACCTACAAATGTGATATACACACAGCCAATTTAATTCTATAGTACACGGAAAGAATGATTTACTTAATCACCAGAAAATATGGCTTGAACCAAGAAAATTTTGCATGATCTCGTTCAATCCAAAAATTACTTATTCTAAATAATGGGTGATATTCAGTTTGGTCTATAATTTAACCATAAATCGTCTTACAAACGAACAACGCTTGCAAATTATTGAATTTTATTATCAGAAATTATCAAAAAAATTTCCAAAAAAAAATTATCAAAAAATTTATCGAAAAATTGTGTTCAGCGACGAAGCTCATTTTTGGCTCAATGGGTACGTTAATAAGCAGAATTGTCGATTTTGGAGTGAAGATCAGCCAGAAGCATTGCAAGAGCTACCAATGCATCCAGAAAAAGTCACAGTTTGGTGCGGTTTATGGGCTGGTGGCATCATTGGACCGTACACTCAAAAAAATTTTACAGTAACTGATTGTAGTTCATTAAAATCGTTTTCCGTAGAGTTAAAAATTAATGAAAAAATTATTATTTTTTTAAGAAATTAAATTTTTAACTGGTTTTACATGTTGTTCAAAAAACAAACTACAATTTAATAACGATTTTCAGTACTGTTAAGTTATTTTAAAATTTAAATGAATAAAATTTTTTTTTTATTTTTTTTTTTAAGTATGAACAAGGCGCCTTGAGTATGAAGAAAAAAATTACACTTTCTAATTTTATATTCTGATTGTTTCCATATAAAATATTTAAATTTTCTATTGTCAAAAATTTTCAATACTAAAAACTATAAAATAAGTATGGAAGAAATAAAATTTTCATAGAAGTGCTAAAAAAAATGCAGAATTGGCATTGTGACGTATTTGTAAGTATGTACATACATATGTATATGTATGTTGCAAATTTGATTTTTTAAATATAAAAAATACTGCCGTTCTACAGTTGGATTTCTCTGCTGATTCCTCATTATTAATAAGGTGACTTGAAAACAAAAAGAAAATAATTTTTGCATAAGGAAATAGGTTAGTGGAGCATATTTAGCGCCGTTAGAACCAGAGTGATTTAGGAGACATTTTTACTAACAATGGCCAAGAAAAAGCTAAATTCTTTCATGCCACACTGTTGTATTCTTCATCTTTAGTGCTTTCGTTTTTGAAAAATTGCGAAATGAAGGACCGTTTTGTTGATGAAGATTATAAGGTAAATATAAACATAATTTGGTGCATATTTGTGCATTCTTTTTTAAGGTTTTCACACAGAATCTGGAGTATTAAAGCAAGATTGCCATCAACATCTAATGTATCCTGTTATCAAGCTTGTAATTAAAAATTTCGTACTTAATGTAAATCTATGACATGTAATGTAAAAAAAATCAAAAATAAAAATAAATCACATATGTTTGTATGTACATATAAAGAATGTAAAAGATTTGGTGTTTTGAACAATTTTATGTTTGTAGTAAAAACAAATGATAGAGCAGTAGGTATTACTGCTTTAGTAGGTAATTTTTTGTTGGTAAAAACAAATAAAAAATCAGTAGTTTGAAACGAATTTGAAGGTAGAAAAGTGTCAGTTAAAAACTAATAATAAAATATTTGTTTTTATTGTTTTGTGGTTCGTTTTTGTGAGGTAAATCAAATTGAAAAAATAGTTAATTTTACTGAACTTGCTCGTTAAAAAATTAACATTTAAAAATAATTTAAAAATCATTTGTTTTAAATGAAATGTAAATGATCCGTTTTTTAATTGAATTTTCAGTTGTTTAAAATGATTTTTCGTTTGAATTTAACGACATAATTTTATGAGTGTACTTCTTCAAAGATGATGCGAATCGTAACGTAACTGTGAATGGTGAGCGCTACCGTGAGATGATATCCAACTTTCTTTTGCCCAAAATGCAAGAGCTTGACTTGCATGACACGTGGTTTCAACAAGAGGTGCCACATGCCACACAGCACGCTTAACAATGGACTTATTGAGAGGCGAGTTCGGTGAACATTTTATTTCACGTTCGGGACCGGTCAATTGGCCGACTAGATCGTGCGATTTAACGCCTTTAGACTATTTTTTGTGGGGCAATGTTAAAGCTCATGTCTATACACACATGCCCGCTTCAATTGACGCATTGGAAGACAACATTGAAGCATTTATTCATGAGATACCGGCCGAAATGTTGGAAAGAGTATGCCAAATTGGACTAAGCGGATGGACCATTTGAGTCGCAGTCACGGTAAACATTTGCATGAAATAATCTTCAAACATTAAATTATATGGACCGTACTATCGATTCAAATAAAGATTTCATGCATTTTTCTGAATTTAATGTTTTTTTTTTTTAACTTTCCTATAGCTCTTAAAAATCACCCCCTATATGCTCGGTTTAAGCAAAATGTTTCTTTATTTAATATAATTTTACTCAATACGAGCGAAATAAGTTAAAATCAAGAATCTATTTTGGATTTTCTTGTTTTAAGTAACGAAATTGATTACTTAAGAAATAAAACCTCGTACCGTGTATCTATTGGTGAACAATAACATTGCAAATGTATGGCTATCTTTACTTGGTGGCCACACGTTCAAGTTTTGCCTTTCAATTCCATTCAATTTGCAATACACTCTCACTTTTTTACTAATACACTCACACTTTTTAAATTGACCACGAGATGGCTTTCAATTTCATCTTTCCAATTGTTTGGCAATTTTACTTTCAATTTAACAGCTGATTACAAGTTTGTCTTTATAAACTGTTTTCCTGATGAAATCTTGAAAGTAAATTGCTTACAAATTGAGTGCAGCTTACGTCACAGCTTTCAATTTATGTAAATTTTGACAAGCAGTATATGTAAAAGACTATCAAGAATAACTTTATCGTGTGGCCGCAGGGTTAGGAAAAATTCACAATGGCAGCAAAATTTTCACTTAGTGTTCACTATAAAGAAACATTTTTTTTTATCAAGCACACACATTTCCAATCAAAAACACGTTTGTTAATTTTGCCCAGAACATATTGATAAAATTTTCATTCAAAACTTAATAAAAATTGTTACACAGTGCAACAAAGTTTGAAGCTCTTTATGGGCTTTTTATGGGGCGTTAACATATTATTCTGACTTATATTTCATATTTTGTCTTCAAACAAGTTTATACTCCACCAACAAATTTCCGCTAAAACGGCATATGAGGTGACCCGAGTCACATAGTTTTTAATAATTTTTGCAAAAAAAATTCGTTCAGCTTTTTTTTGCAAAATATTAGTAGAACATACTGGGCATATTTATTGTAAAGTTTTAAGTATTTTCTTTTAACAGGACAAAAAAGACCTCAGAAAATAAAAATATAGGGTTAATTTTTCTTAGAAAAAATGCCATAAGATTTTTTTTTTTGTATAAATCCTAATTTACCACTTAGCTCAGAAATACTTTACACTGTTTTTACTTAATAACCACTGCTTTGTGAAAAATAAAAATATATGCTACTTTTCAATTTTTGTTTATTATGCATTTTACATATATAGCACGAACTTTTGGTCTTCGAGGACCTATAGTGAAATTTGATGCAGAAAATATATTCGAAGAACATTTTAACCCTCTAAAGTGTCGTTTTTGTATACTTTTGTGTGAAAGTTGGGAAAAAGGACAAAAATTACCCCTTAAAATGAGAGTTATAGGGTTAATATATTCTAAGAAAACAATCGCCATACAATTCTCCTAAAGACATCTGAAACATTTTTTTTAGCTCAGAAGTACATTTAGTATTTTTTTTTTGACTTATTCCAAACACCTTTTCAAAAGTTCAAAAACTTCAAGGCCCGAAAATTCGAAAACCCGAGCTAACTTTTTAAAAACCTTTGGCAGATTTGCTCTACCAGTAGTCTAGTTTTATTTCGCGTTGCAAGTAATGAGGCTGGTTTTTTTTTGTTGCACAGTGTTATTATTTATTATTCATACAAATTGTTGCTTAAGTAGAAGTAGACTCAATTTTTTACATTAGTTACATTTGTGCTCTGTAAGGGAATTTCACTCTTAGTAAAATTTTTTGAATATCGTGTTTATAGATTATGTTGCCTTGTGCACAGTCCTCATTTTCTTATATCTTAATTTCTTAATAGTAAAAGACTAATAAAATATCAAAAAAGTGTTTAATATTAAATAAAAATGATTGCTTTTTTCATAAAGACTTACAAATTTCGTGTCTACTCTCAGTAGACAAAATATACTTTGATATAAATATGTATCATCATATACCTATATACTAAGAATATTTCTTCCACAAAAAAAAAAATCAAACAAAACATATTTGCATTCTGTAGTGTGTTTGACAAGTCGTCGTTACCATACCTTCTGTATGTAACACGAGCTTCACACTTTGTGTAAGCAAAAAAGTCCACACACATCAAACCCATCAGTGAGAATTTGCAACGATGCATATTCTCACTGATTTAATAATAAATTATGCTGTGTAAGCATTATTTTATAAGTAAAAATAAGTTGTTAGTTATTAAGAATAAATAATAAGAAAGAATAAGAATTGTTCTATCAAAGCGGACAGTCGCACAAGCGGCTGTCCCGCAAATAATAAGTAAATTAAATAATATAAGAAATTGTAAAACACAAGCAAGAGAAGAACAGTCGCACAAGCGGCTGTTCATAAATCAAATAATAAAAGATCAAGTAAATTAAATATAAATAAAAATACTTAGAGTTTTCTTTTACATCTTTACATGGCGATCCTGCCAGTCTGGTCGGCCAAGGACCAGCCAACGAGGGAATAAAAAAAAAAAGTGGTGGAATGGAACATAAAGTTAAACATTAATAATTCTGTTAATGAGAAAACAAAAATAGTTTATATACATATTATGTATTAATCTATATATGTAATATTGCTACTATATGAATCATTACACATTATAAACAAAAAGAAATAATTAAAAAAAAAATATAAAATACAAAAATGTTGAAAGTTCTAAGTAAAATAAAAGCATATATCTAACTTCTAAAATTAAAAATAAAGTAGTTAAATAAAAAATTAATGAAAATTTTTAACCTCACAACACCTGATAAACATCGTTATATTAAAAATATATTTCATATTAAAAATATAAAAAGGATTTACAAAAAAAAAATATAACTAAATAAAAGGATTTAAAAAAAAAATTTTTTTAATAACACTTCACAACAGCATAATTAGATCCAAAATTCTTTATTTAATCTATTTTATTTAATTTTTTTTTTATAATTAAAAGTTTTAATTTTTCTACAAAAATCATATTTGATAGAGCAAAAACAATTATTTTAAACAACAAAACTCTTGTGTAAAGTAAATAAAAACAAAAAAAAAAATTTTTTTAATGTTAATTTTTATACAAACAAAAAAAATAAAATTAACGTAAAGTAACTTAATGTTTTAATTAAAGTTTAAAATTAATCAAAACTAATTAAATATTTTAAATGAGGTTTTTAAGTTAAAAAAAAAATGATGCGAAAAATTTATATAAAATTTTTTTTTAAAAGCAAAGAAAATATATAAATAAAAAGTGATTTAAATTAAATAAATGAAATATTTTTAAAATTATTTTATATAAAATTTTTTTTTAAAAGCAAAGAAAATATATAAATAAAAAGTGATTTAAATTAAATAAATGAAATATTTTTAAAATTATTTTTTTATATATATAACTTTTAATTTTTATTTAACAACTAACCCTAATAAGAAAAATCAACAATAATTATTAAATAACCATTAAAAATGGTATAATAAAATAAAATTTAATAAATTAATAACAATGCTACTAAAAACTAAAGCACCGCTGTATACATACGTGTCCCTGCAGTGGTATAACAAAAAAAAAAAAAAAACTATCTCTATAATTTATTAATTAATTAGCTTAGGAGACGTATTGTATGACGTCTAGTTCTAAAAATAATTTTTTTTCTCTTTCGTCAAATACATATTTTTAATTTAGGTAGTTTTCTTTTTCTTACAATTTAATTTTTTAGTAGAGTGGAGAAAAGGATGAACGATTTGACATACCCTGATTTGACATACCCTGATTTGACATACCATGATTTGACAATTTTTATATATATATTTTTTTTATGTTTTTTATTCCAAATATACTTTTATATTTTAGAACATAATTCTACATATATTTTTTTTTCATATTTTTAAATTTTTTTATATAAATGACCTCATGAGGATCGAATCCGAATTCGTTTATATTAATTTTTTTAATTTTTCATACTTTAAATTTTTTTAACGTTCATTAGAACGAGTAGGAAACATAATTTTTTTTATTCATATTTTTATAATTTTTTTTTAAAAAAAATTATTGAAAATAATTTTATATTTTTTAATTCAAATATATTTTGAATTCCTTTTTCCCCAATTCATAATTTTAAAAATTTTTTTTTATTTTTTTGAGTAGTAATTATAATTGATGCGCATAGTTAGAGTACCGTAAAACGCCGCGAAAGTATTTTACTCAAGATAAAGTAAATATACTCAAAGGAAAGCAAGTTCTTTCCGATTTTAGGTTGACAGATCTAATTATTAATAGAAATGTAGACTTAGGTCACCACTTTCTAAAGCTTGAAAAAATAGCTGATAATTATAATCTGACAGCATTGTGACTTTTCACTAGATGAAAGTCAATTTTTCCTAGGACCTAATAATGAAACCCTCAAAGGTAAGGGTAATGATTCGGCTATATATATATATATATATATATATTTTTTTATTAAATGTACTCATTATTAAAACTATTTCATAAAGATCCAATGTCACGCGCATATAATAAACAATTATAATTCCAAGAAAACTTAAATTTTTTTATTTTTTTTAACATTTATAACCCTTCTAACTTTGAATTACAAATTAGTGAATTAGTATTTTTTTTCATTTATAACACTTATAACTTTTAATGAATTACAATTATCAAAAAAAAAAAAAAAATAACCTTTTAATTTTAATAATTGCACGTAATCCCCACTCCTACTCATTCCCTTAAATATTGAACGGCGAGCCAAGATTAATTTTTCTTATAACTATAATGTTCTAATTTGGTTCCGCCTATTTGAAAAAAAAAATTTTTTTTTATAACAAAATTTTTTTTTTCTTTTAAAAGGGAGAGTGAGGGAAATAATTTAATTTGTATTTTCAACGTTATGTTATATAAAAGAATAATCAAACTAGTATTGATCATTCTTTTCCGAAAAAGGGAGGTGTAGTGTGTTTGACAAGTCGTCGTTACCATACCTTCTGTATGTAACACGAGCTTCACACTTTGTGTAAGCAAAAAAGTCCACACACATCAAACCCATCAGTGAGAATTTGCAACGATGCATATTCTCACTGATTTAATAATAAATTATGCTGTGTAAGCATTATTTTATAAGTAAAAATAAGTTGTTAGTTATTAAGAATAAATAATAAGAAAGAATAAGAATTGTTCTATCAAAGCGGACAGTCGCACAAGCGGCTGTCCCGCAAATAATAAGTAAATTAAATAATATAAGAAATTGTAAAACACAAGCAAGAGAAGAACAGTCGCACAAGCGGCTGTTCATAAATCAAATAATAAAAGATCAAGTAAATTAAATATAAATAAAAATACTTAGAGTTTTCTTTACATCTTTACAATTCATTCTCTTTTGTTTTTGTATACCTTTTTACTATACATATTTTAAGAGCGATTTTACTGAAAACAACGAGTTAAGAGTTACTTTTGTTTACAAAACAAATGTTTGTTTTCTGTTTCAAATTTTACGTCATTTTTGTGAAGTTTTTGTGCAGTTGACATCAAAATGCCCAAAAGAAAACTTTTAATTCTTAAATAAATTCTTTAAATCAATTGAATATGTTTTACGTTCTTTAAGTTCATTATTATTAGTTTTGTTCTCCACTATGTACTCATTTCATTGAAAATAATATGAAGTATTTATTATACCCTTCACCGAAGGTAAAAGGGTATATATAAGTTTGTCATTCCGTTTGTAATTTCTACAATATTGATACTACACCCTATAAAGTATATATATTCTGGGTCCTTATGAAAAGCGAAGTTGATTTAACGATATCCGTCTCTCCCCCCCCCCCCCCCCCCCCCTTTACATTTGTTTACATATACTAGCATAATGCCCAATATGATTTTCGTTACCACCCTTCTTTAATTTTTCATCTATTTAAGGAAATAATTTTAACAAATAGAAACGGGGAATTTTTGATTATTTTTGCCACTTAAAAACTCGCCAAAAAAGATAAATCTACGGTATGACAACAGTGCCTATACAAAAAGAAACCAAACAAACACACATACATGGTACAAACTATTTTGGTGATTATAGGCCACCTTTGCTTTATTGTGGTGAACTAAAACATCAAAAATAATTACAACTCAACTGTGTTGAGTTGTGAACTGTAAACTGATCATATTTACTTTTAATGATATTCATGAAACGTTCCTTCATGGTCCTGGTTCGAATCGTGTTTTTTCAAAAAGAAAATTTTTTTTAAATTTTTTTATGTTCTGAAACGATTTAAAAAAATATTTACCAGTTTTAACTTTTTAAATTTAATTTATAATGAAGTTTTATGTATTGTATATATGTATGTTTATGTAGAAATTATTTAGGTTTTGTCTAGTTGCTCTGTATTCTGCTCGCACAATGGTGAAGGGTATATAAGATTCGGCACAGCCGAATATAGCACTCTTACTTGTTTTTTGTTTGTGTTATGAATGGAAATAAACGAATTTACATTGTTTTATTAAAATATTATTGTTTTATTAATAAAAATGTATTAAAAAAACTTCGGGATTTACGAATTTTTCGATATAACGAAAGGGCCTGGCAATATTTTATTCGTTAAACCGGGATACCACTGTATCATCATATACTTATATACTAAGAATATTTCTTCCACAAAAAAAAATCAAACAAAAACAAACAAACTCGTATTTTCTTTATAATATTTTTTTATCGCATGCGATACTTTAAAAATATGAATTTAACTTGTCGTATTTATCCTCACATACATAACTCAATTAATAATTTCAAAAAATTTTTCATCTTATAAAAAAAAATTAGTTTACTTAGTCCGGGTTCACACTATGAAAGATTTCTTTCAGAAAGTCTGAGTTTATTGGTGAGAGGGGAAGAGAACATGCTATGATTCTCTCCCTTCTCACCAATAAACTCAGACTTTCTGAAAGGATACTTTCATAGTGTGAACCCAGACTTAAGATGTTTTTAGAATTTTAGTTGAGTTTAAATATAGTTTATCATTATAGGTATATGTACCTACTAGTTGTACCCGACAATAAGCGAAATTAATAAAAGACATATGTATTATGTGCGTTCGTTTACTTTTCCAGTAAAATCCCATTAAAATCCAGTAGCTGAGTAATATGAAAATTTAACAAATTTATGTGTACGCGAACGGATTTCAGTAAAATCCAGTACAAATTTGTACAAATTTTGGGGTAAACGAACGCAGCTATTGTTGTCAACTAGTTTATAACTGTGTTTTGATTTTTGTTAAAGAAGAACAAGTAATAAACCTTCACGGCGAAGTACTTATAGCCCGTTATGACTGAGGTGAAATCGGACTATTAGAAAGGCATCAACATTTTTTTTTTTTACAATTTAAAAAATTGTTTATAAATATTTTCAATTTTAATCAACGAGAACTATTTAAAATATTTATTATTAATTTTTTTCTGTATACATAACATAAATTCAAACTGCATTAAAAACTATTTGCAATAAAATATTAATTTTTATAAACTTACAAAAAAAATTTCATTTATGAGGAAGTTTTTTATGACGTAGTATCTAAATACTACCGCAAAATTGTATAGGTACAAAATGTATAAATACAAAAATAAAATCAGACCGAATTAAACACTGCAATTAAGAAATGCACACTAAATCGCTGTATGAGTAATGCAAATGAAATAAAAACAAAATAAAAATATTATGTAAATAATAAAAAAATTGCAAAGGGAACCAAAATTACAAATTAAGCAAAAAAAACAAGTGTTATATTCGGCTTAGCCGCATCTTTGATGCCCTTCACCGATAGTAAGAATATTTCAGGAAATCAGAACCATTCTTTATAAAACCTGACCTTACAGCGTTATAATTCGTTACGTTTTTGGGTATATTAAAATGATTTTTGGAGGGGATTTTACATTGGACCTATGGTAACTTATCTACCGATCATAACAAAATGCGGTAAATAGCTTAACTTGGCCAAATTTCATTACTGTTATGTAATATTTTAGCCGTTTAGGCTATTTATAGTGCTTTTCGGAAGGTGGCTTTATATGGGTCCTATGGTAAATTCTGGACCGATCATCACAAAAGTCTTTTAGTACAAAACTAATGTTAAACCAATTTCACCACAACATTATGATTTGGTCAATGTTTTAGACGTTTTTAAAGGCCTTATTCCGTAAAACACAACGCAACGACAAAAATTTCATTGAAAGCAAACACAAATTTAAAAATCTTTTATAATTTTGTTGTGGCTTTCATATTTTGTTTTAAAATTTTCAAAGCCACAATATATGAAGTGTTTGAAATTTAAAAATTCAATATGAATTTCTATAGGAATCAACAACAAAATATAAAAATATTTTTGAATTTGTTTTTGCTTTCAATTAAATTTTAGGCGTTGCGCTGTGTTTTACGGAATAAGGCCCGCAGTGTTTTTCGGCCCGCAGTGAGCTTTTGTAGGACATATGGTTAATTATTGACCGATACCAACTTTGACCATAATATCATTATTTGTTACAAGTTTAGGCGTGTTTTCTGAGAGTTGGTTTTTCTTGTGGCCTATAGTAAATTAAAGACCAAGAACTAAAGTAGTATGATTTCTATTTATTTGAAATGAATTAGAGCAAAATTTAATGCTCTAATATATGTTAGTTTTTGTAAAAGAAATTTAAATTTTAAAGAGGTCGTTCCACACAATTGTCGTGTGCTCATAATTGTTCTTTGATTCGTTCGATAATAAGCGGCATTTCAACAGACTGACATGGCTAAATCAACTAAATTACTTAAGGACCCAAAATTTATATACCTTATGGGGGTCTTTTGTGAATATTAAAAAGTTTCAGACGAAATGACAAGCCTAGTATACCCTCTTCACCAATAGTGGTGGAGGGTATAAAAAAATACATAGATACAAGAACAATTTATTATTTATTTTAAACACAACAGCAAACCTTTTACTTACGTAGTGTTGACAACACATTTTTTTAGTTCTTTGTGGTAACACCGCACCATTCATTATTAATTGTAACCAAAACAGATTATTTTCCAATATAATTTACAGTAGGGAATAAAACTTAACTAATAAGCAAAAAAAAAAAAAAAAAAATGCGACCACATTTTGAATTTTTTTTCAAGTATTCAAAGTTTCGATTTTACCTCAAAATAAAATAAAAAAATTGTCCTTAGAAGAATAACAATTTTTTATTTGACATTAAAGACATATGAAAAAAAAAACAGAAAACTTGATTTCGGTCATTTTTTTTTAATCATATAATATTTAGAATACTGTCCAATTACTATCTACTTTAGTATTTTAAATTGTTTTTGCTTTTGTAACAAGAATACACGCTTATATAATCAATTTGTATTTACATTGCTCATAGTGTTTTTTGACTTTTGTTACATTTTGTTTTGACGTTCTTCATAAAAAGTTTAAGTTTGCCTAGTATTCAAATAAAAAAATACTTAAATTACGGGTACATTTATAACAAAAATAAGGAAAACGTATATAAATTACACATTACAAAAATAACCGGTTTATTTTACCAAAATAACCTGTTTTTCGATATTCGAAAAATGGACATTTTAAGATATTGATTGGGCATTACAATTTTTGTTGATTTAAATACTTAATTTTTTTGTTTTTAACCATCGAAGTAAAATGTTTTTTCAATAAACTGTTAAAGTTGTGAAAAATCATACAAAAGTTAAATAAAAATAGTGGTTACGTATTTCGCATCAAATGTTTGTTAAGTGTGACCAAAATGTTATTGTAAAAGTGAGTGTTAGTTCAGATAAACTAACGATAATTTTTGTCAAAATTGGAGATGATAGTATTTTTCCTTTTTCGCAGCATGTTTCAAAATGAAACGACCTGTTTCGCTCTCAAAATTTTGAATGGCAAAACATGTTGTTTCAATCATGTTTGGGGCGCGAAACAGGAATGGGAGAGCGAAACTCGAATATTGCCGTCCGTGTGAACATGGTATAAGAGAGAAAGTTAAAAGTAGATCAATTCTGTGGTCACGTTTTTTTGACTTTCTTGTGCCACATAATTGGAATTCATATGGATTTTTAAATAATTTTGGACATTTTTTTATTATTTCATTTTATTTTAAATTAAGTTTCGGTAACTTGCTGTTATAAACATGGCATTTTCATTTAAGCCTTCTAGCTAAAGGTACTTTTACACAAAATGTATTTTGCAGTGGCTTTGTCAGATGTAAAATCCATATGTAATTGCACATATCTGTTAAAATTGACAAATACAGACGATTTGTAATTTTAGCTTTCACACGTACGTTTTTGGTTTCATCTGACATTAATTTAAATCGTTGACAACAACAAATTAGATACTCATTTATATTTCAATCCGCTTTTTATTGAATTTCAGCTTATTAAAAATTTTGTTTTTTTAAAGAAAATGTGTAAATAAAAAGTATTTAGTGTATTGTCGATTCCGAGTAATCTAGATGTTATCCGAATCGCTCCAAATTTTACTTCTTTAATTTTTTAATATAAAGCCTGGCGCTCTGTTCAACATTTCACGTGAAATGCTGTCAAAATGCATATGAAAAAAACTTGTGCGGAATATCTACGAAATAATGTTGATGGAGTTGTACTCTGTTTATTTTGTGAAAAAGTTCCGAAATGTTTCTTGCAACATTTTTTTTACAACTGCGAAATAATGTAAGCTGCCTTTATTTCACGTGGAATTTTAAGCAAAAGCAAAAAATATGAACATAATATTAAAAAAGAAATAAAAAATTAAAATAACACAATCGGTAACAGTTTTTTATCCATATTTACTTTTTTTTATTAAATTTTTTATTAAAAAAAAAATCATTTTAGTAAAATACATGTGGCGTTTGTTTACATACACGAAACAATGTAGCATACTTTGAAGGAATAAAAACGTCAAATTGTACAAACTCGCAAGATTGGTAACATTGATAAATGCCAAAATTTTCGTGTGGAATAATCAATGTTGCTCTAAATTTTTCACAAATTTGAACAGAGTACTAGGCTTAAAGCCGAAGTGGAATCAAAACACTTTTAAGTTTGGCCAAATTGAAAATTTTTAAGTTAACATAGCCTCATGCCAGACGCGATCAAATGCTTGCTGGAATATAAATATAAAGCTGAACAATATTGTTTGCGTAAAAAAGTGCTATTTAAGGCTAGTTTACACGGTAATACAATGAATTACGACTTTGTAGAATCAAATTAATATGGAATTCTCTCTAAAAAAATAAGAGTCTGTTGTATGTATATTTCATGTTTACACGGATGGTATAAGTTAAATCAAAAATAATAACAATAACAAGCAGATGGTTGCAGTTTTACAACTTTTGTTGTTTTTGTAATTTTATAAATTGAATATACTCTGTTAAAATATACCTCTGGTGTATGAAAATTCATAAGTTTCTTAAATGGTTTAGAAAAAAATCATTTACCGACCGCTTGCCAGATTTTGTATTCGTATTCTCTCTTACTCAATACATTTTGCTTTTACATGATATGATTTTTCTCATTCTACATCATGTCGTAATACATTGTATTACCGTGTAAACTAGCCTTTAATACGATGACATTGCTCTGGTGTGCCAAGTTTGTTTCGAAATCCAAATTGTTATTCCGAACTAATGTTTTTCTTTTCGAATTTTGGCACAATCCTTTAAAGTTAATTTTTTTTTATACTTTTTACAAAATTATCTGGTGTTTGGTTAGGGGCCTTAAATATTTCTTCATATTTCCATTGCAAAAGGAATTTTTACAATGTTAGTATGGGCATGGTTAGTTCTGGGCAAAAGTTTTATAACTATTTCCTTAGTTTTATCAAGTCCGGGGGCTATACAATTAGAAAGCATTTTTTTATTTTCACTTTCTTTTTGGCAAATACACTTTACATTTTTAATTTTGAATATCAAACTCATCTGTATTTAAAAAAATACTTGTAAATATTGCTCCAAAAATGTGACAAAAGTATTATCTTTGTCTTTATGACTTTTACACAAAGTAGTTAGAAGTCTTTTTTTCGTTCTAATCAACTAACATATTTCAGCAGATATCCACACATTAGAATCAGAAAGTTATACTGAAGGTTTATTTTGTGGTTTTGATAGATAAGCAGACTCATAAATACGATGAGTAAACAACTCCACCGCATTTTCTAGTTTTCTGTTTTTGGATGATTTGCAGTAGTGAAATCACAACCACTTAGTTTAAACTCAACTATATGATGCCCTACACCACAGTATTTAAAACCAAATTTTCAAGAGTGTACCCCATTTGGGACCTATGGTTAATCATGGACTCGTCAGAATAAAATTATGTGATGAGGTAAAGATTCATGTAAAAGTTTTTTGTGCCGTATATTATTTAGATATCATCATCTGTATGAGATTTGTTTGCCTTTAAATAATAATTACAAGGAGGTTACAACATTAAAAGCTTTTTCGGGGGTTGCACTTGGAGCTATGGTAAAATATGGAAGCGATTATAGTTAAACTTGGTGAGATATATTGCATTAAAACAGTTTCAACCAAATGTAATCTAAATAGGTACCAACACAATAAGATGGTTTATTGGGACAAAGACTCTATTCCGGATAGAAGCATGTATGGGGACTATGTGCATTTATAGTTTCATTCTCACTATTTTCAATAGGCTTGGTCCTTGTGACAATCAAAACCTATGTGCAAAATTTCATCAAATTATCTCAAAAATAGCAGCATCAGAAAGAGATTATAAGCAGGGTCTCAAAAACTGCTATCGAGCAAAAAACGAAAATTTTATGTACAGTGCAATCTCCCTTAACGGACACTTCCCATAAGCGGACACCCCCATTAAACGGACATTGTTGCTAGGTCCCGGCAGCGCTCCATAAGAAAAGCATTGCAGTCGCTTTCCCTTGAACGGACGCTCATAAAAAAAATTCTCTTGGACGGACACTTAGCTTATTTTTTTCCGAATTTTTCATGTCATAATTTACAAATAAGCCTGCCAAGACTCTTTTAATTTGTTCGCTTTAACAACAGGGCACGGTTTATCATATTTACTACCTCACATAACATAATTAAATGTGGGTATGTTAAATACATATTTTCTCTCTTACATAATGTTTTCAATTTAACGTTTTTTCTACGATTTACGCTTCTGCTTCGGATAGTTGACAATACTAATTCTTGCAATGTTTGTGGTGCGTACAAACCTATTTGACCAACAGCTTGGGGTCGATTCTGGTTCTGTGAAACTGTGAAATGAAAACTTTTTTCACATTTTCATAGAGTTTCTGATTCTCGTTTAATGAAAAAATAATAAATAAATTCGAATGCTTTCATATGAGAAGAACAAATGGAATGAAACAAATTGTTTTCTCATTTTCACAGTAATGTGATTCTTGTTCTGTGTAACAGTGCAAAGAAGTGTCACAAACTTTTCATTTATGTCATATTTTTACACTTTCATTTTAACGGTGAAAAATAATTTTAAATAAATTATTTAGAGGAAAATATGGACATTGCCAACGATAAATAATAATTTAAAGAAATAAAAATAATAATCTTTATAAAAGATGCATATTTACAGAGTTTTAACTCAATATATTCATATAAAATGCAAACTTTTGATAAAATAAAAAAACATTACTGACGAAAAACGTTAATAAAGTTTTGTTACCTTCGGATTGAGAATTTTTTGCGATAATTCAATTTAAACCAATAAACCTAAAATTTTTTAAATAAATTATATTTTTTGTGTATTTGTATAATTTTGCACTTGATTTAATGACAAAGTAGATATGTAATTATCATCGGCGGTTACGAATTTAGGTTTAGCGACGGCTTAAAGTAAATTTAGAGCCGCCTATAATATTTTTATGTTTTATAATAACATAATAAAAAATTTATCTTTTTTTGCCTTTTATTTGTTAATGATTTCACCATTTTTTAACTTATGGTAGTTTTTTAACGCTTTAATTTAACTTGCAATGTATGTATGTTTGGGTGAAACCTTGCAGCTCGATTTGAAGCAGATATCTTCAATTGATTAAGCTGAAATTTTGTACACAGTTCAGTTTAATGCACTTCTATAATATGGGTATCAAATGAAAAGGCTTGCTAAGAATAACTCGAAAAATAAAATTCCGTCACACCAAATCCAATATGGTGGATTTCTGAAGCTGGAAACTAATTGTTTTTAATGCATTCCAACAATATGGGTATCAAATGAAAGGACATACTGAGAATACAAATGCGAGTTTAAAATCAATTAGAAGAAAAAAGGTTTTATTTCAATGCGCTAAAAAGAAAAAAATAAATTAAGAGTAAAAAATCTTTTTAAAAACAAGTTTTTATTTAAATGCGCTAAAACGAAAGAAATATACTTTTACTTTAAGCTTTTACTAGCAACTTATAGAGAGAGTCTACCTAATTTATAAGTCATTGTCCACATTTGCAATTTTTGTTGCAGAAATTCTTGATTTTATTGCTGAGAAGAGTACCCCTCCCAAATTTTCTTACCCCTCTCAACAATAAACTCAAGAATTGCTGCAACAAAAATTGCAAGTCTGGACCGGCACTATAATATAACTTTTAGTCAATAACAACATTATTTTCGTTGATGTCATTTTTATGCCAAAATTATTATGTTACTCAAAGTTTACTGCAATAAATATTTTGTGGAAATCATTTGTCAACTCATTGATTGATCGATTTTACATTTTTATGACCGCTCTTGTTTTCGAATTATAATTTTTTCAGTTAAAGTATTGCATTTTATGTAAAATTTTTTCCTTTACTATTTTTTGTGCGCACTTGGACAGGGCATTGGCGCCAACCTCTTTCAGATGCAATATCGTTCATGAACAAAATGCAACAAATTCGCAGAAAATTAAGGAATTTTCGGTCACTCATTATTTATTTTAAGTTAAAAATATTAACCATGTATGTATGAATATAAAAAAAAAACAATAACAATTCTTTTACAGAAAAAATTTATATTGTATAAAACTAGAGGAGTCATAAAAATTTGTTTTTTTCTTTCTTCAAATAAACTCGAAGAACACAGCGCACAATTACAATTTTAATTTACCACCTACAAATGTGAACAAACAATTATACATAGATATGTACATATAAAGTTAAAAATCTTTTAGCAAAAATAAATACATGCGGCGCAGGCAGTTAAAAACTCGTTTGCGGCTTAGCGCCGGTTCAAAAATCCTAAGCTTAGATATCAGCATTTGACTTTTACATTTTAATAATATAGTTGCAAAAGTTCCACGGCTACAACGGAATGAAACACTTTTTCATTAAAAGAACGGGAATCGCAATTTGTGTAAATGTGAAGTGATAATGTGAAAAGTGCGTATGAAAACGAAAATGAAAAGTTTTTTTTCATTTCACAATTTCACAGAACCAGAATCGACCCCCTTGTAATCTATGCCATTACTTATGCGATTTAGGGATTCCCCAAATAATAATCGATGTGCGTTTGCTTATTGTACTTTGGAATGCATTGTTCATTCGTTTGTATACATTAGTGCGGTAAGACTTTTTAAAATTGATATAAAGAGGTCTTATAGTACTCATAAAACATTTTAAACTTTTATTACATATAGAACTATGTACATTTAATGATTTTTTGTTATTAAACCCAATTGAATTGTTTTATTTTAAAATATTTTTTTTAATAAAAGTATGTATGTATCTTTAAATAAAAACAAACAATATAAGGCAAAGTTTTGTTGATTTAAATTTGTAGTTTTCTCTTGGCCGGACAGCCCCCTTGTGCGGACACATTTCAACGGTCACTTCTGTGTCCGCTCATGGGAGATTTCACTGTATGTACAACTTTCGATTTTTGAGTTGGTTTGAGAGCGACTGTTTACATTTAATGAATCAGAAATAAAAACAAACGTTTTTTTTTGCCAATGACAAATGAAGAAGTGGAAGAAATGGCAGTTTTTCTACTTTGACTGCAGTTTTTTAAACCCTGATTCTGAGTCGATCGGTATATTTTATGGTGTTATAAGCATTAGCACAATCACATAATACCCTCTCCACTATTGTGGTGTAGCTATACAAATTATCTACTATTAAAATGTGTTTCAGATAGTAGAATAATATCAGTATGTTCAGTACTGATAAAAATGTATTACTTGCCACTCTGTTGGCATTCCAGACAACAATTCTTAGTTTTATTTGCGTAATTTATCAGCGAGTAACGCCATCTAACTTATTTTCTAAATGTTTACACACGTTTTCTGCATTTGAAGATAAATTTCGTAAAACAGCTTTGGAACCAGACATATTTGGAGTAGACTGTTTGTTTTTTTTTATTGAAATTATTCATTGTGGAGGTAAACCAAATCTAGAAACTTTATAAATTATTCTGTACATATTGTATTGAAGTATTGAAAATATTGAAGAAATAAAAGTTATTATAATGGAATTGAAGAGCTTGAAATATTTGAATAAGATTTAAGGAAGTTAAATAATATTACCAGAATGTAAACCATATTTCGGTATAGCGTTATTAACATTTAGATAACTGACCAATTTAAGGTGTGAAGTTTTCACACGGCTTTACTATTTTGTTTGGTATTTTATTCATTCTTCAATATCAAAACCAGCACTTCTTCACTAAGTAATTGTTGTGTTATTATGTACATAAATATGCTCAAGTGTATTTAATTTTTTTCTTTTATTTTTTTGCGCTTGTCACTAAATTATAATATATGTATACAATCAGTCAGTATATCACGTTTTGTTATTATTTATGCCGACAGCACCACACTATGTTTTCCGCTTTTTATTTCATTCTTATTGTCGGCAAATGGTGAGCATTATTCCATTAAATTTTTTATAATTCTGTTTATTTTTTTTATTTGTATAAAAAGAATAACAATTAATTTTCTCATATTATTATAATTTTATTAAATGTTATTTCTAAAGATAAAAATGTGTATTTATTGCTTTTAGCAAATATCTTTTAAGCCGAATTCTGTTTAATTTTTTTAATTGTAATTCAAAGAATAGTAACAGTATACGAAGTAGGTTTTAGAATACAGTATTTATCGCTTAAGCCAGTGAATCACTTTCCTATTCAGTCGTATGATTTGTCACAAAAGTCGTGTGTGTTGATAAGGTATGATATTGTGGCCTAAGAATAAAATTGACTGACTTGTAAATGTTTGATATTTTTTTTAATTATAGATTCTATCCAATCATAGTTGCGTTTTCTGCAAAGTAGCAGAGTCAAATGATTTTGCAACTATTTTGTGTGATAGTGTGACATTGACAACAGATTTTGCAGACATTTTTTATGTCGAATAGAATTACGTCAGATTCCCTGCCTTTATTTTCCTATGAAATGGTCACACGAAGCAATATATTCAAACTTTTTTTTATTATACATAAATGTTTTAAAACAACAACAATTTATTCAGTGAATCGCAGAGCAAATGAAAAGCAAACAATTTACTTGCATCCGTCTTTGTGCATATACTGGCGAATAAAAGAACAAAGCGTGCTGATGAGTACAATCCAGCGTTCCCAGTTTTAATTTATACCTTATTCTCCATTTGCGATTTTTCCCAAAATAGCTATTTTCTTATCCCCAAAATTCCCCACAGATCCCTAAGAATAATATTATGTTAAAGGAAACATATGCATACCTTTATTTATTTAATTAAATCCATTTGTGTTATATGATTAAAACAATTTTTACTTGTACTTTGTGTTCTAGAAATTGCAGGCATTTTTTTCAAAATTTCCTAAAGACTTGTGCCGAAATATAATTACATTATTAATTTTATGAGTCGACATTCACAATAATTAAGAACAAAAAGTTTTAGACTTGCCAGACATATTTTTTTTTTTGTTTCAATTTAAGTCTGTGTTTAGACGACTCATGTCTTATTGACAATTTATGTCTTGTTGACAACATTTTTTATAGTCTTTAATTCCGAATAAGACAGCAAAACAAATACCGAATGAGAAAGCCAAACGTACCCCTCCTCTCTCCCGAAGAAGTCTTGCTGATAGAATTTATGTATACTGTTATTGTAGGGTAATGAATTCTAAAATTACTTTGATAATAAATCTGCAAGTGCACAGCTTAAAAAAACTGAACTGGCAAGTTGCTTTATTTTGGGTTTCTTGCGATAACAATAAAGCAATTTGTTTTTAAGCCCGTTTACAACTACAATTAAAGTTGGGAGAATTTCAACCAATTGTAGTGGGGAATGTTTATTGTTGGTATTTTGTTTAAGCTTTGATATCGTTGCAAATAAGACTCTTTGAGTGTTTGAAATTCTCATTTACTCTACAGTTTTGTTTAATAATATCTTTGGCTTTTCTAAAAATTTTTGGGAGAATGTTTCCTGATGATCTGGCCTTAGCAACCAGTTAAATGCGCAAAAAATTGGGAATTAAGCACGACAAACAAAATCTTGTTATATAATTAAACGAATTTTATTGTTAACAACTTTTTATTTATACCTGAAAAGTGTTAAAAAACCATTTTATGTTTTCCGTTTAACGTAAGACAACTGGTATATATTTGAATATTTAAGTTTTCACTTAATGATTTAATTAAAAAGTAAAAAAATTGGTATGTAATTGATTTGAAAAAACAACGAAAAACTAGGACCACAATGGGAGGTAGGAGGCGATTTCTGACTCTCCGAAACTATCTTTCAGATTTTAATGAAATTTAGAACATGGATGGATCCCTATTTAGATAGACACATATGCTACTCATTTGTTCACAAATAGGAAAACGAGGGGTAAGGAGCGTAGTAGCACACGCCGGGCATCCGTTATAAAAGGAGTGCCCCAGTAGGCTAGCTGGTAGTGAGCTAGTCTATCAGCGCCGGGATTGCGGGTTCGATTTCCGCCAGACTCTGGTTTCTTTCCTGCAGGGAAGCGTAGAGCTTCGCGGTATTAGCTTACATATGTGCCCAACAGTTTAAGCAATATTTCTTTACCATAGTAAACTTTAGTTGCGTTCTTAGGTTAATGAGTTTCTGGATATTTTTTTATTCTTAAAAACAAAAATATAAATATATATAGAAGGTTGTATGGAGGCTGTCTGAAAGTATGGGCCGATGACAATTAAAATGTTTATTCCAAATTTTAATTAATTATCTTCAAAATTGCGCAGCAGGACGGATCGATCAAAATTAAATTTATTATTTTATTAAATTTATATATTAAAATTATTCTGAGTCGATCGGTACAGTAAGATGGGTCTATGACCAATATTTTTAAGTGTTAAGCTGGGATGACACGATTGCCGCAATGCACCAATTTTCACACTTTTTAATACTCCAATCGTGTGACAGCACAAACAAATGGCTAATGTACCAATCGAGGACAATATTGTGCTTACTTTTACCAATAAAATACAACCCTGGTGAGGCAATCGTGTGACAGCTTGCTATGCAACAGCGCGTCAATAAAAATAACAAAAATGCACCAATATTTATTGTGTACTTGTGCGGCAATCAAACACAATACGCGCCACTATTTGCCTTTTTTAATAAATTTACATTTTTATGTATCTTTTAGCAAATAATGAAGGTAAATGAATATTTACTTATTATGCATTTAAATTTTTTTACACTTATTTCTTTTAACAAAATATGTATGTCCAAAAAACATGTAGCTCTTCAGTGCGAATGTTTTATTGAAGATATTAATAAAACTCAGTATTTTTTCTTTAAAAGATATTTGTCGTTATTATTTCTTAAAGAAAATATTTGTTAACTTAAAAACAAGATTAAAAATTCGTTAAAGTGGCCGAGATTTCTTTTTACTAAACGATATCGGTAGTTAAATTAATAAAGTTACAGAATTTAGTTATTTAAATAATATTATTTTGATTCCAAATTTAAATCAACTAAAGCGATACAAATATTTTAAATTTGTATTCAAAAATTGGAATAAAAATATTTTCTATTTCTTTATATATTTTAAAATAGAATTTAACTTTGTTTAGAACTTCCAAACAATTAAATACGCTACCACAACAGCTGTTTTCGCAGTTGTCAAGTAAGAACAATCGTGTGACTGTAATAGCCTTTTCACACTTGTCAACATTTAACATTTAACATCAATTTGCGAAGATGTTGTAATTTTCCCATAAGAAATACATAGGGCTAAGAATCAAAATTTTTCAACATCTTTACAGAATGTTACTATCTCATTTTGTTCCCTTTTACATTTTTCGATTCTTTTAGTGTTATCACTAGAAAAGTGGCAATAAATTCTATTATTATTGTGGCATCACTGACAAAATGGAAATGGCTTTGAAAGCAGCGTTACCATTTCTCAAGTTTTTCCTTTTTTACAAGCCTTATTTTGCTTAATTTTGCTAAAATTATTAAACAAAATGAATTAGAAATACAATTTTGTGTTATCTTTTAAAATGTTGTCACTTTTGTAGAAAAAAGGTATTTTAAAAAAATAAGTTTTTTTTTTCAGAAATGGTGACATTTTTTATTGATAGTAGATGTTAGATGTTTCAAGTGCGAACGCGTATTTCACTTTTTCAACATCTTCCATGCGTTCCTCCTAAATGTATGCAAGTGTACAAAGGGTATAATGTGGCAATTATTGTGCCCATTTCACTTTGTACCAACTAGCGGCAATTAAATTTGTATAAAAAAGGGCAATCGTGTGATTTCAGAATATTTGATTGGTGCAATTTCATTATTGTGCGTCAATAAAGCACAATCAAAATTGTGTCATAATGGTGCATTTGCGGCAATCGTGTGATACCAGCTTTACACATATCAGCACAAGCGCATATGCACAAGCGCATATTATCCTCTTCACATATGATGTGGGTATTAAAAAAAACACAATAACGTCTATAGTGAATTAAAACTGGGCAGTTTTTTTTCCTCGAAATTTTGCTTTTCCATTTTTTAGGGAAGAGTCAGCAAATTTAGGGGAAACTTTTTTTCACGATTGGAGTTAGTAAAACTACTGTAGTGAAAGCCATTAGAATCTCATCTTAGGTCTTGCTTATTGCACACTGTTATAATCATGTTAAATACAGAATACAAAGAAATTAAGAAAATAAACAGAACAATTTAATTATTTAATTGTTCGGATTTTAACATGAAATTAATACATCAAAATTAAGATTAATCGGTTAATTAAGATTTTGATTATTTAAATTTTCGATTAATCGAATAACTGATTTATCATAATTTTGGTTATTCAATATTTTTGATCAATCGATTAACCCACATCTTTAATAATGTATTTTTTTAATTTATGTATTCAATTGCTTCTTAAGAAAGTCTTCGTGAGTGCGTGAGAAATTGTGCTTGATTTTAAAATTTTAAGCACACACAATTACGCACACGTATATTATATTGAAGTCACGCTCACTCTATCAGGCGTTATAAATATTGAACGTAATTACAACCACTAGTCATTAACGCGTGACCCGAAAAATTCACTTCCCGTGCACACTTCTATATATTCGTATATTTTTGTTATTAAAAGAAATTTGTCCTCCGTTTATATTTTTAATTTCAATCGTATTTAACAAATAATTTTAATACAAATGATATTTTTGGCAAAAACAAAAATTCGTTTCTTTTATTCCATTCATACTTGTCAAGAGCAATCAGAAGTTATATAATATTCGTTTATGGAGACAAAGTCCGCTTGTGGTGCTTTTTTCGACCGCAGCTATATACTATAATTTAATCACAATGAATATTCAAATTTTTATCAAAACTTACACATACATATATTTTTTACCAATAATATAAATACATATTCGTTTTGACAAGTTTATATTTAATATAATCACACACACTTAACCATGCTATCTTAGTGTTCTCGCAAGTGTTAAAGCGATAAATAAAGGTTGGAAACTAATTTTAGCAAAATAATGAAATTAAAATTAAAAGCCCAAAATATCAGGTGCAATAACAATTCTTCCCGTTCAAGGGAGTAGGCACACGAAGTTCTCGACATTGTATTGTGGGTCGGGTAAATAATGTATGCGTTTGTATAAAATTAAATAATCACCCTTATCGTGGTTGGCTAATTTAAAATACGCCTGCGAATGTTTTGTAATAGATTAAAGGAAATTAGTTCATGTACTATGACACAATTCGGTTACAATTACTAAAAATTTCGTTGCTTAGCATAATAGTTTTGTTAGCAACATTTGAATTTTAGTACACTGTCAGTTATAACCACATTGTTAGTTGCTAGTATGATTATTAGAAAACAAAAATATGCTTATACCCTAATATATGATAGATGTAACTAAATAACCACATAATTGGTGTTTATAACAAAAGATTTGATTTGAGAAAATCAAAATAATTCCAATAACCTCCAGTTTTTGTTAGTACATATATTTATTAAGATATTTTATGTATCGTTTATACATTCAACCTTATCGTGTTTGGCGAATTTAAAATAAGCCTGCGATTGTTTGGTAATACATTAAAGAGAACAGAAACCTACATCCTTAAATCTATTACCAAACAGTCGCAGACGTATTTTAAACTCACCAACCACGATAAAGGTGATTATTTAAATTAATTATAAAACACATGCATACACTGATAGAAAAATGCATCTTCATATTGATGATGCCCTAACATCAGAATTGTGACATCAATGTTACTACAAATGGCATCAATGATGCAAAAAGTAACATCAATCCAATGACTAACGTCTTCGTACAATTTTGTCATTTTTTAAGTGTCATCTATTTTATGACTATAGTGACATCAATTCGATGCCACATTTTGTATATTATTAACATTATTTTCATGATTACAATGTATTATAAGAAGCAAAAATTCCTATATTCTATTTTTTTAAATTATTTAGTTAAATACATGAAATTTTTAAAGTAGAATGATTACGAAAACCACATGAGGCATGGTGCTGGTGTCTTATTATTGAGAGTTCTGCTGTAAACAAAGGTCGTAATTCAACAAACGTGAAACAAACAATTTCAACGGGTAAGTAAATAATAATATTCTCTCACTTTGACTTAAGTCAATTCCAATGACTTTGACTTAATGACAAACTGTCATTAAATTGATGCTAATGTGTCATTTCTCCGATGTTACTGCGTCATCGCACTGAGGACATTTTCGTCATTTCTGTGATGCCGATGTGTCATCCCATTGATGACATAATTTCATTTTGACCCTGATGACACTTTGGCCAAGTGATGTTAAGGTTGACATCACAATGATGACAAGTATCATGGGGTCAAAAACGAAGAATAGTAATGATGTCAAAATACATCAGCGTTATGATCTATCAGTGTACATACATTATTTACCCGACCAACACAGACAATGTTGAGAACATCGTGGGCCTACTCCCTTAAACGGAAAGAATTGTCATCGCACCTAAAAGAGTTCCAATTAGACCAAGCGGGCAGTGTTGAGGAACTGAGAAAGCAGTGGGCTAAATCCATAAGTAGCGAACATGACGAGCTTGAAACACAGCACAGCGCCTTTTAGAAATCCAAACGAAGCAGGAAGCAATAAGTGGGTATCCTCGCCTAAAATCCTAGTGACCCCGGAGCTAAATAAAGTATGGATAGCATCTACAGCCACCGAGTCCAAAATGGATCTGATGGATAAGTTTAGAAGGTGAAATATAGGCCTTGACGGGACTAGTGTTCCATTGGAGTGCTGAAGAGTTAGCCCACATGTACGATGCTGATCTGGACCAAATATTTTTTAAATATGAAATTAAAACTTATTTTATCAAATGTTTCTCTGTCTTAAAAATTTGTTTTTTACTTTTGACAGAAAATTCAGTTTATAATTAGTTTAGTACTCACAATAAAAAATTGGGACATATTGCCTTTTTTTTGTTGTTTTAATTTGTTGCACACGCATTGAAACTATACTTACAATCAATAATTAGCTGCAATAAATTAATAAACAATTATATTATAAAATAAAAAAAGCAAATTATTGATTGTAA
The DNA here is from genome assembly GCA_963931875.1 of Pollenia griseotomentosa. Lineage (NCBI taxonomy): Eukaryota > Metazoa > Arthropoda > Insecta > Diptera > Polleniidae > Pollenia > Pollenia griseotomentosa. The sequence goes on along the minus strand of OZ007562.1, from coordinate 187,405,603 downwards.
TGACCATTATTCAGTATTGCAATGCATTTAATTTCGTTGTGATTGACACTGTTCGTACTAATTTTTAGTATTAAATGATATTAAACTCACTGTGCTCGAAATTGACACTTTTTTTAGACAAGCTAAGCACATGGCGTTTTAGAATAATTCGGGTACGCGGAATCCAATGGTGCCCACCGTTCTTTAAGGTTAGCTCTTGTTTTGGAGATATACCGTTAATTCAAAAATGGAGAAGGTTGCACAACATATATTCGCGTAATTGAAATTACTAAAAAACCAAAATTCCCCAATAAAATTTCCTTTAAGAAAAGCAACACATTTTTTTTTTTATATATGGTGGCATTTACACGGTGTCTTTCCAGACATGTCTGTTTTTGACATTCTCTTTTGAATATGCTACCAAAAACCTTTTGTCTTTTCACGATGTCTTTCCAAACATGTCTGTTTTCATATTTAATAGTCTAATTTACACATACATACAAATTGAAAACATGAAAATTCGTATAAACAAACATGAAAACTCATTTCGTGTCTGTTTGGCAACCCCTCTTTCTTCTCTACCCCGATCGCCTACAAACAAAACAGACGTGTTTGTTAGACATGTCTGAAAAGACACCGTGTAAACTCCCTCTATGAGCAGTTGTTTTAGAAACATAATTTTTTTTTTTGAAAAAAAAAAAAAAAAAAATAGTTTTTGTATCAAAATTTCGAAATTTTTGTTTTTTAAAAATTCATAAAAAAAAAGGCAGCTAGGCTTCTAATTTTTTGCAGACAAATAAAAAACGAAGCTGCAAACAAAACAAGCCATTAATTATTAAAATCTGTTTACAACTTTTGATGTTATTCACAAAAGTCGACAAATTTTAATTAATTTAAGAATTTCATAAAACCCAATATTTGTATGGGAGCCCCCCTAAAAAGTGGAGATAAGGGGAAAGTATTTCTTGAGAAAATGTTAAAGACAAAAAACTAAATGAGGTCGGTCATACATTTTATCCCACTAGGTGTAACTCCTGGGCATTTATGGGACTTTTTCTTCAATATATCTCTAGTCTGCATTGCACATTTTGTATGGGAGTCACCTTAAGGAGTGGATGTAGCGCGTAGGTATGTTAGAAACAAATCATTGAGATGAAAAATAAAGTGGGGTTGGTCATACATTTGACCCATCTAGGAGCATCCTACGCGCGGTAGGGGCCAAATTTAAGAATTTCAATCACACATAAGTATACGGCGGTTTAATAAAATTCTTAAATTTGGCTGCTGTAGTGAAATTTTGTTGCGGGATTTCGGTTTTTTTAGTAATTTCAATAAACTAAACCGTTTTTGAGTTACTCGAATATATATGTTGTGCAACCTCCTCCATTTTCGAAATAACGGTATATCTCGAAAACAAGAGCTAACCTGAAAAAACGGTGGGCACCATTGGATTCAGCGTACCCGAATTATGCTAAAACGTCATGTGCCCGGCTTGTTTAATTTTGCAACTAGCACAGTGTTATCATAACTAATAAAAAAAATTTAAGGAATCATATTTCAGTTAGAATTACGTTTTAATATTCATTAGTATTAAAAATAAGTTAGTGTTACACATTTTTAATAGTTAGTATTCGACGGGTTTTAACCGGTTATGTTAGTTTTGCCCAAGTCGGATATTTTAAATGTCCATTCTACGAATATCGAATAAGCCTTTTATTTTGGTAAAATAAACCGGTTATTTTAGTAATGTGTAATGTATATACGTTTTCCTTACTTTTGTTATAAATGTAGCCGTAATTTTAGTATTTTACTGATTGAATATTGGGCAAACTTAAACTTTTTATGAAAAATGTCAAAACAAAATGTAACTTAAGTCAAAAAATATTATGAGCAATGTAAATACAAATCGCTTTTATAAGCGTGTGTTCTTGTAACAAAATCCAAAAACAATTCAAAATACTACAAAAAAATGTTAAGCTGAGAAGTAATAACAGTTCGATATATTTATACCCACACCACAATAGTGGAGAGGGTATTATGCATTTGTGCTGATTTTTGTAACGCCTTAAAATATTGGTCCACCTTAAAGTATACCGATCGACTCAGAATCACTTTCTGAGTCGAACTAACGATGTCCGTCCGGATGGCTGGCAGGCTGGCTGGCTGTCCATGTAACCTTGTGCGCAAAGTACAGGTCGCAATTTTGGAGATAATTTGATAAAATTTGGGACATAGGTTCTTATTGGTACAAGGACCAAGCCTATTGAAAATGGGCCTAATCGTAGGACAACGCTAGAAGATAGGGGGAAATTTCTTCCTCTCAGAAACTATCAAACCATATCCATATGGACACACAAGGTATGCATCTTTTAAAAAATAGGACCACAAGGGGAGATAGGGACAATTTATGCCTCTCAAACCGATTTTAATGAAATTTAAAACATACAGGCATGTCACAAATTCCGATCGGAATGGTTTTAATTCCGTATGTTCAATTCCGATCGACTTAGTTTTAGCTTCTTCAGATTCCGATCGATTTTGCTAAATGTGTTTTTACAACTGGATATGGCAACTTTACATAAAAACCATATGATTTTTGTGTTAAGTATGGCAATGTTCAGAAAAAAGTGGTTTGTGAGGAAAAAAGGTGGCAACGCAACGGTAAAGAATTTATTATGTTTTTAATAAAATCAATATAAAGTAAAATAAATAAATCAAAAGTGTGTTATTTCTTCAATCTATATCATAAAAAACCTTTATTTATCCATAAAAAATAGTTTTAAGTATTTTTAACGGTTAAAAAATACTGAAACAATCAATTCCACTTAGAAAACCAAAAGTGGTTTCATTCCGAAAAAATTTTTCGTTTTTCGTTTTCTGAAGAAGCAAAATACGGAATTAAAACCACTTTCGATCGGAATGGAATTCTATGACAGGCCTGATAGATAGATCCATATCTATATGGACGCATAATCTATACAGTTTTTCAAAAATAGGACCACAAGGGAAGTAGGGGGCAATAAACATAGATAAATCCATATTCATATGTGTTTTTAAATACTGTGGTGTAGGGTATCATATGGTCGGCCTTGACCGACTATACTTTCTTACTTGTTTTATAAAGATGTCATCTCTGGTGATATTTCGATCTGATTTAAAAGACAATGGTGCTTAAAGGGCCCTAAAATGATAAGTTACAAAGGTTCTTCAACGTCACGACTTATTAATCGCCTTTAATTAGTCCACAAGGTTGACATAAATATACGCCAAAAAAAACTTGAATCTGTTCGAAGTAGTTCTTAAGAGACTAAAAATAATACTTTACAAAAATATGCTGCCAATAATGAGTCATTGGGAGATATATTAGCCTGTTGTGTTGCCGAGGCACTAAAGGCACTAAAAAATCTTAAGAAGTTCTAGCATATCTTCATGCTTAAAACTACAACATACCGGCGGAATCAACGATATGGGAAATTAACTAAAACACCAAGAACTTAAAACAAAATGGAAGGAATCAAACAATGTTATGGAAGGTTTTAAATTGTGATCGACGAATTGACAGTTATTTCATACAAAAAGCATGTTCGTATTACTATTCGTTTCTATAATGCTGAAACAAAATAATTTGAAATATATAATCCTGGCTAAGAGGTTTTATTTGCAACTTTCAAAAATATGGTTGAAGTCTACTGATTCATATACCACCAACAAATTAAAACTCATTTAAAATAAATTTGGGAAAATATCTCAAATAAAAAATTTATTAAATACCTATAATTATTTAAAACCAAAGTTTTTCAAAAATTCTAAAGCTATGTTTGCACCAATTAAATATTTGACAACCTACACGTAAACACTAGTTTTCTTAAAGAATTGTTTGCTTTTGCAAAACGTTTGGCTAAAGCAAATATTATTTAACAGTTTCTAAGTTACATTGTACAATTATCATCTTAAGCGGCCCATACACTTGCAATATTATTGTATATGATATTCGCGATATTTTTTCCATTTTGTTCTATATTTTGCAATAAGTCGCACAATGGTTTTATTCATTCAATAAAAAGGTGAACATAACCTATAGGAATAAGATAAACAGGATTGTACAATGTTGCCAACACATTTCACTTTCTTTTCGTTGTGTAATAAAAATCAAAAGCCTTTTGATTGTTGCCAATATATTGTGCCACCTTCGAATATCACATACACATTGGCGATATAATTATACAAAACGTAAAATTGAACAATTTTATTGCCGCTTTATAAATAAAGTTTAGTAAATAAAAAGAAATTGGTATAAATAAAGCTTAAGTTTGATCAATTTTTGGATTTTATCGTCAAATATTTGTTAGCTCTGAACCTACCTTAATGCTATGTTCACACTTGGGTTTCAAACGCGTTTAAGCAAAATGTTGATTAAGTTAATCAAAGCTGTTCACATTACATTTGAGACGATTAAGATGACAGATGATTAAGAAAAAAAAAAACAACAAACTAATTTATATTTATTTAAAGTATTTAAAATGGATAAAAATACTTTTAAAAAGTTATCAGAAGATTATTTTAATAATTTTAATGATGAAATTGTGAAAATTTATGAATTATTTAAGGAAAAGATAAAAACAATAAGCAAAAATCGTGGCCGGTTCTACACGTTCATGTTGGCCGATTCTACATTATACTCAGTTTGAGGTATGTTCAGTGGATTCTATGTGATTAATGAAGTGATTTGGTTGTAATCATGTCAATTTGAAGTGTTTAACAAATCACTTCAATGTATGGGTAATCATCTCGATTTTGATGTGATTAGAGCTTAATCACGTTCGAGTTGGTTAAACGCGTGTGTGAACATAGTATAAGTTATATCTAAGTATAGGTATTTTGTTGGTTCCTTACCGTCGTGAATTTTGTTTTTATTCAAATTAACTTTTTTTTACAAATAATTTGATTTTTGTATTTTTATGTGTTCCAATTAAAACCGATTATTTTTTAAATGCTTAACCGAAAACCAGTTTTGAAAAAGTCGAATAACGAAAATCGATTCCCAACAAACACGAAGTCAAACCTTTGATATGAAATTACTATATCATTTGGCTTCAAACACAATTCTCAAACGTTTTTCAATTGTTTAATTTTAACATTTAAACTCAAATTGATAATGATTTGAAAATAAACATTTGACATCAAATGTTTATCGACTTAATGTCAAATTTGTATCAAATGTTAAATTCAAATCAAAACTAAACTTGGCAATACTAAAGCAAAAAATATATGTAAGCATTAAAAGTGGCAATTAAAGTTAAATATTTGCTTCGTGGTTAAATGTGTTTTACAAGTGAACGATTTATTTCTTGTGTAAAATAAAAATTATTTGTGAGTATGTGCCGTGTGTACCCCACTGGCAGGGCAATTACAACCCTGATTAGGATGAAAAAACATAAAGTGCCAGATGGGCAAAATTGCAAAAATTGAAAGGTAGCGGCATGTAACACTACTTACGTTATCAACCGAGAAAGTGAAGTAGGTTGCAGTTGTCGGCGAAATGTAATGGCAGGCAAGAAGATGGAGAAAATCTCGTCTACATCCGGCCTTTTGGATTTACACGTCGTGGGAAGAAGATGCTTAATTAAACATTAGCCGCGAAAATCTTAGGCAATTGAGAGTACATCGAACAGAAGTGACCAGAAAAGGAAAATAAGCGTAGCGGTAGAAGGCAAGACACTCGGGTCATTGAAGGAAAAAAACCCTTGAAGGCAGCCCACGGCGGAAACAGAAGGGAATTGGACAACCCCGAGAAGTTGGTGGAGATTTTGTAATCGTACTTGGAAAGTCCGGCAGGAAGGAGAATACCACCATCCAAAAATTTTAAAAGGACAATATCCTCCAGATAAGAACAGGTAACAACAATTTGCGACGACCGCCCCGTTACGAAGTTTAAACAAAAGCAAAAAAAACACCGGGGTCGCAAAGCATCACTTTCCTAACACGCAATTCCGGTATACAATTTTGAACCGTTGATCAAATTTATGGAAACAGGTGCAATAATTTAAATGGGTGGAAAATGGTAAGAGGTGATAAATTTAAACATACTGAGTATACCATTACCAAACCACTACAGTAACAATATCACCAACGTCACCGAGGATTACAAAATGTCCGCCAACAAAGTCGCTCGAAACTCTTTATAAAGGTATGAAAATTTCCATATGGTGTCACCGAACTCCAAAGCCAACCCTCGTATATGATAAAACTTAAAACTACATCACAGCAATAAACAAGTTAACCAGCGTCCGACAACCTCATAAACCTGGCGAAATCTCAAACAAAAACAATACAACAACAACAACCAACATCAATTTTTTTTCAACAAGAAAAATTAACAGAAATAGACCCACAACAATAAACTACATTAACAACAATAAAAGAAGAATACCACCACAGCAATAACAACAACAAAAAGGGAATACCAAGACAACTGCAAGTACAGCAATAACAACAACATAAAGGATAACAACAACATAAAGGATAACAACAACATAAAGGATAACAACAGTATCGACATAAACTACAACAACGACACAGGCCCAATAACAACATATTCAATCAGCCAACCTAAAAGAGAGTAACAGATAAGTAGTGGTAGTTAGTTTGATATATATATACATGTGCTTATCGTTAAGTTTTCCCTCAAAATAACGTAGGGTGCGTCATTCGGTTGTATAAAAGTTGAACACTCAACTTAGGGCTCCGTTAGTCTTTACGTTCTGTTTCTGTTCGGTTCCGTGCCGTTCTGTTACGAAATTGTAATAGTTACTTTTTGTAGTAACTTATCAGCATTTATGACCAACTTATTAGTTTTTCACAGTCCATTATTTTATTTAAATACCGTTAATGCACACAAATTTGAAAAAAAATTAACTTTTATGAATTCTTAGAATCAACAAAAGAAAAAAAAACAGTTTATTTCAATATAACTAGGTAATTTTTTTCCTATTTATTTTGCTGTCTCTTACAATTACTTAACAAGTTTTGCTTTTCACAAACTGAACCGCAACAGAACAGAAAAACTAATCAATTTCATAAGTTTTTCTTATAACAAAAACAAATCAACTGGTTCGTAGCGGAGCAGAAAGTAAAGACTAATTCTACCTTTAGTAACGACCTTTGTAACTTAAATTTTTCTTAGTTTTCTTTTGACCGGCTTCTTTTGCCTAACAAAAAAGAAACGGCCACTTATATTTGACCACGCATGTTTTGGGCATGCAAATTTAATAATTTCGGCAGTTAATCCTCAGCTCAATTCGTTTTCAAATCCGTTTGAATACATTTTTTTTAGTTTTCTTTTGACCGGCTTCTTTTGCCTAACAAAAAAGAAACGGCCACCTATATTTGACCACGTATGTTTTGGGCATACAAAAATAAAATCTCGGCAGTAAATCCTCCGCTCAATTTGGAGCATAAATTTTTCCTTTTGTAAGTTTACATTTTATTTATTCTGTTTTCTTGCGACAATATAAAGGAAAGAAAACCAACAATTCCCTTCAACCAGTTCGCAAATAACAAAATATCTTTCCAAGAATCGCCAAAGTTGTCTCGTTAAGTTTCATGAAAAAGTAAAAGAAAAAGTTGAATAAATTTAAGGTTGTTCATAAGGGTGAAGAGTTTTACCAAAACTATAAATACCTGGCCCCAACAAAGCTTACGTCCAATGACCGGTTGAGCTTTAATTCACGTATTAATTATTGAGAGGTGTAACAAATTTAAATTTATTCACAGAAAATGTTTTCGTTCTAATTTTTATTGTTTGATGATGGAAAATATTTTGTTTTGTTTACAAAAAGAACCAAAACAAATAAACATTAGAAACAGTGTTGCCAGTCGGGTAAGAAAATAGAATAAATAAGAAGTTGAACTTTTGCAAACAACAGGAAGTATAAAGTAAATTTAAAAACAAAATTTATTTTGTTTAAACTAATAACAAAACTCAAATCGAATTAAAATTTTGAGCAGTTTAATAAACCATAAAAAAAACACACAAATTAATTCCAAATATAAATATCTGCTAAATAGTTATTGGTGAAAAAAAAAAAAAAGAAAAAGAGAAAAAGAAATTGTTGCAAAATTAAGGTTTTAAGAATACCACCTAAAATAAAAATAAAACTTCACCAAATGTACAATTATACTATAAGAATCTTACGATACACATGTAAATAAACATAAGTAAACTTGACTGCCAGGATCAATTTGAATTGTAATATAGTTCGAACTTAGGGAACAGTTTTATTAGCCCGATGGCTTAAGTCAATAGTTTGTAATTATATGTAACGAATAAGCATAATAATACTGAATATATATTTCTTTGGATTTGAAAATGAATTTCAAAATGTTTTGCGACTAATTTAATGCGGCTATAAAGGTAGGTATCGAGTGGTGATACATAAAAGGGGTAGCTTTTGGAATGTCAACGGTTACCATGGTTTAGGGGAGGGTATATTTAATCGTAGGCAATAACACCTTGTCCTACGGGGAAGAAACGGCAGGTTATTTATATACACTGGCACAAAAGTTGTATTGTGTTGTTGTCACTATTACTCCAACGTACCACCGCCCAGGCCCGACGAGCCATAGCCGTGCATATTTGCCTAAGTTGTCAGTGTGGCAGTAATAGTGAAGCTAACACGTCCATCGTTTAGTCAGTCTGGCCATCTGCCAGCTGAGCAACACAGGGTACGGGTAAGAATAATTAGAACCTTGGTGTGAAACGTGACCGCGATGAATTTGTTAAACAGTACAGAAAAATGGCGCCCAACGTGGGGCACGGCCTTGATTAAGTAGATAGTTTACTAGTATAGGTATTCAAGATTGGCCAACTTTAGGCACAACCTTGAGTAGCTATATGGTCTACTAGTATATGTAGTCAAGTTTATCCACATTTAGGAACAGACTTGAGGTTATCATTCGGTATTTATGGGATTGAAATTTTAAGTGAATTAGGAAAGCTTTGGTGAGTCCGATTAGTCACCAATGTAACAATTAGTATGCCACCGGGGCTTGATTAACAAAGAGACTTTAGCTGAGATTTCGTTAGTCTTACGAATTTAATTTAGGGATTTTTTAATTGCAACGATTCTTTGGCAATAGTTTAGTAGTGAATTGAGGTGAGGCCTAGCTTAGACAATTTTAGATTAAAGTTTGCTTGCCGCTTTGTTTTTACTGCTTAATTTCCGATAGATACTTGATATAACCAATAGTTTTACCTAGCTCGTTCTGCGTTTCTTCCTAATTTTTTTTAATCACCATCTCGATACCATCTTAGCCATTATGAAAATTTGTGAACACATTTATTTTGTTTTTATTAATTACGTAACATATCAGTATAACGTTATTACTGATATATGACATAACGCTTACTGGATTTGTTTTGAAAATCCAACTTTTGAATTTATTTGGTTTTCGTCTACTTTTTGGAAAATTTTTTTTAGTACATCTATATTCTTATATATTATTTTCAATTGATAATTTTATTTTTAACCAGATCAATCTGATTTGATTTGAGAATCAGATTACCTTTTATTGTATTTATTTTATTTTATTTCAGCATATTTTTCGGATAATTAAGTATAGTTTACAATACTTATATTTTCATTGAACTTTTTTTCTAACTTACAATACTTTTACCGGATTTGTCTTTTAAATTTGATTTTCTGATTTTGATTTGTCCAGTGGGTTTTTTTTACTTGAATTTTAGTTTGAATTTTTACCGGATTTACGTCACAAATAAAATTGCGCTTACCGGATTTTAGTTAAACAAATTTGATTTTCAGAGTTTATGCTGTTTGCCTTAATTTGGCTGGAATTTACTAACTAGGTGTAGAGTTGTATATTGTTATTTCGGCAATACTTTTTTTTTCTGCTTTGTCTCATATTTAGTAACAAATTATATAACCTTAACCTGCTTTGACTTGGGAATTTGATTTTCCGAGTTGGTTTCGTTTTGTTTATCTTGCGAGAAACTTAGTAACGAGTTAAGTTGCTTTTACTGTTATTTTCGCGGATATTCGTTTTACCTGATTTACTTTCACTTTGATTTTACGTTTAAGCCTTTGAGGGTTACTATTAAATTAGTCTGAACTTTAAGATAGTTTGGTTGAGCAGTATTGGAATTTACTTCTGTAGTATTTAGCTGGAGTTTAGTTTGTTTTGTTTATTAGTCAACAATGGTAGGGACACGGTCTACTAGTAAAAACGACGATCCAATCGTTACCACTACCGGGATGACGACTACAACCAATACTACGTCGATAAATACTGCTGGGGCAATTCCTAGGAGACAGGATTTGAACGCGACAATTATGGAAGCCCATAGAGCTGAAGATTTAGATGCAAGTGGAGGAAGTTTTTCCGCCAATAGCTCTATTACAACCCCACCGTTTAGTAGTATCAGTGCTCGAGGAGTAAGGGAAGCATTTAGACAGCAGAATGTTCCTTTAAGACCACCTCCGAATTATGTCAGTCGTCCAGAACCTAGTCGATCTGAAAGGAGTATAACCCATGAGGATCTTAGAAATTTTGAGGACAGATTATTAGACTTAGTACCCAGGATAATTCAGCAAAGTTTACATGGCCCTTCTCAACGGCCACAATCAAAGCATTCACAACCAAGAGATAGTAATCATTTTCCAGACTTAAGTCAACCACCTCCATCGTTCTCTAATCCATCTCAAAGACAATTACAAGACAAATTACAAGACAATTAACGTAGCGTATAACCCAAATACAAATTTCACTAGCGAGTTTCCCACTCAACTAGAAGTTACTACGTCGTTACCAACAAGTCAGAGACATGTTTCACATAGTTCAAATCTACGTATTGACAAATGGGGGATTGTTTTTGATGGTACCACACGTACAACCAGCATTGAAGATTTTGTTTTTCGAGTAGAAACCCTACAGTCGGATTATGGATGTGAATGGAAAGATGTTTTGAAATCTTTTCATCATTTGTTAAGGGGACCAGCACTTGAGTGGTTCTGGGACCACAGAAGATTTAATAATGTGTCTAGGTGGAGAGAATTTAAAGCAGCCTTAATTTCACAGTTTCATCGTTTTGACAGTGATTTCGACATCCAGAGAAAAATACTAGATAGGAGACAACAAAATCAAGAAACTTTTGATGATTTTTATAATGCGGTAATTCGTTTACGTAACCAGCTTCGTAGTCCAATTAGTGAGAGAGATTTAGTTAGCATAATGAAAGGAAATCTCAGAGCACCTATGGCTCAATTATTGTTTTCAGTTCAAGTTGTCAGTTTGGCACATTTCGCCAAGGAATGTCGTCGTGCTGAAAATTTGTTAGGTAGTCATCGCAATTTCAACAATAGATTCCCTGCTAGAACAGTTAATGAGATAGAGTGTGAAGTAGTCACAACGGATGATACTCCGGAGGTAGAGGCATTATCCACAGTTCCAAGAAAATTAATCTGTTGGAATTGTAAAGTTGATGGTCACACATTTATGGATTGTGCTGAGGAAAAGAGAAATTTGTTTTGCTACAAATGCGGACTTGAAAACACAGTTACGCCACGATGTCCAGTATGCCAGGGAAACCCAAAGGCGAACTTGTCTCGAGTTGGGATGGAGACACGTTCCAGGGCACCGTATCCCAAGCAGCAATGAAAAATTGTGAACCTGATATACGTCATGAAGAATCTCACACGAAAATTTTACAAAAAGTTACCCAGCAAGAACATTTAAACCGGATTTACCCACTAAAACCATTACACGTACGGATGGAAGAATATGAGAAAGCCAAAGAAAGAATTTTTGGACCAACGAGAAAAATTCTAAGAGCGAGAAACAGATATAAAGAAAGAAAACGCGTTAGATTTGAAATTTCGGCAGCAAGTATTTATGAAGGATCAGATACAAGGATTTACACCACCATCGATATAAACGGACAACCTATACAAGGATTATTAGACAGCGGAGCATCAGTGACAGTACTTGGAAAGAACTGTTTGGATTTCATCGAAAAAGCTAACCTTGTTATTTATCCCTTTGAATCTGAAATAAGAACAGCAGATGGGCGGTTGAATCCTATAATTGGTCGTGTTAGGTCGGATATTTCGTTTAATAAAATTAGTAAGCCGATAGATTTCTTTTTAGTTCCGTCTCTTAAATTACCACTTTATTTAGGTCTAGATTTTATGAAGGCATTTAATTTGATAAGATTTAATGTAGATAGTATGGATACCTGCTCAATGGGTGTCGAGGATGATTCGTTTCCGAGAATGCATGTTTTGAGTGCACAACAGCGGGGATTATTAGAAACTGTTATAGATTCGTTCCCTTGTTTTACGCGCAAAGGTCTAGGTAAGACTCCACTTGAAACCCATCACATTGATACCGGTGCAGCTGTTCCAATTAAGGAGAAACATTACCCAGTGTCACCAGCGGTGCAGAAATTAATGTATGGAGAGCTGGATAGGATGTTGTCATTAGGGGTAATTGAACCGAGTGAAAGCCCATGGAACAATCGGGTAACATTTATGCAGAAAGGAGATAAAGTAAGAATTTGTTTGGATGCGCGACGGCTTAATGATTTGACAGTTAAGGACGCATATCCACTCCCACATATCGAGGGACTCTTAAGTCGGTTGGGTGATACCCATTTTATATCCAGCATTGATCTGAAAGATGCGTTCTGGCAGATACCCCTGGCAGAACAGAGCCGAGAGAAAACAGCTTTTACAGTGCCTGGAAGACCCTTGTACCATTTCACGGTAATGCCTTTTGGGTTGTGCAATGCTGCCCAAAGGTTATGCCGTTTAATGGACAAGGTGATTCCAGCGCGACTTAGAGAGAAAGTTTTTGTCTATTTGGATGATCTGCTGGTGGTATCTCCAGACTTCGAGGAGCATGTTCGGATTTTGGCAGAAGTTGCCGATTGCCTAAATAAGGCTGGATTAACCATCAATGTTAGCAAATCTAAGTTTGGATGTGCGGAATTAAAATATTTAGGTTATATCGTGGGAGGGGGACAATTGAAACCCGACCCCGAAAAGATTCAGGCAATTATTAATTTTCAGTATCCTAAAACACCGAAACAGGTACGCAGTTTCTTAGGTACTACAGGTTGGTACCGCAGATTTATCGCGGATTTCGCTACTCTTACATCGCCAATCAGCGATACTTTGAAAAAGGGCAAGAAATTTTCGTTTCCTGACGAAGCTAAAGAAGCTTTTGATAAGTTGAAAGACTGTCTGACTGCAAGCCCAGTATTAACACATCCGGATTTCAACAAAACATTTTATATACAATGCGATGCATCTGATGTTGGTATGGGAGCAGTATTATTTCAAGAAGATTCTGAGAGCGGAGAACACCCTATCGCGTATTTCTCGAAAAAGTTTACGCCGGCTCAGAAAAACTATTCGGTGACTGAGCGTGAATGTTTAGCAGTTATCACTGCCGTAAAACGTTTTCGACCTTACGTAGAGCTTATGAATTTTGTAGTGATTACCGATCATTCGTCTTTAAAATGGCTGATGTCACAGCGTGATTTAAGTGGTCGTCTTGCTCGCTGGAGTTTACAACTTCAAACTTTCTCATTCGAGATTCGTCATAGAAAAGGAGCACAGAATATAGTACCAGATACTTTGTCAAGATATTCAATGGATGAAATCGAATTATTTGACAACCGTTTGATAGACATGACTTCACCAGAATTTAGTAGCCCGGATTATAAGGATTTAATAGAAACCGTTAAGAATAATCAGACTAGTCTCCCCGATATTAAAGTTGTCGATAATTTCGTGTATAAGCGAACAGTTAGGTATGACGGGGATATTGACAGAGAAAACCACGCATGGAAACTATGGATTCCGTCAGGACTAACTGAGAAAATCATATCAAAAGCTCATGAACCTCCAAATGTTGCTCACGGAGGCATAGGAAAAACCATACATCGGATAAGGGAATATTTTTACTGGCCACATTTAAACGTTCAAGTGAGAGAATATATTAATCGTTGCGATACATGCAAGGAATGTAAGCCTGCAAATAGTGTTTTGAAACCACCTATGGGTAAAGAACCCGATGCTTGTCGACCGTTTCAGCGTGTATACATTGACTTTTTAGGTCCCTATGTCCGCTCTAAAAGAGGCAATTGTTTCATATTTATCGTGCTTGACTATTTTTCAAAGTATGTTTTACTGAAAGCGATGTCTAAAGCTACATCAAAGAATGTTATCAACTTTTTAATACAGGAAGTTTTCTATAAATTTGGATGTCCGGAAACGCTTATTTCCGACAACGGACAACAGTTTGTCAGTAAAGATTTTGCAGAGCTAATGGAAAGTTTTGGAATAGAACATATACGCACAGCGAATTACGCGCCACAGGCCAACGCTTCTGAAAGAGTGAACCAGTCAGTTTTAGCAGCCATACGTTCGTATTTGGAATCGAATCAAAGTGATTGGGATCTACATCTTTGTGAGATAGAATGCGCTTTAAGATCGGCCGTACATTCAGCTACAGGCGTGACACCTTACTTTCTACTGTTCGGAACCAACATGATAACTCATGCATCAGCTTACAAATTAGCCAGGAAACTAGATTTGTTAGAAGAGCCAGAAAATCGTATGGAGAACCGAAGTGAATTTTTAGAAATAGTTCGTGGTAATGTGAAGCAACAGCTACACAAAAGCTACACCGTCAATGCTAAACGTTACAACGTGAGATGTCGAGAGACAAAATTCAGGCCTGGTCAGGAGGTATTCCGACGCAATTTTCAACTTTCAGACTTTTCCAAACAAATCTCGGCGAAATTGTGCAAAAAGTTTGTAAAATGTCGAATCTTAAAGCCAGTTGGAAATAATCTTTATGAAGTTGAAAACCTGCAAGGAAAATTCCAGGGTGTATACCACGCAAAAGATTTGAAAGCCTGAGATGATAACTTTTGAGCAATAGTTTGAAATTTATCATATTAGCAAATTTAATTTGCTAATATGATAAAAATCTTCCACCACCTGTGAGGATGTGTGCCGTGTGTACCCCACTGGCAGGGCAATTACAACCCTGATTAGGATGAAAAAACATAAAGTGCCAGATGGGCAAAATTGCAAAAATTGAAAGGTAGCGGCATGTAACACTACTTACGTTATCAACCGAGAAAGTGAAGTAGGTTGCAGTTGTCGGCGAAATGTAATGGCAGGCAAGAAGATGGAGAAAATCTCGTCTACATCCGGCCTTTTGGATTTACACGTCGTGGGAAGAAGATGCTTAATTAAACATTAGCCGCGAAAATCTTAGGCAATTGAGAGTACATCGAACAGAAGTGACCAGAAAAGGAAAATAAGCGTAGCGGTAGAAGGCAAGACACTCGGGTCATTGAAGGAAAAAAACCCTTGAAGGCAGCCCACGGCGGAAACAGAAGGGAATTGGACAACCCCGAGAAGTTGGTGGAGATTTTGTAATCGTACTTGGAAAGTCCGGCAGGAAGGAGAATACCACCATCCAAAAATTTTAAAAGGACAATATCCTCCAGATAAGAACAGGTAACAACAATTTGCGACGACCGCCCCGTTACGAAGTTTAAACAAAAGCAAAAAAAACACCGGGGTCGCAAAGCATCACTTTCCTAACACGCAATTCCGGTATACAATTTTGAACCGTTGATCAAATTTATGGAAACAGGTGCAATAATTTAAATGGGTGGAAAATGGTAAGAGGTGATAAATTTAAACATACTGAGTATACCATTACCAAACCACTACAGTAACAATATCACCAACGTCACCGAGGATTACAAAATGTCCGCCAACAAAGTCGCTCGAAACTCTTTATAAAGGTATGAAAATTTCCATATGGTGTCACCGAACTCCAAAGCCAACCCTCGTATATGATAAAACTTAAAACTACATCACAGCAATAAACAAGTTAACCAGCGTCCGACAACCTCATAAACCTGGCGAAATCTCAAACAAAAAACAATACAACAACAACAACCAACATCAATTTTTTTTCAACAAGAAAAATTAACAGAAATAGACCCACAACAATAAACCACATTAACAACAATAAAAGAAGAATACCACCACAGCAATAACAACAACAAAAAGGGAATACCAAGACAACTGCAAGTACAGCAATAACAACAACATAAAGGATAACAACAACATAAAGGATAACAACAACATAAAGGATAACAACAGTATCGACATAAACTACAACAACGACACAGGCCCAATAACAACATATTCAATCAGCCAACCTAAAAGAGAGTAACAGATAAGTAGTGGTAGTTAGTTTGATATATATATACATGTGCTTATCGTTAAGTTTTCCCTCAAAATAACGTAGGGTGCGTCATTCGGTTGTATAAAAGTTGAACACTCAACTTAGGGCTCCGTTAGTCTTTACGTTCTGTTTCTGTTCGGTTCCGTGCCGTTCTGTTACGAAATTGTAATAGTTACTTTTTGTAGTAACTTATCAGCATTTATGACCAACTTATTAGTTTTTCACAGTCCATTATTTTATTTAAATACCGTTAATGCACACAAATTTGAAAAAAAATTAACTTTTATGAATTCTTAGAATCAACAAAAGAAAAAAAAACAGTTTATTTCAATATAACTAGGTAATTTTTTTCCTATTTATTTTGCTGTCTCTTACAATTACTTAACAAGTTTTGCTTTTCACAAACTGAACCGCAACAGAACAGAAAAACTAATCAATTTCATAAGTTTTTCTTATAACAAAAACAAATCAACTGGTTCGTAGCGGAGCAGAAAGTAAAGACTAATTCTACCTTTAGTAACGACCTTTGTAACTTAAATTTTTCTTAGTTTTCTTTTGACCGGCTTCTTTTGCCTAACAAAAAAGAAACGGCCACTTATATTTGACCACGCATGTTTTGGGCATGCAAATTTAATAATTTCGGCAGTTAATCCTCAGCTCAATTCGTTTTCAAATCCGTTTGAATACATTTTTTTTAGTTTTCTTTTGACCGGCTTCTTTTGCCTAACAAAAAAGAAACGGCCACCTATATTTGACCACGTATGTTTTGGGCATACAAAAATAAAATCTCGGCAGTAAATCCTCCGCTCAATTTGGAGCATAAATTTTTCCTTTTGTAAGTTTACATTTTATTTATTCTGTTTTCTTGCGACAATATAAAGGAAAGAAAACCAACAATTCCCTTCAACCAGTTCGCAAATAACAAAATATCTTTCCAAGAATCGCCAAAGTTGTCTCGTTAAGTTTCATGAAAAAGTAAAAGAAAAAGTTGAATAAATTTAAGGTTGTTAATAAGGGTGAAGAGTTTTACCAAAACTATAAATACCTGGCCCCAACAAAGCTTACGTCCAATGACCGGTTGAGCTTTAATTCACGTATTAATTATTGAGAGGTGTAACAAATTTAAATTTATTCACAGAAAATGTTTTCGTTCTAATTTTTATTGTTTGATGATGGAAAATATTTTGTTTTGTTTACAAAAAGAACCAAAACAAATAAACATTAGAAACAGTGTTGCCAGTCGGGTAAGAAAATAGAATAAATAAGAAGTTGAACTTTTGCAAACAACAGGAAGTATAAAGTAAATTTAAAAACAAAATTTATTTTGTTTAAACTAATAACAAAACTCAAATCGAATTAAAATTTTGAGCAGTTTAATAAACCATAAAAAAAAACACACAAATTAATTCCAAATATAAATATCTGCTAAATAGTTATTGGTGAAAAAAAAAAAAAAGAAAAAGAGAAAAAGAAATTGTTGCAAAATTAAGGTTTTAAGAATACCACCTAAAATAAAAATAAAACTTCACCAAATGTACAATTATACTATAAGAATCTTACGATACACATGTAAATAAACATAAGTAAACTTGACTGCCAGGATCAATTTGAATTGTAATATAGTTCGAACTTAGGGAACAGTTTTATTAGCCCGATGGCTTAAGTCAATAGTTTGTAATTATATGTAACGAATAAGCATAATAATACTGAATATATATTTCTTTGGATTTGAAAATGAATTTCAAAATGTTTTGCGACTAATTTAATGCGGCTATAAAGGTAGGTATCGAGTGGTGATACATAAAAGGGGTAGCTTTTGGAATGTCAACGGTTACCATGGTTTAGGGGAGGGTATATTTAATCGTAGGCAATAACACCTTGTCCTACGGGGAAGAAACGGCAGGTTATTTATATACACTGGCACAAAAGTTGTATTGTGTTGTTGTCACTATTACTCCAACGTACCACCGCCCAGGCCCGACGAGCCATAGCCGTGCATATTTGCCTAAGTTGTCAGTGTGGCAGTAATAGTGAAGCTAACACGTCCATCGTTTAGTCAGTCTGGCCATCTGCCAGCTGAGCAACACAGGGTACGGGTAAGAATAATTAGAACCTTGGTGTGAAACGTGACCGCGATGAATTTGTTAAACAGTACAAGTAATTACAATGATTAACAATACGAAGTAAAAAAATAAAACGGGAAAGTGAAGAAATTATAAGTTTGTTGTATAATCGCGGTGCTACAGTCCTCAAAATAAAAGGGAGCCAATTATTTCGTCTTTGCAAGAATTAGAAGGCGAAAAACATTATTTCATCTTTTAGCTATGGTGCCGAATGTTTATCTCACAGTTTATTTATACAAATAGTGAATTTAAATTAAAAAAATAAAATATTTTTATTTATGTTTTACATTGTATTATAATCCACATTTGAAAAACATTTGAGAATTACGTTTGAAAGCAAATTGAAAATAAAGGCACTTTTTTACCATTTTTGTTGAGAATGCTATGATTTTCAAATCATTATCAAACGATTGCCGTTTGAGATAACGTTTGATATCAAATCATTTTCAATTTGATATGCAATATGCAATATGCAAACCTTTCAATCCACTTTTAAGTAAATTGAGATTTTGATGCCGTGTGGTAGAGAAATATACGCCTCGTCGACTAGCATGTAGTTTTTCTTCAATTTGAGTCTTGAAGTGTGTAAAACCAAGTACATTTTTGGTTTTTCACTCAAGCTGCACACATAAAAAATAAAAATTTTTTGTCTCTCCTGTAAAATTTACTGAAAGGGAGTTACCACGTTTGCATATTAAGCCGATGATATGAAAAATTATTTCTCATAAAATTAAATTTTGGAGTTAGTGATGCAGAATTGTTCGCTATTTTTTGCTATATATTGCGTATAAAATTCATCTTTATATGTTTAACACTTTCCCCGTCTGAAGATAATGTGTCGTTATTTTTTCTAAGTTATGCGAGCAAATAAGAGACTTAGAATACGTTTTTTCGAAATGTATTTTTTGGAGTTATGATGACGTTGCAGCAAATGAGCGATATCTTAATAATATTGTTATATGTACATTAGTGTGTCCAAAAAAAAATTTTTTTTTGGGATCAAGCATAATTTAAAAGCTTATAGGGTAAAGTATTTTTGAGGTTTTTTTCAGATTTTTCGGATTTTTTTAAGTTTTCTTCATAACGTTGCCAAAAACCACGATTTTCTTCACTTTTAAGGAAATAATTTAAAAGAAAGATTTCCAAGCTTTATTTTGGTGTACAAAGATTATAAGGTTTTGCATTTGCTCATTTATGCACCCTACATTAAAATATTTTCATAATTTTTCCATAAATTTTGTAAATAACGCTTTAAAACTTTTAAAATTTTTATGAAAATGAAACAAACCAACAATGCAGTTTGAAAGATCGATTTATTCTAAATAAAGGGTGTTTTTTTAAGCTAGATAGAACTTTAAATTGTAAAAAGTAACACAAAAAATTAAATTTTGATGAAATATTTTTTTTTATCGTTTCAGTATACTCTGACAAATCATCATGAATAGACTCACGCTTGAACAACGCTACGAAATTATCCAAATTTACTTTGAAAATCAGTCGTCGATTCGCGCAACTTATATCGCAAAATTGTGTTCAGCGATGAGGCGCATTTTTGGCTTAACGGGTTTGTTAATAAGCAAAATTGCCGCATATGGAGCGAGACCAATCCACAAGAGACCCTACAGACTCCATTACATCCAGAAAAATTCACCGTTTGGTGCGGATTTCACGCTGGTGGCATCATCGGACCTTATTTCTTCAAAAATGAGGCCGGAGCTCGCGTTACGGTCAATGGAGATCGTTACCGCACCATGATCAATGATTTTTTGTTTGAAAATATGGATGACATTGATCCGGAGGAGATGTGGTTTCAACAGGATGGCGCTACGTGCCATACGGCGAACGCAACCATCGACTTATTGAAATCAAAATTTGGCGATATGTTGATTTCGAGAATTGGCCTCCAAGGTCGTGCGATTTGACACCTCTCGATTATTTCCTGTGGGGCTACGTGAAGTCACTGGTTTATGCTGATAAACCAGCAACAATTGACGCCTTGGAGGCCAGCATTGTTCGTGTTATTCGTGACATACGGCCAGCAGTGCTCGAAAAAGTGGCCCAAAATTGGACGTCCAGAATGCGCTTCGTCAAGAACAGCCGCGGTGCCCATATGCCCGAAATCATTTTCAAATGTTTTAATTTTTTGTGTTATTTTTCACAATTTCAAGTTCTATCGGGCTTAAAAAAACACCCTTTATGTAACTAGGAAACAAAAATTTTTGAATTCGCTCTTACCGTTCCTAAGTTATACCGGGTTTCAGCTTTGTACCCAGCTTATGACATTATTACTCTTACCCAACAAACAAATAAAAATCAAACGTTTTGCTTTTGCTTTGTTTACAAATCATTTATTGAGGTCCTGAAAACCTGTTTCAGAAGTTGTGACATTGAATACATATTTTTTGCATAGTTATTAAAAAAAACTATTTCTGTTTTTAGGTGAAAGTTAAACTTATTAAATTTTTATTGAAAACCAATTACACAGTTTTG
This sequence comes from Pollenia griseotomentosa, assembly GCA_963931875.1. Lineage (NCBI taxonomy): Eukaryota > Metazoa > Arthropoda > Insecta > Diptera > Polleniidae > Pollenia > Pollenia griseotomentosa. The sequence goes on along the minus strand of OZ007562.1, from coordinate 187,384,715 downwards.
TGTATAATGTCATAAAAGTGATCTTTGGAATATTTGTATTTATTCTAGTTTGTTTTGTTTTGTATTTATCTCATTTCTACTACAGTATAAAGTTTTACAAAATACATGGCATACTTTTAGTTTTTTTAACCAATTTTGTTTCTCTTGTTTTCTATTGAGAATGAACACAAATCTCTACAAAATCATATTTGTTTAACCTAGTTAAATTAAGAGCAAATTGTATTTTTATATGTGCATATATATGTAGATATGAGATGCGTGTGAATTATAACCTTGAATGGAGAAATATAACAAAGTATAATAGTATTATGCGACTAACCGCCTCGTAGTTTCAAAATAAAGCAATAAGCAGGGGAAAGATAAGCAAGTTTTAGGCAGTATTGCCACGAAAAAAACCAAAATTGACTCAGCTATTGGGCCAAAATTGTGCAAATTGCTACTTGGTCTGTTGAAAAAGTTCTTCCATAACGAGAACGAAATCTGGCTGATACAGCTGTGAACAGGCGGTAAAATGCAACTGCAACAAAACCCATTTTAAATTGTTGGTTTGAAACCAGTTTCAATTGTTTCCACACATGTCGCAACTTAAATTGTACCACAATGTGATAAAATTGTTTCAATCGTTTTGGGTTTCTTTGAGAACAGATGAAACGCAAGCACGAGTTTCCTTCACGCCAGTTGCAACGCTACTGATTTCCAATGCATTTAAAACCGGTGCGTCTCAAAGGAGTCTATGGCATAAACTCAAAACTAACTAGAAGTTGCAGCTTTGTACCAGTTGCGTGTTTCACCGTATGTTCTGGGCCAAAGCTAACAACCTTGGATTACATATGTGTCACTTATGGCTAATAAATCACTGATGGGTTAAACGCTGGTTTAGTTGAACTAAACTTGAATTTATATGTAGTTTAAACTCAACGACTATAAATCAGTGTCCCATGTATTATATGTTGTTAAAAAAAAAACATGTGGCAGCACTATGATAAATCTTATCAAATGCATATGGTCTGTATTGGTAATTTAAACACACAATTTTAAACGTTTAAAGATGGTTTATATGTTTAGTGACTTATAGATTTGTTGGGTTAAACACATTTTAAACCAAAAATAAAATTTAACTTGCTCTGATTTTTAACCCTTAAAATATTTCTGAATGAAGAAAATTACGTTGATTTAACCTTTGTTTAAAGTGATAAGTAAGATCCAGAAATAATTATTCCTACAAAAGTAGAGAGACAACAAAAGGACACAAATCATTTTCTAGACCGATCAAATGATATTAATCTAAATTTTCATTATGTCCAATTAAATTTTATAATTAAAAGAATAGTACATCGCAAGCTCCCCTCGTGGTCCGAATTTTGGAAAAAAATGAACCCTAAAACCATCCCTAGGAAATTACCTTTCTAATGAAAGCACATCGGTTGGGTGGCTCCAGAGTCTATAGAGGACATACAAACATTTTTTGTATTTTATATATATAGATTTGCATAAAAGACTATCTGTGCATGATTTCATGCAGTTTTCCAAAGAAACCCTGACGTAAATGGGGTTTTGGAATATGTATATTGTTACATATTTATTGTTATCGTTAATTAACTTTCAAATTTTGTTTTAGTATGACCATAAAATAAAAGAGATTTCAGAAACTTAAAAAAATGGTTGTTATTAATTTTTTTTTTTTTAATCTACACAAACGTTACACAAAAATATTGAGGTTAAAAAATTATTCAAAAATAGTTCATTTTATGAATAATTATTAAAAAAGTGGCAGCGCTGGGTTTAGGTAACTGTTTTTGTTTGGATTGGCTCTAAAATACACAGACAGGAGAATTTGTTGTTAGTTAGTAATTAAAATAAACTTTTAAAATAACAATAATTTTTCTATATAATTTCACATATGTATGTATGTTTCTTATCAAATATGGGTACATACATTAAAATTTTAGGTGATAAGATAAAAATCCAAACATAACTTACTACAGTGATATCTGTTTTATAAATTTTGAAATAAAAAAAGTTATTTTGCGAAATATTTATTAATTTTCAGAAAATTTTCATAAGGGATTTCCCAGGATCCCGCACATTTTTCGGGAAATAAATCTTGGGAAATTTATGCGCGAATTCTCCGCATTTTTTTACTTAATTGTGGCAGCTGCATAAAATACTTTTTGCATTAGATTCTGAAAACGTAGTAAATATTAATTATGTAAAAGATGTTGACAAAAGTGAAAAATTAACATTTGAGGAAATTTTGAATGCAGCCGTGATTTGATTCAAAGAAAATCATTATCTTTAAAAAAAGAATAACAAGTTTTTGAAGGAAGTAGTGAAAGTCCAGAAATTTTAATGTCCTCTTCTTTAATAAAATAAGAAATCGGCTGTCAAACGATTCCGTAAATGCTTATTCTGTACTCAAATCCTATTTCAATGCGCAACAGATGATTGACTTTTGTCCATTGTTTTTGGTGAAATTGAGAGTGCTGATTACGATGACATCATTAGTTTTTTTCTAGCAGTTTTAGTTTTAAAGATGAATCATTTTTGCCTTTTTTTGTTTTTTTGCTCGCTTAATATTTCACGAATGACTCGACAAACCTTAAAATTGGTGAGTATATCCGGATATCCAACTTGTATTGCAAGGATTTTTAAAATTATGTTTTTTTTAGTTATGTGAGGTTTATAGAACACGAGCGTAAAACTTGTCTGTTGAACTTACATTTAAAACAAAACAAAATTTCCAAAGTAAGTTAAACGGAAGAGTTTTGAGCTCGTGTTCTATAAACCACACATTAGTCCTTAAAACTTTGAAAAATTCAATTTTTCACGTATTTTTCTATGTACATATGCACAAACTAGACATTCCAACACTCAAAAGAAAAATCAATTCATCCGTACTCAAATCAATCCGAAGCGGTATTAATAGTACTGTGAGTACGGATTTTCTTGAATCAAGTACAGAAATATTGATTCAAGTACGGAATTTAAACCACAAAATACTTAAATTATCCATATTCAATCCCGTTTCGTACTTGAAATAATCCAATAATGAGATTGAGTTAAGTAAAACTAAGATTGAATCAATCTCAAAATACGCTTGATTAAGAATTATAAAATTGTTTTAATCCGAATTCGTACTTAAAATAATACGAAAATAAGATTGATTTATGTAAAACTAAGATTGAATCCATCTCAAAATGCGATTGATTCAAGTATTATAAAGTTGATTTTATCAAGAAATTAGAAAGAAAGTTATAATGATTGATTTACTTACCCGTATTACACCTTACAGAATGATAAAACACCAATATCATGCCCGATATGGTTTTTATTTTAGAAATCTTATATACATATTGAACTAAACATATAAACTAAATGAGAATCAAGAGTTCAAATTTTCTTTTTAGCCCTTAGTGGTGCACATGAGTCTCGTCAGAGCTTTTTTCAATGTGTATAGAAAATTAAAAGATGCGTTGGCCGGAGGGTTAAACACAACAAAAAGTTTAATCTTTTTTTTACTTGATTTAAGAATTTCATACTTATTTCAAGAAATTCCGGGATTGATTTTCGAAAGTAATCCCATGTAGGATTGTTTTGAGTACGTTTAAGTGTTATTCGTACTTGAATTTTTGAGTACGACTCGTACTTAAAGTAATCATAAAAAACTTGATTTATTCCGAGTGTTTTTCTTTCAGTGAACGAAGAACTATTAAAAATATTTTAACTCCATTAAAAAGGTCTTTAAATATTTCAAAACCAACTTCACGTTTTATCTAATATTCTACATTTGAAAATGACCATTGTCTTGTCTGACCATTGGTTTCGCAAATTTTAAAGTGGTTCTTTTCCCATTTGACCATTTAGCACCCACTGTTTGTCTTGACTGGAAATATTAATGTTCAAATATTTGAAATATGCAGGATTCACAAGTATAAAGGTTTCCGATACTGTGTAAGAATATATTGTCACAAAACTGTCTGGCTTATTTATACAAAGTCTTTCCTTCGAAGCCATTTTGTAATTGATGAAAAATTTGACAAATTAAATACAATGATAAACAATATCGGCAAAGAATTCTGCTGATGAGAATGTGGTTGTTCTCGAAACTAGTAAATTCGACCCAATTTTAATCCCGTGTTCAGTAAAGAATAAAATTATCAAAAATTTTTAATTCATTTCTTGTTGTAAATTCCTTCCTTCACTAAAAATAATTAGATGAAAATTAACTTTAATGAACTTCGGCCTAATTAACATATCAAAAAATTTAATTAATAAACGAAAATAAGGCTCTGTTATTTTTATTTCAGAAAATTTACATAAAACAAAATTTTAAGGACTAAACCACAAATACAAAAATTTTAATATCCTCTGATATAAGAACGTAAATAAAAACTGAGCCAATTAATTTCTAAACTTTTACATTTAAGGGGATTTTTTAAAAATACGTTGAATTTTGGGGGTTTTAAATTTTTTTGGGTGGAAGAAAAAATTACTTGGCAGCACTGCCACAAACAACAATTTCTTTGTATGATTTGAGCAATTTAGTCTTTTAGCTTTCCTTTTCAAAATAAATATCACTATTCATATAAAAATTTAACTTTTCGTTTTTTATTTATTTTAATTTATTTTTGTATTTTCGTTTCTTATAAACTGGCATTAATTATTTAAAACTGCACAAAAATTAAACACGGGTTTCATGAAACAAGTCTCACAAGTTATACATATTGAAATTTTATGCGATTTCAAGAAAACCCTTAACAATTTTGGTTTAAAATGTATTTTCCATGCAAATTTTTCTTAAAACACATTTGAAATTTAAATAAATTATTTTGCGGTTATTGTTTCAGTTAAAAAGCTTTGCGTTAAAGTATTATGTTTACAAAAATCTTGCATTAGTTTAACTCCTCTCTCAGCAAAGTCATTTAAAACCGATAGTTTTTTTTAAGCAAACTATAATGCAGTCTTATAGCTTCCATTTTCAGCCCATTTAGAGGTGTACAATTTACATTGTACACATATACATTTTTTAGTTTCTTATTTTGTTTTTTTATTAAACCTTTGTATTTTCCCTGAATTATATATTTTTTGGAATTGTTAATATTATTATATTGAATTATTTACTTTATAAAGCCTTTAAATTTTATAATTATGTTAAGTATTTCGTTTATGAATTTGAATTTTAAATTGTTAACTTGATTGGATAAAAGTGGTGAGTTCAACCTACTTGAAGTTGACTATAGTCAAGTAAATTTCTTTAAGTGTACAATTTAGTACACGTCAAAGGGTAAACGAAAGAGAAAAAAACTTATCCAACCTTCGGTGTGGATAAAAGGCCGAGGTTGAACAAGTTTAGAATATAGCTTTACTTTTTACTTAAATTTAAACACTTCAAGTGAGCAGACGAACCGCTCATACCTCAACCCACCCCAATGTGAACTTTGTGAAAAAATAAATTTCATTAAATAAAAAAAAACCCTCAACTTCTTCTCATTTAATGTGAGAAACAGCCTAGCTAAAAGGTAAGCACCCACTATTAAAATCCCCTACACACAGAAAAGAAAACTAATCTCTTGTTTTCTTTCTTCTTTTTTTACCCCTAATAATTATAATTTCTCTGACGAGCGATTATAATTATCATTGGCTAAAGACTTCTCGATTTCTGTTCCCCAAGGAAAAGAGAATCTTTGGCCAATTTATAATAATTTAGGCCACCCAAAGGTCAATTTTATTCATGGTCCTATCGATCCAAGGAAAACCACCAAGTGGAAAAATAAATCTGGTCACCCCAAAGACAAAAAGCACAAAAGATCTCTCAACTAAACGAAGAAGAAAAAGATGAGGTAAATCAACTGCAGGCAGTAAAAATAGAACAACAGATTAGTAAGTACCCCAAAAAGAAAAATTAAAATTTAATGACAAAAATTACAGAAAAAATAATATAAAACAAAAAGGAGAGGGTAGTGTGTGTGTCGGAAAAAAGCGCCATTAAAATAAAAGTATACCAAAAGCAAAGAAAAAACAAATTTTTAAATTGGGAAAAAAAGAGTGAGTTAGAAGTGTGTACGAAAAAATTCATAAAAATAATAAAAGTGGCAATTAAAATATGTACATACATACATAAGAAAGAAAAAAGTGAAAATTAAAAGTTAAAAAAGAAGAGAAACATACGGTAATAGTCGCCATATTACCTACATACATATATACAAAATATAAAACATATGTAAATATGTATGCTTTTAAAAATTGCGGCAAAAATCAGCATAAAGTATGTGCATATAAGTAAGAGAAGTGCATGAAAAAAATATAATCAGTGCTAAGTGGAAGAGAAAAAGCGGAAAAATCGCCATGTTATTTATATGGATATGTAAATAGAGAGGAAAATACTGCATTACATGCGATCAGACTTGGAAATAACAGAAGCAAAGTCATAATCTCCCACATTGCCAATTTCCAGTGCTCGGAAAATAAAGGTATTTTAAAATTTCAATTAGTACCACACTTTGTTCTCTTTTTCCCAATCATACACCATCACCCTACATGTAAAAACAAACATTCATACAAACACATAAAAAACTTAATAAGTTTCTCTTAATTTGGTGACTATTTAAAAATTTTACACACACACACACACATATATATATATAATAATAAAATAGAAAGAAAAAGCTTTGCGTTCTCTAGAACTTACAAATTAGAGTAATAAACAGCTCTTAATTTGTTTGTTTACCTATTCATTTAAAACAAAAACACTCTTAAAACTCAATTTAAATTATTGCGCTTATTAAAACAACAAATTAATGAAACTTTTAATTTGTTGGCAAAAATTAACGGTAGTCGTAACACTGTGATCAAAGTAAACATAAAAATACAGTCCACTAAAAATATTTACGTACACTTGATGATATTTAAAAGTGAAAAAGAAAATTTCATAAGTATTATCACTTTTTATTATATTGAATTGAATTATTATATTATATTAAATATTTATCCATTTAACAATTATTAGAGTTGATTAGAGGCAATTATAACCCTTAAAAATTGGAAAATATTTTGGGAAAATTTGTATTATTAAATTAGAACAAATTTTCCCAAAGCCAAGATATTAAAAAAAACCCCATTTATGAGTGCGCTAAAAAATAATCGTGTTTATTAAAAAATTGAATAAATTTACTTATGCAACTTCCCCAATTGCAAATTAAGTAAATTGACAAGTGCGTTACCGGAGTTATTGCAGTCTGGATAAATTTAGTAAATTGCAATTTCCCTAATTGCGAGAGTTAGTAAAATTTAAGTGCGGAAAATATCAAAATTACTTAAATGTAAATTTGGAAATAATGAATAAGGCTTAATAAAATTCACTAAAAGTAAATTCTCCATAAATTAAAAATTTAATTTTACCTAAATTAATTGAAATTTCAATTAGTTTCAAAAATACAATTAGTTTCAAAGTAAATAAAATAAAATAAGAATTTAAATTTTTTTTAAAAATTTACCTATTTCAATATTTGCAAGTAAATAAAATTCAGATTATTTCTAAATGTAATAAAAATTTATTATTCGGAATTAACTTAAATTTAAGATTTTAATTTTTTTCTCAATTGTATCATTAATCCAAGTTAAATAAAAATTTAGTTATTCTAAATTAATTAAATAGATCTTTTTGTTCCGAGTACAGTAAATTTTTCAATTATCATAAATTAAAGAAGAATTTGATTTCCCAATTAAAATAAAAATTTAATATTCTTAACTTAAATTAAAATTTTAAAATTTCTCCTAATTCAAAAAAAGTAAAATTTAAATTTTTTAAATTAAAGAAAAGTTTAATTTGTTCCAAACGTTTAAAAGTTAATTTTTTTCCTGATTAAATTAAAATTTTAAATAGCACAAAATTTAGGAGTATTTTTGTTATTTTTCCAAAGATAAAATTTTAACTTATTCAAATTAAAGGAAAAAGTTAATTCTTTCAAATTAAAGGAATTTTTTTATTAATTTCCTATACAACACATAAAATTTATTTTCCCAAGTTAAATTTAAAATGTATCGGTTAAATACATTTGAAATTAGTCAATTGCGCTTGAGTCGGGATTATATTTGTTCAGTCCATACGTTACGGAAATGAGAATTTGGTAAAGATTTATAACATTGAAAGAATAAATGCAAATATATACTTTTATATCCACTTTTCTGTTTTTATTGCTTGTTTTAACTAATCTATAGTTACCCTACCCCCTAAATTATACAGAAAAGTGGTTTTTGTTTGTTTTCTTGTCAATTACCCCACTGAGATTATTGTGACAAGACCCTATACCTAAAAATTGCCATATATACTAATATTTGCATTTATTAGAGCACATATTACCCCCTAATTACCATTCATTCTAATTTTTAAGCGTCTGAAATTCAAAATAACTCGTAACTTAGGATTTCTCATAAATGAAAATAGCGCCAGAGGCTAGTAATCAATCCGTTATAAAACTTGTAAACAAATAAATTAAACTAGATACCATATCTAGTGCTATTACCCCATATAGCCCCTTAACTCCTATAGTGACAGTAAATTGCGTGGAATAAACGCAAGTTAAACTAGATGCCCATATCTAGTGCTATTACCCCATATAGCCCCTAACTCACTATAGTGGCAGTAAAGTGCGTGGAATAAGCACAAATTTAAAAACTAGAACTATAACCCATATAGCCCCAAGATGAGTTTACCATGTACTCAGGAAGTACTTTTTTCTTTTCATTGTGATCATTTAATTCGGTTATGTGACCGGGTTGATGGAACCCCACCGGAAAAGTACACGGAGTCGCTCCTAAGACTCTGGTTCAAGCAATTAGATAATAGATGGAGCGATTTGGAAAAGTCATATAGGGACGTTATGCTGGTCCCAGATAGGGAGAAATATCCCTGCCTTAGAGAAGCTGCTATGGTGAACTATAAGGCACATATGGAGATATTTTTTCAATATAGTGCACATATCCTCGATTTAATCAAATCGTATGCATGTATGTCCGTTCGAACTTTACCTTTCAAGAAAATTGTACGCTATCCCCTAGCTGTACAGCGCGTTGCTCAAAGCGGTGATCCGTGTTTAGCAACCCAGTATGGAAAAACTGAACTAATTGTAAATGGAGAATGCCCGTTAACTCAGGATGAGCCCCCTATCAGGAATAAATCACAAGCAATAGGAGAAGAATCAAATAGCAGTCTCAAAAATACAGACCTAATAGCTCAAGAACAGCAAGGGTCGGAAAGTTTAACGCATTTATGCAAACTAGAGGATGAAGTTAACAACTTAAGTATTGGCTACATATCTCATCTAGATAAGAACCAAAACTATGTTATAAATGGCCGAGATACTCAAGAGCGAAACTCATCAATAAATGGTGAAGCCGCTTTAGAACAAACCTCAACCTCAAATATTGAGGAATCTATTAATTATCACGAGATAAGCTGTGCGGAAATACAAGGAAATAACGCAAATGGAAAATTAATATCTTTAGCACAAAAAGCAGTTCGGTATAAAACTTTTACCTTAAAATTGCGTTTAATTAAAACTTTCCAGAAATCTAATGCCGTTAATAAAATGTTAAACTTAAACTTACTCCCAATGCCACATTACTTTGGCGGGGGAGAACTACCCCCATGGGTAGTAATTGACAGAGGAAAGGGTTCCTTTAAAAAAAAAGGGTCGACTGCGAATGATTCTCGACTACTCGATACTACCATCTAACAATTTTTTTTTTATACTCATAACATTTTTTTACTTATACATTTTTTCATAATCATAGCAATTTTTTATTTTTTTTTTTTTTACATCATGCTATAAGTACTAATATACACTAACCTCCAGCCCTCTGATCAACCTTTAAATTCTCAGCTGTAATTCAAAATTCACACGTTTTCATTTCCTATAATAGCGTATACCGTTACTAATCTCAGTTTATATTTTCATTTTTGTAGTCCAACAGAATCGCAGCCACCACAACAACCAACCGCATCAACACCCACATCACCAAACACCAAGGTCATCATAGAGGCGATCTGTTTTTCAACTCGAGGCCGGAGCATGTACAATTTACATTGTACACATATACATTTTTTAGTTTCTTATTTTGTTTTTTTATTAAACCTTTGTATTTTCCCTGAATTATATATTTTTTGGAATTGTTAATATTATTATATTGAATTATTTACTTTATAAAGCCTTTAAATTTTATAATTATGTTAAGTATTTCGTTTATGAATTTGAATTTTAAATTGTTAACTTGATTGGATAAAAGTGGTGAGTTCAACCTACTTGAAGTTGACTATAGTCAAGTAAATTTCTTTAAGTGTACAATTTAGTACACGTCAAAAGGTAAACGAAAGAGAAAAAAACTTATCCAACCTTCGGTGTGGATAAAAGGCCGAGGTTGAACAAGTTTAGAATATAGCTTTACTTTTTACTTAAATTTAAACACTTCAAGTGAGCAGACGAACCGCTCATACCTCAACCCACCCCAATGTGAACTTTGTGAAAAAATAAATTTCATTAAATAAAAAAAAACCCTCAACTTCTTCTCATTTAATGTGAGAAACAGCCTAGCTAAAAGGTAAGCACCCACTATTAAAATCCCCTACACACAGAAAAGAAAACTAATCTCTTGTTTTCTTTCTTCTTTTTTTACCCCTAATAATTATAATTTCTCTGACGAGCGATTATAATTATCATTGGCTAAAGACTTCTCGATTTCTGTTCCCCAAGGAAAAGAGAATCTTTGGCCAATTTATAATAATTTAGGCCACCCAAAGGTCAATTTTATTCAAGAGGGATGAATATGCAAAAATTCAGTTTGCAACTCAAATTTAAACTACGATTAAAATGAAAAAATCCATAGAATTGACTAGAACATTGGTTTTGACATTGAATAACTTTTGAAGCAATTAAGTTAGCAAAAAATCATAATGAACCTTTTTGTAGAGCGTTAAATTTGCTACAATAATTATAATGTGTTGGTATGATCCGTTCATTAGTGCAAAACTTACAAAATTCCAAAGTAACAACAGAACTTTTTTCACGTTAATCCCACTTAAAATTTTGACTGTCGTGGGGGCCGAATTAATTTAAAAATTAAGATCAGCAATTTGGTACGATTTTTTTTTTGATATATTTGGAACCTATTTAAAACGATCCTGAAGAAAAATTCGAACATTTCCTAAATAATATTTTTCTTTTTTTAACATTTTTTTTTTTGTTTGGTTCATTTAATTATAATACCGATATATATATATACCGTTATAAAAGTTGCTATACCGGTATACAGACACCGATATAATTTAAATACCCACACCGAAATAAAAAAGTTTAATACCGATACCGAAATTCGATTTGGTATCCAACCTTGGTTTAAAACTGTTTTCGAAGAATGATATCTTTTTAAATTTATATATTAAGTGTTGGATTCTATGTAGATCTTGAAAAGGGAAATGGGTGAACTTAACAAGAGGGTAATCATCGTCTATAGTCTATAGAGCTAGTCTGAAAACAGTTTAAAAAAATTTTTTTTATTGTCGAGATACATGACCTCAAACATTCAAGCATGCGATATTTGCCGTTTTACACTTATTGGAATTAAAAAAAAGAATTTTTCATTATTGAGGGCCGTTAAGAATACTACTTTGCACTTCCTAAATTTAAAACCCTTAAAAAGATTCATGTATCTTTTTCAAGCATATACTAAGGTTTAATTCAACTATTTCAATCATTGTTCAAGTTAATAATACTGGTAATTATTATTTAAAACATAAAGCAATCAAACAAAATTAAAAATAGACATGTAGTTATTTTTAAATAAATATAACAAAATGACATGAAGGTTAAACACGTGCACAGAATAGCACGAGGTTTGATTTAACAATTTCATTTTTTCTCTTTCTATTACAACTACGATTTAATGGAAGTTGAAATTGTATTATCCTCCAGTATATGTATGTATCGATGAATACAATATGCAAATAAATACAGTATGCAAATATGTTTTTTAAAACATGACAAAATTGATATTTTTAAATATAAACTCAATGAATTGGAGAGTATGTAATAGAACTTTAATGTTTGTCGCACTTGAACATAAAGAGGGTATTAACTCAAAATTCAAAAATTTCCAGTAGAAGCAAAACAATTTTTAATTTAATTTAAGCCATATAAAAAAGAATTTGTTATCCAACCGTTTTATTATCAAAAAGTGGACAAAATAGCACGATCTTTTGACAGCGGGGAAAAAAAATTATAAGTTAATACCCCCTATGATCAAGTGCGATATGTACATTGCCTTATTATACCCTTCACCACAGGTGGTGAATAGGGTATATATAAGTTTGTCATTCCGTTTGTAATTTCTATAATAAGTTTCTATGTTTGAAGTAGGAATCTCCGGAACTGCCAGTCCTATTTTAAAAATTTCTTCAACAAAATGAAGAATGGAACCTCCTAACGGATATAGGCTATGCATATAAGGTTCCACTAAAGCGCTTAGGGTCCAGGGGGCGCTAAACCTACAATATCTCCAAAACTAAGAGACAGAAAAATGTAATACTTACCGTTCCTTTAGAAAAATAAGCGGACAGGTGTCTGGTACTTTTTTGAAATTCAGCCTTTTTAGGGAGTAAACGGGTAAAACCTGAATTTTAAACCAATAAACGTAAAAATAAACATTATATCACGTTCGAAACTTATCTAAAAAATACAAATACGAATTCGGTACTTTTTAGAAATTTTAACGTTTAAGGGATGAAATTCGTAACTATTGTTGTTACTTTTTTTCAAAGTATTTTTCTCCATTCGTATTAAATGGGCTCCCACTACAATATTGAAATTTTTGATACTTCAATGGGGAGAAAAAAGTACCAAAAAGGGGAAATACGGAAAATTAAATTTATTTCTTTAGCTTTTTGGTTGTACAACTGGTACTTTTTTCAATTAATATTGGACCTAGAAACATAAAATTCAACATGCAATATCCTGAGTGATAAGACTCTATGGAGGAACTTTTTGTTAATTTTTGGTCTTTAAGTGGTACATTTTGAATTTCCGTTAGTATTGGACTTAAAACATAAAATTAAACATGCAAGGTCCTAAATAAATGATAATTTTTAAAGGGGTCTATTTGGTACTTTTTTGTCTTTAACCGGTACTTTTTTATTTCCGTTAATATTGGACCTAGAAACAGCTAATTAAACATGCAAGGTCCTGAATAAATAAGAATCTGTAAGGATTGTTTTGGTACTTTGTATTTATCTAACTCGTACTAATTTAAGATATCGTTTTAGAAGTGATCTATTAAAGCAATAGTTTCCGTACTCAAAAGCAAAAGAAAGCCGTTTTAACATGAGTACGCCTCTACTTTATATCTTCGCTTGACCGTCCCCTGACTGAATCCGAAAGCGACCAGGAGACGACATACGGAGAAACAATGCAACTCCGAAAATATATAACTAATTTTGATGAAATTTAAAAAGATAGAACAGTGTAATTAAAACACACAGGTTTTATATGTTTTACAAAGCTAGAAATATGAGGGGACAGATGGACAATTTCGATATTGATGAAATTTAAAACTTATGTAGATCGATCTGCACACAGTAAAACACACCGGCTTTATATTTCTTTATAGTAAATCAAAAATTCATTTTGGGCGGGCAACGACGCGGGAACGGCTAGTATATTTTAAACATAAGTTTTGATGCTTTATCACTCTTAAGAGTACATAGCATGTTAAGAAAATTAAATTTGTAGCTTCAATTATCTTTTTGGTGCTTGGTTATATTTAGATATTTTCGTATTTTTGACATTTGTTGCATTTTTTTTCTAAGTGTTTTGAGAGTATTTACGGCAAGAAAGCAAATAGTTCGCAAATTAATTAGTAAAATGTTCGAATGTGATAATATGTACATACATAATATAAAAAATAAAAAAAGAAATAAAATTGTATGACTTTATTAAAGAGGTGTGCGATAAGATATTCATATCACGCATAAAAGGCTTAACCATTTTTAGAAACATTAATAAAAAAAAGCTTTTCGTAAACGATTGTTTGTTTTCTCTTATTGAAATACATACGTATATGCATTCCACAGAAAAGTCTACTTTTTGTTACGTTACGCCAGCCAGCATTTAAATTTTTCTTTGAGAAACAATTTAATTGCTTGCTGACGTAGCGTGACAAGTAGAAGACTCTTCTGTGAAAATGCCCATAGTTATTGATACTCATCATTCATACAAAAATTTTTGTAATTGCTTAAATTATTTATCATTTCTAACAAATCAAATTCATTTTTTAGCAAAATCTTTTATATTCAAGGTGAAAAAACACTATCACATAATATGTATACATATGAACATATACATACATACATATGTATGCATTTAGTATGTATATGGTAAAAAGAAATCTTAAGGCCCATCCATAATATGCATAGCCTTGCTTAACCTACATGTATTCGTACATTTGCTTAAGCCAACTTAAGCACATTATGGTTGGGCCCTTAGACCAAAAGACAAATAATTAAGAGTTCTATATGCGGCTATGCCTAATCTTATATACCCTTCACCATGGTGCGATAAGAACAGAAAGTTATATAAATACCGTTCTTTACATAAATGTACTATATAAATATATTTTGTGCCTTGGCCACTTCTCCAATCCGGCCGTAATACCTAATTTGGAAAAACAGAAAAAAAACAACTGTAAGGGATTTATGGGTAAAATTAGAGACAGTTGTGGTTTTTGGTGAATTTGAATACTAAACTTTAACGTAGTATATGTAACATAAATATATAAAAACCTAGTCCCCATAATTTCTTGTAAAAACTACGAACTGAGTGACAAACTTATATAAAATAGGAACTTATATACATAAATTGTAATCAAACTTATAAAAATGTAATCCCCACAAATGCGTATAATTAACCTAAAAATGCAATATTATTTTAATTACTTTGTTTTAGATGATTGTTTAGGGTATATTTTTTTCTTCCTTATAAAGAAGTTAAAAATAGATATTTATATACAAATATTACCAATGACTTTAATAACTCATCTCGCAACCAAGATCAAAAAAAAATTAGCTAAGGATGATTCACTTATTAATTACTCATAAACCAGAAAAGTACCTGACGATGACTAAAAAGTTTATTTAACAGGCAGAATAAAAATAGAGATGTAAACGTGACAAAATTTTTTTAATCACGCGTAAGGGAGCAAGCGTGTTTGCAATATCGTCAGCTCAGAATTCGTTTGGCGCATATCATGGTTAAATTACCATGCTATGCGCCAAACCAATTCTGAGCTGACGATATGTATAAGATATGGGTGCATGATAAAAATTTTAAAATCACGCACGAATTCTAATGCACTTACAAACAACCCTTTTTTAAGAAACTATTGAATACATAAAAATTAAAAAAATATTTGTATGTACATATTATATACATATGTATGTATGATATACATACATTGTATATAATTGTCTCCTTTTTTAATTTCCGTTAGTATTGTTCCTAGAAACATAAACTTAAACATGCAAGGTCCTGAGTAAATGAGAATCTGTACTGGTACTTTTTCGTTTTTTAACTGATACTTTTTGAATTTTTATTAATAATGAACCTAGAAACATAAAATTCAACATGCAGAGTCCCGAATGATAGAGAAACTATAAGAGGAGACTTTTTTGTTTTTTTGTGTACTAGCTATCTGATTTTTTATATTTTTGAACTTACAAAATTTAATTAAACATTTATGCACTCGAGTGGAAGATAACATATGGGCTGTAGGTTAGTCCCTCGCCAAATCGATCCACTAAGATGAAAAAGAACAAATACTCGAAACGTTTATATTAATATACACTTAAATGTGTGTTTTCTTCATATTTGCATAAATAGTTATGGTCGAATTTTGACCACTTGGCAAACACTGGCAAAGGTTAAAATACTTATTAAAATTTAATTTAAATTATTAAGGTAACTTTTTATAAAAGATTTCGTTAGCGTGGATAATAGTCGGACTTTGGAAATGATTCGTGAGCGTACGTTTTTGTTTATGAGCATTACATTTCCTTATTTATGAGTGTGCGTGATCGTGAGTCAAAAAGCAATCATGCGCACAGATCTAATAAATACAAATAGTTAAAACATCAACAAAACATACTATCGGTATTTTTTAGAACACAGTGTATGGGTACGAGATGTTTATTTGTTTGAGCCGGTATTTTTATTATTATTGGATTTCGAAGATTGTAATAATAAAATCAACAATTACTTACTTAAACAATTATATTACATATTATTTCAGATATTATTTCATTTGTTGACATGTCTGAGAATATTTAAATATTATCCGCATTTGTATTCGTAATGTGAACTAAACAAGGATCTTAAAATCAAGCGAGTGTATTAGATTTAATAAGCCCTTAAAAATGGAATAAATATGACCACCCCAAAATAATTAATAAAATTAATGCAGTATTTTAAAATAAACTAATTAATAACTTTAGAACTTTAAAAATATACAATATTCCTATATGTATTTACTTACCTTGTTTTAAATTCCTTATGTGCGTTATGTATTAACAACGTGAATATTTCCAAGTCTGGAGGTACATATACGTATACCTATACTGACTGTTCTCGAAAGGAACAGTTGTTAAGGTGAAGATGAAAGGCTGCAGCAATATCTGACAATGTTAAATGCAAAACTGTTTGTAAGGGAAATGCAATATTGGTTTTTTATTTTTTTACACTTGCATTAAGAAGAAAAGAGATATTCCAGGCGATCTTATTAAAACTAGGGACAATTAATTCAATTAAATTGTTTTATTTTTTTGTCATACCACTTTTTAAGACTTTATCTTTCTGTTTTTAGAAAATGAAAACAAAGTCTCGTGAGAGAAATTATATTGGAAAACAAAAGAAATTTACGTATTTTATGGTTGTTTTTAACATAATTTCTCACTCTTTACTTTTGATCTATCAAATTTTTCGAAATTAAATTGTGATTTGCTCTTTTTTACATTACCGTCCTAGCATTTAGGTGATCATTTTTTGTAAAAAACACCTAATGAGTCTTTTCAGATGACTCTAGATGATTAAAAACTGATTTATCAATTAACAATTGCAAAAGGATTCATACCTATATGATTCATTTATATGTTCAAATAAGGATTTCTAAATGTTTTGAATTTAAAACTGATTTATCACTATTCATATTGATTGAAAAAGGATTCACAAATAATTCAGTCATATGGTCAAAAACGAAACGGTCTTGTAAATCTTCCGCTAATATTTATAAAAATATATACTATGGATACCTACCTATAAGAACATGTAACTTTAGATAGGTATAAAATATTCAACAAAGAATTGTTTAATACACATTTTTAAAACCTAAAGCATTTTTTTGTGGGGGTACTTTATCTATGAGAATTAATTTAAAACCGGTTTTTTTTTATCTGAAGGTACTCTAAAGAACATTTTAAACTTTTTAAAAATGTTGATACCTAGGTACTTGTCTTTAAGGTTCAATTTTATTTATGTAAAATGATACTGTTTGATTATTTAATATTTAGTTGTAACAAAGTACAAAAGTTTGGTACTAAAAAATACACTTCAAAATTTTTATGAGGGGGGTGCGGTTCAGGGTGAAGAAAATTCCTTTATTAAATTTGTTTTAAATAAGCCTTAAATATTAAAGTAGGCTTAAAAAAAGACAAGTATTGAACCAAAAATTGTCATTACTTTAAAATTGAAAAAAGATTTTAATTTATATAAAATATTTTATATATATACATATGTATATATAGTACAATAAATTAAGAAAGAAAAGGTGTTTAACCTCTATTCATTATTTTTGCTATGTATTTGCTTCTTTATATCTTTTTTAACGAAAATACTGATACTTAAGATCACAATTGTTTTAATTTTGTTTTATATATAAATATGTATATATAGGTATTATTATATTTATTATTTATATATAATTAATTAATTGTCATTTGAATTTCCATTAAACACTTTATTTTCCATTGATTTGTTTAATAACTTTTAATTACATATATTTTTGAGTTGAGAAACACTATAGTGAACAACTTGTCAAATTTTTTTCAAGTACTCTTTAAAACACAAAGTTATTTACCGCTTTTTTAATTTCTCTTTTAGGTAACTTAAATGTTGTTTGTATAAATCATTTTGTATTTTTTCAAGGATTAATGATAACTTTTTATTATTTTATTCTGATACGTGTGCTTTTAGTTCTTTCCTGCGGTTCTTTCGTCGTTTTTGTAATGCACCAAATTTTTTTTTTTTGTGTCCGCAAAAAATATAACCAAATGATTTGCAGAGTTGTATTGAAACGAAATAAGAGTGATGGTATTTCCGAAATTGGTACTTTTGTTGCGCTGGGTCTCCACGTAGCAATATTTATTGCTAAGTACAAGCAAAAACGTCGGCAAAACAATGGACAATAATTGCTGATTATATTGCTGGAGAACACTTGAAATTGCTTTGCCATAAATTTGCAATTTTCACCGCGAGTAGTTGTCCAAAGTATTGTGTCTGTATTTATAACAAATGTTTTATGTTGTGTTTTCAAGTGGTTGTTAAATTTTTTTTTTTTCAATTAATAAATTTACTTAATAAAATAATTAATTGTAATTGTCGTAGCTGTGTTTTGTATTAGTTTTTTGTTTATTTGCACACAAACACACAAATAAATAAACAACCGCACAGAGAAATAAAATGTCAGATAAATAACAACTGATTTGACAGAATTGCGTAAATGCATTGCATAGTGTGCACCCAGCATTTCACTTAAGCCTTCGTCATGCACATGAGTCTGGCAAGACCTTTTTTCAATACGTTTTGAATGGAAAACGAAATATGTGTAACACGAAGGGCTTATGTTGCTGGTTAAAATCCGTATTCCCTTTTTTTAAGGGATGCAAACGATGCATCGATGCTTAGAAATCATCGAAGTATCAATCATATGTAAACATCGATGTTTTGACGGACGATATATCGGCGTCAAAACTAAAAAACATCGAAATCGTCCATTTATTGTTATCGTTTATTTAAATTTTTTTTACAATATTTTAACCATTTTTTATTTTTTGAATTAAACCCTTTATTTAAAAATATAAAAAAGTGTATTTCAAAACATAGCCGTGCAAAAGAAGTACATTTGTATGTACATACATGCATACTATGCATTGCATAGCTATATGTAATTTTTATAAACGAAGTGCCGGCTCACACACGTCAAGTTTGACTCGTCAAGTCTCGAGCTTTAAGGAGAGAAGGGTAAAGAGGACGCCATTACTTTTCCCCTCTCTCCTAAACACTCAAGACTTGACGAGTAAAACTTGACATGTGTGAACCTGCACTAAAGAAATATTAAAATAATTTTGGAGACTGTGCAAGTGTGAAGGCCCAACTCAAGGCCTGTCCAATAGGTCTGCTAACCTCTACAACATTACAAAAAACAACAGGCATTTTGTTTGTGTAAAATTCCCAGCCGTTGTCAAAATCTTACTACTACATAGGGAAAACAAAAGGAAAAATCCCAGCTAGCATTTGTTTTTGTAAAAATCACCCAAATAAGTATTTTCAGATCAGTTTTGATGATTAAAAACTGATTTATCACTTGAGCGATAGAAAAAGGATTCATATATGATTCATTGATATGTTCAAATAATGTTTTTTAAATATTTTGAATTTTTGTTTTTACCAAAGTAAGAAAATGAAAATATGTAGAAACTTTTGTGTCAGCCAAACAAATAATAAGTTTGGATAAAAAAGAAGGCCAAAAATTATACACAATTAATCAACACAAATGATAGTGCGAATTGCTTCTTCCTATCTTTGCAAAAAACTGACAACTTTTGTTTGATTCAAAATAAAGTTGGCTCGAATAATTAAAAGCTGTTTTTTTCGGAAAAAAATTAAAAAACACCGCACTCACCAAATGCTCTCAACAAAATGAGAAGGAAGAAAACTATTAACATCGCCATACACGATTAAACATTGTGTTCAGAAACATATAATATCAAAAAATTTTGATATTTGAGAAACCAATAAGGTAACACGAATTTCAACCAGAAACATTACATCACACGTGGCAACATTTTGTAAAACATGCCCATGTTTCGACTAATGTTACCTCCTCTGAGGGTAACTAAAAAAATGTCCAAATATATGGGACATATGTGATAGGTATTAAAACAAAAATCAATATATTTTCTTTTGTTTTGTAGTAGTATGTATATTCAAAAAACACGAAATACTGATGTTTCGCTTTTGGTGTCATCGTCTGTGGTAAAAACTGAAACATTTGATTTTATCCAGTGTTCAAAAATAAACATAACATTATTTAGCGTTCGGCTCACACACCCAGGAACCCTTAATACCGTTCTTAACTATTATATAGTGTTCTGTTCGTCGTTGAAAACAGAACAATTGTGGTGACACTGTAGACAAACATTCGTGGTTATTCCAAAATACGCGTCGAAGAAGTGAACATTTACATGAAAACAAAAACAGAACCAAACCAAAGTGACTAAAATTGTTTTTGTTATCTATACACTTCTAAAATAAAATTAACGCGAGAGTTATAACGCGTTTCTTTCTCTTTTAAAAACTTTAAATTTTGTATGATAAACAAAAACAATTTTTGTCAATTTGGTTTTGTTTTGTTTTTGTTTTCATGTAAATGTTCACTTCTTCGACGCGTATTTTGGAATAACCACGATTATTTTTGAATGTTCTATCATGTTTATTTTTTTACATTGATACAAAAATTAACAAACAAAAAATGTTAGCAACAACCGCAGCACGAACAGCTTGTGTGTATGTTTTGTTTGCGTAAAATTATTTTGCTGACTGTTAGTTTTTTTCATATGGGTATTTTGTTTTTAAAAAACTTTATAAATTAAAAATTATAAAAAATTTGGAGTAAAAATCATAAATAGTTCAACAAAATAACCACAATACTAATTATTTATAAAAAACTTAAAATAAATATAAACTTTTTGGCATCTCAAAAAACTTGAAAAAAGGGAAAACTTGACAAATGGTAACGCTGTTTGGAAGTAGAAATTACACAAAATATGTGTAATTACACATGGACTGGCAACACTGAATTCAATGCTTCTTCTATTTTAAAATTTGCGCGAAATTCTTTACAAAATAAAAGTCAAGTAAACACAATTTCTAACAAATTTTATCAAAAAGTAAAGAAATATAATTATCATCGTTTATGTTATATTAACTATTAAAAAAATGGAAGATCCAGTATTTAAACAAAAGTATCAAAAATATAAACTACGAGTTAAGCTATGGGAAAAAGACTTTAAAAAAAAACATGGAAGAATACCTTCTAAAGTAAATAGTATATTCAAATTAATTAAAATTGTTATGAATTAATTTGTTAGTTACATTTTATTTTAGTACGATATACGTGAAGCTTCGCAGGAAATCAGAGACTCTTACAAAATGTATTATAAGTTGAAAACTTCATTTTTAGAGGATACGCTTAATGATGTTTTATCAGATGACGGTTTTGATGTTTTGGAAATGGCTCAGCAGAATATTGATATGGATGTAAGTCTTACCGATAGCATAAATGTTGGCCCGCAGTTACCCTTAGATATAACAAAGTTGGTGGAACAACAAAAAAGTAATGAAAATCCTTCTACCCATAGAAATTCCAATAGCTTTTCCAACATATCAGAATTGCCAGGAGGCTTTGCGCTGGGAAACATGGTAAACAGTAGTGAAACTGAAGATTTGAAGACATTTGAGCCCGTCGAAGAATTTACACTAAATAATAATGCTTGGGGTCTAAAAGTGGGCATTAAGTCCGAAAAAAAGCAGAAAAAAGAACTCGCACGCAAAAGTATTAAGCCGAATTTCAAAGAGAAGTTATTTGAGAACTCTTCGTTTTCTAAACGAAATCCTAGAAAATCGTTGTCAAAATCTGTCTTAGATAATTCTTTACGTGGCAGTCAAACTAATTTAAATGAAAGTTTGAATTCCAGCAACAAAGAAATTCTACCGGATTTGGAAACTATTTTGTTACAAAAAGCAAAGGAGCAACAAGCGGCAGCCATGAATGCAACAAATTCGTTTTTAGGTGTAGAGAAATCGAAGGAGAACATAAAAACTCAAGTTGACGAAGGATGGTTGGAGCGAAATACCACTCAAAATGGCATAAAGAATATTATGCAAAATTTGGAAGAGAATAATAGTCGGAGTATTACATCAACAAGTAGAAAATCTACCTATGGTCTAACGAATCTCAATATGTCAAAATTTGAAATGATAACTGAACCAACTCCAGTGGAAACAGACAGCTTGTCAACGTGCCAAGAAATGCCACTAAAATCGAGCAAGAAATTTCAAACGAAAACGGCAATATTTCAAGATTCTGATTCTGTTGTAGATGATAGCGAAGAAGAAAACGAATCGCAAGAATATCGACATATTGTCAAGAAAAGAAAAGTTATGCCGATAGTATCACTTAAATCTGAGGAAATAACAGACAGTGCAGATAAAACACATGCTCAAACAGGTTTGAAAAGCACTAATATACCTTGCGATAATTTAAAAAAAAATTTCTCAGAGAGAGAGGGTAAAGAAGACTATGCGGAAGAGGATAATGAAGACTATGCGGAGAAAAAATCTAAAGCAAAAAGAAAAAAACCTAGTGCTAAAAGAAAAAAAACTACCGAAGGAAAAAGCGCAATAACAACATCCCCTAAAGAGAGAAGAACTAAGATATCTGCTAAAATGAAAAAACCCAAAACTAATACTGGAACTTCTAATAAAAAGAAAGTAACTAAGAGTGAAAACTTGCCAGAAGATTTAGAAGGACAACCACTTAATCCGGAAGATCTGAAATACACTTTAGCTTTGGAAAGAGGTGATATAACTTCTGTTCCACGCATAAATCTAGCTGATTTAAATAACGCCGATAATATAGCTCAAAAATACATAAGTTCTATTGCACCAATACGAGGCAGTGGATCAACAAGACCAATGCCAGTTACGGTTGCTGAAGAGAAGAGGGCTGCAGAAAGGCGCAAGCTAGAACAAAAAATTGCAACGGGTAAACTCAATGAAAATTTTGTTACTATCAACATACAGAAGAAAACTTTTGTGCGTGGCAAAAAAACCGTAAACTATTCGAAATATAAAAAAAAATTATGGAAACATAAAAAACACATTGCTGCTCTAACTGGGCCGAATATGGATATGGGCGGTTGTGATGGTGGCACCTTAAAATGTTATAATTGTGGCCAAGCTGGACATTTTGCGCAAAATTGTAAAATTAAAGGAGATTCGCTATTGCCATTAACGGCTCAACTAGAAGATGATCCCTCACCATTTCCAACTTTGGAAGAAGCTGAACGTATGGCTAGCCAATCAGCCGTGGCTGTGCATAGCCGAAACATAGCTAAAATGCCTCAAGCCCCTAATGCCGCCATTTATAATCAAATGGATAAAATTAATAGCGACAACAGCGATGATAATGATGATGAGGTATTGTATAATAAAATTTTAATTTGCTTTTATGTTGATGTTTCTTTTGCCAAGGCATCATACCCAGCTAGCATTTTTACCAGTGTGACCCTTGTAGCGTTTTCACTGCTAAATTTAGCATTATTTATTTTGATTTAGTAGCGAATTTTTCAAGTTGGATTTAGCATAAGTTTCAGCATTTTTCCAATATTTTTTAGCATTCTTTAACATTTTTTAATCTTATAAATTTTAAATATTGCTATTTCACAATATAACTTAACATTTCTGTCAATCTCTATAATTGTATTTTTTCATTATACGTTCATGCAAATGTATAATAATAACAACCCTGTAAACAGCAAAAAAAAAAAACTTAAGAAGAAATGGTAGATTTTACTACAGAAGAAATAACGGTTTTGGAACGGCAATGGCAAAAGCTGAATGCATGAATGGATGAACTAAAGTTCAACTATTGAATTCTGGATAGGTGTTTATGAATACAGAGACGCTTGAAAAGAAAAAGCTTTCAACGAGTTAGCTTCTTTTGTTATGAAGTTTTTGGTTGTGCCATTTAGTAACGCCGAAGTTAAAAGAATTTTTAGCAGTATGAACCTTATAAAAACCAAGATTAGAAGGATGGTATGGAATTCATTGATTTGCGTTAGATGTTTATTTAAAAGGCTGAATAAATGTTGCAGAGATTTTATCATTACTGTTGATCTTATACAATTGTGTGATGAAAGCAGATCATATTCTTATGGTATTTTGACCAACACTTTGGCAGTCAAGAAAAAACTATTCAAATAATGATGTGTTTAATGTGTAATTCAATTTACTGAAAATGCTATTGAATAGTCTTTTATGTCTTCAATGACAATTTTTGTTTTTACTTAAATTTAATAATATGTATATATATCGCAACCTAAAACGCAAAAAGCCCAATCTAAAATTTTGAAAATTTTACTGGAGAAGCAAAAAACTATTTAAAATTATAAATTTATTAATCGCCTTAAACTTTTTATAATTTATTTTTCTTCTACTTTTCTTGTAAAACCTACCAGTTGTTTTGACAGTTGACAATGTTGCATATTTTGCAACTTGTAGGTTAGGGCTTTAAGCGTTTATCATGTAATATTTTGTAGATAGGGCCTTTTGTTATTTTGGTTAAAAAATCGCTAACTCAACAAATGTCCAACATTTTTTGTGAACATTTGTGTTGATGCAATACATAAGAATCAATGAAAAAGTCGATTTTTAATTTTTGGTAAGTTAGGGATTTTTAGGGATATTGAATTTTATAATGAATTTTTTTAAATATTTTATGTACCATAAATTTTCATATTAATTCGAATGTGTATTCTAAGTCAAATTACAATTTATAAAGTTTTCATACTTTAATAGTCTTATTCCTTCAATATTTTTCAGGAATATTTTCTATGCACTATCAGAATTATTTTATGTACCTATACATTTGTATAGAAGACTGAAAGAAATATTTGCATATTTTATACAAATACAAAAATTTACATGTATGTAAATATGTATTTAATTTATTTTCTATGTACCTACATACATATGTATATACATTTTTTTATATCAACTTCGTTTTATTTAAAAGAAATATAATATTTTCAGGTAAATTAATATATAATTCATTCATTATAATGAAGCAATTATTTAAGAAAATTTAGCATTTTTTAACATTTTCAATTTTTTTTCGCATTTTTAGCATTGTTTTAAGCTCCATTTAGCATCCAATTTTGTTTAGTAGTGGCCACACTGGTGTCTACTGGGAATCTCATGAATAGTGTTTTTGGTCGTCGATGAGTGCAATTTTTAATCGTAGAAGATTCCTCGGGAGGAACGGTTTCACAATCCGTTACTCTGTGAGATACTTCACCAAAACGTATGATCATGTAGGAATTATCTTACAACTCGTGAATTGCTCAGCCGTATAATTATTACATGATTTATACAGAGTCGCATAAGGTTCATTCGATGATGGCTTGGTGAAAGATAAACAAAGTGTAACGCTAACAAGATTTCGTTTAAATGTGCTTAATTCCCATTCCATACCATTGTTAAACCGAAATTTATTGTTGATGGGATAAGCTATTCCTAAGCGCATTTCACTGGTTGCTTAGGCCAGATCGTGAGGAAACTTCATCCAAACGTTGTAGAAAAACTAAAGATATTATACAAATAAAACTGTTAAGCGAATAAGAATTATAAGCCCCAGTTTTACTTGTAACAATATCAAAGCTTAAACAAACACAACAACAATAAACAGTGAGTTTATCTTTTCTCACAGTCCCGACTACAATTGGTTGATTTTTTGTCAACTCCAAATAGTAAAGAAAAAACTCTTGAAATAACACTGGTCTACAAATTTGAAAAAAATTGACTGCAGAAACGAAGTATGTTTTTTAACTAATCTGGGTGCGTTGAATTCGAATATTGCATACAAATTGGACTATCACGTCTTGTTAAATTTTTATCGCAGGATGGCAATACTGGCAAACAGTCAATTCTGACACTACAGTTTCACAATTATTTATTTGACAAAAGCCCACATTCATTCTAAATCTTCATAATAGTAGCGATTTAGCATGTCAGGGAGATCGTGTGTTACTGATTAAGCTATTTTTGCTTTGTGTGTGGTGAATATTTGCTTGGAAAAAAAGGATATGCAATATCAGAATCATTAAAATATGCATATTTACATTATTTTGGTTTTGTAGTCAGAAACTTGGACAAACCGTTGACAGCGACTATGTTTTGTATTTTCTTCATTCGCATTAAGATTTTTTCCCATAAAACATAGGTGCAGTGAGCGACTAACAAGGGGAGCGTGCTCATCAAGATTTAAAAAAAATTCAAAGAAAATATCAAGGATTTTGGGACAAAAGCACGTTGGAAGACTATTGCCGGACGTGAAACCGAACCAGCAAAATACAAACGACGTTCAAATAACGCCATTCACTTTTGAAAATTCTTTGATTTTTAAATAAACTATTGAGTTTTTATGTAAGAAACGAATAAACATTTTTTTGTATCTCAAAAACCTGACGTGATAGAGAAAAACCAATGACAGATTCGAATTCAGCCCACCAGTCCAAAACCTTGTTGGCTAGTGTAATCATTAAAATATTTTTAGCGTGTTAAAAAATATAAAAAACAAGTAATAAAGTATGTAGATGTTTGTGTTTTCGTTACTCGTCAGATCACCATCAGAATATTATTTTAGGAGCTGTATGTAAGACAATCATCTAACAAACAGCCTATGCTAGCTGGGGTATTCATACCAACCTTGAGTAATAAAACCTTGTCACAAATTTAATGAATTTTTATAAAACCTAAACTAAACACACACTTCTTAAATTTTAAAAATAGATTTATTCTTTCATCTGGACGCTATAGAAATTACCTCACAAAATTTTATGGCGATTAGTTCATAACATGATAATCACTTTTATGCCCGTTTTCACAACTTACCGATAGCTAAAGGTAGGATTTTATCGACCGTATAAAAAATGTTCTATTATTTCAAGTTTACGTTAACCAAAATGAGCGACAAATCTACCAGGTAGGACGGTTAAGGAAAGTTGTAAAAAGGGAACACTTTATACGGCCGACAAAATCCTAACTTTTGCTATCGGTAAGTTGTGAAAACGGGCGTTTATGCCACAAATCTTTTATAAAATTCAGCTTATATCACTTGTGTACATCTTAAGCTTCCTTTACAATTTTCAATCCTTAAAGTTCGTTCCACTTTGTGAAATTACTTTCAATCCAAAAACTCTTCTGCAAGTATTGTCAAATGCAACGAAATTCGGCATAAATAACTACAAGTTAAACTTTCCTAATTGTACTCCTGTGGGTCTTTAGTAGAGTTTTTTTCCCGGAGTTTTTCGATTCCCGGGAAAGCGGGAAACGTTTTTAAATTTCCAAGGATCCCGGGATCCTGCTCCATATAAGTAATACAAAGAATATTTGTTTTTATTTAACTAAAAAACTTTTTTTAAAAAAGCGTAAGCGAACTTGTTTACAAAGTAAGTAAAAGAAATGTTTAAATACTATAAAAATTAATTGAAGATTGAAAGAGGAACTTGAATTATTATTACTTTACGCTTTAGATACAAGATAAAAAGATAACAATTTAATTCATAAAACAAAAATAAAAACAAACAAAAATTGTGGTACTCAAGTTATGAGATCAAAAAGTAAATTCATAAAAAAGATAAAATATCTATATAGAGCAATTCCATATGAAAGCGATCACCTTTTGGACGACCCCTCTCCGATTTTAAAATAAATAGTCTCAATCGATTGCCCAGCAAAAAATAATGTACCTACATTTTTTTTTTTTTTTTATAGTGACTGGTTTAGTGGTGGTGTACACCACTGTCATGTGACAAAATTGAAGAATTCTTTATAAGGGACCTCATTGAAAGTTGTTTTAAAAAATAACTACTAAAGCGATCGCAACGAGTGATAGCTCGTTGGAAAGGTATTTGTTGGAATCTTCTTTATAAGAAATCCGCGTTAATAAAATTATTATAATATTATTTTATATAAAACTTTATTGAATGATGAAAATATATATTTATGTCGATGAAAATTTTTGAAACGAATGAAAAAAATATTTGAAAAATAAAAACATAAAATATTCATGTTGTTTAGGAAAAATATTTAACAAGTAATTTTTCAACACTCTTCCTCAACATGGATATTCTTACAACTCAAATTATTTTAAATTTAATAAACTAACAAATTGTAAATGCTTAGTTTTTGGTAAATTCTTTGTAAAAATGTCAGCAATCATACTTTCTGTTGGGCAATATTTTAAATCTACTGATTTAGATTCAACGACATCTCTTATATGGTGATACTTAATATCAATGTGTTTACTTCTGTTATGAAACACTGGATTGACGGCCAACTTCAATGCACCTTGATTGTCTACATTTAAAGTTACACTTTCATCCTCCAAAAAACCAAGCTCTTGCAATAATCTTCTTAAATAGACTGCTTCTTTTGATGCATTAGACATCGACATGTATTCAGCTTCGGTACTACTGAGTGCAGTTGTGGGTTGCTTCTTTGATTCCCACGAAATAGTACTTTTACCGAGATAAAAGACATATCCGGAGTATGATCTTCTGTCTACAGTACAACCTCCCCAAACAGCGTCTGCATAACCTTCTAGATTCTTGTTACCACATGAAAAAATTAATTTTAAATTTTGCGTACCCTTTAAGTAGCGTAGCACACCTTTAGCAGCTTCGCAATGCTCAACATGTGGATTGGAATTTCGTTGTGCTAATTTTGAAACAGAATGTATTATATCTGGCCTTGTTGTTAATGCCAAATACAATAAAGCTCCAATTAGTGATTGATAAGACGTTTTATCAACTCTATTGCTGCAATTATTTTCATTACAGGTGATTTGAAATCCAGAGTTTAAAGGTGTAGAAACAGATTTACAATTTTCCATTCCATACTCTTGTAATATTTCTTTGATATATAATTCTTGACTTAACTTGATGTCACCAGTTTCTCCATCACGCTGAACTTCCATCCCCAAAAAATGTTCTAGTAATCCTTTATCAGTTATTTCAAATTCAAGATTCAATTGGGATTTAATTTTTAGAATTTCGTTTTTGTTTTTACAACCAATGATTATATCATCCACATAAACAGCAATTATAATTAAATTATCATTTCTTATCATTTTGTATAAGCACGGTTCATTTTTGCATCTTTCAAAACCAATATTACATAACACAGTATTCAATTTTGAATTCCATTCTCTTCCTGCTTGTTTAAGACCATAAAGTGATTTGTGAAGTTTTAAAACCTTATTTGGATGTAACTCATCGGTAAATCCTTCAGGTTGTTGCATGTAGATTTCATCATGAAGTTCTCCATTTAAGTATGCTGTGACTACATCTATTTGGTGTAAATGCATTTTATTTTCTACAGCTAAAGCCAATAACATTCGTATTGTTGCATACCTAACTACAGGCGAGAATGTTTCGTTATAGTCAATGCCATACCTTTGACTGCAACCTTTTGCAACGAGACGTGCTTTGTGACATATAACTTCACCTTTTTGGTTTTTCTTCAAAGCATAAACCCATTTACACTTAATTGAATTATGCCCACTTGGAAGTTCAGATAAGGACCATGTTCCTTTTTGTCGCAAAGACGAAATTTCCTTTAACATTGCATCTTGCCACTTCACATAGTTTTTACTAGATAATGCATCTTTATAAGTTTTAGGAACTTGCTCCTCCACCACATTATTTAGTAAATTCTTCACTTTTCTTGGACGTCCAGGTTTGCCGTTACGAATAATTCTTGGTCTACCAATACCACGCTTAGAGTTGTCATTACTTGCTTCATCAGACAATTCCTCTAATGGAGATGTAAATCCATTAAAATCATCCATGTCAAAAAAATCTTCAGAACAAGATTCTTCACTATGAACTTCTGAGTTATTATTTGTTTCGTTAACCTCAGTTACTTTATCTTCAACTCGATTTTCAGTTTCAGCAACTTTATAAGTATTTATTAAATCATTAAACGATATAAATTCTTCACCCGTACTTTTTTTATCCATTCCGGGAAAAGAGTGTTCATCAAATAGTACATCACGTCGTTCAATTACGTCATTTGTTTCCTTGTTATACAGTCTATAAGCCTTGGATACAAGCGAATAGCCAACCATTATTAACAATGATCCTTTTTTATCAAACTTGCCTTTTTTGTTTTTATTTAAAGCCACTGCAATTGAACCAAATACTTTTAGATGCTTCACATTCGGTTTTTTACCAGTCCAAACTTCATAAGGAGTTTTATTGTCTAAGCTTCTTGATGGACATCTATTTCTTAAATATGTTGACGTTGATATAGCTTCAGCCCACAATTTATGATCGAGTCCAGAATCTATTAATAAACATCGTGCCATTTCTACTAGTGTTCGGTTATATCTTTCAGCTACTCCATTTTGTTGAGGTGTATATGGAACTGTAAGTTGTCTCTGAATACCACATTCTTCTAAATATTGGTTAAATACGTTGTTGATATATTCTCCACCATTATCACTTCTAAGAACCTTTATCTGACGACCGGTTTGACGCTCCACCATGTTTTTAAAAATTTTAAATTTTTCAAATGCCTCACTTTTTCTTTTCAGAAAGTATATCCAAATTCTTCTCGACTTATCGTCTATAAATAAAATAAAATATTTTGAACCGCCAACGGATTCCACGTTCATTGGACCACATAAATCTGAATGAATAATATCAAGGACTTCATCAGATTTTCTTTCACTTTGTTTTGGAAATGATGCGTTATGAATTTTACCAACCATACAGGTTTTACAACAATCTATATTTTCATTTTTTAATATTAATCCATTAACCATTTCTTTATTGTACAATTCTTTTAAACTTTGGTAATTGAGGTGGCCAAATCTTCTATGCCAAATTTGGTTATTAGTACTCACATTATTTAATTGTTCTGGTGATTCTTTAGCTTCAAACACAAATAGATTGTTTTCTCTTTTTGCATGCAGGAGTAAATTTCCTGTTTTATTAAATAGAAAAGCTCCCCTTTGATTAAACTTTATTGTTCCACCATACTGTACGACTTTGCTTACGGAAATAAAATTTCCTTGTAAGTTTGGGGAATACAATACATCTTTAAAAACAATGTCAGTGCCATTAATTTGTATTGTTACAACTCCCTTTCCTTTTGCAGATATTGAATTCTTGTCTGCCAACGTAATAGTGTCATTACAATTTTCAAATGTTGTAAAGAACTTGCGATCAGAACACATATGGCTTGTGGCTCCACTGTCTATATACCAGGCTGCCGAGTTTGTATTACTTTTGGCCATAGCAATTAAAGAAAATGATTTGTCTTCACTTTTTAATTTACATTTATTTGCGTAGTGACCTTTCTTTCCACATATAAAGCAATTACCTTTAATAATTTTTGTATTTGACTGATTTTTATTATTATTGTTGTTGGATTTTTCTTTCTTTATGTACCAAATGCTTGTTGATGATTTGCTACTTCGTGTTCTTGATTATTTCTCCGCTCTGCCTCTTCTAAAAGCTTGAGTTTTACCACAGATAATGAAGGCAATGTATCTCTTGTTTCTATAATCATCACAAAATTTTCATAATCTTTCGGAAGACTTGAGAGAACTATTATTACCAGTAATTCATCTTGTATTTGAATTCCGATTTCACTTAATTTTTCAACAATATCAGAAAATGTGTTCAAATACTCCACCATGTTCTTGCTTTCCTTCATATTTAAACTCAAAAGCCTTTTGTATAAACTCACTTTTTGTATAGGACCATTTGGTTTGTAAATTTCTTTGAACTTATTCCAGGCATCGTGAGATGTAGCGCAATTTTTAATATAATTGATTTGAGATGTTTTTATGCTTAACATTATTGTCGCTAATGCCTTCTCATCGATGGTATCCCATTCTCTTTTCTTTTCAGCATCCCAGGTTGAGATTTTCTTTTCTTCACCGTTTACAAATTTCCAATAACCGCAATGAATTAGCACACTCTTTATTTGCACACTCCAGGTTTCGAAATTCTTTTCATCCAATTTTTCAATTTGATAAAGGGATGATGAAGATGCCATTTTGTGTTTTGATGATTCGTATTTCAAATAATAAAATCTTGAATAAAATTTTCACCACACTTATAATTCCTTACCCAAACGCTCTGGGCCCATAACCTGTTGGAATCTTCTTTATAAAAAATCCGCGTTAATAAAATTATTATAATATTATTTTATATAAAACTTTATTGAATGATGAAAATATATATTTATGTCGATGAAAATTTTTGAAACGAATGAAAAAAATATTTGAAAAATAAAAACATAAAATATTCATGTTGTTTAGGAAAAATATTTAACAAGTAATTTTTCAACAGTATTGAATCAGGCTTTAATTGAAAAATAAAATTTTTCTAATTTTTCTTAGAAATTTACCTTTAAATTTTCCCATGAAAATTAAATTTTCCGATTTTCCACAGAAGCTCCTAAATTTTCCGGCTAATTTTTTTTTTTTGAATTCCTCATAATTTTTGCTTTAAGAATCAGCAATAAAAAAATGGGCCCCGACTCCTTGTTTGGACAGGAGAAGAGCATTTAAGAGACCACCTTGTTAAAAATACATTTTAAAAATTACACTGTGCATGAAATTGACACTTTTTTTTCGTAACAAGCCGGGCACATGGCGTTTTAACATAATTCGGGGACGCTGAACCCAGTGGTGCCCGCGGTTTTTTCAGATTGGCTCTGGTTTTCGAGATATACCGTTATTTCGAAAATGGAGGAGGTTGCTCAACATATATTCGCGTAACTCAAAAACGGTTTAGTTTATTGAAATTACTAAAAAAACCGAAATTCCGCAATAAAATTTCATTTCAGAAAAGTAAAACTCTTTTTCTAATATGAGTAGTCGTTATTGAAACATAATTTTTTTTTTGAAAAAAAAATTAATTTTTTTATCAAAATTTCGAAATTTTTGTTTTTTAAAAAATTTTATTTTTCAATTAAAGCCTGATTCAATACCTTTCCAACGAGCTATCACTCGTTGCGATCGCTTTAGTAGTTATTTTTTAAAACAACTTTCAATGAGGTCCCTTATGAAGAATTCTTCAATTTTGTCACATGACAGTGGTGTACACCACCACTAAACCAGTCACTATAAAAAAAAAAAAATATGTAGGTACATTATTTTTTGCTGGGCAATCGATTGAGACTATTTATTTTAAAATCGGAGAGGGGTCGTCCAAAAATTTGCCAATTTTGATCGTTTTCATATGGAATTGCTCTATATATAAATGAAAGTGGCGTTAGTAACTAAGTTTATAACTAAAGAACGGCTGGACCGATTTCGATGATTCGTACCAATTCGGAATAGGTGGCGCCATTGAAAATTACTCAGTATGTATTAAATCGTAAACTCTGCATTTGACGATGCTATGATCTTTAGCAAAGTTGTTGAGCATGAACCGGCGAAGGTTTATAAGTTGATATGACCAATTTCAGACAGGATTTCACCAGTATTTAATTTTTTATTATAATTTGGAAAATCCCGAGCAACGCCGGGACCAAACAACTAGTTTTAAATAAATATGTTTTATATGTATACATATATATTTAAAAAAAATATATTTACATTTTTTAACAGCTAAGGAAATAACATTCGGACACACTAAATGCGTTTAGGAAGTCGACAAAGAGTATATTTCTGATTTTATTTACTAATTACCATGTTTACGAAAAATTTCGTTCACTTTTTTACCGAGATTGGACAATTAGTTGAAGTTGTTGCATGCTTCTAATTCACAATTAGAAGCAATTTTTTCTTTTTTATAAACTACGTCTATATCAGTCAATGAATCAAGGTTAATGCAAAAAATAGCATCAACCGGACTTCTTCTTATAATTTCCATAGTCATATCTAAAAATTAAAAAATTTTAAGTTAATTAAACAAAGTGTTCCTTCATACCTTCTCATTTTGAAAACTTTAATCGCATTTTGCCAAGCTCGATTTTTTTTTAGATATGACTTTGTTGCAATAAAGGAGCGATAGGTTTAGGTATCTCCTATTTTTAAGACTTGTCCATGGACAATACAAATTTACTGCCCGCATCTTATTTTAAATGTATGTTCTTTATTAACTCTTCACTTCACTAAATTTATTAATTATCAACTTTTGCAGTGCCCATTCTGTTTTTAGTAGATTTATTGCATCAGTTGACATTGATTTACGAATGAACTCACTTCTTGTTATTGATCTAATCGAAAACTCATCAACAGATGCTAAGTTTTAGAGAATAGAAAACTAAATTTCAAAGTATAAATAGCTGTTTTCTGAAACTATGAGGAACTTTTTATTTCCCGGGATTCCGCAACAAAAAACCCGGGAAAGCGGGAAATATAATAATTGAAATTCCCGGGACGGGAAATCACGGGAAAAAACCCTAGTCTTTAGAGACTTTAGCACTTTTAAAATACCTTCTAATAAAATAATAAACCACTACAGGTTTCAATTAACCTGCAGAGATTTATTTTCTTAATTAATTCTTAATTAATTAAAATTCAATTTTAGGCTAAAGACAGCGCTATCAACAGCGATATTGAAAATAATAGCGATGGCGAAAATCTGCCCAAAGGAGAAGAAAAGATTTTGATGGAAACTGATGAAGAATTGGAAAACTTTGATATTGACTCAGCAACTTTAGAAAAACCAAAAACAATATCGCCTATAAAAAAATATGTTGGATCTAAAATACCAGATGAATTTCTTAAGGCGGCTGGAATCGATCCAGCCAATCCGAACGCCAACAATTCAAGCCAATTTCGTGGCGTTGGTCCCTTATATGATCTAAATGATGACGGCAGTGTTAAAGATGTGACGACCGAAGTCTTGGAAGCTCTTAAAATGTTTGGACACACTAGTTTCCGCAAAGGGCAAAACCGTGCAGTAATGCGTATATT
Source organism: Pollenia griseotomentosa (assembly GCA_963931875.1). NCBI lineage: Eukaryota > Metazoa > Arthropoda > Insecta > Diptera > Polleniidae > Pollenia > Pollenia griseotomentosa. The sequence continues at coordinate 187,349,615 of OZ007562.1, read as the reverse complement.
GTCAGGAATGTCAACATTGGTGACGCTGTCGACTGGCAGTGGTAAATCACTTTGTTACCAATTGCCGGCTTATTTATATTCGAAACATAAGAAATCCATAACTTTAGTCATATCACCGTTGGTATCTTTAATGGAGGATCAGGTGACGGGAGTACCGCATTTTCTGCGGGCACATTGTTTGCACACTAACCAGACACCTCAACAAAAATTAAAAATCATGCAAATGATTACAGATGGTGAAATTGATGTTCTGTTGGTATCTCCAGAAGCCGTTGTAGCGGGAGAACGTTCAACAGGCTTTGGTTCCATATTAAGGCAATTGCCACCTATAGCTTTTGCCTGTATAGATGAAGCTCATTGTGTCTCACAATGGAGTCACAATTTTCGTCCAAGTTATTTAATGATTTGCAAAGTACTCAAGCAAAACTTGGGTGTAAAATGTGTACTAGGTCTTACTGCCACGGCAACTCTTCCCACCCGTTTGAGTATCATTAATCATTTGGGTATAACCGATGGTGAGAAAGGTATAATTAGTGATATTCCGCTTCCCGAAAATCTAATACTTTCTGTATCGAAGGATGAAAATCGCGATTTGGCTTTGTTGCAATTATTACTGAGCAAACGATTTGAAATCTGTCAATCTATTATAATCTACTGTACTCGTCGTGATGAATGTGAGCGTATAGCGGTGTACTTGCGTACCTGCTTACAAGATCGCAAAGTACCAGAGCCGGAAAATGGCAAAAAGAAGCGTAAACGAGTCAACTGGCACGCGGAACCCTATCATGCTGGTATGCCAGCCTCAAGAAGACGCACCATCCAGAATGCATTCATGAGCAATGAACTGCGTATAGTGGTTGCTACCATAGCCTTTGGTATGGGTATAAACAAGCCTGACATACGGGCTGTCATACATTATAACATGCCTCGTAACTTTGAAAGCTACGTTCAAGAAGTTGGTCGTGCTGGTCGTGATAACAAAATTTCACATTGTCATCTCTTTTTGGACGCCAATGGCGGCGATAAAAATGAGTTAAAAAGGCATATATATGCCAATTCATTAGACCGTCATGTTATTCGGAAATTGCTGCAGCATATCTTTGTATCTTGTTCGTGTGATAAAAACCTAAAAGAGTAAGTTGGTGACGACAAAGTATTTTGTAATGGGTCTAAAATATTTAATTACGTCTAGTGGTGGTGTGCTAAAACTTTCAGCAATAGACAACGAAGTACAAAACAAAATAGAAACGGATGCATCCGATTTTGGCAACAAAGGAAACTTTAAGGCAAGATACCATGTGTGCCCGGGACATGAAATTGGGTTTTCCATAGAAAAAACAGTCGAAGCTCTAGATATACCAGAAGAGAACATATCTACACTGTTGTGTTACATGGAATTAGACAATCGGTGGTGCATAAATGTTCTAAGCAATGCCTATATTAAAGCAAAAGTAATATCATATGGTGGGCCAAAGTATCTTAAGTAAGGAAAACGCTATTGGCTTAAAAATACCGCTCATAAAGTATACAATTTTTTTCTAGACATGCTGCCAAAGAATGTCCACCTTTGGCAATGGCGATTGCAATGGAAATAAAGAATTGTTCATTTAAGGAAGAAGCTAACATAATTGAATTTTCAGTTGTTGATGTTGCTGCGGCGATCGGATGGAATAGTGGCGTCGTTAAATATCAGTTAAAAAATTTGGAGTGGGTACAAGGTAAACCATTACTTTTAGCTCTATAAAAACTTGTCAACATTGTTTTTCTTAGTGAATGGTAATTCCAAACGGTCGCCTATAACTGTAAGTTTTTACGATTTGGGTTTTCGTATTAAAGCTCCAGGGGATTTTACTGCCGAAGAAATCGATGATGCCCTTGATACGCTATACAACCGAGCTGTTAAGCAGGAACAAACACAACTAATACAAGTATATAACTTATTGATTTTCATTAATATCTAATCCAAACTTAAAACACTACAAAATGCATTAAAATTATTTTTTAGCTACAATATGTTTTCCAAGGTTTATCATCTGTGGCATACAAATCCTATGGTCCCTGCTGCAATGAATTCTTTTCCCATGATCGTTCTGATCAATTAAAAGGCATTATACGTGATTATTTTTGCAATGATTATCCAAAAAACTTGAAACTTGAAGTAGATGTTAGTATACGGTTTATTATTTATGTACAATTAAGGAAAACGTAAATTCATATGTATATTTTTTTAAACTATTTTTAGCAATATAATACTTCCGATGCGGAATTAGAATCTGATGTTATAGCCCTTATTAATATGTATCCAGAAAATAACTTCAGTGGTCGTAACGTTGCTAGAATATTTCATGGCATATCAAGTCCCAACTATCCAGCTGTGATGTGGTACCGTTGCAAATTTTGGCGTGTTCATTCAAAAACTGATTTTAATCGTATCGTTCAGTTGGCCAATGCTGTTATTGTCAGAAGACGAACCTAAGTTATTGTTAAATTGTCCATTTAAAATGTGTTGTTGCTTCGAATTTTTTGTCTGATTAATATTAATTTAAGTACATATGTATGTCAAATGTTTTTAATACTTAAATATAAAATTCTGTTACAAAAATATATGAATCCCTATTGACTTGCATTCGACAAACGATAACGATAAAAATTCAGAATAAGTCACTGCATTAATTAACTGATTTTAAACCAACAGCGAATATGCCTGACTGAATAGGTTTGACTCTATAAGAGCAAAAAAAAAAAAATTATTTGATCAAGTGTAAATTTTTTACAATCACACTAAAGGCCCAACTAAAATATGCTTAAGCTCCTGTCAAAAAATAACAAAAATCTTTTCAAATGCATTTAAAAACACAAAAACAAAACCAAAAAAACATTTGATTCCGTACGGAAAGTGCGATTTGTTGCGCACCTTGCTTAAGCAAATGACAGATTCATAAAATTTAACAAAAAGTTTTCTTAAGTTCAATATGGTTTGACATATATGATTTACATGTATTCGCCCATTTGCTTAAGCCAACTTAAGCATATTATAGTTGGGCCTTAAGCCGTTCTCTTGCACATATCAAACTGTCTTAAAGTTTTGGGGAAAATCAAAAGGATGTACATATGTTTTTTAATTTTAATCAAACAATGCGTGTGAGTTTTCATTACTAACCCAACGACAAAAATGTAATTTTGATGAGGCAGATTAGCATAGATGGGGGTAGTGCACTCATTTTGCAGATTCAACTCACACTTAGTGATAGTGCAAAAATATTGCAATCATCTTGTTGATGTTGAGTGATGAATTGAAAATTTGCAGCCTCACTAAGCATGAGTGATAGTGATGTTAAAAAATTTTGCACTCAAAAAAAATTGTTTGATTTAAAAAAAAGCAGTCATCAGCTTATTGCAACTTTTTTCTTCTTCACTCATTTGAGTGCAATTTAAATTGTTGCACTAAATTTAAAATTAAAAACTTGTTTTTTCATGATTAAAGCCAATAATAATAATACCGTTATTGACAAAATTTCATTTTGTTTAATGTTTTTTACAGGGACCGTAACAGTTATTCCTTTTTTCATAAAAGTCAGATGAAAACAGTTAATTTTTGATTTTTATTTTTTTGAACAAAAATAACATTTATTTTTTGATTTTTATTTTTTTGAACAAAAATAACATTTATTTTTTGATTTTTATTTTTTTGAACAAAAATAACATTTATTTTTTGAGCAAAAATAATGTTTTTTACAGAGACCGTAACAGTTATTCCTTTTTTCATAAAAGTCAGATTGAAAACAGTTAATTTTTGATTTTTATTTTTTTGAACAAAAATAACATTTATTTTTTGATTTTTATTTTTTTGAACAAAAATAACAGTTATTTTTGGTTTTTATTTTTTCGAGCAAAAATAAAAGTTATTCTTTAAAGAAATGTACGTGTTATAATAATTTTGTTGACTTTAAATGTTTATTTTAATGTGTAATCATTATTGGGATTGCATATGCACATTAAAATAAATATTTAGTCAACAAAATTATTATTACACGTACTCGAAAAAATAAAAATCAAAAAATAACTGTTATTTTTGATTGAAAAAATAAAAATCAAAAAATAACTGTTATTATTGTTCAAAAAAAATAAAAATCAAAAAATAACAGTTATTTTTGTTCAAAAAAATAAAAATCATTTTTATTTGACTGAAAAAAAAAAATAAAAATCAAAATTATAAAAATCAATATATTTTATCATAGACAAGTTTATAAGGATCAATATGGTTTACTTGAATGAGTTTTTCGACATTTACTTCTTGATGCTTTTTTTGTTTTAAAATTCCAATATAACTGTTATTTTCGCTCCCTGGTTTTTTACTTATGCATATCCTCAAAAGAAATCAAAAACCATGCACATACAAAGTTACATTTTTTAAATTTTAGTAAGACAATATTTGTATGCAGCTTTTTTGATTGCATGTCCAAATTTTGCACTATTTGATTTGAGTGCAGATTTTTGCATTCAAATCTGCGTTTAGTGATAGTGAAAAAATTTGCAATATCACTCAAAATTTTTTAGTGGTAGTTAAAAAATAACAACCATCACTAAAGCTGGTAAAAAAAGAGTGCAAACTAATTTCTTTGCAGTTTTATTTAGTGATAGTGCAAGGCTGATTTAAATCAATATTTAGTGCACTACCCCCAACTATGCAGATTAGTAAGAACCCATTCACATTATACGATTTTTGTAGTTGCGATTCTTACTTTATAGGCAAGAGGGGTGAGAGGAATAATAAGGGGTACAGAAGCTAGTGTACTCTTCGATTCGTTTTGTTCATTCATTCGTTTTCTCAATGGTCATGGTCTTTTCCGACCAAATTTGGTCGGATATTTTTGTTTTGGTCGGATGGTAGGCCAAACCTAATTTTGGTCGGTTTTAGAAAATGTGTAACATATACTTTTAAAAAATTAAGGACATTGGACGAAAAGCAGACAATTTCAAATCTCACAGCTTTTTTACCAAACACAAAAATTTTTTTTGATTGTTGATGAAACTACCCTGCAGATAACGAGACTAGTCCATACATGCATGTAAAGAGTAGTCCATAAAGGAGTAGGAGTACTCCAAAACTACTCCAAATATATGGGTAAAAGGGAGTCCATTTAACATTACGATGTCCTAGGAGGGGACCATATAACCCACCGAAGTATTCCCTAAACTACTCCACGGAGTACTAAAGTGGGTTAGTTTTAAAAGTACTCCATGTCACTACAGTATGGAGTACACTAAAGGGGTAGCTTCAGCATTTTTCATTTGTTACTCTTTATGGCGTGCCCTGTAGTATATTATTGCTATTATTATATATATTTACTTGATATTTTTAATTTTTTTACCTTTTTTTTCACAAATTTTCACTTTTAAATAAACAATTAATAATGGACACCATCAGGGTTACCAATGTGTAATACTGTAAACTATAGAAAAGTATACATCATGCAGTTGGTGGCAGCACTGCATGTTAATTTCTTATAACATGGTCCATATTACAGTAGATTGGACCATGTTGTAAGTAGTCCATTTAAGCCACAATGGACCACGTAGTCCAATATTATCTGTAGGGATATGGATGTGGCATTGAAATGTATTACGTTAGTAGCAAGTTACTTTGACGGTGTTAGTTCTATAAAGGATAGTTTTGAGATCTTATTCGAGCTTACCAAGTCAGATGCCGTTTAAAATGTTCAATTTCAATTTATTGCAGGTAATATAAAAGCCTCATTAGGCCAATAAACTATATTACAAAGAAATATACCTGAATTAATATTAAAAATATTTAAATTTAGAATTTAACTAAAATCCCTAGGTCCCAAACCAAAATAAAAATCAATATACATATATGTACAGTGTACATTGTACACATATATATATATACAAAGGTAGAATTAAAATAAAAATATAAAAAGACAATTGATCCCAAAATATATGTAAGCAACATCACGTTTTAAATGAAATACAATGAATTGTTCACTATAAGTTCGGAAGAACAGCCAACATTTTCACACGAAAGGAGTTATTTGAGTGTGAAAACACACGAAGCTCAATGGTTAATGTGTTCCAACAACGTGCAAATCTTACAATAAAAGACCTTTCAAATAAAGCATTGTTAATTCTAGGCAATATAATTTGAGGGTTTCTTGTTGAATGGGAAAAAAGAAATTTGGAATAAAGTTGCGTGGGAAACCCGCTTTTTATAATTTTATAGAAAAACACCAAGTTACGTAAAGTTATTACATTACCGAAAGAACAGCCCATAAAGCGTTTAACATATTCAGATATGTGATCATTTCTACGAACACCATAAACGTACCGTACAATCGTGTTAGCGATGCGACCTAACTTGGAGGTTACATAATTCATTGAACCAGAAAAAACTTCAAGACCATATAAGATCTGTGGCATTAAAACTGCATGAGCCAAACGCAATTTAATACGTTGTGGCAAATAAATATTCGTAGAGTAAAGTTGACGCAATAAACTTAAAACTTTCCAGCTAATGTTATCAATATGAGTCTCAAAATTTAAACATTTATCTAAATAAATGCCTAGACATTTCAACCGATCCACGAAGTTCACGCGTGTTCCACCAACATATATATTTTAATCAAGTAACTGCTGTTCATTGATACCAAAAGCAAGAGCATTAGTCTTTGACGAATTTATGGATAGGCAATTACATGACCATTCACTAGTCCCAGTACAACCAGATCCTTTCAACACCTTCAACACTCCAGATCCATCTAGAGCAGAGAACAAACTACTGTTCGATAAAAAAGCTGAAAACGCCAAGTCTCTAAGGGATGTAGCCAATGAAATAACCCTAGACTTCATCCAAGTATTATTGTCACGTCTTACTTTTCTTCTGACAATCGGAACAAAACAGTAAAATGAGGCAATCAATGAATCTATAACTAGATTTTGAAAATTTACATCGGCCGAATTAAAATAAACAGTACGAGTCAAATCCCAATAGAAACTCTAAGAGACCATTCCAGTCAATAGCATTAAAATTTCGGTATTCAATAACTTCACAGGACCGTACAACTTTAAATCGAAAAGCTGCATAAATTAATGAGTGGTGAGAAATAGCAGGACAATGCACCTGGTTGGAATATGAAATCATGGATTGATCACTAACTAACCAATAATCCAATAAGGAAGTAGAACCATGTGCTATGTCAAAGTGAGTTGGGCGAGAATTATGATGAACTGAGATACCAAAACGGACACACATAGACCGCATTTGATTAGATTTGACCGCGTTAAACATATTACAATTAAAATCACCAACGATTATTATGTTACTGTATTTTAAAAGCAGATCGTAATGTAAATTTTCAAATGCAATAATGTTCCCATGCGGCAATACACGACTCCAAAAAGAGTATTAACATTATTAAAATTGACCTCAATAAAGATCGATTCACAACCATCGGTAGAAATTGAAAAGCATTTTTATGTTGCAGGTTACTTTTTAAGTATAAGCAAACCCCACCACCTCGACGATGCAAACGGTCATTCCTTATTAATTCGCAGTTTTCCAAACGTATTGATAAGTTAGACACATATGGTTTTAGCCACGTCTCTGAAATTGCAATTAGCTCAAAGCTATCTCTGACAATATTTTTAAACTCATCAAATTTAACAGCATTCTGAAATGGTTTAATACTCTGACAATTTATATGTGCTATTTTGAATTGCTGAGAAAACGAATTCAAAGACGATTTAATCAACGATCCGTTGCTTACAATGGGACCAATATTTTCATTGTTAACTGATATTAAATATAAAACTGCAAATGTTGGCAGGGGACCACAAGTTACAAATTCTGTAGGTAAATAGCATTCTAAAAATTAAAAATCAATATTGTTAACTAATATATACAAAAACAATTTAATTTACACTCGCTATCATAAACAAAATAGATCAAAAAGATAAAAAAATTAAATAAAAAATAGGAACAAATATATAATATTCTGCAATAACGAAACTTAACAAAACGTATTTAAATATGTCTTAAACGTAGATGATGAAGTCATATACAACAGAAATACATCTTCGTTAAATTTGGTTAACGCAAAAATTTTAGTAGAAATAATACATTTTCATAGAATAGATCTATCAGTATTGGTTAAAAGGTCAGCACATTCAGCTAAATCGTATACTACTTTCTTTCCATTACACAAAGTTAACACGGCCTTCGGCTTGTCTTTATTCAAAACTTTAAATTTAGTGATGACTTTCAGACGTAGCATTTTCCCGCAAATAGAATTAAGATTTGATGCCGCAGGAGAATAGTGGTCATTTAAGTAAACCCGGCTATCAATATCGCCACCGAGAACATCTTTAACTTTAAGCGAACGTGTTGTAAAATACTCCTTCATCAGCAGATCACGAAGGCTAATATTATTAAATTTTACCAATAAAAGCTTTCCGTCGTTCATATAACAGACATGGTTTAGGTTGTGTTCAGAAATATTAATTTTGTAGTGATTACCCAAAGCAATTACAATTGATTGAAGTTCATTTAATCCAGACGGTAATCCATTAATTACAACATCCCCACGATTTAGACGCCGATGTAACATGTTATTTTCATTTTCCAATGTAGATATTTTGGATGAAGTTGAAACATCAATATTCTTAATTAATTTGTTACATGTCTCTATGTCGGCCTGCATATCTTTAATACACGAAGACACTTCATTTTTAAAGTCAGACAATACCTGGGCCATAGTATTTTTAAAAACAGTATTATCCTCCTTGCAAGCATTTACAAAGTCATCAAAGTTGCTTTTTAATGATTTAACATCATCACGAGCAGACTGATCATCCAAAACTCTATCAGCACAGACGGAACAAGTAAAGAAAAAAGATTTTGGACTTTCTTTAAATATAGCAAGATGTTTTTCAGTTACATTGGCACATTGTAGATGAAGCCATAGCTTACAGGCCCTACATTGGATACTTCCCTGGGTCTTCCCAATAGTATCTTTACATAAGGAGCATTTAAAAACTTAAGTAGCAGGCATAATAAACAAGTTAACCAAAGAAAACCGAAAATAAGCAGGTTAAAAAGTAGCAGCAGCAGCAACCACAAAAAGAAGAACACAGTTAATTTATCAGCTATGTATGTATGTACACGGCTCAACAGCAGCAAAGGCAATATGCAGAAAATAATGAATGCAAATTTGATATAAAAACACCAGTTTTAATTATGTTTTTATTAAGTTATTGTACAGCATTAATTAATTAGCCGAATAATAGATCAAATGTATATTTAAGATATAAAAGATTTTAGTTTTTTATGTTTTATGATAGCAGAGTAAAACTCAGGCATAGCGTTGCCTGTTTTATCAACAAACAATATTCCTATAAAAAATTTGATCGGATTGTCAACAAACGGCGCTCACGCCTTGACTGGAACTGTTGGTATATGTAATTTGTTTTCGTTTTAAATGTAAGTTAGGCGAACGAAGTCTTCGTTCAGAAATAGATGAACAGGCAGGTAATCTTACTTAGCTATACAAAAAATATTAAGGTTCTTTGTGGTAATATTTAAAGTTTTTTCACATAGTCCTAAAAGAATAACTTATTGAAAAGAATTTTAGAAATTCTGTCTTATATTAGGTGATTCTTATACAAGATGGACTTCTTAAAGAAATATATTGTAAGAATTATAGAACAGTGGGATGCTTTGATACTGTATTTTGAATCACGTTTTTATAAAATCAATGGTGACTTCCAAAACGTCGGTTGCAGAGCAAGTAACCAACGCGTAAACAATAAGCCAACTATGCATTGTTAAACTCTTTGATACATTTTTACGTTGCTGCAAAGTATTAGGATGCATTGGAGCTCAGCCTGTCTTATAAAGTTTAATATTGTTTACTACTTTTTGTAAAAATTGAATTATTAGTGGTCTACATGTGTTATTGCATACGTTTAATGAATTATTCTAATTTATAAGCGTTATTAAAAAAACGTTTACATATATACATTTTGTTAAAGTCAAACGTGACCAGCAAATAAATTTTTTAAAAAAATAGGAGTTAATTGTAGGACGTCAAATAAGTTTAATAAGTGTGAACATAGCCTTACTTTTTTGTTTTTACTGTAATTGCATATTACAAAAAAATAATATTAGATTTATAGCTTTATCTAATTAAAATTATAGTTTATATAAAAAAAATATATATACGTACATATCTTCATACAAAATGCAAAAGGGCCTATCTTCATTTAAAAAAAAAATTTCAGGAAAAATAAAAACTTAATAAAAAGGCAGCTATTGTGATTATTACAACCAGCGTTTAAAAAGCTGCAGTTGAGATAGTAAAAGTCATAAGATTATGTTGTAACTTCGACATCTTCATTTGTCATTGGACAAAAATAAACTGTTGGCTTTACTTCTGATTAGAGTTTTTTTTTTCCCGGACTTTTTCGATTCCCGGGAAAGCGAGAAATTTTTTTAAATTTCCCGGGATCCCGGGATCCCGCTCCATATAAATAATACAAAGTAAATTTTGTTATTATTTGATGAAAAAAACTTTTATAAAGAAAACGTAAGGGAACTTATTTACAAAGAAAGTAAAAGAAATGGTTCAATACTAAAAAATTTATTGAAGATTGAAATAGCAACTTGATTTATTATTACCTCAAGCCTTTATTCCCTATTATTATGCTTTTATTCAGAATTATTATGTTCTGGATACAAAATAAAAAGATAACATAACAATTTAATTCATAAAACAATAATAAGAACAAAATAAAAATTAAGGTACTCAAGATATGAGATCAAAAAGTTAATTAATAAAATAGATAAAATATTTTAAAGAAATATATAACATTTTTTAAAGGTTTAGGAAATAACTTTCTGACACACTCAAAGCGCTTAGTAAGCCGTCAAAAAGTGTATTCCAGATTTAATTTACTAATTATCATGTTTCCTAAAAACTTCGTTCATTTCTTACCGAGGTTGGACAAATAGTTAAAAGTGCACCGTTGTAGCATGCTTCGGATTCACAATCAGAAGCAATTTTTTCTTTTTTATAAACAACGTCTATATCAGTCAAATGTATGTCAAGGTTTATGCAAAAAAAGCATCAACCGGACTGCTTCTTACAAACCTTTTCATTTCAATAGATCCATTTGTAATCTTTAGGACAATGTGTTTTTCAAGTTGTATGTTGTAGTATCTTACACATGTTTCCAAAATGTTATTTTATTTCGGTTTCCCCGCACTTCACGGGTGTATAAACCAACACAAATTGAAATTGAAAATTTGTGTTTATCACCTAATAAACATATCGCTCCTTCATTGCATCCCTAGAGGGAAGCGAACTGACACCAAAGTAGTCCCGTGATAGGTCTTTGGTGGTAGGGACCGGTTCTAGTTCTACAACTTTATATGAATAAGAAATATCACTTTTACTTTTATTGACACCATTTGACCAGTCACAGATCTATTCTCAATGAACGTGCTTAATGTCAATTACTAAAATGTAGTATTATTTCAATACAATGTAGTATTATTTCAATAAAACAAGTACTAGAATTAAATTCAAGAACCAAATTTAAGAAAGTACCAAAAAATGTGTCACAGCACCGGTGAAGACTGTACTGTAATTCATTACTTTTTCTACCTTTTTGTTCTTCATGAACCAGTTAAGGGATTGGTTCTTCTTTCACTGGTCATGAGTCCTTTCTTTTTCTACTTGTTCTGTTTTCACAAATCCCAGGACCAATTGACACAAATTTCCCGCAGGGATCATAGTCATATCTCAAACTGAACTGAAGTTATAGCAAAATATATCTTTAAGTCGGTACATTTTGAAAACTTTAATCGCATTTTGCCAAGATCGTTTGTTTTTGTAGATATGACTATGTTGCAATAAAGGAGCGATATGTTTTGGTTTCTTCTATTTTTAAGACTTGTCCATGGACAATGAAAACTTACTGCCTGCATCTTATTTTGAATTAATGTACTTTATTAACTCTTCACTTCACTAAATGTAATAATTATCAACTGTTGCACTGCCTATTCTGCTTTTGGTAGATTTATTGCATCAGGAGACATTGATTTAAATACATGTACTCACTTCTTGTAATTGATCTAATCCACAACCCATCCACAGATGCTAATTTTTAGAGAATAGAAAACTAAATTTCAAAGTATAAATAGCTATTTTCTGACATTATGAGGAATTTTTTATTTCCCGGGATCCCGCAAGAAAAATCCCGGGAAAACGGGAAATAAAATAATTGAAATTCCCGGGAATTCCCGGGACGGGAAATCCCGGGAAAAAACCCTACTTCTGATTCATTAAATGAACACAGTCGCAGTGAAGGCAAAAGCAAAACACGATATGTTGTACACGACAAAGAACATCGGCAGTCGACATGTTCGGAAGTGTTTGGTTTGACAGACCAAAACTTTTAAAAAATCCCGTAGTTATCGAAGATGGGACGTTGTGTTTGTGTTTTTATTTTCCATATTTTTTTTAATAATATATGCGTTCATAAAAACATAAATATGTACATAAGTACATATTTATTATTTTTAAGCTTAACAAATCTTTTTAATTTTTTGAAATTAAATAAAACTGTAAATAACATCATCGCTTTCATATAAATACAATGAACACAACGTCCCATCTTCGTTAACTTCGGGATTTATTAAAAGTTTCAATCTGTCAAACCAAACACTTTCTAACATGACGACTGCCAATGTTCTTTGTTGTGTACAACATTTCGTTTTTTGCTTTTGCCTTCACTGCGACTGTTTTCATTTAATGAAACAGAAGTAAAAGCAACGGTTTATTTTTGTTCAATGAAAAATCAAAAAGTGGAAGAAAAAGCAATTTTTTCATTTTGACTGTAGTTTTTTAAACCCTGATTACAACGGGGGGTTTTTTTTTTGGCTAATATCGTTAATACATTACGCATGATTGACACTATCCTGAAAAAAACTTTTTTTGTAATCTCAATAGTTTGCTTTTTATTAAACTTCGTATCGCTACTGAAAAATTTTTAAAAATTATGATAGGTCCTTTTGCATTTTTATGACGATATAATTGTTTTTAAATATTTCAAAAATTTGGATTTTGGTATGTTTTGCAGACAATTTTGTTCGGATAAAAATTTTTCAAACGGCAACGCTGGTCGTTACGACAAAAATCGTACAATAGGTGCGTTTGAGTACTTTTACAGTAAAATGCAGTAAATGAGAAAATTGTAAAATTTACTCTCACAAAAAGCTGTTTTCCATAAAAGTACGCGAACGCAAATTTTGTAAAAATTCGTAAAATAAAGGCAACAGCTGATGACAAATAATTGAAGTGTTGAAAAATGTTAACACTTTTGACTACTTAACTTGTTTTTTATCGGTACTCGATTAAATACTTTTGATAACACAAACATTTTTGGAAAATACAGACAAATTATTTTATGTAATCTTTCATATTTTTTTGTTTTTTTATTTTATTGGATGTTACTAATTTGTGGCGGGTTAATTTATTCAAAAGAACATGAATAATTGTTTGCTATTGATTACTTAAGTACCCAAGTACTTAGCACTTTTACAACTCTAAAAAATTAACATAACAAAAAAGTTTCAAATATTGGTATTTAGCCAAATAAATGATTCACAAACAAGTTTAATTAATTAATATTTATTCACATTTTGTTTTTGTTTAATTTTTATTTAAAACTTTCGTTTATTTTACATTTTTTTCACAATTTGTAAGCATTTTGTTTGTTACTTTTGTTTGTTTACCTTTTGAAACATATGTTTTTTTGTTTTACTAAATTTTACTGCAAAAATTTCTGCAGTAAAAATTTGTAAATACTCAGACAAGAAATGTCCCTTTTCGCTCTCAATTTGTGTTCTCATTTACTGCATTTTGTGTACTCGAACGCAATTTCGTAAAATGCAGTAAAGTTCAGTAAAAAATAGTAAAAACTTTTGTGTTCTCGAACGCAGCTAATGTAAATATGAGACCGACTTCAAAGAGAAAACGACAATAATCGCAACGACAAAAATCGTATAATGTGAATTGGGACTAAGAATATCCCTATTATGAAAAAATACTTTTTTTAATTTTTTTGCAAAAAAGTTTGATTTTGTTTTTTTTTTTTTATTATTAGCAAGATTTTTTTATTAGAAAATATATTTTTTGTGTGTTTGAAATTGTTTGTATTAACAAAAAAAATTTAAGATTTTTTAATAACTACACTCGTATTATGACATTGATTTGAAAAAAAGAAAAGAAATAATAACCAACTACTGAAAACAGGAACACTAGATCGTTGTGGCGGTGATGGCAAACATGTATAATTTATTAAAAATGTCCTAAAAGTTACTGATTAAAAGAAATACTTTAATTATTACGTATTTTAATTGCCAAAGCTCAACCGAACTATAGAAATGATGAAGCTAAAAAAAAGATAATTTAACTGTGCCAACTATTCAATGTTTTCAAAAATGACGAAGAAAATATTTTACTCCTAGATACGCATTTTTAACATTTCGTTTTCATATCTCTCTACATGAGTATTAAAGCTACATCTTGAGGTTTCATGCTTGGACACCGCCAATTATATAAATAGTATTGTAAGTTGCCATCGCCAGGACCAAATTTCAAAGGTCGCAAAAATGTGTTATTCTCCATTAGATCTAAAGCATTATATACATCCATTTGTATATTTTTAGCTGATATAAGGGCATCATTGATTAGCTCCAACCAGGGAGTTTTAGTGGAAACATTGTAGAAAGAATATGCAGCTCTGAGGGTCTTATGCACCGGATGATGCATTACCGACGATGGCAAGCAGTAGAAACTGGTCATATCGGTTATGTTACCTTGGTCATCTTCTACAATAAAACAGTCGATGATGCCATCTTTAGGCGTAAACCAATGACGAAATTCTTCTTTACTAAACACTGGGCACATATTAAACTTTTTCATGTACTCATCCATGAGCTTGTGTGCTTTGTCCATGTCTTTAGTTTCAATGCGTCTATAACCCTTCGTTTTCGGTTGATCTGATAGTTTGTACAATTTTATTGTACGTTGCATGGTCATATTGCGTGCCAGATGGGAAAACTTAACCTGCAAAATAGAAAAAGGTCTTATAAATCATATTTAAAACTATTTTTTGTTTTTGATATTAGTTATTTCTTTGCACCCGTCGCATTTATAAACATTTTATACATTTAATAAAGGTTTACAAATATAAATTTAATAAAGGTTTACAAAACAATTTTTTTTTTAAACCCTTAATAAACCTTTGTTAAATTGTTAACTATTTCTTTTTTATATAAAGCAATAATATTGTATAATTTTTAGTTCAATATTATTCAGGATTTTTTATTGTAATGTAGTAAATTGATTGGACTCATTAGGCTTGTTATATTACTTGTTAATAATAAATTAATAAAAAAAATTAATAATATTTTACGAATACGAATACTGAAAATAAATAAATAAAATGTTTCCCATAACTATAAATTGGTCGATTTCGATTTCGTCGTTAATACAAATAAAATTTTTCTTTCTATTGTAAAATTAACCTTGAAATATTAAATGTTCCATTTCTTTCGAAATCATAACAGGGTATTCATTCGGTTAACCGTTATTAACCGATTAATTACTACCCGATTAACTGATCGGTTAATTTAAAATTGCCTATTTTCGATTAACGATTAAACCGGTTAATTTCAGTCGATTAACCGATATAACAAATTTTTCATTTTTTGTAGTATTATATTAATTTTTGTTTTTAATTATTTGTTTCGTCTCATATACAAAAGGTATGTCAGAATGTACTAATAAAGTGACCTCACAAGCGCAGCTGTTTGCAGTGATTTTCTTCGTGTGTGACGTTTGTCGTAATTTTTTTTGTTTATTTACTTTTTTTAATAAGGCATTTTGACATTTGCCGTCTCAATTCTAGCAACAAAATGCCTGTTGTTTTTTCAACTGTTTCATTGTTTTAGTACTGAGTTTACTTTGTTAATACATTTTGAGGTATGTGTTTAGAAAATATTTTTTTGTACAAAATATTTCCTTCTAGAAATACATTATTAAAATACAGTAGAAAAACAGAAACTAAAGAGTTCGGAAATAAACTTTTTTGAGGAATGTTCGGTGCTGAGCTTTGCCAGGATGATTCAGATGATGACCTGACAACAGAATAAACTCTTGATAGTAACACAAACAATCTGTTAACAGAATTTACCGAAACAATTAGAAGTGTTAAAAATTTTAAAAAATTAAAACAGGACTCTATTAAATATGTTTAGATTATTTTATAAGGAGATCTTAACAATTGAAATAATTAATAAAATAATCACACAGTTTATTGTTTAATAAATAAATATGTATTTACTAAAAATATGTATTACATATTTATGATTTCTTTTTTTGTTTGTCCGTTTTAGTTCAAGAATTGTTTTGTTTGTTATGTTATTGTTTTTTTACTAAAAACTATAAATAGTTAATATTTTTTGCATTTTTATTTATTGAAATTACATAATTTATAACAAAAATTTTATTAATCGGTTAACCGATCAAGAAAGAAAAAGAAAAGGTTTACAGTTTTACTATGAAACGTATGAAATCGGAACAGAAAAAATAAGCAATTTTGTAAACATTTTAATAAAAACTTAAATTTAGTGCAAGAAAACATTGATAAATATATTAAACAAATAAAATAAACAACATTAAAACATAAACGGCCAATTTGTCAAAACATATTGATAACTGGAAGTTAAAGTAATAGTTAGGTTTAGATGAACGTGGAGAAATTGATCGTTATAGTGAAAAAGTTAATTTGCTAGCTTTTTGTACTGTTAAGATGCAGTTGTTTTTGACCTGCAATTAATTAAACAAAACTTATAAATTTAAGTAAAAAGAATTAATATTCAAGGAAAAATATTTATTGTCTTTCCTTTTACCTACATTTTTTAAACACATAGTTTTTTTAACGAAATGAACAAAAAAATCGAAGAGCTTTTTATCTTTATTTTAATAAAACGTAGCAACGATCGTAATACATAATACATACAATCGAAAGAAAAAAAATTAAAACGTAACGCAGAATACCAAAGTTGCCAAGCTGAGAAAATTTTGATACAAATCGAAATGCAGAATAAGGGTCCTTAACTCAACTTAATTGTTTTTAAGGTAGCTACTTCAATATAAAAGTCAAGGTATATTTATAGCAGCTAGTCTCGGAAAGCCAGCTATTTGCTTGTTTTGCGATACGAACTGTCAAATGTTGTATAGTAAACATGTAAACAAGTTTTTTGTCTCTATCTTTTGTCTTTTTTGTCTCTTATCCACCCCTTTGCTGACAGTTCGTATCACATAACAACAATAAAAAGCCCTGTTGTTTGTTTTATTGTACAATTGTTGTAATCTCGCGGCTACCTGCTATAACACTTGCATTAACACTTGTATACACTTAAGTTCAATTACTAACAGCCCATTCAAATTACTCCTCATAAAAAAGCCTTATTAACTAAGCTTTAATAATACGAAACCCTCCTTTTATTTTGTCTACTTAAGTGAACATGAGTTTTTATAACAGAATTGTATTTTTACGATATTTTAAAATTTAGTTTTGCAAAACATCTTAACTCTACTTAGGATATTATGTTAAAAAGCAGTTGAAAAATAACGGTTCTTAACTGCAGTTAGGTTTTTTTAGAGTGTGTTCTTATGGAATTTTTAAAAACATAAGCTGCGAGGAACATCATAGAGAAATGGATAAATGGATAATGCTATATCAAATGATAATACATGTGCTGAAAATAATACTAATCTAAGAAATTGCATTTTATGATACTTTATGTATTGATAATAATTCGAATATCGATGTTGATGCTAATAATACGGAAATGAAGATGATACACGTGCTGATCTGAGTTTAATTTCAAGTAACACTGTTGATACTGTAAGTATTTTTGTGATTTTACAAATTTATTGATTGAAATTATTAAAAAATTAAATTTGGCAGAACACATTAAGTGTTGCGGATACACAGTATCGTCAAAGAAACATGCAAAAAAAATTGAGAAACGAGGGAAAAACTTATTTTTCAAAGTCTGGAAAAATAGTTCCTGAGCGCGTATTGCGTAAGTTGGAGTCAGCAAAAGGAAATACATAAGATTTATTGGTCGCAAGGGCCATATCGTTTGCGCGGATCAGCTGTTGCTGGATTAATGGAAGTGCAGCAGACTAAAACTATTAAAAGGTTTAAGACCGATGTAAATTCAAGAAAAAGTGATCATTCTGACTATTATTATTTAGAAATTAATGGTGAAAAAAATATCGGTGTGCCAAAAATGTTTAAAATATACTTTGTGCCAGTCTGAACAATTTATTAAATCAGTTGCAAAAGCAAAAATTAATGGAACTGGATAAGCGTGGGAAACATCGAAATTCCAGAAAATTATCATCTGATAAAGAAAACGGAATTTATGAATTCATAAAAAGTTTCTATCTGTGGCAGCAATGCATCGCTCATATTGCGAGAAATACGACCATTCTGTGTCGTTATCAACTTTTTCGACGCTGTTTAATAAAATGGGATTAAAAAAACCGAAGCTGGTTACTTGCCATAAATGCGACTTATTTAAACATAAATTAAGTATTGCTACACCTGAACAGGTGGATTCTCTATAGGCAAAACAAGCAAATCATCACAATGAAACAAAATAAGCATATGACTCCAAAAAAGTTTCACTTAAGGTATTTTGTTTTGATCTTCAGCAATGCCTTCCAACACTAATGTTGATGACTTTGTTATCGTTTTACAAACGACCCTTATGGACATTTAATGTAACTTATGTCTAATCAACCAATATGCTACATGTTGCATGAAGCTTTAGCAAAGAGAGGTGGCAATGAGATAGCAGTTTTTAATATGGACTCTAATCAGTGATACCAATTGTAGGGAATTTTCCCTTTTTGTAAGGATTTTTTCGCAAAATTTCAAGCGTAGGAAAAAGAGGAAAAATTTTTTATTTTAAGGCAAATGTAGGGAATTTTTAAAATATTATCTCATTTTCAATATATTGTCAAAAAATACGTAAATATTTATCTTATATGCTTTTAAAAACACTATACGACAGTCAAAATCGGGATGGGATGAAGCCAACGGGAAATGTTATATCGGTAAAAAAAAAAAGTTATGCATGTCCCGGCGTTTCGCTGGGTCACGTCTAGAAATCGAGATATATCGATTTGAGGTTAGTAACTATCATATAGGGGAAATTGTCACCTTTGGTGGTTAGGAATTACAATTCCTTTAATCTGTTCATAAAACGTTTCGCTACATAAGCAACAGTTTCGCAGTTATAAATAAATGTGTGAAGAAAAACAACTATTTTTGCCTAAAAAATATAATTTTTTTATTTTTAATTCATAAAAAATCCAAAACGGTAAAAAAGTGTCAAGTCCTATTACTTTCACGTAAAGTCACATAACATTTAAACAAAATTAGACATAGATCATGAAAATCGATGGACGCGTTTCGCTTTTATTCACAATTAAGTGAAGGTATCTCATTTTGACAAGAATATTGATTTTATGTTTCAATGAATTTGGATAATATTTATTATATCGTTGGCTTAGTCGGCAAACCTGTCAAGTCCATTTTTTTAAATTTTTCAGGAGACAAAAAACTGTCCAACTTTTTTTTTGGGTTAACTTTTTTTAAATCTGTAAACACAGTTTTCTTCTTTAGTTCATCTTATTTAACCTTAAAAAATCATAGAATTTACAAAATAAAGTTTGCAGACTAATAGGCTCTTTTTGGACTTAGCACATTTGCTCTTTATAATTCTTTATTTTAAATGTGGACTTAGCAGATTTTCTTTCAACTTTGTGGATTTAGCAGATTTTTTTTTAATATTATTTTTATTGATTTTTTTTTTGTGTTTTTTATAATATTACATACTTTTTCATTGTTGTTGACAAAAAAAGAAATTACTTATAATCTAATACATTCTTATTTCATTGCTGTTTAAAAAATTAATAACTGAATTTATACATGTTTGTACTTTTAAATTAAAAGAATTAATAATTAAAAAACAATTTATAGGTGAGGTAAATTATCATAAAATGTATAGTGATCTTTGGGTAAACTTGATTTTAAAAATTGCAAGTCTTCGTATTTTCTAGCTGTTATTTTTCTTCTTTCCTGGTAAAGTTGTTCCAAATTCGAAAACTCCATAGATTCTATATTTTTATTTATTTTGTGAGGTAAAATTTGCCATTCTTCAGAGAATCGAAGTTTAAAATATATGACACTATTTGCAGTGTATTTAATGGCCTTTACCGCGTCCAGGTCGAATACTTTTATAAAATTGGACGGTATTAAAATTTTTAAAAAACGAAAAATCCAAATAAGTGACATCATATGTCTGCAGTTTTGCAGATACCAATATATTCAGCAGGGACATCAACATTTCTATTTTTCATAGCTCGTTCAATGGTGGAGTGTACACTGTCGGCTTCCATTTGCGTATGGCCTATTTCCAGAATTTTTTGTTCTATAGTTATATTACTTTGGATTGCTGAATTAAGCAATGCATTACTCATCACAGAATTTCGATTTTGGTAAGTACAACCATCACTATAAAAAATAATTTTTTCTGGATAATCGTTTCCACAAAGAACTTTTTTTTCAATAAAATAAGTCCATTTGCTTGCAAACTCTTCAGCACCTAATCCACCCTCCACTTCATTCCATAAAAAGCAGTAAGCTTTTTGGTTTTTAAGGTTATAAAAAACTAAATTATGAACCTGCAACTTTGTGCGGTATAAGCTGCTGACTTGTGATTTTGGAGCCATTAAAACAGTTTGAAGATCTACGGTAAAACATGTTTGTTCATCCCGGTCTTTGTTTTTTTCATTTCTGGCCTCTTCCTTCTTTTTTATGTGAAGATTGTATTCAACTTGCGAGAGATTGTTGACTGAAAATCTTGTACATTTTGCACATTGGTCTTTTTTAGGCGCAAACAAGGCCATATTTTTGGCATCAAACGTTTGATAAAAAACCGAATTTGAAAGCGGTCGAATGTTCTTTTTTTACACCAGTCATTAACATAAAAGTCGTAAAGCTTATTTTTTGAGCTCCACTCTGCTAATAAATATTTTTTTTAGAATCAGCGCGACAATACCCAGTAAAAAATGTGCTCCAAAAGGAGCAGGTTTTATGTATGAATTCATACCTAAAATCGCTTCAAACCTTCTAATCGGATGCCTGATTTTTGTATGGTGTGTGCCCGGTTTGGAGGCCTATTTTCGCTAACAATAAGCGCTTCTTTTAGCATGCAAACAACGCACTCCTAAAGTGCTTTTTTAGGGGCTAACTATATTAACATATTCATTAATTTTTTGCTTTTACTTGTTTAAATGCCTTTTTTCAATCATTTTCGTAAACCATAATACACTTTTATTTTTTTTCGGTTTGAAACCTTCTTCGTTGTCAGCACTAAAATAGCAGTTTTTTGTATATTTTATTCTTTATCATATACTGCTGCATAAAAGCACTCTTATTGAAGCGCTCGGTTATGCGCTTTTTTTCTTAAGTGCTTCAAGAAACCCAAATTTTTTTTACTGGGTAATGAGACTCCATTGATGGCAGAGAATCAAAAAAAGAGTTAAGGCATTGTCTTTCACCTGTTGAGTTTCTTTTTTTTTTTGAGCAGTTTTCTTTGACATTTTTGAAACCGAAGGCTTTTTCAGCCAATCTAAAACAGTATGCCGACCAATATTTAAAGTGTTTATGAAAAATGTTCTGCACACTCGAAAATTTGTATCTTCTACTTTCAGATAGTACTGTAACGTTCGACGTTTGTTTCTATCATCATCTGTTATCTTTGTACACTTCATGGTGATATTTTTTTACATCCACATCTTTCCTTTAGTGTACGTGGTTCTTTTCTTTTTTCATAAGTCCAACTATTACCTGATTTTTGTTTTTCCAAGTAGCTTTTTTCTACGCTCTTTATTTCTGGACCCAAACCAAGCTAGATTTTCCATACGAGTTCTCTTCTTGCGTCCTTTTGATGTCGATGGTAGGGAACAAGTCGAAGAACTCCGTCATCCGATTCAATCCCGTTATCGTCAATATTAAAGTTATTTGTTCCTGCAGAATCCATGACAATCGCCTAATAAAATTATACTTTAACAATGTTCTTCCTGAAACAATTTATAATTAATAGTAACCTCAAATGTTAAAATAACTAAATAATATTTTAGTTAATCTTTAATAATATTTTGTCTTTTTAGAAATAAACAAACGTTGAATTAAAATCTATAGAAGAAAAACAAAATGTGTTGTTTTCAGCTGTACTTAGCACGTGGCTTTTGATGTTTTGTTTTTTTTTTTTGACTTGACAGAATTTCTTACCACTGCATAACAACAAGAAAAAACAACATAACGGCATTTTGTTTTTTGTAAATGATGTGTTTTAAGTTATACTAGCATACTACATCAAAAACTCAATTTGCATAAAAATTGGACTTGACAGGTTTGCCGACTAAGCCAACGATATATTATTTATTATAATTATTAACACGTAAAATTAAAAATTATTACAGGTAATTATTAGGTTATTACATAGATACATAGGTTATACAAATCGATGAACGCAAAACTTATTTTCGTTTGTTTGCGCCCTTTACTTTCTTGCGTGGTGCTTCGCCCACTTGTTCAGAGTCTGTATCGTGACTTGCCCTCGGAGGAAACTCCCATTGTATATTTTTCTTCTTCATCTTCATTGTCGGGATCGTACGTCTTTTGCGACCACCAACAAATTTCAGCCACCAGCGAATCGAGCCTTTTGCCTTTATGTCGCGTTTCCATTGGCATTGCCACTTGATGGAAGCGCTCGCCATGTTTATCCGACTCTGAGGCTAGCTGCTTGCTGAAGTATTCGAGATGGTGATGCAGGAACTGAATTTTGAGGGACATATTCACTCCAATTTTTTGGAAGTAGTGCAACATCTTGGTCACAAGAGCGGGGTAATTGTGCGCTCGCGTACTTCCCAAAAAAAAAAAATCGTATGACTTTCTTCACTGCCCTCCACGCAAAGTAATCATTACCGTCTAAAGCACCTTTAAATTCCTTTGGGGAATGGGAATGCTTGGTTTTTTATTATATTTATGTAGCAAAACGACTTTCAGGCTTGATTTCGAAGAATCGATGAACATTCGCCAATCAGCTGCGACATAATTAATGGCCATCGCCTCCATCAGTCCCGTTATATCGTGGCAGTAAACAAATGTGTTCCCTTCGTTGTGTGTGTAGTACCGTTGGAATAGCAATTGTCGTCTTCGATATCCGGTGACTTTGACATTAGGCTCCAAATTGTTGCCTTCTTTCAAAAGCTGGGCAAGTTTGTCTGCTTCACGTTGAGAAAGGTTTAATTCTGCAACAATCTTGTCTATTCTTGCTCGTGATATTGGAATTATTTTGTTCGATGGGCCGGCTTCTGGTGTTGATTTATAGGTGAAATCCGATTAATCCATTGTTTCAATAGAAAAAGAAGTTTCTCTGTCAGGACTTGGAAGCGGTGGAATTGGTATTTCATCCGAATGCGGTAGAGGTATTTGTGCACTTTTAACAGATATGTAAACTCTTCGTTTAAGGCCTTTACGATTTACTCCGCATATTTTGCTTGCGCAAGCGTAACAGTTGTCGGAATTGTGCTCTCCTGGATCAGTCCAAATCATTGGTACACCAAAACGAAGTGAACTGCGTTTCCCTTGGATCCACATGTTAAGACCATTGTAGCACGTTTTACAAATTTTGTCTGGGACCTATTATTTCGGAATCAAAATAAAGTTTAAAAGCGCGCTCAACTTGCTCTGAGTAATGCAGCATTTGTTGAAAAAGCTCTTTTTCCACATACGTAACAAAACAAATTGATATTTTCTGGACAATTTGCACTCATTTCGGTTTTATACTTTTATTACTTTTTCCTCACTTTAAAAAAAACCGTACTTTACGCGTTCGGAGACACTTGTTGAATGACAAAAATCGATCAGTGAGCACCTATAAATACTACGTAAGTTTCAATGTTTTACTGAGAGGTACTTATGAATTCGCGCATCTTTTAAGGGTGGCTATATACCTGATTCGTGTGCGTTTAAAATTTTTCGAAACGTTCTAAAACATGACCACTCATAAATGTGGGTGCAATTTGTGTAAAAAAATCATACAGGTAGCCAACGGAAAAAACCCAAATAATTAAAAAAGTGCACTTTCCTTTTTTCCTTTTAATTGTCCACGCACATTTATGACCGTTTTTTCGTTTGTTACCACCGCTACCATAAAAATCATATAACCTTTTATTTAATTCTGACAATTATAAAAAAAGTCATCAATGTTTTTTCCAAGGAATTTTGAGCATATCTCGAGCAAATTTTTGAAATTCATACCTTCAATTAATTGTGAATAAAAGCGAAACGCGTCCATTGATTTTCATGATCTATGTCTCATTTTGTTTAAAGGTTATGTGACTTTACGTGAAAGTAATGGACTTGACACTTTTTTTACCGTTTCGGATTTTTTATGAATTAAAAATAAAAAAATTCAATTTTTTAGGCAAAAAATAGTTTTTTTCTTCATACATTTATTTATAACTGCGAAACTGTTGCTTATGTAGCGAAACGTTGTATGAACAGATTAAAGGAATTGTAATTCCTAATTTTGTTTCAGCAAAATCGGACTAGTGGTTCTCGAGTTATGTCAAAAAAAGACCACCAAAGGTGACAATTTCCCCTATATGATAGTTACTAACTTCAAATCGATATATCTCGATTCTTTTTTACCGATATAACTTTCCCCGGTGGTTTGAACCCTTCCCGATCACTGACCCCTACCATTTGTCTCACAGTGAAATTAAAATTTTTCATAAACAATAGCATTTAAGTATAAATGTAGTATTTTTTAACAGAAACCCTATACTATGAGTCCTAACAGCCTGGCAATCTTTAGCATTGGCGAATATACCATGTACCCATATATTCCACCACTATTATGGATAACAATCTTGAAGCGATGTGGTGGCTTAAGTCTTGGCTGTGGTTCGTGTCTTGGCCCGGGTATTCCGCCAGCAACTGACGACTCCCGAGGTGAAGGCAGTGTACTTAAAGGCCTTGGCGACGAAAAGTTATCCATCCCCTAAACCGAGGTGTTATGCGACCCGTGCCTATCGGTTGGTTTGCAGTCAGGGGTTTCCGACTGTATTATCACGGAGCTTTGCTGATACCTGGGCTCCTCAGCAAATAGACCACGCCCTTACCGCGTTAATGGGGGCTATGACGTGGTGGACCTTTCAATTCCCCTACACTCGTGGGACCAACTAGCAAAATGAACTCCTCTCAAACACAACAACAAAAACAAAAACGATTGACAAAAACTGATGACGGACAGGCGAGAACAATGACAACGATTGACAGCGAGACGAAAAAGCCAGGGGCTGTAACAGCCCAGGCGACCAAGGCAGCCCGACCAGAAGGCGGCTGCTACAAAAACTGCGACGAGGTACCCCTGAACTTCGCTCCAAGTACCTCCATAGTCGCACAAGCCCTTTCCGTCATTGGAACGGATAAAACCCCTGCTTCGGGTGCTGCCAAGTTGGGTATGACTAAGTCGCCTAACAATGCAGCTTCCCATGTGTCCATTGTGCAAGGAGGGATGGCGATGAAGACATCCAATCCCAAAACTGCACCTCCCCCCGCCAAATTCGGCGACCGCATAAAGTCCCTTGGCACAAAACCTCCTAGAAAGAGGGCATCTAACACAAGGCGTGCTGCCTTGCGTTTCGTCGATCTTCTCGGCTCCAAGAAAGCTGAAGATCTAACCAATGAACAAAAAGCTTCATTGGCATGGGCAAAAGCCCACTTAGCTCGGCTGCCAAGCGCTACTCCCCCAGTCCCTGGAAAGGTGACAATGCCTAAACGGCAACGTTCGGAGGAGGAAGCTGCAGCCGTAAAACAGCAACCGGGGACGAAACGTCCTAAAATTTCATCGAAACCGATGAACAAATCTTTCAGCGAGGTGGCCAAAGGTCACCTGGTACGAGCTATCATCGACAGAAGTGTCGATAATGGTGCCATTTCTCATACCAAGTGGGATCTGGTAAAACAAAAACTAATGGGTGTGTTCTGGACGATCCTCAGGGAGAATCCAGGGCCACCCCCTCAATGCGATGACGCTGGTTGGTACCAGGGTCACGTGAAGCTGATGGCTTGCGCGGATGAGCGCTCAGCGCTGCCTTTAAAGCGGGCCATCCAACTGCTAGGAGAGGTTTGGGAAGATGCTAGGCTTGACGTGGTGCTGGTTGGAGAGATACCACGGAGGCCGAGATCAATTGCCACCATCCCTGCCGAACCATCGGAACCTGAGGAGATCTTGAAGATCATTCAGTGCTGCAACCCTCAACTACCCACACATGACTGGAAAGTAGTGAAGGTTTCAGCTACTGAAGGGTCCTCAAGGACGGCGATTGTGGTTATCAACCAGCAATCCTTGGAGCCACTGAGGGAGAGACAGGGCAAGCTCTACTATGGTTTTAGTACGATCTTGCTCCGTGTCTACCGAAGTGACAACAAGGGCAATCCGGCTCCGTCAGTAAGTGAGGCCAAGCAATCTGAGGATAGAAT
This sequence comes from Pollenia griseotomentosa, assembly GCA_963931875.1. Taxonomy (NCBI): domain Eukaryota; kingdom Metazoa; phylum Arthropoda; class Insecta; order Diptera; family Polleniidae; genus Pollenia; species Pollenia griseotomentosa. Next base: position 187,322,888 of record OZ007562.1, on the reverse strand, counting down.
GGCTTGTGACGATGCCGTGGGCTCAAGCGACAAAGAGGACACCCAGTCTGTCTCAGGATTGGTGGGTGACTTCTTTGATCTCTTGGGTGACACGGTTGATGAGGACGTGCTGCTGGAGTCTGACCAGGAGGACGTCAACATCACTGTAGTCGCCAAAATGGATCATGGTGAAGGTGCTACAGATAAACCTCCACCACTCTAAAGCAGCATCTGCTGCATTGCTCCTCCGTATAGTGGAAAGAGGGGAGGAGCTCGTGATGGTCCAAGAACCCTGGATTCACAAGGATCGGGTTTAAGGACTCAACCTCAAAGGCTATAAGCTATTATTTGCGAAAGGTACAGGTAACATAAGATCTTGTGTCTTAGCTAAAAACTCGTTGAATATTTTCATTCTTTCTGATTACAGTGATGAAGATACTACAACTGTTGCTCTTGAGACACCGGACGGTATAGTCTGGATGGTCTCAGCGTACATGGCGCACGACCACGGGCAGGACCCACCCAATGGGCTCATCCGTGATGCAGTTATAAAGGCCGCGGGCACTGGAACTCCGGTTATCATCTGTGCCGATGCTAATGCGCACCACACTATATGGGGTAGTACGGACACGAATGTAAGAGGTGAGTCACTATTTTCCTTTATTATTAACTATAATTTAGGAGTAGTAAATAGGGGCTGTGAGCCTACGTTTGTTGTTGCAAATAGGTGTGAGGTTCTTGATGTCACGCTAGTTAGTATAAACCACATCGATATGATCGAGAGCTGGATGGTGTCGAATGACTGTTCGCTCTCTGATCACAGATATGTGGAATTCAGTCTAGGGCTTAGGTCTTCAGGATCGATGTCTATATTGAACAGGAGACGGACGAACTGGGGGATTCAATACTCCTCTCTGGTCCGGTCTCTACCTGACCCTCCTAGGGTTGACGATATCGGAGGGATCGATGCAGCAGTGGATCTGCTTTCGAACTCACTGCAGTTGGCGACTTCCCTGGCGTGTAGGCCAAGGGTGCGTAGGGGCAGGAACCGGCCACCATGGTGGGATCCTGACATTGCGCAGGCGAGAATTGACTGTCGTAGATTGTTCAATGTGGCAAAGCGCCGAGGCAACTGGGCGGACTATAAGTCATCATTGAATAGGTTTAGAAACTTGGTTAGATCTGCGAAAAGGGCTGCTTGGAGGAACTTCTGTAGCGGCGTGGAAGGATCCTCTGAGACGAACCGTTTACGTAAGGTAATGGCTTCGAGCCCGGTTGTTCCGACATACGTCCGGAAATCGGATGGTAGTTGGACTACGAATAGTCAAGAAACACTGGAGGTGTTAATTGATACTCACTTTCCTGGAAACTCCCAATGGGTTACACGGGATCCAGCGTGGGAGGCGACTTCCACTCCAATGTCCATTCCACTGGACTATGACAGGATTAAATGGGCCATCGATAGCTTTAGCCCATATAAATCTCCGGGTATGGATGGAATAATTCCGGCGGACCTGCAGAGGAATTCGACCCTGATAATACCCTGGTTGCTGGCCATATATAGGGGATGCGTTAGATTCTCGTATCTCCCTGTGAAATGGGCCCTGTGTAGAGTGGTCTTTATACCCAAGGGGGGTAAAGCTTCTCACACCGAGCCGAAGGACTACAGACCGATCAGTCTTGCATCCTTTCTTCTTAAGACTCTTGAGAGGGTTATCGATGTGCACTTGAGGATGACCATCCCAAGGGGTTTACTTTCTGCCTCTCAACATGCCTACACGAAGGGCAAGTCTGTTGAGACGGCTCTTCACTCTCTGGTTGGAACAATTGAGAGATCGCTCGAATTCAAGGAGTACACACTTGTGGCCTTCCTCGATATTGAGGGGGCCTTCAACAACGTCAACCCGGACTCTATTGTGACGTCCATGGGGAATCTGGGGATCGACGTTGGCATATGTAGATTTGTTGACAATCTACTGAGGAATAGGGTCATTTGCTCTACAATAGGTGAAACCAGTGTTCAGAGGCTGGTGAACAGGGGTACTCCCCAGGGGGGAGTTCTATCCCCACTATTGTGGAACCTGACTATGAACACCATGTTGACAAAGTTGGACAATATGAGGATTAAGGCAGTGGCGTATGCTGATGATGTGTCAGTAGCTATAACAGGGAAGCATTTGGGCGTAATGTCCCAGTGTATGGAGGCTGCCCTGAGGGTACTAAGCACCTGGAGTGCATCATGCGGTCTGGGTGTAAATCCGTCTAAGACGGAACTGGTACTCTTTACGAGGAAGTATAGGACCGAGGACTTTAAGCTTCCGAGGTTAAACGGAACTGAGCTTCAGATATCTCGCAGTGCCAAGTATCTGGGCGTGGTTCTGGATAGCAGGCTGTCATGGGGACTAAATGTCCGGATGAGAGTGGAGAGGGCAATAGTTGCCATATATGCGTGCAGGGGTGCAATAGGCAGAAACTGGGGTATGAGCCCGAGGTGTGTCAATTGGATCTTTGAGGCAGTGGTAAAGCCGACCCTGTACTATGGGGTCGTTGTATGGTGGACTGCACTGGAAAAGGGCATACACCGCGGGATGCTTGAGAAAGTATACAGACTTGTCGCGTTGATGATCACGGGATCTATGCGATCTACTCCCACGAAGGCGCTGTTCACGATTTTGAACTGGCTTCCGGTGGATATAGCGGCCAAACAGTTGGCTCTTTGCTCGGCGACACGGCTGCACGCGGCTGGCGGTTGGTCGACCCGTGACTATGGACACGCCAGGATAATCAGAAGTACGATTGTCCCTGATGGAGTGGACTACTGCACTCCGGTACCGTTCTTTGGTGCGGGGTTTGTTACATGAGTGGCGCACGGAAACGTGCTCTTGGATACTTTCCGGGAACCGACCCTGGGGGTCTATACCGATGGTTCGAGGAAAGGTGAGAGGGCTGGCGGAGGTTTCTTCATAGAGGAACTGGATGTGAAGGTTTCCTTTCGGCTGCCGGATGGATGTAGTGTCCTGCAGGCGGAAATCTCGGCTATAAGGCGGGCGGCAAACTGGCTGAGGTATCATCGCATATCGGGAGATATACGTATATTTACTGACAGCAAGGCTGCCCTTGCTTCTTTGGCGGGTGTCTACTCGACATCTAAGTTGACTGCAGAATGTCGGATGTCTTTGAATGAGATTGCGAAACATTCAAGGGTAACGCTTATATGGATACCTGGTCACTCGGAGTGCCCAGGCAATCTAGTGGCAGATGGGCTGGCTAGACAGGGTGGTCGCATGGATGACGTATTCATCGATCAATTTGTTGGTCTTCCAATAGCCCACTGTAAATTACTCATCGAGCGCGAGTCTTATAGAATAGCGCAGATGCGGTGGACCTGTGAGTCCACCTGCTTGATATCCAGGATCCTCTGGCCTGGATATGACAAACGGAGAACTGGCTCTCTACTTGGGTTCAGCAGGAACCAAATTAGGTTGGTGATATCGGTTTTGACTGGACACTGGCCGGTGGGGACCCATGCTGGAAGAATGGGTCTGGAATTCAACGACTATTGTAGGAGTTGTCAGAACGAGGAGGAAGAGGAGACTGTGCTTCACTTCCTCTGTCACTGCCCTGGACTGCGGGGCATAAGGGAAGAATACCTGGGGAGACCGGTGTTTTCCTGCTTGGGGGATCTGTCTGGGATGGAACTAAAATCGCTCCTTCTCTTCACTAGGAAGACGAAGTGGTTGGAACTTGCAGTGACACCATCTGAGTAACTGCTCCAATGGATGGGCATTGGCGCCGGGTATCACAAAGGGACCAATTGAGGACCCAAGTGAGCCGTCTTCTGATGGCTGCCCAAGGAACCTAACCTAACCCATATATTCCTCGCGCCTCTAATATATAACCAGCGTTTAAAAAACTGCATTCAAAGTAGAAAAACTGTAATTTCTTATAATTCTTCATCTGGCAATGGCCAAAAAAAATGTTGCTTTTACTTCAGATTCGTCAAATGTAAACAGTAGCTGTCAAACCATTCAAAAAGAAAAAAGTTGTACACAAATTTTCGTTTTTTTCGACAGTTTTTGGTTTCGACTGCAGTTTTTTAAACCCTATATATAACTAGGGGGCGACGAATATTCGCGTTCAAATCTGCGAACTATTCTCTTATACGTATGCGAATATTAAAAGCGAATATCTAATGAATGAAATTTCTACATAGAAATGAATTTGTAAAAAAACAATCACATCTCTAAACTAAGAGAAATAATACAATACAATCTTGAATTTTTAAAAAAGGTTTAATGAGAACTTTTAAGGATAAGGAAGGATATATTTTTTAAAGAAAATTTTTTATATTTTAGTTCAGGGGAACTGAATAAAATATGTTTTTTGAATTTTACAGAACCTCCCTTTTATTTGGTACCAAGTTTGCTTAAAATTATTTAAAATAAGTGTTCTTGAAAAAGATTTAGCTCTTCAAAAAGGACAAAAGACGAGGAATAAAAAATCAAATATGAAGTTTTACTATGTTTCGTCTTTAGATTAAAAGATATAAAGTGGCGTTTCTGCCAAAATGAAAAAATTTTAATTTGCCACACAGTGCTATTTTTGAAATTGAATTTTTATTTGTGCGTGTATGGCATTTACATATTTAATTTGGGTTTTACTTTTTGGTAATAAATGCTTTTATTACAATATTTACAAACTGTTAACAAAATAGGTACATATTTGTTTTCCTCTTGCTAAAAACAATAAATTTTTAACGTAGGGATAATGTGTAGGGAAAACTTTTTTGGTTGTAGGGAAAAAAGAGATTTTTTTCTTAGACACGTAGGGATTTTTTGAAATTTCTCTTGGCATCACTGACTCTTATACAAAAGACGAAGTTTTTTATAGTGACTGCTGATAAACAGTTATTTACTTGGCGGAAAGTTGAAAATGCTGGAGTAAAACACTCAAAAAACTGAGTGCTTTTCATATAAATTTTACAACATGTTTAATCACTTGTGTTGTGAAAACAGCACATTAAACTTACTAGTTCCTATTGGATTATATTTCGATATGAACTTTTGGTTTTTTTTTTTTGATGGGAAGCGAATGAGTGAGTTAATTTTTAGCAAGATATAAAAAATTTGATAAATTGTTAGTATGTAAATAAATTATATTTCAATCCAGGGAAATATCTGTAATATATATACAGACGTAAATATAATTAATTTGGGTCTCCAGTCGTAACAAGAATAAGAAAAAATATGTAAAATGTAAATAAAATTAAGGCCCAATCTATTTTAAATACATATCGCTGTTTCATTGCAACATCTCAAAAAATCTAAAATTTGGAGTTACTTAAGCAAAAGTGCTCTTTCTTACTTTCTCTATATGTAAAAAAATAATCAGTGTTATATTTGAAACTTAGCCGAAGTTATAGCAAAATATATTTTTCTAAATGTGTATAAAAAGGTACATTTTGAAAACTTAAGTCGCATATGGCCAAGTTTGATTTTTTTGAGATATGATTAATTATGTTGCAATAAAGGAGCGATATATATTTTAGTAAAAAACTATTAGCTTCTTAAAAATAATGAAGATAATGTAGTAGTAACGTAACTAAAAATTATAATTTGATATTACAGCTAACAATACGAATATGCACTTACTTCTATAAGTTTTTTAGGATTCAAAGAACGATGCCAATAACGACATGTAGCAACTGGCTTTGGTAGAACAACGCCAGCAGTATAGGCTGCTTGAAAGATCCCCGTCAAATTAACTCGTCTGGTTATTTCACGTATCAGAACGGGAGCAACACGTTTGCTGCGTAGTTTCTTATGTACACATAAAAAATTTATCTCGACAACCCTTAACACTTTATCATATGATCTTAGATTACTTGGTATGGCCGAAATGAAACCCACCAAACGACCTGACTTAACAACACGTACACCCAAGTGCCAGTCTCTTTTCCATCCTGGTGATTGCAGAGACCACTTCAAAAACTCTGGTTGATAGTCAAATCGAAACATTGCATCATCATCTTCCACATAGTTTTCATTTAATAGAGTATATAATTCAGTTAAATCACTACTGTTGTTTAAATCTAGTGTATCCCATTTAAATCCTTCTGGTAGGGCATAAGGATTAGGTCTTATATCCGAAATATCTTTATCTGGTTCAATGCACTCATTTGTTGTGATTTCTTCGTGTAACCTAGGCACAGGCTGAGTAGACCAAAAGGCAAATTGTTTCGTTTGACGGTTGCCAGAAACAGCATCAGAAACCGCTTGCAAAAGATCTTGTCTATTAAGCATATCTGAAAAAAGTGAACAATAAAAAATATGGTACAATAAAAAAAATATTTTTTGGTATATTCCAAGGTATATTTACACAAGGTAGACTCATTTGGGAGTGTAGACATTTTGCTCTATAAAAGGAACCATGTTGTCAAAATTGTCTTCATATAAAACAAAAACAATTTAACGCACACATGTACAAATTTTGGCTCATATACACGCAATTTGACGTTGTGGTTCCAACTATGGGTAAACAGCTGACAAACATATGGGCCAACGAGTTTACCTTGTGTAAATATACCTTGGTATATTCTTTTAAGTTTTTAGTTCTAAGTGGTGTATAATTGTGAACTTTGTTATTTATCAACAACACAAATAAATAATTGGCCTTGGAGGCTTTCTTTGTATTGATATTAAAGCAGCCCATACACGATTCAATTCAATTGTCAACTGAGTCGGTTGTTGTCCAAATCAAAGCGTGTATGGCTTTGTCAATTGATTAGTTTGACGGTTGTCGAGTTGGTTTAAGAAAAATCAAAAGATTTTGATTTTTTCAAGTTGACTACTAAGTCTTTCAATTCGATTGTACTGTGTGTGCCCAAGTCTCTTGATCAGCTGTCAAAATTAATTTTTGTTGTTAAGTATTTTGAAAATTGTCTTTTATTTCATTAAATTTTAAAAAAACGGCCTGTTCATCGATTTCGAACGTTAACGTTCGCATAGAAAATTACATTTAAAACAATAACAAATTTTCGAATTTTGTTTTTGTTTTAAATATAATTTTCTATGCGAACGATGACGTTCGAAATCGTTAAACCGGCAGTAAATTTAAAATCTTTTAATTAAGTTGATGAAGTTGTCAACTGAGTTGAAAGACTCAGTAGACAACCGAATAATAAATAAATTTACCTTTTAACCTAATTGATACCTTTTAAACTAATATCTTTTTAAAAGGCAAAATTAGTCTTTACTTTCATTTTTGAAAGTTTTTTTTCTAATAAATAAAGGATTTTTTGATTTGGATTTCAGAAAAGTGACGAAAAGTTTAATATTTTCTCTTTTGAGAATTATTTTCACAAAATTTTCAAATCAACATGCGACGTTCTTGTTCATTTAATGATATTTTATTTATTTATAATATTAGGAATTTTGTCTACTTATTATCAATTTATTGAACTGATCTCTAGCCAAATAATTAAAGGATGGTACCATTACTTTTGTCATATTTTGTTATTATATTAAGGGTGTTCATTTCAAATTTTTTTTTGGTTGGAAAAATGTAAAAAAAAAAAAAATTACACTCTTATTGACGTGAACGGGGGGTTTTTTTTTTTGTAAAAAGTACAAACTGTCAAAAAACAAAATCTGTCAAATAATTCGTGGAAGTAATTGATATTTTTCAAGATGCCGAATAAAATTGATAAAAGTGTTAAAAGTGAATTAATTGATTATTTAATTTAAAACGAAGCGAATGGTACATATTATTTTTATCATAATATTCGATTACAAAAAGTTACCTCAAAATGGCGATTGTCTGCTTCTGTCAGCTTCTGTCCATTTTTGTGACCCCATTTCTTTTTTTTAATTCTATTTTAACAATTTTTTTCATTGAACACATTCTTAATATGTATTTTTTCTTTTCGAAAGATGAAATGAGAAAGAAGTTATCTTTAAAATGTTGTAACTATAAAAAAATTTTAAAATCAGAGTTGTACAATTCAAGAGTTTATAAAAAGATATGTAATTTTTCGCACTTTTTTTTAAAAATGAACAATTTTTTATGAATGTCAACATCATTTCGTTTGAAGTTCATAGCGGAAAATTACATCTTTTTATCCTGATTTTTTTACACTTGGTTATAGTTTGATAAAAATTTAACTTTTGATCCCAATAGGCCGCCAATAGGCTTCTATTTTAGAAGGATCAGGGAATGAATTCTAGGCGCGAACAATCGGGCCTGGGGGAACCGAACGGACTGCCGGGTATCACGGATGCTGTGGCCAGTGCTTAGGAAGTCCGATTCGGAGTCGCTGCTCGGCAGGAGTAGGGTCTGCGTTAGGACCACGATAGGATTATCACGGGCCACTGCATGATAGGCAGGATGGCGGTGAGGATGGGATCCGACTTGTCGGATATGTGCGGGTTGTTTGAGGACCCGGAGGAGATGGAGACAGTTGAGCACATTCTGTGCCACTGTCCCAGGCTACAGGGCAGCAGGCTGGGGTGGCTGGGCAGTAGATGCCTTGGCGAATTAGGGGATGTCTCGGGTATCGGACTCGAGGGTCTGATAGGATTCGTAATGGGGATGGCCTGGCTGCGCGACAGGAGACTGGATGCTGGCCGCACGTAAGGCGAATTTGGTTGAGTAGAATTTCTCTCGGGTTTGGTCCGAACCTTTCTTTTCCTATCTATCTTTTTTATCTGTCTTATGATTTCGCTCTTTATTCCACCTACTTTCCATCTTAACCTATCTATCCCTAAATAAGCCGTCACAATAGACCATATTGGTCTCTGGGTGAAGGTGTGAAGGAGACTTCACACCAGCCTTTCTACCTACCTGCCTTTACATGTACTTGGAAAAAAAAACTTAATTATCTATATATATAAAAAGAAGTGTACACTTTGATGTCACCACTAACTGCGAAAACGGGTCAACCGATTTAAACGAAAACTAACACGGTACTTTGGGGATAGTCTGTAGATGGTTTATGTGAAGTTTGGACGAAATCGGCCCAGTGGTTCCGGAGATATTGCATTTAGATTTTCCTATATATTATTCCCATATAAATATGAACAAAATGGGTTTCATTATCCATATTATGATTTTTTATTGTTACTTGAAAAGTTACCAAACCATGCCTAATGTGTACAATGACATTCAGAATAGATCTTAATGTATATTTCATATCGCTAGAAGGCGTATCATAGGGCAAAACGGGTAAAAGCTCCCCCTTCCAATATTTTCTTAACTAATCAACCAATTTTCTTGAAATTTTGCAGGCAAATAGTATAACATCTGGAAGGAACTATAGCCTATAATTTTTATTATAAGAGGGGCAAACTCTCCCCCTCCCTATATCTTATTAACTGATCAACCGGTATTCTTTAAATTTGGCATGCAGATACTGTAGTATCTAAAGGAACTTTAAGATATACATGTTTTTGAAATTCCAACAATTAGGGCGTAAAATAGGGCAAAAGGGGTAAAAGCTTCATCTCCCCATGTCTTTTTAATAAATTATCCGATGAAAGTTTCAAGTCTTGAAGGAACTAAGGGCTATAAATTTTACCATTTACGGCGTAAAATAAAGGTAAACGGGTAAAAGCACCCACATCCAATACCTTCATAATTAATTTGAAAAGTTTATGCATTTTTTTTAAAATTTTTTTCTCCGGTTATTCTACTTCGGCTTTGCAATGGTACACGATTGGTCGTTAAAAAATTGATGAAAAACGTTATAGGAGCTACCATTTTGAATGGTAAATTCCGAGACGAAAATGTTTTGCTGCCACGAACTCCGATGATTGCCACAGACGTCCCAATTGAATTCAAACGCGTTTAATTTCCAATTAGATTGGAATTTGCAATAACAATCCATATGTCGCAAGGTCAAACGATGTATGTTTGCGGCTTAGATTTGGGCACACCATGTTTTTCACACGGACAATTATACGTGGCATGTTCTCGCGTCGGCAAGCCATCGAGCTTATTTGTGTTGGCTAAAGACGGAATGACAAAAAATATCGTACACGCAATTGCTCTTCGTAATACAAATTGACTATATCTGTTTGATTTTTATATTTCAGGATAACAAATACATTACTTTTGTATGTTTAACTTTTGAATATGTAACGAAAAGAAATAAATAACTATTGTTTTTTTTTCATCGCCGATCATGGTATAAGGTGCTTTATTCCTCTTTCTTTCACTAGAAATATTTTATATGGCAAAACGACGTTTGCCGGGACAGCTAGTATTTTATAAAAAAAGAAGTGAAAAAAATTTTTTTACAAAATTAACTTTAGTTAAGAATTAGATTAATATATTAGTTATCTTGTATTGATTAGTTATTTTATTAGTTTAAATTGTTATCACTTAGTGTAAAAATCAATGTACAGATGTAATGTTAAAATTGTTGTGCATAATTGTACTTCAACCCCACTGTAAAGACTAGAATTTTCGTTATAGATAACTTAATTTATTGTAACTCCTTAAATATATACCTTAGTTTATGATGCCTTTCTACCTACCTGCCTTTATATGTACAGTTGAACTTCTATAAGTCGAACTTCTGTTAGTCGAAAATTCTTTAAGTCGAAGGGAATCTCTTGGCAATAGCGATGGACAGGCCAATTCACATGATTTTGTTTCTATAACTTGAACTATTATGCTTCTTTATCTTGAATTTTTCTACAACTCAAATTAAAATATTTGCACCACGCGTAGCCAAACTTCCACAAGTCTATCTTTTTTCCAAGAATTTTTTGCCATCTTAAATTTTTCTTTTATTTTAAACTAATTAGCATTTCATTTAAGACATTTATCTTTAGTTAAATAAAGTTTGATAAATCTAAATTCAATAATTTTTTAAATTTTGAATGTAAACACTTAACAAATCTCCCAATATTTCGTTAAATGAAATCTTTAAATATGTACATATGTATTTGTACGAAATAAAATTAAAATACCATGAATACCGAAAGAATTAAATTTTTTTTTTGTGCATTTTTTACAAATTCTCTAACTTGAAGTTTCTTTAAGTCTTTAACTTAATTATATTTTATAAAAAAAAAGAAGTGAAATAATATTGTTACGAAATTAACTTTAGTTAAGAATTAGATTAATTTATTAGTTATCTTGTATTGATTAGTTATTTAGTATTTGTTAGTTATTTTATTAGTTTAAATTGTTATCACTTCTTAGTGCCCATTTAGACAGGGAAACATTTGGAAGGGAAACATTTTGTTTGGTAGCAAATTACGGTTGGGCAAGAGAGAATGGTTTTTGTGTTCGGTACTCGGCGACACGCTTTGTCCTCATTTTCTTTGTTGACATTTACTTTGCTTTTTGAGAAAACAACAACAATAGTAACAGAATGTTTCCGGCAACATGTTCGTCTGTGTGACCGCAAATGAAAAAACAAAAGAGAATTCCAGATGTTTTCCTTCCAAATGTTCGCTCGTCTAAACTCGGACTTAGTGTATAAATAAATGTACAGATGTAATGTTACAATTGTTGTGCATAATTGTACTTCAACCCCACTGGAAATACTAGAATTTTCGTTATAGATAACTTTATTTATTGTAACACCTTAGTTTATGATGTATAATAACTAGAGTATCCACATCGAACAACGATTAATCGAGGAATTTTTCCGCCATTATTTGGTCGAATAATCAAAATAGCCAATTTCGAATAACGAATAACTCGAACAATTTATGTCAATTAATTGATTAAGATGAATACGTTTATAAAATCTACTTTTTTTAGATAAAATTATTTGTTTTTAGATATCTAACTGTTTAATATTATTTAAAACTAAATTACATGTTCTTAACTTTTACATTTATTTTTATCACACAAACTTTTGAGCATATTTCAGGCCCTTTTTAGATTTTGTTTTGTGAGAGACAAATTATGTATATCATTATAAACGTCAAAATTCATACGTTAGAAAATTGGCACTTTAACAGCACATTTTTCATATGTACCTATATAGTTTAACATTTATCGTAAAAAAATGTGTAAATTAAAGGAGATTACAAAAATTTAATAAGTTTTTAGTGAAATTGAAATCAAAGTAATTTAAAAAAAAAAACTAATTAAAAAATTAGGTGATTTTTAAAAAAAAAATTTAACTAAGAATGTCCATAATAAATTGGTTTTAAAAGTTTTTCATAACTAACTAGCACCTCTCACAAATTATGCCGGAAATAAAAAGACAAAAATATAAGAAGTAAATAAAAGCTCATTAACATAAGCAGGCGGAACAAAATTGCAAATTATAAACCGAACAAAATTATTGGCTCGCGCCTACTAATAAACATAACTGTACTAAACTTTGGCTTTCAGATCATTTTATATTCTGTTAAGGGCCAAATACACATTTCAAATGCTTGTCCAGCAAGCAAATTCACTCGCTGTCATATCTAAATTTTTTGGTTTTCCATCCAGCATCATTTGTGTGACAAATACAAGTACATGTTCATTAATGCTACCATAGCGCTTGATAAGAAATACTTGACGTGTACAGACCCCTCTAAACCGAATTAGTGTAAATTTAATTTTGTTTTCCTTAATTTTGTATTGGTATATTTTTTTATTATATATATTTAGCTGGTGAGGCCTAACTCCATTTGTGAAAATAAAAATGCAAAGTTCTTTTATTTCATTTTTCCCGACGTTTCGTGAATTTTATGTTCACTTCTTCAGCGGATTCGTCTATTAATATAAAATAAAATCATCAACATTTAATAATACAATAAATATAAATGTAACGAACTTACAGTGAAAAGAAACAAATTTGTATTACATTAATATATTTTTAAAAACATAAAAGCCAACACTAGTGGTGTCATCTACTGTTTTTCAAAACAACTCTATTACAGGCGCTTAAATTGTCAGTATCTTCTTTTTTATTTATTGTTCTATTTATTTTCTGTTGAATTCTTAAGCTTTCTGTTGTATTTCTTTTCCTCACGTTATTTACCTTGTCTAGTATTCTTATGTTGTCAAATTTAATCTTGTTTCGGTATTTTTAATGTATAAAAACTGTATTTTTTGCAGCCGGATTTTTTGATTTTTTAATTATTTATTTAATTTAAAAGTTTGAAAACTATCTATATAGCACATATTGCTCCTTCATTGCAACAAAGTCATATCTAAAAAAAAAATCAAACTTTGCAAAATGCGATTAAAGTTTTCAAAACGAACCTTTAGATACAGGTTTAATGAAATATATTTTGCTATAACTTCGGTTCAGTTTGAGATATAATACTGATTTTATTTTTACATATAAAAAAGGTATGAATGAACACTTTTGCTAAAGCAACTTGAAATTTTTGATTTTTTGAGATATGACTATGTTGCAATAAAGGAGGGATATGAATTGTTATTTTATTGTTTATTTTTAAACTACATGTCTGTATTATTGTTTTTTGTGATTATTAATATAATTATACGGGCCTTTTCTGAAAATCACGTGATTTAAAATCACGTGCTTTTGAAATCACACGTGTGGTTTTGTGGTGTTTTAAAAGTCATACCGTTGTTGTGTTTCTCGGTGTGCTTTCTGCAATTGAAGATCACACAAAAATGGGACGCTCAAATATCGCACGTGTGATTTTAGTAGCCACAAAACGAACAAAACCAAAAGTCAAATAATTCTCAATAATAACTCAATTTTAATTAGCCATATAGTTAATGCACAATGTTAATAACTATAGATGAATAAGTTTAATTAACAAAATAGACGTTAGGGGTCGTACATTCTAGATCCATCTAGACGTCAGAACTCGAACGTTCTATGGTCATTATAATACGATTATTCTAAGTTCAGACTTTGTCAAGTTAATGACGGATCACGCGGAGAAAATTTTAAACATTGAAGTGTGCTGATCACAATAGTGAGTTGTGAATAAAAGCTGTAAATTACGGTTTTTTAAGTGACTAAGTTCTTAATAAATAAGTGTTATAAATTAAAGTGTTGTATTTATTTAATTTTATTAAAGTTGCAAGAAAAGAACTCAGGAGGTTTATTATAAAGGAAATAAACCAAAACGTTATTGAAAGGCAGTAAAGTAACAATATAAAAAAAAAGTTGTTGTTATGTTATTGCACTTTTGCTTTTTCGCAAGGGTGCAACGCGTGACGTGAACAACCTTAATGTTTATATTTGCTTTAGTTTGAGGCGTATTTAAATGATTTTCTAGAGTGACTTAATGTGGGGCCTATGGTAAATTATGGACCGAACTTGACGAAATTTAGCGGAGAAGCCTCCAATCCCACAAAACTATTACAGACTAAATTCTGCTCCAAGACCATATTCGTTACGTAATAAAATGTTTTCTTCCCAAAATAATTGAAATGTATGAAACTATGACAGATTCAATTTAACTGAAAAATTAATATTCGTTACCCTTTTGAGCATACTAAAGTGTTTCCGATAGTGGGCTTTGTATGGGGCCTATAGTAAATTATGAACTGATTGGTTTCTAACCTTAAGAAATTATGACAGACCAAATTTGACTGCAATATTATTATTTGTGACGGTTTTTGGCGTACTAAAGTCGCTTTGAGAGTAGACTTTATATGGGGCCTACTGTAAATTATGGACCGATGTGTCGAAATTTGATGGGAGTTGTTTCCCATCATATTGAATTACGACAGAACAAATTTTACTGCATTAACAAAATTTTTTACGGTTTTAGAGAGAGCAAGAAAACAAATCTAATGCAATGATTAACTCAAAAAAGCAAACAAGTGACATTGGCTCTTTTAGCTCTAAGCCACAGATATATTATATAGGTTTGTCCGATTCAAATTTGCAAAGCTCTTAAATTTTACTAAAATAAATTTTGATATTTTAAAACTTTTTAAAATAATCATTTATAAAAGTAACACAATTGTTAAAACCAGTTAAAAGCATAAAATACAAGCAAATAAACTCACTATTTGCACCAAAAATCAGCTGTTTAACGTTTGTAATTACACTGTGCTAGAATCGGAAACTTTTTGTAAGAAGCGGGGCACCCGGCGGTGGTGCTTACCGTTTTTTTAGGTTAGCTATTGTTTTAAAAACAATAAAGATTGAAAATTATTGTTAAAAGTACCGCAAAAATTCACCTTTTATCAGTTTTCTCTCATAATTTTTATACCATTTATACATTTTTGAACTAGCACAGTGTTATTATTATTTTTTATTTTAATTCCCTAAGCTAATCCCCGCGAAGCTCTAAGCTTGTCTGCAGGAAAGAAACCACAACCCCTACGCTGATAGACTAGCTCACTATCAGCTAGCCTACCGGGAGTATACAGGAAATACATACAGGAATTGATGCGGTTTTCTGTTTAGTATCCGTAAATCAGTGCTGTCAATTTGTAAATGTTGAATAAAGGAAACGTAGTAGATAGATCCACAAAAAAAAAAAATATTTTTTTTTTTTGCTTTTTACACAGTTTTGTTTAAGGAAAACTAAAAAATAATAACGGGCTTTAAAAAAATCTTGAGCCACAATAAATTTGCAATACAGAAAAAAGATTTACCTTACAATATTTTTTTATTGTTTAGTAATTCTCATGAGCGTGCTGACGTCTTAGAAGTCAACATAAACTATTATCTAGACCGTATTTTGCGCTGGTTGTCTGATAATTCTTTGACAATTAATACTTCAAAAACTAAAGCTATTAGGTTTGGATGCACTGTACGTTTGTTTTCTGATTTTGATATACACATTGGTGGTAACAGAATTGAGTATGTCAATCAGCATAGGTGCTTGGGTGTATTTGTGGATGACCGACTTAGTTTTGAGGGACATATTGACCATGTTCATCGTAGGGTTTCGTATATATTACGTAGGATATACTCGACTAATATTTATTTACCATTCAGGGTAAAATGTAGGGTTGCATATGCGCTTTTGATGCCTCAGGTGCTTTATGGATTGGAAGTAGTATCGGGTACTATTGGTATGAACCTCAGGAGGAAAGAACGTGTTGTTAACTCTATTGCTAGATATATTTATAATGCTCGTAGATATGATCATATGTCTGGGTATGGATAACGATCTTGAAGCGATGTGGTGGCTTAAGTCTTGGTGCGGGTATTATGCCAGCATCTGGTGACTCCCGAGATGAAGGCAGTGAACCTAAAGGCCTTGGCAACGAAAGGTTATCCATCCCCTAAACCGAGGTGTTATGCGACCCGTGCCTATCGGTGGGTTTGCAGTCAGGGGTTACCGACTGTATTATCACGGAGCTTTGCAGATACCTGGGCACCTCAGCAAACAGACTACACCCTTACCGCGTTATTGGGGGCTTTGACGTGGCGGACCTCTAGATCCCCTACACTCGTGGGACCAAAAACTAAATGACAACTCTCTTCAAAAACAATCAAAAACAAAACAAACGATACACTGACAATGGCACGGAACAAGACATGAAAAGGACCAATGATAAGGACAATGAGACGAAGACGATCCCGTCGGTGGCTGTATCAGCCTCGACACCCAACAGCGGCGATGTACCTCTGTCATTCGCGCCAAGTACATTACAAGCCGCAATAGCCCTTTCCGCCAAAGCGGATAAATTCCATGCTTCGGGTGCTGCCAAGTTGGAAATGACAAAGTCGTCCAACAAAGCAGCCTCCTATATGCCTATTGTGCAAATGGGGAAAGAGATGATTACAACCTGTCCCACTTCTGTACCTCCCTCCGCCAACTCCGGCGTCACTAAGAAGACACCTCGGCATAAAAATCCTTCCAAGAGGGCATCTAACTCAAGGCGTGCTGCCTTGCGTGTTATCGAGCTATTCGGCTCCAAAGATGCCAATGAGCTTACTGCTGATCAGGAAGCTTCATTGGCATGAGCTAAGGCCCTTATTGCTGGGCTTCAGAGCGATTCACCTCCTGCCCCTGCGAAGGCAATGCCTAAATGGCAACGTTCGGAGGAAGAAGCGACAGCCGTTAGACAGCAACCAGGGACAAAACGTCCCAAACATGCACCAAAGTCGACTAATAGATCCTACAGCGAGGAGGCTAAAGACCATCTTGTTAGGGCTATTATAGACAGAGGTGCTGCTGATGAATCCATCTCCCACTCTAGGTGGGACTTGGTGAAGCAGCAAATGATGGGTGTCTTTTGGAAGATCCTTAGTGAGAATGCAGGAGCACCCCCGCAATGTGACGATGCTGGCTGGTACCAGGGTCACGTGAAGCTGATGGCGTGAGTGGACGAGCGCTCGGCGCTTCTGCTGAAGCTTGCCATCGGAGCGATTGGCGAAATATGAGAAGGTGCTAGGCTCGACGTGGTTTTGGTGAGTGAGATACCACGGAGACCTAGATCCATCGTCACCATCCCAGCGGAACCCTCTTCACCGGAGGAAATCTTGAAGATTATTCAGTTCTGCAACCCTCAACTTCCCACTCATAACTGGAAAGTTGTCAAGGTTTCAGCAGCTGAAGAATCATCAAGAACGGTGATCGTAGTCCTGAATCAGGACTCCTTGAAGCCACTGAGGGAGAAACAGGGCAAGATTTACTATGGTTTTAGTACCATCTTGCTCCGTGTCTACCGAGGTGATGACAAGAGCGATCCCGCTCCGAAGGTTGTGGAGCCTACGCAGTCCGTGGACTGCACGAATGACGCTTCCGTTCATTCATGTGACAAGGCGGTCTCAAATGACTGTTCCTTTTCGGACCACAGGTATGTTGAGTTTCAATTAGGTTCACCCCCCTTGGGGGTGTGTACTTTTGTGAATAGGAGAAGAACGAAGTGGGACTATCAGGCTAGTCTACTCGCTGACTCTCTGGGCTCAGTCCCTGTCATTAATGGCATTACGGAGACTGAAATGGCAGTGGAATTCCTATTGGGGGCACTTCGTCAGGCAACGGCACTGGCCTGCAGACCAGTGGTTAGGAGGAAGGGGGTAGGCCACAATGGTGGAGCCATGAGATCGCACAGTCTCACAGAGACTGTCGTAGGTTATTCAATATGGCTAAGCGTCTGGGAAACTGGGCGGAATATAAGTCGGCATTGAATAGGTTTAAGAATTTGGTTCGATCGGCGAAACGGAATGCCTGGAGGAACTTCTGCAGCGGAGTGGAAGGCTCCTCTGAGACAAACCGATTGCGCAAAATAATGGCTTCTTGCCCGGCTGTCCCTAGCTTCATTCTGAAAGCTGGTGGTAGCTGGACTACGAATAGTCAGGAGACGCTGAAGGTGTTAATTGACAAACACTTTCCTGGCAATTCCCTTCCAACACCACGGAAGATCAATTGCTTATCAGAGCCTGGACCCGTGTCCATTTCTCTGTGCTATGATAGGGTCAATTGGGCGATAAGGAGCTTTGACTCATTTAAGGCTCCTGGTCCGGACGGTATTATTCCGGCAGACCTTAAAAAGAATGCGGGGCTTCTGATTCCTTGGCTGTCCGCTATTTATACGGAATGTATTCGATTCTCGTACGTTCCCATCCGATGGACTAGATGTAGGGTTGTTTTCATTCCAGGCCTAAGGACTACAGGCCAATCAGTCTGTCGTCATTTCTTCTCAAGACCCTTGAAAGGGTCATTGATATTCATCTGGGGATGTCTATTCCTAGACATTTGCTCTCTTCATCGCAACATGCCTACACCATTAGCAAGTCTGTAGAGACGGCGCTTCACTCACTAGTCGGCTACATTGAGAAATCCCTTGAATTGTGGCCTTTCTGGACATTGAGGGCGCTTTCAACAATGACAGACGCAACTCCATCTTGGAGTCAATGAGGGAGGTGGGTGTTGACGTTGTAATTTGTAGATTATTGGTATTTTGGCGCCCTATGCTCCAATGGGAGTTAAAGGAACATATATATATATATATACTTGACAATAGGATAATTGAATCCACGATGGGTGCTGCCAATGTTGCAGATTTGTGCACAGGGGCACCCCGCAGGGTGGGATTCTGCCCCCTCTACTATGGAACCTGACGATGAACACTTTGTTGAGTCGTTTCGACGGATTAGGGATAAAAACCGTCGCGTATGGGGATGACGTGGCGGTGGCGGTCATGGGTAAACACCTGGACACATTGTCCCGTTGTATGGAATCTGCATTACAGACTCTAAGCTCCTGGAGCATCTCCTGCGGACTTGGCGTCAATCCACAGAAAACTAAGTTGGTACTCTTTGCCAGGAAGTACAAGGTTGGCAACTTTAGACTTCCTAGGCTAAATGGCACGAAGCTGACGCTCTCGAACAGTGCCAAATATTTGGGCGTAGTTCTCGATAGCAAACTATCATGGGAACTCAACGTTCGCACGAGGGTTCATAGGGCCATTGTTGCCTTATACACCTGCAGGCGATCTTTGGGCAGAAGCTGGGGCCTTGACCCCAGGGGCGTCGAATGGGTATTTGAGGCGGTGATAAAACCGATCCTCTTCAATGGGGTGATAGTGTGGTGGCCTGTCATGGAAAGGGGAACGTACTGCAGGATGCTTGAGAAAATATATAGGGTGGCTGCGCTGATGATCACGGGATCACTCCGCTCGACAGCGACAAAGGCACTGTTTACTATGCTGAACTGGCTGCCGTTTGACATCATGGCCGAACAACAGGCCCTGACTTCTGCTATTAGACTGGGGTCATGCTTAACGTATCATATGACCTGGCGGAGCTGGACTATTGCACTCCGGAACCCTTTTTCGGTGCTCTGTTCACAGTTCATCATGATAATGATGATGAGCTGCTCGATAATACGCGATCTCTGGAACCGGTCCTACGGGTCTACACCGATGGTTCCAGGATGGGCAATAGAGTGGGTGGAGGTTTCTTTATCGAGGAATGGGACATTAGGGTCTCTTTTAGGCTGCCAGATGGCAGTAGTGTGCTGCAGGCGGAAATCTCTGCCATAAATCGGGCGGCAAACTGGCTGAAGTACTATCGTATATCGAGGGATATATTTATATTTACGGACAGCAAGGCTGCCATTGCAGCTCTGGCTGGTGTCTTTACGACATCTATGTTAACAGTGGAATGCCGGATGTCTCTAAATGAGATCGCGAAACATTCCAGTGTAACGCTGACATGGGTACCAGGGCACAGTGGATGCCTGGGTAACAAAACTGCGGACGGTCTGGCCAAACGGGCCGGCTCTTAGACGACATGTTCGTCGACGGCCTGATTGGCACTTCAATGGCCCGCTGCAAGACTCTCATCAGACGAGAGTCGTACAGAAGGGCTCAGGGGAGATGGCAGGGGGAGCATACCTGTTTGATGGCCAGGGCTCTTTGGCCTGGCTATGACGCGTTGAGAACGCGCGTACTACTCGGTCTCGCAGGGACCGGATGAGAACAGTGATATCGGTCATTACGGGTCACTTGGTGATAGGGACTCATGCTAGGAGGATGGGTCTTGCGTAGGAGGAGGAGGAGACGGTGTTTCACTATCTCTGCTAATGCCCCGGCCTAGGGAGCATTAGGTTTAGGCATTTTGGGAGACCAGAATCGCCATGTCTGGACGATTTGTCCAATGTGGGACTGAAATCGATCTCCCTGTTCTGCATGGAGTCGGGGTGGTTCGAGGTGACCTCTGGGGAATAGTCTGGTGGATACCGGCTGACTACTGTCACTGGCTAGGGGTATCACAAAGGGACCGCTATAAGGACCCAAGTGAGTCGTCGTCGTGACGGCTGCCCATTAAACCTAACCTAACCTGGGTATGTGAAAAAGTTTTTGGGTTGTTATTTAAGTAGCTTTGTGAAATTTCGCAATCTTTTATTTTTCTATAAGCTCATTAAGTCAGGTGTAGTTGCTCCTTTAATTAATGAATTTGTTTTTTCTCATTCAATAAGGAGAAAACATATAGTTATACTTAGGACTGCATGTTCAGTCTTTGAAAGATCGTTTGTTATAAGAATTGCTCGTTGGTGGAATTGTTTGCCGTATGAACTGAAACACTCTAACAATGTTTTTCGGTTGAAATTGATGAATTATTTTTCATAGACTGTAATTCCCTTTTGCAAATATGTCTCTGGCTCCTATGTGTGAATCAAGTTATTTACTCGGTTGATTATTATTTACATATATAACAGGGTATGTACATATTTATGTAATATGTATGTACACATGCATATCTAAATTGAATCCTGCGCTGTATTGTATTACGGCTGCAGCCTTTTTTACTGGCTAAGATTACTATTTTGTACTGTTTTTAACTTACTGTTTTTTATGGTTGGGAATAAAATGCTAGGTTATTTAGTTGATAAGTTTTAATTATTATATGTATTTTTGGTACTACTCAGACTTTATTGCTATGTAATATATTTTTGGCCTTTGGGCTTCTTATTACAAAATGAACTCTTAAATAAATAAAAATAAATAAATAAAGCAATTATGTATATTTTATAAACAAAACAAATAACTTTGATATTCACTCTAACTTTTTACAAAAAAACAAAATACATAGTATTTAAAAAAAAGAGATAGCTAGCATAACGCTATCTCATGATGCGGCCACCTTTATGAATTCGCCTTGGTTAGATAGCATAATTAAAATGATAGAGTTCTATCTGTGAAAATATCCACCAAACGAACGATTTAGAAACCCTGCAGAAGGTTAAGAGTTAATTGTCTAAATGGCACTAGTACAATTACTAGAACAATAAGTACTAGTGCTAACAGGGTTAGAGTTTTTATATAAAAATACTAGTGCATATGAGTACCAGTACTTGATGTAGTACAAAGGCACTACTTGTAGACTGATAAAATTTTTTGTAACAAAACTAAAATTCCAGTGCATATCTCTATTTGGATACTGCTTCTTAAATTTGATTTCAAATCATTTATTTATGGCATTTTTATTATAAAAAAATGTTAAAATGCAAAATGCTAATGCTAAAAGCAACCAATGTGGTCCAAGTGTACTAGTACACGTCTAGAAACAATAGTACTAGTGATGTTCCAACCACACTCAATGTTAATTTGAGCATTATGATGGTGTAGAAAAGTTTACAGTTGAGATCTAGTACTGGTTTTTTTTTGTACTAGTTCGGTACTAATTTAGTACTAGTTCTATCTCCTGCAGGGAAAGTATATGTAAATACATGTATACACACATATATATATACATGCATACCCATACATGTGTGTATACACATGTACATATGTATCTATATATATAAAATTGTAACGTTACTGACTGACTGACTGACTGATTCATCATCGCACAGCCTAAACGCCTGAAGCTAAACACTTGAAATTTGGACCAGAGATTGGTCACTCCCCAAATCGATCCACTAAGGCCGAGGCCACGCAATGAGCGGCTAAGCGTCAAGCGTCTGAGCGATGAGCGTCAAGTTTGAGCGGCAAGTGGCTTATTACTGAGCGTCAGTTCTGAGCGGTTAGTTGTTAAAATGCTATTGTAAAGAGTGGATTGTTTAATGTTATTACGCGAAAATCGTATTCATATGAATTTAATGCGTTTATTAAGAAAAAAAAAAAACAATTTGCGGCCTGTTCGTCGATTTCGAGCGAAGACTTCGTTCGCTTAACTTACATTTAAAACAAAAACAAATTATAATAACAAATTATAATATATATGTATATTAATCGAAATCGACGAACAGGCCTTGGTGTTCATCATTAACCATATATATACAAATCTACCCAAATGTGAAATCCATTGATTTGCTGTTGCAAGCAGATAACACTAGATTGACAAAACCAAAAATTAATTTTCGGTTATATTTTTATTTTTAAAATTTGGTAATCTGTCTTGCCATAATAGCGGTCGGCTTTGTACAGATGAAATTGTAACCTCCACATTCACTTTTGCCATGTTTATTTTTTGACGCTCAGAAAACAACTAAAAATTAGAACAAGTTTTATTCCTGAGCGACGACGCTTAGCCGCTCAAAAATTTCGCTCGCATGCCGCACATTTCGTGGCCACTTCGATAGTATTTCATATGTTTTAATTTTTTGACGCTCATCGCTCAGCCGCTTGACGCTTAGCCGCTCATTGCGTGGCCTCGGCCTAAGACGGGATTTTCGGAAATTCGAATGTTTAGAGGGTAAAAACGGGAAAATTCTGTTACCTTATATCTTCAAATTTAAAAGAGATACAAAAAAAATTTAATACCTATCGTTGTTCTTTAAAAAAATAAGCGGACAGGTGTCTGGTACTTTTTTGAAATTCGACCCTATTAGGGAGTAAACGGGTAAAATCTGAATTTTAGTACTTTTTTGACACCCCATCTATCTTTTGAACCAATAAACATAGAAACAAGGTAAATACCACATTCGAAACTTATCAAAAAAATACGAATATGAATTTGGTACTTTTTCGAAATTCGAACATTTAAGGGGTGAAAATCGTAACTATTTTTGGTACTTTTTATCTTTAACTGCCCAAATTTTGTCGGATGTTGTGTATTTATAACCAAGAGGCTTTTACCTAATATGGAAACTTTGGCTCTTGCCGTTCTCCAGATATACAGAAATCTTTATTGGGTTTTTATGGGAAATGCCACGCCCACTTCTTCAATCCCTCACAAATTTTGTCGCATGCTGTGTATAGATAACCAAGTTGCTTGTTTATAGATAACCTAGCTGTTTGTACCTAATATAGAAACTTTGGCTCTTGCCGTTCTACAGATAAACAGAAATCTATAATGTCTTTGTATGGGAAGTGACACGCCCACTTGCCTAATCCCGCCTATAGTTGTCGGATGTTGTGTTTTGATAACCAAGATGCTTGTATCTAATTTGCAAACTTTGGCTCCTACCGATCTCCAGATATACATAAAAATAAAAAAAACGATAAGGGATTTTTTTCGTAAAATTAGAGGCATTCGTGGTTTTTTGGTATCTTAGTCATTTGTGGACCGATCTTGCTGAATTTCAATAGCAAACAATACCGGATAATATGCGACATAAATGTATGACAACCTAGCGCCCATCATATCTGGGGTCTTCGGAAAACCTATTTCAACGGACAGACATCGTTAAACCAACTTCGCTACTTATAAGGACCCAGAATATATCGTCACGTAAAATACAAATAAACGTATCATCAAAAAAATTCGATATTAACTTTTTGGTTGATTTTTGGTCCTTTTATTAAACTACATGTTCACAAAAAATGTTTGATCCCTGCGATCAAAAATCGCGACTTTATTAAAGAAACACAAACGCTAAGTACACCTTGTTGTTAATGATTTTGTAAAGTTTTTGGCTTCTCCTGTAAACTTTTAAAAAGTGTTCTTACGTTATTTTGTATTTAAGGTGACGATATATACTATATAGGGTCTAACATCAATATTTAGCCTTTAAAGGCCATAATTGTAGAAATTACAAACGGAATGAAAAACTGATATACCCTTTTTTACCTTCGGTGAAGGGTATAATGATGTATTACATATAATGCTCTTTGCCGTTGAAGGCTTTTTATATTACAAGCAATAAAATAAAAAACCCAGGGCTAAAAAAGTTGGTACAATTGTACAAATCGAGATTTAAGAATTACAGTAGTTTTCCGATTTAACGAACCTTCGATTTAGTGAACATCGCATTTAACGAACACCCAAATTTTTTCTACTGAGTACCTTATATAACGAACAAAAATTTTTATTTTGTTCTCGGTATAACGAACAAATGTAAAATTAAATATAAAACATAATTGCTACCAAAAAATAACTAAAAAAGAATGTAAATAAAAATGTACCGTTAATTTTCTTCTTTTGACGGATTTGTTTAATAGCATTTGAGAGTCAGGTGTGTGAAGTAATTTGTGTTAGAAACATCAAAATGGGTAAAAGAAATAGATTGTTCTTAACGGATAAAGTTTTAAACCAGTAATTTTGGGTATCGCAATAGAAGAGCTATAAAGCAAGGTGAGTTCCCAAGAATGGAAAACTAACTTTTTCAATGGTTCCTTCCTCATGCAACGCAATTGTCATATTCTTTGTATTAACTATTAATTTGTATTAAATGGGATTAACAAAACAAACTAAGTAGGTCAAATTTAATGCTCTTGAGAGAGCTTCAAGAAGAAGCCGTTAAGAGAAGGTATTAAATTACTTAATGAATTTTTCTTTTACTTATATGTATATTAATAGAATATTGTTACGTTTTTCCTTTAATAAACGCGTTTGAGTTCTTTTAATTGCAAAACCGAATAAAAACACACACTTATTTAACTTAACAAACTTTATTAATTATTTTGTTCACAATTATTAGTTACGAACAGAACCGTTTCTCAAAACAAACTAAACTAATTATTCATGAGTCACCCCTTTTTATATTTCATAACTATTTCTTGAAATTTCCTGAACCTTCCTGTATTAACTACTTATTATGTTCTAAAACCATTTCTAGAAATGACTGGGAAATTCATGTAATAATTATTTTAAAATAACAGTTGTGTTCAAAATTATACATGACAATTTTAAGTAACTACTATAACTTAAAAGATAACTTATTACTATAACTATAAATAATGCTTAGATAATTTTACTTTCGCAACAATATGTTTGTTTTTTTTTTAATAAAATATTAAAAATACTACGTATACTTTGAGTTTTGAATAAAATAGAGGACGTAATTCATTTTTAACTTAGTACTGGATATAACGAACAATTCACTTTAACGAACAGGCCTGACAACAATTAGGTTCGTTAAATCGGAAAATTTACTGTACTATGGTACACCAATGGCATATTTAGTGTTTTTAGTGTGTATTTATAAGTTTTCACAGTTTATCACTTTTATCTAATTTTACTTAGCAACACATATTGCATATCATTACTAAAAGCGTGTAAAAATAATGGTCAGTCCGGCCTCGATTATCCGTGATGGTCGGGACCAGAATTTTGATTACACAGTTTTTTTAATATTTTTATTATTTAACAAGTGAACATTGGTGAACATACATATTTACATTAAAAAAATTAATTCAAGAAGTTTATGTACATTTTTTAATTAAATAAGTATGTATACATTAAATTTTCTACTGAACACATGAGGCAAAAAGGGACATTAAGCAAAAAAAGAATACAATTTCTTAAAAAAAAGTCGTGTAATGTTGTTTGTCTAATAGTGAGTTTATCTTTTCTTACATTCCCCACTACAATTGGTTGGAAGTCTCCCAACATTCATTGTAGTTGCAAGTGGGTTAAGAAAAACAAAATTAACAACAAATTGCGTTATTGTTTTCGCAAGAAAATCAAAATAAAAGAACTTCCTTGTTTTTTTCTTATACTTTTTCTACGATATCGAGCATTGTGTAACACGTGGGGAATTATATCTGAATTGCAGGATTTTTGACTTGTTTAAATTACTTATTTTTGTTTGGTGCACTTATCATTAAGCCTACAGTACACGGAATGTAAAAAGCCACATGCGCATGTGGTTTTGATGTAATTTTGACGTCACTACAAAGTCACAAAAGCAAGTTCATGATGTGTCATGACGACAAATTTACGTCAGAACCACATACGAATGTGGCTTTTTACATTCCGTGTACTATAGGCTTTAGGTTTTGTTTTTTTCTGTAAGCCATCGGAATTGTATTTTGCTATAATCTTTTGCACATTAGCAAAACTTTTAATTATTTATTTGTTTTTGTGAGTTATATTACTAAACAACTTTATTGTTAAATCCTTTTAATCCTTAGATTATTACTTGCCCTTGTTGTTATTATTGTGCCCTTGTATTTTAAGATCGTGTCAATACACTTATTAATAACTTGATACTCATTATTTGTATACTTTTGTGATCGCAATATTTACATTTTCTCGAAAATATTAAAAAAAATATGCGATTGCATTGAACAATTAAAGTTTTTGCAATTTCAAGAAGGAATGTTTACAAAAATTGAGCGATGACAAAAAGAAAATAAGAAAAGTTATGATCCTGATGCAAAGAATGAATGTAGGTTTATTTTGGTGATTTGGTAAGACGATTATACATACATACTAATTTTAGTGATGCACATTACATTAGGCCGTCACAGTTTTTATATTTTTTTCGAAATTCCTTTATGAACATCGATTTTCTTAACCTACTCTAAAAAACCAAGAATTTTAGTGTATAACACTTAAATATTGATGAACGGGAAGTGGTCTCTCAAAATGTTTTTTCTTTTTTTTTTAGGCAAAATTACTTTTTTTTTCCAAAAAATTAAAAAATCTTCCTTTAGTAATTTGCCTTCCGCGGTATTTACAGCCGCAACATTTTTGCATTTCGAAACCAACATAAACTGACGCGGTTACATTAAAAGTATTTTACAAGCATCGAAAATAAAATTAAAGTTTAAATTTTTTTAGATTGGATTGCCTTGGGGTAATTGTTGATATTAATTGAGTTTTGAAAGCCATGGGTTAACTTTTCTTTGCGTAAGTAGTATAGTTTGGACTTAACGTTGCCTTTTTTTTTGTTAAAAGGCGGGTTGTTCATGGCCTTATTATGCCATTATTTCTTTTTTGCCTTGGAAGTGTACTCGGGAACTTGAGGAAAAAGATAAGACTGGTGTT
Source organism: Pollenia griseotomentosa (assembly GCA_963931875.1). NCBI lineage: Eukaryota > Metazoa > Arthropoda > Insecta > Diptera > Polleniidae > Pollenia > Pollenia griseotomentosa. Next base: position 187,295,395 of record OZ007562.1, on the reverse strand, counting down.
CAATAGGGTAATGAGCAGGGAATCCAGAAATATGCTCTAAAAAATGCGTTTTATGCGCATTAAATATGCAGTAAAAACTGGAAAATATGCCCTGAAAATTGTTAAAAATATGCTCTAAACAAATCAAAAATTGCTCATTTGAAGACAAAATATTCAACAAAAACCTTAAAATATTATCGCTTAAGAGATGTTTGCGCCGAATATTATTTAGATATTAAAATCCATACGGATTTTTGTCTTAAAGGGATTTTAGGTACGGTCGCTTAATTGTAAATTAATGTCAACATTTAAAAGAAAGTTTAAGCTATTGAAGGATGGGAGCTTTGGGCAAATGTGAACCGATTTGAAATAATAATTTGCAGTAAAATAATTTTGGGGCGAATTTAATTTAAATACAAACATAATGGTAACGGACACGACCGATTTTCATCATTAACATAGACTTCATCCATATTTAATCAAATTATCTACAGAATTGCAACTTGTACTTTGCGCACAAGGTTAACATGGAAAGAAAACCAGCCAGACGGACGGATGGCCATCGTTAGTTCACTTTAAAAATTGATTCAGAGTCGATTGGTGTATTATTTATTTATTTATTTCATCAAATGTAATATAAAAAGCCACTCTTGGCCAATTAAAATATATATTACAAAGCAGTTAGCCTGAATACCATTATAAACTAACTAATAATATAAAATTTACTAAAAATATATGTACATAATAAAATAAAAAATAAAAAAAAAAATGATTTTATTATTTTAATTAATTAAATTATTCCTCAAACCAGTTTAGTTTTTTTTTCGGTTCCCCAACCAATAAAAAAGAAAAGAAAAAACACAGAAAACAAAAGATCCCAGCAGTGTAAAAAGTTTTATTATACATTTGTAAATACATATTTAATACAAACAAATGCATATAAAAACACATGATTTTTATTTAAATATTTAAACATTATTATTATTATATTAAACAGATTGATCTAGATTTCTATGTATATATTATACACATCGCATAACATTTATCTTAATGACAACACGTTAAGTATACAAATACGTATTTAAAACAGAAAAACCATCTGTTAACCAGAATTTGGAAAAAAAATTTATTTGCTGCGAAAGCTCTTGCAGGCATCTAATAAAAATGAACATGTAGCAAAATATGCCTTAAAAGGGCAAAATATGCGCTATACACTTAAAAAATACTGCACTTAAAAATACTACTAAATTAGGCACAAAAATTCTGCAAACAGTAAAATATGCCAAAATATGCACTAACAAATCAATGCCGAAATTCTCAAAAGGCTCCAAAACGGATAAATATATCGCAGTTGCATATTTTTGGATTCCCTGGTAATGAGATATTTGTTTTCTCTCAGATTATGTCAGCATGTTTCTTCGTATGTTGTACGATTTCTTGGTTTTTCATTTGAGGATTTAGTTAAATTTAGGACGTTATTGCATTTTTACAAGTCATATAGGTTGCTGACGCCTAAATATTTGGTTGATTTGTTTGAATTTGGTAGATCAAACAGAAATAAACAGTTGATTATACCAAGATTAACTTCAGTTTTTGAGTTGGCAGGCTCTGTGAGAGTATTTAATGTTTCCCCTGATGCGTTCAAGATTAATCTATCGTGAGTTTTCTGCATTGTTGGGTTAAAGGAAACATTGTTCCTATCGGATAAATCTGACCCGTTGGCAGGATCCCTAAGGGGAACATAGTAGGACTCTTGTCTGAAATTTTTATTAATATCTTTTGTATTTTAGTTTTTTTTTGAAATTGTTGGATTTTGTTTTTAATTTTTGTGTAATTTAATTGACCTTTTAATTAAAATGTTACCTATATTATTTAAATTTTTTTTTTATATAAATTATTTTCTCATTGTTAAGTGCTATGTACTAACTTATTTTTAAATTTTGTAATTTCTTTTAAATTTTTTTTACTATTATTAAGTAGAAATTTGTAAGCCGATTATAGCCAAAAGGCTAGGTTACTGAAATTTAATAAATAAATAAATGTTTTTCGATGTTATTTTAATCATATATGACTTTATTCAAAAGCCATCGTCCTGTTGGTACGAAATTAAAAATTTCAAAAAAATGGAACATTTTGCAATAAACTTAACAGTACTTAACGACCCTGCTGAGCGTGCAATTGGCCGTCAACATCACTAAGTGATATACACCAAAATTCTTAGTCTTTAGAGTAGATTGAGAAAATCGATGTTCATTAATGAATTTCGAAAGAAAATTAAAAGTGAAACGGTCTACTGTTAATATTTAATTTAATTTATTTATTAAATTTCAGTAGCCTAGCCTATTGGCCATAATCGGCTTACAAATTTCTACTTAATAATAGTAAAAAAAAACTTTTAAAGATATAAAAAAATTTAAAAATAAATTAGTACATAGTACTTAACAACAAAAAATAATTTATAGAAAAAATTTTAAATAATATAAGTAACATTTTAATAATAAGTTTTAATTAAGAGGTCGATCAAATTGCACAAAAATTAAAAGCAAAACCCAACAATTCCAAAAAATCTAAAATACATAAGGATATTAATAAAAATCTCAGACAAAAGTCCTACTATATATACCTTAGGGATCTTACTTACAAGTTCCATTAACACATATTACAAACAATTTTCAGGTTTAAAAAACAAATTTTTTAATAAACGTTTTATTAAATGGAAATATTTTTTGATTAGTATTATTATTTATTAAGCTTTAGGTCTCTTTTTTTTATAAAAAATATTAATTTTATTTAATCCAATATTTCGGCACTCCGTTGTGTGCCTTCTTCAGGGTTTTTTCGAATAAGAGTCAATTTATATATTTTGAAATATTTTTTGTTTTGTTTACAAAAAAAGGAAGATAGTGTAATGTAGGTACATATATTTTTTTTTGGAATATTTAGTTGTAAGGTATGTAGGTACGTACGTGCTCACATAATTTTATAGGATTTTTTATTGCCAAAGTTTCAAAAACAAAAAAGAGTGAACACGTTTTACCCTTATTTTTCATAAAATATTTAAAAGTCAACAGAATGAAGGGTGGGCAACCTTATAAAAAGAACCAACCAAATATAAACAAATACAAGTATGTACAAACAAACCCAACCCTTAGAGAAAAGGAAAATTTTGTTTCCATATTTTAAGATAATTGTTTTAATTTTATATACATACATATTTATTAATAATAGTGATACAATCAAGATAAAACTGGAAAAAAGTTAACCAATACCTAAAAAGAAATATGTGTTATGATGGTGTATAATTCGTTTATTCTTAATACCTATCAATTCTATAATTTTCCTGCATCTTACTTTCCGTGAACTAATAGTCATATGCATTATTGAATATATTTTAATGAACCACACCCCAATTTACAAAATAATTAAAAAAATAATCCATAAACTTATTAGAAACTTACTTAAATCGTAACCCAAATTAACAATAGCTGGTGGTTTTTTATTGGCTAAATCTGTTGTTGGTTCCTTAAGTTCTTCCACTTGTTTATTTGCATCATCATCGGCCTTTTCGTTTTGTGTAGTCTTTTTAATTTTTTCCACCGTTGTTTCGACTGTATTACTATCTGCATTCTTTTCATTTGGCATTTTAGATAATTTATCTTGGTTGGGCATTCTGTTTAATAATTTTAGTTTTAAAATCTTTTTCTTTAAAAATAAATTTCTAAAAACTCTTTTACTCGATTCCTATCACACCGCAAACCGGCCAATTAAGAAAAAGAAAAGTTGAAAAACACAATAGATAAAAGTTGTACTATTATGAGACCACACAATTAAAAATACAAAATTAACAACGGTGGATTTCTCATTCTAACAAATAACTGAAAATTATGAAAACTTTTTAATTTGCAGTTTTTAACGTACTTTACGTAGAATATATTCCACAAATATATTCCTGCCTTTTCGGGTTAAATGTAGACTAGCTCATGCTCTTCTTATGCCGCAGATCTTATATGGACTTGAGTTGGTGTCAGGGACCATTGCCATGAACTTAAAGATATTGGAGCGGGTTGTTAATACTGTGACTCGTTATGTTTTTAATATCCGTACTTTGATAAATTCGTAAAGTACCGTAATATTCTTTTATTTCATCGCATTATTAAAAGTGGCATACCTGTCCAGTTATGTAACGAATTTACTTTTTCGCGGTCGAATAGGAACAAGCAAATTCTAATACCTATAATCAGGTGTTCTTTGTTTGAGAGGTCTTTTATTGTAAGGGTGGCTCGCTGCTGGAATAGTTTACCCCATGAATTGCGTATTTTTTCGCAATCTAATAATGTGTTTCGCCTTAAGCTTTTGAAGCATTTTTCAAGTTTCTTTCGATAGTTTTTATGTTCTGCAGGTAGCTTTCAAATTGTTTTTTCACTTTTTTTTGATTCATATGTTTGGTATGAGTTGTGACAAGTACCGGATAAAAATTGCTGAACTGAATCTTTTTTATAGTACTGTTATAATTTGTTACGGCTGGGGAGCCAATAAGTTGTATTAATGGGTGTAGTTACATTAGTAAATGTAAGTTATTTTTATAGATTAGGTTAAGTACTATACTCGGGATTATATTGCTGTGTAATACGTTTTTTGGCCCAAATGGCTTTGTATTACAATATGGATTAATAAATAAATAAATAAATAAATAAAATTGTTTTTGGATTTTATTATTTATATCATTTAATCGATTGGCCAAGAGATTACCTGGCCAATTTATTGAAAATAAATTTTATTAAAAAAAACCCAGCTAGCATTTTTTATCATAATCTAATCATTTAGGAATCAGCTTCAATATCAAAATACCCGTATATGAGCTCATTTTTCAACTGATACTCTCGTTGTGAGAAAATGGTAACCTACCAATGAATCACCTGAAAGAATCATTTGTGATACAATTTTCTGATTCCTTTTTGATCATTTTACTGTTAGTTTTTATAATCATTATTGAATCGTTTTCGTCTCATTTTTTAATCGTAAATAATGTAGTTTTTGATTATACATACTTATTTCATATTATTTTTTTAATTGTCATGTTTTTTAATTTTTCTCTTATAAAATCAACATTATGGCTTTGATTATTCGGACCAGCTTTATTTTAAACCAAACAAAAGTTATCGGTTTTTCGCAGTTGTGTTAATAAATTGTCAATAATTTTTGGACTTCTTTTTTTGGCCAAGCTTCGTATTTGATTGACTGACATGAATGTTTCTATTTTTATTTTTTTCATTTGGCAAAAACAAAAATTCAAAATATTTAAAAATCATTATTTTAACATATTAACATTTTAATAATCAAAACTGATCTGAAAAGATTCATTTAGGTAATTTTTACAAAAAATAATCACCCATATGCTAGATGGGATAATTACATTTGTTATGGTATAAACAACGAATGACGAACTTCGCATAGTACGACGAATTCGTTGGCAAGAATTCGCTGCGTAAATTCGTCAAATGAGACACAATAAGTAAAGTGTGTTTTTTTTAAGCTAGATAGAACTTTAAATTGTAAAAAGTAACACAAAAAATTAAATTTTGATGAAATATTTTTTTTTATCGTTTCAGTATACTCTGACAAATCATCATGAATAGACTCACGCTTGAACAACGCTACGAAATTATCCAAATTTACTTTGAAAATCAGTCGTCGATTCGCGCAACTTATAGACGACTTCGTCATTTTTATGGCGTACATAATCGTCCATCTGAAGAAGCCATTCGTCGAACTGTGGATAGATTTCGTACCACATACTCTCTAGAGGATGCAATAACACCAACACGTCGAAGGAATGTGCGTACTGAAGAGAATATCGCCGCTGTAAACGAAAGTGTGGAAGAAGATCCAAATTTATCGATTCGTCGTCGGTCGCAGGAATTGGGGCTCTGTCCGTCCACTACGTGGAAAATTTTGCGCAAAGATCTCGGCCTACACCCGTATAAGATTCAGCTGGTGCAGGAATTGGAGCCACGAGACCATTATATGCGTCGTTCTTTCGCCGATTGGGCTCTAGAGCAGTTGGCAACTGACCCGTTGTTTTATCGCAAAATTGTGTTCAGCGATGAGGCGCATTTTTGGCTTAACGGGTTTGTTAATAAGCAAAATTACCGCATATGGAGCGAGACCAATCCACAAGAGACCCTACAGACTCCATTACATCCAGAAAAATGCACCGTTTGGTGCGGTTTTCACGCTGGTGGCATCATCGGACCTTATTTCTTTTAAAATGAGGCCGGAGCTCGCGTTACGGTCAATGGAGATCGTAACCGCACCATAATCAATGATTTTTTGTTTGAAAATATGGATGACATTGATCCGGAGGAGATGTGGTTTCAACAGGATGGCGCTACGTGCCATACGGCGAACGCAACCATCGACTTATTGAAATCAAAATTTGGCGATAAGTTGATTTCGAGAAATGGACCTGTCAATTGGCCTCCAAGGTCGTGCGATTTGACACCTCTCGATTATTTCCTGTGGGGCTACGTGAAGTCACTGGTTTATGCTGATAAACCAGCAACAATTGACGCCTTGGAGGCCAGCATTGTTCGTGTTATTCGTGACATACGGCCAGCAGTGCTCGAAAAAGTGGCCCAAAATTGGACGTCCAGAATGCGCTTCGTCAAGAACAGCCGCGGTGCCCATATGCCCGAAATCATTTTCAAATGTTAATGTCACGTATTGATCTTTCGAATAAAAAAAAATTTTGATTACAATTTAATTTTTTGTGTTATTTTTTACAATTTCAAGTTCTATCGGGCTTAAAAAAACACCCTTTATATTTGTTTTTTTAATCATGTGTGTGTTATAAATTTAAACATTGTGCGCCCCATACACGTTTCAATTCAATTGTCAACTGAGTAGAGCTGGCAAGCAATCGATAGTACTATCGATAAAATCGATATTTGTCTTTCCATTGGACTATCGATAGCTTATTTTCGATAGCGATACTATCGTTGAAATCTTTTTTAAGAAAATTATCAATAATTTTTTGTTTCGATCTGGCAACAACAAGCCAGCCGTCGTTGCCGCACAGCTTAGCTAGCTACGGCAGTTATCTAGACGTCTTAACATAGGGTCTCCACCTGAGATAAGATATAAGATTTTTATATCAGCAAACGTCAAATTCAATCGCAGAGGGTATTATCTTACGTGTAGACTCTCAAATAGTGTTAATATTAATATGTATTATAATAAATCTTATAAGACAGTTGTTATGAAAAATCTTATAACAACTATCTTATAAGATGAGCTGTCAAAAATACACATACATGCATACATAAAAAACAATAATAAGACGCATTCATTAAAATGGTAAATTTTTTTGTACAAATAGTGAAAATCTTGTGATAAGTGTTGATAAAAACAATATTTTTAACTAAAAACAAGAAAAAACTAAAAAAGAAGAATAATAACGACACAAGTTTACTGTGCGAGAATCATTCGATTAAGAAATCTTATAAGATACGTGTTTCCCTTGTTTAAGATTAACATAAAGAAATTTGTTCTCTCATTCTGCCAACGTTCTCTCACATATTATATTAGATATTATCTCAGGTGAAGACAGTGTAAGGACCAACCATATTTGCATAGCCTTGCTTATCCTCATGCCAAAGTTAAAAATTTTATAAATGTACGTGCCAGGTTTCTCAAATTATTTTTCACCTGAATCGCCAAATAGTATATCGAAATCGCCAACACTTAATATTTTTAGATTTTAAAATCGCCAAATACGAGTTCAGTTATTAAAAAAGTATACTAAGGTAATTTTACCTTTATTAAAGTTTTCTATATTAACTAAAATAAAAATGTTCGTTTAGAAATTTATATTAAAAACAAAAACAAAGTTAAGCTGTCTTATTGTTGTTTCAGTATATTTTCCCCTACGAAAATTTTTATTTTATTTTAAAAAATTTTGAATACATATTCATTTTTTTTGCATACTTACCAATGCACATTATTATTCTTAAAGTTTTAAAAATTCAACTTCATATGCAATAATAAATATGACAACTTTTTTAGTGGAGATCCGAAGATTGGCTTAAAAATTATATTAACCCGAATTATTGCAAACTCATACATATATGAAAAAGTTTAGCTTGTGATAAGGAAAATGACTGAAGATCTAAGAGAGATTAAACTTGATTCCAAATTTGGAAAATTGTATTTCTTTATATTTCTACATGGACAAGTACGATAATTACTTACAATTTAAATTAAGAAATTTTACAAAAAATTCGATACTATCGATAGTCATATCTAAATTTTTTGATTTTTCTTCAAGCGTTGTCGGTGTCACACATACAAACACATTTTCACTAATAGTACCACAATGCTTGATGAGTATTTTGATCAATGTATTTGGGCCTTTATAAACTGAGGCCCCTATTACGGTTCACAACTCAATTCAGTTGAGTTGCAATTTCAAGGCGAATTCAACTACAGGTGGTGTCGGAACTACAACAATCCAAAAACAACAGAAACAACATAAGGTTTTTTGCATTGCATTGTTAGTGCCATTAGCTCGAAATGTCAACCATTATTAGCAAAACACTAACAAATCAAAACAAATAAGCCCGAACTGTCAAAATCAGATGCCGTTTCGACACCACCTGTAGTTAATTCGCCTTGTGCAATTTCTTAATTTTTATTTTATGGTTTACAACTTTACTTTACTTTGAACCAAGGCGAATTCAACTACAGGTGGTGTCGGAACTACAACAATCAAAAAATAACAGAAACAACATATCGTTTTTTGCAGGTGGCAGCACTACGCCAGATGATGATTTTTTGCTCTTGCATTGTTTGTCTAGGTTTATGTCAAAGTTTTATTTATGTTTACAAAAAGTCCACGTTTTGTGCTGTGATTATTGTATTTTATTAAAGTTTTTGATAATATTAAATTAAAATAAACAAGATATTGACCATAATTAAATAAAAATTGGCTAAACATTTATTTATTTCATTACGTTCAGCGGCAAGCTTTGATTTTTGTTAAAAGTATTTTTGACGTAAACGGTGATGTAATTTCCATTTTTGTTGTAATGTTGTATTTGTTGCCGTAACGATGCCACCTGCTTATTCCACCATGACATTGTTAGTGCCATTAGCTCGAAATGTCAACCATTATTAGCAAAACACTAACAAATCAAAACAAATAAGCTTGAACTGTCAAAATTAGATGCCGTTTCGACACCACCTGTAGTTAATTCGCCTTGCTTTGAACCGTAACAGGGGCCTGAATTAAAAGATTTTAAATTAGTTTAAAATTGAATAAAATAAAAGACAATTTTTAAAATACTTAACTTTTTTTTGCAAAAGAAAACTGCAATCTTTAATTTTGAGTAGTTTTTGAGAAAATTGATTGTAAACCTATTTTATCGTTTTTCTCAAAACCGACTTGATGGCTTATAGGCTAAAAAAATATTAAGCTGACGATTTGTTGAAAATGTAAAAACTGAAATTTTTTGCTTATAAAATATGGGCATTTCCATCAAAAGGTCCACCGTGACCGAAAATTTAAAAGTTATTAAAAGCTGATTATTTTACGATATTTTTATAGAGATATATTTAGATTTTACTAATTTTGTAAATTTACCCATAAATTTGTTCACTTAGATGAACAATCAGACTGCAAAATTGTGCAAACGTAATTTCTTATTTGTGAGTATGTTTTATTGTATGTTTTCTTTAGTATTATCTTCCTTAAAAGAGGTGATATTTGATAAAAAATTATTCCAAAAAAATTTTCTTACATGGTCTATAGCCTAAGGAAGAGTTCGAAGAGAAATATGTTATTCGGATTAGCGGTAAATTTTTATTTTGCTTTAATCATTATTCAGTTGAATTATTATGGAAAAAATGTCACGTTCGAAATGTCACGTATCGACCCAGATTTTGGCTTAAAAAACAAAAAATACAGATGATTTTGGAATCAAACCAAAGACATTTTAATGTTGCATTGCTACGTAAAATTCTGAAAGTAGTTTGACTAAAAAATTCTGCCAGGTTTTGCTGAATTACGCCTTTTTAAACATGGCCATAAAAACTACTTCTATATTTTTCACGTTCGAACCGCTACTTATGTTGCCATTATCTTTGACCTAGAATCGCGCCCTCCATAAACTTTAGCATAGATAACAGTGCTTTCTTAGTGCTATAATTTAAGGGTTAAGAGAACGTAAAAATATTTATTGTTTAAAAAGTTATTGCATTTTTGATGCGTACGACTGTCACGTTCACCACTTTGGAAATACCCATATACACAATTTCTTTAGAAAGTAAATCTTGTTCCTCTATTGTAAATAAATTGTGGCTCCACTTATTCCTTACGCATTTTTAATTTTTTGTGTTTATATTTTATATTCACTTTTTTATATTATAAAATTTAAATAAGTTTTTTTTTTTCAAGTACATGTTTAAATTTTTTTTGAATTTTAAATTTGAATTAATTTTTTCACAAAATGTAAACATAGTTTGACATTCAGTATACACACAGAAAAATAAAAAGATGACTCGAAAATGTCACTGTATGAATTCGCCTTGGGATAATCATAACCCGCAAGGCGAATTGATGTAAACGGTGGTGTCGATACTACAACAAGTAACAACACCAAAAACACAACAATGTATTTTTTTGTTGCTTTTGTTGATCCATATGTCAAAATCACAAGGAACTTTTGACATTTCTCTCTCTAATTAAGAAAAATAAGTAGCACAGCTGTGCTTTCAATGCCACCTGAAAACTGAATTCGTCTTGTCCAAGTGCAACAAATGTTCGAACTGTCAAAATCAGATGGCGTTTCATACCACCTGTTGTTGAATTCGCCTTGAGCGTATGGCTGCAGACAAGGCGAATTAACTTCAGGTGGCGGCGAGACTACAACAAGTCAACAACACAAAAAACAACATGTATTTTGTTTTTATTTTTCGGTCATGTAATGTCAAAAACAAGGCGAATAAATATATATATGAATTCGCCTTGTATAAAACAGTTGACTAAAGCAGGGCTACCAGATTTGGGGTTCTAATCTCAAATTAGATAACAAAAATTAATTTCGGATTTTAATTGAGAATGTAAAAATAAACTACATATTTTTCTTTTTGGGAAAATTATTGATCGTTTATTTCTTTTACAGTCCAACATATATAAGATCTGTAAGAGTTTTCATGTACAAAACTTATATTAATACAATTTATGTATAAATGATAAACAAATTACAGAGCAAATTCAATTTCGGACGGCTGAAAAATCGGATTTACTGAACGCAATATAGTTTTTTATTTAAAATGTGTCAGCAGAAGAATTTTTCTTATATAAAAAACATTTTCTCCTTTTGTTTAGGTTGACCTGTTAATACTCTAATAAGTAAAAATACTGTCAAACGTATGTCCACCAATATAATGGCTTAGCCAATGGATATTTAACGCATTCAATGGATGTATTTGTGGGGTCGTTATTATAACCATAATTCTCCGTATTTGAAATGTCAAAACTTAAAATGTTCGAAAACGATATTGAATGGTAAAACGGGAATTTTTAGGCTGGTACTCCATTAATGCTAGAAGAATGTTTGCTTATATGTACATGATGCTTTAAGTTTTAAATATTAACCAGTAGTCATACAAGAAACTAAAAATGTATTAATAATATTTTAACTGAATGATCAACTTTCCCTCTCCCTTAAAAACGTACATTTTTGGTCAAAATTTTATAGATAATTACCAAATTGTAAAATTGGTAAAATGATATTATTGTTTTAGTTTACTTACCTATACCTACTTATATAAATTTAAATGACAAATTTATAAGATAATTATTAATCCCCACTAATATGTTACTTTAAAACTAAATAGTTTCTTAAAAATAATATATTTGTGGGCTTTTTATTTTTGAAGGGGATATTATAAGAAATTTTTATTTTAAATTTGGGATTGAAGAAAAAATTTATGTGGCATCACTAGACTAAAAATTAATAAAAATATTTGAGTAAAAATATAAAAAAAATTAAATTTTTTTTTAAATTAAGAAAAACACAGTTTTTATAACATAAACTTGTGAGAATTTTGTGAGCATTAAATTACAAATTCGGTTGAATTGAATATTGTATTAAAAATAATCTAAACCGTTTTTTTCTGCGTCCAGTTTATGCATTTTAATATTAAAACTGAACATAAACATAAAAATACCATTAAGATATAGTGATGACGGTAAAAATTATTTTTTGTGATGTAAAAACGATTTGTATATAATTTTTATGTATAGTTTCTTTAATCATCTCTTTATTGTTTTATTTTTTCATTAATAAGTTGTTAAACAAAATGTTTATTTAAAAACACAATTTTAAAAAGCACATGTAAACAAAACTTTTGACATATCTGGCATGACCAAAAAAAATAACCGGCTGTCTTTTCGCCACCACCTGAAGTAAATTCGCCTTGGGCTGTCTTTTCGCCACCACCTGAAGTAAATTCGCCTTGGCTGCAGAGTTGCACTACCCAAGGTATATTTACACAATAAATATACCTTGGCACGACCCAAGGCGAATTAACTTCAGGTGGCGGCGAGACTACAACAAGTCAACAACACAAAAAACAACATGTATTTTGTTTTTATTTTTCGGTCATGTAATGTCAAAAACAAGGCGAATTAATATATATATGAATTCGCCTTGTATAAAACAGTTGACTAAAGCAGGGCTACCAGATTTGGGGTTCTAATATCAAATTAGATAGCAAAAATTAATTTCGGATTTTAATTGAGAATGTAAAAATAAACTACATATTTTTATTTTTGGGAAAATTATTGATCGTTTTGTTTCTTTTACAGTCCAACATATATAAGATCTGTAAGAGTTTTCATGTACAAAACTTATATTAATACAATTTATGTATAAATGATAAACAAATTATAGAGCAAATTCAATTTCGGACGGCTGAAAAATCGGATTTACTGAACGCAATATAGTTTTTTATTTAAAATGTGTCAGCAGCAGAATTTTTCTTATATAAAAACATTTTCTCCTTTTGTTTAGGTTGACCTGTTAATACTCTAATAAGTAAAAATACTTTCAAACGTATGTCCACCAATATAATGGCTTAGCCAATGGATATTTAACGCATTCAATGGATGTATTTGTGGGGTCGTTATTATAACCCTAATTCTCCGTATTTGAAATGTCAAAACTTAAAATGTTCGTAAACGATATTGAATGGTTAAACGGGAATTTTCAGGCTGGTACTCCATTAATGCTAGAAGAATGTTTGCTTATATGTACTAGTTGCTTTAAGTTTTAAATATTAACCAGTAGTCATACAAGAAACTAAAAATGTATCAATAATATTTAAGATTAACTGAATGATCAACTTTCCCCCTCCCTTAAAAACGTACATTTTGGTACATTTGATAATTACCAAGTTGTAAAATTGGTAAAATGACATTATTGTTTTAGTTTACTTACCTATACCTACTTATATAAATTTAAATGACAAATTTATAAGATAATTATTAATCCCCACTAACAAGGTATATTTACACAAGGTAGACTCATTTGGGAGTGTAGACATACTGCTCTATAAAAGGAACCGAGTTGTCAAAATTGTCTTCATATAAAACAAAAACAATTTAACACACACATGTACAAATTTTGGCTCATATACACGAAATTTGACGTTTGGGTTCCAACTAGGGGTAAACAGCTGACAAACATATGGGCCAAAGAGTTTACCTTGTGTAAATATACCTTGCCCACTAATATGTTACTTTAAAACTAAATAGTTTCTTAAAAATAATGTATTTGTGTGCTTTTTATTTTTGAAGGGGATATTATAAGAAATTTTTATTTTAAATTTGGGATTGAAGAAAAAATTTATGTGGCATCACTAGACTAAAAATTAATAAAAATATTTGAGAAAAAATATAAAAAAAAATTAAATTTTTTTTAAATTAAGAAAAACACAGTTTTTATAACATAAACTTGTGAGAATTTTGTGAGCATTAAATTGCAAATTCGGTTGAATTGGATCTTTTATTAAAAATAATCTAAACCGTTTTTTTCTGCGTCCAGTTTATGCATTTTAATATTAAAACTGAACATAAACATAAAAATACCATTAAGATATAGTGATGACGGTAAAAATTATTTTTTGTGATGTAAAAACGATTTGTATTTAATTTTTATCTATAGTTTCTTTAATCATCTCTTTATTGTTTAATTTTTTCATTAATAAGTTGTTAAACAAAATGTTTATTTAAAAACACAATTTTAAAAAGCACATGTAAACAAAACTTTTGACATAAATGGCATGACCAAAAAAAAATAACCGGCTGTCTTTTCGACACCACCTGAAGTAAATTCGCCTTGGCACGACCGAAATGCAAAACCAAAATCTTTTTTTGTGCTGTCGACTTGTTGTAGAATTGCCGCCACCTACTAGTGAATTCGCCTTTTAAATGAATTAAAGTTTTAAAGAAATTAATTTATAGTAATAAAAGTTTTTACATTCCATTTAATAATAAAATATATTTTCTTACTTACATTTTTCTCTAAAGTAAGTAGCCAAGATTATATTTATTGGAAAAATTAAAAATTTAATATCTTGAAATAGGGGTTTTCAATAATTTAAGACTTTGCACTTTGATCAAAATAATATTGACCTTTAAGAATAAAAACTGACTACATAAGTTTTATCTTTTTTATTTATAATATTTACTTACTCGTATGATTTCAATGTTTGTTTACAGACAAACTACATATAATGTCTCTATCACGGCCGGTTTACTCCCTATTAGGCGTATATTTGGAGCAACTGTTTAATCATCCAGTACGCACTAAATCTATAACAGCGTAAGTCTTAAATACATATTTATGATTGTCTATTTTTATATCTATTATAAAGATTTAACCACTCCTTTTTTTAGTTCAGCACTAGCTGCATCGGCTAATTATACCTCGCAACGTATCTCCGGCCAAAAGGATGTCAATCAAAAAAGCGTTATTGCTTATGCTTTATTTGGGTAAGTACATAAATATATTTATAAAATGCCTTTGAAAAATTAATTTTTTTACCAGTGGTCTAAAATTCACTGGTGTTAAAGATAAAGTTAATGCAATATCGAAAACCCTTTCCGGGTATCGATTGAAGTCTTGTGAATGCAGCTTTTCCTAATGAAAAAACTTAGACCCATCGGAAAAATATGTATACTATTAATTAATTAACTTGTTACAATTTTATAGTTTGCTTTTTGGTGGAAGTGTTCCTCATTATTTCTATCAAACAATAGAGCGTTTATTCCATCAGGATGTTAAGTTTAGAAAATTTTTTCAATTTCTTTCTGAGCGTTTGATATATGCACCATTATATCAAGTTTTATCATTATATTTCCTGTCTAGATTTGAAGTAAGATATTTTTACAAAAACCTTTTGATTACATTATACTAATGTTTTATTATTTTAGATGAATTCCCACGAAGTCGCAATAGCTAATTTAGAAAAGCTTTATTGGCCTTTACTGAAGGCCAATTGGCAATATCTATCGTTAGCAGTTTTTCTTAATATGTACTATGTTCCTCCCATGGTAATTAAAGATAATGTATTTTGAAGTCTCTAATCTGGTTCTTATAATTACGTTTTTTTTTTAGTTTCGTACTATAACCATGAGTTTGGTTTCCTTTGTATGGGTTGTATATATTGCCCATAAACGACGACGTTTCCAAGATAAACAAGCCGGTGATAATAAATCAAAGTAAAAGTTTTTTAGGTTGAGAGAAAATTTACGTGCAGAATTGTATAATTTTTTTTTACTATAATCTTATTTGTTACAAAAATTTTATATATGTAAGTATGTATAGGTATATGTTTTTTAATAAAAATGTTTTTTGAAAGTTTATGGAATAAAATTATAAATAAAGAATAGTTAATCAACTCAATTCAACACCAAATTGATAATTATATTATATAAATAATTTTTTTGTCCCTATTTAAGGAGTTATGGATATGAGGAGACTGCTTTTAAATATCTCATGATGTACATATACTGCTTAATTATGAATAAAAATTCCCCGTGAGTTTTCTCCCTTCTCCCATTTTTCCTATGTAAATTCAATTGTAAAAATGGGAAAAAATTCCCGGGGAATTTGTATTCATAATTGGGCTGATTGATCATTGGGGTAGAAACTCCAAAATCTTTTTTTCCAATTTTTGGAAAAAGTCAATAAGAATATTCCAGGGACAGAAAATAACTGTTATTTTTAAAAATGTACATAAAAAATGATCGTAGAAAATTTTGGTTCTTATTATTATGATACATAGGTGATGTACATGCAAATTTTTGTATGACTTTTAAATTTGTGCCTTTTTTGATAAAAGTCAAAAAATAACTTTTAATTTTGACTTTTATTTTTTAAGGCAAAAATTAAAAGTTATTTTTGACTTTTATTATTTTAATCAAAAAATAAGTTATTTTTTAACTTTTAATATTTTAAGGCAAAAATAAAAGTCATGAATTAAATATTGCGTAGTTATACGCTAGTTTTATTGCTTTCAATGCTATAAATGATAAAACATCCGTTATCACAATTTCAACTGCATCACTGTTAATTCTTTCAGTATATTTCTTTCAATGTGAGTTTAATATAGAATTGTTGAACTGATAACAAATGATAACGTTCAATCGCACTTATTGTACATTCGGTACCTGCAACTCAATTCAGTGTAGAAAGGTAATTTTCAGCACTCGAATTGATTTTGGGGGATTTGAGATATAATTTATCTGAAGAAAACTTAGAATCAATTTTGATGGTAAAATTAAACAGCTGAACAAATATAATAATAATAACAATAATTTTAATAGACTTCTGTAATATACATCAATTATTATTACCTATAAATTGGAGGCAATAAAACTAGCGTATTACTATGCAATACTTAATTCAAGACTTTTATTTTTGCCTTAAAAAATTAAAAGTTAAAAAATAACTTATTTTTTGAGTAAAATAATAAAAGTCAAAAATAACTTTTAATTTTTGCCTTAAAAAATAAAAGTTAAGAAATAACTTTTATTTCTGCCTTAAAAAATAAAAGTTAAAAAATAACTTTTTTTTCTTGACTTTTTCGATAAAAGTCATAACAGTTACGGTCCCTGGAATATTCATATCTGCCGCTGTAAAAATATAGTGCTATTAAGTCTTGTAATGAAAAGGTTGGTTAACAAGTTTTTTAATATGCTTTTAATATAAAATTACCGAGTTAGAAATATAATTGATTTCGAGTCGAAAAAGTATGCGACTGCCAGAATTAGCCCCCTGATTTTAATATATATTCACCACAGAAATTGTGTTGAATTTTATTTTAAACAAAATGGTTGCCTATGATTACCAGTACTGTATTTGCTTAGTACTTAGTAGTTAAAGCAAAAAAAGTAACATATAATTACGGAAAAAGTTAAACAAATCAAATAACAGATTTTAGTTTTACCAATTAAAACTATAAACAATAATAAATAATTTATTTTTTGATATTGCATGATTTTGTCACAAATGCACTAATATGTTTGCTACAATAAAATAAATCTACTACTTTTTTATGTATTGCTTGAAATTGAACGTAATTAAAGTTCGTACAACCATGGTATGTGTTGTGCTGTGTTCGTGGGTACGTATTGTTAGACGGAAATTTTTTATTTTGCTAAAAAAATACAAAAAATATATATTTTAAATATGTAAAACCAAGTAAAAAACATCTAAACATAAGCTTAATGTAAAAGTTTGTAAAAATTATTTAAAATGCATAATATTTGTTAAGTTTAATTGAATTAAAAAAAAAAAGAAAAAATGTATATGCATTTTTTTTTAGCTATAAGTGAATGTGTGTGTATTGTATGTAGTCGCAGTCGCCGCTATAGTGTATAAAAAGCTATTGGAAATTTTTTTGCGACGTTAACGTCGTCGGCTTGCAAAAATAAAATAGGTGTTCGCAAATTTTCAGAAAGTGCAATAATAAACAATTTTATAAAATTTTTGAATAAAATTTTGTATACAAAAATATAAAAGATTTGAATATAATTTTGTGTGAAATTTGGGCAAAAAATATGGAAAAATCTGAGTTTGTGCTGGGAGGGGCTTTTCGAAGTTAAAATGTTGCAATGTCTGAAAAATCAATAAATCTGCAACGTTGTTGCTTTAGGCGAGTGTTGATAGAGGGGAAGACATCGAATTTTTGCTTTACTTACGGTCCTGTTAAGAAAATTGCTTGTGTGTGTTTGTTGCAGTACATATTGTACATAATTTAATGTTTTGTTTTTGAATTTGTAGTGCCGGCATTTTTTTAAATTATCTCATTGAATATTTTACAGTAAAGTTTTGTTTTATTATTAATAAATAATCAATAAAATGGAAAAAGTCTATGAAAGTTTTTACAAAATTTTAATACAAAATGTTACGGAAGTGCACTATGTAAATATGTATGCATGTAGTTTATTAAAAAAAAGTGTAAACAAGTTTAACTAATAAACGCCCGCTTCGCTAACTAAAGTTTTCCTGGCATCCAGTCGGACACAATTAGGGATGCAAACGATACATCGATGCTTAGAAAACATCGATGTTTCGTTCATAAACATCGATGTTTTGATTTACGATACATCGGCGATACATCGTCGTCAAAACTCAAAAACATCGACATCGTTCATTTAATATTTTCATTAATTTTATATTTTTTATATTATTTTTACCAATTTAAATTTTTATTTTTCAATTAAACCTTTTATTTAAAATATAAAAAAGGGGTTTTCAAAGCATACGTTTAACGCAAGAATTTGAAATGTGGGGTTTTAATAAGATTTCTGTAATATAAGAATTTTATGACAAATATTATACAAATATTCTCTATTAAACAGAATTTTAAAACAAAAATTAAAAATATTTTATTAAAAGTGTATTAAAAACCACTTCCAAATTCTTGCGTTTTACGTTTCCGTTTTCCAGCACACCCCTGATAGTCGTACAAAGTATGTACATTAGAGCGACTCAAGTTGTATGGGAAGCAAAATTCGTGCTCGATGTACCCTCCTAAAAATGAACCTTGGACTTTTTTAAGATGACATTTTAAATATTTCGGCTCCAGCTTTGACCTCTCGTGAGCTGGACCATTTTGAAAAAGGGTCTATTTTTGCATGTTTTGTTAATTTGAGAATCTGTGAGTCGCTCTTATGTACATGCATGCATACTGTGCATGGCATAACTATATGCATTATTAATTCCTTAAGTTGGCTCAAGCAACTGTGCGAATATATAAAAATCATATATGTCAAACCATATTGCACTTATGGAAACTTTTTGTTTAATTTTATGAATCTGCGTAACTGATTGCACTTTGTTTTTGTGTTTTTGAATGCATTTGACAGGCTTTTTGTTAATTCTTGACAAAAGCTTATGCAAGCATATCGTTACCTTAATATAAAAAGGCCCCAACTCATCAAAAACACTTTTTACAGGAGAAGGAAAAAACTTAATAAAAGCTGAAATAATATAGCTATAGGGCTTTTTGTGTTCTGCTTATAACTTCTTTATTTTTAATCTAATTTGCTTGAAATTTGAAATAGAATGTGTATTAGCAACCATTCTACAAGAATCAATAAAAAAACGGATTTCCAAAAATAATGACTTGGGGCCTTTTTATATTAAGGTAACGATATGTATATTATAGTTGGGACTTAATATTTTCAGTAGCAAAGAAGAATTAAAGCAGTCCGTAAGTATAATTGCAAAGCAGTTTTAAACATCGATGTTAAACATCGATGTATCGTTTTTTTACCGATGTTTTTAAACATCGATGCTTATTGTGGAAACATCGATGTCTTCAAACATCGATGTTTTTCAGAGCGATGTTGCATCCCTAGACACAATGCTTTTCTCCTTTATGGTATAACAAGTATCGGCTTTGCTAACCTAAGCATAGACGTCCTTCGGCATGGCGCAAGAAATTTGATCTCTATGGTACAACACCGGCTTCACCCGGTCCTTAATGGGTTATGAATTTTAAAATGAATTTAGTAAATGGGCATTTCCAGCGAAGGTCTGCTTTTAGTAACGTAACGCCAGCAATCAAATAAGCCTATATTGGCCTATTTGTCAATTGTTTCCTATTATTGTTAGTCAAAATACAAAAAAGAAAATAGGTACGTATTCCACGGATAATTGCCTCGCCAAAAATGCTAATATTTTTGGGTAATTATGCGGGGTGAGCTTTTAAACGAATACGCTTAAATACCTCGTTGAGGTAATTAAGCGAATACGTTTAAATACCTGAGTGAGTTAATTAAACGTATTTATTTACAAGATACCTTCACTTTGATGTATGAAAAAAAGTTGACTGGAATTTTTACGTGTAGGTATCAGCTAAGTCTAAAGAGATAGCAATAAAAAGCAATGGGATTTGCTGTCTTAAATTTTATCTGTAATGCTTTTTGAGATGTTTTGTCATATCCTACTAACAAAAGCGTACTCAATACGCAATTGCATGGGTTTTCTTGGGCGACCAATGAAGACAGACCCAATATCCGTTTAGAGCTTGTTATGAATTTTAGTATCGATCTGTTTGTGAATAATATGCATATTTTAGCTATTACTGCATTTTTATTGCACACATATATCACGTTTTTGAAGCATATTTTTATACATGGTCAGCAAAAAAAAAAAACCTTTAAAATTCTGGTTAACAGATGAGTTTTCTTTCTGTTGCTTTAATTTTGCCATCAACATTTAATTTTCACTCTACAATTGTAAGGCAAAGAAAGTTTTTGTGAAGATAAATGTTTTTCAACACTATTAATTTTTATTTATATGCAAAAATTAAGAAAAAAGCCATTATATAATTTTTTGCTAATACATAGAAATTTTGACACATCGTATAGTAAACCGATCGAATCAGAAACACTTTTTAAGTGATCTTTTTGTCCTTCGTCCATCTGGCTGGTCGTCTGTCCATGTAAACCTTGTGCGAAAAATAAAAGTAGCAATTATTAGAGAATTTGATAAAAATTGGTAAATACGTTTTAATTGTCATAAGAGCGAAACCTATGAATATTGTGAGAATCGGTCTATAATATCACATAGTCCCCATGCAAACTTCTTTCTTTTTGTCCATAAACAATTTAATCATGTTCGTATTAAGATTTAATTTAGCCCAAAATATCTTACAGCAAATTAAATATGGTTGAATCGGTTCAGATTTAAACATACAGCTTTCATTCAAAGTTCAATCCCTAAAATATTCAAGCTATTTTATCCTTTTAAATGTTTATGTAATTTAAAATTTAGCGACCTTTCCTTTTATCCCTTTAATACAAAATATCTCACATATTTGGTGTTTCTAGATAATAGTCAGCACCTCATAACGTAACTTTATTCTGGTGAGCACAGAATTAATTTTATTTTAATGCAAAATATGGCTTTCAAATAAGCCATATTTTGTTACTTTTGTGTTACTTGCTGTGTTGTTGTCAAAAGTGGATTTTTGTTTGAAAAATGGAAGAAAAAAAACGGGGATTTAAAACTCAAGGTAAATAAACGAGAAAGGCATTCAAGCGTGGCGTAATTAACCGGGTTATACTGTAATACATAATGTATGGTGAATGAAATACGAACAATTCCAACACTATTGTTAAAAATGGACCCATTACACTTGCAAAAAAATATACCTATACGGTTAATTGAACTGTACCATCTATTTATTTAAAAAAAACAAGGACTTAATAGTTATAACTTTTATTCGATAAAAATTGCGAATAATTATTACGAATAAATTTATATTTTATTTATTAAGAATAATTATTATTTCAAATTTTCATTTTTTAAAATTTATGAGTATCAAATAAAAGTATTTCTCAAATATAACTATTACTATTCGATAGATATATTACTAGTTACTTTTAATAGTTATGAATAAGAAATAACATAACAGTTATAACTAATTTTAATGTATGTATGTATATGCACATGCGTAGTCTGCAAAAATAAAACAATATCAAGAAAATATTCAAAATAATTATTATCGTAAATAAAAACAATAATTTTAATGTGTATATGCACATGCATTATCTGCAAAAATAAAAAATAAAACAATTAATATCAAGAAAATATTCAAAATAATTATTATCGTAAATAAAAACAATAAAAATCTTTAGTAATAGTTATCTATAAGAGAAATAAATATTTATCGATCATAACAGTTATGAGCAAATGGCAAAATATATAAATTGGATATAATAGTTATGTTTAACAAATATTTATTTTCATTATACATAATAATTATTAGCAATATTTGGAATATATCTTAAAAGTGGTAAATTTTTTGGTACCTGAAAAATGAGCATAATTATTATTTAGGGTCCTTGAAAAAAACTAATATTCCTCTGATCAGTTAATAATTTGTTTGAAAAATGTCACTAAAGCTACGGTCAAACTTATTAAATATTTGAAAAAAAACGGGACCAACAAGCAAATCAAAATAATTATTTCCATCAATTTAAATATTTATTTATTTTTTATTATAATATTTTTTTGCTATGTCTAGTAGTATATATAGTTTGTTTTGTGATATTAAGACCACGTTAAATCTCAATAACTATTAACAAAAGAAGGGGTTACTCTTATTTGGTCAAATATTTAATGAGTGTGACCGTAGCTTAAACAAGCTGAATCGTCGCAAAGTAATTTGTAAATTTTGGCAAGAAAATCGAAATAAAACTTAAAGTGAAGTTTTTATTCATTTTAAAGACATGGGTTAAAAAATAACGTTTATCTAAAGAAAAATAAACTTGTTTAAGAATAAAAAATCGTTTGAAAGAAAATGTGGAACAGCTCGGAAAAGTAGTTTGCACGTAGTTTGAAACAGTAGATTGCAGTGCAAAATCTAAATTGCTAAGAAATATGATTGCGATAAAAACACAATTAAAAAATATGTGGAATTCATGCGAGTCTAGAAAAAAAGAATACACAGCACTATTACACATAAACATAAAAAATAAATATAAATTAGCTTAAAATATTTTTTTAACGTGTTTTTTAATCAATTTTATGATTGTTCGTATTTTATTCACCATTCGTTATAAAACTTTTGGAGAAATAATTTTTATTGCTTGCTGGCGTTAGGTTACAAAATTTAGACTTTTTGCTGGAAATGCCTGTATCCAGAAAGATATATGTATTCAAAAGCTCTCTAAAGATATTAATAAAACTACCCAATAAAAAATTTTATCATTTTGCGAAGCACATGTACATGTAATATAAAGGCCCTTTTTTGGCCAAAAAGTTGTAAAATGGAAAAGTTTTCTCTTTTCGATATACATATTTAATATTCATACATTCAGCTTATATGCTTCATTAACATACAGTGCAATTCCTGGAAAAAAAACGAGGAAAAGCTGGTACACTTGGTATTCTTTTACCTTTGCTCCTTTTTCTCTTTTTTTTTTAAATTTGGTATAAGTGTGGCATATGGTCAGATTGAAATATAGGGAACCTCTGATGATGTAAAAAAAGAACAAATTGGTATTTATTTATGTTTATTTATTTATTAATATCAATACAAAGAAGCCTTTTTGTACTTTTTCTCTTTTTTTCCATTTCCAGTGGACGGATACATCCCTTGATTTTCATAAGGACAGTTGAATGTCGGTTGCTAAAGAAAAATAATTCCTTTAATATTGTTTATTTAAATTTTTTTACATAAAATACGTATACCTATATGGGTATTTCTATGTCATCGTACGTGACATTTGTTCGCCTTCAGAGAGTTACAGATTTTGCAAAAATGGTAGTAACTGGAAACATTTATTATCATAATGTTTAATTTAGAGTAGGTATACTATATATGAACAAAAACATTCGGAATGTTGTTGTCAAAATTATAAAGCAAAATAAGTGCATATCGTACGTGACATAAAACGGAATTGATTTTGGGGTGAATGTAAACAAATGCGAAAATCGACGAATTATGGGAGGTATTTTTTCTTTTTTTAATTTTTTACATCACATTACATCCGTAATTAAAAAAAAATTTTTTTTTTCGATGGGTTTATAATGAACAAAATGTAATGTCGTTCGTGATATGCTGTACGTGACAGATTTTTCTCTTTTATAATAAGGTATGAAATATATTTTTTGTAAATATTTTTATACAAAAACTTAAAACAAACCATTATGAAGGTATAGTCGGTCAAGCACGACCATATGATACCCTACACCATGGGACCCATGGCCAATCATGGTCGCCAGAACAGAATTATGCTATGAGGTTAAGAATTATATAAAAGTTATTTGAGCCGAATATTATTTAGATATCTTCATCTATATGAGATTTTTTTGCCTTTAACCGATTTAAGGAAGGGTAATTATATGGGACCTATGGCTAATTTTGGACCAGCACAACATTTGTCGCCAAATTGTATGTCAATACCAACATTTATAAGGAAATTATGGCGTTAAAACCATTTTCGGGAGAAGTATTTGTATGGGTGCTCAAAATATAGACGGATTTCAATAATATTTGGTTAGATGATTTAGATTGCAATAAAATAAGTTTGGACCAAATTTTAACTAAATACCAACATTATAAGATGATACATTTAGGTGCATTTGTAGTACTTACAATAATGTACAACCTTTAAAAGCTTATACAATTTTTATTATACCAATTTAAAAAAAATCCGATTAATATTTTCTTGCAACAAATATCTTGCTTTGAACTTTTAATTTGAAGCACCTGTGACTGACCAAATACAAATGACATAGACAAATGATGTTTTTGCACCACGTACGTGACATTAGAATAGCATCCAAAACAAACTAATCAAACTAAATATTTGGTCTCTCCTCATGGGTTTTGTTCACTGTTCTTGTAACATTAATTTTAAAGTATAGTTCCAGTGTTACCAATATCTGTATCTGATCGGCAGTAGATTGAAAACTGTTGCTTGCTGTTACTTAAACGGAATCAAAGAGATATTCAGTTAAATTTTTTATTTTTTGCTTTTTAAAAATTGTAATAAGTTATAAGTAGCTCTGTGTTTTTTTTCCTTTCTACCATATTCGAAAAAAGGTTTCAGGGGTTTTTATTTTTTGAGACGTGGTTGACATTCTCATGGAAATGCCCATATGTATTTTTTTGTAATTGCAACAGATTGACTCAAAACAATTCTTCCATTTAAAAAGACTGCCAACCTGCGAAATATTCAACTTTATGCAAAATATATAAAATAATTTTTTTTTTTTTTAAGTTAAAAAGCTTGCAAAATCATGCATATTTGTTATGCAAATATAATGAAAAACGTATCCTGGTAATAAAAATGTTTTTATAAACTACTTATTTATTTATTTTTTTTTTAATAATTTTAATTAGGCTTAAGTTCATAAAATTTTTTTTTTTTAATTTTCATTAAATTTTTTTTATGAAGAAAGGAATTTTACAACATGAAAATTAATTAAAATTGTTATGGATAATCTTTCATTCTTGACCGTGGCGGGGGCTCGAACCCGGGCCGGCAGGTTACCATGACATGTTTCGATCGCAACCACTCGATCTCCTCAGATGGATTTGCGTTTTACACTCGCAGCCATCGACGACTGCTGACGTCAATAGTCAAACATCAATCCTTAAACCAAATTGTATTTTAAAAATTTGGATTAAAGACCATAAATGGTTCAACAAAATAACCACAATACTAATTATTATACTTATTTATGTTTAAACATTTCGTGAGATTATATTCAAAAAGTGCTATCTGCAATTTTTCGAAAAAGTGTGTTTTGCCGTCATATTTCATTTAAATTAGAATAAAAAATTTTTTTTCCCAAAATATTTTTTTTTTTCATATTCATATTGATATTGCTATCTAACACACACGTTTTTTTTTTTTTTTGTTAAAAAAGTGCTATCTACATAAAATATATTAGTGAATTTATTAAAATGATAAAAATTGTTTTAACAAAGATTTAAAAAACTAATATAATTATAAAATTCGCTGAAGACATTTTGCAAAAAAGTGCAAAAATTTAGTTTTTGTCAATAATATAAATTTTTATTTATGCAATAAAATCTTTATTAGCTAATATTATTTAATGAAACTTTACAAGTTAATAGATTTTTTAATGCTTAATATAAACCATTTTTTTAAATTTATAAAACGAATCGCACAATTTCTAAAAAACAGCCGAAATTTCCTAAAACTTAGTGTTTATTGTTTTTTTGAAAATATAATGGCTACCAAGGACGGGTCTCAGGATTCCTATTGCACAATTATTATAAACACATTGGGTCATACAAACTGTGCTTAAAATTAGCTTGCTTTGCGATTGGAGAAAATGTGTCAAATGAATAAATTCAAATCTTAGCCGTTTTGCTTTTCACCATAGGACAGAGGTATTTTCGGCCAAAACCTATTAACTTCTTTAAATTCGTCAAAATTTTTTTTTTGTAAACTCCACTTAAACTAACGGAATGGGACCTTGCAACTTGGAGACAGGATAAAGTAAAGTAACAATGATGGAATAATATAAATTTTTAATAATAATTAGTATTGTGGTTATTTTTTTAATAATATATAAAATTTGTTTTGTACAAGTTAATATATATATTGACTACGCCAATGTTGTTTTGTAACTAAAGTTACACAGTTCAAAATTTTTAAATTTAATATTTCTCACGGTTATATCTCGTAAACCTATTGGAATTTTATTTTTACTGTCTTCCGCTTTATAGTTGGTATGGAATAAGTGTAAAACAGTGAAAAACAAATTAATTCAATAAAACCCGCATCTAGTGTTAAAATCTAAATCCGAGCTAAGCCAGAAAAAACAAAACAGGCTTTTGTTAGTATTGGTTAGAAATTTCAGAAACTGAAGTCGAAATTGAGTACGCATTTTATGAGTTGCACTGTGTTTATGCTAAAAGATTTCGATATTAGCAATCCAATTTCTAGTTTTTAAAATTTTTGGATTTTAGGCAAATAAACAACGATATGAATTTGAAGTAAAAAGTGTATCAAAATTGGATTTGTCTAAAATAAATTAAGAATATAAACGATTTTAGAACGGGGTTTTGAAATTAAAACCCAACCTTTAAAAATTCTTCTTATAACTTGCTTGGAAATCGCAAATCTTAGTTTTTTTTTAATTTTTAAAATAATTCTTTTGATTTCGTTAGTGTCAAATAAAGTATTCTCAGGCCTAGACTGCTCTTAGCATAAATAAGGCATAAAGCAATTTATTTTACACATTTTAACGTTCCCAAGACAATTGGATCCTCGTTCCCGAACGACCCAAATATCACTCGGCCAAAGATTGTCAACCTAACTTTTTTATTTTCTTTATAAAGGGTGTCCAAAATTGAAGTATCATTTTAATTTTAATAAAAAAAAAATTAAAAATTTTTTATTTAAATTTATTACAAATAAGTTCCGGTTAAAAATAAAAAAGTGTGTCGGTCAAGTGACCCGTCTAAATATCTGCTCGGCAGGCTCCCAATCTTTACCAAAATTCTCAATCACGCTTTTCAATAAACTGTTATCAATGGTTGATATCTGATCGATAGTGGTGTTTTTAAGCTCTTTAACTGTTGTGGGATTATTGCTGTACATTTTCGATTCCAAAAAACCCCACAAAAATAGTCTAAAGGTGGTAATTCGCACGGTCTTGATGGCCAATTTATACTTCCTCTACAAGAAATAATGCGATTTTCGAACTTTCCTTTTAAAAGATCCATTTTTTTTGCTGTGTGGCAAGTGGCACCATTCTGTTGGAACCACATATTCTCCACGCCTTTAAATGGAGATCACAATGCAAAATGTTGAATAATGTGGATCGTTTGATGTTTAATTGCTGCCAACGATCACGAATTGAAGTTTAGGGAACTTCTTTAACACTTCTGCTCACAGCTGCTACATACGGTTGAAAGACAACTACGTTGATAAATTCTGCTTCTGTTATCATGACGATTTGTTGAGGCATTTTCTCTACCGATTTTTGTTCTAAACTTTCTTATTACATCTTGAAAACTTTTGACATTTTCAAAATATGTTTTAATTACACGTTGTTCTTTCGTGTAACGTACCATATTAATCGGAATGTATTTAGAATCTGAGAATAAAAATTACAGGTAGAAAAAATGCCAACAAAATTAAAATGTTACTTCAATTTTGGACACTCTTTATATTGGGAGAAACATATTTAATTTAATTTAATTTAATTTTAATTTATGTATTAAATTTCAGTAGCCTAAAATTTAAAATTAACTCTCTCGTTGTAAGTCCCTGCTAGTAAACTAAATGAACACACCTATCATTTCGGAAAATTTTCGAAATAGAAAAAAACCATTTTTGACTACATAATAATTCACCCAGAACAAAGCTCTAAAATATAATACTGTTCTGTATTAAGGCCCAATTATAACATGCGTGAGCTTGCTTAAGGTACGGTAAAAAATTAACAAAAATGTAAATATACAATAAATATAAAAATACGGTATGTGCTTCTCACTTTGCTTAAGCAAATGACAGCTTTATAAAACTTAACAAAAAGTTTTCTTAAGTTCAATATGGTTTGACACATATATTATTAACATGTATTCGCACAGCTGCTTAAGCCAACTTATGCATATGTATTGTAGTTGGGCCTTAATACAGAACGGTTGGTCACCGTAACTATACTAAGCAATCAAATTGCAAATTAGTGTGAAACATGATTTTTTAACTTAATAAAAACATATACTATGTATAATTATTTGAAGTTCGTTAAATTAAAAATTATTAAATTGATTTATTTTCCGAAAGAGTAAACAAATTTAGTTAAATGTAATCAAAAAGTACAAATGCATTTTTTTGACGAACTTCAAAGATATAATAATGTAACTCTAAAAAGAAAAACAAACCCATAACATAACTGAGGTCTTATTGTTATTCGAAAGTAATAAATAATGATTTTATTTTTTGTTCAAATTTGTTAATGCTTTTTTATCTTTGTTCATAGCTTTTGTAACTAAATCTCCGTTTTGACATCACTTTTCATCATAAACTGAAATAATAATAAAAACTCCATCGAAACGAATACAAGAATCAAAACAAATCCAACAAAACTTAAAAACAACAAAACTGAGAATTTAATCAACTTTAGCTCAAAACCAAAAACTACTAAACCGGCGTTTTTAGGAGGAAGAACTATTGAGGAAGTGGCAACTTTAACTGCTCCAAAAATAAAAAAGAAATATTTTTAATTTTAAACTGCATAAAATACAAAGCACTTAAAAATTGCGAAAAAAAAATTAATATAAAAATTGCAAAAAGCTGCTGGAAACGGTTTGCGACGGTTAAAAAGCTTAAGCCAAGCTTAGCTTATTAAACCCCAAATAAAAACTATAAAATTAAACTGGGAGAATAAGAAAATTAAAAACACTTAGTGAAATTAGCAATACAACTTTTAAAAAAGAAAATACTCAGAATTTCTAAGAAATTCAAAATAATTAAAAAAAATAAAATAAATAAAATAAAAAACTAAAAATTATAAAACACATCTGTCCACAAAAACACTATTATAAGTTAGCAAAACTAATTAATAAAAATATTAAAACAGCAAAGCTTGAATCTTATTATTGTTATAATACCTTGTTGCTATTCTATAGCAAATAAGTCGTTGTCAACATCCATCGCCATTCAATATAGACATTATCAATTGTATTAACGGAGTATTAGCACTTTGGATAACACGAATCAAGCAACAGCATTTGGTTCTCAAGGAAACGATAGTGAGATCAAGAAGGAGAGAGAGACAAACCTACATAAGTTAAGCCTTAAATAATTGTGTTATATCAGAAAAAAGTCATAATTCATCGTTTATAAATTGCCTGGAGCTCGAATACAACATATACCTATAATCCCCTGCCCCCCACTTAAATTCCTCATTTTTTATTTCTTTTATTTTTTGGAGAACCAATATTTCTCTACGCAAGCTTTAAGAATTTGTTTTAATTTCAACGCTTATTTTAAAATACATATATAGTTTTTTAAATCACAACCACCACGCCCACAACAAACATCAAACAAAATACAACAATATAAATCCTCAACATTACGGCAACAACAAAAAACTACCAACAACTGAAAAGAAAGTTTTAAAGTACAAATAAAACGAAAAAAAAAATTAAATTAATTAATTAAATAAATTAAAAACGCAACATTACAAAAAAGAACTTAAAAACACTGAATTTAATGATTATTTAAGATTTTTATAACTGTACAAAAAGGAATTATAATAAAATCAAATATAAAAACATTAAATTAAATAAAAAGTAAAATATATTTATATATATATTACAAAAACTGGATAGGGAGTGTGAAAAGACAACTTTTTAGAACGGGAAACTTAATGCCTAAAAGGCATAAGACGAGTCGTAACTTAAATAGAAGAATAAATTCTTTGTAAAAGTAACAACAACAACAACAAAACGGAAACAATAATTAAAAATATTTAATTCTTATAAAAACAAAAATAAATAACAAACAAAAAAAAACCAACCAACAAAAATAACATTTAAATAATCAAATTAATTTAATTATATAAAAAATAAAATTAAGTAATTTTTACATTTAAATTCTAACAGTTAAGATATTGAAAAAAAAACTTATTCCAAAACATTTGTAATTACTAGAAAAACAAAAAATACAATAGAAATTACATTAAACGGCTGCGGGTTTTTCCTCTAATCGAAAAACAAAAGAGCCAATTTTCAACGATCTCTCAATAAAAAGGGATCCCTTTTTAAAAGGGATCTTTTTAATTTTATTTACTAATAACAAATAAAACTGAAAAAGACTTTCAACAAATCAAGAGATTTTGAAAATTATTTTACTTATATACACCCACAAAAATCCTAAAATTGAATGCAAATAAAAAGTCTTAGTAATTAAACTTTAAAACATCTTTAAAACAAGCTATTGAAAAAACGTAAAAAAGAAAAAAAAAAAAAACAAATTCAAAGAAAGATTTAAACATCTCTGTGATAATTATTGTAAATTTATAAACTTATTAAATTATGGAATCTTTAGAAATGCAAATTAATTAAAAAAAAAAAACAAACAAACAACAACAAACAAACCTTCTTATATAAAACAAAAATATATTTAACCATACGAAGCTAAAAAATTTATAATAATAAAGATAAACAAAAAACAAGCCTACAAATTAATTTAGTTTATTAAGATAAAAGAAAAATAAATTAACAATACAAAAAAAAAAAAAAAAAAAAAAACAAACACAAGATAATGAAACATTGAAACAAATTCGTGATATCTTAAAGGACTTCGATACATATACTATAGTATATATATTATATATTAAAATAATGAATAATTAACAAAACAAATAATATAAAAAAATTAAACAAAATATATATATATATTATAAACTATAAGTTTTAAGCTTATAAGTAATATAATTAAAAATATATAAAAAAACAATCTGAAAGACAACAGCAAAATCCCTTGGTCTAAATTAAGACTTGAATAATATAATTATTATAAAAACAAAAAAAAAAAAAAAAAAAAGGAAACAAAATTATTATAATATTGAAAATTCTTAAATTATAATGTTAAAAAAATAATAATAAAACCCTCAAGTGTTTGTAAACACAGACCACGCCAAAAATCTAAATTTAAAACAACAAAAACAATAAACTTAAATAAAATTTTTAAAAAGTAATTATTTTACAATTCTCAAATATTATTTCAAGTATTTAAAAATAAAAAAAAACTTGCATCTGATCCCAAAGATTTATTTTTCCAAAACTGTGTTTTTTTTTTTTAATTTCAAACAAGAATTATAATACTTAACCTAAAATTTAATATATAATACCAAGCAATATTAAAGACATAATACAACAAAAAAAATTAAGAGAAATAATATTATAAAACAAAACTAGATTAGAACGAAAACAAAAAGTTCCAATTTAAAAGTAATTTTAAAAAGACTTGAAAGAAACCGCCGTAAACGCGTTAAGATTTTCACGCATTTCTCAACCGCCATTTAAAAAATTTCAATTTCGTCTCTAAACTTTTCATTTTGAATGTTCTTAATAAACGTGTAATTCAGTGCCTCTCATTATAAAATAAAAAGAAAAACATAAACACAAACAAATAAAACAAAAAAAAAAAAAAAAAAAAAAAAAAAAAATAATCAATAGAACCAACCCAGTGTATTTGTGTGTGCAATTATCGAGATCCTACTCTAAATCAATCAAACTAAATACAGTTTTCATTTAATAGTTTTGTTTATTTGTATCAAATCGGTTTTTTCTTCCATACTTTCTTCGATTTATTAACCGATTGCCCGGTCAGTATGAATACTCAGTCGAAAGGATATCGCACGGGGGAAGGTAAGTTTGCTAATATGTATGTCCATATGTCGTAATAGATTAATTTTTTATGTATATTTTTGAATTTTAAAATGAGCATTCTTGTAAAATATATTTAAGACAGAAAGCAAGATTGGCAATTTTTTGTTTGAATTCTTAAAATAATAAAACTAAATGAACATATTTATAAATATTTTTCATAGTCAAAGGACCCATGTATTATGAATGTCATAAGTTTTTCGCAAAATGTGGCTTAGATGGAAAAATATTTAGCAATGAAAAACGAATCCATTGAGTAAAATTGAAAACTCCATAGATCGTTGTTTAAATATGAATATTCTTCAGTGGCTTAAAGTTTATTTTAACCGCATTGACATCAAAACTTAATTGGATATCAGTTTTGAACGGAACCAGATATCGAAAAAGTAAAATAACGATTTTTTTAATATTTTGTAAACTTAATCAAATTAACAGTTTTAAACCAGCCATATTACCTTTTTATCAGCCAAAGAATATCGAAATATCGGAAACAAATAAAGAAAAATTTTACATACAACAGACCTCGAGCTTAATTATTTTGACTTAATATTTAATTTTAAATTTTAAAATAAAAATACAACTTAAGAAAGATTTTTGAATTAAATTTAAAAAATTTTTACGAGTCAAATTAAAGAGGAACATTAAATTTTTGCTGATTTAACGTTTTGTGCGCATATTTTAATCCCGCGAACGGTGTTATACCCTTTATTTTTAAACTTTTTTTATGAAATATTTCTATGCGACATGTCGCATAGTCTAAGACTTGTCACCTAGTCTAAGTTGCATTGCAACACTGCGTTAATGAAGTCAGCCACTATCCCGCTTTTGTTGTTTTAAAATCGTTTGTAAATTTTAAATAACATTTAAATATTCGCCGGATACTTTTTGGCTTGTTTGTGTCTTGTCCACATTTATAATAAAAAGTGTCCAAAGAAAGTTGGCCAAAAACTGGAACATTATAAATTTAATTTGGGTTCTAAGTCAGATTTGTCAATAAGCCATGGATTCCAAACGTATTTTATGCTACGTGTTTTATAAAATTAACTCAATTTGAACGCCAGTTGATGGAGGGATCCAAATCATCATATGACTGATTGCTATTTCAGGAAGACTTAAGTGCAAGGCGGAAAAATGGCAAATCCCGATACAAAATCAATTGCGCCATATTCTTTTCTGTTTTCCAAAACGAAAACCCCCAGCATTAAAAGGTACACCAAATAATGAAGAAGAAGATTTAGATCTGAGTTATTATTCTACAGGTGAATGAAATATTTAACTAATGACGCGAAGTGCACTTAATGGTTTGGGTCGTGACCTAAACTTGTCCAAAGAGAACTGGGATTTACTTGCTTGACGTTTGAAAGAAAGAACTTTTGAGCACAGTGCCACCGAAACTACAGAGGGAAAATATTACATTTTTGACCAAAAAATAATTATGTAAACAAACTAAATTGTTCTTTAACACTTAATCCTATTCCAATCAACTCAACCAAGGAACAAAAAGTTTGTATTAAACATTAAAATTTTGATGTTTTTACTAATTATATTGCATCTTTTTTTTTTGGCGATGATAATAATTTTGTGACAAATACGTTTGGAATCAAATTGTCTTTATGATATGGTGTTTGCCTTAATTGAGGGATTTAAAATGTTGAATTTTAAAAAGGGGAAAAAAACAATTTTTTCAAAACCAAAGGCGTGTAGTGTAACTCAGTGAATTTTTATCCGATAAATGCAGTATAGATATAGGCTGAAAAAGGAAAAATATATCTATAGGTTAGGATCAAAGGGCAGCCGACACGAAGACGGCTCACTTTGGTCCTTACAGCGTTCCCTTTGTGAAACCCCTAGCCAGAGACAAGAGTCAGTCAGTATCAAACAGATTATTCCCCACACATTACCACTCTGACTTCATGCAAAACAGAAAGATCGACTTCAGTCCTACACTAGACATATCGTCCAAACATGGCAATTCCGGTCTCTTAAAATGCCTAAACCTAATATCCCCGAGACCGGGGCATTTTCAGACAAAATGAAACACCATTTTCTCCTTTATAATCAAGACCCATTCTCAAAGCATGAGTCCCTACTACCCAGTGAGCCATCATGACCGATATCACTGTCCTTATCTGGTCCCTAGCTAAACTAAGTAGCACGACCGTTATCGCCGCGTCGTAGCCAAGCTATAGAGTCCTGGCTATCAAGCAGGTATTCCCACCCTGCCATCGTTACCGAGCCTTTCTGTACGACTCACGTCTAATGAGAGTCTTGCAGCGAGCCATTGAAATGCCGATCAGGAAATCGACGAACATGTCGTCCAGGAGACATCCCCATTTGGCCAGGCCGTCTGCAGGTCGGTTCCCTGGTACCCATGCCAGCGTAACCTTAAAATGTTTCGCAATTTCATTTAGAAACATCCGGCATTCCACAGTTAACATAGATGTTGTGGTGACAGGTGACAGAGCTGCAATTGCAACCTTGCTGTCCGTTAATATACATTTATCTCTCGATATACGATAGAACCTCAGCTAATTTGCTGCCCGCCTTATCCGCCTCCAAAAAGCTCTGCTGCCATCTGGCAGCCTTAAAGGGACCTTTATACCCAATTCCTCGATGAGGAAACCTCCACCCACCCTGCTGCCATCCATTAAGCCTAAGAAGCCTAAAGTCACCAACCTTCGACTTTATGGTGAAAAGTACTAATTTAGTTTTAAGAGGATTGACACCAAGTTCACTGGAGATACTCCAGTACCCATGTTCTGTAACTTTAGTGAGAACTTCTCGCATCGAAAAGATGTGAAACAAAATATTCCATCGTTTCTCGAAAAGTGAGAAAAAAGTGTGTCTGTAACTTATGTCGAAAACTATCAAAAGAGATTACGTCGTTACGTTATAAAAGTCATAACATTGCACTCGAAGCCGATGTGACATTGCAGACGTTGAGGACGCCAGTCACACATATAGTTAACGGCGACCAAAATTTACTAAAATTGAAAAATTTTCAACGACGGCGGCGAAAATACAACCGTCGGCCATGCCAAATAATGTAAAGTGCGACCAGGGTTGTTAGATGTGACGATTTTACGTCATTTTGACGATTTTTTAAAGAAAATACAGTAAAATGACGATTGACGATTTCTTTACTAAAAGTGATAGTGTTATGACGATTTTCTGGCATCAATAAAACACTTACAAGAAATAGTTACAATTATATTGGGAACAGTTCAAAACGTTAAAATCAATTTTTCGAAATACAAAAATTATTGGAAATTAAACAAAAAA
The DNA here is from genome assembly GCA_963931875.1 of Pollenia griseotomentosa. NCBI lineage: Eukaryota > Metazoa > Arthropoda > Insecta > Diptera > Polleniidae > Pollenia > Pollenia griseotomentosa. Next base: position 187,259,659 of record OZ007562.1, on the reverse strand, counting down.
ATTCTTCGGCCATCACAAGCCAGGTGGCTTTCATTACAAGCATTAGTAATTCGAATTCTACAATTATATAAATGCCATCGATACTGCAAAAAATAAACACCAGAGCCCCGATTTGCATCGTTCATATTTGGTCCGCTTTTAAAAATTGGTTAAATCCGCTTTGCGTTTTTATGATTTCGATTTGCGTCGCTACATACGCTTGGATTGTTTCGCTGAAGTCATAATCACATGTGAAGAATTTTTCTATTTTCGTGTAAAAAGGCGATTCCCATTTAATTCTGTTAGGTAAGTTATTCTAAGTATAGTTGCGTGTTAGGAAGTAAGAAGTTAGTTCTTAATAAAAAGTCGTGTAGAAAAATTAGTGCAAAGAGAAGAAAATGCATTAGTTTGGAACTATAATTAAACGTAATAAAACGTTTCAAGTCGGTTAAAAAGACTGTTGATATAGACAAAACCCTTGGTTTAGCACCTTCAACAGTAAAAACAATTTGCAATAGTGATAGCGATAAAAATTAATCATTTTAAAATAGCTCCAGTTAATAGCAAATGAGATTTTATTTTTTATTTAATGTTGTTGTGAATGTGGATAAATGAAATAAATCAATTTTTATCATGTTTTTATGTTTTATTTTTTCTCGTGTATTTCTTTTCAAATGATAAATATATTTCAGCCCACTTGCTGAAATGAATAGAATAAAACTTAACCATATCACTTTCTTTATCATAATTAGAATTTCTTGCTAAAAATTTATATTTTTAAACAACTCAATGCAATAAATTGTCTCTAATTTGTAAATGTTAAATATTTGACGATTTGTTGACGATTTTGTTAAAAGTTCGTGACGATTTTGACGAATTTTGTTAAAACTTTTGACGATTTTTGAAGAAAAAAGCCTAACAACCCTGAGTGCGACTTTAATGTTTGTTGTTTGTAAACGAGCTTTGAAAAAATTCGTATATTTTATAAAAATGGTAAAAAAAAATAATTAAACAATAAAAAAAAGGGCCAAGAACATAATTTTATTATTATTATTCTTTGCAATTTGCATTTTTAGTTGTTTTTTAGTGTTAAAATTTTTTTCTCGCCCCATTTTTATTCGTGAGTTTTTTTGACAGTCCAAAGCGGGAACTTTTCTCACCAAATTGTTACAGACACACTTTTTCTGAAAATTGGCGAGGATTTTCCTTGCGTGACAGCTTGTACTCGCCAAAAAAAGTTACAGACACAGTTTAGTGAGAAAAACAGCTGTTTGTTTCAATATACGGCATTTTTGTTCTATTTCACACATTTCAATCGAAAAGTTTCTCGACACGAGAGTTACAGAACATGGGCACAGGAGCTTAGAATCTGTAATGCAGATTTTATACAGCGGGACAATGTGTCGAGGTTTTTACCCATGACTGCCACTACCACGTCATCCGCATACGCGACGGTTTTTTATTCCTAATCTTTCTAACTGATTTAACAAAGTGTTTATCGTCTGGTGCCATAATAGAGGGGACAGCACCCCACCTTGTTGTGAACAACTGTGCACCAATCTGCATACAATCTGCCGAGAAGATTTCCAATAAATCTACAAATAGCATCGTACACAACTAACTCCTTTATTGATTCCAAGATGGAGTCAGATCTGACATTATTGAAAGTCCTCTAAATGTTCAGAAAGGCTACAAACAAGTATTCCCGAAATTCAAGGTATTTCTCAATGTAGCCAACTAGTGAGTGAAGCGGCGTGTCCACAGACCCGCCATTGGTGTAGGCATGCTGAGAGGTAGAGAGTATGTGTCTAGGAATATACATCCTCAGGTGAATTTCAATGACCTTTTTAAGGGTCTTGAGAATAAATGACTACATGCTGATTGGCCTGTAGTCCTTAAACTAAGTGTGGGATGTTTTACCGCCCTTTGGAATGAAAACTACCCTGCACGTAGCCCTGCGGGGAGCAACGTACGAGAATCTAATAAATTCCGTGTAAATAGCGGACAGCTAAGGAATTAGAAGGTTCGCATTTTTCTGAAGGTCGGCCGGAATGATACCGTCCAGACCAGGTGACTTTTGTGACAATTGAGCCTATCTTAGCACAGAGAGATGGACACAGGTCCAGGCTCTGACAAGCAATTAATCTTCCGTGGTGATGGAAGAGAGTTACCAGGAAAGTCTGTATCAATCAGAGTTCAGGCAAATTCATATATGATCGCTCGTATTTAACCATTCATGAATTTCTTCATGAATGAAAAATGTAAAATTCTTAACTTTTTTCACAGTTATGAATGAATTGTTAGTATTTCGCCAATTCATTCATGGTGGTGAGGAAAAATAAATTTTTGCCTTTTTTCAGTCATGAAGAATGAGGAAACAAAAAATTTTAGTAACGCTCCTCACTAGTAATGTTGTTGGTGCTCGACAGTTTGCATGACCACAGCACGAAGTGCCTGTGTGTGGATTTGGTTTTTGTAAAATATTTTCATCTTAAATGCAGAATAAGTTTACATGAGAAGCAAAAAACTTTGTAAAATGGTAATTATTTGAGATTTAAAAGCAATATTTAAAATATTTCGGATAAAACTGCAATAACCGATATATTTTTATATTTTGAGGAAAAAATATTATTTTTATTGTTATTTTAATCTGAAATTTTCAGAAACAATAAGACGTATCATCAGCGATAGTATAACTAGTATTAAGTTTAGTATTTTGTTAAATTATAGGTATAATAGAATATAAAGATAAATTACATACATCGTTATTAGTGCAATAATGCCCTTAAACAATGATTTAAAAGTGGTTAAATGGACCTATAAAAAGGATAATCACACTATTAATATGTAGCATCATTAGGTTTGCGTCGACATGGTGAACAAGTTTGCTTTTCTGATGCAGCGCAGGCAGTACTGCATTTAACAACGTGGGGAAATAATGCTATTATATATATTATGACAAACCTATTATGTATAATTATACCAGCACCACAATAGTGGAGAGGGTATTATGAATTTGTGCTAATGTATGTAACACCTTAAAATGTTGGTCCTAGGCCCACCTTAAAGTATACCGATCGACTCAGAATCACGATGTCCGTCCGGCTGGCTGTCCATGTAACCCTGTGTTCAAAGTACAGGTCGCAATTTTGGAAATAATTTAATAAAATTTGGCACATAGGTTCTTATTGGCACAAGGACCAAGCCTATTAAGCTTTTAACAACTATATTTATTTCCAATAAAAAAACAAGGGCTGTAAGCTGCTTGGTTTATTTTCAATAAAAACCCGATAAAATTGGTTTCTGTGACACCTAAAACCAACACTAATTTTAGTTCGAACAAAAAACCGACAACATTTTATTTCATGACACCAACATATTTTTTGTTTTTGTCGGTTTCAAATCCAATACCAATAAGATTGGTTTCTATAACACCCCTGAGTTCCTTATATGGAGACAAATATGTACATATGTATATAAGTAAAATTTTTATTTGCAAAATTTGTTCATTGTAAAGCCTGGTACTCTGTTCAACATTTCACGTGAAATGTTGTCAAAACGCATATGAAAAAAACTTGTGCGGAATATTTATGAAAAAATGTTGATAGAGTTGTACTCTGTTCATTTTGTGAAAAAGCTCCGAAATGTTTCTGGCAACATTTTTTTACAACTGCGAAATAATGTATACTGCACTTATTTCACGTGGAATTTTAAGCAAAAGCAAAAAAGTATGAGTTAATTATTAAATTAAATTAAATAAAAAAAATTGTATACTTTATTTTATTTAAAAACAATTTTTTTTATTCATTATTATTATTTACAATGATTTTATACAAAAAAAATCCCCTTTGATTAAAAAAAGCCAAAATAAAGTTACTACTCAATTTTTTTTTTGATGTCAAGAAACTCTTTTCACAAACATTGCGATCTATATTAAGCATTACCATTATTACAAAAAAAATTAATTTTGTGTTTTCAATACTTGGTGTGACCACTCTTAGCATCCGCCACGCATTGGACTCTCTTTTTCATCGAGTGAATTAACTTCCTAAAATAGTTGGCTGGTATATTTTGCCACGATTCCAATATTTCGGCTTTTAGTGCTGTCTTGTTAGTCGGTTGTCGTACCATTTTTTTAAACAAACGCACAAAATTTCAATCGGATTTAAGTTCGGATTTTGGGCAGGTGTTTCTATAACTTTAACGCAATTATATAGTAGTCATTTTTTTTTTACTACATGGGACTTGTGTTTGGGGTCGATATCTTGATAAAATTTGAAGTGCGGCTTATTATCTCGTATGAACCCAAATATTTTTGCACTGCTTATTAAATTATTCTGCAGAATGCCCTAATATTGTGTGCATCCATTGTTTTCTTTATAAAAGCTTATTCTTCTACCCCTTTGCTTCCTTTTTTTCCAAATTTTATTGTTGGAAAAATGTTGCGATTTTTCAACGATGTTAGGGGTTTTCTCCACACTCTAGTTAGTCCATCGTTGTAGTACAACTTTATTTTGGTCTCGTCGCAGAATATCACATCGTCCCAATAGTCCACAAGTTGCGAAATGTGTCTTATACCGAAAGATAAACGTTTTTCTATATTTACTGCAGAAAGTAGTGGTTTTTTACAGGCTGTTCTTGAAGAGTATTTGTTTTTTAATAAGACCTATCGAACAGTTCCATGAGAAACAACAACATTACATTCTTCTTCAAGCTCCCTCGCAAGTCTCCTTGTAGAAATATTTGGATTATGGTTCACTTTTCTTAGAATTAAGCGCTTTGGGCGGTTATTTATTTTAGTATGAGGGCCTCCTCCACGCTTTAATTCTAGCCTACCCCCTTTTTCATCACGGTAAAGCACTTGCCCCCAATTGGCGGTTGTAATAAATCAGCCGAATCATTTCCTACTATAATCGATTTGCCTGGCAATTTTAAACACTTAAACTTACTATATAAATTACGTATGTTTTACAAAAATTGTATGGCAAATTATTGTAAAATTACAAAGAAAACCAACGCGCGTCATAAATAAAGGCATATTACCGTTAACAGTCAAGGGTTTCCATAAAAAGAGATAAACCGAGTGTTGTGAAAACAGTTATTTGTCACTTACAAACTGCAGTTCATGTTGGTTTTTGCAATATTTTTGTGTCTTTTTCACTGAATTTGTTCTTTTTTTTTGTTTCTAACATTATAAATACACAACAAAAAAGGATCAGTAAAAAATATAATAAAACTAAAAAAGACTTTTTTTCATTAATAAACTAAACAAGACTTTTTTCATTAATAAGTGATAAAAAGCACCCCTATCGTGAAAAACATGTGGTATTTTTGTTCCCATGCAATTTTCATTCCCCTCGAAGGGAAAAAAAACAATCGTGAAAATTTTTCACGCTATCAGTTCCAGTGAATGTAAAAAAGAAGAAAGATAAAAAAAAAATTTTAAATCAATGACTTTTTAAATTTTATGTAGTATAATATTTTCCAAAATTCTGCCTTCGAAAGCTTCACAAATCCACTGGTAATCGACCTGTTGTTTTACATTTTGTTGACCAATATATCGGTTTGTGCCTTATTAACGGAAATAGCCCTTAATATTCGATTTATAGGAGGAACTACTTACATACATGTTCTGTTCCCTAGCAAAAATAAAGTGAAAAATTCTAGGGAAAATGTGAACAAATTACGAGGGAAAAATCTTTTCACCATAAGCGGAATTTTTTCCCGTGAACATTTTTTCACGTTATTATTCTTATTTGAATTACCTTTTTTTTCATGGGAGCTTTTCATGATCGCAAATATGTGAAAAGGGAAATAAATACGAAGGAAAAATTATTCACTATAAGAGTGAACATTTTTTTTATGTGAAAAGGCATTCAGACTGTAGGTACTTTATCTTTATATTCTATTATACCTGTAATTTAACAAAAATATTTAACCCTCTAATGCCAACTTTTAGAATAAATGGGAATATATTATGAAAATAATTTTTTTAGAGTATTTTTGGGCCACTTTATTCCAAAAAAATATTTTTAAGCCCGTACGATGAGTCGTTTACGTTCCAGGTGAGCAAACATCTAGGAGTACAATGAGGCCCCCTTGGGTATCTACTAATAAAAACACACTTAATTTTTGAAAATTCTGTTTGTTAGTTTGTATTGAAAATAAAAAGTAATGAAACAAATTAAAAATATTTGGTTTTGTTTATGATAATCAAAAAAAAAACAATTTTATTATTTGAGCATGATAAATGAAGTTTGCACTTTGAACAAAAGCATTGTGTTCGAGATTGTTTACAATGCTTTAAGAGCCTTTAAAAGCTTTCGAAGGTTCTACAAATATTTTTCTAGATCTTTAAGCAATTGTAAAAAAATGGAAATTAATAAAAATTAGTTATATATTGGACGTCAGTAGAAATTTTGTAAAGCCTGCCTTGAGGCACTCTTAGGCATTAGTGGGTTAATTATTTATCGCTGATGATACGTCTCTTTGTTTCTGAAAATTACAGGTTAAAATAACAATAAAAAAAAATATTTTTTCCTCAAAATATAAAAATATATCGTTTATCGCATTTTTAAAATTTCAAATAATTACCATTTACAAATTTTTTTTTTGTTTTAATGTAAACTTATGAAATGTGATGTTACATCATATTGCATTTAAGCTGACAATATATGCAATTCTTTTAGTTTTTTTCTAATAATTTTTGCCTGCGAAAAAACCCAACACTAATAGTGTAGTGCATCTTTCGAACTAAAAAATAATACTGTTCTAATCCAAATCAACAAAAAGATGAGAACATTTAATTTCATTCGTTTTTTTTTTAACCACAAACTTCATTGTGTTCGGTTCAGCTCATTAATGTCCGTTTGTTACTGTTGTGCTTAGCGCCTTTTTGGCTAGTAAAACAAACCAAACATTTTTTACAAAAACAAAATACAAATACGAAAAAAACAAAAAGCCAGCAAAATAATTTTACCCAAACAAAACATATACACAATAATACACACACAAGCTGTACGTGCTGCGGTCGTTGCTAAACATTTTTGTTTGTTTGTTTCTTTATCAATGAAAAAAAGAAACATTATAGAACATTAAAATATAATGTTTGTCTACAGTATCACTAACGAAGAACAGAACACTATATAATGTTCGGCTCTTTCTTTAAAATAGTTACGAACGGTATAAAGGGTTGTGTTCGTTCCTGGGTGTGTGAGCCGAACGCTAAATAATGTTCTGTTTATTTTCGTACACTGTTTAGATTGGTTTTCATAAAATATTTTACAAATTCAAATTTTCTATTCTAAGATACGGCCTGTCAAAATCGTTTTATTAGTAGTTGTTATGGAATGTCTAGCAAGTTTAGTTATTAATTTACTCACTTCGCCTTATTAGGAACAATAATTTTACTAGGATAAAGCTTTATTCTTAATTATTTTGTGAAGGCCTTCCAGAAGCCTTTAAAGTAGATGCAATAAGGCAAGGCTTTGGTCTCCAATGACACACCGTGTAAATTAGAAATATATTTTGAATGCGGCTGGAAAACTTTATATCACCAAAAAGGTCTGTATAAGGCCTTTTTAATTTTATAAGGCCTTTTTACTACTTCATTTCTCGCTGTTAATGGTCGGGAAAATCGCGTTTTTTTCCTTATGAGGGATTTGAATGTAAATTTTAGCAAATTTTTCATGTCTGTCAAATTCACATATGAATTTTAGTAAGGAAATTCAAAATATTTTTTTCCTCACCCTCAAGAGGATGAAAAACCAGCCAAATTTTTAAATTTTCACGCTCGCTCATGACGGAAAAATGAGTGAACGTTTCGGTACTCTGGTATCAATAAACACCTCCAACGTCTCCTGATTGTTTTTAGCCCAGCTACCACCAGCTTTCTGAATGTAGCTAGGGACAACCAGGCAAGAAACCATATTTTACGTAACCGGTTTGTCTCCGAGGAGCCTTCCACGTAGCTACAGAATTTCCTCCAGGCATTCCGTTTCGCCGGTCTAATAAAGTTCTTAAACCTATTCAATGCTGACCTTTATTCCGCCCAGTGACTGTGCGACGTTAGGGCTCCACCATTATGGCTTACTGCCATTATGCCCAACCACGCAATATCTCCGATAGAAAATCCACCGCCATTTCAGTCTCCGTAACGCTACTAATGACAGGGACTGTGCCCAGAGAATAAGCGAGCAGACTAGCCTGATAGTCCCACTTCGTAATTCTCCTTTTCAGAAAAGTACATGCCTCCAAGGGCGCAAACCTAATTGAAACTCAACAAATCTGTAGACCAAAAAGTAACAGTCTTTAGAGACCGCCCTGTAACTTACTAGGTCGTAGTGTACCGAACTGACCAAAGTAACATCGAGAACATCCTGTCTAAACTACAATGGACGTAGGTTCCGCGCCTATGTTTGCTATTTTCATTTTAATGCTACAGATAAAAGAAAATAGCGACTCTCCTCTAGTATTGGTGTCAGAGCTGCCCCACGTGTTGTGGTGCGCATTAGCATCAGATAACCACCGGGGTACCAATGGATTCAACTTTGGCTACTTAGACACGGACGGACCAGTTGGGTGGTTCTCAGTTCTCAAGATTTTTGGAAATAGCCTCATAAACTGCAAAAAACAGGGGGTCTACTCTCTATTGCGATGCGAAAGCTAAATGCCAACTTGGTACTCTCTCTCACTTTCGCAAAATTTTCTAAAAATAAAGCAATAGCGGCAATAAAAATTAAAGATGGTGCGGATTTACAGTAATGAAATGCCAAATTGTGTAAAAATATTTGAAATTGGAAAATTTAAATAAAATAAAGTGATGATTTACGAAAAGAAAAAAATTAAAAGATGCGAAAAACATATGCGCAAACGTATTTAAGAGTACCAATCGCTACACTTGCTACAATTTTCTTTCGCATCGCAATAGAGAGTAGCCCCCCAGGTTTTTATGAATATCCCGAAAGCGCTTCTTAAGAAAAATAAATGAATACCATATTCGTGTTCAGCAGCCCCAATTTAACTTAGAAAACATCCAATTTTTGAGGATATGACACAAAGTTAAAAATTTATGAACGTGTGTTGAGATAAATTCGGATTGAACTAGCAAAGACGCAAACCATATTTTTGAACATTGCTCATTTTACAGTTAACAGAGCAATATACTACGGAGGCAAAAAATCATGATTTAAATGACCATTTCGGATAAATATGGAGTTGCACACATAAAACACCATATAGGAATGGTAGGCCCCTATTACGGTTCACAACTCAACTCAGTTTCCGCCAATTCTTGTTTTATGAAACTGTGAAATGAAAAGTTTTTTCACATTTTCATTATACTTTTGATTTCAAAAATTTTTCACATGGAAAAAAATGGAACAAAACAAAATATTATTCACAGTTACACAACTTTGTCGATTCCCTTTTTGTGATAATTATTGTTTTGTTACTTAAGCTTCGTACAGACTATGGCCAGATCTAACAATATTGTCAGTAAAATGTTCTTAAAATGTTTTACAACCGTCTGAACGGGAAATTTTTGTTTAACACCGTTGCCAGTAAATGCATTGACAGACAGTCCATTATAACAGCAAAATTTGGAAGTATATTGTCAACACATTGTCACCTTACATACATAACCGCAGTCTGTACGAAGAAGAATTTTTAGGTGTGGTGTTTGACACCGATGATGCTGGATGAAAAAACCAACAAATTTTGAAATTAGATAGAAGGTTAACATACATCAAGCACACGCACACGAGTGAATTTGGCAGCATTAAAAGCATTTGACAAGAGTATTTGCGCTTTAATGATTTAAGTTTTATTGTGATGATAATATTTATAGTTTATACATAAACACATGTATATGTATAAAAATATATTTTTTTAAAATTTTTTTTTGTTTGTTGCTATACCGGTATACCGATACCTATATAATTAAAATACCTCGGCAATTGTTTCGGTATCCAACCTTGGTTTTAATGCTCTAAAATTTGATTCTTTAAAAACAAATTTCAAACGTTTAGATAAACAAGGTAAAAAACTATTTTATGATACATTTCGGTAAACCTTTTTTTCCGATAGTCACAATTCCAGATGTTTTCCAAATACATTCAAAAATTTATTATCAGGGGTGTGCTGGAAATCGCAAATGCAAATCGCAAGAATTTTAGAAGTCGTTTTTTAGTAAAATTTTTATAATAAAAGAATTTTATGGCAAATATTATACAAACATTTCTCTATTAAACAGAATTTTATAACAAAAATTATTAAAATTAGATTAAAAGTGTATTAAAAACAGCCTCCAAATTCTTGCGTTTTGCGTTTGCGATTTCCATCACACCCCCCTATGTATGAGTAAATAATTCCCAACAAACACGAAGTCAAACCTTTGATATGAAATGACTTTATCATTTGATATCAAACACAATTCTCAAACGTTTTTCAAATGTTTGATTTTTACATTTAATTTCAAATTGATAATGATTTGAAAATAAACATTTGACATCAAATGTTTTATCAATTTGATGTCAAATTGGTATCAAATGTTAAATTCAAATCAAAACTAAACTTGGCAATACTAAAGTGAAAAATAAATGTAAACATTAAAAATGGCTATTAAAGTTAAATTTTTACTTCGTGGTTAAATGTGTTTTACAAGTAAACGATTTATTTTTTGTGAACAATAAAAATTATTTGTCGTCTTTCCAAGAACTAGAGGAAGGAAAGAACATTTTTTCATATATTAGCTATTGTGCCGAATGTTTATCTCACAGTTTATGTAAATAAATAATGAATTTAAATTAAAAAAATAAAATAATTTTATTTATGTTCCACATTGTGTTATAATCCACATTTGAAAAACGTTTGAAAATTACGTTTGAAAGCAAGTGGAAAATAAAGGCATTTTTTAATTTGAAAATAATTTCCCCTTTTTGTTGAGAATGCTATGATTTTCAAATCATTATCAAACGTTTGTCGTTTGAGAAAACGTTTGATTTCAAATCATTTTTAATTTGAAATCAAACCTCCGTGTTTGTTGGGTTGTTATAAATTTCGGTGGAATATTATTAACAGGTTGTATTTTTATAAATTTCAAAAAATAAATTAATCATGTACTGCATTAATATAAAGAAAATAATAGTCAGACGAGCGTAAAAAACTAGGTAAATTTATTTGTAGGTTTTCTAGATAGCCTCTGTAAGATAAAAGGGTGTCCAAAAATTGAAGCATAATTTTAATTTTAATGAAAAGAGTTTTTTCTTAGATATTAAAACTAAAATTCCGATTAAAAATGACAAGTGACCCGCCTCCCCTACTGGCCCGGCAGGCTACCAATTTTTTTATCAAAATTCTCAATAACGGTTTTAAAAAAACTGTTGTCAATGGTTTATATATATGCTCGATAATGTTGTTTTTAGGCTCTTAAACTGTTGTGGGATTATTTCTGTACACTTTTGGTAAAAAAAACACACAAAAAATAGTCTAAAGGTGGCCGATTTTCGAACTTTTCTTTCAAAAGAACCATTGTTTCTCTTGCATCCTATTAAAACCACATATTCCCTATGTCTAAATAATTAATCTTCCGCCACAAAAAGCTTCGGATCATCTCCCTGTAGCAAATTCGATTGACCGATGATACTTCAAATATTCTTATCGTTGTTTGAATTAATTATGCCTGCAATTTTTAACCCCACACCACAATAGTGGAGAGGGTATTACGCATTTGAGTTGATGTGTGTAAGTACTTTTTATCTGGTAAAAACTTAAGCAACTTTTCCTTAATACTGGTTTCTAAAGACTACTATTTATATCCAAGTTTTTTTTTCGTTGTAATTACACTGTGCCACAAATTTTAAACAAAGGCGTAGCCAAATGAATCTGTGCCTAGTCTTTATGTAAAATTGTCCGCTGAATCCGAATATGGAGTTTTCGATATATGCTAAAATAACCGTTATTTGTGTTTTTAAAAACGATGATTTCACGAAAATATTCAATGGATTTTTTATTATGGAAAGGTAATAAAATTACTACACAACCACATATCGTTTGTAAAAATTGGTTAAGAAATTACTGGGTTACAGGGAACCAAAGTTTAAATTTCACGAAAATTTTAATCATTTTAATACGAACTTTTTGTGCCCAATACAATCCAGATCGATGCAAAAATTACAAAGTTACAGAGGATTATTTCATATTTTTCAGTTATGCTGTTCGTACTCTATCAGACCCAGTTTAGACATGGACTCATACAATTCTATAATCTTAACTGCGTGCGTCACAACAATTGAGCTTTTTTAGTGATTTCTTTTACAAAATTCAATGTTTCTTAATTTTACACCGTTTGTTTGTGGGTTAATTTAGTAAATCTTCTGTAGCTTTTTGCACCAATCTGGGTCTTGTTGGGCACAAAATGTTTACAAAAAATAACTTGAAAAGAGCAAAATTGCAAAAAATCATAAAATTTTAAATGAAGTTTGGACTTTTGTCCACTGTAACTCTGTAATTTCTTGACCAATTTATACAAGCCACCCATGGTTATTTTTAGTAATTTTATTATCTTGTATTAAAAGAAAAGAAATACCTAATCCGTCTAATATGAAGATATTTGCATTTAAGTGAAATCATCTTTCTACTTTTCACCAGCGGACAATTTAACATAAAGAATAGGTGAATGATACATTTGGTAAAAAAAAACTGTCACGTAGTGTTATTGAACTGTAAAATTATAACGGGAAAAAATAGTTTACAAACCAATATTAAGGAAGAGTGGCTTAAGTTTTTGCCAGCTAAAAAGTAGTATATTTTTATTTGAAAAAAAGAGGAAGAAAACCGTTGTATATTTTTTTTAAATACTAGTCGATTAAGCTCTTAAATTAGGTATATGAAATAAAATGAAAGTGCTTTGTTCGATGGGTTGTGCGCGAACATTTTGCATTTTTCTAATTTTAGTGTACAACGAAACGTCATATCGTATCTATTGCGGAGGTGTAACTTACATATTTTTTAATAAAATTACATGTGAATGCCTTTTTCTTAAAAGCTTGCTTTTTTTAATTTCTTTTTTTCTGTACACAAATAAAATATCAAAAGTGCAATTGCATCATCCGCTGCACAATTCATGTTTTCTTTTTGACATTTAAATTTGTTGTGTGGAGAAATGGTACGCGAACAAATTACACGCACAAATCACTCGTGTGTTGGCAGCTTAACCCTCGTTATGTTTTACATATTTAATCGAGCCCTATTTGCGACTATATCGTAAGCGACAATTTATCGAAATTTCGTTTTTTTTTCTTGCAAAGTGGTTATAAGTACTTGTTACAATGCCGAACAAATACATAGACTTTAAATGTGTACCGTTGCGAAGAAAAAGCCCATCTAAACCCAAATAAAGTATTGCACTGCTTAAAAAAAATAATGAAAACACTTCTCCCGTAATTTTGCCTTTTGTCGCTTACGATACAATCGTATTAATATGTGCATAGTATATTGAATTAAAAATTTTTAAACGTTGCTATAAAAATATGCATAACGTAATCATTTTTATTGTTTATTTTGTAACATCAAACGAATTAAATTTTTTTATTTTCAATATCCTTCACAATTTGTAGAAAAATATTTATAAATTATTATAAAATTTCTGAAATTTTTTTGATAATAAACAGAAAAGGAAATTACAAAATTCGCAAAAATATTCGTATGTTTAGACTAAAATATAATTGCAATCTTTTCTCAAAAGTCTGCTGTAAAAATCAACTTGTATAGCTGATTTATTTTATAAAATTCGCGTAAAACTAAACGTAAAATTTTTTATTATAATTTTTTTAAACGTTTTTATTGGTATCTTCTAATGTATACTGTACTTTGTGTTAGAAATCTATGATAACTTACCCTGTGATGGATTTTTCAACATGAACACTATGCGCAATTTGAACATTTCGAACAATTTTCCACCGATCGGAACGTTTTCTTTGGAGGCTTTAGGTCCGCAAACTCCTCAATCTCAATCCCAACACCATCATCATCAGCAGCAGCAGCAGCAGCAGCAACAACAGCAGCAGCAGCAGCACCATCATCATCAACAGCAGGGGCCACCGCCAATGAATCAACATCCTCCCATTGGTATGTTTGATGCTAACGATGTACCGGAGGTTATACAAAATCCGGCAACAATCGGTGTTTTTCAATCGAATAGTGTTTTGACCAATGGCAGTGGCAATAATTCCAACTCGATTTTTGGATCTCAATCGAATTCATCTTCTTCGGCTGCCAACGATCCAAATCAGACAACTCGTGAGACTGGTATAATTGAAAAACTATTGGTAACTAACTAACCGCATAATTTGTGTTAATAATAAATATAATAAAATAAATTTATATACATTTTTTTTAAAGCATTCGTATGGATTTATTCAATGCTGTGAGCGTCAAGCTCGTTTGTTTTTCCATTTTTCCCAATTCAGTGGCAATATTGACCATTTAAAAATCGGTGATCCTGTTGAATTTGAAATGACTTATGATCGCCGTACCGGAAAGCCAATTGCTAGTCAAGTTTCTAAAATTGCGCCTGAAGTTGTAAGTTCATACTGGAAGTGCAAGTACTAAACACTTTAATTCCGTTTATTAATTTTCAAGGTTCTTTCTGAGGAACGTGTAACTGGTACAGTTACTACTGAATTGCGCATTGACAGTTCTAATAACTTGTTGTCATCAAATGAAACTACTGGGCGCATAAGTTATGAGAATCGTGGTGAATGTTTTTTCTTGCCCTATACCAAAGATGATGTTGAGGGTAATGTCAATTTGAGAGCTGGTGATAAAGTAAGCTTTCAGATTGCAACCAACCAAAGGTAAGTAATAAACTTGGGCATCATTAACTACTCAACGTTCTTTTTTAATTGAAATTTAGAGGAAACTTGGGGGCTTGCCATATTCGTTTGGAAAATCCAGCTCAACCGGTAAAATATCGCGGTGTTGTTTGTTCGATGAAGGAATCATTTGGTTTTATTGAACGTGCTGATGTTGTTAAAGAAATATTCTTTCATTTTTCCGAAGCAGAAGGCAACGTTGAATTGCGTCCTGGCGATGATGTCGAATTCACTATACAAACTCGTAGTGTAAGTCCCAATTTTTTGTATTTGTTGATCATAATTAGAGTTTTTCATTCGGGATTTCCAGGACAAAAATCCCGGGAAATTCGTGCAGGAATATTCGGATTATTATTATTTTTTTTTTTTTTTTGATTAAGACAGCTTAACTGTATTAAAAATATTACAAAATACATATTATATAGTTTAGTATTAAGTTAAAAAAAGAACCAAAAAATTACAAAGTATGACTCAACACGTAGCACTTGTTGCAGGATTATTTTGTATATAACTTCTAAACCCGTTACGGTATCGAAAAACCGCTTAAAGCTAGTTTACACTATTATACTTTGTATTAATACATTTCAAAAACTCAAGAAATTTGAGAAAGTGTGAATGCAATGTGTCATGGAATTAACAAGTATGTATTACGAAAAACAATTTGACATCCCATACGACTTCCGGTTTTTGGAATTTTTCAAAACAATAATACTTTTCATTTGATCAGGGTTGCATTTTAACTAAAGCATGTTCATGTGTGAAAGTGTGACTAAAAACTGTAATGTTACATTCGCTTTTCGACAATCGCAACAAAACTCATTAGATTTCTATCTCACAGAGTATTATGGAATTCGTAAGACTTGTGTGATAGTGTAAATTAGCCTTTAGTAGATGTACTAATAGAGATTAACAATGGTGCAATAAAAAAATTCTCAAAATAATACATGGCACTACTTGCAGGCTAGACGACGACATGTAAATTCAAATTCGATAAGTAGGGCAATGTTTAATGCTATGAAATTTCGAACTAGTTAAACAACAATTTTAAATTTTTTTAAAAACCCAGACTTGTAGCCTATTTCTGATGGGCGAAAAATTCTGTCTTTCGAACAATTACATTTAAAACAAAAACAATGTTTTTAAAATTATATAAATGGGATTAAACGGGAAATGAAAAAGTTCGCGAAAAGAAAAACTCTAATCATAATACAAACTAAAAAGTTACATATACATAAAATACATTTTTAGGGACGTGAATTTGCATGCAACATAACTCGTTTACCACCTGGTTCGGTAATATTTGAAGATGTTGATACCACTATCTATAAAGGACAAGTCCTTAAACCTTTGGATCGTAATAATCCTGCAAGACAAACTAATGACCCATTACCCGGTCGTATACGCTACAGAGCTCCCGACTACTCGGAAGTTGAAGTACCATTCGGTGACAAAGATCAGGTAAGACACACAATCATTGTTAAAATATTCAGCCTTATTACGTGAGCCGTTGTCGTGTTCGGAATCGTAGTCGTTTGAAATATTTGTCCATTTCATTTAAAAATTAAGACAACTACAATGTAAAGCACAAAGAACGTTTGTCGCATTTGTGTCGTTTACGACAATCATAATGCCAATTTTCAAAACGACTCGTTGTCGACTAAGGCAACGGCACTCATAATAAGCCGATTTTTTAGTTTAGAATTTCTCGAAACGCTTTAAACGTTTGCAAAACATAAAATGCAGGGAAAATTAATCTGCATACATTTCATTCGTTTCGTTTATTAGAAGGGAGATTTTACTTTGCGCCATGGTGATTGGGTTCAATTTTTATTGGCCACAGATCGTCGGGATCAGTTACAACGTGCCACATCAATTTCTTTGCTTGATGAAACTTTTAAAGTATCAGGCGAAAAGCGTGAGCAAGGTGTTATATCCTCTCTGAAAGAAGGTTTTGGTTTTATACGATGTGTTGAACGTAATGTTCGTATATTTTTCCATTATACCGAAATTTTAGATACGGTAAGAGAGTTCATCATTGTTTCTTATCTATTTTAACACACTATTCTTCTAGAGCCGCGAAATTGCTCTAAATGATGAAGTTGAATTTACTGTGGTTCAGGAACAGGGTGTCCCATATAATACATCACGTTTGCATGGCATACGCATCAAGCATTTACCAACTGGTACTGTGCAATTTGAAACTTTAATGGCCAGCAATATTGAGGGTAAGTTGATGGAACAGATGAGACTGTTGAGCCAATTTTTAACCTTGAATCTCCATTAGGTTTCATTACTCGTGAAGCCCCTAAGAGTCCAGTTAAATCTCAAGATCGGGTTGAGGGTGGTGTAATTACCTACGAGCATGGCGAGCTAAAAAAGACTATTATGTATTTCCTTAAAGACTGCGAAAAACCACCAAGAATTGGAGATCGTGTGCGTTTTGATATTTTTTTGGTATGTCCCAAAAACAAGATAAATAATATTCCTTAAAGTGATTTTTTTTTTGTTTTTCAAAAGGTAAAAAGAAATAAAGAATTGATTGCTGTAAATGTACAAAATTTACATAATGCAATGCAACCAGCTGTGCAGACTTTGCATCAGGCGCAAATACCAGCGCAACCACAGCAGCAGCAACAACTTCTTCAGCAACAACCATTACAACAATTGGCAACTAATACAACGAATCCACCACAACCATTAACAACAACATCACAACATCATCTTCACATTCACAATCAAAATAATGATCCTGCAATTATTCACACCAATGGTGTTATCAATGCTGTCGGCGGAGTGGGCTTGGGTGTAGGAGGGGTTGGTGTAGGCGGCATTATAATGCCACAGAACGGCTACTTGACCATGGGAAACAATCAAATGATGACTCCAACAACTCCAAAGATAGAAGATTTTAATAAATTAGAAAATAACAATTCAGTGTCAAGCTCCGAGACTGGCCAAGTTGTTTATCGTGGCTTCATAGCTGTAATCAAGGAAAATTTTGGTTTCATTGAGACCTTGTCGCATGACGAGGAAGTGTTCTTCCATTTCAGCAACTACGTCGGCAATCCCAACTGGTTGGAATTGGGTCAGGAGGTCGAATATACATTGTCCCCGAATGGCAACACATCGGTTTCAGGCAATTGTTTGCCAGCCGAAAATGTGCGCACTTTACCCAAAGGCTCTATACCACAGCCGGCTGTGCTAGAGGGTGTCCACAATGGGGTCGTTGCTCGGCCTTTACGTTGCATTAATCCTGACCAACAGGAATATGCCGGACTTATTGAAATCTTGGATGAGAATCGAGGCCAACTGTTGTCACAGCATGAATTCGGTATCACAAGTTTGGTAAACAAACGAGACTTGTTGCAGAAGGCTGACTTGGTCTGTTTCAAAATTGATGAAACTGGGCGTGCAGCTGACATCACAGCCGTGCGTCAAAAGAAACGGGCCACTGTCGATTCCATTAAAGGACAATTCGGTTTCCTTAACTATGAAATTGAGGATGGCAAGAAACTATTCTTCCACATGTCTGAAGTACAAGGTAATGCCGTTTCTCTTCATCCCGGCGACACAGTAGAATTTTCTGTTGTAACAAATCAGGTAATTAATACATATGTTCATACTTTATAACCGAGTTCATCATTATCAATAATTTTTTTCTTAGCGTAATGGTAAATCTTCAGCTTGCAACGTTTTAAAAATAAACGATCGTCCTGACCGTTTGATTTCTCGTCTTAAATTAACAGATGATACATTGCCTCGCTTGATTGTTATAAGAGCTCCAAAGGGCCCACAGGGAAAAGGTTTCTTGCCTCAGGCAAGATTAACAAAAATTGCAGGTACGATTTTTGAATTGATTTTTTAATAGAAATAAAAACTATAGTTTTTACAATAGTTTAATGTCGTTAAAATGCGTTGCAGTGAAACAGTATGAACTCCTTTGTTTTCAAAATACCCGATAGAAATTTTTTTTGTATTTTCACTACTGCTTCTGGAATATGCTTTTCAAAAAAAAAAACATACAATTTTTTTAAACGTCATAACGAACATAGAAGCTAACAGCATTTTATTGAAAGTGAAAATTGTTGTTTTGTGCCGCATACGCCACTTTCTAACTTTATTATTTAAAAGTAGCTTTTTGTGCTGCATACGTATACTTAGTGCCGGTTCACACACGTCAAGTTTGACTCGTCAAGTCTTGAGTTTTTAGGGGGGGGGGGGGGGGGGAGGGGGGAAAGGAAATGGCATTCTCTTTTCCCTTCTCTCCTAAAAGCTTAAGACTTGACGAGTCAAACTTGACGTGTGTGAACCGGCACTAAATATACGTATGCAGCTGTGTATTGATTTGTTGACATTTTATTTTGTTTATGCTTTAACTACTTTATTCTTACGGCAATGAAGCGAAGCATGAGTGAAATTTGTTTTCTTGTTGTCATTTTGTTTTGGTTTCGTTTTAACTACTTTTTTTTTCTTAGGCGGCAATGAATCAAAACAAGAGTTAAATTTATTCTGTACGTGATTTTATGAGGAATGTTCTGCATTCGCCAAAAAGTGGCGTGTAGAGCAAAAAATAATACTTAATAAACTTTAAAATAGTTGATATTAAGCAAAATTAATGCTTATTATCTCAGAAACCATTAAAAATTTGGCTTAAACGGTTTTGGATTCAGAAAGAGGGGTATTTAAAATATATATACCCCATGCCTAACTAATTTTTTTTAAATGGTCGGTAGGCCAAACCAATAATGAGCTGACGATATGTCAAAATATAACCTCTG
Organism: Pollenia griseotomentosa; assembly: GCA_963931875.1. Taxonomy (NCBI): domain Eukaryota; kingdom Metazoa; phylum Arthropoda; class Insecta; order Diptera; family Polleniidae; genus Pollenia; species Pollenia griseotomentosa. The sequence goes on along the minus strand of OZ007562.1, from coordinate 187,240,029 downwards.
GCCTCATGATTTTAGGGTTAATGTTTTCCGATTTTAGTAATACCTTCAGAGTATACATTTAAAATGATCTGGACTATATTATTCTGAATAGGTTTTGCTTCAAATTCATAAAAATAAAGAAATTCAGGTATGTGATGGAAATCGATTTAAAAAACGAAACGATTTGAAACCGAAAGTATCGTTCTCAGTATCTTTTAAAATGGATTTTAAATACATATTTCTTTTATTTTCAGTCTTTATTCTATTAAATTTTATATCATATACGTTAACTGAAGTGTATTCTGAACGAAAAATCAAGACTATAATTCAGAAATGGATTTTAAAATCCCTCGAAATTCATTACATCTTTTTAAAACGTTCGTTTTGAAATCGATCGATTTTCATCACATACCTGATTGGGCTCATTTGGCAAATTATGGCCAAAAAAATAGCTTTTCCCGAAAATCACAAAATTTAAATCGCAGGTACGGAAAGCTATGGGTGGTTTCGACATAATTTTTTCACATTTTTATTCCCTATAATATCCTCAATAAAACTGTATAAGATGACCATACAAATTTGAATTTTGTTTAACAAAATTTTTAAAAATTTGAAAATCGAGTTTTTTTTTTGGTAATAACTTCTAATAGGCTAACGGAACGGTATCCTACAAAGACAAAAACTCATATACAAGTAAATACGGGCATATTTTAAGTAAAAACTAGCTCTTTTTTAAATATTTCTTAAATATGTTAATTTTATTCATACATTTCTTGTTCAAGTGGCCTGAGACACGTTAATGGCTTGGGGAAACTTTAGTAACTTTAACTTTTTTAACCAACTTTTGTCTTAAAAAATTCATTTTTTCCCCTTGTAAATGCACCTTCAAACTTAAGGGCGGGTGAGCCACGTCTTCCAGATGTGCGATCAGCCTTATTTGTTGCGCAACATATTTTTTTGATGAAAGAACATTTTTAGGGGGAGTTACGGTACAATTTCGCAAAAATGAAAAATAAGGCATACCCTAGTACACATAGAGAAACGTAATAGTAAGTCCCCATTTGCATTATACGATTTTTGTTGTTGCAATTCTTACCTTATATGCAAAAGGGGATAGAGGAATTAAAAGGGGTACACAAACAAGTGTACTCTTCGATTCGTTTTGTTCGCTCATTCGTTTTTTCATTTCGCGAAAAAATGTATTTAAGTTCGCTGGCACGGTGGGAATCATCATAAAAAATGTCAAAGTTTATTTTCAAGGGGGTACAACTTTTTTTTTGACCATATAAGTTGAATCGGTCTATAAAACATAATGAAAGAAATGCTTATGTTGCAGTGAGTGTTAACGAAACCAACGCAGAAACAAAAAAAAAAAAAGAATCGCTGATAGAAAATACCTAACGGTTTACCTATTACTCGAACGCATACCCTCTCACCATCTGTGTTTACAAAAACGGTCGATCGTAACAAAAACAATTTTTATAAGTGTTAAAACGGTTAAAATTAAACAAGTTAAAATTTCTCAAAAGCATCAAGTACAAGTTGGCATTGATAGATATATAGCAGTGCTAAAACAGGGTCGCAGCCCTACCTCCTCAGCAATTGCTTCGGCCCCAAAAGTTTTAAAAGATAGTGCAACTGACAGGACAAATTTCCAAAATCGTTTCTAAATTCTGGATGAGGAATCCCCGGAAGCACCAAACGTCATCAAATCGTCTAAGCCACCCCCGATATATCTTAGAGAGCAAAACTCAAATGAGCTAATAAAGAGTTTGATTTCGTTGATAGGTGAAAATTCCTTTTTTGTAGCTGCAATAAAGCGAGGTAGTATTAACGAGACAAAAATACATGTGAATCACGAGGATGATTTTCGCAAAGTAATTACAAGATTTGAAGCTCTTAATAAAAACTACTAAACATACCAACCGAAGAGCAATAAAGGTATTCAGGTAGTGATTAAGGGCATTGACTCATGCGTGGACCCAGAAAAAATAAAAACCTTTTTGGTAGGGAAAGGCTTCAAAATGAAAAACGTAACAGATATTAATAATAGGGGGAAAAAATCCGCAACCACTATTTCGAGTGGAGTTAGATTAGAACCCGACGACGTAAAGCTTAAAAAATTAAACGCATCCCATTTACAAGGGATGAATGAAATATATTCTGTACAGAAGAATCACTATAGAAGAGCCGCACAAACGAAATGCCTCATTCAATGTTTAAACTGTGAAGAATCTGGTCATACTAAGGCATACTGTTACTTACCCCCTGTATGCGTAGTATGTGGTGAATTACATGGTACAGTTCTTTGTGGTAATTCTAAAAACGACCAACGTAAAAAATGTAGCAACTGTGGCGGTAATAACAATGACAATTATAGAGGATGCCCTGTGTACACAATCGTCAAGCAATCGGTTGGACCGAAAACTAATCCCCCTCAAATACAGGTAACAAATCAAGTGAACACTAATAACATTCAGGCTCCGCAGCCCAGTAATAACATAATCCGTCGCTAACGTCCTAAAATCAAATCATGTGCCAATGCAAGGTGCTTCGCCAATGTAGCACGCACAGATCTAAGCGTGTTGCAAGTAGAGTCGACAGTGTCTCCGTTTTGACACCACACAACTCGTCAAGAATTGGAACCCCCAATCAAACTTGACCCAGGGGCAATACCGACGTGGCTAGAGCCAGCCCGTTACGTTGAGATATTTCAGTAAGCTGCTGAGTTTCAGACACGATATCTCCGAGAGTCCTTGTAGAAGGTAATTCCCACATAGTCCATGTCGTGTTGATTTAAACGCTGGGCAATCACATAGATGAAATACTGTCTCCTCAGTTCCAAGTTCTCTGCAGCTGCGGCAGCATTCATTAAAAGGTAGGCCGAGTCTCATAGCGTGACCGGTCGTGAGTGCCCCGGTAGGCTAGTTAGCTAGTCTATCAGCGCCGGGGTTGCGGGTCCGATTCCCGCCACTGACTCTGGTTTCATTCCTGCAGACAAGCGTAGAGCGGGATAAGCTTAGGGAATGAAAAAAAAGGTAAGCACGTATATAAGTCTCGACACGTCTCTCCGATTGAAGTTGAGAAGTCGCTCAGAGCGACCTATGTCATATGTGGGCCACGTTACCTTGGTAGCCCTGCAGCCATCTAGTTTCATCCATTTATCGTCAGCCATATCCAGATAGTGTAAGGCGTAAGGCAAGTACTGTTATCCTCGTGATCTTCGGCCCGGATAACAGTCCACTCATCCATCGGGATACTGGGGTTCTGTCTCTTCAGACATCCCAGTATTTTCTGTCCGTCAGAGTCTACCTTCGGTAACCAAATTTTTGCTCGTGGTCTCATTGGAATTTCTTCGGCGGGGATTAGCTTAAGACTTAAACCTTCCCATGCATCGCTTATCTTAGTGATGCACTTGCCTAAAAAGTCCTTGGAGAAGGCGTCCAAACATTTGATTACCCTGTAGCCCTGGTGAATCTCACCGGAGTTAAAACGAAGCGCAGGACTGTCCAAATTGGAGAGTACGTGCTCCATGACGAGCTCAGCCAATTTGGATTCGATCGCTCCCCATTCTGTTACCACAGGGGTAAGATGACCACTCTTGTTGTTTGCCAAGGTCACCAATAGGTGATCCTTTACCACTTCGTTTAAGGGTCTCCTCGTGGTTGCAGAGCTCAATGGTCCCGTAGTGATCGAGTTGTCTCGGATCTTCCTCCGTTTTGGCGGCTTATCACTCTCTGCCTGATAGCGATTAAGCTTGGACCCTTCTTGAGCGGCATTGGAGGTGCTTAGACTTAACCCAGCCAGCAAAATAATCCGACTGCGTTCAGATATCTGAGAGAAACGTCGGCAAAAAAGTCGGAATCGTATACGAATTCTGTCAGATTTCTGACCAAAAATGTATGAAGTGGTTGGCACGAATTCTGACAGACATATCGTGGAAAATTCTGGTTTTTTGTCGGCATTTCGGATAGATATCTAACAGAAATCTAATGAAAAAGGCATGGGAAGTTCTGATGTGTTAGCCGAGATTATTTTTGCTTTCTAACTGATAGCTGAAAGAAATAATTTTAATGCAAAATATACAAAAGTACACGTACGTACCTTTTTTATGCTTTTTATCTTGAACAAATAAAATAAAATTAAAATTATTTTCAACTGAATGACAACTGTCATTATTGTAAAAAAATAATAAGTCTCGTTAGACAAATCTGAATGGATTCCGTCGGAATTCTATTGGACATATCTGTACATAAATTCCCCCCGATATATCCATGCGAAATCGATCAGAAATCGGCCAGACAGTAAGTATATTCAATGTCTGACAGAAATCTAAACGAATGCTCCTATTGCGGTTCTCCACTCAACTCAGTTTGGTCGTGTTGGAGTCAACCCAACTTATGCACAACCAAACTCATTTCAGGTATTGTGATACCCAACTGTTTTTAGTTGAGTTTGCTATAAAGTTGCCAACTTAAAATATCGATTTGCCAACTTTAAATATAACGTTTGATAAGTGAAAATTTTATAAAATTAAATAATTTTTTAAACTTAAAGTATTTTTTAATTGTTGTGTTGAATAAAAAGTATTTATAATTGATATTAGTGTCGATTTATTTTATGATGATGAAAAGGAAAACTCTTGTATAGATGCGCTATGTACAAGAAGACAAATTCGTGATGATTCCAACCTTCTTGAACTTCCCAGTGCCAAGTAAGAACTTCTAATAAGTAACGAAACTTTCTTCATCTTCTGGTTGGGGTAGCTGTTGGCCAATCTGCTGGTTGTATTATTGGTTCAACTGACTCTGTAAAATTGTCACTTGATGGTGGAATATTTTCAACACCAATTAATTGGCCGGACTTGCAATACAAGAGCTGCGAAACAGTATCCTCAAGGCTATTTAATGGAACCTCTTGTGATAGCCCTCCCCCTGTCACTTGAGTGTTTCTTTTATTGTTGGCAAGTTTTTTCTTTATACTTGCCTTGTATTGTATCCAAACCTGTGCCAAGAATATTATAATTATATTAAGAAGATTATAAGTGTTTAAAGAAGTTGTTGTCGTGGTCCCAAACTATTTAACTCCACTATAAACTCTTCCCATAACTCCATACATGAATTTTTCATCATACCAAACTTTGGTGTTTTCCGCGCAAAATTTTCAAGTTTCTCTAAATAAGCTGGACGAGCCGCTCATATTGAGCTTTCGTTTCTATTTTCAAACTAATAAAAGTTTTTTAAAAAAAAAAACCGAAAAAGTTATTACAAAAATGTATACATACGATTTCTCAATTTTGTTTTCGATTTTCACCGAATTGAAAAAAAAAAAATTTTAACTGCCAATAACACAACTACTTTCTAGCAGTTGTGTGTATTTAACATTTTTGTCGACCAAACTTTTACAAAGTTGAAAACGGCAATACCACGAAACAAACAGATACACAACTGAATAGCCAACTGCCAGTTGAGTTGAGAATGGCAATGTGAATTTATCAAAGACAACCAAACTGTTACAAACGTGAAGAACCGCAATAGAGGCAGAAGTCTCTAAGAATGAAGTCAGACATTTGCACGAAATGTCTGATTCAGACAATGTCGGAGTATTTTGCTGGCTGGGAAGGTACTCTTTCACCACAGCCTGGTATTGGACTCGATCTTCTGCATCGCGTTCATGTGGGGTACCGTTCGCAGTATTCTTAGCGATCTTGCCGAGAATAAATTGCGCCTTGTTGTACCTTTGTCTGAGGAAATCACCAGGACGTTTCCTCTTTTTTTTTTGTTTTTTTTCTCACTCAATTGTCCATCAGACTTGACGGTCGGTTGGGTGAGTTTTGGTTGGTTTCTGGTGGACAGTGGTGTGCCCTGGTTGTCACCTACACTGCCGGAGAGTCCGATCAAGGTCTCTTGACTAGAGGCCAGGAGATCGTCCTCAGATGAGAGATTTCTCTCATCTTGTTTCTTTAAAAATGTTTCTTCTTCTTCTTATTTAAGGCTTTGTTCAATTTTGGTCCCGTGAGTCGGCACGTAAGGAGATGGACCATCCATGCAGAGACGGCGTACATGGACTAGACTACACCGGAGGAGAGCTGTTAGCGACTAGTCCTCTTTAACCACTAACTATTCATCTAGGTTCTCGGCACTGGTACCAACCACCTTAACCTTACAAGTGGGAGAGAAGGGGTGGGGATTAAAGGGATATGAAGGGAAAAAGGATAAGAGGGAGGATGGATAACCATTAGTTGCGAAGGCCTTTGGGTTTACTAGTTTGTGACTAGATGCAGTGTTGACAAGTCACTCGCTGTTTAAGGGCACAAACTAGTAACCATAGCCTACGCTTAAGCCACCACATCGCGACAAGACTGTTATCCAGATGGGTACGTTTGATACATATGTGCATACACATATTTTAAGTACAGTTGAACGTCGATTACTCGGCTTGCACTGGACCGGACCATGCGCGGATAATCGAAAAGCACGGTTATAGATATAGTCAATTTGTCATATTGTTGCCATCACTTAAGCTGTGATATATTTAAAGTTTAAAGTAATATATGATTAAATATTAAAATTATGATTTATATTTGTATGCTCCTTGCCAGAGGTGTAAATGAATCATTCATTTTTGATTTTAATTCATTAAGAATTAGCTAAATTTTGCATTAATTCTTTTCACACAAAAAATGAATTGAATGAAATTTGAGTCAATTCATTTGAATTTAGCAAACATAAATTGCAATTCATTTGCAATTCAAATGAATTGGGCAAAATTAATTGCAATTCATTTTTAATTCAAATGAATTGGTAAAATGAATTGCAATTCATTTGAATTGAATTGACTTTGAATTAATTCAAATGAGTTAGAAAAAATGAATTGCAATTTATTTGAATTGATTTTGAATTAATTCAAATGAGTTAGAAAATGAATTGCAATTAATTTGGAGCCACTGAATTGGGTTTATTACCGTTACCTTAGGAACGAAACTGTTTTTGATTTACCCCATTACAGAACTGGATTGAGTTAAATTTTGCGGAGATTTTCGCACCAGATTTCAAATACATATACGTGATATATTTTATGACTTGGTTCGTTTCAGCTCTGAGCCCTCCAAACATGAATTACAAGCTACTTTTATAACCCATTTGAATTAATTTTTCTAACTTTTTACAATTACTTACAGTAGTCTTTTCAAAATTAATTCAATTCAAATAAATTGAAAATGTATAACAACTTAATTTTTCGAGTTCATTTGAATTAATTCAAATGAATTGGAAATGAATTGCAATTCATTTTCTTACTCGTTTGAATTAATTCAAAATCAATTCAAATGAATTGGAAATGAATTGCAATTCATTTTTTTTTAACTCATTTGAATTAATTCAAAGTCAATTCAATTCAAATGAATTAGAAATGAATTGCAATTCATTTTACCAATACATTTGAATTAAAAATTAATTGCAATTCAAGTTTGCTAAATTCAAATTAACTGACTCAAATTTCATTCAATTCATTTTTTGTGTGAAAAGAATTAATTCAAAATTTGCTAATTCAGTGCATGAATGATTCACGAATTAATTAAAAAATTAATGATTCATTTACATCTCTGCTCCTTGCTACATGTAAAACTTTTAATGTGATAAAATTTATATTACAATCCCTGAAAAAAGTCGACAAACAATCGAAGAAACTTCGGGAACAAAATATTGTAATTAAAAATTTAAATTTATTTACATTGAAGAAATTTAGGCCCTATTAGCTTGACAAAATAACATTCATAGATAAAGGTGCCCATTGTGAACCTAATTCGATTTTCGACAGCAGTCGAATTAGCTGATCGAACGAATTTTCATTTGGTATTATGGCGCGCATTCGATAAAAATTTACTATTATGATTTTGTTTATTCACAGTGGTACTTTTTCGATCAGCTGTCACTTAAAATAAAAAAAGTTTGTTTACAAATTTAAAAAATAAAATTAAGGCCCCTATTACGGTTTACAACTCAACTCAGTTGAGTAAAATACAGGTCAAAATTTTGATGAAATTTTATATACAATTGTCCCAAGGACGAATCCTATCGGAAATGGGAGAGTCGGTTCGTAATTTGATAAAGAAAGCCCCCATACAAACTTTTTTCCGGTATAGTCTTTGTGCCCATAAACTATCTTATAATGTTGGTAATGAGATAAAAGTTGACTCAAAAATATTTTATTGCAACATAATCGTCTCGAATGATTTGGGGGCATTCGATTTCTCAACTTATTAGTTTTTATAGAGGACAATACTGAAAAATACGTTCACTAATCGTTGAGATTGGGTTAATTGTCAGTAAAGCCATGCAAAGCAGATCTTATTTGAAAATTCTTTTAGTTAATTTATCTCAGTAGTCAAAATCCTCATTAAAGTCGCTGTTATTAACCGTTTTTGGCCGTTTTGCTAGGTTTTAATTTTTTTAAGGAAGCATTACGCGGTTCTTCTAATTCCGTTTATAACTCAACTCTTGTTCAGTTGAAATTTTACAGTTTTTTAATATGGTTTACAACTATTTTTTAGTGCGGCTTACAAAAACATCAAAAATATACAACTCATCACTAGCAGTTGTTTTAATTCCAACTCAACTGAGTTGAGTTGTAAACCAGAAACCAAAGCTAAAGTCAGAACTGTCGCTTAACTCATACTGCTGGGAATAATAAAAAAAGTCTGTGTTGTAGAATTTTTCTACAAGTTCAATAGCTTGGTACTGTGATGAATAAGTTATGTATGATGACATCAATTAAGATACTGTTGTGAATAACGAAAGTGGTTACTACAAAATGTCATCAAATGCAAGATCATGAAAAAAATAAATATAAGAAAAAGTCGATTATTCGAGACCAAAAACCCGGTTCCTCGAATACTCCGAAAACCGGCCTTTTTAAAAAACCGGTTCTAAAAAGCCGGAAAAATAGAAAAAAAAATCGATTTTTCGAATACTTCGGCAAATACTTTAGGCTAATTACCAATTTTTGAAACTTTTTTTGTTATGTTATGTTTTTAATAAATTAACGCAGACACATTTTAGTGAAATCAAATAAAAACAAGTGGTCCTATATTTTTTAAAACTGTATAGCTTATGTGTCCATATAGATATGGATCTATCTATGTTTTAAATTTCATTAAAATCGGTTTGATAGTTTCTGAGAGGAAGAAATTTCCCCCTATCTTCCCTCGTGGTCCTACGATTCGGCCCATTTTCAATATGCTTGGTCCTTGTGCCAATAAGAACCTATGCCCCAAATTTTATAAAAATTATCTTCAAAATTGCGACCTGTACTTTGCGCACAAGGTTACATGGACAGCCAGCCAGCCAGCCGGACGGACATCGCTAGTTCGACTCAGAAAGTGATTCTGAGTCGATCGGTATATTTTAAGGTGGGTCTAGGACACACATCAGCACAAATGCATAATACCCTCTCCACTATTGTGGTGTGAGTATAACAAATATCAACCTAGCTAGCGCATTGTATCAAAATCGAATCTTTTAGAAATCAGTTTCACGAGTAAAATAACCGCATATGAGCTCATATTTCGATCATAAATGATATTTTCGTTATGAAAAATGGTACGCTACCGATGAATCATCTCAAAGTATTATTTGTGATAAATTTTTCTGATTCGTTTTTGAGCATGTGAATGAATCATCTGTGAATCTTTATTCAATTGATCTATTGATACATCAGTTTAAATTCCTTTTTCAATCGTTCAAGTGATAAATCAGGTGATTTTTACCAAAAATTGTCACTCGAATGCTAGCTGGAAAATATAACATTAAATAATTTGCTTGTATTTTCCTAAACTGTTTGTTATAAAAAGTATTTTATCGAGTACCGATAAGAAAACGCGTTAAAGTCAAAAGTGTAAAAATTGCTTAACACTTCATTTATTTGCCATCCGCTGTTCCCTAATTTTTACGAATTTTTCGAATTTTCAATTACTGCATTTCACTATAGAAGTACTCGAACGAACCTTATATTAAAAACCAGTTTTCAACGAAAAAAACACACACTTCGGCTGGTAAAAACCCTTTCGCTCCAAACGTGGCGATTTTAAAATTTGTTTGGCATCCTAAATTTCGATTTGGTGACATGGCGATGTTTAGGAGATTAATAAAACTGTTGGCGATTATTTTGGCTATTTGTGATAAGCCATGCATTTGTTTTAATGAAAAAATAATAATTTTTTATTCGGATATTTTTCTGTATTAAATTTCAGGCATTTATATGCAGGGTTTAAAATGCTATCGCCATATTAGCAAAAGCAGCCAAATTTTGCCTTTTTCCTATTGAAAAAAAATCAAAAATAAAAAACCCACAAGTTACACTGCTAAAAAAGCCCACACTTTAAAAAAGCAGCAGCAAAATAAACACACTGTTTTTGAAAAGTAACCTTTTAATGGACACTGGCTTTTTCCAACTATTGCTTTTTTAACAATAGCAAGCAACAATTTCTTATTTGATGGACCTCAAAAAGCAACGGCAATCACTTTTATGTTGTAGGAAAAAATATGTAGGAAAAAGAATGAAACAAACAGCTTCTGTCAAACAGCCGCCAAATCAAAAACCAATGCATGCTAATAGCAGCAAAATAGGAGATAAAAGCAGCGCAAAAGCTTGCTGAAAGGCACATGATTGCGAAAAAATACTCGACGACGACAAGTGATATTTTTTATGCAAAACGCAACAAGAATTTGTTTTTGTTTTCTATACAATAAAAAATCCAACAGACTTTGCCTGGTTGCCTTAACTAAAAATATTTTAAAAGACAAAATACTCACACACACATTTCGTGCTGTAATCATGCAAACTGTCGAGCAACAACAACATTACTGAAGAAAGGCAAAAATTTATTTTTCCTCAACACCATGAAAAAAACCATGTTGCTTGTACACTGATCCATGGTCCAATTAGTAGGTCTGCTTGAAACGCCTGCTGATTTTATGCAGAGTTGTGTTTTTTACGTGCAATTGTTTTTGTAGCAATTGTTTTTGACATTTCCACCATTTTTTACACAAACAATTGCCTTTGTTCTTGACATCCTTATCATTTTTTACACAAACAAAATGCGTGTTGTTTTTTCTATTGTTGAATTGTTGTAGTTGCGCGCAGACCTACTAATTGGGCCATGCACTGATCAGTATTTTATCGTTGTAATCTGCCTTTTTGCAGAGCTAATAGCTCTGCTCAGACTGCTTTTAGCACACACTTCCATGGTGGAACAAGAATGATAAAATAAAGATTACGACATGCGCATGATTTCCCGTTATGTGACGTAGAAGGGCCATTCTAAGGGTTACCAAGAATATTTCATGTGTTAGATTTAAAATTTCTTGCGAAAAATGTATGTTTTATGTGATAGTTGGTAACCTTGTAATTGAAATTACATTGACAGTTCTAAAAAAATATTACATCGGGTTTTGATAAAATAAATAAATTTGATATTGTATTTGGTGATAAATAATATTTAATTAATTAATGACGTTCATTGTCGTGTTATAAAGTATAAATAAAAGCTGTTGAAAAAAGAAAAACGAACAAACAAAAAAACAACAACAAATATAAACATGAAGTGTGCAGTGGGCAAACGTAAGCAAAGCAGCAGTAAAAAAACAAGTGAGAAAAAAATTAAATTTTGGATATTTTTTTTAGATGCAGAATGTATTTTAGAATGAGTTTACTTAGTGTCGAAATTGCCCAAAATATTACCAAAAGAAAAAGGAAAATGAATAAAATAACAACATAAAGAAAAATGGTCTTTAATTGTTTTGTCTTTTATTGTTACATAGATAATTTTTATTAAATGGAATAAATATAAATAAAAAATATGAATAAAAAGAAAAATTAATTTGTAACTACAACATAATTTGAAGAGAAAAATTATAAATTGTCCCACTGTTGTGTTTACTCATAAACATTACAGTTCGACAGCTGCAAATTATTAGCCAATAGAAACACAGAATGTGTGACGTCACAGGGCCAACATGCGCAGAACATTTTAAAATTTTAAGCTTGTTGGCGTAATCTTTATTTTATCATTCTTGATGGTGGAACAAGTAGGTGGCATCGTTACGGCAACAAATACAACATTACAACAAAAATGGAAATTACATCACCGTTTACGTCAAGAAATACATTAAAAAAATCAAAGCGTGCCGCTAAACGTGATGAAATAAAAAAGTTTTAGCCAATTTTTATTCAATTATGGTCAATATCTTATTTATTTTAATTTAACATTATCAAAAACTTTAATAATATACAACAATCACAGCACAAAACGTGGACTTTTTGTAAACATAAACAAATCTTTGACATAAACCTAGACAAACAATGCAAGAGCAAAAAATCGTTATATGGCGTAGTGCTGCCACCTGTTTATTTCACAATGCACACTTCAGCTGCTTTTCATTTTATTGAATTGGCTTTTTGTTATTACCAGCCAGTGAAGAATTTTTGTTCTTTGAATTTTAGATTTTTTTTTGGTTTGTCTTTTTTAACTAGCTCTTCTTTTAGGAAAAAGTAAAAAAGCAAAAGGCGAAATATTTTTTTTAGCTTTTGCTTTTTAGGTGGTTATCCATTTTTGGCGCTGGCTGGTAAAAAAGCAATTGTCAAAAACTAAAAATATACAAAATAGGAGATTTGCTTTTTTGCACAAACGAAAAACAAAACATTGGCTATTGGAAAAAAAATTAAAAATTTCAATAGCAGTGGCAAAAGCAAAAATAAAAAGCATCCAGCTGATGAGTGCTTTTAAACCCTGTTTATATGTATGGTCAGCAATTGAATCTGAATTAAGTAGTGTTGAAATGGATGATAAAGATATTGAAAATCTTAGAAAAAATAGTTTGTTATATTTAAAGATGCTCTTAAAAGAATAACCCCTACATAGCTACATAAAAAATATTTTTGATTTTTAAAACGTTTCAAATTTTCATAGAAAATTCATAAACCTGTTGTATGTAAGTAAGCCTGAAATATTTTTTATGAATATATACTTATTAGCGTATTCCATCAGGAACATAAGCTGTTTACGTAGAATCTCCATTCGTTTCTGTCAGTTGCAATATGGGTAAGTTTGTTAAACGATTTCCCTGTCTCAAGGAAAATTGTGCGTCTCTTCCCCGCGAGCGTGCGCCTTGTGGATTCCATTGTAGAGTTGCGTGACATATTTCGGCATATGGCTTACGGAGAGTGTGGCCTAACCAGTTGTATTTTCTTCTTCTGATTTGCGTATTGATGTCTTCCTGCTCAGAGATTTGTAGTAGTTGTTCATTTGATATTATTCTTGGCCACAATATTTTTATTTTTAAGATATTGCGCAGGCATGTGTTTGTGAAACTTTGCAATTTGCGTTTAATGATTTGGTTTACAAACCATGTTTCGGAGCCATAAAGAAGAATAGATTTTATACATGCGTTGCATATTAAAAATTTCGAGTTGGTAACCCTACCGTGTAAACGTCAAATTTTCTTGGTGATTATTAAAGTTTTAATTAATTTAAATTAAACCGATTAATTTACAAGTTTAACTTAATAAAACTTCGCATTTTATTAATCAAACTACGGGGAATTCAAATTATATGAAATATGCCTCCAAAAGGTCGCCGAAGCATTCAAAACAATAAAGTTATATGCACTCAATGTAACTTGGAAATCAAAGATGACGATGAGTTTATTGAATGTGACAAGTGCTCAAAAAAATATCATGTAGTTTGTACTGCATTGAATAAACGCGAATATGAGTATTTACTAAAACATGAAGAAGAGGAATTTGTGTGCCATTTGTGTGATGGTAATGATAACAATAATAGTGGTACGCTTAAAAAAGAATTGAATGAGATAAAAACAGAACTGAAAAAGCTCGATCAGCTGTCGAATTTGCATGAAACCATGACTTTTATGTCTAAGCAATACGATGACATATTGAGAGGAGTAGCTGAAAACAAAAAGAAATTGGAAATTGTGCAGAAGGAAAACAAGATGTTAAAAGAAGAAGTAAAAACATTACAAAATTCTGTAAGATTTTTAAACGATCAACGAGTCAGGAATGACTGTTTGATAAGAGGCGTTAAAGTGATAGATGGAATGTCTGCTGCAGATACTGTTTTAAAACTGTCCAGTGATGCCGGTGTAGAGTTGCAACCAGAAGTTATTGATGAAGCTTATTTCATTAAGAAGAGGAATACATCGAGTGACAAGAAAAATGAAAGTAACGAAGAAAAGCAGGTAATGGTGGTGAAGTTCAATTCTAAAAAAGCAAAAGACACGATGATGTCAATTAAACCAAAATTAATGGAAAATGAATTAACAAAGAAAGTGTTTGTCAATGATTACTTGAGTAGAGAAACAATGAGTTTATTAAACTATGCCAAATCTCTAAAACAAGTTGGATACCGCAGCATTTATGTTGTTGGTGGGAAAGTTTTTATTAAAAGAAGTGAGTTGTCCAAGCCAAAAATCGTAAGAAGTCAAAAAGAAATTGATGATCTGTTACTTGAAGCAGCCACTTACAAGCAAAAACGTAGATCGCAGCATTTAGCTCCTGATGAAGATTTCAACGATGTTTAATCTTTATAAATAAATTGTATATGTAAATATTTCTTATTTTTTTCTATTTTTATGAGTAATAATTAATATTTTTCTAGTTTAAAATTATTCAAAAATTTTGTAAATAATAACAGAAGTTCATTTTTTAACGTAATATCAATCAATATCAGAAGTTTTTCTTCAATTGAAAAGTTTAATAAGTTTAAAACTATAGTTGCCAACCTACCCCTGCTACCTAATATTATTGCTGTTCAGGAAACCTGGATTCGTAAAGATTTGTCTCAAATTTATAAAATAGCTGGCTATAATTCGGTTCATTGTTGTAGATCAGATAGTTATGGTGGTACTTCAATTTTTATATCTGAAAGTTTAAAATACGAAGTAGAATCCTGTGTAAGTAATGACTTTGTTGAATCAATTGTTTTAACACTAAACAGCAACAAATCCAATGGCAAGCCCGTCAAACTTGTATCGTTTTATAGATCGCCAAAGTGTGAAATGAATAGATTTCTGTCAAGTTTGGAAAATATTTTAATTAATGTTGGTCGCAACCCATGTATTTTTGTCGGTGACTCGAATATTGATACTTTAAATATAAATTTATCGGAAGATCTTATAAATTTACTTGCCAACTATGATTTTATAAATCACCACACATTGGTTACCCGTCCCGATAGTGGTACTTCTATTGACCATGTTTATAGTAACATATCAAGTTCTTTTCGTATTAGCTCAGTGGAAAATAGACTTTCTGACCATAACCTCTTATCATGTGAAATAGAAATTGAAGCTCAATCCCAAGTTTTTAAGAGAGATGGGCGTTTATATTGTGATTATGACCGCGTGAAAAGTGAAATTCGAACTATTTTACCAAGTATATGTACAACTAGTGATCCATCACTCGATACTTCAACGTTGATATCGTGTGTTAGTAATATTATTCAAACTTGTACAATCGAAAAACCACATAAAAGATTGATTCGACATGAGATAACACCTTGGATAAATAGAAACTTACAAAAATTAATAGAGTTTAAAAAAAATCTTTTGAAAATGAGAAGAAAAAAACCTGGAGAAACCGATATAGAGAAAATGCTTAAACGTATTAGTGGTGTAATCAAAAGAGCTTGCAAGGAGTCCATGAATAACTTTTATAGGGACAATTTAAGCGAAATTCAACAAGATCCTAAAAAGTGCTGGAATTTCTTAAATGAAACTCTAGGTAGACAACAAACTAAGTCGATTACAATAAAAGATTTAAATGGAGATATAATTTCAAATGATTTTCAAAAGGCCGAGATTCTTAATACTTACTTTGTGAAATCGATTAAGGACTTCAAATTTCAAATGAATCAAATAACATCTGACTCGTGCAATTCGTTGAGAACGCTTGTTCAACCTAATTATAGATTTTGCTTAGAACACACCACGCATGATGAGTTGCAAAACATTGTGACTAATCTACCACACAATAAAAGTTGTGGCCATGATAACATATCACCTAAAGTACTGACAATGTGCTCCGATGTTTTGACACCTTATTTGGTAAATGTTTTTAATAATATGGTAGATCGAAGTATTTATCCTGAAATTTTAAAAATTCATAAAGTGGTTCCGATACCAAAAGTAAATAATGCCTCTAGTGCTGAAATGTTCAGACCAATAGCTGTATTATCTGTCATCGATAGTGTATTTGAAAAAATTTTGTATAATCAAATGTCAGAATATATGAAGAATAATAATTTGTTAAACGACTATCAATATGGTTTTAGGAAAGGATGTGGTACCGATGAAGCTGTTCTTAATGTCGTAAATTTCATTTGTAAAGGACTGGATGAAGGATTTAGTGGCGTAGCTGGTATTTTTTTTGATCTAACCAAAGCTTTTGATCTCATAGATCATGATATTCTTGTTAAAAAACTTAGATACTATGGAATTTGTGGGAAAGAATTGTCTCTCTTTAAAAGTTACATGGTAAATCGTAAACAATACGTTAAAATTAACGCAGATAAGAGCTTTTTCAAACCTGTCGAGCATGGTGTTCCGCAAGGCAGTGTTTTGGGGCCTTTACTCTTTACAATTTATTTTAATGATATAAAAAACCTTGGATTACATGGGAGGCTATTTATTTATGCTGACGATATTTGTCTGTTTTACCCATATAAGCATGAAACCGTGGCAAAAGCTTATATGGAACGAGATGCTGCTCTTATTTTGGAATATACTAGAATTAATAAACTTATATTGAATGCAAATAAAACAAAGTTGATTCGATTTAAACCGTATTGCCACAATAACATAAACTTTAGTGTTTATGTTGATGGTAGTGAAATTTACGATGTCAACTCAATAAAGTACTTGGGTGTATATCTACAGAGTAATTTGTCTTGGAACCTACACATACAACATATAAAAACAAAAGTTGCTCCAGGTACCGGGTTTTTGTACAAGTTTAAAAATAAATTTGATCGTAAAACAAAATTTTTAATATACAATGCCCTTATTCAAAGTCATTTGAATTACTTAACTGCCGTATATGGATGGAAGCAATGTAATGAGCTTAAATCACTTCAACGATGCCAAAATAAAGCCTTAAAAGTGGTTTCTAATCTTCCTATTACGTTCCCTACAATATCATTATATAAGGATAAATTCAAAACAGTTTTGCCAGTTTTTGGTATTTACAAATTGCAAATTTTGATATATGTCTTTAAAATTGTGCACAATATTGGTCATCACACGATTCAGTTTACAAGGAATCAAGAGTCACACAATACAAGGAATAACAGAAATTTGTCAGTAGCAAGGTGTAGGTTGGAAACAACCAAACAAAGAATTGAATATATGGGTAGTCGTGAGTTTAATAACTTACCTCAATACTTAAAAATGATAAATAGAATTTCAATATTTAAAAAATCTTTGAAAGATTATTTATTTCAAAATGTAGAAGAACTTCTGATGTAAAATAGTTTTGATCTCAAAATGTAGTAATATGATAAAAATTTATTTTATTATTTTATTTTTTTTTTTTTCTCTTTTTTGATTACTGATAATCATAACTAATATGTAATTTTTACCAACTCGCCTCAACAATGCCTATAAGGTGCTGAGGCAACAAAAATGTACTGGATTATTGGAAAATAAATAAAAACTAAAATTTAAAAAAAAAAAAAAAAAAATGTGTATCTTGGATTTGGCGAAATGGTGTTTGATGCTACGTCGTCAATTGCGCCGCCCTCGGGTGTGATGTTGCTTTCAAGATAGCAGAAATTATTCACATGTTGAATTCGGTTGTCGTTTATAGTGAATGTTATTGGTTGATTGCTTTTTACTTCGATACACTTTGTTTTTGCTGCGTTTAGTCGTAAACCAAATTGTTCTGCTCTTTGGGACTCGTTCCTCGTTCTTTCAAAAACAGGAAAGATAAACGAAAGAAACGACGTAGTTCTTTTGATCTTTCGGACGACACTCTAGTATGTTCAGACCTAACAAATATTTGACTAAAAAATCCAAAAAAAGCGTGAACAGTAAATTATTTAACTTAGGCCCCTATTATGATTTACAACTCAACTCAGTTGAGTTGTTATTAAGACAACTGGTTGTGATCAGTTGTAATTTTTGTTATGTTTTTGTTCACCGCAAAATAGCAAAGTTGTAAACCATAATACAAAAATTAAGAAATTACAACTCAACTGAGTTGAGTTGTAAACCATAATAGGGGCCTTAAGCTTAATATCTAACAGTTTTTATTGACTAACTTAACGTTATTTGTGTGATGTCCTGTAAGGGCTTTTACGGGCAAACGGGTCAACACCATACCGGACTTCTGCAGATTATGCGATGATTCAGAGGAGCTGGAGACGATCGAGCATGTACTGTGCCATTGTCCCAGGATGCAGGGTTTCAGACAGAAGTGGCTAGGAGATTGGTTACACGACGAACTGGGGTGCATCGCTGGATGTACTGTGCCATTGTCCCAGGATCCAGGGTTTCAGACAGAAGTGGCTAGGAGATAGGTTACACGACGAACTGGGGTGCATCGCTGGACGTACTGTGCCATTGTCCCAGGATGCAGGGTTTCAGACAGAAGTGGCTAGAAGATAGGTTACACGACGAACTGGGGTGCATCGCTGGATGTACTGTGCCATTGTCCCAGGATCCAGGGTTTCAGACAGAAGTGGCTAGGAGATAGGTTACACGACGAACTGGGGTGCATCGCTGGACGTACTGTGCCATTGTCCCAGGATGCAGGGTTTCAGACAGAAGTGGCTAGGAGATAGGTTACACGACGAACTGGGGTGCATCGCTGGATGTAATCCGGCTGATCTACTGGGGTTTGTCAGGGAAATAGTGCGGCTGTTTCTGTTGAGGGGACTGTAGAGAGGGCAATGGTTCTACGCGATACCTACTAACTTTCTAGCTTTCTTGATTCTATCCATCTCATACTTCTTTTCTTTACTTTTCACTTTCTCTACTTTTTCTTTTCATTGAAGGGATTCACAATGGACCGTATTGGTCTCCGAGTGGAGGTGTGCCCTTGGGCGCATAACCCTTCTTAGCCTAACCTAACCTAACCCTAACGTTATTTGTAAGAAGATTTATTTATTTAACAAGAGTTACAAATACAATTACAAATTATATTCTAACTTAATAAACCGAGCAATAATAACGTACACCTTCAGCCCGTTGTAGTGAAATATACCAGAGTCTCTGGCGGGAATCGAACCCGCAACCCTCACACTGATAGACTAGTTCACTACCAACTTGCCTACCGGCTAGTGGTTGTAAGAAGATAATTGTATAATATCATTTAGAAACTGTTAAATGATGTTTGATCCATTAAAAATTTTGCAAAAGAAATCATTTTTTTAGGTGTGAACATAGCTTAGTAATTCTGTGTTGTTTAGAAAAAATATATTCACCGGTCGTGTTATCCTTATATTCTGTCACAATATTAAAAAAAATTTATTTGTATTTTTTCTGTTTTGTGTATAGATTTTCCTGAAGATGCTTACCGATCGATGGTAGGCGAAATATTGAAAAATAAATATATAAAATAAAATTTAATAAATATTATATTGTGTTTAATTCGACCTTTAAAATGTATAAATAAAAGAACTTTTTTCCTTTTGAGCTCGAGGTCCTGGTTTTATTGTTATTTATTCCAATTTAACAATTTTCAATTTGCCAATATTTCGTTTTTCATTGAAAAACATCTTCTGGGCTATAATATAGAAAAAATTATTAACGTACAAAAATTTAGAAAATTAATTCTTATTATGTTGTGTCAACATCGTCTAATTATGAACTAACAATTTTATTTGGTTTAATATCTTTAGTTTTTCTAAAATATTTATGGATGAAGTTTCCTGATGATCTGGCCTAAGCAACCAGTGAAATGCGCATATGAATTTCAGTGTTTTTATCAAGAATAAAAATTGGGAATTAAGCACGAATAACAAAATCTTTTAAATTAAAATTTTGTATTCCCAAAAATTACTTTTGATAATAAAATAAAATATTATAACACAGACCTCGAGCCTGATTATTTACTTAATTTCTTATATTCACAGGTTTTAAGCAATTCCACTTTAATATATCTTTACAGTTGGGCAAAAAGGTCTTAAGTCAGAAACAGTAGTTTTTCGTAATGTTTAATTAAAAATTATTTAATTGATTAATTTCCTAAAGAGCAAATCATGCATGTTCTGACAATCGCCAAACGCTTAACATTTGCGTTTCTGACTTGAAATCGCATAAAAGATGTTCTTTACATCGCAATATCAAGAAGTTGGGGGACTTTAAATCGCAAAAGTGTGCTCAAGAGAACTAGAATATGTTAAAGAAACTATGGAAGATCGTAAGCAAAACGCACGAGATTTTAGAACACCATAAAATACATCCTGCGTTTTGCTATTTCAAATCGTGCGATTGACAGAACATGGCCGAATGATTTCGATTAAAAGTAATTGTGCTAAATTTAAAGTTTTTGATACAAAACAAACAAAAGAGTAAATAAATTGAGTTAAACCTTATCAAAAACTAACGTCAAAGAGTTTTAATTACATGCAAAGGAGTCGGAAATTTGGGTTTTATTTCATCTACAATTTATAACAAAGGATATCCTTATATTTAAAAAAAAATCTACAGCCAATCGTACACGAATTGAACCTGGGTAACGATTAAATGTTTCAACAAGATGAAGAGCAAAAGCATACGGCTTATAATACGCAGCTTTCTGCCGCAGTCTCCAGACTTAAATTCTATAGAACATTTATGGGATTAATTGGTTCGCTGTATTCGACAGCATAAAATTTCATCCAAACAAACATTAAAAATTGGAAAATTTTAATAAAAAAACAACATTTCCGTTTAAGAGACTTCGAAGATAATCGATTATATACCAAAACGTTGATTATATACCAAACGTGAAGTACAGTAATTTTGACTTAGCTGCACAATCTCCTTTGCATGATTTTTTGTGCAGCTAAATCAAAAATGCAGCTATCTTAAATGTATTTAGCTGCCTTAATGTGCAG
The DNA here is from genome assembly GCA_963931875.1 of Pollenia griseotomentosa. Classification (NCBI taxonomy): domain Eukaryota; kingdom Metazoa; phylum Arthropoda; class Insecta; order Diptera; family Polleniidae; genus Pollenia; species Pollenia griseotomentosa. The sequence goes on along the minus strand of OZ007562.1, from coordinate 187,218,935 downwards.
GTACGCAATTGTGGTTACCTGCATAAAAGTGCAGCTAAAGTAAAGTGGTTGAAAGAGGAGTAACAAGGTTTTTATTAATAAATTGATAATAACAATGACGTTCAAACAACCTGTAGTCATTTTTATAAAGAACGAGATAGCCAAATTGGTAACAATAAAGTGTGCAACAGAAAATTCGCTGTGGTACAACTTAAGGAATAGCGCTGCAAGCTGTCAAAAGTTAAAAACGGCAGTTTCAAAGTAGTGTCAACAGAATACGTAGTTGTAGTAGTCGGTTCCGTTGAAGCGCAAAATTCGAAATTTTGAACTTTGATGCGCTACAGAGCATTCGTCATCTTCAAATACTACTACTTTATTCCGTTCCAGACCTAAGATTTGCTATTCCTTTCATATGATCGTGGTAAAGTTGCTTTTACCACAACCCATATGCATAAATGTAGGTACATGAAAACAAAATAAATTAATTATAAAGATACCAACTTGTATTGTCTGCGATTTTTGTTTTTATAAACAGCTAAAATTGGATATTTATGTGAAAAAGTGGCCGCCAGATTCTTTCATGTGTGCAGCTAACTTTGATGTTTTATATGAAAATATTTTAAAGCTGCCCAAAAATATGAAAAATGTGCAGGTATACAAAATGCACGTAAACAAGGATTTCCAATCTCCAACGAAAAGGATATTTATTCAACTTGATATTAATTTTTTTTACTTAATTTAAAACAAAAAACATTTCAAAAATGTTAGTATGTACGCAGACTTTTGCATATGTCTCTTATAATAGGCTGTGTCAGTTTCCTTTGCAGTTATCAACTTTTAAAAATTATTTAAAATAAGTACAAATACTTTTACGGTCAGTTTATAATTAACTACCAGCTATTACTGCTAAAAACATACCGTTAGCTGGAAGGTTAAGTAATAGTTAGTTTTAACTGAACTTGGTTAAATTGGCCGTTAGAAATAGTCCTAATAAACAAACAAAATTAAATTTTTTATAAATTTACACAAAATGTTTTTACTTTTTTAGTTCTAAAAAAAAAAATATTAATATCTTGTACGCAGACTTTTGCTGCTGATTGTATATTATTTAAACAGAAATTATTATCTAACTTGTTTTTTATTAATGCGTTTAACATTTTTTGCAGGTATTTTGGTAGAATAAATTTCATCCTATACCTAATGAAAAAAGAGGGCTTTAACGACTGAATAGAAGTTGCCGCAATAAATGTTAAATGAAATAACAGATATCGATAATATCAAGAAGATAAACAGACAACATCAAAATTTAACATACACTGCTCTATAATCTTATAAATAGAAACACTGCTAAACATAATACAAATATGAACAAAATTAAAAAAATAAACTATTTATATCCTATTCAACAGTTATTTATGCAATTGAAAAAAAGACAAATTAAGAAAAAGAATATAAAGGAAATTTCTAGAAGAAACTTATACCCGTACACACAACCACAAACACATACACTCACACACAAACAAACATGTCTTACATTAACTTTCCATCAAAATAAAAAAAAAAATAATAATAATTGAACAGAATTGAGTATTTATTATTAATATGCATAAGAAAAATTACAATAAATAAAAAAAATATTATACAAGCATTAAAAAAATAATAATAAAGAAAACAATTACAATTTAAAAAAGTAACGAAACATTATCTACATTCTAAAAGATACAAATATTAAAAATGAAAAAAAATTAAAGAACTAAACTTATGAACATCGATATGATACCATACGATACAATTTTTATAATATATAGAAGATAATATGTATTCACTCTTTTTTAAAATACTTTTCCTTATTTTTTGCTTTCAAACTAAAAATTAACTACACACAACAACAACTATACTACTAACTAAAGATATACAACAACATATTATAAAAAAAAAAATAAAAAATAAAGAAAATATTAAATATTATAATGATAATAACAGGAGATTGATTACACACTTAATGACTTCATTCGAAACAAACAAATGAAATTGTTTATATAAGATAAATATATATTAAATCTTATTAAAACACTTAAATAACAAAAATCTACTCTCTTTTAACCAACAAACAGAAACCAGCAATTTAAAAAATGAAATAAAATGGCAGCATTAAAACAAAAGAGATTTAAAAAGTGAAACTTACAAAAAAAAAAAAAAAAACAATTTAGCAATATACATAGAAACATACATACAAACAAACAAACATACATATATACTTACATACATATAAAAAACAAGTAAGAAATTTAAAAAAATAGAAGTTATAACTTACTTATTATAATTTTTATTACTTATACTACAATAAAACAACAACAGCAAAAAAAGACAATTTTTCACAATCTACTAAAAAAAACTGACAAAATAATGCAAACGTAAAGAAAGGAACAACAACAATATAATAAAAAAAGCTACCAATTATAAAAACAAAATACAGAAACAAACTACTTAAAAATTTTTAAATAAAAATAAAGATAATTAAAACGCCAACCACTTCATTCTTCTTTTTTTCTTTCTTTGTAGTTGATTTTTGTTGCATTTTTATTTTAAACCGCCTTCACAAAAAAGTACTATCATTAAAGCCAAAGCTCAGACGCTTAGATTTTTTTACAGTTCTGTTTATTTGGATGCTATTTAGCTGCTTGCTTCAAAAGGAAAACTTACATATTAAGTTTAATTTTAATATCGTCCTTTAAAAAAAAGCTTTTTGCGCCATTTATTGGATTCAAGTGTGTGTGAAAGAAATCCATCAAGGCGAATTCATACAAGGTGGCCTTATTTTACTTTAACGTTTTGTCAAAATATTACAACACTGTAGTAAACAAATTAGCTGTGTGTCAAAAATATATGCTACCACATTTCATTTCGTTTTTAATTTTAAACGCCGTTTTTTATGTTTTGTTTCAATTTCGTATTACCGTTGGCAATATTGCCATATTTCGATGACTGTTTGGTATTTTCTAAGAAAAATTGGCGTTGCTGTTGCGTTGTTGTTGATTTTGTCGTCGGCGTTTTTAGTGTTGTCTTGTGCTGCTTTGTGTTGTGCTTTAAAATTTTTAAAAAAGTTTACGTTATGGTTGGCTGCAATTTTGATTTCTACGGCGGTTTTGATATTTGTCTACATTTGTGTTGTGTTTTGATATATTTCTAGTGGAAATAATTAAAAAAAAAATAAAATAACAACTATGTGTCAGTTCAAGAAGCTAGTGAAAGAGCTTGTAAAAAAATCTATCACTAGCCAGAGGATTTTGCAGGGTCTCTTTTCCTAATAAATTAAATATCCCTTGCGATTAAACTAGAGATGCTGGTCTTGCTTTTTTTTTGGAGCTAAAATTTTGATGTGGGATCAGTGTACACAGCCAATTACACCTAGAAATGCGGCTTTTTAAAGAAATGCAGCTTAGTCTCATTCTTATCAGCATCTGTCATGTCGAAGTTTATCCATTTTGGACAAAGTTCTCTCTCCATGACTTCGAGAGTCTCGGACAAAATTTTTGAAACTAGTGGCTGGGACAGTCCAAAGATGAAATAATTTCCAACGCTGAGCTGGTACAATCTCTGGGCCAAAAAGCGCAATGTTGCTGCAAATTATATTGTGTTTGAAATAAACGTTCCCTTTTTTAAATGAGGCTCTATTATTTCCAACACATGTTTAAAAGGTTTATTCAGCCGAAAATAACTTTCAAATCTTAAAAAGGTTAAAAAAAATCCATTAGGCACTTGGGAAAATTTAATATGTATGCCACTAACTTTTCATTGGGCAAATTAAAAATGAAAGATTTCAGAAATCAGAACCAGAAAAAAAAATAATTTTTATTTAAACATTATTTTTTTTTACAAAAAAATTTTTATTTAACTTAAAATTTTGCACAAACAGCACAGAATTTGTTTTCTTATCAAAAAACAGAAACAAAATGAATCAGCTGGTTCTTTTATTAGAGATGTTTGCTGTATTTTATTAACATTATCGATAAATAGTCAACGGCGTCATAATACTCTTACAAAATACCAATTTAACATAGAATTGATGTTGTCTTTGATAAGAATTGCTGTTGTTATTGCCGACGATTCTGACACATGGTTAGTTATCAGTCGTTGCTTACGTAGCAAGCTGAGGTAACCTGGTGTAAATTAGCCTTAAAAGCGATGAAATAACATAAATTGCAATTCTTATGTGCTGTAGCCAAGGTTTACTTTTCCAATATTTTGTCAAGTTGAAACTTGTTGAGCGGGTTCCAAGGGAATGGGCTTGACAAGGTTAATCGAAAAACGCGGTTAATACCACTTTTTTTTCTTAAAAATGTGAAATTTTAGCCTACATTTTATATGTATAATTGGCTGAGAAAAAAGAAAGCTTTCTGCCATGTTCTGACAATTGTACGATTTGAAATCGCAAAACGCCAGGGGGCTACTCCCTATTGCGGTACGAAAGTAAATGGTTCCAAATCTAGTGTTTGATACTCGTTAATGCGTTTGCGCATTTGTCTTTCGCATCTTTTTATTTTTTTTCGTTTTGCAAATCATCACTTTTTATTTTATTTAAATTTTCAAATCATTTTTTTTTTACATATTTTGACATTTCATTACTGCTAATCTGCGCTATCTTTAATATTTACTAGTAGTGTTGCTTCATTTTTCAAAATTTTGCGAAAGTGATAGAGAGTACCTAATAGGCATTTACCTTTCGTATATTTATTTTATGGTCTTCTGAAACTCGTGTGTTTTGCTTGCGATCTGCCATAGTTTCTTACATATATTCTAGTTCCCTTGAGCATACTTTTGTAATTTGAAGTCGCCAAACTTCTTACGAATGCGAATCACAGGACACCTATTATGCAATTTCAAGTCAGAATCGCAAATGTTAAGCGTTTTGCGATTGTCAGAAAATGACCGTATATTTGTGAAACACATCCGTGTATAATAAAGGTAAATTCACAAAATAGAGCCTCAGATAAACGAAGTATAACTGTAAAAGGGCACTGTTACACGTTTAATAAATATTGACCGCGATCCAATATTATGTGATCCATGATCTGGGACGCGGATCACGAGTTAAATATCGAACGTTTAGCATACTTCGTAAAATAATTTTGTGATACGTTTGTAAGAAGAAAAAAAACACAAAACAAAAAATAAATAAAAAATTTTTGTATAATTTATTCTTGAACGAAAAATTCACCAAGCTAGTTTTTTAGCTTGGCCCGAACCGCACAAAACAAAAATAATGTTAATCATTACGCGATAAATATCGAACATGTAACGCGTATGCTATCCATTTAAATGGATCGCGATATTTACAAATATCACAATTTATATTACTTACATATATTGAACGTGTAGCAGTGCCCATATAGAATTCTGTCGCTTACGGTTTACAACTAAGGGGGGTGTGCTGGAAATCGCAAACGCAAAACGCAAGAATTTGGAGGCTGTTTTTATTACACTTTTAATCTAATTTTTATAATTTTTGTTATAAAATTCTGTTTAATAGAGAAATGTTTGTATAATATTTGTCATAAAATTTTTTTATTACAGAAATCTTACTAAAAAACGACTTTTAAAATTCTTGCGTTTTGCGTTTGCGATTTCCAGCACACCCCTGTAAACTCTAGTTCCGTTGAAGTTTTGTTTTACTGTTAACAACCCTGAGTTAGTGCGGTTAACAAAAACATCAAACATTTACAACTCATCTTAAGCAGTTGTAAAGTTTCAACTGAGTTGAGTTGTAAACCGTAAAAGGGGCATTCCTTTATTTTGAGTTACAGTATTTATAGCTTTTATGCACACCCATTATAAGCATTTAGAGTTTTTTGTATTTTAACATATGCAATTATATTTGATATTTAAAATAGGCGACTTTCGTTTGTGTATAACCAACCATTCACTTTTATGCATAAATATGTTTGATCAAACTTCAAATGTATTCATGCACTTTCGATGCAAGTGAATAAATTTGAAATAATGATACTGAAGAAATTAAGCCTCTTTTTTAAGCACTCTATGTGCATAAAAGCGAGATTTTATACATAAATATTTCGTCTAAAATCACCAAAAACGGGTAAATTATGAAGTGCATATAAACGATAAATATTGTGTTGTATCTTAATTTGAATGATAAAATTACTGTAATGTTAATTTTTAACAACATTTAAAAAAAATCTTTACTATTTCTTTATTTAAATATAGCCACATGTAAACATAATTGATAATGATTTTTACATGATAAAAAGAGTTTTGTTTACTTTCATAATAAAAACTTTTTATCTCAATATTTTATTGTTTGGTATCATAAGCCATTGCAACTACATATGTATATCATTTTTCCATTTTATTTTTAGGAATACAGTTATTCAAAAGAGTGATTTGCAATCAAAATATCTTTTCTCTTTCTCTAGTCGTATATTTTTTTTATAAAAAAATGGTATAAACTCTACATTTATGCGAAAAGAAATTTGTTTAATATAAAAAGGTAATTTTACATGCTAACATATCTAGTAGATTTACATTTTAATAATTTTAACTACCTATTTTTTTATATGTTTATTATTGTTTTTCTGTAATTCTCTATTATATCTGTTTTAAAAATCTTATTAGACATACTTTAAAGAGTTTGGATAACAGTTACCAAAGTTGTTTTAAATTAATTACATTTTTTACATCTACAATGTATCACTTTAACAATAATCACTTATAATGGAATTTTTATTTTTGGGATCAGGTTACAAAGTCTCTTCTAGGCTAGACATGTTTTTAACTTACTTAACCTAAAAACGAACAACAAAAATAATGTTTACATAAAAACAATAAAATATACTGAAACGATAAATCGAATAATAATGAATGCAATTTTAAAATAAATTAAAAAATACATCAAAAAGGACAAAAGAATGAAATAATCTTAAATTAATATGACAACAACAATATATACATACATACATGCTTACAAACAAACAAAATACTAAAACGAAAAAAAGTAAATACAAAAAAAATATATATATTAACATTGCGATCTTATAAAACATAAGTAACAAAAGTATAAATAAATATAATTTCATTAACGTAAAACAACATTTTATGCTCTTTTATTAAAAGTTATCATTCGTATTAGAAACCAATTTATACCTAACAAGTTAGAGTGCTATATTCGGCTGTGCCGAATCTTTGATACCCTCCACCGACAGTTCGAATGTTTAAGGAGTAATATCTGTATGATGTCTTTTTATTATTATTATCTTAAACTGTGACGATTTGTTATTAATTATGGTTTTAGGAGACTAAACTGTTTTCCGGGAGTAGGGCATATATGGGGCCTAGGGTAAATTATGTACCGATCTTCACGAAATTTTACAGTGTCATTTCTAGTCGAATAAAACGGACTTGTGCAAAATCTTATTTTTGCATCATTTATGTTAGTTTTTCAACAAAATTATCAAGTTTTTGAAGGTGGTGGTTCCACATTTTGATTCATAGCTCTGGTCCTACTAAACCGATTTTGCTGAAATTCAATCCCAAACTGCTTAGGATAACTACAAGCAATTTGACACCTAGTTTGTTTATTTCTTTTGAGTTTTTCGAAAGTGAGCGTGTTTTCAACAGACGGACAGACAGACGGACATGGCTAAATCGACTTAGAATTACTCAAGCAGCCAGAATATATATACTTTATGGGGTCTGAGATGAATAATAAAAAAGTTTCACACGGAATGACAAACTTAGCATACCCTCTTCACAACTAATTGTGGTGGAGGGTATAAAAAGGGGCGTCAGAGAAATTAATGTTGTCAAAATTCGTATAAAAACGACAAGAAAAACTAAATTTAATATCTTTTTTAGGTTTCATAGAAACCAAAGCAGCTTACATCTGTCAGCTTATAGTTACGCACTTTTCCAGCAGGATGTTTATAAAATGTAAGTGAATTATTCATTGGACAAAAACATATTTACCGAACCTGTACTTCTTGAAAAATAAAATTTTTGGACCGTTTTTTGACTCGGCTTAGCTCACGGGAGGTTATGGCTAAAGCCAAAATATGTTGGAAATCTTCATAAAACATGTCAAAGTTAGTTTTGAGGAGGGTACATCAACAACTTTGTTTTCTGAGTCGGTGTAATGTACAAACATATGAATGTACCCACTTGACCAAGACTTTCGTTAATAATACTGCCATCGAATATATCTCGAACCTTTACTGTGTAAATCTTTCGAGATCGACAATCAAAAACGAATTGAATTAGAAACGAAGAATTAGCAATATCAACTGCGGTTTGAAAATTTCTTTGCTAATGTTTCGAAAGTGGTATCGAAAAATGTTTGCCATAATATCTTATTCAATATTGTGAAATATTTACGAAAGATAACATTGACGATATCAAGAAAACTTATTTGGAGATATTGTTATAAGTCAAATATCAATATAGCTAAGTATTCGTCATTACTTTCGTTAGTAATACTTCGATATCGAATGGTTATTGTTTCAATTTCATTTCGGTCGAAACAGGCCTGCCAGGTACTTTTTTCCTTGTCCCCAAAAAATGAAAAAAAAATCCCCAAACTAAAAAACAAAACCTTAAAAAGTGAATATTTTTTTCTGACCAAATTTTAAATCTTGTTAATAAAAAATAAAAATTTTGAGTAAAAAAAATTATTTTATATGTATGCTGTTTTTGAAGACATATGAGCCGATTTATAAGAATTTGGAGCTTGTTCAGTCGGTTTTAGCCATCCTTAAAATCAACAATAAAAATACATATATCCGTCATTTATTAAATACTTCGATGCATAATAAGTATGTACTTACCAATAGCCTAGCATTCTTTTTCCCAAAATTTATTATATTGTTTTTCATATTTCGCTACCTAAAACGCGAAAGGCCATATCTAAAATTTTGAAAATTTCACAGTAGAAGCAAAAACTATTTTAAATGATAAATTAATAAATCGCCTTAAACTGTTTATTTTCCTATTTCTCTTGTAAATCCTTCCAGTTGTTTTGATAATTGACAACGTTGCATATTATGCAAATTGTCAGTTAGGCCTTTTAGCCTAACTGTTGATGCAATACATCAGAATCAATGAAAACGTGGATTTTTAGTTTTTCGTTAGTTAGGGCCTTTTGCGTTTCAGGTAACGATTTACTTATTTTTGGAAAAAACATATTTGCTTGAAAATTGTCTTAAAAAAATCAAAAATTGTATGTGTTGTCAACGGTTTTAGATATTTTTTAAAATTTTTTTTTAAATCCCCAGAAAAATCCCCAAGTATGGCAGCCCTGGTTCGAAATAAAACAATTTTTATCGTTTTAATCTGTATATACATATAAAAATAATTTGTCCTATGTTCGTGATTTTTTAACTCGAGAACCACTCAACCGATTTGGAAAGGTATACTTTTACTGATGGCTTATAAAAAAAAACTCCCGATAGCGCTGGGGTGAAGTTATTACCAAAATTCTCAAGTATGCCCAGACGATTTAGTAAGCGCAGCCGGTATTTGTTATACCATAGAGGAGAAAATCTTTGCACCCAAAGAAAAAAACAACAAAACAATTTTTAAAAAAAATGTTAGCCATATTATGATTAATTTAACCAAATTATTGTCACCGACAACCATATTGTAATTAAATTAGTTTCTTTAAAAATAGTTTTGTTGGTTGTGACCATAATAAAACATGTTAATTCTCTGCGTGTATGTAGATCTTTTTTGTATTTAACTTCTTTAGTAATTATGGACCTTATGACATGTTTAAAAATGACATAATGTCCATTTGCAAAGTGTCTTAATGCCCACGGACATTATGACATTTTCAAAAGTGTCATAGTGTCCATGTCCATGACATGCCACCGTCATGAGCATATTGGAAATACTTTTGAGATATTTTGTCGAAGTCATCGTCTCAAAGGCCAAATTTATTTTTGAAAGAATTTAGGTACATGAATAGAAAGAAAGAGTTAAAATATATAAGTACACTTCGAATAGCTAGTGTAATTCTGCATCCCCTTATACATTTTTTCGTACTTGTTTCCCTCCATGAAAATTGTTCTGCTGGGATGTCAGCTGATATTCTTTTTCAACATGCTCTTATGAACTTGTCGAACGATTTTCCCCGGACTTGCCCAGTTCTTTTGTCTGGATAGAAATTGAACAAATGTTTTTACATATAAATCGCACATTTACTGAAACAACGTCATAACTCAAAAAATAGCATTGCGGCAAGGTTTACGTGTAACATGTAGCAGTGTTATAAGAAATACACCTATGCAATAAGCAATATCTCATAGCCGAAGATTTCTATTTACAATGTTACACTTTTTTTCTATTCCCCATTTAACTCACCTTTTAATTAAATTAAATACCGAATTTTCATTTAATTTTTTTCATTTTTTTATCACTTCTTTTTTTTTCTTCAACTCGAATGTTTTAGTTCAAAAAATATAATACATTTTCGAATATTGATTATAGTTAAAATTTCGAGAATATTTCTTATAAAAGAATATTCGCTATATAAAATATTACTACTATTTATCGAACTTTTTTGTTCCGAAAATTTCTCGATTTTTTCGAACCTCAGGTCAGGTGGGTATATTGAAATTTTTTCTTGTGGCTATGCCAAATTAATTAAATTAAAAAAAAGAAATTAAGAAGATTATAATAGCTCTGTTTCTTTACTTTTTGGGTAAAGTTCGTATAAATGAGAGCAAGCATAACTTTCTCTCATAAAGAGAACAAATAACACAAAAGTACGGGAACAGAAAAAGCACAATTTTAAGCACAAAATAAAAATTCAGTGTTTTGACAGTCTTTTCAACACCAACAAAATTTGCGCCACTTTTGAAAAATTTTATATTGGCTGTAGAAATAAACTACTTTTACCAAAGATAAAACAAAACAAACACTTTAACAACAACTAACATTATGTTTTTCTAATATTTCAATATAAAACTTTATAACGGGTCCGCCATCTAACGTTTTTTTTCAACTAGTGCTTATTTTGTGCATGGTAAAACTTAGCTCATGTCTGATTTGACAGATAATTAGTTTTATCCTTCCGCTGAACGAATATGGTTGTGTATACGCTTGAACAACGCTGGGAAATATTGCGACATTACTTTGAAAATCATGGTAATGTTGCAGAATGTGTGCGAAAATTGCGTACGGATTTTGGAAGAAGAGAAGCACCATCAGCTCCGTATGTTCGTTATCATGTGAAAAAAGTGAAAGAAACTGGCATCCTCATCGATAAACCAAAGCGTGAAAAGCTAAAAATTGAGACTAATTTTGCATAAAGACCTTGGTATGACGCCAATTGGTTCAGGAGTTGAAGCCAACTGACCATCCAATGCGTTTTCGCTTCGCTAAGTGGGCCTGCGATCGACTTACAGAAGATGCCGAATTTGCCAAAAAAAATCATCTTTTCAGATGAAGCTCATTTTGATCTTGGCGGGTATGTAAACAAGCAAAATTGTCGCATTTGGGGCACAGAAAACCCGCACGCATACATTGAAAAGCCGATGCACCCAAAACGTGTCACGAGAGGCATAATTGGGCAATTTTGTTCACAAAAATTGAAGAGGAGGATATTGGCAACATTTGGTTTCAACAAAACGGCGCTACGTGCCACACAGCCGAAGCTACACTCGATGTTTTGCGCCCTGTTTTTGAAGATTGCATTATCAGCCGCAGAGCTGATGTCGTTTGGCCACCTCGGAGCTGCGATTTGACACCGTTGAATTATTATTTGCGGGGTGCCGTCAAAGATAAGTGTTACGCCGACAAGCCAGAGACAATTGACGCTTTAAAGGACAATATTCGTGAAGCCATTGGTGAAATACAGCTGCACACAATCGATAATGTGCTTAAAAATTGGACCGATCGTGTAGGCTACTGCATGGCCAGCCGAGGCATCCATTTGAATGAAATTATTAAAAAATAAAAAAATAAATTTGAGAAAATATTCAGTAGTTTTTTTTTATAGCATTTAAAAAAAAAAAAAGTTATTTGGCGGACCCTTTATTTAAGTACATTATTTTACTCCACAACACTTTTTCCAAAATTTGGTTCATGATTTTTTTCCTTTGCATTTTATTGTTTTGCTTATGTTTTACAGCTGTTTGACAATTTACACAATTTGCACGAAGAAAAAGTCTGGGCTGTTTTGTGCAAGAAGAAGAATAATTTATCTCTCGAACGCGCTCTCATTTACAAAAATTTAAAGTACGGGAACGCTTTTCGTGCCAATTGGGATCCCGAGCAGTGCTGCCACAACGAATATAATTTTTACAACCAAAATTTTTGAAAAAGTTACCAAATGTAAAAAAATATAACCAAATTTAAAATGCTTTTTTTAATTGAGAAAATCATTAAAATCATTGTAACACAAAGGTTATTTGCACTTTATAGTAAAACAATAATTATAAATCAAGAAAACAAAACAAGAAATGTAATTCTTTTGCATATTAAAAAAATTACGTTAAACTTAATTAAAAGTTTTTCTATATTTGAGACTTTTTTCGTAAAAAAAATTTTTTTATTTTTTGGCGCCCTACGCTCCAGGGGCAGTTAGAGGAATATGTAAAAAAAAATAAATTGAATAATTTTTAATATGCCAGTTGTAAATAACAAAAATGGATAATAGTTTTCCGCTTTTTAGTTGTTATTGGCAGGACTGTCAAATGTGGCGATTTCTTAATCCTTTTGTCGATGGAAATTTACGTTTGGTGATATGGCGATTTTTTGGCGAAATTTAAAACGATTGGCGATATGCGAAATGCATTTTATGTAAATATTTTCTAATTTACATATATCTAAAATATTATTAAAACTTTTTTCTCTTTTGTGTAAATTTTATTTCAAATTTATAATTCTTATTATAAAAAATGTTTAAAAATTGTTCTAATATATCAAATATTTTGCAAATCATTGTAAAATTATGCTGCCTTTCGCCTTTCGTAACGTACATTCAATGGGGAAAAAGTATATGACTGACAGGCAAAAGTTTTTTTTTTTACCAAATAATTATCTTAAAAAACATTAAATATACATACCGACAAGTTATAAACAGTAAAATTTCAAATTTCTTTAAACTTACAGCCATTTCTTAAAGAAAATTCCATAAATTTTAAAATTATATTGATAAATCAATGTAATTTTAAAAAAATCTTTAAAATTCCTACGTGTATTTTCAAATATGTATATAAATATACTTCTGGAAATAACCTAAATTAAAAACCTTAAACTTATTTTCAAGTTTTTAAAAACATTGAAACGACTTTTGTGTAATTTTTCAATAATTTTCTAAAATCGATTCCGGATGATTTCATGCACTTCCTACTTTAAGTACTAATTATCTTTACTTCTCTTAAAACCAAGAAAAACTACGCTCATTTAAAAAAAAATAATTGAAAATCTCCATTGATTAAAACTTCATTTGTTTACGATTTCAGATCATGGCGTTTTTAATATAAAAATCACAAATGGCAATAGTTTCTTAGCAAAAATCTTAAAAAAATTATTTGGTTGCTGTTTTGAAAGGGATTATAAAAAACTTCCGTTCATTGGTAACAAATAATGAAAAAATCGTAGTACACAGTACAAATTATTCGAGCTCGTAAATAACTGTACCAAGAAAAACATATTCGCTCGTAATTATTATTGTTTTAGAAAAAAGTAACCAAAATGAAAAAAATATTCACATCTCCACATTGAAAAAAAATACAACCAATTTTGGTTAGAAATAACCAAAAAACGGCAGCTCTGATCCCGAGTAAAGGGCATAATAAACCTCACAAATGGCTTGGCAAACATATCAAAATTCTACGTTTGTACAAATATTTTGTGTTGGTTATTAAGGTGTTTGCTGTTTGGACAAACATTTGAAGCAATGTTTGCAGAAATATTAAAAATTTTTAATATTTGGCAGACATGTTGGATATTTGTCAAACTTTTTGTGGCGTCTAATGCTAAATGTATTCAATTCAATTATGTAATTTTATATATTAAATTAAATTTTTTTTAGAATTTTATACTTTATTAAATTATTTAAGCTTAAGGTCACTTTTTTAAAAAATTAATTAAAATGTTTTTATTCGATATTTCGATTTCCGTTGGAAATCTTCTTCAGGAAATTTTTTTTTTTAAATAAAATAAAATTTGACAATAAATGGAAAAATAAAATATGGAAAAATAAATTTTAAAATTTCAAAAAACAAAATTATCATAATAAATTTAAAATTCCATTCTACAAACTTTAAACAAAAAGACAAACAAACAAAATTTTAAATTTATTAAATGCCTAAAACCTATTTTAATGTCCCTTTCCGTCAATAATAAGCTATGCCATCTGAAATTTATTTCATAAACAATCAAGGACAAATACCTATTTATAATTATCCCTTACATCAACCTATTTATTTTTATTCAATAAATGTCTATAAATTTGAGCTAAGCCCTCAGTATCTTTTTTAAAATCAATCCTTTTCTCAAATGGAACATTATTTATCTGTAACATTTCTAACATATATCTACGTTTCTTAAAACTTTCCGTATTCAAAATTGATGTGTTTTCAAAATCAGGATAATGATTAAAATCCTTACAATGAGTTGATAACGCCGTTCCATGGGCTGAATTATAATTCCTATATTTTTGGTCATGTTTATGTCCAGCTAATCTAATTTTCAGTTTTGTCCCAGTTGTTCCTACATATATTTTCCTACATTTTCATTATCATTGCCACCACAATGAATCTTATAAACTAAATTCGACCTATCTGACTTTAGTAATCTATCCTTAGTTTTTATGTGCCATTCTGTATTTCCCTTTATCATATATATTCGAGTTTTCTAATCTTTCCGAAAACCCAGGTACATAAGTTAATGACTCCGAAATCTCATCAATATTACGAAATCTCTTTATATTGTATTGTCTTACCAATTTGCAAATCAATCTGTTAGGAAAACTATTATTAATATTATATTGTGTTTAATTCGACCTTTAAAATGTATTAATAAAATAAAAGAACTTTTTTTCCTTTTGAGCTCGAGGTCCTGGTTTTATTGTTAATTATTCTAATTTTACAATTTTTAATTTGCCAATATTTCGGTTTTCATTGAAAAACATCTTCTGGGCTATAATATAGAAAAAATTATTAACGCACAAAAATCAGAAAATTAATTCTTATTATGTTGTGTCAACATCGTCTAATTATGAACAGTTCATAATTAGAACTTTTTTTCCTTTTGAGCTCGAGGTCCTGGTTTTATTGTTAATTATTCTAATTTTACAATTTTTAATTTGCCAATATTTCGTTTTTCATTGAAAAACATCTTCTGGGCTATAATATAGAAAAAATTATTAACGCACAAAAATCAGAAAATTTATTCTTATTATGTTGTGTCAACATCGTCTAGTTATGAACTGGCTATAATATAGAAAAAATTATTAACGCACAAAAATCAGAAAATTAATAAGAATTAATTTTCTGATTTTTGTGCGTTAATAATTTTTTCTATATTATAGCCCAGAAGATGTTTTTCAATGAAAAACGAAATATTGGCAAATTAAAAATTGTAAAATTAGAATAATTAACAATAAAACCAGGACCTCGAGCTCAAAAGGAAAAAAAGTTCTTTTATTTTATTTAAAACTATTATTCTTTAAAATATTTCCAATAATTTCCACGTATTTATAAGTCATTAACTTATGTACCTGGGTTTTCAGAAAGATTAGAAAACTCGAATATATATGATAAAGGGAAATACAGAATGGCACATAAGGTGATTAATAATGTAGGGTGATTATTCACAAAAACTAAGGATAGATTACTAAAGTCAGATACGTCGAATTTAGTTTATAAGATTCATTGTGGTGGCAATGATAATGAACAATGTAGGAAAATATATGTAGGAACAACTGGGACAAAACTGAAAATTAGATTAGCTGGACATAAACATGACCAAAAATATAGGAATTATAATTCAGCCCATGGAACGGCGTTATCAACTCATTGTAGGGATTTTAATCATTATCCTGATTTTGAAAACACATCAATTTTGAATACGGAAAGTTTTAAGAAACGTAGATATATGTTAGAAATGTTACAGATAAATAATGTTCCATTTGAGAAAAGGATTGATTTTAAAAAAGATACTGAGGGCTTAGCTCAAATTTATAGACATTTATTGAATAAAAATAAATAGGTTGATGTAAGGGATAATTATAAATAGGTATTTGTCCTTGATTGTTTATGAAATAAATTTCAGATGGCATAGCTTATTATTGACGGAAAGGGACATTAAAATAGGTTTTAGGCATTTAATAAATTTAAAATTTTGTTTTCCTTTTTTGTTTGTTTGTCTTTTTGTTTAAAGTTTGTAGAATGGAATTTTAAATTTATTATGATAATTTTGTTTTTTGAAATTTTAAAATTTATTTTTCCATATTTTATTTTTCCATTTATTGTCAAATTTTATTTTATTTAAAAAAAAAAATTTCCTGAAGAAGATTTCCAACGGAAATCGAAATATCGAATAAAAACATTTTAATTAATTTTTTAAAAAAGTGACCTTAAGCTTAAATAATTTAATAAAGTATAAAATTTAATAAAAAAGGTCGAAGAAAAAGGATTATAATTTACTAAAGAAAGAAAAGAGCACCATGAATTATCAAGATTTCAAGGGATATGAGGGTAATAAAAAATGGATTAACAGGTTCAAAAGAGTAAGGAAAATGATAATTAAATGTAAGGCAACAATTACATTTTTGATAAGATGCCGAAATGAGGGGATTATGCCAAAATTTATCAAAGATTCCACTAAGAATATTTTCAAGATCTTCCATGGACAGTCAAATGCTTCAATAACTTATCAAGTCGGAAAATATGTTCAAGGCATACAAAACAGGATTCTTAATTCATCAATCAAGCAAAAACATTACCAATTAAGGGACAATCAAGATGAATTGGAAAATTTAAAATATGTTATAAGCAGGTTTTTGAATAGTGTTGAGATGGAGAATTTTTTGAAATATGATGACAAATTAGCAGATAAATTAATGAAGAAAGAAAAACAGGTACATAAGAAAAAGTTTGATTGTCTTATTAACTTGCAAAGAAAAGAATTAGGAATAAGATTTAATAGGAAATGGTTTGTTAATAAAACAGATAGGGATATACCAGAGGATGTACAATGGATTTTATCTTTAGTACAAAAACACGCACTTCCAGTAGATAAAGGGGATTTTCCATTGATGAAAGTTATATGTGATGGTGAAGATTTTATTGAAACTGTAGAAAATAAAGAACAACAGGAAATTGAAAGGTCAAATTTTGTAACGGTAATAGATAATCATTTAAATAAAATGTCACTAGATTGTAGGGATAGATTTACAATAAATAAGGTGAAATTGAGTGAAAAATTTCTTAGAAGTAATAGGGAAATAATGATTTTAAGAGCGGATAAGGGTAACACAACGGTAGCTATTAATAAAAGGGATTATATGTTGTAACGATTCTAATTAGATTCAGACTATTGGGAACGGAACTACCTATTAATTCGGCTATGCTCGTCGTTGGGGTGGGTGTGATTTGTTCCCATTCGAAAGTAGTTAACGAAGTTACGAATCTATTACAAAAGACTTAAATTTTAGGTAGTCAATTCAAAACAACAGGTTAGCGATAAACAAAATAAGAAGTTGATTATTGGGTCGATGTTTGTTGTGTATCTCTAGTTGGAAGTTGGATACACATATCTAAACCCACCCTCCATGCTGACATAGTTATAAAATCGTACGTCAGCCCAATAATAAAATAAATAAAAAAACAAAATAAAAATTTCCTAACTACCCCATACCTGTTTCTTCACATTTCGTAATAAATAAGAACAAATTTAAAATTTCATGTTTTTAAAAAAAAAAAAAAAAAAATTAAAGCAACTCAAACATATTTATTAAAGATAAAATAACTCAGTAAATTAAATAATATTTAATTTCATCTATCTATAATTAAATTGATATTTTTCTTGTATTAACAATAAAAGAAACAAAAATGGTCACCCTAATTTATTTAGTTAGTAATACAGAAAATAAGGATTTTCAAAAATATGAACCACGAAATTAACTATATATAAAGCAATGTGGTGACCGTTGATATTGGATAAAATTTATTCGGGATTGGCAGTATGTAGGGTGAAAATGAAATATGTTTTGAAGTATCAAACGTCGTATGAATATTTAAAAAAAAAAAAATTAACAAATTCAAGATAATTATTAGAGCTGAATATTCATAATACGTTTAATATAGAATAAAATGATGGGTAGGTATTTTCAAACTTGGTTCATAGAATAATAAAACTCAACTTACAGTAATAGTAACGTGTCCATCGATGTCAGCTGGCGCCAGGAGACTTAAAAGCAGGTTCGTATTACATTAAAATAAGATGAATCAAAACCAAAATTTAAGTGTATGAGGTAAGTTGTAATGGGTTTGAATGTAAGTTAATGGGTGTTTGATGTTGTATTTTAAACTCAAAGAAATTTAGGTGACGATATGCAATCAAGAGTTATGAGAAATTGAAATCTAGGAACTTATTAAATTATGTAAAATTAGGAAATTAGAGATTTTAAATTTAGGAACTTATAAATTTATGTAGAATTAGGAAATTAGAGATTTTAAATTTAGGAACTTAGAAAATTTTAAATTTAGAAAATTGAAAACAAGATTACAAGAATTATATAAATTTTAAGTTTTTGAATTATAATAAAAAAAATAGTTTTGTATAATCAATGGAAAAGTAATGTATCTGAAGTTTGGATGGTGATGGATTTTTAAAAGATAAACGATTCAAAACCAAAGTGTAAATTTTAAATTCAGCGTAAAACTAATCACGCGAATAAAAACTTGAATAGAAAGATTGGTCTTCGTATTGCTTTGATCGGTATAAATTCCAGGTTCTTATTATGCAATTTCACAATATATATTGGCTTGTTTGAACGTTGCCGCAGGATATTCAACTTTGTCTTGTGTATATTGAGTTCCTTGAGCTATCTTAGCCAACCAGAATTTACTGATGCAACAATATATGCAAATTGCTAAAAGTTTTGTTTTTTCAAAACAACTTCGTTATTTACAAAAATTAAAACAATAAAAAAAAATAAGAGATTCTTACCAATAATATTGAGTTATTTGTTTTTCCCCCGCGTTTTTTTACTTTTTTCAAGTTTAGAAGTAATAAAGAAAATCAAAGCCTATTCAACAAAAAAAAAAAACACAATTATAATAAATTTCCAAAAAAAAAATAAATTTTCAATACAGTCAATTTCTTTACACCCAAACGAAAACGTTAGTAGAAAAAAAAAATATAATTTCAAAGAGCCGTCATCACAATGTCTAGAATTGAAAATATTTTAAGTGATGATACTACTTTTCAAACATTAGAAAAAGATCCAACAAGCAGATTTGAGAAAATTAACAATAAATTTATTGAAGAACTTTTAAAATTAAATGTGATAACATTAGTGGAAAAACACAAACTAAAAACTTTCATATCTGTAGCACCAAGATTATATGGTTTACCAAAAATTCATAAGGACAATTTTCCTTTAAGACCTATTTGTTCGTCCATAAATTCACCCTCACATAATCTTTGTAAATATATTACGAATTTACTTAAGAAGATAACGGAGAATTCTAAGTATAATGTTAGTAATTCGCCGTAAATATAAAACACCTCTTCGTCTAAATCACGCTGGGTTTCAATGCGATCAACCTTTTTATATAAATGAAAACCTTACTCCGCATAATTATGAAATTTTAAAAACATCCCTTAAATTAAAAAAAGATAATGTACTGATAGCTGCTTATACTGTACGTGGTATAGTGCATGTTAAAAAACATGATGGGGAAAATCCACTTCCCATAGAGATGCCAGATCAGCTTAACCAGTTTTTCCAACAGCTTTGATTGCCCTTAAAACATTACTGTTGTTTATAATTTTTAATATATTTAATTTCTACATAACTTATTATTACACTTTGATAAACCGTGTTTTTATGTTTTCTTCAATACTTTTTTATTACTATTATGTTAATCATTATATACGTATATACATTTGGAATGTTTTTAATTCCTTTCTAAAGGTTGTTGCTTTAAAAATTATAATAAATGATTACTGATACAAGATACGGTTCCAGAGACAATACTTTTGCCATGGTTAGAATTCTTTCCAAACAGAAAACCGGACTTAAAATAGCTCATATTAACGCACAAAGTTTAAAAAAAAAGATTGAAGAATTTCGCTACATTTTCATGGCATCTGCTGTGGATGTTATCTGTGTGTCTGAAACTTGGTTTGACTCTGAAATAATTGACTCCATTTTTAACTTGCCAGGCTTTAGATTATTTCGAGCTGATAGATTGACTCATGCTGGAGGTGTGGCAATATATGTCAGCCATGATATAAACGCTAGTGTAAAACTTAAATCCAATTACTCTAGTCAAATTGAATATATTTTTCTGGAATTAGTAATGGGGGACAGGAAAAAAATTCTTTTGGCTTGTATTTATCGACCGCATGTTAGCATAGATATTACAAACCTAATGACGGAAATTGAATCGTTATCATTATTTTACAATGATGTTATTATTGCTGGCGATCTAAACAGCAATTTACTTAATGACAATTCGTTATCTGTTGATATGCAAGCACTTGGGCTTCTGCCAGTGAACAGTGTTGTTCCCACACATTATCCAAATGGTGCAAATAGCTTGCTTGACGTTTTCTTCGTAAACAACAGAAGGAAAATATTGTTGTATGATCAAGTATCTGCCGCAGTCTTTTCAAGGCACGACCTTATTTTCATTATATATGATGCCCTTACCCAAACTGAAGATGTTTGTTATAGTTACCGGGATTTTAAGAACATTAATTATAATATTTTAAACCAGCGTATTGACTGTATCGGATGGCATCTCATCTATACCATCGAAGACGTGAATGATCAAACCGCTTTCTTTCAAAATAATGTTACTGACTTATATAATGAATTTGTGCCGGTAAAAACTAAAACTGTAAAATCTAAACAGCCCCTGTGGTTTAGTTCAACCATAAAACGCTTAATAAATGCTCGGGACATAGCTTACAGCCGTTGGAAAAAATTTAAAACCCCAGAATTATATGCGATCTTTAAATCTGCAAGAAAAGATGTCGTTAAATGCATAACTACTGCGAAGTCTACGTATTATGGATCGAAATTTTCATCGGCCTTAGGAAGCAAAGAAAAGTGGAAAAATATTCGTGAAATAGGTATTGGAAAGAGTAGAAACACTACTTCTGTTTTAAATGTGGACGTAAACGAATTAAACAACAAATTTGTCAATGTCCCAGTTAAAAGACAAACAGTAAATAAGTATGCTCAATTAAACATCGTGCCATTTGAACACAGTTTTTGCTTTAGATGTGTTGATCAAGCGGAAGTTCAGAAAAGTGTATTTGGCATTAAATCAAATGCTGAGGGTCTAGATGGCATAAATCCTAGATTTTTTAAGCTTGTTGTTCATAAACTTCTGCCGTTTTTGATATATTTGTTTAATTCTATATTAACTAAGTCAGTTTTTCCTGATACGTGGAAAAAAGCCAAAATTATTCCAATTTCCAAGAATAACAATGATTTCAGATCCTTTGCAATACTTCCATTCCTGTCAAAAGCTTTGGAAAATATCATAAAAAGTCAAATTTGTGAATATCTGAGTAAACAAAAGCTATTAACTGATTATCAATCTGGTTTTAGACATGGAATGAGCTGTATTACTGTTCTAATTGACGTGTTGGAAGAACTTAGGTCTAAACTGGACAATGACATGGTCATAGTAAGGCTTTTGACACTGTTGAGCATCAGATCTTATTATCTAAGCTCCAAAAGTTCTTAAATTTTTCCCCTACAGCTAGTAAACTGATTTTTTCGTATCTCCTTAATCGGAAGCAAACCGTTTTCCTGAATGGCTTAATGTCAAATTGCCTTAAAGTTAACAGAGTGGTTCCGAAGGTTTCTGTTTTGGGTCCCCTTCTGTTTTCGTTTTTTATAAATGATCTGCCAGATGTTTTAACCCATTGTGGAATACAAATGTATGCTGATGATGTACAATTGTACTTAAGTACCAAAATAGACAGTGTAAGTTCTTGTATTCATCTCATAAACCAAGATCTTAATAAAGTTCATCACTGGGCGTGCATGAATGGTTTGTGCATAAATCCATCGAAATCAAAATGCATTTTCATATCCAAAAATAATAAGAAAGCACTTAATAATAATGCTTCATTATTAATCAACAACGATAAAATCGATTTTGTGCCATCGTCATCAAATTTAGGAATTACGTTTAATTCTGAACTTTCTTGGTCTAACCATATCTGTATTATTGCAGGAAAAGTACACGGAATGCTTAGGAACTTATGGGCTATTCAATCTTTCACTCCATTTAATATAAGATTGTTACTAGCTAAAACTTATCTAATACCGGTTTTACTATATGGATGTGAAATATTTGCCAATTGCGACACCTCCGATTTTCATAGACTTGAGGTAACCTATAATAATATAGCTAGATATGTATTTAACCGTAGGAGAACTGATAGTATTTCGTCGTACTCCTTTCAGCTTTATGACATGAGCTTTAAAAATCTACTAAAATTTAAAAGCCTCCTCATGATGCATAAGATAATATATATACAGGAGCCCGAATATTTATTTAGGAGAATTATCTTTCCAAAATCTCCACGCGGTTTAAATTTGATTTCTCAAAAATATAGATGTCTTATCTCTTCGAGACAATTTTTTAACTACACAATTAGTCTCTGGAACAAGTTACCATCACGTCTTCAAACACTAAGCAACACTTTGGCCTTTAAGAAGGAATTATTAAAGTATTCTAAAAATCTTTAATATAGCTTAAATATATCTATATATCCATTTAATTATTAATTGTTTTTATTTATTTTATTGAACGCATTGTATAACTTAATTTAATAATTAAATTTTTATATGTTTAATTGCCATGTAACTTACTATCACTGTAAATTATAAGATTTATATCTTGTTGTGATAGGTATTAAAATAAATAAATAAATACAAAAAATAAAAAAAAAAAATTCTATACAATTTAAACAAAAGTTGGAAAATTTAACAATTCAGGATAATGAAAAATTAATATCACTTGATGTTGTTTCATTATTTCCTAGTATTCCAGTGGACTTGTCAATTAGAATTATTGAGGAAAATTGGGATAAAATTTCAGGGTTAACAAATATTAATAAGGATTTATTTTTGAGAATTATAAAGTTCTGTATAGTAAATAATAGATATTTTCAATTTGATAAGAAAATATATGCACAAAAAAAAGGGCTACCTATGGGTTCTCCAGCATCTCCAATAGTTGCTGATATTGTTATGGAGAAACTATTAGATACATGTTTAGGAAAATTGACAATTAAACCAAAGATAATAACGAAATATGTAGACTTGTTTGTTATAGTTAATGATAATGAGATAGATAATCTTTTATCAACGTTTAATTCTTTTGATCAGAATATTAAGTTCACTATTGAAAGGGAATTGAATTTTTCAATTCCATATTTGGGCACAATGGTGATTAGGAAAGGAAGTAGATTATTGGTAGATTGGTATCAAAAACCAACCTCATCAGGAAGAATTTTAAACACCCGAAGAGAATTATCATTAACACAGCTAGGAATCTAATAGACAGGATATTAACAATTAGTGACAATAGATTTCATAGGAAAAATAAGGAAATTATTGGGAATATTTTGAAGAATAATAGTTTTCCCAACAAATTGATTTGCAAATTAATAAGACAATACAATATAGATAGATCTCCTAATGTTGATGAGATTTCGGCACCACGTATTTATACACGTATAAACTTAAGTCCCTGGGTTTTCAGAAAGATTAGAAAACTCGAATATATATGATAAAGGGAAATACAGAATGGCACATAAGGTGATTAATAATGTAGGGAGATTATTCACAAAAACTAAGGATAGATTACTAAAGTCAGATAGGTCGAATTTAGTTTATAAGATTCATTGTGGTGGCAATGATAATGAAAATGTAGGAAAATATATGTAGGAACAACTGGGACAAAACTGAAAATTAGATTAGCTGGACATAAACATGACCAAAAATATAGGAATTATAATTCAGCCCATGGAACGGCGTTATCAACTCATTGTAAGGATTTTAATCATTATCCTGATTTTGAAAACACATCAATTTTGAATACGGAAAGTTTTAAGAAACGTAGATATATGTTAGAAATGTTACAGATAAATAATGTTCCATTTGAGAAAAGGATTGATTTTAAAAAAGATACTGAGGGCTTAGCTCAAATTTATAGACATTTATTGAATAAAAATAAATAGGTTGATGTAAGGGATAATTATAAATAGGTATTTGTCCTTGATTGTTTATGAAATAAATTTCAGATGGCATAGCTTATTATTGACGGAAAGGGACATTAAAATAGGTTTTAGGCATTTAATAAATTTAAAATTTTGTTTGTTTGTCTTTTTGTTTAAAGTTTGTAGAATGGAATTTTAAATTTATTATGATAATTTTGTTTTTTGAAATTTTAAAATTTATTTTTCCATATTTTATTTTTCCATTTATTGTCAAATTTTATTTTATTTAAAAAAATTTCCTGAAGAAGATTTCCAACGGAAATCGAAATATCGAATAAAAACATTTTAATTAATTTTTTAAAAAAGTGACCTTAAGCTTAAATAATTTAATAAAGTATAAAATTTAATAAAAAAGGTCGAAAAAAAAGGATTATAATTTATTTTTTTTAGAAGTATTTCTTGCCACAAAACAGCTCGCTGTTTAAATCACTTTTTACTTTTAATTTTTTTGCCTTTATTTTATAATTTCTTCTCTGTTCTAAGCAAAAAGCAACAAAATCGCCGCAGCACTATCGGCATCTGCATTCATTGAAAACAAAAATGAAAATTAATGTTTGTACGGAGAATATTTGTGTTGTTTATTGGCAAACCCCAAGCGTAAACAACGTATGTGTTTGCCAAGCATTTTGTGTGGTTTATTATGCCCTTAATAGTGTAAATTGTCAAACAGCTGAAAACATAAACAAAACAACAAAAAACAAGTTAGAGTGCTATATTCGGCTGTGCCGAATCTTTGATACCCTCCACCGACAGTTCGAATGTTTAAGGAGTAATATCTGTATGATGTCTTTTTATTATTATTATCTTAAACTGTGACGATTTGTTATTAATTATGGTTTTAGGAGACTAAACTGTTTTCCGGGAGTAGGGCATATATGGGGCCTAGGGTAAATTATGTACCGTTCTTCACGAAATTTCACAGTATCATTTATAGTCCTATAAAATTGTGACGAGCCAAAATTTGTTATGATTGCATTATTTTTTACGGTTTTAGGCGTACTAAACTGTTTTCCGGGAGTAGTGTTTATATGGGGCTTAGGGTAAATTATGCACCGACCTTCGCGAAATTTTACAGTGTCATTTCTAGTCGAATAAAACGGACTTGTGCAAAATCTTATGTCATTCCGTGCATTTTTGCATCATTAATGTTAGTTTTTGTAACAAAATTATCAAGTTTTTGAAGGTGGTGGTTCCACATTTCGATTCATAGCTCTGGTCCTACTGAACCGATTTTGCTGAAATTCAATCCCAAACTGCTTAGGATAACTACAAGCAATTTGACACTTAGTTTGTTTATTTCTTTTGAGTTTTTCGAAAGTGAGCGTGTTTTCAACAGACGGACAGACGGACAGACGGACAGAGGGACAGACGGACAGACGGACAGACGGACAGACAGACGGACATGGCTAAATCGACTTAGAATTACTCAAGCAGCTAGAATATATATACTTTATGGGGTCTGAGATGAATAATAAAAAAGTTTCACACGGAATGACAAACTTAGCATACCCTCTTCACAACTAATTGTGGTGGAGGGTATAAAAAAGCCAAGAAAAAAGTTCATTACCCAAATTCTGGAAAAAGTGTTGTGAAATAAAATAATGTACTTAAATAGAAAGTTTTGTACTGAAATATTATGGATAAATAATGTCAATTATTGTAAAATTGTTTGTTTTGTTTTTTTTTGTTTTTTTGGTAAAAGTAGGCGTATTTTTTTTATGTTTTAAAAACTGTCAAAACACTGAATTTTTATTTTGTGCTTTAAATTGTGTTTTTTCTGTTCCCGTACTTTTGTGTTATTTGTCTTTTTATAAGAGAAATTTATGCTTGCTCTCATTTGCACGAACTTTACCCAAAAAGTAATAAATAAACTTGTAAAATTGCAAAAAAGTAACTTTTTAATCAAATTATCCCTCCAATACTTCATATTTTGCTTTATTATTTTAACTTTTCTTTAAAATATGTACGTGTGTATTTTTGAACAAAAATATACATGAATATTTTTACTTAAATTGGTTACGATAACCAAAATAAAATATATGTGGCGACAATGGTTAAAAATTCCGATATGAAAATAAAGGAATATTTTTCTTAAACTTAAAAAAAAAAAAAACAATGATAATAATTTTCAGTCGCTGGTTTTGATGGATTAATTAAAGCAAAGCCGCGAATAACGGTGTAAAAGTCACTTTTAGCAAAACCAGTTTTTTGCAAATTACCGTTAACATTAAATCACCAAAAATTATGAACCTTAACACCGTAAAAATTCGATACAAAGACTCAGCCAGTGGAAGAACGTTGTAAGTAAATATACAAACTAAATGGTTTTGCAACTTGGAAAAACGTTTAAAAAGCCGCTTGCTAAGTGGAAAAACTTTTTAAATGACAACGCGATTGTTGATATGAAACGTTTTTCCACAAAAAATAGTTACAAACTGTACATTTGCATGTTTTTTTTTAATTCAAATTTCTTGATATTTTTCCTACAAGTTTTAAATATGTATCATTAATTTTGGTAATCTATAAAAAAAAGTTTTTTTGCTCTCCAAAAAATAATTATTTTGTCGCCTACAAAGTAATTCGCGGCTGTGCCTAAATTTTGTTTTTTTTTTACTGTCTCAAGTTTTTAAAATTGTGTTACATTGTTATGGATAAATGAGAGATATAGATATGTACATTAGACCGACTCACCTTCTTCATATATAGGCAATATGGGTATCAAATTTTTTCATTTTTCAATTTATCAAAATGTAAAAAAATATTATTATAATAAAAAATATAAAATTTATAAAAAAAATCTTTTCGCGATTCTATCTTTGTATAAAGTTTGGCCGATTCCATTTTGTTTGCAATATGACCAAATTTGGAGCAAAGTACAAAATAAAAACGAAAAACTAAAAAAGACCTTTTTTGAAAATGGTCCAGCTCTTGGATGGTCAACGCTAGAACCAAAATATTTTGGGAATCATCATAAAACATATCAAGCTTTATTTTCAGAGGGGTAACAAAATCACTTTTTTTTTGTGTACATATATTATATTATAAGCGAAGGCTTTGACAAAAAAAGCTATTTTTGGGAATCCAAAATTTATTATTATACTGATAGAAAAGGCGTCATAACGCTGATGTATTTTGACATCAGAACTATGACAAGTGTCTTCGTTTTTGACCCCATGACACTTGTCATCATTGTGATGTCAACCTTAACATTACTTGGCCAAACTGTCATCAGGGTCAAAATGAAATTATGTCATTAATGGGATGACACATCGGAATCACAGAAATGACGAACATGTCCTCATTGCGATGACGCAGTAACATCGGAGAAAGGACACATTAGCATCAATTTAATGACAGTTTTTCATTAAGTCAAAGTCATTGGAATTGACTTAAGTCAAAGTGAGAGAATATTATTATTTAATTACCCGTTGCATATGTTTGTTTTACGTTTGTTGAATTACGACCTTTGTTTACAGCAGAACTCTCAATAATTAGACACCAGCACCATGCCTCATGTGGTTTTCATGTATTTAACTAAATAATTTAAAAAAATAGAAAATAGGAATTTTTGCTTCTTATAATACATTGTAATCATGAAAATAATGTTAATAATATACAAAATGTGGTATCGAATTGATATCACTATAGTCATGAAATAGATGACACGTAAAAAATGACAAAATTGTAGGAAGACGTTAGTCATTGGATTGATGTTACTTTTTGCATCATTGATGCCATT
The DNA here is from genome assembly GCA_963931875.1 of Pollenia griseotomentosa. Classification (NCBI taxonomy): domain Eukaryota; kingdom Metazoa; phylum Arthropoda; class Insecta; order Diptera; family Polleniidae; genus Pollenia; species Pollenia griseotomentosa. The sequence goes on along the minus strand of OZ007562.1, from coordinate 187,190,716 downwards.
TGTAGTAACATTGATGTCACAATTCTGATGTTAGGGCATCATTAATATGAAGATGCATTTTTCTATCAGTGTAATAAGATTTCCGTATGACGTGCTAAATTCCCAATTTTTCTTGTTTTTTTAAATACACTAAAATTTATTGTTGAGGGAAGGCTAGCTTCTATGCGAATTTCACTATGCGCAAGTTGGAATGCATCAAAACGTTAAATACTTATAACCGGTGAGCGTATAAGCGATAAATACTGAATTTGTATAAAAAATTGTAAATGTAAATGATCAAACATGTCGTATGATTAATACATATCTATGTATTTAACTTAACACGTATACGACTAGCCTTTGGCGAAAATCAACGATGGAAAAGTTAATACGTTCGACATTTTTGAATATCCGTTAGAGGTCTGCATAAATCTATTTGCATATGCAGACTAAATGCGTACTGCTGAAGCATGGTCATACATACATACATATCTGTGGCCTTTTAACAAAACTTCTTAAGTCAAATTTAAAAAGTTGAAAAAAATGCTGTTAATTATACGAATTTTTCTTCAAAAAACATTTTTGTTTACGATTTTAAAATTTTGTATTATAAACGAAATTTTTCTTTAATTTCGGTTAATTTAATTATTTGATAAAAATGATTTTTTCGCCGAGTTTATCTTAAAACTTTTTTTACTATCTTATCTCGACTTAAGATGTTTTGTCAAAATGCCACAGATATGTATATTTGAAAAGTAACAAAATCTAAGGTACTCATTTTTATACAAAACAAAATTTTTTTTGATAAAAACGTGATCGCAAAGTATAAAAAGGTATTTAATATACATATATTAAAAAAATACTGGCTGTCTGTTATAATTTAGTGTATTGCGAATAAAGTATTATGAATAAACAAAATTTAAAGGCCCGACCCTAATGTGCATGAGCTGGCATAAGCAACTGTGCGAATACGTGTAAATCATATGTATCAAACCATATTAAATCTAAGAAAACTTTTCCTTTAGTTTTATAAAACTATTGAATTGAATTAAAATAGCAGCGGGGAAGGTGGTACGCACCATAAGAAGGCAATGTTAAATATCGCATATCTTAAGAACTGTCATAGTGAGAATGTTCAAACTTTGTAGAAGTCACTCTTATGGTATACTAAACATTTGAAAATAAAAATAGAGCGGGTAGGCGCAGGGGGAATACAGGGGAAATACCTCCCATAATATGCATATATTAAATATCGCTCAACTGAAAAACTATTAAAGGGAGAGTCTTCAAACGTGGTTAAAGCAGTGTAGCGAAGCGCACCGGGTTAAGCTAGTAACAAATAAAACAAAAACAAATTTTTGAATTTTGGATATTTCAGTAAGTATTTGGCGTTTCCTGCAGCTGTATTCTGTTATTCGCTTAGCTAAATCTAATATCCTTTTCACACTTCTCCACATTTAACATCTGACATTAATTTGCGAAGATGTTGAAATTTTCCCATAAGAAATACATAGGGCTAAAAATTAAAATTTTTCAACATCTTTACAAAATGTTCCTATATCATTGTATGAATTCATACTGACAAAATGGCATTTGCTTTGAAAGCAGAGTTATAATTTCTCAAGTTTTTCCTTTTTTGCAAGACTTATTTTGCTAAATTTTTTTTATATTATTAAACAAAATGAATTTAAAATACATTTTGGTGTTATCGCTAAAATGTTGGCACTTTTGTAGAAAAAAGTATTTAAAAAAAAAAAATAAAAGGTTTTTTAGAAATGGTGACATTTTTCATTGATGTTACGTTGGGGCTCCATGTAGCAATTTAATGCTAAGCACAAGCAAAAACGTCGGCAGGACAATGGCGCAATTATTGCTGATTATATTGCTGGAGAACACGTGAAATTGAATTGCCATAAACAAACGTACAGAGAAGTGAAAAGTCAAATAAATGAAAATTGATTTTACAGCAGATTGCTAAGCCATAATTGCTCAAGCAATCAGAAGAGCAATCATTACGTCATGGACTGCCACTCATTGCAATATGCGGTCCACAAGTTTAATGGAGCAATCAAATTTGACGTTTGCCACAATAAATATTGCTACATGTAGACCCCGGGTTAGATGTTTCAAGTGTGAACAGCGTATTTCACATATTCAACATATACCTCCGAAATGTATGCAAGTGTACTAAGGGTATACATCTCAATCGCTAAAATGCCTTACTACCCGTCTCCACTATCCATCAACTTGGTAAGAACAGCATATCGCACATGAATTCTACTCGTGTAGACTGTTCATGTTTCGTCCATTTGCTGCGATCGTTTCCTAAACATTCGCCTTAACATCCATGTGCGCCATTATGTTGGCCATACAATCTATTTTCTGTATACAACCAAACGCCACAACAACAAAAATTGTCAACACGTATTCGCCACATACAAGAACGTAAACAAATTAATACCGTTGCTCTGCCGACGTTATGGTCATGTCATGTTCAAATCTAAAGCGGGAGAAGACGTGGGGTTAGAGAATACAGAATTAAAAAATTTTAGCGATGACTTTAAAGGCCCAAATACATTGATCAAAATATTCATCAAGCATTGTGGAAGGATTAGTGAAAATGTGTTTGTATGTGTGACACAGACAACGCTTGATGAAAAATCAAAAAATTAAGATATGACGGCGAATATTACGTCCAGCACACGTACACGTTGACAAGTGTATTTGGGCCTTAAAAGCTAAAATTGTCATTGCAAAATTTAGCAATGCACGTTACAGTATTGCATTAGTAGCGAAAAATCGCTAAATCAACTTTAAAGATTTTTAGTGATAGAGATCTAGCTTTAGCGAATTACAGAATGAGGCCACTGGTGCGCGATGGTCTTTCTATGCGTTGACTGCCTTGAGGGTCTGATGAAGTATGTAATACGTAAATATTAAAAACAATTAATATGCATACTTACATATGTACTTACATAATAACTTTTTTTATATACTTCCAAGAAAAAATAAATTCCTAACACGTAGACTTCTACGCTAAGACTTTCCTCATGAAGCACAATGGCAGCGTGATAATTATATTTTTAATAAAACAAAGTTTTTTGTTGATTTTTATTAATTTTTTTCTTGATTTTTTTTTGTTTATGTTTACTTATAAGAATAATTGTATCTGCTTATACATATAAGTAAATTTAATGTAGTTTAAATATTCGCTTTTATTCTCAAGCTTTAATTTTTATTAATTTTTTTTACTTCTTACTATTATTTTCATTTTAAATTAAGTAAGTTTAAATAGTGATTGAGTGTGATATACTAAATAATATAATTTAATAATGGTGATTACACAGAACAGATAAACTGACCGACTGACTGAGATTATATAATACGAGTATGAAAATAAATATATTCTATATACTTTTTGTTTTTAATAAATGTTAAATTTAAATTTATGAATGTTTGTGTAATGAATGTAGCGATTTACGTAAGTATGTACGGGTATTATGTAAATATGTAATTACTATGTAGTATCTTTTAATATGATGCATTAATTTAATTATATATTTTTAATGAAATTTTAATTTTTTTTTTTGGGTAATATGTATTGAATTTTGAATTGTTTTCCAGCTTGTTTTTCATAACATATTTAATATCCGGCCTGTAACACATTCCGATCGCAATGGTTTTAATTCCGTAGTTGCAATTCTGATCGAATTTGATTTTACTTCTTTAAATTAAATTTAGTTTTTCGGACAAACAAAATACGAAATTACTTCCACTGTCGATCGGAATTGATTCTGTGGCAGGCCTGTATCTACAGTTGAACCTCGATTATCCGGCTCGCACGGGACCGGACTAAGCACAGAAAATCGAAAAACACGTTCAATAGATATAGTATAAAAACACTAAAAATTACATACAAATACAAATATTAGTCTACATTTTACAAAGGTAATTTAAGTATCTACGTTCTACATATGTATGTATCTATTTGTATATAATACAAACATGAGTACGTTACAAAAAATGGGAAACAACAAGTTTGAATTATGCTTACATATTTATGTATGGGTATATAATTGGAAGAGCCAACAAATTGATGTTTGTTGCACGGATCATGGAGGTAAAGCACGGTTAATTGAGGTACAAAGCAAATTTATAACAGGTAGACTCGCCCAAATTCCCTCTGAAAGATATATCTAGTTTATTTGTCAAAATCAATTATTTTGTTAAACGTCAAACCTAAGAACGTGTATTTTGACATTTAGTGAGTTTATTATTAATAAAAACATACATATGTACATAATTAATAATTTAATTCTTAAGTGTAATTTTTTTTGTGTATGGAATTTTAACATGCGTTTGTGTTAGGTATTAATACTTGTTTACTTTTTGACTTTCAAATGATTCACAAACTTAAGCGGCTCATACACTTGCAATAAAATTGTTCAATTTTACGTATTGTACAATAATATCACCAATGTGTGTGTGATATTCGAAGTTAGCACAATATATTGGCAACAATCAAAAGACTTTTGATTTTTATTGCGCAACAACAAGAAAGTGAAGTGTATTGGCAACATTGTACATTGCTGTTTATGTTATTCCTATAGGTTATGTTAACCTTTTTATTGAATGAATGAAACCATTGTGCGACTTATTGCATAATATAGGACAAAATGGAAATAATACGGCGAATATCATATACAATAATATTGCAAGTGTATAAGCCGCTTTATTTTCAATCAATAAATAGAACATAAACAAATCCAAACAAACTTAATAAAATGCACAGACAGAAATAAAAACCTGCCCTCTCGAGTTCACCTGTTGTGAATTCGCCTTGGTATAAAAAATGAAGCACCGATAAAAGAGGTGCTTCGGATAATAAAGATTTTGAGACAAAAATTTAACCGGTTAATAAAAGGTCGAATAACGGAGGTTCAACTGTAATTATTACCATTTCGATCGAATTTATTATTGAAGGAATGACAAGGAGTATGTACAAAGAAGTTCTTGTCATTTTATCATAATATTCTACAGTTTTATAAATACGTACATATGTATGAACATAGTTTACGTAAAATTTAATATTATTTTAAAATAATATTTAATAAATCTTTGCAATTGAAGAAAAGCCGCAAATAACGTTGTAAAGCCAGTGTTAATGTTAAGCATTTCATGTCAGTTGTAGACTGTGTGTTATCACTAGGTGCGTTTGAGAACTTTTACAGTAAAATGCAGCAAATGATTAACTAAAAAATTTGCTCTCACAAAAAGCTATCGTACAAAAAAGTACACGAACGCAAATTTTGTAAAAATTCGTAAAATAAAGCCAACAGCTGATGACAAATAATTGAATTGTTGAAAAATGTTTACACTTTTGACTACTTAACTCGGTTTCTTATCGGTACTCGATTAAATACTTTGTATAACGCGAACATTTTTGGAAAATACAAAATTTATATTATGTAATCTTTCATATTTGTTTGTTTTTTATTTTATTTGATTTTACTAATTTGTGGCGGGTTAATTTATTCAAAAGAACATTAATAATTTTTTGGCTACTGATTACTTAAGTATCCAAATACTTCACACTTTTACAACTCTAAAAAATTAACATAACAAAAAAAGTTTCAAAAGTTAGTATTTAGCCAAATAAATGCTTCCCAAACAAGTTTAATTGATTAATATTTATTCACTTTTTGTTTTGGTTTAATTTTTACTTCAACTTTTCTTTAATTTAACAATTTTTTCACGATTTGTAAGCTTTTTTTTTTGTTACTTTTGTTTGTTTACCTTTTGAAGCATATGTTTTTTTGTTATACTAAATTTTAGTAAAACGCAGTAAAATTCAGTAAAAAATAGTAAAAACTTTTGTGTTCTCGAACGCAGCTACTACAAAAATGCCGTTAGAAAGCGTCAGTCAGTGGACGAACGTTGTAAGTTAGTAAAAAAATTTTACGAACGGAATTGCCGAAAAAATTTAAGGTACAAAAAGAAAAGTTTATGTGGAAAATTGGAAAGACAATAAAAATAAAAGGTTGAGAAATAATGGAAATCTGTCATCGCGTTTTGGGATGTAAAACGTTTTTCAACTAAAAAAATAAATTAACCAGTAAATTAACATGTAATTTGATATTCGAATTTCATGATTTTTTTGCACAAAAGTTTTAAATCTCATTTTGATAATCAAAATAAAAAACGTAATTTTGGCTTTTAAAAACGGTTTTTTGCTTTACAAAAAATTGTTATTTTGTCACAACGTTATTCGCGGGTTTGCTTCAATTAATCTCAAATTTGAAAGGTAATAGAAGTGTACAAGTTATCAAAATGGTAATAGATATAAAAATTAAACTTTTCGGATTGTTCTTAATATTTAGATACATGTTGACGACGACAATAATTGGAGAATGATTACAGGATAACTGGCTGACGGGTTAAAAGGATGACTCTTATTTAATTAAATGAAGTGAGTAAATATGGATGTACATATGTTTGTTAGTATGTCTGTATATTGTGTATGCCAATATATAGTATGCTCGTTCGTATGCTTTAATAGTATGTATGCTTGTGTAATATTATTACTATAATAAAAATAATCGTTTCTTAATTAAGTTATTATTAATTTCGTTTCCTTTTCAACATGAAATAATATGTACCAACTATATATTATAGATAGAATGTTAGAAGTTAATAGAACGTAAATGCGGGATATAGTCTCGTATTTTTAGAGTTAGTGGGTTATAAAAGAAACACATTTGTATTTTGAAAATTCTTTTCATTTTGTTTTAGTTGTAGTATTAATATTTTCTGGTTTGCTTAGTAATATTTGCTTAATATATGGGGAGAACTAGATAGGAAATAAATTTTGTTATAAATATTAATAATATAATAGATCACCCCGATTAAGGTTGTCTGTTACATTTTTATACGTTTAGTGTGGATTTTCTAAGAGCATGTGAAAAACAATAATTATAAAAACTCTTAGCAGATAGTATAAATTTAATCATTCAAGGTTATTTTGATATAATAAATCTTTTTAAGCTGATTCCTTTTGCATTTAAAACGAAAAATAAATAAAATAAAAAAAGTGTTTAAAAAGCAAAATTATAAACTTAAAGATTTTTCCGAAGAGATCTAATAAATAAAAACAAAAACATTATTAAATAAACAAATCGCACCGGTTCTGCTAAAGGGGGCTAACTCAAAACTTATAAATTTTCAGCAGAGGCAAAACACTGTTTTTTTTAATTAAGCCCTCTTATACACCTTTTTTTTGTCAAAACACTAGAGAAATGCTAAGATTTTTACAGTGGGTAGATATGACGACTGTTTAACGTTTTCTTGCAGAAAGTGAAAATGTTTAATCTTTGAGTTGACTCCCTTAACCCTTCGTCTTACTCGTGACCAGACCTTTTTCGATTTTAAATGTTATTTTGTTATACATATTTAAAACTCAGGTAGAGACTTGAAATTTCAGGTACCCTTCTAGAATTTAGTTTACTATAAAAAGCTGAAAAAATATATCCTGGAAAGGATATATAAAGAAACTTATTCGAATATTTTACTGCACACATCACATTCAAAACACAGACCCATATATATTTTGTATAGAAGATGCCGTATTTTTACCTTTCTTTCTTGCTGTTTTTAATTATTTTTTGTTAAATGATCTATTATTTATTTAATTTTTTTAAACACACAAACTAGTAGCTCCATCTAGTTCTCAATTTGAAACAAAACCAATAAGCACAGAAACTACCCTAGCGGGAAGCGAACTGACACCAAAGTAGTCCCATGATAGGTCTTTGGTAGTAGAGACCGGTTCTAGTTCTAACACTTTATATGAATAAAACCTATCACTTTTACATGGGGTTGTCATTGGAGGGGGTCAATTGACACCATCTGACCAGTCACAGATCTATCCTCAATGAACGTGCTTAGTGTCAGTTACTACAATGTAGTTTTATTTCAATACAATGTTGTATTTTTTCAATAAAACAAGTCCTAGAATTAAATTCAAGAACTAAATTTCAGGAAGTCACGAAAAATGTGTCACACCACCAGTGAAGACTGTACTGTAATTCATTACTTTTTTTACCGTTTAGTTCTTCACAAACCAGTCAAATGATTGGTTCTCCTTTCACTTGTCATGAGTTCTTTCTTTTTGTACTTGTTCTATTTTCACAAATCCCAAGACCAGTCTAGTCTGTTGGACCAATTGACACAAATTTCCCGCAGGGTAGTAACTCACGTTCAGAAGCTGATTTTTACATGCGAAAAGTGGAGGCTAATGACTTAGAACATAAAAAAGCTGCTGAGGAAGGTTATGAAATTCAACCGTTCACAGCTGAACAGACTGATGATGTGGATAACGTTCCAAATAAGAACGATTCATCCGATACTAAAAATAATTTGGTCATAAAACCAAATGAATCGTTTGCTTCTAAGGACGATAAAGAAGAGCCACATGTACAAACTTGTCAACAATACTCTGCTCATGATTATTTCTATGATAAATATTAACTGAAATGGAATAAGTAGCAACTTAATTGTGGTATATGCTGCGTCAAAATGATATGCGTTTTGGAGTTGGGCCCATGGAACAAAGCTATATTCCAATTCAGGCGCTCAAGAGATTTTGCACACCAAATATTTCATTTATAATCAAAACTAAAACAAATTGTATTCGTGTACTTGCTTGTAAAGGAACGATGTTTGAAAATTTGCAAACAAATTGGTTCTATTTAATATTGAAAATGGAATATTCATATACTCCAAAAAATTTTTTGTTTAGTGTTCAGATTGTCAGCAACATTCTAAAACTAAAATTACATGTTATAAAGGGTGGTTAAATTGTAAGGGCCGATGTTGAATGTGAACCACACCTAAACGCCAAGTTTTTTTCCGAATTTTATTTGACATTTCTCTATTTCAGACTTACTCAATTTGAACCATGGAGAGATACACAATCCAACAACGTGTTAAAGTTATCCAGACTTATTATGAAAATGGATGATAAATTTCGAAGAAAATCATCTTCAGTGATGAGGCACATTTTCACCTCAGTGGATTTGTCGATAAGCAGAATTTCCGCATTTGGGCGAATAATAATCCAAGAGTGATTGTCGAAAAACCAATGCACCCACAAAGAGTGGCTGTTTGGTGCGGTTTATGGGCTGGCGGCATCATCGGCCCGTATTTTTTCCAAAATGAGGCCGGTCAGGCAGTTACTGTGAATGGTGTTCGCTATCGTGAGATGATAACGAACTTTTTATAGCCCGAATTGGAAGATATGGATGTGGACGATATGTGGTTTCAGCAGGACGGTGCCACTTGCCACACAGCTAACGAAACAATGGCTCTTTTGCGCAACAAATTCAATGGCCGTGTTATCTCACGTAATGGCGATGTCAATTGGCCGCCAAGATCATGTGATTTGACACCGTTGGACTTTTTTCTTTGGGGTTATTTGAAAGAAAAGGTGTACGTCGATAAGCCAGCAACAATTCAAGAGCTAAAGGATGAGATAATTCGGCACATTAACGGCTTAGAACCTCCATTATGCCTCAGGGTCATCGAAAATTTGGACCATCGGATGGAGGTGTGCCGCCGTGGTCGCGGCGCCCATTTGGCCGATATTTTGTTCCATACATAATTGAGTAATACCAATATATCATAAAAAATAAAATTACAATAATTTCCTAAATAGTTTGTGCTTTATTCAAAATCAACATCGGCCCTTGAAATTTAACCACCCTTTAGTTGCTAAGGAAACCCATAATGCTTATACATTTATTTTATTTCTCTTTTTTATTATAAATAAAATAGTATTGCATATTATAAACATGTTATATACATACATTTTATGAAATAAAACGATTTTATTTTTCAGTTTTTAGAATTATGCTGATAGGTCAAAATATGTTAACTTGTATATTATAAATAAAAATAATATGAATATGTACGCATATTATTTCATATAATGAATTTTATATTTTATTTTAATTATAAATGTGTATAATATAACATTTAGTTAAAAAAATTTGGTTTTTATTATTAAAAAAGTTGGTTGGGTCTGGCTAGACTCATGCGTTACGAATGTGAAAATAAAAACACGTGTAAGACCAAGGGTTAAGATGAACCAGTGCGATAATTCAAAAGATTTTTTTAGAAAGTTAGCATCGTTTAATTTGAATTAAATGAAAATGATTTGCTTTGGAAACAGTTTAAAAAGATTAATAACCCCTGTTTGCATTTAAGGCACTACATCGAGTAGTTCGCCTTAATGCCAGATTAGCAATGAAAGCGACATTTTAACTAGGTGCTCACAATGAAAACAACAATTTTTTCACAAACACAGACATTTTCAGTAAAAAAAACCGTTACAGATATTGCCCCGAAAAATTTTACGTATTAATTACCATTTCTAAAAAATAATTTTTAAAATTATCATTCACAACTTATAAAAATTATTATAAACGTCATTTATAATTTGGAGGGCTGAGAGCTGAACCAAGTCATGAAATATAATATGTATATGCATGTATACAGTGGAATTTTTCATGATCGTACACGGAAGGGACTATTATTATGTGTCCGTACAAGGGTAATGTCCCCTCAAAAGAACCCAAATGTTTTTCTTAAGAACGCTGTAGAGACCAGGTAACAGTGTCCGTCAAAAGGGAAGGCATATGTATATGTATACGTATATGGGCACTTCCACAGAAGTGTCACTAAATTGCGCTTTACACCAAAATACAAATAAATTTAAATAATATATAAATTATTCTTTGAGAAACAATTTGAACTGCTTGGTGGCGTAATTTGACAAAAAGTAGACTTTCCTGTGTAAATAGTTCTGTAATGGACAAAATCAAAAAGTGTTTCGTTCCTAAGGTAACGTAATAAAACCAAGTCAATGGCTCCAGAAATTAATGGCAGCTCACTTACTCAACCTCAAAATATTTTCGAATTGTCTTTTTTGACTTGATTCGCTTCAGCTCTAAGCCCTCCATTTAATAAAAATTGAAGCTAAAGTAGAAGCACACAGGTGACCGTAACAGAGAAAGTTATATTGGCTGTAGTTTTTTTTTATGAAGTTTGACATTTAGAATATGTATGTGTAACTACATAAAAAAAGTGTCAGGCAGCATAACACTCTCTCTAATGCGGTCAACTGTATCTATTCGTCTTGAGTAGAAGTCAGCTTAATTTTGTTTAAAAACTAAATGGAAAATATACTTTGGAAACAAAGAAAAGCTCAAATTGTTGCTCCCATTGTGAAAGAAGCTTAAAACTTACTCTTTCATATATTTTTGAATAATGATGAAAAACAAAAAATACTAAACATAAAAGAAATAATTAAATTATTAGTTTATTTATTAAGGCCTAATTGTGTAAAACGCAATGCAATGATAAAAATTGCATTGCAAGCAAAAACAAAGTCAAAAATATTTCACAATTTTGTTGTTGCTTTCTAAAGAAATTCATATTGCGTTTCAAAATTGTCAGCGCCAAAAGATATGCAGCGTTTGAAATTTAAAAATGCAATTGGGTGGTTCACGAAAGGCGGATCATGTTATATGGTTATTTAGTTTTCATATAAATAAAGCAACACAATATATTTAAAAAAAAATGTAAATAAATGTATTTTGTTGTTGTTCCTTGAAAACACACAAAAATGAATTTCTGTAGAAAGCAACAACCAAATTATAAAATATTTTTGACTTTGTTTTCAATGTAATTCTTGGCGTTGCGTTGCGTTATACACAATTAGGGCCTAAATATCGCTGCTCATTTATTTTTTAACGCACAATCAAATTTTAGAAGGATTGCTTTTGGTTACTTTAAATTTTGTATATATTTTATGTTTTTTTTTTTTTTTTTTGCTTTCGAAATGTCGGCAGACTATTTTATTAATACGTTATTATTAAATATAAGTAAATTACGTGGTTTTTATATTTTTTTTTTAAATTCCGGTGCTTGCTAGAAAAATAAATAATTATTTTTATATATTCTTTAATTAATATAAATAATGTTAGCCGTATATTCATATTTTTTTGTACTGTAATATACATACTTAAGAAAAACATTTTTTCCTCTTTTTGGTATTTTGCACATAAAGGACCTGGCAAAACAAATAATAATAAGATGTGTGTTTAAAAGTCCTAAACTAGAAAGCGCAATTGTTTTCAAAATTAAATTAGTTATCGTTAGATATTTGTGATAATTCTTAACGGAAGTCTTTAAAAAAATCTTAAGTGCCCCGATAGTTGAGCTAGTCTAATAGTGTGAGGGTTGCAGGTTCGATTCCCGCCAGAGACTTTGTTCTGTTTCACCAAAATGGGCCGAATAGTAAATTACTATTGCTCGGTTAATTAAATTAGAATAAATGTATGTATGTTCATATTTAATTGTATTTGTAGCTCTTAAAAAAATAAGGCAGGGTCATAATATTGTTACTTTTAATTTGTTGTATTATATTCTGCATACATTAAAATATGTACAGTGTGAAGCATAAATCAAGGTACCTCTTTTGAAATAAAACAATTTTTAAAATTTTTTTAAAAACAAGTAAGAAAGTTTGTGTTATTTATTCCATTTTGTAAAATTATTCATATACTACATTCCAGCAAAATTATGCACTCTTATTCTAAGAAACAGCCATAAAAAATCCTTTTAAAAAAACAACGATCAATCGATGTTACTTTGCCCAATAAGCAACATGTACACTAAAAAACATGCACTGAAAAAAGAGCTATCAAAGCTCTCTAACACAAACTCAAGTATCGATGTATGCGTGCTTGGCTGTACTCATACACTCATACACCCCCAAACCATAACATTGCCGCCACCTTGCTTAACAATATGAGAAATATTTGGTGGATTAGGTGCTTCCCCTTCCTTTCTCCAGATAAATATGTATTTGGAAGTGATGGACGTAAATCTGTTTGGAGGAAGGAAGGGGAAGCACCTAATCCAAAAAATATCCACGAAATATCCACGAAATGTTATGGTTTGGGGCTGTATGAGTGCTAATGGAGTAGGTAACCTTGTGTTTATCGAGGGAATCATGAATAAAATAGATTATTAAAATATCCTGAAAAATAATTTGCCGCAATCCGCCCAAAAAATGGGTTTAGGGAATGATTTTTTTTTTCATGCAAGATAATGATCCAAAGCATTCGGCCGTTATCGTAAGGGAATGGTTGCTTTATAACACAAAAAAAGTGTTGCCTCATCCTCCCCAGAGCCCGGACTTAAATCCGATTGAGCATTTTTGGGCTTATATGAAAACAACATTAAGATATTAACACATATCGGGCAAAGAATCCTTAAAAAACGCTCTCAGAGATTTCTGGAGTTCTATTCCCCAAGAAGTTACAAAAAATCTAGTCCATTCGATGTCAAGAAGAAGAAGCTAAAGGACACCATACATAATACTGAAAACCTAAATATTTTAATCTTTTTTAAAGTTACGTTAAGTTTTTTGCCCTGTACAACTATTTTTTTGCTTATGAGTTTTAGCATATTTATGTTTTTGTTATTTTTTTTTAACGTTAGAATATAGAAAATGAAAAAGAAGTTTTATTTAAATTAAATTGCAGATCTTAAAATTTAATTAATGTGAAATAAAAGTTATAATATGGTTATACTTTAAGCTCTGTGTTTTCTTTTATTTTAATTTAACAAGTGTACAAGTTTTTTTTTTGCTCACTGTAGATCACTTTAGAGGGTACCAAGACTTTTGCTGTGCAAAATTATGGAGTTGCCAGGTACTTAAGGATTTTTTATAGCTGTTTCTTAGAATAAGAGTGCATAATTTTGCTGGACTGTAGTATAAGAATAATTTTGCAAAATATGAATAAATAACACAAACTTTCTTACTTGATTTTAAAAAAATCTTAAAAATTGTTTTAATTCAAAAGAGGTACCTTGGTTTATGCTTCACACTGTATGTCCATACATAGACCTGTTTACCATTACACGACATGTTACACAGAAATCATTCATAAAACAGAAGATTGAGGACGCAGGGTATAGATGTGAGTTTCATTCGACAAACGATTTTCGCTGGCAGGTCTTTTCGGACCAAATGTGGTCGGACATTTTTAGTTTGGTAGTTTGGTAGAATGGTAGGCCAAACCTAATTTTGGCCGGTTTGAGAAAATGTACTACATAAATTTTACAAGAGAGACAAAAAACTTTTTATATTTCATATGTGCAGCTTGAGAGAAAAACCAAAAACATAGTTGGTTTTACACACTTCAAGACTTAAATTCAAAAAAAAAACTACATGCTGGTCGACGAGGTGTATCTTTCTCTGCCACACCACATCAAAATCTCAATTTACTTAAAAAGTGAATTTAGCAGGCTTGCATATTAAGCCGACGATATATTTATTTTATCAAATTTAGAACACTAAGGTCCGTTTTCACAACTTACCGATAGCTAAAGGTAGGATTTTATCGGCCTTATAAAAAGTGTTTCATTATTACAACTTTACTTTAACCTACCAGGTATGATGAACCTTAAATTACTTTATCGCTCACATAGGTCAAAGTAAAGTTTTAATTAAAGAACACTTTTTATAAGGCCGTTTAAAGTATCGGTAAGTTGTGAAAACGGGCCTAAGGTTGATAAGCTTAAATCTTCCTTAAGGCTAGTTTACACTATTATACTTTGTATTGATACATGTCAAAATCTCAAGTAATATGTAAAAGTGTGAATGCAATGTGTTATGAAAATTACAAGTACATATTACAAAAAAAAAAAAAAAAAAAAAAAAATTGAAATTTTTCAAAACAAAAGAGTGTCCTTATGTGATAGTTTTAACACAAACTGTAATGCAGAATGTACATTTTGCTGTAATGTTTAATAAGATTTTTTGACAGTCGCAACAAAGCTCATACGATTTCTATCTCACAAAGTATTATGGATTACGTAAGACTTGTGTGATAGCGTAAACTAGCCTTTAGCAATGTCAAAAATATTGAGGTTCTTTGTGGTAATATTAAAAGTTTTTCGCATTGTCCTAAAAGAATAACAGAAATAAAAGAATTTCAGGAATAGTGTTCTGTACCACCCCATAAAATATTCGGTGTTGCTTATACAAGATAAACTTTTTTGGAGATAGATATTGTAAGAATTTTGGAACAGTGGGATGCTTTTATACTGTATTTTGTATCATGTTTTTATAAAGTTAATGGTATAAGAGCCGCAGAACTTGCAGACAGTATGGGTGAATTCCAAAACTTCAGTTGCAGAACAACTCGCTTTTTTAAGCATCCTACAATGCAACCGAGTGAAATTTTACAATCTTATTTGTTCCAAAGGTCGGCATGAAATAACCCCCCAAAAGTTTGTACAGAGAACAACAACAACGATTTTTGGGGCGTAATTTCATTTTGTTTGGGGTGTTTCTTCACTCTTTTAATTGGGGGACTTTTTCATATGAAACAACCCCCAAAAAATCATTTTGAAATAAAGCCCAAATTTATTTTTTGGGGATTTATCAATTTTTTAATTTATAACGAAAACGTTTTTCGTCGCAAGGATTTCCTCCTCTATGATATAAAAACCGGGTTCGCTAACTAAGAAGCTATAGCCTTCGGTCGGACAAAAAGCCGATTATAGAAGCTTTCTTTAGCGAGTTGGTATTTTTATACCATAGAGGATAAGATCCTTACGCCTGCCGAAGGCTGGCTGTTAGGGTGTTCACACGAATAACCGTTGTTCGATTAATCGGTTAATTTTGGGCAATTAACTGTTCGAATAATTTAGAATTGCTTTTTTTCGATTAACGAATAATTCAAATAATTTATGTCGATTATCCGACTAATCGAAAATTAGTTTTTTTTTCACAGTTTTAGTTTTTTTGTAAAGCCACAATGATTCAGATGTAGAAGCTGATTTTCTTGAGACGAATGAAAACAACCTTGTACTAGACCTTAACAAGACTATTAAAAGTATTAAAATTGTTAAAAAATCAAAGAGATTTAAGTGGTCTAATGGAAAACTTTCAACTTTTAGAAAAGACAAGAAAAAGAACAGAGAACTTGGATATGCTTTATAACGCTTTACCTTTAATCTCTGCAGCGTCAACAATTAGTGAAAGAATCTTTTCTAAATCCAGTTTTATCAAAACAAAAGAAAGAAATCGTTTCAAACATAAACATTTAAACTGTATACTTTTTTTCAAAGATTATTTTAGAAGATAAGCTTAAATTTTGATGCTAATTTTTATTTAAAAAGTTTTCCTCTTTCATTACATGATTAAAAAAAAAATTAAAAATTATTCGATTACTCGAATAATATGAAATTTTTCGTTTATTATTCGATAATTTTTACCTCAAATAATTATTTGCGCGATTATTCGATTAATACAAAACATCGATTAATTGAATACCCTGCCGGCTATACAGAGCGGCTTTAGTTAGCGAAGCCGGTGTTTGTTATACCATACACTGAACCAAAAATTTACCTAAATACTGCAAAATGGGGTATAAAATTGAAGAAATATTAGTTATCTACAACTTACAAATTTTTTATTCAAGTCTACAGACGTTTCGTAAATAGTTATAAAGAACAAATTTCTTCGATTTAATTTTAACCTTTTGAGTTAAATTGATTACAAAATTAGTCAAATTTACTACTTATGGTAGTTAAATATTAAGTTTGAAGAATTTTTATTCATTCTAGCTAATAAATGTAGTTATTTTGAATATCTTTTTGATTTAAGTTGACAAATCATTATTTAAATTAACTTATAAATTTAGCATAAATGTAGAATATATATTTCGGATTTACTGACCGCATTGGATATTCAATAAAACCCTTCAGGCACATTGCTGTCCTATTAAAACTGACATACGACGAAGCTCTTACATGGAACGAGATTAAACTACTTACAAGAGATAGAAATAGATCGAGAGAATTCGTTAACGCCTATTTAAATATTTTATTTTGCATTTTATTATTTATATCTGTTTTAGATAAATAAAGGACATATTCATACATATATATGTTTAGAATCATTTGTATTTTCATAAAATTTCTTTTTTCATTTTTTACTTTAACGAAATTTTAACGAATTTGTATTCAAAATAACACCCTTGAGAAAAAAAATTAAGAAAATTTAGTGAAATAAACGGATAAAGTATACAAATTAACTTCCTTTAAGGATGCTAATTTAAATATTTTTATGTGTTGTTCCCAAAACATTGTAATACTACAGGTTTACTACTATTTTAACAACAAATACACAGATTTCAATTTTTTTTTTGTTTATTTAACTAAATAATTTAAAAAAATAGAAAATAGGAATTTTTGCTTCTTATAATACATTGTAATCATGAAAATAATGTTAATAATATACAAAATGTGGTATCGAATTGATATCACTATAGTCATGAAATAGATGACACGTAAAAAATGACAAAATTGTAGGAAGACGTTAGTCATTGGATTGATGTTACTTTTTGCATCATTGATGCCATTTGTAGTAACATTGATGTCACAATTCTGATGTTAGGGCATCATTAATATGAAGATGCATTTTTCTATCAGTGTAATAAGATTTCCGTATGACGTGCTAAATTCCCAATTTTTCTTGTTTTTTTAAATACACTAAAATTTATTGTTGAGGGAAGGCTAGCTTCTATGCGAATTTCACTATGCGCAAGTTGGAATGCATCAAAACGTTAAATACTTATAACCGGTGAGCGTATAAGCGATAAATACTGAATTTGTATAAAAAATTGTAAATGTAAATGATCAAACATGTCGTATGATTAATACATATCTATGTATTTAACTTAACACGTATACGACTAGCCTTTGGCGAAAATCAACGATGGAAAAGTTAATACGTTCGACATTTTTGAATATCCGTTAGAGGTCTGCATAAATCTATTTGCATATGCAGACTAAATGCGTACTGCTGAAGCATGGTCATACATACATACATATCTGTGGCCTTTTAACAAAACTTCTTAAGTCAAATTTAAAAAGTTGAAAAAAATGCTGTTAATTATACGAATTTTTCTTCAAAAAACATTTTTGTTTACGATTTTAAAATTTTGTATTATAAACGAAATTTTTCTTTAATTTCGGTTAATTTAATTATTTGATAAAAATGATTTTTTCGCCGAGTTTATCTTAAAACTTTTTTTACTATCTTATCTCGACTTAAGATGTTTTGTCAAAATGCCACAGATATGTATATTTGAAAAGTAACAAAATCTAAGGTACTCATTTTTATACAAAACAAAATTTTTTTTGATAAAAACGTGATCGCAAAGTATAAAAAGGTATTTAATATACATATATTAAAAAAATACTGGCTGTCTGTTATAATTTAGTGTATTGCGAATAAAGTATTATGAATAAACAAAATTTAAAGGCCCGACCCTAATGTGCATGAGCTGGCATAAGCAACTGTGCGAATACGTGTAAATCATATGTATCAAACCATATTAAATCTAAGAAAACTTTTCCTTTAGTTTTATAAAACTATTGAATTGAATTAAAATAGCAGCGGGGAAGGTGGTACGCACCATAAGAAGGCAATGTTAAATATCGCATATCTTAAGAACTGTCATAGTGAGAATGTTCAAACTTTGTAGAAGTCACTCTTATGGTATACTAAACATTTGAAAATAAAAATAGAGCGGGTAGGCGCAGGGGGAATACAGGGGAAATACCTCCCATAATATGCATATATTAAATATCGCTCAACTGAAAAACTATTAAAGGGAGAGTCTTCAAACGTGGTTAAAGCAGTGTAGCGAAGCGCACCGGGTTAAGCTAGTAACAAATAAAACAAAAACAAATTTTTGAATTTTGGATATTTCAGTAAGTATTTGGCGTTTCCTGCAGCTGTATTCTGTTATTCGCTTAGCTAAATCTAATATCCTTTTCACACTTCTCCACATTTAACATCTGACATTAATTTGCGAAGATGTTGAAATTTTCCCATAAGAAATACATAGGGCTAAAAATTAAAATTTTTCAACATCTTTACAAAATGTTCCTATATCATTGTATGAATTCATACTGACAAAATGGCATTTGCTTTGAAAGCAGAGTTATAATTTCTCAAGTTTTTCCTTTTTTGCAAGACTTATTTTGCTAAATTTTTTTTATATTATTAAACAAAATGAATTTAAAATACATTTTGGTGTTATCGCTAAAATGTTGGCACTTTTGTAGAAAAAAGTATTTAAAAAAAAAAAATAAAAGGTTTTTTAGAAATGGTGACATTTTTCATTGATGTTACGTTGGGGCTCCATGTAGCAATTTAATGCTAAGCACAAGCAAAAACGTCGGCAGGACAATGGCGCAATTATTGCTGATTATATTGCTGGAGAACACGTGAAATTGAATTGCCATAAACAAACGTACAGAGAAGTGAAAAGTCAAATAAATGAAAATTGATTTTACAGCAGATTGCTAAGCCATAATTGCTCAAGCAATCAGAAGAGCAATCATTACGTCATGGATTGCCACTCATTGCAATATGCGGTCCACAAGTTTAATGGAGCAATCAAATTTGACGTTTGCCGCAATAAATATTGCTACATGTAGACCCCGGGTTAGATGTTTCAAGTGTGAACAGCGTATTTCACATATTCAACATATACCTCCGAAATGTATGCAAGTGTACTAAGGGTATACATCTCAATCGCTAAAATGCCTTACTACCCGTCTCCACTATCCATCAACTTGGTAAGAACAGCATATCGCACATGAATTCTACTCGTGTAGACTGTTCATGTTTCGTCCATTTGCTGCGATCGTTTCCTAAACATTCGCCTTAACATCCATGTGCGCCATTATGTTGGCCATACAATCTATTTTCTGTATACAACCAAACGCCACAACAACAAAAATTGTCAACACGTATTCGCCACATACAAGAACGTAAACAAATTAATACCGTTGCTCTGCCGACGTTATGGTCATGTCATGTTCAAATCTAAAGCGGGAGAAGACGTGGGGTTAGAGAATACAGAATTAAAAAATTTTAGCGATGACTTTAAAGGCCCAAATACATTGATCAAAATATTCATCAAGCATTGTGGAAGGATTAGTGAAAATGTGTTTGTATGTGTGACACAGACAACGCTTGATGAAAAATCAAAAAATTAAGATATGACGGCGAATATTACGTCCAGCACACGTACACGTTGACAAGTGTATTTGGGCCTTAAAAGCTAAAATTGGCATTGCAAAATTTAGCAATGCACGTTACAGTATTGCATTAGTAGCGAAAAATCGCTAAATCAACTTTAAAGATTTTTAGTGATAGAGATCTAGCTTTAGCGAATTACAGAATGAGGCCACTGGTGCGCGATGGTCTTTCTATGCGTTGACTGCCTTGAGGGTCTGATGAAGTATGTAATACGTAAATATTAAAAACAATTAATATGCATACTTACATATGTACTTACATAATAACTTTTTTTATATACTTCCAAGAAAAAATAAATTCCTAACACGTAGACTTCTACGCTAAGACTTTCCTCATGAAGCACAATGGCAGCGTGATAATTATATTTTTAATAAAACAAAGTTTTTTGTTGATTTTTATTAATTTTTTTCTTGATTTTTTTTTGTTTATGTTTACTTATAAGAATAATTGTATCTGCTTATACATATAAGTAAATTTAATGTAGTTTAAATATTCGCTTTTATTCTCAAGCTTTAATTTTTATTAATTTTTTTTACTTCTTACTATTATTTTCATTTTAAATTAAGTAAGTTTAAATAGTGATTGAGTGTGATATACTAAATAATATAATTTAATAATGGTGATTACACAGAACAGATAAACTGACCGACTGACTGAGATTATATAATACGAGTATGAAAATAAATATATTCTATATACTTTTTGTTTTTAATAAATGTTAAATTTAAATTTATGAATGTTTGTGTAATGAATGTAGCGATTTACGTAAGTATGTACGGGTATTATGTAAATATGTAATTACTATGTAGTATCTTTTAATATGATGCATTAATTTAATTATATATTTTTAATGAAATTTTAATTTTTTTTTTTGGGTAATATGTATTGAATTTTGAATTGTTTTCCAGCTTGTTTTTCATAACATATTTAATATCCGGCCTGTAACACATTCCGATCGCAATGGTTTTAATTCCGTAGTTGCAATTCTGATCGAATTTGATTTTACTTCTTTAAATTAAATTTAGTTTTTCGGACAAACAAAATACGAAATTACTTCCACTGTCGATCGGAATTGATTCTGTGGCAGGCCTGTATCTACAGTTGAACCTCGATTATCCGGCTCGCACGGGACCGGACTAAGCACAGAAAATCGAAAAACACGTTCAATAGATATAGTATAAAAACACTAAAAATTACATACAAATACAAATATTAGTCTACATTTTACAAAGGTAATTTAAGTATCTACGTTCTACATATGTATGTATCTATTTGTATATAATACAAACATGAGTACGTTACAAAAAATGGGAAACAACAAGTTTGAATTATGCTTACATATTTATGTATGGGTATATAATTGGAAGAGCCAACAAATTGATGTTTGTTGCACGGATCATGGAGGTAAAGCACGGTTAATTGAGGTACAAAGCAAATTTATAACAGGTAGACTCGCCCAAATTCCCTCTGAAAGATATATCTAGTTTATTTGTCAAAATCAATTATTTTGTTAAACGTCAAACCTAAGAACGTGTATTTTGACATTTAGTGAGTTTATTATTAATAAAAACATACATATGTACATAATTAATAATTTAATTCTTAAGTGTAATTTTTTTTGTGTATGGAATTTTAACATGCGTTTGTGTTAGGTATTAATACTTGTTTACTTTTTGACTTTCAAATGATTCACAAACTTAAGCGGCTCATACACTTGCAATAAAATTGTTCAATTTTACGTATTGTACAATAATATCACCAATGTGTGTGTGATATTCGAAGGTAGCACAATATATTGGCAACAATCAAAAGACTTTTGATTTTTATTGCGCAACAACAAGAAAGTGAAGTGTATTGGCAACATTGTACATTGCTGTTTATGTTATTCCTATAGGTTATGTTAACCTTTTTATTGAATGAATGAAACCATTGTGCGACTTATTGCATAATATAGGACAAAATGGAAATAATACGGCGAATATCATATACAATAATATTGCAAGTGTATAAGCCGCTTTATTTTCAATCAATAAATAGAACATAAACAAATCCAAACAAACTTAATAAAATGCACAGACAGAAATAAAAACCTGCCCTCTCGAGTTCACCTGTTGTGAATTCGCCTTGGTATAAAAAATGAAGCACCGATAAAAGAGGTGCTTCGGATAATAAAGATTTTGAGACAAAAATTTAACCGGTTAATAAAAGGTCGAATAACGGAGGTTCAACTGTAATTATTACCATTTCGATCGAATTTATTATTGAAGGAATGACAAGGAGTATGTACAAAGAAGTTCTTGTCATTTTATCATAATATTCTACAGTTTTATAAATACGTACATATGTATGAACATAGTTTACGTAAAATTTAATATTATTTTAAAATAATATTTAATAAATCTTTGCAATTGAAGAAAAGCCGCAAATAACGTTGTAAAGCCAGTGTTAATGTTAAGCATTTCATGTCAGTTGTAGACTGTGTGTTATCACTAGGTGCGTTTGAGAACTTTTACAGTAAAATGCAGCAAATGATTAACTAAAAAATTTGCTCTCACAAAAAGCTATCGTACAAAAAAGTACACGAACGCAAATTTTGTAAAAATTCGTAAAATAAAGCCAACAGCTGATGACAAATAATTGAATTGTTGAAAAATGTTTACACTTTTGACTACTTAACTCGGTTTCTTATCGGTACTCGATTAAATACTTTGTATAACGCGAACATTTTTGGAAAATACAAAATTTATATTATGTAATCTTTCATATTTGTTTGTTTTTTATTTTATTTGATTTTACTAATTTGTGGCGGGTTAATTTATTCAAAAGAACATTAATAATTTTTTGGCTACTGATTACTTAAGTATCCAAATACTTCACACTTTTACAACTCTAAAAAATTAACATAACAAAAAAAGTTTCAAAAGTTAGTATTTAGCCAAATAAATGCTTCCCAAACAAGTTTAATTGATTAATATTTATTCACTTTTTGTTTTGGTTTAATTTTTACTTCAACTTTTCTTTAATTTAACAATTTTTTCACGATTTGTAAGCTTTTTTTTTTGTTACTTTTGTTTGTTTACCTTTTGAAGCATATGTTTTTTTGTTATACTAAATTTTAGTAAAACGCAGTAAAATTCAGTAAAAAATAGTAAAAACTTTTGTGTTCTCGAACGCAGCTACTACAAAAATGCCGTTAGAAAGTGTCAGTCAGTGGACGAACGTTGTAAGTTAGTAACAAAATTTTACGAACGGAATTGCCGAAAAAATTTAAGGTACAAAAAGAAAAGTTTATGTGGAAAATTGGAAAGACAATAAAAATAAAAGGTTGAGAAATAATGGAAATCTGTCATCGCGTTTTGGGATGTAAAACGTTTTTCAACTAAAAAAATAAATTAACCAGTAAATTAACATGTAATTTGATATTCGAATTTCATGATTTTTTTGCACAAAAGTTTTAAATCTCATTTTGATAATCAAAATAAAAAACGTAATTTTGGCTTTTAAAAACGGTTTTTTGCTTTACAAAAAATTGTTATTTTGTCACAACGTTATTCGCGGGTTTGCTTCAATTAATCTCAAATTTGAAAGGTAATAGAAGTGTACAAGTTATCAAAATGGTAATAGATATAAAAATTAAACTTTTCGGATTGTTCTTAATATTTAGATACATGTTGACGACGACAATAATTGGAGAATGATTACAGGATAACTGGCTGACGGGTTAAAAGGATGACTCTTATTTAATTAAATGAAGTGAGTAAATATGGATGTACATATGTTTGTTAGTATGTCTGTATATTGTGTATGCCAATATATAGTATGCTCGTTCGTATGCTTTAATAGTATGTATGCTTGTGTAATATTATTACTATAATAAAAATAATCGTTTCTTAATTAAGTTATTATTAATTTCGTTTCCTTTTCAACATGAAATAATATGTACCAACTATATATTATAGATAGAATGTTAGAAGTTAATAGAACGTAAATGCGGGATATAGTCTCGTATTTTTAGAGTTAGTGGGTTATAAAAGAAACACATTTGTATTTTGAAAATTCTTTTCATTTTGTTTTAGTTGTAGTATTAATATTTTCTGGTTTGCTTAGTAATATTTGCTTAATATATGGGGAGAACTAGATAGGAAATAAATTTTGTTATAAATATTAATAATATAATAGATCACCCCGATTAAGGTTGTCTGTTACATTTTTATACGTTTAGTGTGGATTTTCTAAGAGCATGTGAAAAACAATAATTATAAAAACTCTTAGCAGATAGTATAAATTTAATCATTCAAGGTTATTTTGATATAATAAATCTTTTTAAGCTGATTCCTTTTGCATTTAAAACGAAAAATAAATAAAATAAAAAAAGTGTTTAAAAAGCAAAATTATAAACTTAAAGATTTTTCCGAAGAGATCTAATAAATAAAAACAAAAACATTATTAAATAAACAAATCGCACCGGTTCTGCTAAAGGGGGCTAACTCAAAACTTATAAATTTTCAGCAGAGGCAAAACACTGTTTTTTTTAATTAAGCCCTCTTATACACCTTTTTTTTGTCAAAACACTAGAGAAATGCTAAGATTTTTACAGTGGGTAGATATGACGACTGTTTAACGTTTTCTTGCAGAAAGTGAAAATGTTTAATCTTTGAGTTGACTCCCTTAACCCTTCGTCTTACTCGTGACCAGACCTTTTTCGATTTTAAATGTTATTTTGTTATACATATTTAAAACTCAGGTAGAGACTTGAAATTTCAGGTACCCTTCTAGAATTTAGTTTACTATAAAAAGCTGAAAAAATATATCCTGGAAAGGATATATAAAGAAACTTATTCGAATATTTTACTGCACACATCACATTCAAAACACAGACCCATATATATTTTGTATAGAAGATGCCGTATTTTTACCTTTCTTTCTTGCTGTTTTTAATTATTTTTTGTTAAATGATCTATTATTTATTTAATTTTTTTAAACACACAAACTAGTAGCTCCATCTAGTTCTCAATTTGAAACAAAACCAATAAGCACAGAAACTACCCTAGCGGGAAGCGAACTGACACCAAAGTAGTCCCATGATAGGTCTTTGGTAGTAGAGACCGGTTCTAGTTCTAACACTTTATATGAATAAAACCTATCACTTTTACATGGGGTTGTCATTGGAGGGGGTCAATTGACACCATCTGACCAGTCACAGATCTATCCTCAATGAACGTGCTTAGTGTCAGTTACTACAATGTAGTTTTATTTCAATACAATGTTGTATTTTTTCAATAAAACAAGTCCTAGAATTAAATTCAAGAACTAAATTTCAGGAAGTCACGAAAAATGTGTCACACCACCAGTGAAGACTGTACTGTAATTCATTACTTTTTTTACCGTTTAGTTCTTCACAAACCAGTCAAATGATTGGTTCTCCTTTCACTTGTCATGAGTTCTTTCTTTTTGTACTTGTTCTATTTTCACAAATCCCAAGACCAGTCTAGTCTGTTGGACCAATTGACACAAATTTCCCGCAGGGTAGTAACTCACGTTCAGAAGCTGATTTTTACATGCGAAAAGTGGAGGCTAATGACTTAGAACATAAAAAAGCTGCTGAGGAAGGTTATGAAATTCAACCGTTCACAGCTGAACAGACTGATGATGTGGATAACGTTCCAAATAAGAACGATTCATCCGATACTAAAAATAATTTGGTCATAAAACCAAATGAATCGTTTGCTTCTAAGGACGATAAAGAAGAGCCACATGTACAAACTTGTCAACAATACTCTGCTCATGATTATTTCTATGATAAATATTAACTGAAATGGAATAAGTAGCAACTTAATTGTGGTATATGCTGCGTCAAAATGATATGCGTTTTGGAGTTGGGCCCATGGAACAAAGCTATATTCCAATTCAGGCGCTCAAGAGATTTTGCACACCAAATATTTCATTTATAATCAAAACTAAAACAAATTGTATTCGTGTACTTGCTTGTAAAGGAACGATGTTTGAAAATTTGCAAACAAATTGGTTCTATTTAATATTGAAAATGGAATATTCATATACTCCAAAAAATTTTTTGTTTAGTGTTCAGATTGTCAGCAACATTCTAAAACTAAAATTACATGTTATAAAGGGTGGTTAAATTGTAAGGGCCGATGTTGAATGTGAACCACACCTAAACGCCAAGTTTTTTTCCGAATTTTATTTGACATTTCTCTATTTCAGACTTACTCAATTTGAACCATGGAGAGATACACAATCCAACAACGTGTTAAAGTTATCCAGACTTATTATGAAAATGGATGATAAATTTCGAAGAAAATCATCTTCAGTGATGAGGCACATTTTCACCTCAGTGGATTTGTCGATAAGCAGAATTTCCGCATTTGGGCGAATAATAATCCAAGAGTGATTGTCGAAAAACCAATGCACCCACAAAGAGTGGCTGTTTGGTGCGGTTTATGGGCTGGCGGCATCATCGGCCCGTATTTTTTCCAAAATGAGGCCGGTCAGGCAGTTACTGTGAATGGTGTTCGCTATCGTGAGATGATAACGAACTTTTTATAGCCCGAATTGGAAGATATGGATGTGGACGATATGTGGTTTCAGCAGGACGGTGCCACTTGCCACACAGCTAACGAAACAATGGCTCTTTTGCGCAACAAATTCAATGGCCGTGTTATCTCACGTAATGGCGATGTCAATTGGCCGCCAAGATCATGTGATTTGACACCGTTGGACTTTTTTCTTTGGGGTTATTTGAAAGAAAAGGTGTACGTCGATAAGCCAGCAACAATTCAAGAGCTAAAGGATGAGATAATTCGGCACATTAACGGCTTAGAACCTCCATTATGCCTCAGGGTCATCGAAAATTTGGACCATCGGATGGAGGTGTGCCGCCGTGGTCGCGGCGCCCATTTGGCCGATATTTTGTTCCATACATAATTGAGTAATACCAATATATCATAAAAAATAAAATTACAATAATTTCCTAAATAGTTTGTGCTTTATTCAAAATCAACATCGGCCCTTGAAATTTAACCACCCTTTAGTTGCTAAGGAAACCCATAATGCTTATACATTTATTTTATTTCTCTTTTTTATTATAAATAAAATAGTATTGCATATTATAAACATGTTATATACATACATTTTATGAAATAAAACGATTTTATTTTTCAGTTTTTAGAATTATGCTGATAGGTCAAAATATGTTAACTTGTATATTATAAATAAAAATAATATGAATATGTACGCATATTATTTCATATAATGAATTTTATATTTTATTTTAATTATAAATGTGTATAATATAACATTTAGTTAAAAAAATTTGGTTTTTATTATTAAAAAAGTTGGTTGGGTCTGGCTAGACTCATGCGTTACGAATGTGAAAATAAAAACACGTGTAAGACCAAGGGTTAAGATGAACCAGTGCGATAATTCAAAAGATTTTTTTAGAAAGTTAGCATCGTTTAATTTGAATTAAATGAAAATGATTTGCTTTGGAAACAGTTTAAAAAGATTAATAACCCCTGTTTGCATTTAAGGCACTACATCGAGTAGTTCGCCTTAATGCCAGATTAGCAATGAAAGCGACATTTTAACTAGGTGCTCACAATGAAAACAACAATTTTTTCACAAACACAGACATTTTCAGTAAAAAAAACCGTTACAGATATTGCCCCGAAAAATTTTACGTATTAATTACCATTTCTAAAAAATAATTTTTAAAATTATCATTCACAACTTATAAAAATTATTATAAACGTCATTTATAATTTGGAGGGCTGAGAGCTGAACCAAGTCATGAAATATAATATGTATATGCATGTATACAGTGGAATTTTTCATGATCGTACACGGAAGGGACTATTATTATGTGTCCGTACAAGGGTAATGTCCCCTCAAAAGAACCCAAATGTTTTTCTTAAGAACGCTGTAGAGACCAGGTAACAGTGTCCGTCAAAAGGGAAGGCATATGTATATGTATACGTATATGGGCACTTCCACAGAAGTGTCACTAAATTGCGCTTTACACCAAAATACAAATAAATTTAAATAATATATAAATTATTCTTTGAGAAACAATTTGAACTGCTTGGTGGCGTAATTTGACAAAAAGTAGACTTTCCTGTGTAAATAGTTCTGTAATGGACAAAATCAAAAAGTGTTTCGTTCCTAAGGTAACGTAATAAAACCAAGTCAATGGCTCCAGAAATTAATGGCAGCTCACTTACTCAACCTCAAAATATTTTCGAATTGTCTTTTTTGACTTGATTCGCTTCAGCTCTAAACCCTCCATTTAATAAAAATTTAAGCTAAAGTAGAAGCACACAGGTGACCGTAACAGAGAAAGTTATATTGGCTGTAGTTTTTTTTTATGAAGTTTGACATTTAGAATATGTATGTGTAACTACATAAAAAAAGTGTCAGGCAGCATAACACTCTCTCTAATGCGGTCAACTGTATCTATTCGTCTTGAGTAGAAGTCAGCTTAATTTTGTTTAAAAACTAAATGGAAAATATACTTTGGAAACAAAGAAAAGCTCAAATTGTTGCTCCCATTGTGAAAGAAGCTTAAAACTTACTCTTTCATATATTTTTGAATAATGATGAAAAACAAAAAATACTAAACATAAAAGAAATAATTAAATTATTAGTTTATTTATTAAGGCCTAATTGTGTAAAACGCAATGCAATGATAAAAATTGCATTGCAAGCAAAAACAAAGTCAAAAATATTTCACAATTTTGTTGTTGCTTTCTAAAGAAATTCATATTGCGTTTCAAAATTGTCAGCGCCAAAAGATATGCAGCGTTTGAAATTTAAAAATGCAATTGGGTGGTTCACGAAAGGCGGATCATGTTATATGGTTATTTAGTTTTCATATAAATAAAGCAACACAATATATTTAAAAAAAAATGTAAATAAATGTATTTTGTTGTTGTTCCTTGAAAACACACAAAAATGAATTTCTGTAGAAAGCAACAACCAAATTATAAAATATTTTTGACTTTGTTTTCAATGTAATTCTTGGCGTTGCGTTGCGTTATACACAATTAGGGCCTAAATATCGCTGCTCATTTATTTTTTAACGCACAATCAAATTTTAGAAGGATTGCTTTTGGTTACTTTAAATTTTGTATATATTTTATGTTTTTTTTTTTTTTTTTGCTTTCGAAATATCGGCAGACTATTTTATTAATACGTTATTATTAAATATAAGTAAATTACGTGGTTTTTATATTTTTTTTTAAATTCCGGTGCTTGCTAGAAAAATAAATAATTATTTTTATATATTCTTTAATTAATATAAATAATGTTAGCCGTATATTCATATTTTTTTGTACTGTAATATACATACTTAAGAAAAACATTTTTTCCTCTTTTTGGTATTTTGCACATAAAGGACCTGGCAAAACAAATAATAATAAGATGTGTGTTTAAAAGTCCTAAACTAGAAAGCGCAATTGTTTTCAAAATTAAATTAGTTATCGTTAGATATTTGTGATAATTCTTAACGGAAGTCTTTAAAAAAATCTTAAGTGCCCCGATAGTTGAGCTAGTCTAATAGTGTGAGGGTTGCAGGTTCGATTCCCGCCAGAGACTTTGTTCTGTTTCACCAAAATGGGCCGAATAGTAAATTACTATTGCTCGGTTAATTAAATTAGAATAAATGTATGTATGTTCATATTTAATTGTATTTGTAGCTCTTAAAAAAATAAGGCAGGGTCATAATATTGTTACTTTTAATTTGTTGTATTATATTCTGCATACATTAAAATATGTACAGTGTGAAGCATAAATCAAGGTACCTCTTTTGAAATAAAACAATTTTTAAAATTTTTTTAAAAACAAGTAAGAAAGTTTGTGTTATTTATTCCATTTTGTAAAATTATTCATATACTACATTCCAGCAAAATTATGCACTCTTATTCTAAGAAACAGCCATAAAAAATCCTTTTAAAAAAACAACGATCAATCGATGTTACTTTGCCCAATAAGCAACATGTACACTAAAAAACATGCACTGAAAAAAGAGCTATCAAAGCTCTCTAACACAAACTCAAGTATCGATGTATGCGTGCTTGGCTGTACTCATACACTCATACACCCCCAAACCATAACATTGCCGCCACCTTGCTTAACAATATGAGAAATATTTGGTGGATTAGGTGCTTCCCCTTCCTTTCTCCAGATAAATATGTATTTGGAAGTGATGGACGTAAATCTGTTTGGAGGAAGGAAGGGGAAGCACCTAATCCAAAAAATATCCACGAAATATCCACGAAATGTTATGGTTTGGGGCTGTATGAGTGCTAATGGAGTAGGTAACCTTGTGTTTATCGAGGGAATCATGAATAAAATAGATTATTAAAATATCCTGAAAAATAATTTGCCGCAATCCGCCCAAAAAATGGGTTTAGGGAATGATTTTTTTTTTCATGCAAGATAATGATCCAAAGCATTCGGCCGTTATCGTAAGGGAATGGTTGCTTTATAACACAAAAAAAGTGTTGCCTCATCCTCCCCAGAGCCCGGACTTAAATCCGATTGAGCATTTTTGGGCTTATATGAAAACAACATTAAGATATTAACACATATCGGGCAAAGAATCCTTAAAAAACGCTCTCAGAGATTTCTGGAGTTCTATTCCCCAAGAAGTTACAAAAAATCTAGTCCATTCGATGTCAAGAAGAAGAAGCTAAAGGACACCATACATAATACTGAAAACCTAAATATTTTAATCTTTTTTAAAGTTACGTTAAGTTTTTTGCCCTGTACAACTATTTTTTTGCTTATGAGTTTTAGCATATTTATGTTTTTGTTATTTTTTTTTAACGTTAGAATATAGAAAATGAAAAAGAAGTTTTATTTAAATTAAATTGCAGATCTTAAAATTTAATTAATGTGAAATAAAAGTTATAATATGGTTATACTTTAAGCTCTGTGTTTTCTTTTATTTTAATTTAACAAGTGTACAAGTTTTTTTTTTGCTCACTGTAGATCACTTTAGAGGGTACCAAGACTTTTGCTGTGCAAAATTATGGAGTTGCCAGGTACTTAAGGATTTTTTATAGCTGTTTCTTAGAATAAGAGTGCATAATTTTGCTGGACTGTAGTATAAGAATAATTTTGCAAAATAGGAATAAATAACACAAACTTTCTTACTTGTTTTTAAAAAAATTTTAAAAATTGTTTTAATTCAAAAGAGGTACCTTGGTTTATGCTTCACACTGTATGTCCATACATAGACCTGTTTACCATTACACGACATGTTACACAGAAATCATTCATAAAACAGAAGATTGAGGACGCAGGGTATAGATGTGAGTTTCATTCGACAAACGATTTTCGCTGGCAGGTCTTTTCGGACCAAATGTGGTCGGACATTTTTAGTTTGGTAGTTTGGTAGAATGGTAGGCCAAACCTAATTTTGGCCGGTTTGAGAAAATGTACTACATAAATTTTACAAGAGAGACAAAAAACTTTTTATATTTCATATGTGCAGCTTGAGAGAAAAACCAAAAACATAGTTGGTTTTACACACTTCAAGACTTAAATTCAAAAAAAAAACTACATGCTGGTCGACGAGGTGTATCTTTCTCTGCCACACCACATCAAAATCTCAATTTACTTAAAAAGTGAATTTAGCAGGCTTGCATATTAAGCCGACGATATATTTATTTTATCAAATTTAGAACACTAAGGTCCGTTTTCACAACTTACCGATAGCTAAAGGTAGGATTTTATCGGCCTTATAAAAAGTGTTTCATTATTACAACTTTACTTTAACCTACCAGGTATGATGAACCTTAAATTACTTTATCGCTCACATAGGTCAAAGTAAAGTTTTAATTAAAGAACACTTTTTATAAGGCCGTTTAAAGTATCGGTAAGTTGTGAAAACGGGCCTAAGGTTGATAAGCTTAAATCTTCCTTAAGGCTAGTTTACACTATTATACTTTGTATTGATACATGTCAAAATCTCAAGTAATATGTAAAAGTGTGAATGCAATGTGTTATGAAAATTACAAGTACATATTACAAAAAAAAAAAAAAAAAAAAAAAAATTGAAATTTTTCAAAACAAAAGAGTGTCCTTATGTGATAGTTTTAACACAAACTGTAATGCAGAATGTACATTTTGCTGTAATGTTTAATAAGATTTTTTGACAGTCGCAACAAAGCTCATACGATTTCTATCTCACAAAGTATTATGGATTACGTAAGACTTGTGTGATAGCGTAAACTAGCCTTTAGCAATGTCAAAAATATTGAGGTTCTTTGTGGTAATATTAAAAGTTTTTCGCATTGTCCTAAAAGAATAACAGAAATAAAAGAATTTCAGGAATAGTGTTCTGTACCACCCCATAAAATATTCGGTGTTGCTTATACAAGATAAACTTTTTTGGAGATAGATATTGTAAGAATTTTGGAACAGTGGGATGCTTTTATACTGTATTTTGTATCATGTTTTTATAAAGTTAATGGTATAAGAGCCGCAGAACTTGCAGACAGTATGGGTGAATTCC
Source organism: Pollenia griseotomentosa (assembly GCA_963931875.1). Lineage (NCBI taxonomy): Eukaryota > Metazoa > Arthropoda > Insecta > Diptera > Polleniidae > Pollenia > Pollenia griseotomentosa. The sequence goes on along the minus strand of OZ007562.1, from coordinate 187,158,005 downwards.
AAAACTTCAGTTGCAGAACAACTCGCTTTTTTAAGCATCCTACAATGCAACCGAGTGAAATTTTACAATCTTATTTGTTCCAAAGGTCGGCATGAAATAACCCCCCAAAAGTTTGTACAGAGAACAACAACAACGATTTTTGGGGCGTAATTTCATTTTGTTTGGGGTGTTTCTTCACTCTTTTAATTGGGGGACTTTTTCATATGAAACAACCCCCAAAAAATCATTTTGAAATAAAGCCCAAATTTATTTTTTGGGGATTACTTAATTTTTTAATTTATAACGAAAACGTTTTTCGTCGCAAGGATTTCCTCCTCTATGATATAAAAACCGGGTTCGCTAACTAAGAAGCTATAGCCTTCGGTCGGACAAAAAGCCGATTATAGAAGCTTTCTTTAGCGAGTTGGTATTTTTATACCATAGAGGATAAGATCCTTACGCCTGCCGAAGGCTGGCTGTTAGGGTGTTCACACGAATAACCGTTGTTCGATTAATCGGTTAATTTTGGGCAATTAACTGTTCGAATAATTTAGAATTGCTTTTTTTCGATTAACGAATAATTCAAATAATTTATGTCGATTATCCGACTAATCGAAAATTAGTTTTTTTTCACAGTTTTAGTTTTTTTGTAAAACCACAATGATTCAGATGAAGAAGCTGATTTTCTTGAGACGAATGAAAACAACCTTGTACTAGACCTTAACAAGACTATTAAAAGTATTAAAATTGTTAAAAAATCAAAAAGAGATTTAAGTGGTCTAATGGAAGACTTTCAACTTTTAGAAAAGACAAGAAAAAGAACAGAGAAATTGGATATGCTTTATAACGCTTTACCTTTAATCTCTGCAGCGTCAACAATTAGTGAAAGAATCTTTTCTAAATCCAGTTTTATCAAAACAAAAGAAAGAAATCGTTTCAAACATAAACATTTAAACTGCATACTTTTTTCAAAGATTATTTTAGAAGATTAGCTTAAATTTTGATGCTAATTTTTATTTAAAAAGTTTTCCTCTTTCATTACATGATTATAGTGTTAAAAATTATTCGATTACCCGAATAATATGAAATTTTTCGTTTATTATTCGATAATTTTTACCTCAAATAATTATTTGCGCGATTATTCGATTAATACAAAACATCGATTAATTGAATACCCTGCCGGCTATACAGAGCGGCTTTAGTAAGCGAAGCCGGTGTTTGTTATACCATACACTGAACCAAAAATTTACCTAAATACTGCAAAATGGGGTGTAAAATTTAAGAAATATTAGTTATCTACAACTTACAAATTTTTTATTCAAGTCAACAGACGTTTTTCGTAAATACAGTAAAATTTCGTAAATAGTTATAAAGAACAAATTTCTTCGATTTAATTTTAACCTTTTGAGTTAAATTGATTACAAAATTAGTCAAATTTACTACTTATATATATTTAGTCCTTTAAAATTCCTAGTTGGAACATAGGGCCATAACTTATGGTATTTAAATATTAAGTTTGAAGAATTTTTATTCATTCTAGCTAATAAATGTAGTTATTTTGAATATCTTTTTGATTTAAGTTGACAAATCATTATTTAAATTAACTTATAAATTTAGTATATATGTATAATATATTACGGATTTACTGACCGCATTGGATATTCAATAAAAAACTTCAGGCACATTGCTGCCCTATTAAAACTGACATACGACGAAGCTCTTACATGGAACGAGATTAAACTACTTACAAGATATAGAAATAGATCGAGAGAATTCGTTACAGCCTAATGTTCCCTGTGAACATTTTATTTAAATTTTTATTTTGCATTTTATTGTTTCTATCTGTTTTAGATAAATAAAGGACATATTCATACATATATATGTTTAGAATCATAAGAATCATTTGTATTTTGATTAAATTTATTTTTTCATTTTTTACTTTAACGAAATTTTAACGAATTTGTATTCAAAATAACACCCTTGAGAAAAAAAATTAAGAAAATTTAGTGAAATAAACGGATAAAGTATACAAATTAACTTCCTTTAAGGATGCCAATTTAAATATTTTTATGTGTTGTTCCCAAAACATTGTGTTACTACAAGTTTACTACTATTTTAACAACAAATACACAGATTTCAATTACAAAATTATTTAACGAAAACTATTGTGTTGATTTGAAGAAAATGTATGTAGTTGAATAAATTTTGATTATATTTGAGGAAAAATTGAGTTGATTTAACAATTTTTTAGTTAAGGGTTTACTAAATTTTTTAGTTAATATTACCGATGATATTTGGTTCAGTGTAAAGGAATAAGTCCCCAAAAATTCTGGTATTATTTAATTTCTGTTTGGGGCGTTAGTTTATTTCATTGGGGGTTTATTTAATTTTCAAAATTGGGGTTTTATTGCATATAAAAAAAGGCCCCACACTTTGGGGGGTTATTTCCATATTTTTTTGGGGCGTTATATTTTGGGGGGTTATTTCATGCCGCCGTCCCAAAGTGCACCAAAAAAGTTATCAACATGTAAACAATAAGAAAACAATGCATTGTTAAACTCTGATATATTTCTTACTTTGTCTGCAAAGTATAAGGATGTTTTGGAGGTCAGCCTATGTCTTATTAAGTTAATTACTATTTAAAAAAAATTGTACAAACTAAAGTTAACAAATTGTTATTACAATAGTTTGCTTTAGCGTTTAAAAAACTGTCATTTATTCCACTTCTCCATTTGTCATTTGCCAACAAAAACGCTGTTGCTTTTACTTCTTATTCATTAAATGTAAACAGTCGCTATCAAAATACACAAACAGCGAAAAGTTGTACACAAATTTTTGTTTTTTGTTCGACAGTTTTTGGTTTCGACTGCAGTTTTTTAAACCCTGGTTTGCTTTTTATTAAGTTTTTTATCGCTCCTGAAATTTTCAAAAATTATGATAGGCTAAATTTTTTGCAAACGTCAACACTGTCGTAAAAACACTTGTTGAAAATATCATTTTTTTTTTTGTTTAGTTGTACAACTACCACTTTCTTAATTATTTTTTGTAATTTTATGCAAATTTAAGACCGTAAGTTTTATTAATGGAAAAAATTCTTGTTTGGAAAAACAAAGTTTTCATCAAGGCAAGTGCTGTGCCCAATTTTAATAAGCTTGGGATTAACTTACCAAGTAGCGCCCTTTTCCAATATGTTGGAAGCATCCCTCAACCTTTTTCTGCTTCTGCACAGTTCCAGTAAGTGTTCATCTTCATCAGACAATTCATCGAACAATTAATTCGTAGAGGGCAAGAAAAAACGTAGACGAGTTTTCGAAGCGACGCCAATAGATTATGCGAATACATATGTACATATTTCTTTATGAATTTGAAGATATCATTTTTTAAGGAAACTATGATTTGCGTGGGTACAAATTTTCTAAAAATGTGTTTAATGAATCTCGGCAAATTGAAAAGAGACTTGGGATGGTATTGATAATTGGTAGTGGGTTCTATAGTTTAGCTATATGAAAAGGAAAATACGAAAAGTGTACTTTGCTTTATGTTTATACTACATGCAGTTTATGGAGTTTGTTACATATTTAGAGAAACAAAAGTTTGATTTACGGCCACGAATGCAGGTTTACAAGAGAATTTAAGGAAGTTTCTGCAGCAATGTGTGAACGAGGAATCAAGAACATTTTTTATCGTTTAAGACTCCGTTTAGCTCGTTTCCAAGTTTAAACTTCTCTTGTCTGGACCTTACCGCGATAACGTTTTTATTTAAGCTAAAACGATTATTTTTCGTATAATTGCAAATAAGTAGGTGAAATCCAAGGCGAATTCAACTACAGGTGGTGTCAGAACTACAACAATCCAAAAACAACACAAACAACATAGGGTTTTTGCATTGCATTGTTAGTGCCATTAGCTCGAAATGTCAACCATTATTAGCAAAACACTAACAAATCAAAACAAATCAGCTCGAACTGTCAAAATCAGATGCCGTTTCGACACCACCTGTAGTTAATTCGCCTTGGGTGAAATCATACACTAAATGTATCTTAAATAGGTATAGGATATTGCGATTATTTTTTGACCAAAGTGAACTTAATTAAAATTCTAAAGCGAATTGTAGCCAATTTTTATAGAATTTGTACAAGACTCGGAAAAAACTAATACGGAAATTTTATTGAAATAATTTTAAGAAATAAAAATTGTCAACCTCTTATTAATGATAGGCGATATTATTTTTATGCAAAGAAAACTACAAAATTGTTTATTATAAATTATAATTTTGAGTCAAAAATTTAAACTTTAAAATTTCATAGAAAATATTTAAAAATTAAACGAGCAAACAACATAACGAACGAACTTGATCAACAAGAGGGTATTAACTCAAAATTTTTATTATTTTTTTAAATCGGCACGTAACATTCATATTAACAACCTCTGTAAAAATATCGTGCTACTTTGCCTATTTTTTATAAATGAAATAGTTGGTTCAAAAATTGTTTTTTTTATGACTTTAATAAAAAGTATTTTGCTTCACCTTGTATGGAGCTGAAAAAATTGTTTTTGTTACCCCTCTGAAAATAAAGCTTGATATGTTTTATGATGATTCCCAAAATATTTTGGTTCTAGCGTTGACCATCCGTGAGCTAGACCATTTTTAAAAAAGGTATTTTTTCCGTTTTTCGAATTTTTTTTGTACTTTGCTCCAAGACGACATAAATAAAATATAATAACCCGAAACGAACATATGTATTTAGTTAAATATCTCAATTAGTAGGTCGCAAGTGGTCAAGTTTTATATACCATTGGATGCTGCTTCAAAAACTCTTTTCGATGATACCAAATTTATTTATGTCGTCTTGAAGCAAAGTACAAAAAAATTCGAAAAACTGAAAAAATACCTTTTTTAAAAATGGTCCAGCTCACGGATGGTCAACGCTAGATAGAGCCAAAATATTTTGGGAATCATCATAAAACATATCAAGCGGTATTTTCAGAGGTGTAACAAAATAACTTTTTTGAGTCGCTCTAATGTACATAAGTATGTAACATATCTTGTTTGTATTAGAATTTCTTTGACAAGACCTTATCATAGCATTTAGTACAAACCCCATTAATAAAGCTTTAGTAATTTCGTTAAACCAGTTTTAATGTTTTTCAATGCTTTGTATTGAAAATTGCCAGAGAGAGAGAGAGAGAAAAAGACACCAGGGAAGTTACCAGGTTTTTTGATTTGAAAGAAATTATTTATTTGTACTGTGTATTACGGTTTTCGAATTATTTGTATCAAATGAACGGTAGTGTTTTTTACTTTATCGAAAATAAAAAATCCCTGTCAAAACAGCAACTCTCTATTACGAACAATAATATTTGTGTAAAAATGGACTCTGCCATCGTTTCCAACGAGTACGAAAATAGTAGTACACAGTACAAGTTGTTCGAACTCGTAAATTATTTCATTCGAATCGAAAAACACTGTAAGCCCACAGGTGAAAAGGTAAAAAATGAAGTATACAAGGGTTAAAACATATTACAGCTTTCTTTCGAAACAATAAAAACTTAAAAACGATTTGTTAAATTCTATTAGAATTAAGCATCACATCTAACACAAAACAGAACTAACTGTTTTTTCGAAAAATCTTAAACACTATTTTTAGCAACAAATTCTCTTAGAATATCACAAGCCATTTCAATATTGTTACGTGATATACCCAAGGCTGTAATTGCATTCTCTTTGGAATAGCCTTCGTTCATTAGACGTGCTATATATTCTAAATTGATATTTTCGTAGGGTACACTACAATCGCCTTTTTGATTGATTGATACATTCTCATAAAGTAAAGGCTGCTGCTGATGTTGTTGTTTTTGATGATGCTGTTGTTGTGTTTGTTGTTGCTGGTGGTTGTGGATTTGTTTTGGGATTTCATTTAGTTTTTCGTTATGGTTTTTAAGTTCACTTCGCAACGAAGAATTTGATGAGTTGGTGGTAGTAGTTGTACACAATTGTGTGTAATTAGATGTTGACGATCTGGCTTCCAAAGGTCTAGTGTCTATTACACCCATTATAGTTTCAGCGGGTCCCACAATGTCATCGTCCATTAGACTTGTTGAATTATTCGAAACTAAATTTGAAGTTAAAGACGTCGTTATACGTTGGGTCCTCAGCTCTTCCACCAAAGTATCAACATTACTGCTAGTGTTGTGAGGTGGTATGGGAGGAGCTGTTGTCTTTGGAACAGATATATCACCCAGAGACGAGGCTAAATTGTCGACGCTCTTGCTAGTTTGCGGCAGAATACAGGGAGTTTTTTGTATAGCTCCGCTCCCATTAGTGTGACCATTGGAAGCGATTACGTTTGGGGAAGCAATCGAAGATAAAGAATTTTCTACACCTGGAGATGATTTTCTGGGGGGCAATGGTGGTGCAACCGAAGCTACGGCTGCGCTGTTAGCCTCTCTTTTTTGAGCTTCTTTAGCAATAATTGCTTGTGATTCTTGAAGGTTTTGTAAAATGGCATACGAAGAATTTGAATTGTCGTTGCTTTCCGATTTTCCAGTCATTTTACTAGCATAACCGGGAATAACTGCCGCGTTGGTGCCCATTAGAGGAGCACTCATGCGATTAGTGGATTTTTGTGATGATTGCGCTAGTGACGTAGTGGTTGATGTTGCCGACGATGTCATCACCGTGGATGCTGATGATGAAATAACACTTGTACTGCTATTACTACCGTTGAGCGCATTAATAGGAGGAGCTGAGGGAGAATGAGTACCGGTTATAGCACTGGCCGCTGTTATGTAATTCACTGAGGGGTTTGCAAGTGAAAGTGATGGTATATGACCAGCATATAAATCGTTTTGAACTGCCATTAAACTGGGAGTAGTACTGCGTCTGGAAAACCTGGGAGAAGTATGTGGACTGTGCTTGTCCGAGGAATGCGTTGATGAGGTCATATTATTGCTTAAAGCGTGCAATGAAGAAGTTGCTATATTAAAGTCACCAGTGTCCTGTATTGATATAAAAATTCAAAGAGGAATGGCATAAAAAATTTCTCTTAAAGTCGGCAAAAATTTAAGCATTTTTTTGGTTTTCATAGTTTCTGACTTCTATGAAATTAACATTATAGATGCATCTAAATATTTAAATTATATTAATATTATAAAAGTTTTATTATATTTAAAACTGAATTATTTCTCTGAGGAAATTCAAGGAAAATTAATGACATTAATTAAAATTTTTATGCATGGTCCAGTCTGATTATGATTAGTCATATTTTAATCTAAATTGAAAATTCGGTAAAAGCAATCAAAGCTTTGTTTAGCACGCAAGTTCCAAATTATCTTCAAAATATGGCTAAACAAGTGAACAGACGGCTCAAACTGAGGAACTTTCAAAACAGCAAATATTATATGACATTTCTTAACCGATTAAAATAAAATTCTACACTTTTAAACAGAGATGCATCGAAGTAAATGAAAAAATTTTTTTGAGTTTTTTTGAAAAATAAAGGATAAATAAAAAAATTAAGTTATTATTTCTTAAATAGTAACATTTATGATCTTTTCAACACATAGACAAGAATATTAATGAATAATTAAATTTATGACGTGCTTAGAAAATATGACTGGATAAAAAAAAAACAAAATATGTTTAAAGAAGCACAACGTGAAGAAATTAAATTGAAAACAAACAAAAATAAATGAATTTATCATGCACAGAAACGCTGATAAAATAACAAACTAGAAAAAACTCATAATAAATAATATAAACAAGTATAAAGTTTATTAAATATTTTTTATTTAAGGAGAATATATTTATGTTTTTTGTTGTCAATTAGTTTTTATATAAATAAAGTAGAAGATAAAAATTAAACAAGGAAAACTATTTATAAAAAGGCTTAAAAACAGAAAAATATGCAAAAATTTGTATAAATATTAAATTTAAATTAGTTAATATTAATTCCTTAATATTTATTTTTTTCTTTCAAAGCCAATAAAAATTAAATAACTAATAATTTACAAGACACAACGGCATTAATATACATAATAAATTATTTTCATTGTATATATCTATGTAATTGTATACATTAACACTTTTCTTTTTCTATTAATTTTTTATTTATTGAAATTAGTTTTAACACACGTACCTAGTAGATTTTTAATAAAAAAAAGAAAAATACTTATACATAGAGATAATTATAATAGAAAAATTAAAATCATTGCTTTTTTACGTTAAATCTCAGTGAAGAGGAAGGGTAAGTGTGGGGTCTCTAACAAAAAAACTAAAACTAAATATATTTTAAGCAGCCTCAGTTCAAAATGAATTCAAAATAAAATGAGATATTTAGAAATTTTAAAACACTTGTGATTTTCTGTAGGCTGCTTTAATATATATCTTTAATAATTAAATTAATTTTTATAAAAAACAGTCTTATAAAATGTGTACTCGAGACTCTGGTGATAAATAATTGAACTAAATAAAAAAAATTTTGTAATGAATTGAAAAAAATTGTATTGCATAATTTAACAAAAATTAACAAAAAAAAAAAAAAAAAAAAAAAAAGGAAAATTATTTTATGGTTAAAACTATTTATTTTATCATGCATATTATATAATTTTTTAAAGGTTTTTTTCTATTATTTTTTTTTTAAATATATCGCACCTTGATCATTAACAGGGTATTAACTCAAAATTATTATTTTTTCACTTAAAAAACAAATCGACACGTTTTATTCATATCTATCCGCTGTAAAAATATCGTTTTTGTATTTTGTCTACTTTTTGGTAATGACTTTAATATTAAATTAAAAATTGTTTTGCTTTTACTGAAAATTTTTAAATTTTGGGTTAATACCCTCTTTATGGTCAATTGCGAAATGTGTTTGTTTATTATTTTGCAAAATAAAAAGTTAAAACATATTTAAGAAAATTCTAATTTCTACAATCTTTGGGAGAAAATGCAAATAATTAATTTTTTTTTATTATGCCACCATTGCATCCTTTCTTTTATGTATGTATGTTTGTATATTTAAGTAAAATTGTTCATATTTGCAATATATATGTGCCAGTAATTACGATCGTAGTCTAAGGAAAATGACGCCATAGATAAGTACTAAAGAGAACTTGTTTTATGCATTCATTATTTGTTAAAATGCACGACTCCGCCAAAAATAAAAAACAAAAAAAATGCTATTCTATCCATATTTCATAATCCATGGTTCATAATTTTCTAAAAAAAAAAAAAAACAAATTTTCTCAAAATTCCTCTATATGTATGTTCTCTTAAAATATCAAAATTTTACACACTTTTTAACAATAGTAATTTTCAAAAATTCTTAAAAGTTAAAACCTTTCGAAAAAATTTCTCAAAATATTAAATTTTTGTAATTTAGAAAACCAGATAACAAAATGTATTCGTGTTCGTAAGCATTTTAAAAACGAAATTATTTTGATATCATTAACAAGGGCTGGCTTTTTGTTGGTTTTCAAAATAAGTTGCGAATTCAGATTGATATTTTAAACATTTGTTGGGATGTCAAAGAAGTATTCTTTAACATATTACAAATGTTAATTTAAATGTAAAATAAAACTACATATTTTTTTTTTTTTATAATTAAAGATATTTGAACTTGACATAAGTATTTTACTTTTAGCGCACATTAATATTTAAAATATGTTGCATTATTTTAAACAAAGTCCGTACGAGTTGGAACATTTGGCGTGTTTAAAATACATTAAAATAAAAAAAATCCAGTTCGCTTATGGGAATTAAAAAAAAATAGTTACTTATTATACAAATTATTCGAATATGTATTTTGATAACGACTGTAAAAAATTACTGGCAAATATATTTTTAGTGAAAGAACTAACCGCCACTTATTTTTTAATTATAATTCAAGAAGTTGCACTGGTTGTCGAAAAAGTCGATTATGCGGGATAATAAAGAACCAGCTTCAGCACTACCTTTATATATGTCTTTTTTTTTAATATTATCACTTTATCACAAAAGAAGTTTAAACAATAAAAAAAACATGAATGTAGCATATTTAGAAAAGACACTCTTATTGTTATTTGGGCAGTGTAAAACTTACTTGTTAGTACACAGATAGTTTAATGTAATGCGAATAAAAGGCTCGTTATGTTTAAGATGTTTAAAATATTTAAAATAATCACATGTATGTAAGATGTAAAATGTTGAATGTAACTAGCAAATAATTTTTCCATTTTTTAAAATCTTTAGTTAATTCAAAATGAAGATCCTTGAACTACAATTAAAAATTAATATAACGACAATATTAATAGTAAACATATTTGTTTGTTACTTCCGCAGATTTTTGAGTACTTATTTAAATGGGTTAAAAAACCATTTAATTTAAACAATAGATAATTCTATAAATATAATATATATATATAAATTAAATTTATAATAAAACTAATTTATAGATAAATTAAATACAATACTATAATAATAAACATCATATGCATAAATAATGCAAAAGAATCGAGTGAAAAATAAAACAAAAATTCTTCAAAATAAATATTTTTTTTCTATTCCAAATTTTTTTTTGGTACTTTTAGACCAAAATGCTATTTACAAATGAAGACTTTACAAAGAAAATGAATAAAGATGTAAATAAATTAAGATACGATGTGCTTAAGCAAATTAAAATTAAAATAAGGAATATGAAGCCTTTTTATACAAGTCTAATAAAAACAAAAAATTAATTTGTTGGATTTTGCTTTAAGAAATCGCTTCAAAATTTAAATAACAACGTACACATGCTGGCGATAAAAACAGGCTAATAACTTAAAACAAACAAAACAAGACAACCCTTTGCAAGAGTTTGATGATTGATTTTTTATATAATTGAGCACAATTTTGTTTTTTTTTTTTATAGGCAAATAGATTATCATTAGTTTTGGTTTAAAGAGAAAAGACGGCTTGTAATCATCGAAGTGTTAATTATCGATAAATATTAATATATAAAAACGAAAATAGTAAAAGAACCTAAACTAATAGATTTTAAACTATACCTCAGTATCGTCATCGTCATTAGTAAGCTGATGGCGCCCATTAGTAGCGTTACGATTATGCTGCTTACGAGGATCAAAGGCGTCCACGACGATTTGTTCGGTACCTTTAATTTCAGCACGACAAAATGGACAGCCCTGTAATAAATAATTTTTAATTTTTTATTTCTTACAGCATGATTTAAAATATGAGTTAAATATTTACCTGACCCTCCGAATCAACTTGCCATGAAGTTAAACATGGTGTACACAACAAGTGACCACATGGTTCTATGCGTATATCTTTATCATTTTCAGCGCATATTTTGCACAGTTGGAAGGTACTTCCTATATTCATCAAGGAGTGGTTCAAAAAAATAACGAAGAAAAACAGAAAACATAAGTTGTTATTTTTTTGTTTATTTTATTTATATATTTACCCATTTCACAGTAAAGTTCATATTGTTCTTGAGTCACTGTTATGTGATCTTCTGTGGGGCTTTGTACAGCCGAAGATAAATCCGGATTGTAAGCTTGTCCATCAGGATATAAATAGAACCCTTCCCTATAAAACATTCATTAAAAAAAAACACAAAAAATCATGAAATAATAATTTTTTAAAAAATAAAAAAAAAATATACACAGTGAAATTTTCAGTAATCTTAGAAACATAAAATTCTTAAAATTCATATTCTTAAGTAGGTTCACATTATATATAATTTTACAGTAAGTTTTTAATACATATATAACTCAAAATGAGTCCTCGTTATAACATCGATTTAAATAACATTTATGGTAAATTCTTTTCTACACAAAAATATCACCTTCTTAAAAGGTGAATGTATAAAATGTCTTGCCAACCCTGTAGTAATGATATTTGTTATTTCACAAAACACAAGTTATAAAAAAGTGGAATGCCTTGTTTTTAACCCCTGACAAAATCATTTTAGCTTATTTTGTTGTTATTTTCCGACATTTTGTTTTTATTTAGCGATTTCAAATAAATTTTAGAGTTAGAGTTAGGCATTACAGGATTATTTCCTGTAAGTTTTCTAACTCTTTACAGCTTTAACGATTTTTAATAAATATTTCCTTATAGGTTTAGGGACTTTAAATCAATTTTTTGGCGTGTTTTAAATATTAAAAGTTTTCGCTATTTTTGAAAACTTTTCCAAACCCTGGTGTATATACACTGTGCCATTATTTAAAAAAATTATAAATAAGAAAGTCTTTTGACCATAAATAAATAAATAAATAAATAATACACATTTCTCTATTCAAGAGGCAAACATACATGATTCAGTGTCACCTCACGTGTAATTACACATATCATGTGTAATATATTGTTTCAAGTGTAGCCAATGTGTAATAATATGTATTTTATAATATTTTAACGTTTTGCAGCACTGATTTTTGTTATTATTTTTTCAAAAGAAGTAAAAAGGTTTATTATTCTTAGCAAAACTTGAAAATTTAATAAAAAGACCGGAAGCGTTTAAAGAGCTGAACTAAAAATGGTTGGATCATTAACTACTAACTATTTGGCATTTAGATAGCTTTTGCCACAATTTATAAAACGACGAAACATCCTGGGTACATTATTCTTTTTTATATCCTCCACCACAATTAGTTGTGAAGAGGGTATACTAAGTTTGTCATTCCGTGTAAAACTTTTTTATTATTCATCTCAGACTCCATAAAGTATATATATTCTGGCTCCTTGAGTAATTCTAAGTGGATTTCGCAATGTCCGTCTGTTCGTCTGTTGAAAACACGCTCACTTTCCAAAAACTCAAAAGAAATGAACAAACTTGTTGTCAAATTACTTGTACTTATCCTTAACAGTTTGGGATTGAAAACCACCAAAATGGGTTCAGTAGGATCATAGCTATGAATCAAAATGTGGAACCACCCCCTTAAAAAATTGATAATTTTGTTACAAAAACTAACATAAATGGTGAACAATGCACGGAATGATATAAGATTTTGCAAAAATTCATTTTATTCGACTGGAAATCACGCTGTAAAATTTCGTGAAGATCCGTCCATAATTTACTCTATGCCCCATATAAGCCCTACTCTCGAAAAACAGTTTATTACGCCTAAAACCATAATTAATAATTCTACCATAACAAATTTTGGCACGTCACAAATTTTATAAGACTAGAAATGACACTGTGAAATTTCGTGAAGATCGGCCCATAATTTACCCTAGGCCCCATATAAGCCCTACTGCCGGAAAACAGTTTGGTATGCCTAAAACCGTAATAAATGATGCTATCATAATGGAATTTGGTACGTCACAGTTTTATAAGACTAGTAATGACTGTGAAATTTCGTAATGATCGGTCCATAATTTACTATAAGCCCCTATATAAAGCCCACTCTGGTAAATTAATTAAATACGGGTAAAACCGTAGTAGATATAGATATTATGGTCAAATTTCTTCCAACTTAGTTTCACATGGCCAGAAAAAAGGTTACGAATTTTGTGATATACGGTCCATAAATTACATTAGATCCCATATTTAGCAGCCTTCTGAAATTCACTGTAAACGCAAAAAACTATTTTCACCGCTGTTTTGAAATATATTGAAATTTATGTTTTTAATGCCAGAAATCACTCAGCAGAATTTTGGGATAATTGGTTCATAACTTACTATGGGTCGAATATAAATTCCCCTCCTGGAAATCATTTAAATTAGGCTTAAACTGATACGAATCATGATATTTTACTCAAGCTAGTTAAAAATGCTAAAAAAAAGCTAGTAAAACAGCAATAAACTCTCTGATTGTCGGTCAATAATTTAATACATGTCTAAACCCCAAACAATTTTAATGCTGATGTCAGTTTTTATTAGGATAAATTAATAATAAATAGATATCACTCCTGAAATAATTGAACTGTTGGTGGAGGGTATCAAAGATTCGGCACAGCCGAATATAGCACTCTAACTTGTTTTTATTTCAAAGAGAATGGATCATCGACTGCAAAAGAAATGTTTGAGCTTCTCAAAAGCACAATTATAGAAAAAGAGATTCCTTTTGAAAATCTAGCTGGATTTGCATCAGATACACCTAATGTTATGTTTTGACAGTATAATTGAGAAATTAATTTGCTAAAAGACGTAAAGCCAGTTATTATTTTGATAAAATTTTCATTAATGCTATCCGTTTGTGGAACAGACTTCCAAACAGAATTCAAACAATCAGCAATGCGAATATTTTCAAAAATGAAATCACAAAACTGTTTTCTTAATATTTATAATTTTTCAATCTTTTTATGTTTTAAAATTTTCTTCTTATGCATGTTTTTTTATTAGTCATAAATGTAATTGTAATTAATTTATTATTATTTAATTTTTTTTTTTCAACACTTTTGTTAATGTTTTATATAAAATAATAAGTACCATGTTATAAACATTTAATTGTATAACTACCTGTTATCCTTACTATAATCTAAAAGAATTTGTATATCTTGTTGTATGGGTAAAACAATAATAAATATCAAATCAAATCAAATCAAAAATGCTCGTGCCACCTAAGACATTTGGTAGCGTCGAAGGCCTGTCTGAACCTTCCAACATATTTGGAAGATTTACTTTGTAATATAAGATCTTGTTTTATTAGAAGTAATGCTCGGCAGCAAAAACTTAAGGAGTTTCAAGAATATTTTTGCGACAACATGCACTCTTACATTTTGAAAAATTTTAGCTTCATAGTAATTTACTGGAAAAAGGTTTTTGAAATAAAAAATTCTTTTGGGGACAGATTATTTCCTACTTTGCAAATAGTTATTTTTGTTTTAATATTTTAAATGGTAAAATGAAAATATTATTTTTTGCATTAAATATAGCAACGCTACGATTGTTTTAAACAAAAAGCCAATAAAGAGACATTTGAAAAATATTTTTGTGTTGGATAAGTAAAAAATATAAAAATGTCCGGCATATCCAATGCTGCAGCGAAAGAGGAACTGAATTAATATTCCGTTGAAAAATTGCGTCGACGACATTTGAGGGATGCATCAGATCCTTTATCATACCCAAATGAAATGTAAGTTACATATCGTCAACTAAAATGCAAAAGGGCTAACAACAAAAAAAATTCGAAAAAGGGATTTTTGATTTAGTTTTGTTCGTTTTATTAAACTTTATGTTCACAAACAATTTTAGATCAAAAAATGACGACTTTATTAAATAAATTCAAACGCCAATTATACCTTGTTGTTATTGATCTTGTGTAAAGTTTTTTGCTTCTCCTGTAACAAAATATCTATATAATAAAAATGAAATGTTGTCTGTTGCTGATCGCATAACTTGAGAACGGAATGACCGATTTGGACGATTTTTTCTTTAAAATGATCGCCATGGTCCAACTTAGGTTTATACGTAAAGGAAATTTTTCCCCGCCCACTTTTACGCCCACTTCTTTCGAATTACCTAAAATCAGAAAACGGCTCCATCGATTTGACAAATTTTTCTTTCAAATGGTCGTATTAATCCATTTAAAATTTTCATCGAAAGAAAAATTTACCACTCCTACTTTTACGCCCACTTTTTCTATTAAGCGCATAACTTGAGAACGGCTTGACAGTTTTGGACGATTTTTCCTTTAAAATTATCGCCATGGTCCAACTTAGGTTTGTACGAAAAAAAAAAATTTTGCCCCGCCCACTTTTTTCGATTTACCTAAAATCAGAAAACGGCTCCAGCGATTTGACTAATTTTTTTTCCAATGTTCGTGTTAATCCATTTTAAGTTTTCATCGAAAGAAAAATTTACCACGCCTACTTTTACGCCCACTTTTTCTATTTATTTGACCGATTTTTTCTTTAAAATGTTCGCCATGGTCCAACTTAGGTTTTTAAGGAAAGAAAATATTTACCCGCCCACTTTTATGCCCACTTTTTTCGATTTACCTCAAATCAGAAAACGGCTCCATCGATCATTAGTAATCAGCTACCGAGCGAAGCCGGGACGGCCAGCTAGTACATAAATAAGTATTATCGCTTTTAGCTTCATAAATTTTTAGTGGTTTGCACGAAATAAAAAGGTGGTAATAATAAGTTTTTTGGTATATAGATATGCTGCTTAAAATATCAATTCCACTTAGAAAATTGAAATTGGTTTACGTTTTCTGAAGAAGCCAAATACGGGTTTAATTCCACTTTTGATCGAAATTTGTTTTTGTGACATGCGTAAAAAGATAGCATGTGTAATTCGTATTTTCATGTGTAATTTTGGCATGATCCATGTGTAATTTACCATTTCGTTGGTGGCAACACTGACATGATTTTATGTGTAAATTTTATGGGCAAAAATTAGAGGCAGTCGTAGGTTTTTGCTCATATCCCTGCCATATGTACATGGACCAATCTGGCGGCATTTTAATAGCAATTTTAACGGAGTATATATGACATAAATATTTAACAACCTATTCCACATCATTTCTCTGGTCTTCGGAAAATCCATTTCAACATAAACTTCACTACTCACAAGTACCCGGAATATATACTTTATTGGGTCTTAGATCAATATTGTAGGTATTAAAAACGGAATGATGGTGGTAATAAAAAGAAGTCGTGTAGACATTGCAAAAATGTAAAGAAAAATTTTAAAAATAAATAGTTTGAAGCATTTTCTTTAAAAACTATTTACATACCGTTTGCTAATGTAAAAAAAAAAAAAAATAGTTTCACTTACCTATGTCCGTCTAATAATGCTTGACATAATGACTTATTTTGCGGTATAGTTTGTAAAATTTCCCCATCTGCAGTAACGTAGCCGATTGCCCACTGACCTAACCGTGTGCAAGATAATCTATAAAGAATGAAACATAAAAAATAATTTAAAATATATATTTTACTAACAATAAAGAAAGATAAGAAAACGCTCTCATTTAAATAAAACTATGTGCAGATTCATATAGCCGGCAAATGGGATTGGTAGGCAAAAGTTTTGCATACGATTCATGTGTGTTTGATTAAATTAAAGAAGTTAAATACGCACCTAAATACATAACTTCCGGCTTTGTGTATATAGCGCTGTAATCTAGCTTTTACTTCATCATATGTTAAAAACGCCACATAGCCGGGATGGGTGACAGCCAAGATTTGCCAGTTTCTTAAAAGTGTTGCCCAGGGCTGAAAAAGTCTTGTGAAAACATCGAATTCAAAATTCGATATATAATCGTTGCAAGTCAAATCAATCGTCGTCTTTAATGCCATAGCCTCTAAGCCAGACGATATCGGATGTACTTTATTCAATTCCTGACGAAATATTTTCCAAGGCACCAAAGTACTAAAATTTAACGTATTTTGAATAATATATAGAAATTAATAACTTAAAAATAAATCAAACACAAACCTATTGCCAAAATTTAATTTCCAAAAATCGGCTGCATCTGCTTTCGTAATTCGAAACTGATCGCCGGCAAAGACACCATTTGGAAAAATAGCTTTCAACTCACTCAACATGTGGGAAAATACCAAACTTAGTTTGGTCAAATTGCGACGATAGTGGGAGTTTTCATCAAACATTTTCTCTTTGCCCTCCTTAAACAGTTTAATAGCCTGCTTGCATTTTCTCATCAAATTATTAATGAAGACATTGAAATGTTCATTATTGTGTAGAATGTGCATTTGATCCTCGTTCTTGGAGTATATCAAACGTAGCCTCTGATACGTATCCGGCAGAATGTCCAATATAAAGGGTGGGCTGTTCTTTAAATTCATTTTCGGTTGCTGGCACAATTTTACTACTTTATCCATTAATTTCCATGTCTTTTCGAGAGTCTTCTTGTCGGTGGACAACCTCTGTGGCCCACACGCCTCCGAAAAGGCACCATGGAGCTTGGAAAATATCGAACTTATGTTTTTCGATTGCTGTATGCGACTTGTACGGCTCGTCGCCATCTTTTACGTCCGTCCGTCTTGGTAGTCACCGTCGTCGATATCGTCGACGTCGTCTGCTACTTCGTTCCCAAAAACTTTAGCTGCAGTGCAACTAAAAACCTAATTTTAGTTGCAATTTTTCAATAAAAAATGTAAATTTAACTTCTTTTGTCTTCAACACACTTTGCTAAAAGTTTTTACCAAAAATTTATAAGTTTTATGATTATAACAAACGAAAAATTAAATTTTTTGTCTGCACTTTTTTATTTTTCAGCCTTTAATTTTCAATGAAAATTCACAGTTGCAAAACCTGGTACTTAAGAAAAGATGTATAAATTACGTACTTAATTATTTTATATTATAACACAATTTTCTTTTATATGCCTTTATAAAACAATCTCTTATTAATTAAAGAAAAGACATTATAAATATTTGCTGAAAATATTTTAGTTATAACTTGCTTTATTCAAAAAAATGTATTTTACGGCAAAATTAATTTTAGTACTTGTATTTACAACTAATCGCAGAAGAAAATTCAGTTTGACATACGTAATTAAACATCTACCTCTTTTCAACAGTTTATGTGTATAAACACAACATTACTGCACGGCGTTTTTCTTGTAATAGCTCTAAAGCGCCCCATCCATTTAAAATATTATTGTATATGTTCTTCGCCATATTATTTCTAGAATGCCCTATATAATTCAATAAGTGGCAATATATTGTGCCACCTTCGAATATCACATTCACATTGGTGATATAATATACAAATTTAACAATTATATCCCAAGTGTATGAGCCGCTTCCCTGCAGATAATATTAGACAACGTGATCCATTTTGATCAAATGGATTACTCCTTGGATTGGTCCAATGTTATACAAGCATGGACCATATCATTGTTAAAAAGAGTTTGTAGTGAAACGACATGTCTTCGTATTTAGACGAAATGATTTCGTTTTTAAACGGAGTAGTTTCAAAACTAATCCACTAGGAGTTTGTATGAGCATGGAGTAGTTTTAAGACTATTCCTTTGTAATGCAAAACTAGATTATATGGTCCAGCCCTAGGACATCGTAATGTCAAATAGACCATGTTACCTTTGGAGTACTCCTACTCCCTTATGGACTACTCTTTACATGCATGTATGGACTAGTCTGGTTATCTGCAGGGTTATTTTTATGCTTTGTTCGCTCGGCATTTTGAATTACGTTGTTTACACGGCATATTCATAATTCAATAAGTTTCGGTTCACACTCGTCAAGTCTTGAGCTTTTAGCAGAAAAGGGAAAATAGAATTCCATTTTTTTCCTCTCCCCTGAAAACGCAAGGCTTGACGAGTAAAATTTGACGTGTGTGAACCGGTACTAACATTTTTTCTTCGACTTGTGATAATTTTTTTAATACAAAATGACTACAAAAGCAAGTAACACTTTTATAAAAACAACGTTTCTTACAATTTCATGTTTTTTTCTTATTTATTTTTTTACATCCTTCTATAAAAATTTTGCTATTTCGCACGACAGCACTTTTTCGTAATTCGCTCTGACTTACCTAAAAGCTAATATTTTTTAGGAATGTAACAAGCATGTGAAAGAAATCGAAATGAAGTGAAATTGAAATCTAACGAGATTTTCAGTTAAATTATTTACAAAGCGTCCGTAGTTTTTCTGGTTTTAAGGGTTGTATTTGTAAAGCTAATTGGTACTCAAAAAATTAAGAAGATCAAATTGAATATTTTTTTAAACTTTCAGTACAGGTTCGTTTTTAAAATTTGCTTAATTATAAATTCACTTCATTTCGATTTTTAGAACATGCCTGTAAATTTATTTAAATTTTTTGATATGTGCCTTATTACTTTTCATCGAAAATCAATAATTATAAATTTTTAAAATATATAACCGTTACAAGTAAGTCTAGGTTTACACGCTTCACTTTTTATGCACAACTTTCAAGTTTTTAGGGAATAGTAAAAAGAAGAAATGGGTTTGGCACGCTTCATAAATCAAATAAACAATATCACACGTTGTGCATATCCGTTATGTTGTTGGTGGTTTGTGTGATATAGAAAAAACTACTTTGTTTGTTGCTTGATGGGCCACTTTGTGTTTTTATTCGTAGGTGTATCCACATGACTGCATGTTAATATTGCTGCGAAAATATATGGAGCAGCAAACGTTGAAGCGTGTAAACCTAGACTTATTTAGCTAACGAAAAAAATACATGCCACACTTTAATTTCGGAGAAATAAATGGCAGCACTTTGCCTACATAGTTGTACTTTATTTATACGTTGTCAAGCAATCTGCATATAATGACAGTTATTTTTAAAATTATATAAAAAATTATTATGTGTTCACTTTCTCTGCTTTTATACTAGAGCTTCTACGCGGGAAAGAATTCCCGAGAATCCCGGGACACTTTTTTTAAAATTAATCCTGGGAATTTTCGGGAATTTCAAATTATATCTTTTGAAATTTTAATTTGTTAGCATCGTTAAAAAACGAGCAATAAAAATATATTCTTTACTAAAAACTACCTACAAATCGAACTATTTTTCCTACGCCAATAAATCAACGGTCTCTTTAATTGCTGATGAAATGTCTTCTTGAAGTAGAAAATGAAAATGCATTTACATGATACACCAGCACCAACACCAGATGAGCCATCTACTTAAGGCTAGATTACACTATTATACTTAGTATTAATACATGTCAAAAACTCAAGTAATATGACAAAGTGTGATAGTGAAAGTATTATGAAAAAAGTTTGACATTCCATACGACTCCATCGTTTTTTGAAAAATTTCTAAACAATAATACTTTTCATTGGATCAGGGTTGCATTTTATTTCATGTGTGAGTGTTTATACTTTGTGTGATGGTGTGAACACAAACTGTCATGTTAAATTAGATTTTTTGACAGTCGCAACAAAACTCATTAGATTTCTATCTCACAAAGTATTATGGAATACGTAAGACTTGTGAGATAGTGTAATCTAGCTTTTACTATCTTTAAAGAACACATTGAGAAGGAAATAAATGTAAAGAAAATACAAAAGCCTGAAAATATCTTAAAAACAGAATTTGACATCTATGAAGTCACGGGCAACGGGTAATACTAAAAATACTAAAAATTTTTTTCTGAAAAGAAAATTAAGTTGCTATTATTAATAACTACTAAGTATTAATAAGTTTTAATAATTCGTGATCTCCTAAAAAAAAAAAAATATATACATACATATATAATATGTATGTATGTACATATCGAGCCCTAACCGCAAAAATAACGTAAGCACCAAAAATCAAATTTTACAGGAGAGTTTTGTTATTTTATTTCATATAAATTTTATATGAAATTTGTCGCTTACGACTAGGGTTGCCATCCGTCCTCTTTTCCCCGGACACCGTCCTCTTTTTTTGGGTATCCGGGGCAGTCCTACTTCTTTTTCATCAAGTGTCCGGCTTTTACACCTTCATTGTAAATTTGTTCCTGGATTTAAATCACAATTCACAAAATTCATTAAAAAAAAAGATTTAGGTGCTCGGGTTTTTTTAAGATAGGTATGATTTAATTTTTGGGGACGTAACGTGACAAAAAGAGTACTTTTCTTTGAATGTGCCCAAAATAGAGCTTCCAAAAAAATGGAACAAATAAGCAAAAGCAACCTTATCAAAGTCGTTACTTTTGTTCAAATAAATACTTATTGCTAAATGATTATATTAAAATTTTATTTTAAGATTCTTTTTGGAAAGAAAAAAAAATCATATCTTAAAAAAAGCACATCCCTCAAAGTTTTAGGATTTTTAAAAAACAGTTTTATATAAAAAAAAAAATCAGCAAAAAAAAAAGGGTTTTGACTTAGTCCATTTTTAAAATTTGATATATTGCATATACATTTTTTTCAATATATTTATTGTAGCCTCAAGTATTCTCTTTAAACTGACAAAAATCATCTTCGTATGTAAAGTAGTTTTCGAGATATTAAAAGAATAAACTCAACACATTCGGCTTATTCGGCGATATTATGACAATTTGAATGACATAACTTTTGAAAAAAAAATTAAAAAATTGTTTTTCGTTGATATGTGTTCTTTATGGGATCAAATAAACCCTCTCGCCAAATTGCATTCAAATCGAAAGGGGTCGAGTCCCACTTTTGGTTGACTTGACATGGAATTACCCAAATTAAGTTTTTGTGTGCCGTCGTTAATTTTATTAATATTAAGTTGTTTAAAAAGTGTCTTCTTTTTTCGAACAAATGTCCTACATTTTTTATGCTGACGTCCTCTTTTTCTCAAAATAGAAATGGCAAGCCTACTTACGACAAAATTGTTCTTGTTATACAATTGTAACGGTACCTTATGCAACCACGACATTTTATGCTGGGTTCACACAGTGCAATCTACATCAAAATATCAATACGTTTTGATGTTGATGCAATCTGGAATGAATGAAAATTAATTTAATTTGCTAGATTGCGTAAATGCATTGCATACTGTGTCCCCAGCATTAGGAGATAATGCAAGTGTTGCCAATAAAGTCATTTATTAAAAAAAAACGAAAGTTGGAAATGATGTCGGTTACGTTATTTTCGCGGTTAGGGCTCGATATGAATGTAACAATTTATTTGGTTTTGTTTTGGTTTTCTAAAGAATTAATAAAGCTAATTTTAATTTTATTTTAGACTGTTGTATGTATGTATATTCTTTAAAAAAAGTAAAAATTTTTGTCTTTAACTCATTAAATGATATCATTGTTTTATTCTAAGATTCCCGGGATTCCTGGGTTATAAGATTTTTTTTTTCGTTTCCCGGAAATGGAAAAAGTCCGGGAAATTAGAAACCCTACTTTACACATTAGATAAAGTAGAAAAAAGTAATAATATGTCTAATCTTATATACATTTCATAACACATACTCAAGGCGAATTCATAAAGGTGACCGCATCATGAGATAGAGTTATGCTAGCTATCTCTTTTTTTTAAATAATACTATGTATTTTGTTTTTGTAAAAAGTTAGAGTCAAGGCGAATTTACACAAGGTAAGTGCAACTCTACAACTACAAAAAGCCCCATGTATTTTGTTTATGAAATTTTCCCTCTTGTTGTCAAATTTCAGTACAGAATCAAAACAATATTTTGACGTTTCAGTGTTTTTTTAATTCGCCGTGGATACAGCTGATGAACGGCTGACGAGATGAGTTTACCTTGTGTAAATTCGCCTTGGTTAGAGTGAATGTCAAAATTATTTGTTGAAAATTTAAAAAGGAATTTTTTTGATTATAAAATATACACAATTTCTTTAAAAAGTAAATCTTTTTACTCTATTGAAAATTCATTATGGCTCAACTTATTTCTTACACATTTTTAATTCCTTGTGTTTATATTTAATGTTCACTTTTTTTCAAGTTTTTATATTTTTATTGAATTTTAAATTTGAATTAATTTTTTCACAAAATGTAATCAAAGCTTGACATTCAGTATACACACAAAAAAATAAACAATAAACAGATGACTCGAAAATGTCACCTTTATGAATTCGCCTTGCACATACTACTGTTGTTACGAATATTCGTATTCGAAATGCTGAATATTCGCCTATTTTTCGATATTCGTATTCGCAAATTTTAAGCGATTATTTCACGAATATGTATTTTATTAACACATTCCAAAAGAAAAAAAATACAAAAATGTAAAAAATACATAAAATGAAACGAAAAATACTAATTTTTAATAAATTTTATTCATAAAACCTTTTGTCTGAAACGCAAAATAAAATCTTCTTTTAGTAAAGTAAAACCAAACGAAAGTATTGTGTCCCCACAAAAACAATTTATAAAAATTACTCAAGTTAATTTTAAGCATTCCTAGATAAACTATCATTTGCAGCAATTGTCTAATTATTGTACGGAAATTATCGACAACTGGAATGGGTCAATGAAATATCAAGATAGTTCCGATCCCATTACACAAATTAAAAATGTGTTCACTGCGGTGGATTGACATTTAACATTTAAAGAAACTCGGAGAGATGTTTTCGTTTTGCTTATTATACATTAATTAGGAGTAGGAAGCTTAACATTTTGATATCCATTTAAATATGAACTAAAAAAGCATAAGTTTTGAACTTTAAAAAGAAAAATCAGAAAATTTAGAACATTTTGGAAAAGGTGCATGTGTTACTAATTTAGCGAATAAATTTGTTTTTTAAATGTTAGAACAATACGTTTATTTGACCTGAAAAAAGAAAAATGTGCGGTCTTCCGAGTACCCAAAAAAATGGAAAATTCATGCACCGATGGTTTTTGAAAATTAGAGACAAAAAGATCACTGTTAGCAGACACGGCAAATATCTGGGGACTGATTCGTAGACTACTAGTAGAGTAAATCTGCCAAAGGGTTTTGAAAAGTTAGCTCGGGTTCCCGAAATATGGGCCCCTAAAGTTTTTAAATTTTTTGAAAAGGCGTTTGATATAAGTCAAAAAAAATATACTGAGCTAAAAAATAATTTCAGATGTCTTCAGTAAAATCGTATGACGATTCTTTTCTTAGAATTTTTTAACCCTCTAACTCTTATTTTAAGGGGTAATTTTTGTCCTTTTTTCCAACTCTTACACAAAAGTATACTTATACGGCACTTTTAAGGGTTTAAAGGGTTTTCTGCATCAAATTTCACTAGGGGTCTTCTAAGACCAAAAGTTCGTGTGATGTATTTGAAACGGATTTTCGAACTTTGTGGCATTGAAATTTTTAAATTTCTTATAAAGGCGTTTGGTACAAGTCAAAAAAATATACTAAATGTATTTATGAGCTCAAAGACTATTTCAGATGTCTTCAGTAGAATTGTATGACAATTCTTTTCTTAGAATATATTAACCCTCTAACACTAATTTTAAGGGGTAATTTTTTAACTGCCACACAAAAATATACTACAACGGCACTTTAGAGGGTTAAAATGTTCTACAAATATTTTCTGCATCAAATTTCATTAGGGTCTTGCAAGACCAAAAAATCGTGCAATGTATGTAAAACGGGTTTTCGAAAAATTCAAAAGTTTCAAGGCCCGGAATTTCGAAAATCCGTTTTGCATACATTGCATGAAAAATTGAAAAATTTTGAAATTTCAGCTTTTCTTAAACTTTAAGATAACTTTAAAAAATAAACTGGTTTTAATTCCTTTTTATAGAATCTTTTAAATCAGAGCAAAGCACAGAAATAACATTGCTTGTATTTTTTACATCAGAGGTATTGCGGGCCGCCTTACGTTGTTAAAATATTACAATATTTGTTTAAGTTTCTGAAATTTTATTGCTACCCAAATTTTGAATTTTTTTTAGCATTTTCTAAAATAATTTACTGGCCTTTTTTAATGCAAGATTTAGCTGTAAACACTGATAAGTATGCAAACAGTTCATCTGAGGAGAATAGAAGATTTCTTCAATCAAATTCGAAAGACTGTGTGGCGCTAAGTTTCAAATTGAATATTCGTATTCGGCGAATGTTGGCGCAGATATTCGTATTTGCGAATATTAAAAATTGATTTTCTTAACATAGGACATAGTTTAATAAATCCATTTTTTAAGTTTAATATTATTTTTTTTTTATTTTAAAATATCTCTGTTTTTTAAAGCGGATATTTTTTAAATAAAAAGTAGGTTTTTTCAAAATCCGGCTTTAAAATAAAACGGAACGACAAACTTATACCCTTGTCAACTTTTGTGGAGAAGGTAAATATAAAACACTTTGAACCGGGCTACGTTTACAAGATCATACGTCGCCCCGTGAAATAAAACGAATTTGTTTGGATCAGTCGGAATATATTTGATAAGTTGGCTTATCAATAATAAAAAACCATATAAAGAGCAGAAAAAAGACAACCAAACACGGCTGTGGGTTATTAATTATTTGGGTGTATTTTCAAAGGACAAAATAACTTTAATGGATTATTTAGATATACTCAAGAGTAATATGCTTTAATTTGCTGCAATAGAATCTGTTGAAATTTCTTAATCGATGTTCCGAAGAAATCATTGTTCTAAAATTAAAATGGAGCCTCCGATTTTTCAAAAGAAAGTTTGTATAAATTTTAATTAGGGGAGAAACAATACGCCTTTTTGCAGATATGATATTGATACTTAAAAAATTATTTGCGATTACGATACGCATATTGAATTTGAATTCAAGTTTAAAATAACATAAATTTTTTTAATATAAAAAATTACAGGGCATTAAATTCGTGGCATTCGTGAAATTCGGCGTTTTGAATTTTCTCATAATTATTCCAGTTCAAAGTACCGTTAACAAATTCCACAAAATTTTTACATTTTCCTATTTGGTGCGAAGTTCTTTTTCATGTTTGATTAAACTTTTACTTAAATTCAAGCTAGATAGAACAAATACCTGTATGTGGGACGTTTTGCCACTTCTTCTTCTACAAAGATACCAAGAAATTGATTGACAAATGGATTGCTTGGCCTTATTCGTCTTGCTTAATGTGAACATGACCAACAGCAACAGACAAGCACAATAATTTCTTGATTTGCAAGTTGATGGTTGATTTGACTTCTTCAATCTTAGTTATCATGGACTCTCGTGAGACAAAAGGCCAATGAATTTACCAGAGTTGTTCAGACCGGGACGCAAGTGACGGTGAATTTGTTTGATCAAGGATTCAGAAACCGAGAAAGCTTCATAAGTTTGGCCAATTTCTTAACAAACTTCTTGTGCTTGTTCAATTTCTTCAAAGCTTCAACATCTATGCATTCGACATCGTTCGAATCAAAAATTAATATAAAAAAGTCATTATTTTTTTAAATTTATTTATTAATTAGAACACAACAATGCAAGGCAAGAAAGAATTGCTGTACATAACACTAACCGAATAATATTTACACATCTGCAACGACCCAAACATTGACTACAATTCACACCACCTTATTGATAGCACGGCTCAAGTGTGCGGCACGCGTTTTCTAGTCGTCAAAAAATGTCATGCCCATACAATTTGTATGAAGCATCCCTAAAAAGCGCGGCGTCAACGCTTTGCAATTGGAAAAATCCAATTTTTACAACGAGTTTAATAGTGAAGAAAACGTTTCCGCTTTTCACTCTTGTTTAGGTGAGGCTGTTATAAATACCCTTTCCATTTGTGGTGGAGGGTATTAAAAGAAGATACAGGTTTATGTTGGGTTAATGGCATAGAGAAATTGCCAGAATTAAATATTTTTGAATTTGATAACTTGGAAAATAAATCTATATTAGTCCAAAGCTTACTAAAAAAGGTTTTATACAAAAAGGATTGCCCAATTCGCAGAGCTATACAATTTTGTAATGAAAGTCACTTTTTTGTAACGTCACGCCAGAGCATATTTTTGCTTATAACAAAAAAAAAAAAAACGCAGCACACATTTCAATAAAAAAAAAACGAAAAAACATTAATTTCTTGATTGTCTTTATGTAATAGATAAACTTTTAACTTCGTTTTATTATTACATTTGACCAAAAGGATACCGATCAAATTTTAGCTTAAATTTTTTGCTAAAATCAGTTAAATTTTACCTTTCATTTTTAACTGAAAAAATATCAGTCAAATTTAAAATTTTATTTTTGACTGAAAAAATATAAGTCAAACTTTAACTTTTATTTTTGACTCAAAAAATATCAGTTAAATATAAGGTTTTTTTTTACTTCTTTGAAAAAAGTAAAAAAATAAAATTATTTTAAGGATTTTATTCCTTGGCTTACTAACTATCACAATGCTATACTCAAAAAACTTGTAGGCAAATTCTTTCTGTCTGACTTTTTGAACTGAAATTTTGATTATAACTGTTATTTTCGATCCCTGTTTTAAATCTTGTCGTACAAGTGTCACGTCACAATGCAAATGCCAACAAGAATAAAATTTTATATTTTTACTTAATGTCATGTATTGAACAAAAATCTTAGATCGAGCCCAAAAACATTATTGACTTTTCGGATAGATTTTAAAATAGTTGGAAAAAACCTTCTGTAAAATTCGTGTTTTGGCGCTTATGATAATTTCGCAAAAACTGGTCGATATAAATTCTTTGTGAATAAATAAATAAAAATGACGATTTGCCGATTTTTTCTCACCTCAAAGAATCTTTTGTAAACAATTTTCTGATTCCTTTTTGACCATATGAATAAATCACATCGTTAGCTAAAATGCAAAAAGGCGTAACAAACAAAATTATAACTATACAGGAAAAGCAAAAAACATTGTAAAATGAAAACTAGCAACATGTCAGAAAAAATACTTTGATAAGTCGTCCATTGAATTCTTCAAACAATTTTCAAAGAAAACCATTTCATTTTTTTTTTTTTGTTAGAAAAAAAATGTGTAATAACCAGAGAAAGACAATGGGTATAAAAACTATTAAAGTACTCTAGCACATATCGAAAATTTTCAAAACCTGTGCGCACTCGTATCTATTTCCCTGCAAACAAATGGGAGATATTCCCTAAGGCAATAGTTTAGCAATATCCCAAAATTGTCTTCAAAAAGAAAATAATCAAAGTAATTTTTTTATTTTCTTCCTTTTATAATTTTCGAGAAAATTACGCAACATAAACATACAAAAAATTAAATTATAATACAAACATGTGTATGTACGTCATAAATAAAAATATAAAAATTAATCAAATTTTAAATCTAAGAAATTAGTTCTCAAAATATTCTGCAAAAGGTAATTATTATTAAAAATTAAATAAATCTATTAAATATTAATCTGTTTCCTTTTCAATTTAACTTTAAAGAAGTGGTAGGGGTTTTCTTCAAAAATATGGTGGAAACTAAATATTTATGTACATAAATACATATGTATATTATTTTACTTTATTTTAGTTATAAATTATATTATTTATAAGTAAAATTTATACTTATACAATTATCAATTTAATTTTAAATAAGAAGCTGTGCTTCTTTGTACATAAATGACAATTTTTTAAAATGCAAAATCTTCTTTTTATCATCCCAATGATATTTTGGCGATATCTTCATTTTTTCTAATAAGTGGTTATCTGGCGATATTGCTAGTTAATCATCTAGAAGTATCGCTTTCGTATTGCTGAGAAGTATTGCCACCGATACACGTTTCTTCCCGAAAAAGCAACAACAAAATTACAAAATATTTTTTTGCGTTTTTGCTTTCGATGTAATTTTTGGCGTTGCATTTTATACAGTTGGGGCCTATACATTTGTATTTTGTGTTTCTTTCCATTAAAGTTTTCCTCCAAATCATTAATAATTGCAAAATATCGGCCAATATCTTCTAACATAATCATTTTTAACTTTTTCCAAGTACTTTTTTGTTTGGCGAAAAACAGCTGATGCTGTTGTTTAATGAGTTAAAAACAACTTCAGCTGGTTTTATATATAAAGTCAACTTTAACGTCAAAAGTATGCTTTAACTTGTTTATGAAAGACCTAAAGTCGGCTCTTAAGTAAAGTCCACAATTAGTTGTGAAGAGGGTATACTAAGTTTGTCATTCCGTGTGAAACTTTTTTATTTTTCATCTCAGACCCCATAAAGTATATATATTCTGGCTGCTTGAGTAATTCTAAGTCGATTTAGCCATGTCCGTCTGTTGAAAACACGCTCACTTTCGAAAAACTCAAAAGAAATAAACAAACTAGGTGTCAAATTGCTTGTAGTTATCCTAAGCAGTTTGGGATTGAATTTCAGCAAAATCGGTTCAGTAGGACCAAATCAAAATGTGGAACCACCACCTTCAATAACTTGATAATTTTGTTACAAAAACTAACATAAATGATGCAAAAATGCACGGAATGACATAAGATTTTGCACAAGTCCGTTTTATTCGACTAGAAATGACACTGTAAAATTTCGCGAAGGTCGGTCCATAATTTACCCTAAGCCCCATATAAACACTACTCCCGGAAAACAGTTTAGTACGCCTAAAACCGTAAAAAATAATGCAATCATAACAAATTTTGGCTCGTCACAATTTTATAGGACTATAAATGATACTGTGAAATTTCGTGAAGATCGGTACATAATTTACCCTAGGCCCCATATATGCCCTACTCCCGGAACTGTCGGTGGAGGGTATCAAAGATTCGGCACAGCCGAATATAGCACTCTAACTTGTTTTTTATTAGTGTTGCCAGAATTTTTTTTGTTATTGCTGAATCACTAATAAATAATTTTTTTCAAAATCGTTTGAGTAAAATTCAACAAAATTTGATTGAAAAAGAATTGTTGACTTTACAAAAATCTTTGGAATATAAAGATCTGCGTTCTTATATAAAAAGAAAAAACTATTTTTAAGAAAATCTGGAAAAATTACAAAATGGATGCAAATTAAAATACGTCGTTTTATTTGAATCGTTCTTGATTAAAACACAAAAAGTTGCCGAATACCAAAATAATTTATAAATCTAATATTAGGAATTAAGAAATGAGATATCTGAGGTAAATTTATTCTTACATATTATAACTTTGAGATGTTTATCTGTTGGCAGTTGCATTTTTAAGACGTTTAAAATTTAAAGGCTGAAGTCGATCAGTATGCCAACGAAAATGTTAGTCTTAAAGAAGACTACAACATCACGCTATGGTGGAAAAACAACTCCACAAGATATCCACGGTTGTCTATAAAAAAAATCAAGAATCATATAAATTCCTGCAGCGCACCATCAAAACGAGTTTTCTCTTTAGCTAGAAACATGAAAAAAGAAACAGAATAGATTCCAAAATAGTTGATAGCCTTCTTTTTATTAAAGACCCCTTTCGTAGAAAAGATTATATTTTATTATTGTTAATAGAAACATAATTTTATAATATTAGAAAATATTTATGTTTTAATGTAGCTTTTACATAAATTAATTAATTCTTATTTAATTAGTGCTATATTTGTTTTGCTGGTATTGGAAAATACTTAAAATATAATTATCTTTTCTGCATCAAAAATTTTTAGGTCCTGGCTACACTGCTTGCTTTACAATAACCATACGAGTTGTTGAAGTTACTTGTCGATACTCATCGAAACATGCCTATACTCATACGCATTCATACTAATATCCATACGCATGCCTGTTTGTTCATACTCTTAGACCCCTTTCACACTCGGCAAGTTACTTTCGCAAGTCTCTTGCGCAACTCTTGGTTTGTAGACGTTAGCGGTAAGGTCGGGGTAAAGAAAAATAAATTTTGTACAGACTTTGTTGTTGTCGGCAAGTAACTTGCGCAACTAACTTGCCGAGTCTGAAAGGGGTCTTACCGGTTGCTATACAAACTTATTTATGTTCATACTTATTGGTATTCAAACCTGTCTGTACTCGTGCTCGGTGGAGTATGAATAAGTTATAAGTATTAAAAATATAACATTTTGGCTTTCTCTGGTAATAACGTCTTTTGCTTTTATCAAATAAACTTACTTGTAGTTACGTCCATTGGTTTTTTGTTAGTAAAAGCATAATTTTTGATCGCAGAAGTTTAAAATTGTGTCAAGACATGTAATTTAATGGCATTCATAATAATCAAATAAAAACTCCATTTTGAATTTTTTGTAAGTTACGCCATTTTGCATTTTAGCTAACGATATGTATGTGGATATGCACTTTGTAATATATTACACTGTGTGTAATTTTTTAGGTCATGCAAAAATAACCATATACGGACAATAAATAACCATAAAGGACCAAAAAAAAAAAAACAAAAACCCGTGTTTCCCAGTTTTGCCCAAAGTCATGCACTTTTTTATGGGCCATGGGTCATTTTTGCAAAAAAGTGACCATTTTCTCAGGCTCATATCTTGCAAGCCGTTGATTTACCCTCTGAGACAAAATTGCAGCTCTTGCCAAAAATACCAAAAATTGTAAACATGTTAAATCAAAAAAACTTCGTCTTCACAGAAAAAATTATTGCCGAATTATTTTCAAACAAACGCTTGTTTGAAAATTTTTTTAATTTCTATAAATTTTTTTTACTGATTCAATCAATATTTTTGTTTGATTTTTATTTAACCAACAAAAATGTGGACAACTCTTCAAAAATATAATAAACGCGTTATTGGTGTCAAGTTTTCATAATTTTGTATGAAATATTTAACGCTCTTTAATGTTGTCGTCTTTTTGTATTTTTTTATTTGATCGTAAGCAACACTTCTTTATGTGAAATATAAAAACAACAACAAAAAACACACACAGTCTATTTTTGGACGCTTTAAAAAAGTGCAACTATAAGAAAAACAATAGCAGAAACAACATTATAAGAAACAAAATCCCGTATTCAATTTTTTAAAACTGTTTGGTTAAATACATCAAATACGACAATAAAATGATGACGATAAACATGTCGAGTCGGTCTGCTGCCAAGGAAAGCATACAGCAACAGTGAGTGAAGAAGAAAAAAAGCATTGTGTGTATACATAAATTATTCCAACAAAAAAATGTGTCTCAAAGCCAGGCGCCGGCCGCTCTGCTCTGCTTTGCCTTTACCTTCTACAGTGCTCGCTTGTGTGCGCGTGCGTCATTGCTTGTGCAAAAAAAACTTTTTTGTTTTTGTTATACCTATGATTTTCAGTAAACTATTTGTTTGATTCAGTTAAATTATTTGTTTGAAAAAATCAGTGTTTTTTTTCAATAAACGAAATGCAAATAAATTGTTTGAATATGCAAATTTGTTTGTAGGACCGATTTCAGACAAAAAATGTTTTGATTCTACAAATTTTTTGTTTGAATTGGAAAAATAATTTTTTCTGTGTTCAAGATCAAAATCGCATAAAACTTAAAAAAATTCGATTTTTTTTTATCGAGTTTTTTGCCTTTGTAGCGTTTTGTAATTGTGTAATTTTTTTCTTAGTAGACTTTTTGAAAATCTGTAAATGCAGTTTTTTTCTTTAGTCCATCCTCTTAAATTATCAGTAGTCGTAGGATTTTAAAATAAGTCATTTGCGGACTTATAGGCTTTTTTGGACTTAGCACATTTGCTCTTTGAAATTTCTTTATTTTACTAGCATATGTTTCTTAAATATGTTTTCTTTTATTTCTGGAATTAAGTTTAAGGAATTGTTCCTTATGAAGCATAATTCGTTACAGCGGTGTTCTGCTGTAAGCAAAAAAGCTCAATAAAACTATTAAAAAAGTAAATGTATTTGGTGTTTACAAGATTGTAGTTATTTTATTGGTGTTGATAAACAAAATATTAATTGGTTAAGAATAAATAAGAATTATTAGTTTAAAGAAAAATAAATAAATAATAATAATTGCTTAAAATTATACGATTATGTTGAATTCAATAGTGTATTTATTTTAAGCGGAAGCTTAAAAACAAATCATAGATGAGGTAGATCATCATAAAAACGGTGATGGTCCTTGGTAAAGTCAGTTTTAAAAATTGCAGGTCTTCATATTTTCTTGCCGTTATTTTCCTTCTTTCGTTGTAGAGTGGTTCCAAACTCAAAAAATTAATAGGTTTTATATTTTTATTTATTTTCTGTGGTAAATTTTTCCACTCTTCGGTGAAACGAAGTTTATACTTTATTTTACAATTTGGTGTATATTTAATTGCACGAATATCCGTTCTTCCTTTATTTCTGGTGAAGATTGTATTCTTCTTGTGATATATGTCCGACTGAAAATCGTGCACATATTTCGCATAGGTCTTTTTTAGGAGAAAACAAAGCCAGATTTTAGGAATAGAATGTTTGATAAAAGACCGCAGTAGAAAGAGGACGAATATTTCTTCTAGCGCACCAGTCACTAACATATCTCCTAGAGCTTCTTTTTCGAACTCCACTCCGCTAGTAAATACTTTCCTTGAGTTTTGGCGCGGCAATAATGGGATTCCATTGAAGGCAGGGAATTAGAAAAGGAATTTAAGCATTGCCTTTCTGCTGTTGAATTCTTTTCTTTTTGAGAAGTTTTCTTTAAACATACTTTTGAAACTAAAGGCTTGCTTACCCACATAAAAACAGATTAGCTGCCAATCTTCAAAGTATTTAAGAAAAATGTCTTGTATACTCGAATGTTAGTGTTTTCTTCTCTAAAATAGTACTGGTACGTTCGACATCTTTTGGATTCGTCGGACACTTCGATTTCGAGGTCTTTTAGTTGGAAAAATTGTTATCAAGCTTTTAAGATAAGCCTTTTTTCGAACCATGAAATTTTCCAAAATTCTGTAAATATTTTTCATCTTTCATCGCCTGTAAACTGTACGCACCTTATATAAACGCACGTCGTTCTTATTACCTGCTTTTTGTCTTCCCAAATAACCTTTACCCCTTTCTCTTCCTTTTTTTTGCCCAAACCAAACAGGGTTTTCTACACGACGTCTCCTCTTGCGTTTTTTCAATGTCGATGGTAACTCATACGAATCATCGGAGTCACTGTTAAATCCATAGGGAACCAGACCTTTAACTCTATCATCCGACTTAATTCCATAATCGTCACAATTGTAGCTATTTTCTCAGCAGAGTCCATGGCAAATATCTAACAAAACTTAATGGGTGATTTTTTAAGAGCTATAGGAAAGTTTAAAAAAAAAACACATAAAATTCAGAAAAATGCATGATATCTTTATTTGAATCGATAGTACGGTCCATATAATTTAATGTTTGCAGATTATTTCATGCAAATATTGACCGTGACTGCGCCTCAAATGGTCCATCCGCTTAGTCCAATCTTGGCATACTATTTCCAACATTTCGGCCTGTATCTCATGAATAAATGCTTCAATGTTGTCTTCCAATGTGTCAATTGAAGCGGGTATGTGTGTATAGACATGAGCTTTAACATATCCCCACAAAAAATAGTCTAAAGGCGTTAAATCGCACGATCTAGGCGGCCAATTGACCGGTCCCGAACGTGAAATAAAATGTTCACCGAACTCGCCTCTCAATAAGTCCATTTTTAAGCGTGCTGTGTGGCATGTGGCACCGTCTTGTTGAAACCACATGTCATGCAAGTCAAGCTCTTGCATTTTGGGCAAAAAAAAGTTAAATATCATCTCACGGTAGCGCTAACCATTCACAGTTACGTTACGATTCGCATCATCTTTGAAGAAGTACGGTCCAATGATGCCACCAGCCCATAAACCGCACCAAACTGTGACTTTTTCTGGATGCATTGGTAGCTCTTGCAATGCTTCTGGCTGATCTTCACTCCAAAATCGACAATTCTGCTTATTAACGTACCCATTGAGCCAAAAATGAGCTTCGTCGCTGAACACAATTTTTCGATAAAAAAGTGGATCTTCGGCCAACTTCTAAAAAATTCTACGTTGCGGTAGGTCGTTCGGCTTCAATTCTTGCACCAGCTGTATTTTGAAAGGCTTCACACCTAAATCCTTCCGCAAAATTTTCCACGTTATTGAGTAACAGAGGCCCAATTGCTGCGAACGGCGACGAATCGATAATTGATGGTCATCATTAACACTGGCCGATACAGCTGCGATATTTTCTTCACTTCTCACTCTACGTAAGCGTGTTGGTGGTTTAATGTCCAACAATGTAAATTTGGTGCGAAATTTAGTCACAATAGGCCGAATAGCCGCTTCAGTGGGTCGATTAAACTGACCATAAAATGGAAGAAGCGCGCGATGAACTTTCTTAACAGAGCACGCATTTTGATAATAAAATTTAATAATTTGCAAGCGTTGTTCGTTTGTAAGACGATTCATGGTTATATTATAGACCAAACTGAAGATGTTTGACAGTGAAACAAAACACGAAACGTGCGTCAGCTGTTTAAACCAGTGTTGCCAAAAAGATAATAGCTAAAAAATCACCCGATATAATTAACAATGGTTTCCCAGATGCAATAAATAGTTACCTTCGGCGTCAAAAAACTGTTTAATTGTGGTATTTTGCAATATTTTATATTTTTTAAAATTCATAAACCCGTATATAGTTCGACTAAAGACAGTAAATACTAAAGATTGTATTTAGATGTGTGGTTATAACAAGGACGTAAGAAGTACTAAAAATAACCAAAATTCTCAATGCAAAAGCATTTAAGACTGTAATCACCTTGATATAACGAATTATATGAAATGCAAAGTAGATATTTAATATTGTAGCTATTGCTAAATTGCTGTAAAGAAAAGACTTTATTAAAAAAAAAGAAAATTGTTCCTTTCAAGTGGACTTGGCATATTTTCTTACTTTTTAAAATTTTTTTTGGACTTAGCATATTTGCCTACCACTGCATTCCAGCAAAGAAAAACCAAATAATGGTATTATTTTTGCTTGTAAATGATGTATTTTGAATTATACTAGCAAACTACATCAAAATCTCTATTTCGACGAAAAGTTGACTTAGCACTTTTTCCGACTAAGGTAACGATTTACTACAATACCTTTTTTAATTTTGCCATCGCTACGCTTTGGGAAAACGCTTTTCAAATAGTCGAATGCGTTTGGACAATTTACAGCGGCTACTTCGATGAATTTTTTAACAATTCCCAATTTTATGTGGAGCGGTGGCAGCAAGATGTCTTGAGTATTGTCAATTAAAGGTGCATTATTCAGTCTATGTTGTTTTATTTGTTCCTCCACACTTCCTCTTGGTCTCCACGAATTACATTGGAATTGATTCAAAGGGGAGTGCGAATCCCAATTACAAAGAAAACAAAAGAGTTTTGGAAAGCCACTCTTATCGATGATCCCTTGCAAAATGTTGAAGACCTTCAAATCACAGCAAATCTTCCATTTATTATCGTAGTATTTAATTTTTTTCAGTACGTATATCTTTCAATGTTTCATAGCTTTCTTTCATGTTAATACCCATTGCTAGCGGAATGCAAGATTTTCGGTTCGACACATGCAAGAACACTGCTTTCAAGCTTGAAACATTCTTTGTAAAGGTAGAAGTACATAACACGCGTTAGTGCGCGCGCGCTCTATATACTTCTGTTAAATAAAGTTAATTTAGTGTATTTTCGAGTATACAAGAACAAGCTACATGCAAAATATTTTTTATATTATTTTTAACGCGTTGTGTATTTTTGACAAGTTATCAGCTGACAATAAAAGGAATAATTTAACAATTTAACAAATTTGTGAATCATTGAAGAGCTTAAAAAACATACAATATTTATATAAAAGAATAAATTCAATAAAATAATAAAATCTTAATATACTTTCGAATCCGTTTTCAATGCACAAATAAGTAAACAAATAAAAACAGCTGACAGGAAATTCGTGCAAATTGTCAAACAGCTGTAAAACATAAACAAAACAATAAAATGCAAAGGAAAAAAATCATGAACCAAATTTTGGAAAAAGTGTTGTGGAGTAAAATAATATACTTAAATATAAAGTTTTATATTGAAATATTAGGAAAACATAATGTTAGTTATTGTAAAAGTGTTTGTTTTGTTTTATTTTTGGTAAAAGTAGTTTATTTCTACAGCCAATAAAAAATTTTTCAAAAGTGGCGCAAATTTGTTTTGTGTTGTAAATGACAGTCTGAATTTGAATTTTTATTTTGTGCTAAAATTATGTTTTTTCTGTTCCCGTAATTTTGTGTAATTTTGTCTCTTTATGAGAGAAATGAGAGAAATGCTCTCATTTTCACGAACTTTACCCAAAAAGTAAAGAAACAGAGCTATACTACAATACGCATATAAGAAACTCGCTTATAAGAAAAACTCGGTTATAAGAAAGACATCTTCATACACCATGCTCATTTGTTTATATCTGCGTGCTAAATAATCCTCATATAAGAAACTCGCTTATAAGAAAAACTCTTCTATAAGAAACAAATTCTGAAGAAAAATTATGATCATTCCATAGATAATGGTACATGTATAAGAAAGTAGTATTCTCTTTATTCTCAAAGAATATCTAGACATTGACGAAGGTAACGATTCTATTTGTAAATTAGAAGACATTCTCTTTAGAACCCATGAAAAAGAGCTCGTCCAAAAGAAAATTCAAGATTTCTTCAGTGTTACTTCATAGTATTTTTTAAGTAAACACATGTTTTTAAACTATGTATTTATTCTTCTTACTGATTTTTTACCAAATCTTATTTTAAAACTATGAATTAATATTTTTTTACCAAATTACTTTTTTTTATCAAATGTGATTTTAAGTGAAGTGCAATCACCTGTTTTGTTTTTGTTATGTTTCTATCTTTAGTTGTGTACTTATAAATATTTTTATATTTGTACGACAAATAAACGAAATTAAGTACAAAATGATGTGTACTATGTATTAGTATTAAACAGTTTTATTTTAATTATATATTTCTATAGGAAATTTTTTAAATTCTGTTACTGATGTATATAAGAAAATATCTTTCTTATATGCGTGTTACAGATATAAGAAAGTATCTTTCTTATATGCGTGTTTTCTTTATAAGAAAGCTCGCATATAAGAAAGAAAATCGGTGCATTTTTAGGCTTTCTTATATACGTATTGTACTGTAATATTAATATCGTTCCTCACATGTATGTTGTATGTGAATCCTTTTTCAATCGATCTAGTGATAAATCAGTTTTAAATTCAAAACACTAAGAAATCATAATTTAAACCTTCGGTAAAGGGTATATAAATACATGTATTCCCAAAAATCAGGTAAGATTTGCAAAAATGCACAGCCTTTTACAAGGAATTTTATTTAGGTCAAAGTATGACGGGATTTTACAGGCTGTAACTTATGTATTTGCTTTAATATGTATAAAATTTAAATTGTGTTTAGAGTGAAATAAAAATTTCTTTCGTGGTGCAGATTGGTAAAAAAAAATATACATATGTTTGTATGTAGGTCAACTTTATGCTCACTACACGATTATTATTATTATGCATTCTTGTATACCGAGTATGATTTATTATCTTGTTAAATGTATTATATGTAAATGGGGTTTGTACACTTTTAAAATTGTTTATTTTTTGCGTTTTACATTGCACAGAGGGACAAAGATAATTAATTTTCAAAAGGAAAAGCTTAAAGGAGTATATTGTTGTTAATTTAATCTCAAAGCCTACGCATCATTAGTTCAAATAAAAGAAGATTTTGCCGCATTTAAAGAAAATCTATAAAATTATGTAGACATTAGTTGGTCAGTTGGTAAGATGTGGTATGCAAATATAAATAACACGTAAACATGCTTTGATGGATACACAAGACGTCATCGCCATCACCATCTATCTATACACCACCAATATTGCCACCTCCACTGAAAACTAAATACAACCGAACGACCAAATCAACCACCACAAACCAAAAGCTGTTTTTTTATTTTTGTATGTTGCACCTTATACATTAATAGGTCTTATACATTTTTGTTTTCAGATGCAACAAAAAGTATATTGGTATCATTTCAATCAGAGCCTTCACTCAAGTATCGTTTACAATTAGGAACGCAAAAAACTTGTTGGCATTTGACTTTGTATGTAAGAACGTATGTTTGTATTGTACATATTTTTATAACACTTCATTTCTGAAAGTACTGGTTAACCTTTTTTTGTTTGTTAGGACAAGCACTCAGCGGATGACCCATACTAAGACATTGCATTGTGTTGGAACTAGGAAGATAGGTTACAAGAAGGAGGATAGAGCAAGTAGTACTTGTGAACTTCACTTGAACTTATTCATGTTGAAAGTGAGAGGGAAGACTTCAGCAGGAAAATTATTCCACATATGAACAGTCCGGCCAAAAAACTGAATTTTCTTGTAATGCGTTGTACGATGCACCGGCCAATCAACTACAAAAGAATGGGCACGTGACGAAAAACGTGTATTACGGAAGATACAATTGGCTTAGCTTAGATAACGATAATACATAACTTTTTTTTTTATATATATATAAGTGTATACATATTAACAGATTAGTAAGTAGTATACATTCTAAAAATTAACAATTTTTTCTAAT
Source organism: Pollenia griseotomentosa (assembly GCA_963931875.1). Classification (NCBI taxonomy): domain Eukaryota; kingdom Metazoa; phylum Arthropoda; class Insecta; order Diptera; family Polleniidae; genus Pollenia; species Pollenia griseotomentosa. The sequence continues at coordinate 187,118,269 of OZ007562.1, read as the reverse complement.
TATAATGTATGTAAAACATTCCCCCCCCCACCCCTTTTTTGCACAATTACTGAAAATGATAAAATTAAACAGCCTAACTCACCTGAAACAGTAGAAGTTAGACAACAGACCCCTAATTTGATAGAATAAATTCAATTGGAGAAACGATAAAACAGGCAAATACAACCCACATTGCGACGGTGCTCAAGGGAATCAATAGAATCAGATAACCTTTTAAAGTTGGAAATGGAATTAGACACAAATAACTTACATCCTTATCTATACACTACGTCAAACATATATTATTTAAAAATATGTATGGGTCTGTTGATCAGAGAAATATTTAAAAATAAAAGTCCTTTTTGACTTTTTCAACTTTCAAGTGTTGTATGTAAATATATTGTCGGTGTTTCCCTATAATTATTTCTTTCTTATTTTTTTTTTTTACTTTTAACTTTATTTGGCGAAAGGTAGATTGTAAAAGAAGTAACAAAATGTGCAACAACATTTTGCTAACGGCCATGTGGCGAGCCGCGTTAATAGATTTTTTTTATTGCTGCCACAACATAATGAGGGTCAAAGCAATCATCTCTTTTAAATTGAACAAGCTGCGGTTAATATGCAACTACAATAGCAGAAAATTGTGCATGAGAACTATTTATAAAAGTGGCAAGAAATAAAAGCTAAACCTGTCAATTGTTAATGCGAATTTTATATTATTTTAGCTATACATATAAATTTATATATATATATATGTATATATTTTATAGTTTTACATGCATGCATGTATTTACATACATATGTATGTATGTATGAATGTATGAATGTATGCATACCCTGCAAATAATAATAGGACTAGTCCAAACACGCGTGTAAAATGAAGCCCACAAGGGACTAGGACTAGTCCAAAAGTAAGCCAAACTTATGGAAAAAAATTTTCTATTTAACATTACAATGTCCTAGGGAAAGACCATATAACCCAGCTTTGGAATACAAAGAGTAGTCTTTAAACTACTCCATGGTATACTCAAGAGGATTAGTTTTAAAGTCGTTTAAAAACGAAAACATGTCGCTTAAAAACGAAGACATTTCGTCTCACTACAAACACTTTTTAACAATGACATGGTCCATGCTTGCATTACATTGGACCAGTCCAATATTATTTGCAGGGTAAACTTAGAAGACCTTCTTACTTCAGGCCTTTTTAAAGGCCTGCTTAAAAATTTTTTTGATTCAACTACTATTCTTATCTAACTGTTAAAGAATGTCTCATAGAAGGCCTCGGCTCTTTCGTATAAATGAAATATATACACATTCCACATTCGCTTCTATGCGAAGGGAGTAGAGAAGGATTAACATTTTTTGTATGGTTTTTTTTGCACAAGCAAAGGCAAAAGAAAATTTTTTTTTATTCCGTTACCATTCTTATGTACCTGCTAAAGAAGCGAGAGCGGAGGGTCTACACGAGTAAACGTGTGTAAAAAAGATATGATTACGAAATGGAGCGAGCAGGCCTTGTATATCCCAAAGAAGGAGTACAGAGGCCTTCTAGAAGGCATCCGTATTCCTTCTTTTCCCGCTGGGTACATGCATAAACCTACATGCGTACACACATGGATGGATTTACAGCAAATACATTAATGTAAGCAGGGTTCCCAGATATTTTTCAATTTAAAAATGTTTTCATAAATTTTCCATAAACAGCAGATTAAATTCTTCTCAAAAATATCCACTACAAATAAAATCGGAGTTTTCAGAAGGTACCGCGCATTTTGAGATTTCTCGAATAGGCGTAAAGTTGTCTTCGCAGTTCATTTACATTTTGAAACGTATGTAAGTCTACACCATTTAATCATAGAGATAGATCGATATACGCGCTTAAAAAACGTTTGCAAAATATTATTTTTTTTTTATCGAAGTTTACGTTATACACTGAAAGAAAAATGCTTCATATATTTAATGAATCGTTTTCATAAAAAAAATTTCACTGGTTAAATGAAAATTTTCATTGTCCAAATGGAATTTCGTAGTTATAATGAAGTATTTTCGTTAAAATCGATTCATTGGATTTCGTAATTACGTTAAAAATTTTCATTGGATATATGAAAACTAAAGTTTGTCCAAGTTAAACAAAAAATTTTAATTAGGAACATAAAAAACAATATACAAACATAACTATATTCATAAATTAATACAAAATTATAGTTTCCTTAAAAATATCTTTAATAGTTAATTAAAAAATGTAAGATTTAATTATTTCATACATCTAATGTAATATGCCATTAAATTTATGAAATCAAAAATTTTTTTATAAAAGCAACATCCCAGTAAAAACTTCGCTTACTTTTTCAAAATGAATAGCTTCGTTAACTGCAATTTTTTCATGGGATTAATGTCAAAATTCATTGGTATTCTGAAGAAAATTCTTTCAATGTACAACCACGCATGCACACACAAGAAAAATATCGGATGAAGCTCACTGCTGGCCAAATGGTTTTGCTTACAAGCAAAATTGTCGCATTTGAAATGAAAAGTCTGAAGTGAAGTACGAGCAGGCGCGGATTCAGGGGGGAAATAAGGAAATCCCCCCCCCCCTTAATTATAAAAATATGTTTTATTTTTCGATAATGCAAGAATTCCAAATAATAATTTTTTTTTAAATGTACAAAATTTTTGGAAATCCCAGCAAGTTTTTTTTTGTTTTTTATTGAATTTCTAACGAAATTTTCAATAAGTATCCAAATCTTAATCCTAATAGTTGTTTATTAGATATTTCCAATGAAACATCTAGTTTACTGTATTCAAATACTTATTATTCTACATTTAATCCCAGCAGGTGCCATCTTTATCCAAAGAGTAAACGTTTGACTTGAAAATGCGTCCGGTTGAATTATTAATAAGCCTTAGTATATGCAATATTTATGTATATACTAGCGGACCCGGCGAACTTCGCCTCGCCCCAATTTCAAGCCTTCAAATAAACTTTAGAGTAATAATACAACACAAATATTTAAATTTTCAATGTGATTTATTTGAATGGAATCAGTAGAGAGCGATTTGATGAACAATGTTTTTCGATAATCCGGAACCAGTTTAACAATACACAAAACTCGTATAAGTTCCAGCAAGAAAAATAGCACATTTACTGTAAAAAATGACAATGCCAAAATGACACCTGTCAGATTGCGCAAAGTCTTAGTCAACGTATAACGTCATCTAACGGATTTTGGCTGAGAACGTTCTATTTTTTCATTTGGAAATCCATTAAGGAATAATTTCACACAAAATTTCGTACAAAAAAATCAATCCTCGATATTTCCAATTTTCCGACTTTTGCGGAGAGATTCCCTAATTTTCCGCAATTTTCCATGATTTACACTAACAACTTTCTATTGTTTGATTTGGAAAGCTATTAAGGAATAATTTCACACAAAATTTCATACAAAAACTCGATTTTCGATTTTTCCGACTTTTCCGGAGGAATTTTCCAAAATTTTCTTCCGTAAAAACCTTTTATTTTAAATTTAACAGTAATCGGCCCAGCCGTTCTCATTTTATGAATTACTATACATTTTTTACACCATTCTTATATATATAGATGTGTTATGATAATTATTATTATATACATTTGAATACAACCGGTTTTGTGATACGTTTTCATCATAGTCATCTTTGAATTTGAAATTTTGAAATATGTATGAATCAAAATTCTATTTGATAATTTTTGACGAAAGCACGGATTTTTCGGGGAAAAGCCAGATATTTCAACATGCAACAAAAAGTTGTTAGGGAAGAATTTATTGGCTTTGTTGTAAACGCATTTGAAGAGGCTTCAAAGGATATGGATGACGTTGATGTGTCAATCGATGGCACTATCATCAATAGTTCTTTAAGTTTTGACAAATTTTGGTCCTGACCTAAAAAATTGTGTAGCAGAAAATGGACGTATTAAAAAATTCTGGAAACCGCGACAAATGCGAAACAAACAACTTGCTATTCCCATAAATCAAACAATTCAATTTCTAAAAGCAATACAGTGCCATTAATACAAAAAGTTGTATCATTTGTTAAAGAAACGACGTAATTTTTTAAATAAAATCAACCCAAGCGAAACGCAGTTTTAGCAAAGTATTTGGAAGCCAAGCTCTCTACATTATGCGCGACAAGATGGGTGGACCGTCACGACTCAATCTTACGCTTTGAAACAAGTGTACATCATGTAGCTTTGGACAAAATATCTGAGTGGAAAGGTAGAGATACTTTCCCAATAGATATCCAGATCATATACAGATACAAAACTTTTAAAACCACAACTAGCTGATGAGCTGATTATGTTTGTTAAAAGAGATAAACACCAACTAACATCTAAACTTGAGCCTGAACTTTTGCATTGGCAACAAACATGGAAATCATCTGAAAATCTATCCGATAACGTTGTAGATGCTTTAATAAACTGCGATGAAGATATCTACCCAAATAAGAAAAATATTTCAAATTTTAGTTCAATGTCAACAGTAAAATTTGCAATAGCGATAGCGCTTAAAATTAAACAAACAAAAATAGCTCGAGTTAAAAGCAAATGAGATTAAAGTTTTTAATTAATGTTTTTGTGAATATGGATAAATGAAATAAATAAATTTTTGTTTCTTTTCAAATGGTAAATATATTTCAGCCCATTTGCTGAAATAAATAGAATAAAACTCAAATTTATATATTTGAACCAATCAATGCAATAAATTGTCTCTAATTTGTAAAATTTAAATAATTGACGATTTTGTTAAATGTTTGTTACGATTTTGACGAATTTTGTTAAAACTTTTGACGATTTTTAAAAAAAAAAAAGCTACATTAAATTGCTGGCCTATGCCAACAACGTTAGAAGTGCTGCAGGCTAACATCGAACGCGAAATTTCTGATATTTTAAATAAAAATTTTATTTATGCAAACTATACGCTCTATTAAATTTTAACCAACTAAAATATAAAAGTCAGAAGATTGAAATTTCAAATCAACGTGCAGTTGTACTTTTTTTGTACATTTGAGATAGGTACCTCGACTTATTTGGTACAATAAAAAAACAACTTCGTTTTGACTTTCACAATTCTGATTACATAAAATGTTTATCAAAGAATACATTTTTGTAATGATCATGGCCCAATTAGTAGGTCTGCGCGAAACGCCTGCTGATTTTGTGCAGAGTTGTGTTTTTTACGTGCAATTGATTTTGATATTTCTACCATTTTTTACTCAGACATATGCTTTTGTTCTTGACATTTTTATAATTTCTTGCACAAACAAAATGCGTGTTGTTTTTTCTATTGTTAGATTGTTGTAGTTGCGCGCAGACCTACTAATTGGGTCATGGTAATGAATAAATATTGGAAACGTTCCTCTTCTACTGCACATGAAGTCAAAATGACGTCACAAAAGTCAAAACTGTATGCTATTTTTCTTTCAAAAGATAGCACAATAGTATTTTTCTAATGGCAGCCAATCTTTAAAGGAATACCTACATACCTATTAATTTAAAATCCCAAAAAAAACCAAAACATTAAAAATATCACAGAACCTTACTTTATTATCCTCATTTTCTAAATAAAATCTCATATTTGGAAATAATTCCCCTAATCTGATAACACTGATTGTGAGTTCGAAAGTTTGAAAAGGGGCATTTGAGTAATTTTATTATCATTTGGTTGTCGTATTAAGAAAGAGAGTTTTTCCAATATCAATATTGCAATTTGTTTGAAGTTGAATGCGGCAAAATACGGCTTTTACCTCTTTCATATTACATACATATAATGTGTATGTGATGTATTTACATAAACACACATAAATACATGCAATACCTACAATTTGTTAACCAAAAACAAATATTGGTTATAGCTGCTTATGTGGTGCATGCAGCAGCAAAAGGTGATGCGCTAACGAGCTGCGGCTGCATTAATATCATCATGGCAAACACATGAGTGTAAAAGTAAAATCTAGCTCACAAAACAAATAACATACTAAAAAACCCCTTTTCTGTTTGCATTGTTCACACAGTGTTTTTATTTAAAAAAAAATATAATTTAATTATTGAAAATATATTAAAAATCACTTTCTATTAAATTGCAACTATTTTTGATCAATATTCTGCGTTACTTAAAAAAAATACAAGACGAAAATTGAAAATAATTATTTTATTTTGATTAGGGCTGTGGATTTGAGTATTTTAAGTTCATTTTAACTAAAAAAAAAACAAAAATTTGTTTATATAAATTTTCATATTATTCGAATGTGTATTCTAAGTCAAATTACAATCCTCAAAAGCTTTTATACTTTAATAGGCTTATTCCTTCAATATTTTCCAGAAATATTTTCTATGCACTATCAGAATTTTTCGTTTGTATATTTCTGTTACGAGGCTTACTTTAGCTATCCTTTGGCTAGCAATGAAGTAAATTGTAAAGAAAATTTATACAACTATTAGATACCAGCAGAATGTAATGCATTTTCTGGCCCACTACGGCCTTCGTCAGCATTCTTTGTATCTTATAACTGGATAGATCTTATTGTAAATTTTATGTATTTAACTTAATTATTTTAACAAATAGAATAGGATAGCTAAAGTAAGCCTCGTAACAGAAATATACCTACAAACGAAAAATTCTGATGGTGCATAAAAAATATTCCTGGAAAATATTGAAGGAATAAGCCTATTAAAGTATAAAAGCTTTTGAGGATTGTAATTTGACTTAGAATACGCATTCGAATAATATGAAAATTTATATATTAAATGCTACTCAACATGAGAAATAAATTCCCAGATTCTATTTGTCAAAAATTTTTTTATTAAAATTATCCAATTTACGAAGTAAACTAAAGTTCTAAGTCCCTATATAAGGCAAAATAGCACTGTTGGGTACAGCCTATTGTATTGTTATATGAAAATAATGTAAACGACTTACTTAAATGACAAAAAAAATATATAAAAATTGAAATTTTTTATCATGTTTAAACAATTAAAGGTAAAAACATAACATGCCTACAATATTTCATTTAACTCCTCTTACCTTTTACAAAACTGAAATTGGATTTTTTTATGAATAAGGGGGCAAATCTTTTGTTGATTTAAAATAAATGTACATTAGGGTGTTACCAATTTAGTACCACGGGGTGGGCAATGTTGTTTTATTAACGAAAAACAGTATCTTGGGTGCTTTTGCAAAAAAAAACTTCACGCACCAAATTCATTTTCTAAATCAAAACAAAACAAATTTTACAGTTTGCAATTTTTGTAGTTGCAGTTTTGTTTTTGTTTTCGATGAAATTTTCACAATTCGACGCGATTGCAACGCCATCTTATTGCGTACAAATACAAATTTAAAACTTCATCGCTGTTGGTGCGTGAAGTTCTTTAGAGCCGGCACTTAACGCCAGCAAAAATTTATAAATGTTTCTTTGTATCAGTCGAACAAAACTGGGTTCCTGCGGAAATTAAAAAAAATGTTGTTTTTCAAAGTAAAAATTTACAAGCCTGTTTTGCACTAAAAAATAGCAAAAAACAGATAAATCGGCACACTTCGCAATTCTGGTTGCAATACAAGCTAGATAAACTGTAGTGGTGTGTTGTGGTCATCTGTTTGTTAAACAGACAGACTTAAACAAAAAAACATAGAGTGGCCAGATTGCCAGCGGCGCTGGTATGCCCGCGTTTAGCTCGGCTGAAGCTCGCCGGATGGGGTGGTTCTTGCCAGCAACTGGACCCTGGACACACACACTAGCAAAAAAAATCATACCAGCTTACGGTTTGTTCTATTAAATTTTTAGGGGCTCAAAGTAGTCCTGCATCTCCCTACCGGTCATACCTACACACAAATGCATTGCCCTCCCACTCGAGAACTTCGTCTCGCCATGACGTCAACTAACTCGACGTCCCAAATCCAACCTGCAAACATTATTTCCCCTACTTACCGCCGCTTATTATTTAAATTTAATCAATCATATTAAATGATAAAACTTTTAAAAAATTTCATTTTAACATTATAAAAAAAAATTAACTGTTTTATTAAAAATTCTTAAATATATTTTACTTAGGTTACAAAACAATTTAGCAAAATTAACTTTAAAAAAAACAAAAATAGAATTTACATGAAATAAGTTTACATTTTAATTTGAAGTTAGATTTAAGTTTTCTTTTGTTTCAATTTTTTTTTTAACTTTATTTTTTTTTTTACTTTTCTCTTAAGGACCAGTTTTCCCTCTGGCGGATAAAATGCTGCTACTGCCTGACCTCAATGCCTTTGCGGATCACAGGAACTGCCGTCCGTCCGTCACGTGTCCTCCCTTTCGGTTCTGGGTAAGTCTAGTTCTCATCAACCCAAAATATACATATATGGATTTTCCTTTTTAATATTTTTTTTCTCTGTTTTCTAGGGTAGGGAAAACTGATTTTACCCTCTGGGCAACTAACCCTACGACTACAGACAGGCCTGAGCTCACCCCTAATCTGACGCGCACCTGGCCTAATATCCAGCCAGGGACTGAATCTACGGGTAACTAAATATTACCGTTTTCCCTATACATCAAAAACACACATATATACATAATTTAATATTTGTTCGTTTCAGTTGTCCGTTCTATATGTCGATGTCAAACAAATTGGCAGAATACCTGACCTCGGGAAGGGTGTTGTTCCGAGGATTGATGAAAGTTGTTCCCACGATGGATGTGGCAGCGATAATGTGGTGGCTTGACCGTATTCTTTATGCTTATATTTTTATACTTTTATTTTTAAGTATTCCAATTGTTTAAAATTTCAGTTTAAATCTTATATTTTTTTCTTTTTAGTTTCAAGTTTTTCTCAATTTAAATTCTAGTCTTAACTTTTATTCTTTCTTTTATTTTCTTTTGCAAATTATTATTTCTGTGTTATCAAATATTTAAGTTTTTAGCTTTAAGTTTTATTATTTTTAGTTCTTAAGCTTGTTTCACTTTGAATTTTAGTTATTTAGTTTTATTAACGTTTTCTTTTTGTTATTTAGATTTTTAATTTCAATGTAATATTGTTTTTTTTTTTGAAACATATCACTTTCAATTTAATTTAATAAAAATAATTTAAAAAAAAAGGTCTTTAGTTGTTTTTTCTTTTTGACACCAATTGTTCTTCCACTTTTTCATTTAGCTGTTGTACACCCGATCACTTTTTGCCACCACTTACCACATCTTGTTTTCGCCACGGAGAAAAATAAAAAGGGCTGACATTTTCTTCCTTTTCGACCAAGAAACCTCGGTCGTCAAAACGCCGGATTATACACATTTTTTTCCTAATTTTGCAAACAAACAGTTTTCAGCAATTAATTTGCTAATTGTTTGTCTGTTTGTTTGTTTACCTTTTTTTTCCCTCTTCTTCTTCTCTACTTGCAAATATTTCCCTTTCTCTTTCTACCTCCAGCTTTGTCCCTTTCTTGCTATAAAATCTGGCGTTGCCAACCAGCCTTACTACTTAACCCTCTAAAGGGTACACACGACAAAACTGATACAATCACTAATGTGATTCTACTTAAATAAAAGATTTTTTGTGTAGATTTTGAATCCTGAAAATATTTTAAGAATAATTTTTAACCGAATAATACCAACTAATTGTGTAAATTATGCAAATATTAAATGGCATAGATATGTACTAGAAAATAAACACTGATGATTTCAGCACTCTCTAGGGCTGGCAAACTATCGTTAGTTGAAAACATTCGATAGTTTGTATATTTTATTTCGAACTCACAGTTTGTGGAATGGTAAACTTTTGGAGTCCATATCTTAAATAACTAGCTTAGACTAAAAGGTGTCTCAGTAAGAGTGCGCTTTTTAAATTTAGTGTACAATTTTTTTGTGCAAGTGGCAACTCTTAAACTTGGCAGCCACGTGTGTTTATTCCGAAAATGGAGCCCTTTTCAAAAGAAAACGTAATAATTGTGAAAACTACGTTAAAATGAAGAAGTGCATTCTTACTGAGACACCCTTAAATTTAATTACAAATTTATAAAACTCAGGTATAGTAAGGAACATAAAATTATGGTTTTTATTTCTTTAAACTGAACGATACTTGTTGTTCTTAGATAGAAGCAAACATTTTGGGACAATTTCCTAAAAACAAATTTCACCGATAGTATCGCTAACGAAAGAAACCATCGATGGTCTAATGGATATAGAACTATCGATAGTACTACCGAAAGTTTTGTTGTATTGCCTTTTGTAATTGATTGTAAAAAATTTAATTACTATACTTTGATTGCAGTCAAATTCAAATCAAAATCTTCGTTCTCTTTAAATGAGACTCCTTTTTCTAAAGAAAATCTGACTCTGATAATTTTGAATTGCCAACAAAGTAAATTTTTGTTTACAACCGTAAGATTCAAAGTGTATTTTATTTCTTTGGACTTTCACTATAGTTGTGGTTTTAGAGTCGTTGATTGAAATCTAATGATTTCAATAAATCAGACATTTATTGAAAATGGAGTTTTGAAACTGTCGTTAAAAATATTTTTTTTTTTGTCATACCTGCGAAAAGGTTAACGGTATCCTACAAAGACAAAAACTGATATACAAGTAAATACGGATATAGGCTGTTTTCCTAAACGTGCGTTCACAATGTATCAATACCGTGTTGATGTGTTGTGTACTTAAATTTTTACCTACGTTGTATTGTATATGAATATGGTTTGCATCTACATTATTTTAACTGCTTTATTTGCTTTTCTTTGCGCAGTGACAACTAAAAAGTTGCATATCGGAACTAAATGCATTGTCTAAATTGTTATGGTTGCATTTAAGAACATGTTGCCATGTATTACTACAATGCAATAGGCGTTTAGGAAAACAGCCATAGTTTAAGTAAAAGTTAGCTCTTATTAAAATATTTCTGAAAATATGTTAATTTTGTTCCTAAATATCTTGTTCAAGTGGCCTGAGACACGTTAATGGCCTGGGGAAATTTTAAAAACCTTTAAATTTTTTAACCAAATTTGTTATTCATATATCATTATAACGACAATTACGTACACATTCCAAATCTTTTACATTTACTAATATTTAGTTAATGGCAAAATTTTTACAAAAACTGAAAAAAACTTCAAAACCTTCAAACTTCAGCGGCTTTGCGGCGCAAGTTAAAGTAATCCTATTATCCTAATATTTTACATAACGTATAAATATATATCTACCTAGTACAATTCTAGGGGGCCTGTGCCTTGATATTTTTTTCATCCATCTTGGAGCGCTCTTATGTATATACAGTAGAATCGGGAAAAAGTTAACCGGAATGTTCCAAGGGTTGTTAACTTTTTCGAATTAATAAATTTTCTAAGCGGTCTTAAAAATGCAATAATAATCACACCTCAATTTATTTCAATGACTCAGTTTTCATCATTACAAAAAAAAAACTTAAAGGGTTGTCCAACCATAATGCGAGATGTTAATTGTGAGGCATACTTTAACGTCAAGTTTTTTGTCCAACTTAATTTGACATTTCTTTGTTCCAGTGTCAAATTCAACCATGAAGAGGTACACAATTGAACAGCGCGTTAAGAATGTTGAAGCCTTTTACGAAAATGGGCGTTCAAATTAAGTGCATTTCATGCACTTTGTGATTTTTTTTTGGTGAGCATTATCGATCAAATTTGTCCACAATCGGGAGAATTGCAGCATTTGGGAAATTAGAATCACGAATGATTGTTAAAAAGCTGATGGATCCACAAAGAGTGACTGTTTGATGCGGCTTATAGGCTGGCGGCGTCATCGGGCCGTACTTCTTTAAAAATTAGGTCGACGAAGCAGTAACCGTGAATGGTGTTCGCTATTGCGAGATGATTTTGTGGCCAGAAATTCGGGATATGGACCTGAACGATATGTGGTTCCAACAGGATGGTGTCACTGGCCCACATTCAACGAAACAATGGCTCTTTTGCGCGAGAAGTTCAATGGCCGCGTTATCTCATGTCGTGGCGATGTAAATTGGCCGCCACGATCATGTAATTTGACATCGTTCGTTAATAAGCCAAGAACAATTCAAGAGTCTTTGGGGATACTTTAAAGAAAAACTGTACATATCGTCGTTCGTAAATTATTGTGTTGAGCCAAGAGCTAAAGGATTAGATAATTCGGCACATTAGCGGCATTGAACCTCAATTAGGTCTCAGAGTCATGGAAAAAATGGACCATCGGATAGAGTTATGCCACCGAAGCCGTGGTGAGCATTTGGCTGATATTTCGTTTCGCACATAATTGTCATACCTATATCCTTCTATCATAATACAAAAAAATTAGATAGTTCTCTGAAAACTTTTGATTTTATTTACAAAAACAATTAGATCTAATTTGTACCGGCTGGTTTCAAGTTCACAATTGCTCCTGAACTACAATTTTTAATTAATAATTAAATTATTATACAATCAGTCAAGTATTAAAAATTAATAGTGCTACATCTGACGTTTGTCAAGAAAGGAGTTTTTCACAAATTTCCAGATAACGAATTCTGTATATTTTCTAAAAATTTTGCAGCGATCCGCTACTGAAATTATTGTCTTTTCAGGTTAGAGTAAAGCGAACTGTGCTAAATTATTTTGATTATCCTAATACACCGACACCTTTTTACTAAATAGCCAAACAAACCACACAAACGGTAAAGCAAACATAGGAAAAAAGTATTTGTTTCAATCTTGTTGTTGTTGTCAAACTTATTGTGTCGTTTATTTTGCCCTTAATACTACTATAATGCTAGATGCAAATATTAAAAGTGTCTAGCCCCCTTTAGAAATGTGAATTGACCAATTTTTTAAGATGTACGATCGCAATTAAATAAATTTTTTAACGATTTAAACACCAGCATAGAATATACCCACAGAAGAAAGGTTGTGTGAATATGCTTATTAATTTCACGTTTTGCTTGTGATTTAGTCCATAAAATTGCTTTGAACTTTTCATATTGTTTGATTTTCAACTTAAGACCCACTGTCCAATCGTCAGTTGCAGCAGCATTGTTAAAGTCTGCCCCATGGCCAAACAAAGCCAGTAGGCAATGAAAACAACAAATAGCATGCAGTAGCTCCAAATCAAGTTTCGTTTTCTGCGCAAACTCACAGACGTTTTTTGGGATTTGTTGGATGTCGAATGTTCGATGTTAAATTTGTTTGTTTTACTTCTCATTGAATGAAACAAACACCAAAAACAAAATCAAAACACATTCAACAAACAGCAATAACAAATAAACAAACAATGGTATGGAGAAATGCTTTTTAAGTAAATTTAAAAGTACTCGTGCCTCATTTTTAATTTTTTTTTATTCGTATATGCGGTTTTTATTTTTTCTTTACGATTGTTGTTGGCATTTTGGTTTTTGTGTGTTAGGAATATTGCTGCTTTGTAGGTACTTGTGTTTTATTTAAAATTTTTTTGTTGCTTTATATTGCTGCTAGATGCCACAATTAGTCAGTCAGCCAACCAGTCGGTTAGTCAGTCCGTCTTATATATATAATATGAATATAGTATAGTAGTGTATTGTATGGTAAGTAAAACACAGCCAGTATGATTGTTTGTAGCAGTAGCAAACCATGCAGCCAAACTGCCTGCTTGTCGTGTCTGCCTGCCTTTCACTGGGTATATAAAACTAGAAGACATAACGCGGCAAGCACTCATTCAGCATTCGCGCATCAAACATTTCTTTTCATTCCGATTCGATCGTTTGCTTAAGTAGTTTTAGTGTTAAATAAATAAAAATACCAAACAATAAAGAAATACATAGATATTTAAATACAAAAAGTAACTCAAACTTCTCGTATTGCACGGTTTGTCACCAGACGTGGTTTTAAAATTAAATGGATCGTGAGGAAAAAATCAAGAACATGAAACAAAATACACAGACTTAAGAAAAACACGAAAAAAATATTTTAGCAACTTTTAAATAGCTTTCAAATCACATTTAAACCATCAGCAAAACAAAAATTGTTTAAAAAAAGTTACAATATAGGTACCTATACAAAAGTGAAATTTTATTAACAAAACTGTCAGTGAAAAACTAAACCTATAGGATAATAGTATAATCGTTACTTAAAGTTAGCCTATAAAAATACAAAAAATAAACAGTGCACAAATGTGAGGGTTTCAATTATTTCAACCTGAAATCAAAGTTCATCGTTTATATTATGACTTTTTCGTTCGACTGTTATATCGATTACAATATAAGAAATAAAAAAAATTGGATTTCCATAAACAATTTTTTATCTATTTTAAATCTTTTTTTTTTTTTCTTTATCCGATATTATGTTAAATAATTTTTAAAAACGCATTAATTAACAAATTTAGGCGTTTTAATCAGAAAAAAACCAAATTTTTTTTAAAATAATTTCTTGAATTTTTATATTTTTTTATAAAAAAACAACGGTAAATACATGAGATCTGTAACAAGATTATTGAAAGTATTCGTACTTTTATTTCGCAAAGTCCGGGAGGTCCAGGATCAATCATAACGTGACGATAACATATTTACAAGTTTGATTTTTTATTTACTTTATAAACCCAATTTTTCGTAAAAGAAACTTACCCTTTTTTATAAGGTATTTTGTCACCTAAAGCCATGAAAAATTGGTTAATTAAAAATCAACTTGGATTGGGTATCATGTAAATCAATCAATAAGTCGATTTTAAATTTTTTGTCGCTTACGGACTTTTAGATTTTAGAGTACGGTTTGAGTAATCAAGTAGTTTCAATATCAGCTATTGCACAATAATATTACAAATGAGTGAGTACCTTTACAAAAATTTTTTAAGTACCTACGTATGTACATAGGTACATACGCAATCTATTAAAAATTTTAATTTTCCTCCACAAGCCAAAAAGGGGTTTTCCTATGTTAATACAAACAATTAATAAAAATTCAAATTTTAATCATTAAAAATCATGTTAAAACTGTTAGGTATTGACAATATAGGTATGTAATTGGAAGTAAATACCTTTTTTTAAATACCTATTGTGTTATTTTAAAAACGAATTTTGCTAAGTGTACCTATGCAACAAATGAAACTCGCATTAATTATAAAGATTTGTTTTTTATTATCAATGAATTGATTCCATTTTAATTAAAAACACTTTAATAAATTTTGTTGAGTTCTATCATTTCTGAGCAAATTTAAAACAAATTAATTGAAATTGAAATCATTCACTTTCTATGGAATTCAGGTTCATTCAAATTTAATTGTCAAGAGGTCAATTGAAAGTAGTACGAGCCATACATTATCGTGACAATCACAAAAAGTGGAAAAATAAACAAACAGTCCCAAACAAAACTCCATTTGCAAGAATTTCAAAAAAAGGCAAAAAAACTCAAACGACAATTTTTGTGTTCAAATGTATGTATGCAGGTTTAAGTGAGAATGTGTGCGATGTTAGTGTATGTAGGAAAGTGTAACCATCTGAAGTGCAAATATGAAAATCAATCCCAGATTCGCACATTCTATTAAGAGAATTACAAAAAACAACAAGAAAGTAACATGTAGGAAATATAATATATGATGAGTACACACATTAATATACTAATATGTACTCGTAAATACATATCGTCACCTTAAATGAAAACGGACGTAACTGCAGACAAATTTGAAACCGAGTCTTTGATTGATTATGGTTTGTTTTTTTTTAAATGGAGACTTTATTAAAGAAATTTTAATGGACGTAAATTAAAGTGCATATATTTCTTAATGCAAAAAGAAGTAGGTACGTTACTAATACTGTTGGAAATATTTTGCACAAAACCACTCCAGCTCTTATTCTCATACCACAATAATGGAGAGGGTATTAAATGTTTGTGCTGATTTTAATAACACCTTAAAATATTAGTCTTTTAGTTTACCGATCGACCGAATCACTTTTTGAATTGATCTGACCCGCCCGTACGGCTGACAGGCCTTAAACCTTGTCATTGTCACAAGGATTAAGTCTATTAAAAATGGTAAAAACTGATCCACAATTGCTTAAGTTTGTTTAAGCTGAATATGAGATCAGCACGTACAAAATAGGGAATGGTAAAAAGATTAAAAAATCGCACCTGAAAATCAATGCTGAAATCGATTTTAAAATCGTTTTAAATAAATTTGATTTAAAGTTTTTGCAAAAAAACATTTTTGGTTAATGGAAAATTTGCTAAGCCTGTTTCTTTGCTGTGTAAGCATTAATTAAGCTTTAGAAAACAGATTTTCACACGAAACTTTGTGGATAAATTGCTTTGCATTTTTCCCACTCTTCAAGTGGATTCAAATTTTGATGATACACTGATATGTTTTAATATTAACATTATTTAGGAGGAATGTCGTTAATCAATCAGGTGTTTGGGTTTGAGTCCTTGTGCCCATAAACCATCTCATTGTGTTGGTAATAAGGTTAAACTTGGTACAAAGTTATTTTATTGCAATCTCAATACTGAACCCAACCAACTATATACATACTCAGAGAATTAAAAATCAAAGCAAAAGTGGCAACATTTTCATCACTTAAAACAAAAAAAAATGATTCTCATAATTTTTCTGACTGTATTTCTTTCGTCCTTTAATTTGCTTTTGAATGCTTTAAAAATTTAATTTACATACATATTTTTATTTTCATTGCGAATTCCGAAAATATGTATTTATCTGTTAAAAAAAATTGTGTTTTTTAGTTTAAAATTTAACTTTTTAACGACAAAAATTTGTCGTTAAGTTGTAAATTTTTAAAATTTTTACTTGAAATTTTCTACTTAACGACAAATTTTACAGAATTACCCTACATAAATCTTTTCTTTTTTTTTTTGATAAAATATAAATACAAAAATAAGTTAAAATATAAATAAGTATATATTTTTATTAAAAATAACTGCAAAGGTTTACTAACATAACTGGGATATTTAAGTGGCATTATTGGTTGTATACCAAAAAATTAATAGTGTAGTTGCGTGTTCTTGTTTCAGAAAAAGCACGTCAAATGGACGTTACTAACATAAAGGGTTTTAATATATGTATAAAAAAAGAAAAATAAATTGTTTCTATTTCGAAAAAATAGTAAAAAATACTTTATTATTATTTGTTTTGTAACGTTTTTGCTTCTTCTATAAAAAAAATAGAAGTGTAGCATTTAAGGTGACGATATGTACATACATACATATTTACATATGCATAAAAATTACACTAAGAGAAATTTTATTAATATTATATTGTGAAGTCAAAAAATATAATCCGGAGATTTTATTCCCAGTACGAAAATTTCAAATTATATTCGTCAGCATTTCCAGGAGCAGGAATCTTGGGAATTTATATTTTGAATACCCCCTTTCTGAATACACGACCTCTTTCACAATATTTTTTATGGTTTCTAATAAAAATTAATTTTGCTCCATATTAACTATTTTAAAGTTTATTTAGTATTGTTTTGCTCTACACGCCACTGTTTGGTGATTGCAGTAAATCCTCATTCATAAACGTACAAAATAAATTTCACTTTTGCCCTGCTTCATTGTCGGAAGAGAACAAGTAGTTAAAGCAAAAGCAAAATTAAATGACAACAAATTAATACACAGCAGTAACAGCCATACCTAAACAAGAGATAATGGCGCTTAGCTGATATGCCATACCTTAAGCTGGAGGTCCACACCACGCGTTTTCGCCTCTACGCATTACATGATTTGTATACCTTCCATTCGTTTTATGTTTCAAGTTACATGCAACGCTTTTTATGCGGCATCACCACAAGTAAAAATTGAATTTCATTTGTCAAACCCAGTTGATTTGTTCGAACGCTGCTTGTGACGCTTACAAAAGTAGAAAGGAAACCTACTTTTTGCATTCAACGCCTCAATGCATCCTACGCTTTTGTGCATGTAACAGATTCTACTTTTTTGACAGCAGCGTAGACAGCGAAAATGCGTGTAACGCGTGGTGTGGACCTCCAGCTTCAACAACAGCGTCAACGTTGTGTCACGAACAGTAGTGTTAACTATCTTGTTTAATAAAATCCACATAATAAAAATAAAAATTAAGATAAGGCCACTAGATTGACCTAAAATAGCTTAATTACCACTATTTATTTGAAATAGCGCTCAACTTCACTATTAAACGCGCTGTCAAAATCCGATTTTTTGCAAATGCAAAGCGTTGACGCCGCGCTATTTGGCTTTGGTTTCGCAATTATTTGATGTATTTAACTAAATAATTTTAACAAATAGAATATGGGATTTTTTTACACAAAAAAGCAAATTTTTTTTATAGATAACTAAAAGTAAATTTTTTGGTAGTTAAATTAGATAAAATAACTGAATATTCCTTTGTTTTTACGGAATTTGCAGTTCATTTTTTGATAGTTAAATTATATAAAATAACTGAAAATTCATTTATTTTTACGGATTTCGAGGTTGAATTTTTTGACAGTAAAAATTAAATAAACTGTTCGTTATTTTAAATAACATTTTCATTATAGGTTACATACAGAAGACTTCAACTTTATCAACGGACGGACAATATTAACTGCAACTGTAAGTCCGTATTAATGTGCACTTTGTTTTTTGAATAAATGTTAGAATCAGTTAAAAATAAATTTGCTAGGAATTTTTAATGTTCATTTATTTAAAAATTCCTGAACAAAATATGTACTTCATAAATAAACTACAGTCCGTTACTGTAATAATATTGTGAGTGTATGTAGCCCAAAAAGCCTCGTATGCCTCATAAAACAATAATTTTTACTTTCAATAAAATACTACTAACTTCTAATTTCATTCATGAAAGTTTACAAGCATTTACATTTTCCTTCAAAACATATGGTGGAAGCAGTGGTGAAAATACAAAACAATTCCATCGGGTATATTTTCAGAAAACTTCATGTAAACCTTTATTGTCGTTTTTCTCCACTACGACTTTTTGGCATATGCGCCAAGCCAATAATGAGCTGATGAAATGCACAACATTTTGTTGATCTAAATAATGCGATTCGTGATATGCCAATGGCATGGTGAAATATTTTATCGTTTCTATCCAATTAAAAACGGCTTCTACAAAGCTTAAACAAATAAAATTTTATTGAGTTGTCTTTAAAGTGTCTGTCAACCTATACTTTTGCTTATGTTGACTCTTAACTGATAATTTTCTGTTGGCATTACCCAAAATACCTTAATTATGTAATATTTTAAAACTTAATTTAAACTTTTTAAAGGTGCTTCTAAACCACATGTAGTATTTAAAAGTGTATTTCTCAATTTTTCTACAGCAAAATGCATACATTTCGTGAAAAGCAAAAAAAAAAAAAAAATTCTTCTGTAAATATCGAATTTGCAGTTCAAAATTTTTTCGATTAGAAAGTGTTCTATTTTGGACTGACAAACCATCTGACATCAGCTGTTTTGCCAGTCATTTGTGTGTGGCGGCAAATATGCGCTAATATCTATTTATTTACACATAATTTTTAAAGAAACAATTGGGCTATTCACAAGGTAGTCATAAAGTTGTAAAGTCATATGTCTTAAAATAATTATGTACAAGAAATATATATGACTGCTGTGTGCAACCGCTTATAATTTAGATTTCTAATGTACAGTTACGACGAAATAATGAACACAGCATTAAAATTTTTATTTTGTTTCAAACACAACAATATTTTTTTTATACAAATGTAAAATATTATTTAGGACATAATGACGATATGACTTGATAGCACACCTTGTGAATAGCCCAAATATTTTAATAAGCAGACATACAATTAAAAGCAAGTAGAAATATATATAATATATATGTACAGTAGTTTTGACTTAGCTGCCTTTTATTTACGTGCACTTTTGACTTAACTGCACAAAATTGATAATTTTTGGCATTATTCTTTATAATCCCATACAAATTCCTTTTTAAGTGCACTTTCTTTACCTGCACATTTAAGATAAGAGCCCAAAATTTTTGGCATTTTAAAATTATTTTCATACAAAAAATTCAACTTAGCTGCACTTTGACTTAACTGCCCAAAATACATATTGTTTGCAATTATTCTTCAAAATCCTTGTTTACGTGCATTTTGTATGCCTGCACATTTTTCATAATTTTGGGCAGCTTTAAAATATTTTCATATAAAACATCAAAGTTACCTGCACACATGACAAAATGTGGTGGCCACTTTTTCACATAAATATCCAATTTTAGGTGTTTAAAAAAACAAAAATCGCAAACAAGTCAAGTTGGTATCATTGTAATTCATTTATTTTGTTTGCATGTACCTACATTTATGCATATGGGTTGTGGACCACAACTTGTGGTTACAGCAACTTTACAACGATTATATGAAAGGAATAGCAAATCTTAGGTCTGGAACAGAACAAAGTAGTTGTAGTAGTTTTTGAAGCTGACGAATGCTCTGTAGCGCAACAAAGTTCGATATTTCGAATTTTGCGCTTCAACGGCAACGACTACTACAACTACGTATTCTGTTGGCATTACTTTGAAACTGCCGTTTTTAACTTTTGACAGCTTGCAACGCTATTCTTAACGTTGTACTACAGCGACTTTTCTGTCCCACACATTATTGTTAACAATTTGGTTATCTCGTTCTTTATAAAAATGCATAACAAATGACAGGTTGTTTGAACGTCATTGTTATTATCAATTTATTAATGAAAACGTTGATACTCCTTTTTCAAACACTTTACTTTAGCTGCACTTTTATGCAGGTAACCACAATTGCGAACCTGCACATTTAGGCAGCTAAATACATTTAAGATAGCTGCTTTTTTGATTTACCTGCACAAAAAATCGTGCAAAGGAGATTGTGCAGCTAAGTCAAAATTACTGTATATAATTTGCTGTTGTGAACGATTTAAGGTTATGACAGATGAAACCTATAACGAACGTGTGAAACAAAAACTATATATGTAGGTACTTTCTGTATTTGTTAATTTGGACAAAAAAGCGTCTGTATTTGCAATATATGAACGTAAAGTACCTTAAGAGTGTTAAATCCCATAAACTCATATTTAAATAGATTTGCTAAATTAAAAATTTCCCCAAGTGTGTAAAAAGGTATCATTTTACTACATACATACATGCATGTCATACATATCAAAAAAAACATTTAATTGTTTGCAGCATGTAATTTGGGTATGTATGTATGTAAATAAAAATGTAACGTCTAAATATTAGCCCGTTAATTTGAGGAACTATTAAGAGTACAACTAAACGTATTTCAACAAATAAAGAAAATTTAACTTTAATAAAATGTGACATAAATAATACAAAAAATTACACTCGGCACTATCCAGCAACAATTTTTTGTATAAACATATGTACTACAATTAAAACGGACGTTGTTATTGTTATTTTAATTCTGTCTACATACATTCATAGATACATGCATAGGTACATATGTTAATATGTATGTATGTAAAAAATGATCTACTATACTAGAAAACAAACATAAAAAACAGACTATTAGTATAACAATTAAAGCAGTAATGAAACTATATACACTTAGAGAAGCTGTTTTTACTTTCTCCAAAATAAAAAAGTTAAAATTTTGAATTATGTATTTAATTAACATTTTAAACAACTATTAAATTTAGAATGCACATGCGAATGGTACATGTTGACATGGAGCAGGTTCCCAGTTGGCCAGGTCGCCGTTGACAATATCGTCGTCAATGATGTATGCACGAGCTATTGTTTTTTGTTAAACTCTATAGGGGGCAATATAAGCGACATGGTCTTATAAGTTGTATTTTAACAAACTCTGCATAGAAGCTAGTTATTGATGACAAATGTTTGTTTTCAATTACTTGGTTTGGTTTGCTAAAAATTCTCAAATTTCAAAAGAAATAAATACTCAAGCTCGAATCTCAAAAGAAATAAATACTCAAGCTCGAGGTCATAGGTTTTTTTAATAAATGTTTTTTATTTCATTAATTTAAATAACTCCAATATTTCGATATTCCTTGAATATCATCATCAGGGATAGTTAAACTTGTAATAAAAAATAAAAAATTACACAAAAATTCTTATTAGCTATGTAGTGTTTACTACCATCGTCATGATTGCACTCTTTTGAGATTCCATTAAGAAAAGGTCGAATAAAAAACCATATTTTATTAATTCTCAAATTTTTTTTTAATTGTTGATTTAAATACCTGCTTACAATTTACGAATAAGCACAATTCAGTAAAAATTAAAACAGGTTGCTGAAGGTAGTCGATTGAATGCAGTTTATACTTCACTGTCAGTTTAAAAATTGCTTATAAAAGCCGTATATACCTATAACATGTAACAAAAATAAAACAAGCGAAATAGAATTCCAACAATACTTAAAAAGCACATGAAAAAATTGTCTGAAACAAAAAACCATAAAAAAATGTTTGTGGTGGACGACAAAACAGACATTTTCATGATTTCAGTCGTTGACGACAAAGTGTGATATACTGTCTTGTATATAGGTATAATAGAATATATTGTATAAGAGATATTGTCTTGTACCTACATATGAATCATTCGACGAAATTATCAAGGGCATTGTTGCTCATCTCGTCTTGTGTGACCTCGCCACCATTTGTATGAAAATTTCGTCGACTGTTTGTATTCAGATATCCTCAGTATGTCTTCTAAGACTTACTGTTACCTTGTACCCATCGTTGAAGATGTCTTAAAGACGTGGCCAATTGGGTTATGTTTTGCGATTTTTAAAGGTGAATGTAAAATTTACGATAACAGGACAAGCACACACAAACACAAGCAATATAAAATTACATACTTAAGTTTCATGCTTTTTTCGTTGAGTGTATTTGCAACAATAGTTTTTTTTGTAGTTGTTGCACAAATTCTCTACATGCACGGATGCACAAATAAATAACTGTTGGATGGTACTTACTACTGATTTTAATTTTATTCAGTTAATTGTTTTATTTAAAAATTTTTATAATCCCATTAAACGCTTCATCCTCTCTATATCTTAATTGCGAAAATTAAAAAAGAAAATGTAAATTTAATAAATAAAAATATATTCGAAAATTTATGGTGACTATTAATATAAATAACAAAACTAAATTATTAAAAATTATAAATTTTATGTATTTTTTTAAGTGAGTTGTAGAGTTTTTTAAACTTTCTTTGAGATTTAAATTGCAAAATCTTAAAAACAAAATTATAAAGACTCTTAAAGACTTTCAAAAATTTTTAAGAAAAATCCTACATAAACGTAAAAAAAATCCAAGTACATGCCTACATAGTTGTTAAATTTTTTTGTTTGAAATAAATTTTGTGAACAACATTTGGTAAATAAATAGCGAAAGCGTTACAACGAAAGTGCAGTGAAACAAGCAAAATGCTTCGACTACTACCAGCAGCAGAGGCTACCGCTACAACAACTACATCAGCAATAAGGCCAAACAAAGCAATTAAAAAAATGAACACTTTACCAAAAAGTGTTAACATTAACATTCAAATTTATAGCAACAAAACTCTAGAATTTTGGCATCGACATCAGCAGAAGCAGCAGAAGCAGCAGAAGCAGCAAAACCACCAACACTATCGCCACCAGCTTCATCCTCTTGTGTTGACTATTTCCATAATACTGATGGCTCTTTGCCAGCATGTTCATACTGCAGCAGGTAAGTACAACGAAGTGAATTTGAGCAGTGATTTTAATACAATAAAAAAATTATAAAAAGAATAAAAATAAAAATCACAAAACTAAAATTTTATGGACAAGAAAGAAAATTTATGAAAATATATTTTCCTTCTTCTACACTGGAAAAAATATTGTCAGCATAAATTGGCATAAAAATAATGACTGATTAAAATAAAATTCACATAAATTTTTAAAGAAAAGTGAAAAAGTAAAAATGCTAGCCAAGACAATGAAAGCTAAAATAATTGTTGGTTAAAATCCAATCAACTGATTTGTTTTGGCAAATTCTCAAAAAATAAATTAAATAATTTTATTGTTTTTAATGCTTTGCAATCAATTATGTAATTTTTCCCCCATGAACATTTAATCCGTTTACGTTTGCTATAGATTGTCAGAAATGTTTTAAACAAAAGACTCAAGACAATGTTGGTTGTACATATCGTTACTTTAATTTAGAAAAGGCGTATTTAACATACACAATTTTTTTAAGTTGGAGACATAAAACTTGATAAAAAAGAAAATATGTATAAAAAACCTTATGCATAAATGCATAAGCAACCATATGTATAAGCAACAACAATTTTGTTACTTTTAAGCATATTATGTTAAATTTAAAATTAAACATGCAGTGTTTAACCCTTAAATGTATACTTGGGCTTGGCCAGGCATTTTTCCAGTTTTTTTTTTTCAAATAATTATTAAATATATTAGAACGAAACTTTATGTATTCCTCAATCAAAGTGTTTTTACAAGAAAACGAAAAAAAAATTGTAAATTTAAGCACCGTGGGCGTGGCAATTGGCCAATTGGAAAATTTGTGTATATTGTATCCACCTGGGCCTGGCCAGACCCTGCCCTATTATAAATCTACCGGGGCACATAAAATCAAAACGAAACGTAGCAAAAGCATAACATGGCCCAGGTGCCAGTTTATGGCCCACAAATTAGGTATCTACTAGAAAGTTAAAAGTATTTTAATTTTAAACATATTATTGTTATTTTTAACCTTTGTTATTTTTAACCATAATATGTTTGGAGACAATGATAATGTGGTTGTGGCTAAGATTTTTTAATTTATGGATACAATCCTTACAGACTAACCCCCATATTCATAATAAATATTCTGGGCTTATAACAGGATTATGAAACGAATTTTCAATGAAAATTTGTTTAAAAAACCTTTTAAAAATCTATAAAGTTAAACATTTCATTAAAACAACAACATAATTTTCTAAACGGATCTGCCATTTCGTAGTTTGTTCGAAAAGTTTCAACATATAGTGGATTTTTGAATCGTAATGTACGTTGAGGAACATTTAGGGATATTTTACTTAAAAGAAAATTTGATAAAACATTTCCGTTTAAAAGATTTACAAGAAATGAAACATTAAGCATAATTCTTCGGCTTTTTAATGTTGGCAGTCGAATCAAAGCAAGTTGTGATGAATATGATGGAAGCGCAGCATATCCTCGATAAACATCTCTTAAACAAAAAAGTAAAAACTTTTTCTGAATAGATTCAATAAGATTAATGTGAACGTTATAATAGGGATCCCATACAATTGAGCCATACTCTAAAATTGGTCTTACAAGAGCTGTGAATAATCTTTTGGTGATAAAAGAGTCCTTAAATTCTTTTGCCCATCGTTTGAGGAAAGCCAAGATTCCTCGAGCTTTATTACCAGCAATCGTGATATTAAGATGGAGGAAGCTAACCATAATATTGTTGCCGGTGACAAAAATATGATTATAGTAATCATCATCTGTGAAGGTGTATGGTGGTAGCAAATTTTTTTTAAAAAACATTATATTGTTTAATAAACCATATTTGCAGTTGAAGGGAGGTAAACATTTTATTGTTAAATAGAAACAACATTTTCATAATCATGAAAAATAAGCTATTTTTAAGCGCTTATATATATTCATTTTTATCAAAAAAATTTTAAAAATTGTATATTTAACATACGCCTTTTCTAAATCAAAGTAACAATATGTAATAGTGATGTTACGAATATTCGTATAGCAAAATATTCGCCTATTTCATGACATTCCTTTTCGTATCCGACAAATTTAGGCAAAAGTACTCGAATATCACGAATACGTTCCAAAAAAGTGTATGAATAATAAAAATTATTAAAAAAAATCTTTTTCTTTATCGCAAGATAATAATATTCTTTTAGTTAAGTAAAAAACAAACAAAACATATCGCTTATTTGCTGCAACGACTACATAAGCAAAAATCGCAAATTTTGAATCATGTAAAGATATTTTTGCATTATGTTGTGTGTAAATTTAAAAACTTTACAGACGCTTTATGCAAAAGTAATTTTTTTTTTTTTTTTTTTTTGGAGTTATGACGATGTTGCAGCGAATGAACGATATTCCAAAGCTAGCATTTAAAAGATTAACTCTTATTTTTTTTTTGTTCATATCATTTAAAATAATTAACCAAATCTCAGTAGATCAATATTGAACTTCAATAATATAAGCTTTAAAGCATTATCTCTTTCAAGCCTATTGCGATACCGCACCATTTAGAAGATCGATTATTCGACTTTTTTCAAAAACCGGGTTTCGGTTATTCCGAATAGTTGCTATTTTAAATAAACCAGTTTTCGGTTAGGAGTTTAAAAAATAACGGGTTAACCGGTTTTATTCAAATAACAGCAAACAAATGGAAGATATCCCATAACGCTGGGTTTCCACGTAGCAACTTTTTTCCTAAGCAAAAACGTCGGCAGAACAATGGCGCAATAATTGATGATTATATTGCTGGAGAACACGTGAAATTGCTTTGCCATAAACAAACGTACAGAGAAATTAAATGCTTAGCAGATTGCTAAAGGCTAGATCACACTATCTCACAAGTCTTACGTATTCCATACTACTTTGTGAGATAGAAATCTAATGAGTTTTGTTGCGACTGTCAAAAAATCTAATTTAACATGACAGTTTGTGTTCACACCATCACACAAAGTATAAACACTCACACATGAAATAAAATGCAACCCTGATCCAATTAAAAGTACATATTATTGTTTAGAAATTTTTTAAAAAACGATGAAGTCGTATGGGATGTCAAACTTTTTTCATAATACTTGTCATTTTCGTGACACATTGCATTCACACTATCACACTTTGTCATATTACTTGAGTTTTTGACATGTATTAATACAAAGTATAATAGTGTAATCTAGCCTTAAGCAATAATTGCTCAAGCGATCAGATGAGCAATAATTGCGCAATGGTTTTTTGCCTGCCAATCATGGCAATATGCGGTCGGTCCATTCGTCGCAAATTTAATGGAGACCCGGGGTAAGGCAATAGTTTAGCAATATTCCTAAATTGTCATCTATAAAAAAATAATTAAAATAATTTTTTATTTTCTTTCTTTTGTAGTTTTTTAAAAAAATTATAAAATATAGACAGACAGAATTTAAATTTTTTATTAATATACATATGTACATAAATACATCCATATTTACATTTTATGTAAATGAAAAAAATATATAAAAATAGAGACAAACTCCAAAATTTATCGACACAATTTTTACATAGAACAAAGAAAGATTTAACTTAAGTGCCAAACATGTGGTGAACAAAGATTATGTTGGATCGTTTCCATCACTGTTTTCAGAAATGTCTTTCAAGTTGAACTGCAATTCAAAAACGTGTGTGTTTTGAGTTTTTCGAACTTGCACTTGCATGTGTAAAGGCCAGTTTAAGGTGTAGTAAAGTGTTTTCCGAGAGTGGGGTTTATTTGGGGCGTATGATCAATAATGACTCGATCTTCAAGAAATTTAGTGGTGTGATTTCGTGTAAATCTCGTGTCTATATATATTTCATCCTAGGATTCCAAAATTTCTTTAATTCTAATCTGTCTTTTGTCAAACTTTTTATTTCACTTCAGCTTTTTCTTGTGGCTTTTACTTTGATTTCAACCATTATTCTCCACGTATGGACTGGCCTTCCTAGTCGTCTACTACCTTGTGGGATCCAGTCTATTGCCAATCGTGCATAACCTTCTGGCGGTCTTTTATAAATATGACCCAGCCAATTCGATTTTCTTTAGAGGATTTTACATTTTTATATTTTATATATATTCATTACAATAGGTATATTTTTAATTTCGTCTTTAGTTGTTACACTATGGTGTAAAAGCTTCCACATTTTAAAAGAAAACTGAAGGCAACAACACGTAGGCCAAATAAACTTTGTAATAGGTAAAGATAACTGTTAGGTACGAACACGACCAGCTTTCTTTTTTAGAAATTACGGGCTTAAGGCAAATTTTTAATACAGAGATAGAAGGTTTTGTGATTTTCAACATGTTTTTGCTGTCTCCTGTAAAATTTTAGTGTAGTTTACCACCCACCTACAGAGTTTAAATTTATCTTCGGGTAAAAGTCTAGGAAGAAAAATTTCAACTTTCTTACTAACCTGTATGAATGAATGAATTCACACATTTACGGTACACATCACATCACACAAACAATCAAAACATACTCATTATTTTACGAGTTAACATCAAATTTAAAAAATTATTAAACATTAAAATTCCCTTTTGTTGCTGCTGCTTAATTTTTCTAATTCTTTTTTTACCAACCACCTTTTCAGTAATTTAATTGCTGTTTTCATTAAATTGTAATTTGTAAACCATTAAAGAAGAAATCAAAACAACATACAAATACAAAATTTTTATTAGGGGCATAACTTTTTAAAGTTAATTAGGGAATGCAAAAAGATATAGCCTAGAAAAAATATATTTATAGGTATGTACACATACATATTTTAAAATGTCTCGTATGGTAGCACAAATTTATGCAAAACGTTTTTTGTAGAAAATTTTGTATTTCTAGTTAAACGGTTATCCTTCTAATGCTACACACATCTGAATGTATGTAATATGTATTGTATTGTGTGTTAGAAAAAAAGAACATATGAAAAAACGCATTATGTTTAAGAAGAAATAACGGTTTAATTATGTATTCATTCTTTTATTTATACGTTATATTCTTTTTTTTATTGTACTTAAATTTTAAATTTTGTATTCATTTCTTGATAATGAAGAAAATCTTAAAATATTCTGATAAATAATTACTTTTATATTTTTAAAGACTATCATGAATGACTCAGCAAAGTTAATAGTAGGTACATTTTTATAGCCAAATAATTGGTTGGAGTTACTTATTTTGGTTTTGTTTTTAATTTGAATTTGAGATGAAGTAAAAGATTTGTATTCAATTTTAATTAAAAAATTCTTTATTAAATTGATCAACAAATTTTATAGAAATATGTGTTATTAAAAATTAAAAATAATTTTACAGTGCATTCGCGGCAACGTGAACTACATAATTAAAACCAAGGGAGTTCATGTTAGCGAAATTGTTCACGTTAGCGATTTTCGAATTTCATGAAAAAATATGTGTGTTTTACACGCTTGAACGTGAAATTCATTTCTGATTATTTCCATTCTTAAAATATAAATGTATATATTATACATACATATGTGTTTTATTATTACATATTTCCATTACTAAAATATAAAAATAAAATTCATTACAAATGAGAAAATGAGATCACGAGAATATACCTATTGAATTAAAATTACA
The DNA here is from genome assembly GCA_963931875.1 of Pollenia griseotomentosa. Taxonomy (NCBI): domain Eukaryota; kingdom Metazoa; phylum Arthropoda; class Insecta; order Diptera; family Polleniidae; genus Pollenia; species Pollenia griseotomentosa. Next base: position 187,089,034 of record OZ007562.1, on the reverse strand, counting down.
TTGCAAATAAAATTATGTACTCATAACATTTAGGCATTAAAAAAATCGGTTATCTTTTCCTGCTGCTTTTTCTTTTCTAATAGTTGAAATACTGCTTTCTCCCTTAAGCGTCTAAGTACACTCATGTCACTTTGATCCACCATTGCATCTCCTGCCCATTGCAATGCATTGTTAAAAATTTCGATTGCCCCACTTGCAGCAATTTTTTTTAACAGGATCATCGGGAATGCAATCATCGTCTTCACTTTCTTCGTTTTGCCCAAGGTAAACTCAACCTAAAAGTTTGTAAAACAATGCTTCAATTGTGGTTTAAAAGTTTTTCGTAAATTTCTTACCTGAGGACTCAAGTCCTGAAGGAGATCGGCTGACATTTGCATTAAAGAATTTATTTCTGCATCCCATTTCGTTTTCAGAATACTTAGTGGAATGTTATCTTCAGGGTCATCCCGGTTTCTAACTAAACTTAAAAAATTTTTCCAGCAATTGGCAAGAGTTTCTGGGCTGACCCGATCCCAAGCCACACATAAAAGGGTGACAGCATCTTTTAAAGCTAAAATTTCTCATTGATTCAAGCAAATCAGCTTTTTAGCTGCTAACAAGCTGTCTGTAGTATAATTTTGTTATCTTAATCGCATTTTGATCCACTGGCTGGAAAAACATGGCAATTATGTTTCCATCTTCAGTTTCGCTTGCATGAGAGGGAGCGTTGTCGATAAGTAATAGTGCCTTCATTGGCAAGTTTTTCTCACTTAGAAACAATTTCACCTAATCAAAAGCAAGAACTTTTAATTATATTTTTTATTCACCGTATAATTTGCTTACCTGTAGTACAAAGGGTTGATGGAACCAATGCTTAAAAATGGCTGACGTCATCCAGGCCGATTTGAAATTCTTATAATCCGTAGGACAAATAAAGTTTCTAAACTGCGAGGATTTTTTTCTTTACCAATTACCGAAAGTTTTAGTTTATGTGCACCTGATGCATTTGCACAACACAGGAACGTTATACGTTGCTTCTCCGTCTTTGTACCGGGAGCACATTTTTCTTGCATTGCAACGTACGTTTTATCTGGTAAAAGAATAATAAGAATAAGAATATCCAGAATAAACCAGACTCATCAGCGTTATAGAGTTGGTCATATCATAACTGCATTTCTTCCATTTTTTGTTTCAGTTTTAGTTTAAATGGATCCACCAATTCAGGCTGCGATGAGAGTTTTTCTCCGGATACTTTAAGAAGTCTAACTCCGTACCTTTTCTTAAAACGCTGACGCCAGCCGTCACTAGCATTGAACCCGCCCTCGTTTTCTTTAAGCTGGGAATGTAATTCCTTCGCTTTTTCTTTTAGCATTAGCCCACTTACAGGCCAATTTCTTTCACGCAATCGGATGAACCAACGGTAAAGATTTTTTTCCATAACTGGAAGTTTTGATGATTTTAAAGTTTTTCTTTTTCCCGGTCCTTGGTATGTGTGGTTTACACATTTTAAAATTGCCAAACAAAAAAATTTTATTTAGTGGATACACACATTTTTTATATAAGGGGATTCCCTCAATTTTAAAAATCAAATTTAATGTATGTCGACAAGCCTGGAAAACATATGCAGTGAAAAAAAATTGTTCACGTTATAGAGCTTTCTGAGTTTGTTCACGTTACAGAGTAGTCAACGTAAAAAATCTTGTTCAAGTTAGGCGGTGTTCACGTTAGACAGTGTTCAAGTTACCGCGAGTGAACTGTATATTAAAAACACTTTTTAATTTTTGGAAAATTTTATGAAATGTGTTTTAAAGCCTAGTACTCTGTTCAAATTTGTGAAAAATGTTGAGCAACATTGATTATTTCACACGAAAATATTGACATGTATCAATTACCTATCATGCGAGTTTGTACAATTTGACGTTTTTATTCCTGAAAAGTATGCGACATTGTTTTGCGTATGTTAACAAACCCCACATGTATTTTACTGAAAATATTTTTTTTTATTAAAAAATTTAATAAAAAAGAAAGTAAGAAACTGTTACCGGTTGTGTTATTTAAATTTTTTATTTCGTATTTAATAATCAAAAATGTTGCCAGAAACATTTCGGAACTTTCTCACAAAATGAACAGAGTACAACTCTATCAACATTTTTTCATACATATTCCGCACAAGTTTTTTTCATATGCGTTTTGACAGCATTTCACGTGAAATGTTGAACAGAGTACCAGGCTTAAGGCAAAACTTTCGTAAATTTTTTTCTTAAAATACAATTCTTATCTATTTTAATTTTTTAAGAATGCGGCAGTAATATTTAAAATTGATATTAACAAGATTTAAAAAACAACGAATTAAATTTGAATTCATGATAAAATTAAAAGAAAAAATACAAAATTTGTACAAAAATAACACTGTGCTAGTTGAAAAAATAGACAAGCCGGTCACATGGCGTTTTAACATAATAAGGTACGCTGAATCTAATGGTGCTAACGGTTAGCTCTTGTTTTCGAGATATACCGTTATTTCGAAAATGGCGGAGGTTGCACAATATACTTAGGTATATTCGCGTAACTCAAAACGGTTTAGTCAATTGAAATTACTACTCTTCTTACATTCCCCACTACAATTGGCTGGAATTTTTCCAAAATTAATTGTAGTTGTAAGTAGGTTAAGAAAAAATAAAATGAAAACAAAAACAACTTGCAAAAGCATGTTGCCAGTTAAGTTTTTTTAAGCCGTGCACTTGCCAGTTTATTATCAAAGTAATTTTTGGGAATACAAAATTTTAATTTAAAAGACTTTCTTAGTCGTGCTTAATTCCCAATTTTTATTCTTGATACAAACACTGAAATTTATTGTTGAAGGGATAAGCTATTCCTATGCGCATTTGCTTATGCCAGATCGTCAGGAAACTTTATCCAAAGATTTTAGAAAAACTAAAGATATTAAACAAATAAAACTGTTAAGCGAATAAGAATTATAAGCAACAGTTTACTTGTAACAATAACAAAGTTTGAACAAAAACAGCAACATTTTAAAATTTTTGTTTTTTTAAAAATTAATCAAAAATTGGAAAATGCAGATATGCTTTTTAACTCTAAACAAAATAAGCCATAAATGATTAAACCCTGTTATCAACTGATTTTATTCATTTTAGTTAATTTAAGAATTTCATAAAACGCAACATTTGTATGGGAGCCCCCCTAAGAAGTGGTGATAAGGGGCAAGTATGTTTTGAGAAAAGGTTAAGGACAAAAATTAATTGAGGTCGGTCATACATTATATACCACCCTAATAATATCGTGTGTGTTAAAAACAAATTTTTTTAACTAAATTTTCCAATTAGTAAACATAATAAAATTAACATTTTTGTGCAAAATTTCCAGAGCTAATTAAAAATTCAATAATTTTTATCAATTAAGATAATAACACATTATGTTAGTTGTGAATTTGAAACAATTAAAATTGTGTATTGCAACGACAGCATTAACATCGTCTTAACGATCATTTATTTATCTGTAGCAATAAAAAGCACAAATAGAAAAAGTCATTAAACATTTCCCAGCATTCATTAAGTGCCATCTTCTGCAAACTTGTATGTATACATTTATGTGTAGATAAATTTATGTATGGATTTCTTTTAATGAAACCACTTAAATAGTAAGAAATGAAAACGAATGAATGAACGAGTACGAGATTGAATATAAAATTACAGTGGGCTTTTTTCCCATACAGAACTGAGTGTTATTAAACAAATATTAAAATTTGGAAATATGTATTAATTTTTGGATCGTCTTTAAGAAGTCATCATGTTTAAAAATTACTGTATTAACAAAGTCATAAATGGCCCTGTTCCTCTATTATAGGGCGCTACGAACTAAGTCCCTAATGAACTGAACCCGGAAAACAAAAATAAACTAAAAATGTAATTGTATGAAAGAAAGAATTCTTTCGCACATCGGAAATAGGCAGTAAGTCCTTAAAGTTATGGTATTAGTTAATAAGGAATTTAAACCCCGAATTTGAAAATGAAACAAATCCCTAAAAATATGAAATAACCCACAAAGCAAAAATGAGCCAAGTCCCCATAAATAGAAACTTAATACACAATGATGTAAGTCCCCAATCTTGATAACAAATCTCGAATTTAGAAGCTTTAGTTAGCGAAGCCAGTGTCTGTTACACCTTAGAGGAGAAAATCCTTGCGCCCGGTAGAGAAGCTTTAGTTAGCGATTCGGAATTTTTAAATTCGGTACTTTAAAGTTTGAGATTTTAAGTTCCGGTCATATGACCCCAACCCTTAAAAATTTGAATGATATATGAACTAAGTCCCTAAAAATACCAATTTAGCATTATTTCATTTACAAAATTTGGGGACTTATTCTATATGAACCCATCCTCCATCGCAAAATTAAAGATTACTTGAAAAAAATTAACTCCCTTAACATTATTCTCTGTATAGAAAATTAGGGAATCCCTTTTTGCTTTCAGAAATAAGTTTAGGTTGTAGCACCTTAATGTAGACATGATTAAAGTACGGTATTAATAAAAAGTTGTTTAAGAATTGTAAATAAATTTCTCCCACTGTGCACAGCCAGAAATCATTAACTTGCCACACAACTAACTATATCGTTTCGCATTCATTTTTATTACTTACACGTTATGGATCTTAATAGTGGAAAAAAAGAAGTCAGCTCCTTCCTCATAAAGGTGTTAAGCGGGTTTCGTTATCTGCTTGCTTTCTTAAATAAACATCAATAATGCAACACGAATAAAAACTGTTGTAGAAATAATAAATAATCAAATTCAAGTATAAATTATGTTGTAAAGAGAAATGAGGGGGTAGGCTGTTTGTCGTTCGACAACTGTCGTACACATGCATATGTATTTTTGAGTATGTATAAGAAAAACAAAATTACCCTGCAGGAAATGTCACTAGTGAATCTGTACAGATTAGGGATGCCAAACGGGAAATCCCGAATCCCGAAATCCCGGGATTTTTCGGGACTAACAAATCCCGAATCCCGGGATTTATTTTTATGAATCCCGAGATTTTTCAATTTAACAACTTTTGTGTATCAAAAGTTTTTATATGTATAAAAATATTCGTTTAATTGAATTTTTATACTTTCTAATTATTCATTGTTTTATGGTCGTTTTCTCATTACGCGATTATCCTTTTCCCAACGAAAAACTGCACATTAAAGAAATTTGGTTTTCTCAATGTCTCATTTGTTTTCTATTCTGTCGCAAAGCTAACCAGCACTCATCTGCCAATTACACTATGCCACAAAAAAATGAACCTCAGAAAAATTGGTGCTGCTGAACACGAATATGGCATTTATTTATTTTTCCCATGAACCGTTTTCGAGATATACGCGAAAATCGTGTTTTTCAGCAGTTGTTTAAGGTATTTCGAAAAATCTCGAGAACAGTTTAACTGAATTGTACAAGATTTAACATTTTGAATAGATATCTCTCCCCGTGTGGATTTACTGAGCTACAGGACTTTAAAGTTGAAAAAAATGTGATTTTTTTAATTTTTTCCAAATTCACATTTTTAATTCGCTCCAGTAATGCAATAAAAAAAATAAAATTTTTTTTTTAACATGTATCTTAAATAATATTTTGTTTTAAACGTAGTAAGCGTAAAATTTTTATCGTCGCACAAAAAATTAAGAAATAACGACATAAAAATTTGTATATAAAATGAATTGTTTTGTTAAGTTTTCTTTTTTATAAATAAAAAAATATATATATTTTAACTTTTGTTTATAAGAAAAAGTTGTAAAAGAATTGTTCTGTTAATTTTTCTTTTTTAAAAATTCAAAAATAAATAAAATTTAGTTAATTTAAAAAAATGTTCTTATAATTGTTTTGTTAAGTTTTCTTTTTTAAAAATTGAGACATAAATAAATAAAGTGTTGTTGTTTTTTAAAAAAAAATTGTATATTAAAGAAACAAATTGATCCCGAAAAATCCCGAAATCCCGGAAAATCCCGGGATCCCGAAAATCCCGGGATTTCGGGATCGGGATTTACAAAATCCCGAATCCCGGGATTTGTTAAAATCGATCCCGTTTGGCATCCCTAGTACAGATTCACTATTGACACAGTCACCAGTACTAGTGACTTATTATACCCCAGACAATGTTATTTACTATAGACATTTAACATGTGCGTGTCATAGAAAATCTACTACTGACGTTGGTATCTACTATTGACTAGGTAGTTCTTTTGGGAACATATGTAGACATTAGAACCAGAGAATCACTAGTTCATTTTAGTAAATCTAGTCTACACTTTTAGTATGAATACGGTTTAATAAAAATCTTTTTTTATTATTTCTTCTACTTTTATAAGAATTATACATACTTCTCAGTTGTTATTGATAAAAAATGATTCGTATTAAAGGCAAATCTAGTGTAGTGTAGACATTTCGTTGACTATGTCAACAAAAACTGGTGACTTGGAGACACTTGCACTCAGGTTTCCTTCAGGGAATGTACGAAAATGGATCGGGGATAAATTATGAGGGTTACCGCTGTGAAGCTAAAGTATCAATTTGACCCTTTTTCGACGGTACCCTTTGATACCCTTTATGATCCTTTTTTTGATATACCCTTTTGTATAATTTTTAACTATTTTGTGACACTTTTTGACCCTTTTTGGAAATAGCACTCACATTTTGTTTTTCTCAACACTGCTGAACAGTAGTGCTTCTGCTAACCAATTGTTTTCGAAATAAGCATTGCTTGAAAATTAACTTTGTAACAGACTCAAAGTAGAAGCTTCCTTCTCATAATTTGTTTAAAGCGGAAATAGAGGAATGGACTTCAAGTGAAGATTTAATAACATTCCTAAAAAGGAGTTAGTATTCGTTAAAAGTTTGTGTTAGAACATCTTTTACGACTTCTAAATTAGATTTTCGATGGTTAAACACAAAACAAAGTAGAATTTCCCTTATAGCAAACATAACTCATAAACATACATATTTGTTATTTTTTATATTTTTTTTTATTTATTGAATAACTTAAGGGTTTTCTTGTCTACAAAAAATGTGACAATTTATTTAAAACATGCAATTTGGTGTTCGTTTCTTAAAAATATTTTGCTCTCCAAAAGGGTTGCATGTTTTATTCTAAAAAATTCATGTTTTATTCTAAAAAATTCAACCCTACTAATCCCATAAGCCATTTCCGTATAAATCGACAGTGTCGAAAGTGCCCTGTAAATTTGGGGCTATTTTAAAAACAGCGACAATTAAAAAAACGAAATTAAAAAATAGCTAAAATTAGCGAACATTTTTTATATTTCAAACAAGCGATAAAATGGATTAAAAGTCTTTAAAACTAAATGGAATGGCGAAAGTTCGGTAAAAACTGCCATTTTAGCGGAAATTCCCAAAAAGTTGGTAACAGTGGTATAATAGCCTTATATTTATTAAAAACTATAAAAACTTAAACTAATCAGATAACCTTCCGAAAAAAATCGCTCCTATTGCAAAATTGGAAACAAAAACATAAAAATAACATAAAGAACAAACTTTTTGTCTGGGGCTAAAATCAGAAAAGGGCATACCTAAAACAAATATTTTTTGTTTGATTTTAAAAAACATGGTCTTATTATTTTCTTTAAGATGGAAAACACTGCTTATAAAAATTGACCCTTTTTTAATTGAAATACCCTTTTTTGACCCCTTTTTCTTGAAAATCCCCTTTTTGTGACCCTTTTCAAAAATTTCCAACGGTAGCCCTGGGTACAGAACAAAGAAGTGAACTTATGTGTAAATAAAGAGTGTTTAGTATCGCAGTGTTAAAACGATGTTGTAACATTCCTTTAAATAAATTTATTAAATTTTGTAATACTAATTTTTCTTAACTTTATTATTACACCAATTAATAAGAAATTAACTACAAATAAACAGAAAATCCAATAATTTTTAACTCACTGCTCCATAATTGCTCACTAGGATATTTTTTTTTAAGCCTGATAGAGCAAACAAAAATGTAAGCAGTCAAACAAACTTTTGTTTGGCGTCTAGCGATTTTGTTGGCTATTTTGGATATGACATGAACTTGTTTTGAGAATCATGAACAAATTTACCGATTGTTAATTGAAAAGATTATTTTAATGAACGTATTCCATCTAATGTAAATCGGTTTTGGCCAAAAATTTAGCTATAAGTATACGGTAGGTACGTACCATTTTAAAGATATTGCAATAAAAACCGCCTTTAAAATAGAACACAATACGAAGTTCTTGACGCGTTATTACGAGTTAAAAATTATATAAATGTAAAAAGCACGATATGTTGAATTAATTTAATTCCTATACAGCGTACATATTTCAAACGATAAGACATGAGGAATGTCTTGACGATGAAGTGTATAATGTTTTCGATATACATACATACATACATACATGTACACTAGGGTAATGATTAATTTTTTACAAAAAATGTACCTATTACCACGTGATAGCCAATACTAAATTAGTGATAAAAGCCGTGTTTGCTGGTCATTTTTTGAGAAAAACCTTCCCCACCAAATGCAATTTCTAAAAATGTACACAAACATTTTTTTTGCTACATTAGCTGCGTTCGAGAACACAAAAGTTTTTACTATTTTTTACTGAACTTTACTGCATTTTACGAAATTGCGTTCGAGTACACAAAATTCAGTAAATGAGAACACAAATTGAGAGCGGAAAGTGACAGTTCTTGTCTGAGTATTTACAAATTTTTACTGCAGAAATTTTTGCAGTAAAATTAAGTAAAACAAAAAAACATATTGTTACGTTACTGCCTTTCAATAACGTTTTGGTTTATTTCCTTTATAATAAACCGTTTCGAGTTCTTTATTGCAACTTTAATAAAATAAATAAAACACAAACACTTTAACACTGTTTACAATTTACACAACTTTATTTAGTACAAAGTCACTCTAACAAACCGTAATTTATAGCTTTTATTCACGACCAACTATAATTTTCTCAGCGTTATACGTTATTGACAAAGTCTGAACTTAAAACTAATTCTTAACTAAAGTTACTTTCGTAACAATATGTTTCAAAAGGTAAACAAACAAAAGCAACAAAAAATATGCTTACAAATTGTGAAAAAATTGTTAAATAAAAGAAAAGTTGAAATAAAAATTAAACAAAAACAAAATGTGAATAAAAATTAATTAATCAAACTTGTTTGTGAAGCATTTATTTGGCTAAATACCAACATTTGAAACTTTTTTTGTTATGTTAATTTTTTAGAGTTGTAAAAGTGTTAAGAACTTTGGGTACTTAAGTAATCAATAGCAAAATATTATTCATTTTCTTTAGAATAAATTAACCCGCCACAAATTAGTAACATCCAATAAAATAAAAAAAGAACAAATATGAAAGATTACATAAAATAATTTGTTTGTATTTTCCAAAAATGTTTGTGTTATAAAAAATGTTTAATCGAGTACCGAAAAGAAAACGAGTTAAGTAGTCAAAAGTGTAAACATTTTTCAACATTTTAATTATTTGTCATCAGCTGTTGGCTTTATTTTACGAATTTTTACATTTTTGGACAACAGCTTTTTGTGAAAGCAAATTTTACAATTTTCTCATTTACTGCATTTTACTCTAAAAGTACTCAAACGCACCTATTAGCGGGGTTTTGAAAGAGCAAATGCATAAAATCGTAGGTCTTCTGTTTAATTTCTTAAAAGAGATACGATACACTTCTCCCGTTTAAAATTGTGACAAGGGTAAATTTAATAGTTTATTTTTTTTTTTTTAATATAGAACCAATTTCAAATCGTTTGGCGCGGGAACTTTTTTAAAGCAGCGAAAAAGAAAGATGGCGTTTGTTAATATTTTTTTTTTATGGAAATTTTGGTTTTGGCATGTTCAATTTTATATTTGCAAAAAAAATTTAAAGGTCAAGAAAAATCTATCCATCCGTACTTAAATTATTCCGAAGCGGTATTAATAGTACGGATTTTCTTGAATCAAGTACAGATGGATTGATTCAAGTAAGGATTATTTGGGTTTTCGAAAGTAATCCTCTTTAGGATTGTTTTAAGTACGCTTAAGTGTTATTTGTACTTAAATTTTTAAGTTCGGCTCGTACTTAAAGTAAGTATAAAAAACTTAATTTATCCCGAGTGTTTTTGTTTAATAATATCCCCCAAAAATTCTCTTTTTAACAACTTCAAGTAGACTACTATAAACTGTTATAGTAAACATTGTTCCATTTTTGTGTTCACTTAATTTGTTTAAAATAAAAATTAAGCAAAATATATATGTATTATGGCGACTTTTTTTATTTTTGGTGAATTTTAGCGAAATAAATTTTTTAGGATTTATAAAAAATGTTATTGTCAAAAACTTGTAAAAAAGGCTTTGGCAATTTTTGACATTGAATTTTGAAAGCAGCTTGAGCAACGCTACCAAATTATCCAAATTTACTTTAAAAATCACTAATCGATTTATTATTGCAAAATTTTTTTTAAAATTAGGGCTAATTTTTGGTTTAGCCGATTTGCTTATGAGCAAAATAGCCGCACCAATTCATAACAGACTCCGTGACATCAAGCAAAATGCACCGTTTGGTGCGATTTCCACGATGGTGGCATCATCTTACCTTGTTTATTCAAAAATTTTTTATTTGAAAATATGAATGGGCACATTCATAAGGCCTAACTGTTGCGCAAACGTTTAGTGTTTTTCATATAAAAAACGTTGAGTGCAACAGTTGCGTTTTACGAATGTGCCCAATGACATTAATCCGAGCGAGATGTGGTTTCATCAGGATGGCGGTACGTGTTATACGGCAATTCGCAAACGACTACTTATTGTGATCAAAATTTTGCGATAAGTTGATTTCGAGTAATGGAATGGTGGAATTGAATTGATCTTTCAAAAAAAGATTTTTTAATTAAAATTTAATTTTTGTTTTTTTTTTAAATTTCAAGTTTTATAGGGCTCAAAAAACACCCTTTTTTGAGATGTAATCAGTCTATACAAGATGTAATCAGAACGTACAAGTTTTACTAAATACATTTTAGTAAGACAAACTAAATATATAGTTGGGGTATTCACAAGGTGTCATAAAGTCATGTCTTAAAATAATAACATGATAAAATACGACTGTTGTGAACAACCCCTCATAACTTAGTGTGCTATTTTGAATATAAATCAGCTGATTTAAAATAAATATAAAAAATAAATATTTACCTAAGAATAAAATATGTTTACATTCTAATCCATGAATTAATAAATTAAATTAGATCTTATCTGACTATTTTTCATTTTTTAAACGCAAATCACAAATAAATTTTATTTTGTTTGTTTACCAAACACCAGAGTCCTAAGCCCATATAATTTGACGCCGCAAGTGTTTTGTTGCAAAAATTGCTAGCCGCAGGTTGAATTCGGATATTAGCCGGATAAAACTAAACCATCAACGGCGACGGCTACAAAAACTAATGCGTTCGGCTCAGCCGCTCAGCGCAGGTCTCTTCTGATTAATTACGACAGCACAATAAACATAGCAAGCAAAGATCTATTAATTTAAGACACTTTTTGTTAACAAAGCAACAACAATATTTTTAAACATGTGTAAAATGTTAGAACATTATGACAATATAACATGATAGCACACCTTGTGAATACCCCAAGTGTGCTGTTACAAATATTAATGCACAGTATGTTTGTTAACTAATTGAATTTTATTATGGCAAAATCAAACAGGAGCTACTACCAACACACAGTACTAACACACACTAACATTTATACCTATTTAATTACAAAGATACATAATTGATGTTTATACTACATACATACATATGAAAGAAAGTTTTTGTCTTTGGTTTTTGTAAATAGATATAAAACGGATTACTCTAAATATGAACGAGAAAAAAGTGAATTACTATCATTAACATTGTCATGTTACTTGTAATCATTATCATATACACTGTTTCCAATAGTACATAATTACAATGCAATATGATCATTTTAGCGGAGTTCTGTTATAAAAAAATATTCTAGTAAAATAAAGGCTTATATTTAATTTCGACTGTCACAGAATGAATTTAGGATGTTGAAATATCTTACACCTAGATTTATTGGATTTATTGGATAAACATATGTTGCACTCAAACCCAAAGTGGACCAAGTCAAAAAAGAAAATTCGAAAATATTTTGAGTTTGAGTAAGTGAACTGCCATTCATTTCTGCAACCATTGACTTGGGTTTATTGCCTAAACGGAATACTGTTTGATTTAGTCCGTTACAGAAATGGAAAGAGTTAAATATTGCGGAAAATTTCGAACAAGAATTAAAATACATATTGTAATATATATACTTTATGACTTGTCTCGGTTCGCCCGACCACGTAATACCCTACGCCACAGTATTTAAAAACAATTTTCGTGAGTGTACCTTATTTGGGACCCATGGGCAATCATGGACCGGCCTGAACGAAATTATGTTATTAGGTTAAGCTTTGTGCCTAACAGGACAACATTTGTCATGACACAGAAGCTATCGTAAAAGTTATTGTCGCCAATTTTTATGTTAATGCCAACATTTATATTATAAGGTATTTTTGGGCAGTAGTGTTTGATTTGGAAAATGATTTTGATTGTGAAATTATAGACTGATTCGTTTCATTTTCAGTAGGCTTGGTCCTTGCGCCATTAAGAACATATATGTAAGTGTACCAAATTTCATCAAATTCATCACCTCCAAAATTGCGACCTGTACTTTGCGCACAAGGTTAACATGGACAGTCAGCCTGCCAGCCGGACGGACATCGTTTGAAAGTTATTCTGAGTTTGAGTCACAAGGAGGAACATCTTTTCAGTTATTGCACGGCACTCAGAGACCTCAAACTCAAACTGCTTGGTCGAAGAATACTTAGGGACAAAACCTGTCTCTCTGACACTGATGTGACCGGGATCCATATCTCAGTTGAAATTTTGTTGTTTTGTATGTATTACTTTTTACAATTCTATAATAGTTTCAAGTTTCAACAAAAGTTGAGTTGTAAAACGTAACAGGGGCATTAATTTATAATTTCTAGGGAAATAGTGTTTTTCATACGGGATTTCCTGGGACAAAAATCCCGGGATCCCGCACATTTTTCGGGAAAAAAATCCCGGAAAATTTGTGCGGGAATTCCCGGGATTTTTTTTAATTTTATTATGGTAACTTTACTGCTGATATATTTGTAAATAAGTTGTATCATGAAATAGATCTTAGCCGTTAGGCAAAACGGTCTTAAGTCAAAAAAACGGATTTTGAGATTTTTATTGGCTTTAATTCCATTTTTTACTCTTTTGTTGGGTTTAAATCACTTAAGTTTAGCACAACTGCTTCTAATCGCTTTCATAACTCTTAGGAAAAAAGTCTATGAAATACACCAAATAAATATTTTTCAATGTAACATAACGAAAAACTACAGTTTCTGACTTAAGACAGATGCCAAAGAGGTGTCATTCATAGCCGATAAGTAATTCAATGTTTAAAGTTTAATGCTCCAAAGTTTCGGAAGAAGATGAGTAACAATGTACAGAATTTTTAATTTGTTTAAAACCCCAGATTTATTTCATAAAAACAAAAAAAAAAAAATTTCCCACTTGCTTCCAAAAATTTAATGATTTTATATGAAGGAGCAGCAGCATAAAAGATTTTTTTTATCTTTCCAAATGTTATTGCACATTGAAAAAATATTACCAAAAAGTAATTTTGCTATAACTTTCTCAAAAATCATACAAAATAATTTAAATTTTTCCCATGAACATAAAGTTCTTAAGGTGCCATCAAGCACTTTTTCCTTTTTTACATAGAAATAAAAAAGTTGAATGCATTTATAAACTTATTTAATTAATCTCAGGAAATGTTATTTGTTCAAATAAATTAAATTAAATAATATTTTCCATCGATTTGTATTGAGCGGGAATTCCCGGGATCCCGGGAAATTAAAAAAAAATCCCGCTTTCCAGGAAAATTAAAAAGTCCGGGAAAAGAAAAACTCTCAGGGAAACCATAAATATGCAATTGCATGCTTTTCCTTGTGCGAACAATGAAGGCAGAAACAGTATATTTATCTGTTTAAGGGCTTTTTATATACATATTTTGGAATCGATTTGTTAGTATGTACATATTTTTGCATATTTTACCGTTTACAGCTTTTTTTGCATAATTTAGTTAAAAGAGCCTTTTAGCAGCATTTTTTTAGTTCCAGCGCATATTTTGCCTTTTTTAAGCATATTTTGATACATGTTAAATTTTTTTTAGATGCCTACAAAAGCTTTCGCAGCAAATTAAAGAAATAATTTTTTTTGCGAAATTTCGGCTTTTCTGTTTTAAATAACTATCTTAATAACCAACGTGTTGCTTCAATTTCACCATCTACTATATTATACAGCCGCCTGGCTAGTTGTCTGTCCTTGTTAACCTTGTGCGAAAAGTTAATTTCACTAAGGACGAAGTATACGTGAATGGTAAGAAACGGTCTATAAAATCACATATTCCCCATAAAAACTTCTTTCCAAAGAATTCGCCCCAAAAATATTATACTGCAAATTAAATTCTTTCCAAAGTTCACATCTATAAATAGGTTCAACTTCCTTTAAATGTAAACATTAATAAACAATTTAGCGACCGTCCCTAAAATCCCCTTAAGACAAAAAATCTCATATATGTATATGTTAATATCTAGCTAATATTCGGCACAAATAACTTTTATATGAATTTTAACATCTTAATATAACTTTGTTTTTGTGAGCAAGTGACTGCTCATCGTTTGCACATAGGGTAACATCTCGAAAATTCGTCTGTAAATACTATCGTGTTTGGGCTTCACCGATTATAATTTTAGGATTGTTTATATTCAAATTATTTATTTAATTGGTTTATTCAACTGAATCAAATCAAAAAGCCTTTATGGGCCAAAAACAGATTACAAGATAAACTTAAATTCAAGCAAATTTTTAATTCTTAATGTATTATAATTTCGTATGTTAACCAAATTTTTTCCTTTTTACACGAATATGGGTACGCATTTTTAAAAATTTTTGGCTTAACAATGAAATTTAGTATTTAAATATGATCGATAACATAACTAGTAAAGTAAAAATGAGCACTTTTTGATTTTTTGGGGCATATTTTTAACAATTATCAGAACATATATTCAAGTTTTTACTGCATATTTAAAGCGCATAAAACGTGTTTTTAGAGCATATTTCTGGTTTCCCTGTTAATTACTTATGTTCTAAAATTTCTGAAATTTTTTGTTTTCCAATGCAAAATTCTTTATCAGATATTCACATGAAATATTTTTTTAAAACAAAACTTTTGTTTAAGCATACAAAATGTTTTGAGAATTTAAAAAAAAAATTAATTTAATTTCCCACTCCTCAAACCTTCAGATGTTTCAGATGAAAGATTTTTGGATTGTACATTAGAATTGAAAACGGTGTTATTAAAAATGCAAATACAGAAATGGTAAAAGTAACAAATAATCATGTCATGCTTTTAGTAACAACTAGCAACTGATTACTGGAAATTTTTTGCGGATTTTCTGCTGGATGAAATTGTTGGTAAATTGTTAACTGGAAAAACATAAGATATTAAAACTAAGTTTGGGTATTTAGATTATTGCTTCTTTTATGATCATAGAGCGTGTGTTTGAACCTTTAATTTGCCTTTGTTTTCATTTCAAAAGTAAACGAAACACACAAAGTAATAAAGAAAATTTAAAATATTTCTCTTTTTTCTACTTTCACTTTTGTAATTTTTTATTTTATTTCCGATTTTTCTTAAGATTTGCTTTTTTGTTTCGTCTGTGGCACATTTTAAATGGTTGAGTAGTATGTATCTCATTTTGTATTTCATCTTTGGCATTAATGTACATTATACCGAAGTCGACGTCTAACAAATATGAGTAATGAATGAATGAATGAATGCTGTTTGAGGTGGTCATTCTTCTAATGGTTGAAACATGAAAATATGCGCACATAAACATGTAGTGTAAAAGTATTTTATTTATTTAGACATCGAGTTTGTTTAAATTTAAAAGAAGATAAAAAAAAGAAAAGAAATTAATCTTTAAATTAAATTCCGCACATGATCGTTAAATCAAATCAAGCACATGATACTTATTATTTTTATTTTTTTTAAATTTTTTTCTCCATACGGGGAATGACCTAGAGTATGATGAGCATTTAATTAAATAAATATATAAGTAAATGTAAAAGATATAATAAATTTAAGCATGTTTAGTAAATGTAGTTAGATGGCTATTAAACGTCAATATTTAAGCAAAGCTAAGGTCAAACCAGAATGTGCATAAACAAACTTATGCCCTAATCAAGGCGAATTCATACAAGGTGGTGTTATTTTGAAAACGGCTACAACACTGTAAACTACTTTAACGTTGTGTCAAAATAATACAACACTGCAGTAATCAAATTAGCTGTACACTAACATACAAACAAGTAAATATAAATGTCAACAAAAGTAACAGCATTTAATTTTGACACAAGGTTAGTTTTCAGCTGTTGCTTACGTAGTAAGCCAAGACCACCTTGTATGAATTCGCCTTGGCCCTAATCATGTAAAACGCAACGCCAAAAAATTGCATTGAAAGAAAAAACAAAGTCATAAATATTTTGTAATTTTGTTATTGCTTTATACAGAAATTCATGTACCGTTTTAAACGCTACAAGCTATGCAGCGTTTGAAATTTTAAAACGCAATGTGAATTTCTGTAGAAAGCAACAACAAAATTACAAAATATTTATGACTTTGTTTTTGCTTTCAATGTAATTCTTTGGCGTTTCGTTGTGTTTTACATGATGAGGGCCTTAATCTACTGTCAAAGAATTGACGAATGACAGTTTCATAAAACTTTACAAAAAAGTTCAATATGGCTTAGCATATATGATTAACATCTATTCGCACAGTTGCTTAATCCACGTTATGCACAGTCTGTTTGGGCCTTTAGTCGTAATAAATTTTCAAACTTTGGAATAAATATGATAGAATTGGACAGACTACGTAAGAAGTACTAAGAGAAGTTCAGAGTGTAAATTATTGAAAAATGGATATAATAATATGTGCAATATACCTAGTATGTATAAAAACATACAGTATCGGTCAAAAGTAAAGCATCACGGGCATTTTGCTTACATCAGAGGTATGGCGGTCCACCTAAATTTGTTAAAATATTAACAGTTATTTTAATTTTGTTAAAATGATTTACTAAAATTTATTTAGTTTTTTATCACTTTTTATACTGTTAATAGCTGCCTGTTTGTAGAACACGAGCGAGGGACTCATTCGCAAAAACAGAATTTTAAAATTTGTTTTTGTTTTAAATATTAGTTAAACGAATGAGTCTTGCGCTCGTGTTCTACAAACAGGCGGTAAGTTTTTAACAAAAATCTCAATATTACTTATTAATCGACCTTTTTCTTTACTTTATTATTATTTTCTTAGATTTAATCTAAATAGGCTTTCAAGGTCATTTGTATTTAAATAAAAGATTATTTATTTATATTTTCATCCTACGTCTTGAAAAAATGTTTGCATTTTTTAATGTATAATTAATTTTAGTATTTTCTGGTCTTGTATTAGACAAGGCAAGATTTAGCTGTAAACAATTTTAAGATAAGGTCGCACTGATAAATATGCTCCAGGTGAAGTATACAATCTTTCACCGTGTAGAATAATTTGCGTTACTTGTAGCCTTAATCTACTTCAGTGAACACTTGGGCTGCACAAAAGAGCTTTATATAATAATAATAATGTAAGCACACAAATTGAAAAATATTTAGTAGTGGAGCTGCGAAGTTGATAGTTTCAAATTCAGTCCTCTGAATATCATAATAATGTTAATTAAATACATATAGAAGTGTGTCAGTTTTTTTCCTAATTGTAATGGATGAGAATGGCGCTAAATTTCGAATTGAATATTCGTATTCGGCGAATATTGCCGCCGATATTCGTATTCGCATTCGTATTCGCGATTATTAACAATTTATATTCGTAAAATCACTAATACATACGTATGCATATAAGTATACATACATATACATTAGGGATGGAATATTATATTATTATATTATATGGAAATCCTTAGCAGCAAGATTCCGATACGCTAGAATCAAAAAAGTTGTGCACTATTCCACCCCTAATATACATATGTATTTATGAAAATTTATTTATCAGAACTATTTTTCTACTTTCAGTAACTGATTCACCAATTAAAATAATTAAACTACCGGCACAAGCTCCAGTAATACGTTACAGCCGTTTTGAACTGCAAAACGAAGAGAAATTAGCACCAACAAATGAGACTTTCATACCAACAACGGATGGAGTGGACTTGATGCAGCAAACGGAGATAGATTTTCAAAATGACGAATCCTTAGGCTTGCTGAACTTGAGTGGAGCAATAAATTCGATGATGCCAAGACAGAATCGTGGCAGTAATAATAATTGTCCTAGATCCTGCCCGCCAAGTGTAACAGTGGGTGCTGAGCCAGTATGTGGTTCGGATGGTTTAATTTATGCCAACTTATGTGATATGAAAAAGAAAACTTGTTCCAGAAATGGTGCCATAAAGGTGGGTTACAGAAGAAATATTTTTTTATATTGTTCGTACAAATTCAACTTTTAGGATTTACGAGATGGTTGTGAAAGAGCTCGTGGTTCTGATTGTAAACATCGTTGCCCTAGTGAAAAAGATCCAATTTGTGGTACAGATGGGCGCACGTATTTAAATCGGTAATAACAAAATTAACTTCTCCAAAAAAATTAAATATGTGTATGTATGTACATTTATATCATAATTTTCAGATGCATGTTACGTGTACAAGCTTGCCGTGTTGGAATGGCCGCTGTAAAAATGGCTCATGTGGGGCCATGCAGTAACACAAGCGCCATAAGGGAATCTTGTCCCGTGGACTGTAACAGTGCTCCCAAAGACGGTCCCATTTGTGCGTCCGATGGCAATGTATACAACTCTACCTGTGAAATGAAGTTGTTGACATGCGGGCAAGGAGTGGTAAAAACAAGCCGAAAACATTGTCAATCAACTCGAATGTGCCGTGAATCATGTTGGCGAGTAGCAAGACCCACATGTGGCTCAGACGGCAGACTTTATGCTAGTCCCTGTAAAATGCGTTCATCGAATTGTGGCAAGCATGTGTTTGAAGTGCCACTTTCTTTCTGCATGCCTCAGGAGCGGAATGGAAATCAAATAGAGAGTTGTCCTACCGAATGCCCCAAAACCGATAGCTCGGCCTATGTCTGCGGTAGCGATGGAAATATTTACTCTTCATTGTGTGAATTAAAAATGCTAAATTGCGGGTAAGTTAAAAATATTAAGTAATGGAAGCACTCATTTTGTTATTCCTTTGTAATATTTACTGCGAATGCATATTTTAGATATATAAATGTATGTGAATATCTTAAAATATCTAGCAATAACCCTCAGATTGTCTGTAGGAAGGATCAAAATATTAGTGTTAGAAAAGTTCGAACTAATAAAACTGGTCTGAAACCAAACCCTCCTTTAAATTTTCATGTTCTGAACACATAAAATATACATATACATATTTACCCCTATCGCGAATGTTATGGGAATATGGTATATTGGAGCAAACCTATAGATATTCCCATCCGCAAAAAATGGGTATTGAATATATTTTGGAAGTAAAAATTTCTAGTGTGCATTATTTGCCAGTGCTTTATAAGCAAAAGTCTATAGTGTGAATAAATTGTCAGTGCTTGTCTTGCGAAAGAAAAATATACAAAATAAGATAGTAATCATGGCCCAATTAGTAGGCCTAAGCGCAGCTACAACAAACCAACAATAGAAATAACAACACGCATTTTGTTTGTGTAAAAAATGATATAAAAAAAAATGGTAGAAATGTCAAAAACAATTAAAGCACAGCCGCAAAAAACGTTGTAAAAGAAACTTTTTGCCACGTTATTCGCGGCTGTGCTTCAGTTGCTACAAAAACACGTAAAAAACACAACTCTGCAAAAAATCAGCAGGCATTTTGAGCAGAACAACTAATTGGACCATGATAGTAATAATAATATAAAAAAATATATAATGAACAGTGCTCATTTTCTTTATGAACACTCCTTCAATAAAAGAAAAAAGTAATTAAATTAGAATACAAATTAAAACTTACATGTTCCCTTCTCATTCACATTAACACTTGTTGTGAATTTATTTAATAAAATAATTTGCGGAAGTGAAAACTGGCGATGCCAAATTTTTTTAGTTTGGGAATTTATTCCCAAGAAGTTTGTTATGGGAATCATTCACAATACGAAATAAAGAAATATAGGAATATTTTCGAGGAAGAGTTGTTTGCGATAGGGGTGATTATGTATGTTTGTCTTTAGATTCTTTTTAAAGGACACATACTCTAAAACAGAGTACCGAAAATACACTCATCGTTCATTCATAAGTAAGTGTATGAACGTTTTAAAATTTCGCTGCTTTTTTCATTCATGTATATGAAGAACAAAAACATTTTAGTTTTGTTTAATCTTGTATGAGATAATTTAGTTTCTTTCGAATTTAACCATTTTTCATAATATGTTTATGAATGTAAATAAAAAGAACGTGAACAATAGACCGTACATCAAAACAATCCCCGTACTACCCCAATATAAAAAATATTTATATAATAGCGGTGTTCAATATAAGGCTTGCAAAAGAGCAAATGCAAAATATAGTAGCACTTTAATGAAATCTAATGGAAAACCTGTGTATTTTGTTGTTGCATTTAAAAAAATTGCTCGAATCGGAGCTGGAAGAATGGACTCCAAGTGAAGAATAAATTACAAAATATGGATTCGAAAAATAAAGTAATGTCCCAAAACAAAACATATATTAAATACTATTCAATGTGTTAAAAATATTGTAATCGTGTATTTTTAAAAAAAATACTGATTTCCCTGTGGTTTAAAGATTCCAAAGAAAAAGTCAACCACTACTTGATACTGCTTTTTATTTCTAATAGCTGCGTTCGAGAACACAAAAGTTTTTACTATTTTTTACTGAACTTTACTGCATTTTACTTAATTGCGTTCGAGTACACAAAATGCAGTAAATGAGAACACAAATTGAGAGCGTAAAGTGACAGTTCTTGTAATTAATTGTTATGGAATAAAAATAACCTCTGATAAAGTTCGAAAAAAGCGAACGAATTGTTGGGAAAAACAAATAAATCAACCATAAATGTTTTTTAGTTATATTTGGTAGAAAAAAACGATTGATCATAATTAACCCGTGAGGAAAACAAAAAACCTCAAACAAAAAACCTCAAACAAAAAACCTCAATAATAATAAAAGTATTATTGTTAAGAAATTTTTTTTGCTCTATTTTACTTCGTTTGCACTAAAAAAACCATGAGCAAAATTTGTAGTGCATATTTGCTCAGTTGCAAACCATTGTAAACAATAACATTTGACATATTGAACGCCACATTGTTTTTAAGGAAACTTCCCTACAAGAAGAGAATGAGCGAGTTGTCACTTTTTTCACGTTGGTGTTAAGAAAATGATAGAATGAAATGACCGAAATCAAGTTTTCTGTCATTTCTTTCTATCATTTTCTTAACACCAACGTGAAAAAAGTGACAACTCGCTCATTCACTTCTTGTAGGGTTATAAATTGAACATTTTCGTGGGTTTTAATGTAAAATAG
This sequence comes from Pollenia griseotomentosa, assembly GCA_963931875.1. Classification (NCBI taxonomy): domain Eukaryota; kingdom Metazoa; phylum Arthropoda; class Insecta; order Diptera; family Polleniidae; genus Pollenia; species Pollenia griseotomentosa. The sequence continues at coordinate 187,067,327 of OZ007562.1, read as the reverse complement.
AGAGTTAAATTTAAATTAATTAATATAAAAAAAATTATTATTATTTTAATTTGCTTGTATATAATTGTAAGCAAATGCAGATTTTTTAAAGTGCTGCCAGAAGTTTTTGGTGTTGCCAAAATAAATTTTTAGGAAAAAAGCACATTTGCACAAAAAATGCAAATTTGCACAATGATCATCGTGATTATGCTTAATGTTCTTTATTTTATTTATCCAATATTTCGTTATTCGTCATCAGGGACAGTACCCTACAAGAAGTGAATGAGCGAGTAGTCACTTTTTTCACGTTGGTGTTAAGAAAATGATAGAAAGAAATGACAGAAAACTTGATTTCGGAAGATATGTATGCTGAAACTACTTAGCATGTTCTTCGTTACTTCTTTTTTTATCTTATCCCTAAATTGAACTGAATCCCTGATGTTGTATGGTGAGTTATAGATTTTAGGAAGGCCGAAAATTCTAGGTGCTATAGCAGCGTCCGTTTTTACTTCATTTCAAAAGCAAAAATAAAACATTTTCGATAATAATATTAGTTAACATATATTTTACATCATATCTAACATTATTAGGTTTAATTTGTTTGTTTTCACTTTTATTCATCTTGAACTTTGTCACTAACAAAATAGCTTTCGAACAATTTCCTAATGCTTTTTACAAAACTGACGCTTTTTTTCGTAATACAGTTTTGAAAGGGAATTTTTGTTTTTGAAAAGGTATAAACAACTTCCGTTCGTTTCAAGCCGAATTCAATAGTGGTCGACTTGTCAAAGTTTGTATAGGAACTAATTTTTTATGTAAACAAACCTTTTTTTTACTAGCTATATTTTTAACAATCCGACCGCTGAAGCAGTGTTGTTGAAGAGTTGACCTCATCTTCTAGTCAATTTGCCTTGGTTCGTTCGAAACAAATAGTACGAAAATCGTAATTTATTTATTTATTTGTCTATGGAAGATTTTCCTTACAGACATTTTAAATCCAATATTCTTAATTTAGTGTACATTAAACATAAAATACAATACAAAATATATAAAATGCTTATTTAAAACAATAGAAAATAAAAACTATGAATTTAATGAAATAATAATTTTATTCTTAATGACATTTGAACTTGAAGAAAAATCAATAAAACTAAAGAATTTGTTAAATTCATTGCACATTCTAATAAGAGGATCAGCATTAGCATAATTAGCTCTAAAACATCGAACTAATAATGGGATAAAATGACGTGATGGGTGCTGAGGAACATTAAACGAAATATTGTGTATTAAAAATCCAGAGCATACTTCGCCAGTAATTATGTTGAAAATAAACGATATGTTTAACATTGTCCTACGACTTTTCAGGGTGGGCAGCTTTATAAGAGAAAGTCTAGAAGTATACGAAGGCAAGTTTACTGGATTAAAGTTTAGTCCACGAAGACAAAAGAGCAAGAATTGCTTTTGGACGGATTCAATAGCATCGGAATGTGTGTGTCCCATATTATAGATCCATACTCTAGAATAGGTCTTACAAGTGCAGTATACAAAGATTTTGTGACATATGGATCATTAAACTCTTTAGCCCAGCGCTTGACGAAACCAAGTACACCCCTAGCTTTATTTACTATCATAGTGATATGAGAAATAAAATTAAGTTTCGGATCAAACAGAAATCCAAGGTCTAAGAAATTGACGGCCAATTCCAGCTGACTACCACCAAGATGATATTGTGCAGGTATCGGATTCTTTCTGACAAATCGCATATATTTACATTTATTAAGATTTAACTCCATAAGATTTATTAGGCACCATGAATAAAACGAGTTTAAGTCATTTTGGAGACGTTGTTGGCCAGAAACTTGACAATAACTTAGAAAAACTTTTACATCATCAGCAAACATTAAAATATTTGAAGATTGAATCGCTGCAGGCAAGTCGTTAATGAACAGTGAAAAAAGAAGCGAACCAAGGTGGCTTCCCTGTGGTACTCCAGAAAGAACATCAATTCGTCTGGAACAGGTGTTTTTAAAAATAACGGTTTGTTTTCTTTTAGTTAAATATGAATAAATCCATTTAATACTAAGGTCTGTGAACCCCGAAAAATATAATTTCCTTTTAATGAGCAAATGGTTTACTTTATCGAAAGCTTTACTGAAGTCAGTGTATATAACATCAGTTTGTTCTTGCTCCAGAAATCCACGATTTATAACGGTAGTGAGTTGAAGAAGATTTGTCGTAGTAGAGCACCTTTTTTGAAATCCATGCTGATAAGGGGATATTAAATTGGACACCTGATAGGATAAAAATTCAGTGATGATTTTTTCAAATAATTTAGGTATAATACTAAGTTTAGTAATACACAGTACAAATTGTTCGAACTCGTAAATTATTTCTTTCGAATCGAAATTCGGGGGTTACCGCGTGGTGGATAAATACTAGAACGGGATACATGAGGCCAATCAGCCTGTCGTAATGTCTTCGCAAGGCCATTGAGAGGGTCATTGATATTCATCTGACACTTGCTTTCTACCTCGTAGCATGCCTACTCCAAGGGCAATACTCGCTTGTAGTCTTTCTGGACATTGAGGGGGCTTTCAATAATATCAGATCTGACGCAATCTTGGAATCAGTGAGGACTTGTTGGCAATGCACTGAAAAATGAATTGTTACTTTTCTGCCAGGTAGTACAAAGTTGGTGACTTAAGGCTAAAAAGGCTAAATGGAACAGAGCTGGTAATCTCAAATAGTGCCAAATACCTTGGCGTGGATCTCAATAGTAAACTAGCTTGGATAGGGCCATTGTGACCATTTACACCTGTAGGAGATCTGTAGGCAGGAACTGGAGCCTTAGTACCCGGGAGCATTGAATGGATCTTTGAGGTAGTGGTAAAACCGATTCTTTTCTATGGGGTCATAGTATGGTGGCCTGCCATGGTTAACGGACGGTACTTAAAGATCCTTGAGATAGTATATAGGTTGGTTGCTTGGGTGATCACGCGATCACTTCGGTCGACACCGACGAAGGCGTTGTTTATTATGTTAAACTGGTTGGCAGTTGACTTCATGACCGAACAGTTGGCTCTGAATTTCGCGATTAGGCTGGGAGCGGTGGGACTTTGGTAAACACTGGACTATGGTCATGCCAGGATTACGCTGCTCGCTACATATGACCTGGTGAGACTGGACTATTGCACTGCGGAAACCTTTTTCGGTGCTTTGTTCACAGTTCATCATGGCAATGGTGATGGGCTGTTCGATGATTCGCTACCTCTGAAACTAGCCCTAAGGGTCTTCTTCACTGATGGTTCTAAAATGGGCAGTAGGGTAGGTGGAGGTTTCTTCATCGAGGAACTCGGCATAAAGGTCCCTTTTAGGCTGTCAGATGACAGCAGTGTATTGCAGGCGGAATTCTCCGCCATACAGCAGCCGGCAAACTGGCTGAGGTATTATCGTATATCGAGAGATATATGCATACTTACGGAAAGCAGCAAGCAAATCTTACATTTCTTGAATTTTGGTAAATAAAGCTTCTTCATTTGAAGGGAAATAAACTAGAAATGTCGTTTTATTAATGTATGTAAGTATATGGTTGATGAAAGAAAACTGAAGACAAATATGTGTTAAGAACATTAAATTCTACGGTGTCATCTCTCTTGTTAAATCAAAAATATAAATAGGAAATTGATTAATATTTGACCCACTCCCATAGAAATACAGGTTCCTAAAAATGTTTCCTTTCTAAACAAAAATCCCAGTAAAAAAAATTGGGGTTTTTGAAGCACTTAAAAGAAAAAGCGCATAATCGAGCGCTTCAATAAGAGAGCTCTTATACAGCAGTATATGATAAAGAATAAACTATACAAAAAAGCTGTTATTTTAGTGCTGACAACAACGAAGGTTTTAAAGCGAAAAAAATAAAAATATGTAATGGTTTGCGAAAATGATTGAAAAAGGGCATTTAAACAAGTAAAAGCAAAACATTAATGAATATGTTAATATAGTTAGCCCTTTAAAAGCACTTTAGGAGCGCTTTGTTCGCATGTTAAAAGAAGCGCTTATTGTGAGCAAAAAAAAAGTCCTCCAAACCGGGAACACCCCATACAAAAATCAGGCATCCCATCAGCAGGTTTAAAGCGATTTGAGGTATGAATTCATACATAAAACCTGCTCCTTTTGGAGCACATTTTTTACTGGGATCCAACTTAAAAAATTTTTAATTACATTAGTTAGTAAAAAAATATAATTAAAATTGTGTCACGTTTTGATTAATATTTAATAATAATCTTATTTAATAATGGAGTTCTGTTATTTTTCATTAAAAGACCGCAACGCAAAGCAATTCAAAAGATGAGCATGGATAAATGTAAAACCCGCCTGTCTAGATGTAAACAACTACCTCCATGCAAAGATTTTAATAATCTTTTTGGATCTATATTCTCCTCCAAGAAAAGTGATAAATTATGTGGCACCGATGCCAAAACTTACAACAACGAATGTGAACTGGCCCATGCAACTTGTTTGTAAGTTTTTAATTTTTTAAATTTATTTTTATATTTATAAATTCGATTCGCGTTTACTTTATAGGAGAGGAGTCAACTTGGCACATATTGGACCCTGTACCGATTTAAAATCACCTCCTAAGGATTGTGGTGAACGTTGCACGAAACAAGACATCGAAGGTGGACCTGTGTGTGGTTCCGATGGCAATACATACGCCTCCAATTGTGAATTTAAACGAAGAACCTGCCACTTAAGAGTTGTGCAAGTGTCCCTTAAAAACTGTCTTTTAACCGCTGACTGTGAAACCGATTGTGATGCCCAACCACCAAACTTCGTCTGTGGTTCGGATAATAAATTCTATAAATCTGAATGTCATATGCGCAAGGAAAATTGCGGCAAACATGTTTTTGTAGTGCCCCTGAAAAGATGCCTAAGTAGTGTTCAGTTCAAAGGATGTGCCAAAATATGTCCACCTGATTTCGAACCGGTGTGTGGTACTGACGATATGACCTACTCGAATGAGTGCTTTTTAGATATGGAAAATTGTCATAGCAATAATACAATAGCGATATTACATTATGGTGCTTGCGGTCGACCAGAAGCACCATCAACGAATTTCCTTTATTAAAAAGAACTTTTCATTGTTTTCACGTTGTCAAATTTAAAAATTAAAAACACAAAATTGATTAACGAACGATTATTTTTAAACATGTATGTATTTAATATATTTATGAAATTATTTATTTATTTGCTTAGATTAATAATTGTTATACGATAAGACATTTTTTATAATTAATAATATAACTTTAATTAAATTAAATTAAAACAAAAATTGAATAAATAAATTTGTGTGATTATAATAAATTAAGCTGAATCGTCGAAAAGTTTATTTAGACAAGCCTTAATTTCATGCGGCTTATATTTAATGTACTTATCTGGATTTTTACTAAATTGTACGCCGACATACCTAAAAAAAAGTTTAAAGATACAAATAAGAGAATTATTTTTGAATCGAAAATTAAATAACGGAAAAATTTAAAAGATTTGTTATTCGTGCTTAATTCCCAGTTTTTATTCTTGATAAAAACTGGGAATTAAGCACGAATAACAAATCTTTTAAATTAAAAATTTTGTATTCCCAAGAAATTACTTTTGATAACGAAAAAATTGTATTAAAAAAAAAAGGAAACGGTGACTTAGGTGCCTATTATGAACTAAATTCGATTTTCAACAGCAGTCGAATTAGCTGATCGAACGAATTTTCATTTGGTATTATGGCGCGCATTCGATAAAAATTTACTACTGTGATTTTGTTTATTCACAGTAGTACATTTTCGATCAGCTGTCACTTAAAATAAAAAATTTTTGTTTACAAATTTAAAAAATAAAATTAAAGTTAAACGTGACAACTTCGGATTTATGTTTGTTTTCAAATACTTTAGCTTCAGTGGGGTTTTATCCCACTTTTTTACATGCTGAACTTTGCTGCAAATCTTTTTGTCAAAAAAGAATTTTGTTCCGTAAGGAATATGAGCGTTTCCAATTGCTGTTTAGGACGTTGGACTTGCACAAAATGAACAAAACTCATAAAGAATATTGTATTTGGTATACGAACACAAAAAAATTTACAAATAGTTAAATTTTCAACAAGTTTTTTACATTTATTTGCAACGTCGAAAACAAATTTGTTTTCGTTGAAAAATTCGATTCGACGAAATGTTCGAAAAAGCTGTCAACTCATAACACAAAATGTACATTCGATAGCCAGCGAAAATCGTTTGACGAATGAAACTCATAATAGGGCCCTTAAAGAGTAATTTTCGAACTACTTTTCCACTTATAGAATTCTAAATCGAATCTTTTTTAGCACAGAAGAAATTGCTTCTGTAAAAATCGCTTTCATTTCTTTTGTTTTGCTGAAACAGCCAATTTCTTAGTTAACCCAGATCAGTTTCATAAGTGTTTTGCTAGCCAATTTCACTATGAACTCATCTATAAAAGTAAAAGCCAAAAAGGGCCCCTGTCTTCCTTGGCCTTTTTAGCAACCACTAATGTTATACATTTCTTAATAAACATTAAGCAAATGTCTACATTTGTCTTTCAACTTTAACTAGTATAGGGATTTGAGTTTAATGTCATCGTGGATTACTTGGCAAACGAAGCTATTGAAGATTGTCATTTACCACAATTTTTTTTAACGCACATTGTAAAGGGTGTTTTTTTAAGCTATATAGAACTTTAAATTGTAAAAAGTAACACAAAAAAATAAAATTTTGATGAAATATTTTTTTTATCGTTTCAGTATACTCTGACAAATCATCATGAATAGACTCACGCTTGAACAACGCTACGAAATTATCCAAATTTACATTGAAAAATTTAATCCAAATTTAAATCGCAAAATTGTGTTCAGCGATGAGGCGCATTTTTGGCTTAACGGGGTTGTTAATAAGCAAAATTGCCGCATATGGAGCGAGACCAATCCACAAGAGACCCTACAGACTCCATTACATCCAGAAAAATGCACCGTTTGGTGCGGTTTTCACGCTGGTGGCATCATCGGACCTTATTTCTTCAAAAATGAGGCCGGAGCTCGCGTTACGGTCAATGGAGATCGTTACCGCACCATGATCAATGATTTTTTGTTTGAAAATATGGATGACATTGATCCGGAGGAGATGTGGTTTCAACAGGATGGCGCTACGTGCCATACGGCGAACGCAACCATCGACTTATTGAAATCAAAATTTGGCGATAAGTTGATTTCGAGAAATGGACCTGTCAATTGGCCTCCAAGCTCGTGCGATTTGACACCTCTCGATTATTTCCTGTGGGGCTACGTGAAGTCACTGGTTTATGCTGATAAACCAGCAACAATTGACGCCTTGGAGGCCAGCATTGTTCGTGTTATTCGTGACTTACGGCCAGCAGTGCTCGAAAAAGTGGCCCAAAATTGGACGTCCAGAATGCGCTTCGTCAAGAACAGCCGCGGTGCCCATATGCCCGAAATCATTTTCAAATGTTAATGTCACGTATTGATCTTAATTTTTTGTGTTATTTTTTACAATTTCAAGTTCTATCGGGCTTAAAAAAACACCCTTTATTATTTCAAATTTCAACAAAGTCGTGACCAAATGAATCTGACAGCTAAACTTTATGTAAAATTTTCCGCTGAATCCGAATATGAAGTCAGAATTGCCAAAAGTTATTTGTGTTTTTAAAAAAGATGATGGGACTGAAATACAAATATCTTAAAAAATGTGTGATTATGTATTTCTTTTTTTTTAGTGAAAGGTTATAAAATTACTAAAATAACCATGGGTCGCTTGTGAAGATTAATCAAGAATGACAGAGTTACAGTGGACAAAAGTTTAAACTTCATAAAAAATTTGATGATTTTGTTCAATTTTGCTCTTTTCAAATTATTTTTTTTTAAACCAATGATTTAAAAATGCTAATGTTTTATTGCATTTGACATTAGTTTATTTTAATATCAACATTTTGCACCCAACAAGACATAGATTGTTACAAAAATGACTTAGCTACAGAAGATTTAGTAAATTAACCCACATAGAAATTCAATAGTTTTAAGCTATTTTTAATATTTATTGTTACTAAAAATTTTGCTTTAATACAAATCGAAAAGTGGGTTAATTCAATTAATCTTCTGTAACTTTGTAATTTTTGCACCGATCTGGACCCTATTGGGCACAAAATGTTCGTATTGAAATAGGCTAACGTCGTAAGTGATAAAACTTAAAAAAATTGTATTTTGTTGGTTTAAAAAAAATAACTTGAAAAGAGCAAAATTGCATAAAATCATCAAATTTATAATGAAGTTTGAAATTTTATCCACATTTATTGACTCATCTTCACAAACGACCCATGGTTATCTTAGAAATTTTATAACCTTTCACTAAAAAGAAAGAAATACATAATCCGCTTAAAATTTTTGAAGATATTGAATTGAATAACGGTTATTTTGGAATATCTCAAAAACTGTTCAACTTTTGACAATTCTGACTTCATATTCATATTTTACATAAAGATTAGGTGTCAAATTCATTTGGTAAAAAACTGTCACGTATTGTTATTAACTTCTATTTTTAGATTTATATCCTTCGAATTCAATAAAATTTGTAACAACATAATAAGCAACTGAAAAAAATATTGTTTTTGCTATGACGGCCAATGCCAACAAAGAGAAAAACATAAAATAAAATCATAAATTAATGTAACAAGGGCCAATGTTTTTTTTTTTCTTTTTTTATTTATGTTATGGCGCGCATTCGATAAAAATTTACTACTGTGATTTTGTTTATTCACAGTAGTACATTTTCGATCAGCTGTCACTTAAAATAAAAAATTTTTGTTTACAATTTTAAAAAATAAAATTAAAGTTAAAGTTAAACGTGACAACTTCGGATTTATGTTTGTTTTCAAATACTTTAGCTTCAGTGGGGTTTTATCCCACTTTTTTACATGCTGAACTTTGCTGCAAATCTTTTTGTCAAAAAAGAATTTTGTTCCGTAAGGAATATGAGCGTTTCCAATTGCTGTTTAGGACGTTGGACTTGCACAAAATGAACAAAACTGATAAAGAATATTGTATTTGGTATACGAACACAAAAAAATTTACAAATATGTAGTTACATTTTCAACAAATTTTTTACATTTATTTGCAACGTCGAAAACAAATTTGTTTTCGTTGAAAAATTCGATTCGACGAAATGTTCGAAAAAGCTGTCAACTCATAACACAAAATGTACATTCGATAGCCAGCGAAAATCGTTTGACGAATGAAACTCATAATAGGGCCCTTAAAGAGTAATTTTCGAACTACTTTTCCACTTATAGAATTCTAAATCGAATCTTTTTTAGCACAGAAGAAATTGCTTCTGTAAAAATCGCTTTCATTTCTTTTGTTTTGCTGGAACAGCCAATTTCTTAGTTAACCCAGATCAGTTTCATAAGTGTTTTGCTAGCCAATTTCACTATGAACTCATCTATAAAAGTTAAAGCCAAAAAGGGCCACTTTCTTCCTTGGCCTTTTTAGCAACCACTAATGTTATATATTTCTTAATAAACGTTAAGCAAATGTCTACATTTGTCTTTCAACTTTAACTAGTGTAGGGATTTGAGTTTAATGTCATCGTGGATTACTTGGCAAACGAAGCTATTGAAGATTGTCATTTACCACAATTTTTTTAACGCAGATTGTATTATTTCAAATTTCAACAAAGTCGTGACCAAATGAATCTGACAGCTAAACTTTATGTAAAATTTTCCGCTGAATCCGAATATGAAGTCAGAATTGCCAAAAGTTATTTGTGTTTTTAAAAAAGATGATGTGACTGAAATACAAATATCTTAAAAAATGTGTGATTATGTATTTCTTTTTTTTTAGTGAAAGGTTATAAAATTACTAAAATAACCATGGGTCGCTTGTGAAGATTAATTAAGAATGACAGAGTTACAGTGGACGAAAGTTTAAACTTCATAAAAAATTTGATGATTTTGTTCAATTTTGCTCTTTTCAAGTTATTTTTTTTTAAACCAATGATTTAAAAATCCTAATGCTTTATTGCATGTGACATTTTGCACCCAACAAGACATAGATTGTTACAAAAATGACTTAGCTACAGAAGATTTAGTAAATTAACCCACATAGAAATTCAATAGTTTTAAGCTATTTTTAATATTTATTGTTACTAAAAATTTTGCTTTAATACAAATCGAAAAGTGGGTTAATTCAATTAATCTTCTGTAACTTTGTAATTTTTGCACCGATCTGGACCCTATTGGGCACAAAATGTTCGTATTGAAATAGGCTAACGTCGTAAGTGATAAAACTTTAAAAAATTGTATTTTGTTGGTTTAAAAAAAATAACTTGAAAAGAGCAAAATTGCATAAAATCATCAAATTTATAATGAAGTTTGAAATTTTATCCACATTTATTGACTCATCTTCACAAACGACCCATGGTTATCTTAGAAATTTTATAACCTTTCACTAAAAAGAAAGAAATACATAATCCGCTTAAAATTTTTGAAGATATTTGCATTTCAGTCACATCATCTTTTTTAAAAACACAAATAACGGTTATTTTGGAATATCTCAAAAACTGTTCAACTTTTGACAATTCTGACTTCATATTCATATTTTACATAAAGATTAGGTGTCAAATTCATTTGGTAAAAAACTGTTACGTATTGTTATTAACTTCTATTTTTAGATTTATATCCTTCGAATTCAATAAAATTTGTAACAACATAATAAGCAACTGAAAAAAATATTGTTTTTGCTATGACGGCCAATGCCAACAAAGAGAAAAACATAAAATAAAATCATAAATTAATGTAACAAGGGCCAATGTCTTTTTTTTTTCTTAATTTATACATTTTTCAAAAAATTTATTTTACTATTGTATTCAATTCAAACATATTATGTCTAAGCAAAATTTATAATAAAACTTGGAACAATTCCCAGCTGTAATCAAAAGAACTTTAATTGTAATTTTTACAAAATTGTGTACATATTTAGACTTTGGCTCTTTAAGCCAAATGCTACAGAATTATCCGTATATTGATAAGATTTTCGGCCAAATTGTAGTTTTCTTAAGTTCGCATATTTTTTACGCTGTGAAATTATGTGGTGAGTTTGAAAAAAAAATTTTATTGTGTTCCAAAAAACTATTTTATGGTCGAGAAAATTACATTCTAATGAAAAAAATTCGGAAAACGTTTGCATAATATGAAAGAATCTACCAACAATAAAAAAGCCGTATGATAATATTTAATTCAAATTACTTTATTACTTACATATTGAAAAACTCATTATATTTCGGTAATATATGCTCCTCATTGTCGCGTTTGATGCCTTGTCTTAGAGTAACATCCGGTATAGAAATGCCCCTTTGAATTTTACATGCTTCTTCAAAGTCTTTGTTAAAACCCTAAAAATCATATAATTTTTTTGTTTGGCTAGGAACATTATGACTGCATTACTGTATTTATTTAAATAATTTATAAAATAGGGTTGAATTGAATTGAAAAAATCTTATTTGCATAATTGTTGTCCTCTTCTCGTAGGATCTTTGATATATATATGTGTACATATGTGTACATTGTACACATATACAATGCACATAATATGTTATATTATAACTACATACAAAAAAGTGACAGCTAGATTCCTAGTGCTGCTACCTTGTGTAAATGTACCCTGCGAGTTTTCACACTTTTAAAAAGTAAATTTTAAATCTTAGCAAAAGAGCAAGCCTCGATATGCGCGATACTTCATTTACGCGATTTTGATATATGACGGATCAATAATAGCAACCATTTTTATTCCCTTCACCGCAGGTAAAAGGGTATATACAAGTTTGTCATTCGGTTTGTAATTTCTACAATATTGAACTAAGACCCTATATAATATGAATATTTTGTGTCCTTATGAGGAGCGAAGTTGATTTAACGATGTACGTCTGACCGTCTGTCCGTCCGACCGTTGAAGTGGGTTTTCCGAAGGCCTTAGATATGATGGGAACTTGGTAGTTATATATTTATACCACATTTAGTCCGGAATTGTTTACTATACAAATCCAATCTCTTCGGTCCACAAATGGCTGAGATATGAGCAAAAAGCCACGACTGCCTTTAATTTTACCCAAAAATCCCTACTTGTTGTATTTTTATTTTTATGTATATTTTAAGAACAGCAGAAGCCAACGTTTCCAAATTAGGTACCAGCATCTTGGTTTTCAATATACAACATCCGACAAAATGTGGATGGGATTGGAAAAGTGGGAGTAGCACATAGTTTCTGTTATTATAGCACCATGTTGAAGGGTATATAAGATTCGGTAAAGCCGATTATATTACTCTTACTTAATTCAATTCAAAAATAGGTAACTAACAAGATTTTCAAAAATTTTGATTTATAAATACATACTAAAAATTGTTAGCATTAAAAGTTTTATTTCTGCCGCATAATCAACAGGTCTGTTATAATTTGACTTTTAAAACTTATTGTATAAAGAAGTCCCTTAAATGTATCATAGACTTAATGAAAGATACTTCAAATGTATGCCTATCAGAGTTATGGAAAGTATTTGCAATTTTAGATTGAATTAACATCATCAATATTTAAAAAAGTTAATAACTTTTACACACAATGGGTGCTAAAAAACCTTAAGCTGGAAGTTATTGGTAATAACAATATTCAAAACCCATTGTTATCATAAATTTCTGAAATATATGAACTATTTGAATCTGTTTTAATATTTAAAAAAATAAAACTGGTTTAAAAAAGGTTTATTAAACAAATTTTTATAGAAAAGCTGTTTCAAAGAACTTTTATAAACTTGTTTTATTTTTTATGACTTAGGCCGTAAATATTTAATACAAAAATGTTCACAAATATCCTATAATTTTTGAAGAGTACAAATAAAATGATTAAAAATGTGTCTTTTATATAACGCGGTTTTTAAGTCCCGAAATTAAATTTTGTTTTTATTTCTAGTGTCGATTTACGCTATATGTTAAATTCGAAGTCCCAAAAACCGATTTCGTACCAATCCCGAACATTTTTTTACTCGAATTTGATTTACACGTACTTTGTTCGGTCCCAATAGAGCGCGTAAATCGAGGCATACCCGACATAATTTTGCTAAAGTGGTTTTACTGATTTAAAATATGTAGTAAATTTCTGCAAATAAGATTCACAGCTCAACATAATTTTATTCACAGTCGTGTATATTTTAAAATTACTTATTAAATTTTCTTGTTTACTCACCAAGAACTTTTCCTTCAAAATACTACGGTCCTTATCTTTAACTTTACCCTGCATTGGTTTGGGCAACTCTTCTAAAGGTGATATATTAGCCAACATTTTGGACCATGTCTTTTGATATGAGAATTTCAGTTCCTTAATAGTTTCAATGTAACTATTACGACAATCAGGTTCAGCAATGGTCACAATATCTATTAAATTTGATGTTATTAACGAATTTAGTATGTAGTTAATGTTATTTAAACGGAACAAGTGTTTGGTAGCCTGATCATTATATTGTTCGCATTTATTCATTATAGAGAGATTTAATTCAGCTAAAGCTTTTTCTAAAATAAAACACAAGTATTTAAATCTTTGCTTTTTGTAAGCGAAAAACAAAATGCATACTTATGTAAATCGCTAATAAGGCCTTATTGCGTTCCTCTTCGGGCAATTGCTTTTTCATAAGTATTGTATCCAATTGGGTAGCGTAGAGTACATCTGGCTGTAGAATTACACCAATAACATCATAGTGATTCAAAAGATTTTCTATAAACCATATTGTGTTGGATGTTAACTCGTGTACAGTCGCATCTTTGGGAACATTAACAGAACCCACTATGTTTGTTGTTGAATCACCTCTTACCACTTCTAGGAAATGTTCTAAGGCTTTAGCTCCCTTTAAAACTTACATTGAAAGTATATTTTATTTTAAAAAATTCTACTATTTCTCTTACCGTGCACTGTAATTTATTTAAAACATTTGTCAATTTTTCTCTTTGCTGCACATCGTAAGTGCGATCGATATCGGGTTGCAAAAGTAAAACATTTTTTAATGTTTTAAATATACCCAAAGCCGAGGTCCATTCTTTGCGAGAAATGCTGCGCATTATGCGGCTTGTTATTGCTTCGGCATCTTTAACCACCATATCAATTGATTTAAAAGCCAGTTTGGCAAAAACATCGGATTGTTTTGAATTAGGTATGATTTCTTGCATTAAAGCTCTTTCCCAATTTAATAGACGCTGTAGGCCTAGCAGCATGACAAGGTATTTATCTAATTCTTGATCGCCATCAGCATATTCTTCAGAAGATAAGTGCTCTGAATGAGACGTGGCTTTTTTAATTGAAATACCAGTTGATAGTTCTAAAGTTTGTGTGGCTTTTAAATATAATTTATTGGCTTTACGTTCAAATCTAAATATGTATAGTATTTATTTAATATTATTTTTTTTTATTATATTTTTCTTGCTTAAAACACAGCTACTTACATTTGTTGCAAACGCATCGAAGGACTTTTCTTGGTTTCCTGACGTCCAGAATGGCGAGATTTCTACAAAAAATTATACATAACCTTAATAAATACCAAAATGTTCATTTATCAAAATATAATCAGCCCAATTATGAATTTAAATTCCCCGGGAGTTTTTTCCCTTTCCCCATTTTTACAATCGAATTTACATAGGAAAAATGGGAGAAGGGAGAAAACTCCCGGGTTATTTTTATTCATAATTGGGCTTAATAAATAAAAAAACTTTATTTGATTTAAAATATAACTTTATTAAAATATTAATACAAAAAAATATATAATATAATTTTAAAACCTTAAACATTTTACAATGATCAATACAATCATGGAAACATATACTAGAGGAATTCAATAAAAATAGCGTTAGTTTTGTTTGTTTTTTATTTTAAATTTAAGTTGAAAATACATTTTTAAACATTTCCATAATACAATTACGATCATCATCCGATTGAATACCAATACTTTTGAGGTCAGAAGACTTTATATCCATCAGAGTTTGACAGTCTATCCCTGCCCGTTCAAAATTTTCACTGTAACGTTCTAGTCCCAAAGTTTTCAATAATAATTTTATGCTTAAAGTACGATTTAAAACAGAACTGTTTCTGCCGTCTTCCAGTTGAGGACTTTTGCTATTAACATCTGCGTTTCCATAGGAGGGAGACGTCGAAAAACCACTGCTAAATGCTGGACATGGACTAAGAAATTTTGCATTGTCGCCATATTGAGGAGAAGCTGTATAAGTAACAACTGGTTTAGTTATTAATGTTGGCTTCTTAAATTCCATAAATGATGAACTGTGATGTGCTGTTAAAGGGCTTGCTAAGGATCCGGGTAGTTTATAAATAGGCGATAAGCCCGGTGATCGAAAGTTAGTGTGTACTGGCGTAAAAGAACGTCGACTGGCCATGATGTTGTGGACATCTTGATAAGTGTGTACGGTTGCATTAATGGTTGTAGGCGTTACATTGAAAATAAACTCTTTAGGAGTAGTAAAAGTCGGTGTACGACAATCTTCCATTATATTTATTTATAAAATTTTTTTATTTCTTAATTTTCTTTTTAACAATCACAGACAATTGATTTTAACACTTACAACACATTTATAATACTAAATGAGCATCTACTTAGATGCACTGGAAGTGTTAATATTTTTATAACGGTATGTTATTGGAATTTTAACGAATTTTTTTTAAGCAGCAAAAGTATTTTATGACGAAGCAAGTTCAAAAGAGAAGATTTAAATATCGTTAACGTACCGGTAAAAAGAATTGTATATACATTTGTGAAGAATAAATAAACGTTTTAATTATTTTCTTTAAATCGAATACTTTTTTTAATGGAATGGAATTTATCTCTCTAATAAAAACAAAATTTTACAGGAGTAAGTTTTTTATAACATATTTTTTAAGTCAGTTAATTTAAACAAATTTTGTACGAAGGTTTTGTATTACCTAATAGATGAAATGGACCTAACTTTTTTCACATATTGGGAGGATAACATCAATTTTTTGGCAGTAAAGGCTTTTTTCCCG
Source organism: Pollenia griseotomentosa (assembly GCA_963931875.1). Lineage (NCBI taxonomy): Eukaryota > Metazoa > Arthropoda > Insecta > Diptera > Polleniidae > Pollenia > Pollenia griseotomentosa. Next base: position 187,051,234 of record OZ007562.1, on the reverse strand, counting down.
TCAATCTGATGACCTACTAAAGAAGATTGTGTTGGTTGAATAAAAAAAAAATACTCTTACAATTGTAGTGAAATTTGTTCTGTCATACAGTGTTGCGAAAACTTAGGGACAAAAAATGGCTAAATTTACGGAAAAATGGCTAAAAACTAAAAAAAAACACACATTAAAATTCGATTACAAAACAAAAATAATTCATTCAACATTTTTTACAATAAAACTGTAAATTGAGATCAATTTGTTACATAAGAATAAGCGTAAATTAAATATTTTATCATTAAAAAAATTAAATCGTCGATAAATTCGATGTCGTTTTTGTTTATCTCATAGGAATCACTTGTGCCTAATTAGTTTTGACAGAATTTAGCTAGAGATTCTGAGTCGATCGGTATACTTAAGTCAATATTTTAATGTGTTACAGCCCAAATATATGGTGTGGGTATAAATATTTGACTGTTGTGGTAAAAATATTTATCTAACTGATAATATCGGAATTAACGGTTGGTAAATGTAACCTATTTCTCAAATTACTTTTAACTTGGCTTAATACCCACTCTACTTCAGCATTAGACCATGGAAGTGAGAGCAACTTTATAGCAAATTCTGAAATTTCTAAGGTTTTTGTTCCCGCCAGCATCTCTATATTGATATATTTCCGGCCAGAAAAAATTCATAGAAACATTGTTGTTTATGTTCATCCATTTTATAATTTTAATATTGAAATACTGTTCCTTTATTTAGAAAAGATTTAAATTAAATGCGTTTACTTGTTAAAAATGTTTATTTTACTTTAGCAATTTTAAAATTTTTTATAAAAAACTAAAAATTATTATTTAAAAAGAAAAACGGCAAACAAAATTTAATGGCCAAACAAGTTAGAAATGGGTAAAAAAAATGCAGGGATCGAAAATAACAGTTATTATCAAAATTTCAGTTCAACAAGTCAGACAGAAAGAATTTGTCTGAACGTTATTTGTGTATAGCATTGTGATGGTTATTAGCCAAGGAATAAAATCCTTAAATTACTTTTATTTCTTTTACTTTTTTCAAAAAAAGTCAAAAAAACGGATATTTTGTACCTGATATTTTTTGAGTCAAAAATAAAAGTAAAAATTTGACAGATTTCAGTAAAAAATAAAAGTTAAATTTTGACCGACATCCTTTGGTCAAATATAATAATAAAACGAAGTTAAAAGTTGTAATATGAACTGCATTAACCCTTTAACCACTAACACCGTCTACAGGCGGTCATCACAAAATTCTAGTTTTTATAAATTCTGTGATTTCCCCACTAAAACAGTCAAAGGCTTTCTTATAAAGCATAAAATTATTTAGTGTGTTAGTTGAAGAGAAATATTAATTTTCAATTAGATTTTGGTGAGAACTGCCAAAAAAAAATTCGGTGCAATATTAGTGAAAATAAAACTTAAAAAAAATATATTTCTAGCAACTAAATCAAATTGGGAATTTTTCTGGTAAGTATTATATATATTTATACCCAGTAAAAAAAATTGGGGTTTTTGAAGCACTTGAGAGAAAAAGCGCATAATCGAGCGCTTCAATAAGAGAGCTCTTATACAGCAGTAAATGATAAAGAATAAACTTTACAAAAAGCTGTTATTTTAGTGCTGACAACAACGAAGGTTTTAAAGCGAAAAAAAAATATGTAATGGTTTGCGAAAATGATTGAAAAAGGGCATTTAAACAAGTAAAAGCAAAACATTAATGAATATGTTAATATAGTTAGCCCTTTAAAAGCACTTTACGAGTGCTTTGTTTGCATGTTAAAAGAAGCGCTTATTGTGAGCAGAAAATATTCCTCCAAACCGGGAACACCCCATACAAAAATCAGGCATCCCATCAGCAAGTTTGAAGCGATTTGAGGTATGAATTCATATATAAAACCTGCTCCTTTTGGAGCACATTTTTTACTGGGTATTGATATTTTTTAATTAGTTTGATTTATGAGCCATAAATCTCGTTTATATTTAGTTGTTGGGGAACACCGTCTGTAGACGGTGTTAGTGGCTAAGGCGAAAATAATTTTGTGTAACGTAACGTAAATAATTTTGTGTAACGGCTTAATGCCGAAAACAAAGAAAACTCTGATAGCAACCGAAAAGGAAAAGAACTAACTATGTACGAGTTTCGCTTACAAATTGCTAAGGAACTGTGTATTTCTACTGGAAATCGAAATATCGGTCGTCCTTCTTCTGGCGAAGAGCCAGCTATAAGCAGCTCTGTTGGAAAGAGTGCAATTCATCCTCCTGTGAGCTTGAGATATGATAACATAAACCATTTTCCTGAATGGGGTTCAAAAAAGTCATGTAAACATTCCAAAAAGTCCGATACACATACGTTTTGTACAATTTATTTATGTTTTTCAAAAGCAAAAAACTGCATTACAAAATACCATATTGATGCGTAATTAATTTTATGTTAGTTTTAATTTTTTTTCGGATTTATTTTAATAAAAATAGTTTTAAATAGTACTGCATTTTTAATTTTTTTTTTTTCTTTTAACCACTAAGACTGTCTACAGACGGTCTTACGTTTTTCTCACCTACTGCGTTTAAAAAGCATTTTTTCAGCAAACGGACTTCAAATTCGTGATTTTCAACCTAAATGCACCCTAAAATCAAAATTATTGAAAACAAATAATTCGTATTTGATTTACAGTGGTTAAAGGGTTAATTTTTTAAGTTACGAAAAATTTATCTATACTTAATATTATAAAGAAGAAAAGTTTGTACAGTTCTGTAATTGTTACAGGTAATCTCCGAAATTGCCTGACCGATTTTAAAATATGTTTTAACAAAATGAAAAATGGAACCTCCTTACGGACATAGGCTATATAAGGTTCCACTTAAGTGCGTAGGATATGATCCAGTGGCGCTAAGCCTCCGATACTCAGAAAATATTAATTACACTGTGCAAGTTGAAAAAACGGACAAGCCGGGCACCTGGTGTTTTAACCTAATTAGGGTACGGTGAATCCAGTGGTGCTGGTTGCTACAAGTCTCATTTTGACTTTTATTTTTGACTGAAAAAATATCAGTCAAAAAATAATAGTTATTTTTTGGCCAAAAAAAATACTGGTCAAAAAATAATAGTTATTTTTTTACTTTTTTGAAAAAATTCATAACAATTGCGGTCCCTGAAAAAATGGCTAGTGACTTAACTTAATTTTTAATGGATAAACAAGGTGAAAAATTACTAAATATAGCCACTAAAAGGCTAAATTGGCGACGCTGCTGTCATAGTTCCATTAAAATTCGTTCAAGTCGGTCCATAATTAGCTTTAATGGCAGATTTCACCAATTTATTTAGATATAAATTTATGTTTAAAATTTCTTTTTCATGTCGAATAAAAAGAAAATTATACGAAAAACTATTTATTAATATGAATTGTTTTTTAAATAGAATTGGTGAAATTGGCCATTAATGGCTAGAACTCATCATAGGTCTTATATAAACCGGTCTAACAAAAGGATACTATATATTTAAATTTGGTTAAATTCAGCTTTTCTAATAATAGAAATGAATTTGGTGAATTTTGAAATGGTCGGCCCATAAATAACTATAGTTATATACATATATGGGCATTTCCCCAGAATGGTCTACCAGGATGAAAAAATAAAATGTTGATAATCTTTGTCTTTTATTGTTTATTATTATAAAAAAAGTCTATGTTGTTATAAAAGAATGGTTTCATAGCATATCTCAGCTGTTTTAATTGAGGAAATTGCACTGGAAACTGGAAAATTTTATATTTTCTTATATTTTCTACTTCTAAAGACATTTTTATATACTTATTTTAAATGCAAAAAATATGTTATGTTTACACTCTTTCTTCATAATCTCTCCATTACAATCAGTTGTTAAAGGAGTATTAAGTTTTCTTGTTAAGGAAATTTAAGGATATTTATGGGAAAATGCATGGTGATAATAATAAAAAAACATATGGAAAAATCGTACGTTCGCGACCGGTACATAAGCCAATTAAACAAAAACCAAGAGAGATATTTTATTTTGTAAATGCTGGATGGAGACCTACATTAATAGACTTTCAAAATAAATTAACCACTTTTGAATATTCCGTTCCATTACGCAGATTTTTACATTTCACTACTGTCATCCAAAGTTGATTTCTATTTTGCGTACGTTCGTGACCACATGTTTACAACTATTATTATGAAAACTTAAACTCGATGAAACCCATCTTTTGCACTAAACATAGAGCTACCAAAATGCTATCGAATCGCAAAAACAATTCTAGGAAAAGTTTTGTTTTCTTTATTTTTTGCATACCAAAGCGTACGAACGTACGTTCGTGACCCCAGGAAATGCCCATATATATATAAACCCCCCTTCCTAAAAATTACTTCAATACGAAACGAATCATTATATTTTATTAAAATTAAGTCTTATTAAGTTTTATATGACTAAATAGAACTTTGTAATAATATTACCATTGTTTAACATTGGTCCCAGTGTTGAGCGAAATACATGCATTGATGTATGTATTTGAAATATAAAACACATTCAATTCCTTAAAAATACATAAAACTTAATCGTTAAAAATCTGCTAAATCGTAAAATGAAAAAATATGCTACAAATCTGCGATGATTAAAACACAAAACTTTAATATTTTAAATTTGCTAAAAAAAATCTGCTGAACTTAAAAAAAAAAATATTAGTTGAATTATTCGACCAACGAAGAATCAGTAAAAATTTTAATAAGAAATACCTACAAAAACTCGAAAGTCCGACTCCAGATTTACGATAAAAGATGCAATTGGAAGGTTTTCTGAGAATATCCAGAATGCTACTCTGATCGCCAGGGCATTGCCAACAGAGTATATTGGGGATAAATCCCCAATATACGCCACTTGTGCAATGGCAAAGGCAGTTTGGTCCAGACATTGATACAAATTAACGTTTTTGTTGGTCCAAATTTTTTTTGTCATACCAAGACGCTGGCGGTCCGATACCTTTTCAAGAGCTTGCTAAAATAATTTTAAATATGCTTTCGCTTCCAACATGTAACGCTTGTTTCTATAATACGTAATGTAATCAAAACCAAAATTTGCAACATAATGCAATATGAGTAATTAGAAGCTTTTAATTTAACTTTAAAAATAATTCAGTTCTCTATGACAAATTTATTTCATCCTCTCAAATGCTAACACTTTTTAATACAAACAACATGTAAAACAAAATTGCATTGGGTGATGAACCAGAACCTTTGAAATGATAAACATTGATATAAAATTATTTTTCTTGTGCGTCTTTTTAAGTTACTCAAAGTACAAATAAAATTAATTTTAATAGCACAACTGACATACGGCCATGTTGCGTGTTTCTTTCGATCTGCCACAGTTTTTTTTAATATTCTAGCGTTTTGCGATAATATTATTTTATTTTTTAGGGTCTGTGGGGATTTTTGGGGATAAGGTATAAAATAAAACTGGGAACCCGGATTGCCACGCACACAAGTCTTCGTAAAACTATTTTTCCTGCACTCTGAATCATCAGATCCGGTTTGAGAGCATCAATGAAGCCATATAATATTGAGGATATCCTATTTCTAAAAACTAATGCAGAGTATTTTTTATTTTAGACTAGCTGTTTGGTCCCGGCGCTGCTCGGGATTTTCTTAAGTTTATGATTTAACTCATTTCGAGTCATTTTCAGTTGCGCCACCTGTCTGAAATTGGTCATATCAACTTATAAACCTTCGCCGGCTCATGCTTAACAACTTTGCTAAAGATCATAGCATCGTCAAATGCATAGTTTACGATTTAATTCATACTGAGTAATTTTCAATGGCGCCACCTATTTCAGATTTTATTTTCGCTATTCTTCTTACTTGGTCAGAGACCATTCCGAATTGGTACGAATCATCGAAATCGGTCCAGCCGTTCTTTAGTTATAAACGTAGTAACTAACGCCACTTTCTTTTATATATATAATATACTAGCATTTAACCCGCTACTTCGTTAGCGTCTCCTTTTATTCGTGGACATATTTTTATGCCAAAGTTTACTTTTCTAGGCTTAAACTTGTTTAAATTCAAGCATTTAACCCGCTACTTTTTAATCGGGCTTTTTCTTTCATGAACATATTTATATGCCAAAGAATATGTATCTATGTTTTAGCAAAAAAGTTAAAACATTTTTATTTCATAGGTTGATATTTACACAGGACTTTGCACCTATTATTTTGTGTTTCTAAGTTCAATATTATAGAAAATTCAAAAAGTACCACTCGTATTACACAAAAGCAAATGAAAGTAAGTTAATTTCCCGTATTATCCGTTTTGATACTTGTTTCACCCCATTTATGTATGAAACATTTCAGTGTTGTGGTGGGAGCCCATAATTAAGTACGAATATGCCAATGAATGGAGACAAATATTTTGTAAAAAAGGACCACATGACCTTGCATGTTGAATTTTATGTTTGTAACGGAAATTCAAAAAGTACCGAATGATGAACAAAAAAGTACTAAAAGCCCTCTTTCAGGTTCTTATCCACTCAGGACATTGCATTTTAAATTTTATGTTTCTAGGTCCAGTATTAACGGAAATTCAAAAAGTACCAGTTATAGAACAAAAAAGTTCCGCAATAGATTCTTATCCCCTCAGGACATTGCATGTTGAATCTTATGTTTTAAGGTCCAATATTAACGACAATAAAAAAATACCAGTTGCAGAAACAAAAAGCTAAAGAAAAACATCAATTTCCCGTATCTCCCCTTTTTGGTACTATTTTTTCCCCCCATTTAGTTATCAAAAATTTCAGTATTGTAGTGAGAGCTCATAATTAAGTACGAATATATCAATGAATGGAGAAAAATGTTTTGTATAAAAAAACTACCAAAAATAGTTACGATTTTTACCCTTTAAATGTTCGAAATTCGAAAAAGTACCAAATTCATATTCGTATTTTTTTGATAAGTTTCGAATGTTGTATAAACTATGTTCCTATGTTGATTGGTTCAAAAGAAAGATGGGGTGCCATAAAAGTACCAAAATTAAGGTTTTACCCGTTTGCTTCCTAATAGGACCAAATTTTAAAAAAGTACCAGACACCTGTCCGCTTATTTTTCTAAAGAACAACGATAAGTATTACATTTTTCCCCTTTTTTACCCCTAAACATTCGAATTTCCAAAAATTCCGTCTTAGTGGATCGATTTGGGGAGTCACCTATCTCTGCTCCAAATGTCAAGTTTTTAGCTACAGGAGTTTAGGCTGTGCGATGATGAATTAGTGAGTCAGTCATTCAGTAACGTTACAATTTTATGTACGAATATCTCAATGAATGTAGAAAAATGTTTTGTAAAAAAAGTACCAAAAATAGTTACGATTTTTACCTCTTAAATGTTCGAATTTCGAAAAAGTACCAAATTCATATTCGTATTTTTTTGATAAGTTTCGAATGTGGTATAAACTTTGTTTCTATGTTTATTGGATCAAAAGATAGATGGGGTGTCAAAAAAGTACCAAAATTTAGGGTTAACCCGTTTATTCCCTAAAAGGGCCGAATTTCAAAAAAGTATCAGACACCTGTCCGCTAATTTTTTTAAAGAATACCGATAAGTATTATATTTTTTTTGTATCTCTTTTAGTTTTGGAGATATAAGATTACCGAATTTTCCCGTTTTTACCCTTTTTTACCCCTTAAGCATTCGAATTTCCAAAAATCCCGTCTTAGTGGATCGATTTGGGGTGTGACCAATCTCTGGTCCAAATTTCAAGTGTTTAGCTTCAGGCGTTTAGGCTGTGCGATGATGAATCAGTGAGTCAGTCAGTCAGTCAGTCAGTCAGTCAGTCAGTAACGTTACAATTTTATATATATAGATAGATATATAGATAGATAGATTAACCATTTGAAGATTTTTTTTTTGTTTGTTATTTCAAGTTTCCGATTTTATAGTATTTTGAGGTTGGGCTCTCGCTAAATCGATTCACAAAAACGGAAAAAATTAATACTCGAAACATGTAAATTCATATATACTTAGATTAGCCATGTTTTTTCATATTTGCATAAAAATTTATGGTCGAATTTTGACCATTAGGTGAACACCAGTAAAAATAAATTAAATATTGTATTGCAACTGTTACCCACAGCAAATACATATACATTTTGCATCGAAGTCGGAGTTGGAGTCGGACTTTAAAAATTTCAGCTGTTGAACTTGGAGTTGGAACTATTTTTTGACGACTTCACAGCCCCGATATAATCTGTATAAAAATGAAAAGTTTTGACATGAAAAAAAAAAACGCTTGACGCATTTATTAGGGCCAGGTAAAGGGCCAGATAAGCCACAGAAAGTGCTACACAAACATCCAATAACAGGCATGGAACATGCTTGTGTGAAAATTAAAAATTTTTGATATATTGCGGGAAGGTCTCGACATGTATGTATGCCTATTACTTAGGAAAAAAATTTAAATTTGAATACAAATGTTGATTTTTAAATTCACTACAAAAAAATGGTTGTGAAAAATACAACTTACCAATGCCTCATTTCCCCAACTACTGCTCTTCTGATGGTCTTTTAAATTTTGCAATGAACGAAAAACCACTTCACCACGTTCGGTTGCATAAATCACAGTATATTCAAATCTCAAATTTTGCTCCAGCCAGTGCGATATTGTAAATAGTTCCTCCCTTGTACTTTGAGTTAATTGTCTAAACGAAGTATATTCGTCATTAGATGAATCATCTTCGTTATAGATAAGATCCAAAATATCGACTGGTTTTAAAGGAGACCCATTTTTCTTAAGCAACAAACGGTAGTGATTGTTAAGTCCTTCACATCCAGTGTTAAATAGACTGGTTACATTTTCTAATTCAACGCTTTGGGAATTATGATGAAGGAAATATTCCATAGCCAATCGTAATCGACCTAATGCCTCCAGAAATGTACCAACACTACCTTCTGAAGGACCTTGGTGGATAAGGTTGCATACTTCTTGCGAGACATCATAATGAGACAAAACCGTTTCCAAACAATTAAGAGTGGATTCCAAATCTGTTCATTGGAAGATTATGGTTTAACATCTGTATTTGTTTGGTAATTATTTAACTCACTGTGTTGACGTTTTTGCAATTGCTCGGTTTCATGATAGACCGGTAATATAGTTTGCTCCAATTTTCCTAAGCGATTTTCAAAGACTGTAAGTATATCAGACATCTGGTTGGACAAGTCATGATATTTATCCACCCTTTCCCTTAACAAAATCAAATTCGAAGTTTCCTAAAAAAAATCATGTGTGTAGTTAATAAAAATGTGTTTGTAAAAACAAATGGAATTACCTTTTCTAATTTAGAATGAACTTGTAAACTTGTATCTAAATTATTCATTTTTTGTTGAAATTTAAATAAAATGTAAAAAAAAATTACAAACCGATTGATAATAAATAAAATTATGATACTGCATTATCTGCATTACTGCTTCAGGCTGGCCAAATAGTTTTTGTCTGTGACGGAATTCTGTAAAGTTAAAATGACGATTGACGATTTTTTTTAACTATAAGTAATAGTCTTATTGCGATTTCCTGGCACCAATAAAACAACAAGATATATTTACAATTATATTGGGAACAGTCCAAAACGTAACAATAAATTTTCCGAAATACAAAAATTATTTCATTAGAAGCATTCGTAATTCGAATTCTACAATTATATGAATTCCTTCGATACTACAAATTCTGTTTAGGTTAGTTTTTCTAAGCATAGTTGCGTGTTAGGAAGTAAGAAGTTAGTTCTTAATAAAAAGCTGTGTGGAAAAATGAGTGCAAAGAAAAAAAAATCCATTAGTTTGGAACTAAAATTGAACGTAATAAATCGTTTCAAGTCGGGTGAAAAGGCTGTTAACATGTATAGCCAAAACCCTTGGCTTAGCACCTTCAACAGTAAAACAATTTTCAACAGAAAAAGCTCTAAAAATTAATCATTTAAAGATAGCTCAAGTTAATAGCAAATGAGATTCTATTTTTTATTTTATGTTCTTGTGAATATGGATAAATGAAATAAATAAATAATTTTTTGTTACGTTTTTGTGAAAATATATTTTTTCTTATGTGTTTCTTTTCAAACGATTAATATATTTTTACTTACATATTTTTTTATAATATCTAATCCCACTTGCTGAAATAAATAGAATAAAACGTAACTATATCACTTTTTTTATCATAAATAGTTAGAATTTTTTGCTAAAAATTTATATTTTTGAACCAATCAATAAAAAATCTGTGCAATAAATTGCCTCAGGTATGTAAAATATAACAATTTGACGATTTTTTGACGATTTCGTTAAATGTTCGTGACGACTTTGACTAATTTTATTAAAATTTTTGACGATTTTTTATGAAAAAAACATAACAACCCTGATGTTGCCATTGTTGAGAAATATCAAATCGTACATTTATCCCAAACGATCAGTTTGCTTTGCTGCTCCCAGTTCCACCGGGAGCGTCTAGAAAAAATCCATCCAGCTTCATCTTTCACAGCTTGCATGAGAGTATCGTATGCATATTTTTGCATATTTTTGTTTTCGATTCAAGAGTGGAACATTTGTTCGAACTGATTTCGCTCAATTCTATTACGCTCTTCGAGTTGCTCTGGAGTTTGATTAGATCGAATATACGCTTGGCTGGAAGCTTTGCGAGTTCGGCGCCATAAACTGGTCCTTCTGATCGAAGGCATTACAATTTTATACAATTGGTTATTATAATTTTATATCTTAATTTTTATTTAAAAATAAGGCCCTACTGTTAAATTAACAATTTTCCTGACAATTTTTTTTAAATTACTTAAATTGGATTACTTCGAATATTTGAAAAAGAAATAAGCCAAATCGGTGCAACTGTTTTCCGATTTTAGATAAATAGAAAAAGTGGGCGTAAGGGTAGGCGTGGCAAATTTTTCTTTCGATGAAAACTAAAAATGGATTAATACGAACATTTGAAAGAAAAATTAGTCAAATCGATTTTAGGTAAATCGAAAAAAGTGGGCTTAGCAAAATTTTCTTTCCGTAAAAACCTAAGTTGGACCATGGCGATCATTAGATAGAAAAAATCGCCCAAATCGGTCCAGCCGTTCTCAACTGATGCAATGACGAACAACATTGATTTTTATTTATATAGATTTGTAACTAAAGTAGTGAGATAAAAAATTTCTATAAAAAAGTGCCACCTCCAAAAAGCTGTAATCAGAAAGCTATTGGTAAAGGAGGGCGTACTGATAGCGGCTTCATAGGACGTGGTGGTGGATTCTTAGGAGACAACAGGGGTCATGTGCGAAGCAGTTGTTATGAAAGAAGTGTGGCTTTGGCCAGGATAATCCCTTAAGATTTGGTGGTGGTAATAAAGGAACAAATAATATTTAAAATCCTGATAACTTTTGAAGTTAACAAAAAAATGTCTTTTTAAGATCTACGATTAATTAATTGGTCACACGTACGCTTTCCTCCATTTCCAGACCCAAGCAAGAAGTGGAACGTTATAGAGCTTCCACAGAAATAATGGTACGTGGTATTCAATTTTCTGAAGTTTAATTTCCTGACTCATCCTGATCCATTAGTTAGAAAGAGAGGCAAAACCACATGTACACAAGAGTTTCGGCTAGTTTTTTAATTTTGCTTTTATAAACTAATGGAAACTTTAACCAATATATCAGTCAACACTACTACACTAGTAAAATGACCGGTAGTCTCAGTGATGTTAACCGTACGGTAATTACCCTTTTTTAGGGTAATTTTGGGCCGCAAAAGGTAGCAAGGTAATTTTATTTTAAATACGGTAATTTAAAGAAATTTTTAATTTTGGTATACATAGATAAATAATATAACAAAAAAATTAAGAATACATATTATGTTTCTATAATTTTCTTAACGCCGATAAGTGCAAAATAAAAAAATGAAATTACTCTTGTATATTATTAATTTTATATTAAACTTTTTGTTTGTTTAAAAATCAACAATTCTTAAACATATGAAATAGCCGCAATGTTATAAATTTAACTGTAGTTTTCGGATTATTTTTAGTACGGATCAAATTCAAAATTATTTTACTACCTTTTTCATTAAAAATACAATTATTTTGGTTAAAAACTTATTTTAAGAAAATAATTTAAATTCAGATTTTTCTTAAAACATATTTAAAATTTAAATAAATGCTCTTATGTGCTGTTAATAAATGACAGGCGATTGACTGAGGGCTTTTCATATAAATTTTACTGCACAATCAATCGCCTGTCATTTGGAAACAGCACATTAATGTTTTGATTTAAAATCTCTGCGTACGGTAATTTCTTCTCAAAAACGGTAATTTTTAGAGGGCTGTACGGTAATGAAAAAATAAAAGTTAACATCACTGGCGTAGGGTAAAAAACGGTAATTTTTAGAGAGCCGTAAGGTAATGGAAAAATAAAAGTTAACATCACTGGGTAGTCTTCTTGCAGGAAAATGATGAAAGTGTGAGTGTGTAACTTGGAGACCACACGATGAAGTTTAATGCGATTGACTACAAGGTGAGGTCAACTCTACAGCTTATGTGGTCGATTTGTCAAAAATATTGCTAGTAAAAAAGGTTTGTTTACATAAAAAACTAGTTTGTATACAAACTTTGACAAGTCGACCACCGAAAAAAAAACACAATATGTTGACTTGACCCCACCTTCTAGTGAATTCGCCTTCAACAAGTTTTGCATTTCAACTCCTTTCAATTTACACTCTCAATTTTTTACTTTCAATTTTACCTTTCCATTTGTTTGGGAATTTTACGTTCACTTTAACAGCTGTTTACAAGTTTGTTTCTATAAATTGGTTTCTTGATGACATCTTGAAAGTAAATTGCTTAAAAATTAAGTGCAGCCTACGTCACAGCTTTAAATTTATGTTAATTTTGACAAACAGTTTATTTAAAATAGGGATGGGCAAATTGAAAAATTAGATCGATTTATATCGAATCAATATTTTTTAAGAGTATCGATATTTATTATTTAAAAAATATCGATATATCGAACGTTTTTTGCTGAAACTATTACAAAATTAAAAATTTAGTATACCTTTGTACGTACATACATATTTATGAACAAAAATAATATATGTAATTACATTGTTACTTTTTATTTCAAAAAATTAATAAGAACAAAAAATTCAATCAAAACAAAAAATTCAATTATAACAAAAACAAAAGGGAAGAATACAAAAAAGCAAAATATGAATCTAAAAAAAGTATAATACGAAAATTTTAAATGGAAGTAAATAAGTCTGAGGGTCTGAGGCCGGATATGGTAAACTGGATTTACACATCGGTTGTTAGGGTGCGTTGGGAGTGGATAGCTATAGGAAGATGCTCAGCAAGGTTCAAAGAAGTGCATCTCTTGGCATCACAAGCGCAAGGAGAAGCACTCCGCAGGCAGCGCTGGACATCCTACTATATCTGTCCCCTATTGAGCATTATGTGAGGAGTGTGGCTGCTAGGAACTTACTTAGACTTTACGAGTCTTCCTTAGTTAGAACTAGGCGGGATGATCACACGAGAATTTTGTACGAGATGGGTCTGCTCGATCAGGGTAGTATTCTCGAGGGAATTTCGGATCATAAGACTATGACCCTGGACTTCGGTGCAACACCACCAGTGGATTTCCCGGATAGGGAAATTTGGAGTGGATCCAATGGACTGTTTGGGGGTGGGCAGTATTTACGGATGGATCCAAGATGGAAACCGGCACTGGTGCCGGTGTATATATCGCGGACACCGAGGTGAAAAGGTCATTCAGACTCCCCGATGAGTGCAGTGTCTTCCAGGCTGAGATCCTAGCGATCTGGAGGGCGACGTTGGTGAAACTGGAACACATCGTGGGTGGATCTGTGGTGACAATTTACGTCGATAGTTAGGCGGCGCTTAGGGCATTGACAAATTACACGGTGCGATCGAATGCTCTTGGTGGATTCATGGAGGCATTCAATGTAAGGCTGTGTTGGGTACCTGGACACTGCATGGTTCGAATCTGGACTTAGCGGTAAGGGACAGGGGGGTTAAGCCCCCCCCCTATGTTACTACTATGGGGTGATACGGCCAAGATTGGATGCGGGGGCAACCAGGGTTCTACTGTGATTGGATAGGGGTAGTCTTGGAACGCTTATAGGGTGGGTCATTGTCCTGTCAGGGCTGTTGCTGGTAGATGGGGCAAATCCATACCGGACTTCTGCAGATTGTGCGATGATTCAGAGGAGCTGGAGACGATCGAGCATGTACTGTGCCGTTGTCCCAGGATGCAGGGTCTCAGGCAGAAGTGGCTAGGAGATAGGTTTCACGACGAACTGGGGTGCATCGCTGGATGTAGTCCGGCTGATCTACTGGGGTTTGTCAGGGAAATAGTGCGGTTGTTTCTGTTGAGGGGACTGTAGAGAGGGCAATAGTTCTACGCGAAATCTTCTAACTTTCTATCTTTCTTGATTCTATCCATCTCATACTTCTTTCTTTACTGTCTTTTTTTTTTTTTTTTTTGAAGGGATTCACAATGGACCATATTGGTCTCCGAGTGGAGGTGTGCCCTTGGGCGCATAACCCTTCTTAACCTAACCTAAATAAGTCATGAAAGTACCAACTTACCTTAAAATTTGAATTGCAGCCCAAAAGTCCCAACTTTAACTAGAAATGTTTTTGATCGTTTAAGTCAACCAGTAATCATCAGATATGGACATCAGGAGCACTCTCTGTTTTATGTGCTCTTCTGTCAATCTGCTTCTTGTATCCGGCACTGCTTCTTAAAAATGCCAATCATTTTAGAAATTCATATTAGTTTAAAAAACATATGATGCATGCAGTGATGCCAATTCTTAAAAAAACATATTGTTTTAAAAACGGCTAAAATTTAGAGTTTTTTAAAATTTAGACTTTAAAAAATATCGAATTCGATAGTCGTATTTCAATATCGATATATCGGTATTTTAAATATCGGCGATATATATCGATTATTTTTTATTTAAATATCGATATTTTGATATATCGATATTTTTGCCCATTCCTAATTTACTTGGTGGCCACACGATCAAGTTTTGCCTTTCAATTCCTTTCAATTTGCAATACACTCTCACTTTTTTACTAACACACTCACTCTTTTAAAATTGACCTCGAGATTGCTTTCAATTTCACCTCTCCATTTGTTTGGCAATTTTACTTTCAATTTAACAGCTGATTACATGTTAGTCTTTATAAATTGTTTGTTTTATGACATCTTGAAAGTAAATTGCTTACAAATTGAGTGCAGCCTACGTCACAGCTTTCAATTTTTGTAAATTTTGACAAGCAGTATATGTAAAAGACTATCAAGAACAACTTGATCGTGTGGCCGCAGGGTTAAAAGACTATCAAGACAAACTTGAACGTGTGGCAGCAGGGTAAAGGTACCCACAGACCAGGCAACATAAGCCGAAACATGTGTTACTACTTATGTTTCAGTTTTTACCACAGACGATGACACTAAAAACAAAAAATAAGTATTGCGTGTTGTTTGAATATATTTACAAAAATTCTTTTTTTTTTATTGTTATCATATTATTTTTTATTATGTATTATTTAATGTCCCATAAATTTGGAAAATCTTTTATAATTGTTTTCCAATTCTCACAATTTGCAATTGGTGCTTTTGTCCGATTTCTTTCTTTACCTCGCTCAACAACTGCTCTCAACAAAATGAGAAAGAAAAAACAGTCAACATCGCCGCACACGATGTCTTTGGAAACATAAAATATCAAAAAATTTTGATATTTAATGCTGGGTACAGACAGTGCAATCTACATGCAATCTCAAAATATCAAAGCATTTTGATGTTGATGCAATCTGGAATGAATGAAAAATTAACGACAATGAATTTAATTTGCTAGATTGCGCAAATGCATTGCATAGTGTGTACCCAGCATAAGAAACTAAAAAGCCACAGCTGCCCATACACTTGCAATATTATTGTATATGATATTCACCATATTATTACAATTTTGTCCTATATTATGCAATAAGTCGCACAAAGGTTTCATTCATTCAATAAAAAGGTGAACATAGCCTATAGGAATAATATAAACAGCATTGTACAATGTTGCCAACACATTTCACTTTCTTTTCGTTGAGCAATAAAAATCAAAAGTCATTTGATTGTTGCCAATATATTGTGCTACCTTCGAATGTCACATACACATTGGCGATAAAATTGTACAATACGTAAAATTGAACAATTTTATTGCAAGTGTATGAGTCGCTTAACACAAATTTCAACCAGAAACACCACACACGTAGCAACATTAAGGGCCCCATAGCACAAAGTATACAGAGATGAAAAAAGTGACGTATGAAAAATGCCTAAATCATTTGCGAGGGCAGCTTTCGAAGAAAGAGAAAGAACACGTTTTTTGGTAGTTAAGTGGCAATGTGTAATAACAGGCCGCTACTATCAACACGAATTGCGTAATCAAAACAAAAAATGCAAAAAGGGCAGCTTTCGAAGAAAGAGACGGAAGAAAACGCAAAATCTTCCGTCTTGTGACATCTCTGTATACTTTGTGCCCATAGTCACATACTGCTCATGCTCATGCAATCAGCATGTGTTTGTAAATTTCAAATTTTTATTTATGTATGCGTAACACAGTCAATGCAGTATGAAAAATCAAAATAGGTTTGATTTTGAAATGAACTCATACTGCTGACAGTTGTTCAAATGAACAATAAAATAAATAAATTAATTAATTGATATATTTTTCGTTTTAATTTAAATTAAAACAAATTTAAAAAAGTTTTTGAGAAAAAACGTGTGAAGAAAATAGGGGTTTTCTTGAATTTTACGAAATGAAATTTATTTAAAATTATGATTGATAGGTGTGTAGTAAAATATCAGTCACACACTTATACGAAGGGTTCTTCGGCAGTAGCTGTCAGCAGTATGTGTCTATGAGCCCCTTTCGACAAATGTTGCTTCGTCTAAAGGTTACTTTATATATAAGAAGATAATGTTGTAGCCTCTTGCTGCTCGCTCTTTAATTTTTAAATCAGGGATTTCCAAAAATTTTTTGGTTGTGTATTAGTGAGTACCAGAGAGTAAAAAAATTGAGAGAATGCATTTATTTACAGCCGTAGAAAAATGTTAGTAATATATTTTTTAAGTTGTTATCAAACAATTTATAAAAAAAAAATAAGATTTTTGTATTTTAAAAATTCATAAAAAATAAATATTGCACGCAAGGCATTACATGTTACCAGGGCTGCCAGAAATTTTCAGCAAAAAATCTTAATTTCACAAAAAAAAAATCTTATTTTGGAAAAAAAAATCTTATTTTTGGAAAAAAGTGTTTTTTTATTAAAATTAACGTTAAAACATATCAATATGTATTTCCACTGTTGCCAACTTTTTTTTAAGATTTCCCCCCAAATCGGACTGCAAAACCGCTAAATATTCAATTTAGCGGGATTTTTCTTAAAAATACCTCTAAAATCTAAAAATTTTTTAAAGTTTATTTATATAAATCTAGATATACAGGGGTGTCATGGAAATCGAAAACGTAAAACGAAAGAGTTTAAAGAGTCGTTTTTCAATAAGATTTCTGTAATAAAAATTCTTTCGTTTTACGTTTTCGATTTCCATGACACCCATGATAAGCTGTTTTTTCAAAGGTATTTCGATGCACTTAAAATTACCTTTTCGGATTAAACATTTTTCCATTAAATGTTTTTGCTTTTAATTAATTTTTGCGAACCTTAGTCTGACTTGCAATATTTTCAGTTTTTGCAAAATAAAGAGCGCGCAAAACTTGCACCTGATTAATCACCCTTGAACGCCAAACAGAGGTTGCTTTTTAAAGGCCCAACCATAATATGCATAGCGTTGCTTAACCTACTGTCAAAAATTAACAAATAGTCTCTCAAATGTATTAAAAAAAACAAAAATAAAATCAACAATCATTTGATTCCGTAAGGAATGTGCGATCAGTTTCGAACTTTGCTTAAGCAAATGACAGTTTCATAAAATTTAACAAAACGTTTCCCTAAGTTCAATATGGCTAGCCTCATATGATTAACATGTACTAGTATATTTGCTTAAGCCAACTTAAGCACATTAGGGTTGCGCCTTAAGTATTTTTTTTGTCCAGTAAACCGCAAGGTTGCATTATTAAGTTTAAGAATTTTCAACTGGGAACAAAGAAGGTTTTTTTTTTAATTGCACCTAACCTTCGTCTAGACAAAACAAAAAATCTTGTTTTTGGGGAAAAAATCTTAAAATCTTTCTTCGGTTAAAAAATCTTAAAAAATAAGATAGAATCTTACTTCTGGCAGCGCTGCATGTTACCAAAAGCATTTTTGACCGCACAATATTTTTTGAGTGTTAGCTGAAACAAAATAACATAGCATCCGCTAGACATGTACACTTGTCGAAGTTACATCGACTAGAGTTGTGTCGGTCATGAACGACCCGGTTCAATTGAACGAATCAGTCAAATGAACGTTGAACGGCCGTTCAGTCTCATCGTTCAATATGGTTCACTTGGGTCTTTTCAGGTCTTTTGAATCAGTTTGAATCAGTCATTCACTTGCTTACCGAACAACTGATTGAAAAGAAACAACAGTACTATTCTTGTGTATATGTTTGTTATGCCAGAATAATATACTTGTTTCTTTTACTCATTGTCACATTGCTTTACACATTTTCATAATACATCGTTCAATATGGTTCACTTGGGTCTTTTGAATCAGTCATTCACAAAAAACAATGCAAAACACAAAGCAAAATGTTTCTTCGAATTTGCTTTGTGTTTATTGTTTTCTATTATTGTATACATATTTCTTATATGAATATTGCTATACTCTTTTAACACATTGCCGTATTCAATCAATTGTGAATGACTGAACGAAAACCACAAAAGAGCAACTGATACAAAAGACCGACTGATCCAAACGATCAACCGACCCAAAAGACAAGTGACCTGAAATGACCGACTGAACGAAATGAACGAACTCGTTCACTGTTTCGAATTGAACGTTAATGACCGGTCACCTAAACGAACGATTAAGCCCAAGACTAACATCGACGACTGAATTGAAGAGCATAAAAATATGTGTTGGTATTGGTGGCACAATTGTGCAATGAAATGGAAATCCCTGTTTTAAATATACATAAATTATTTTAGTTTTACGTTTTCCTGTAAATGTATGTGTGTAGTGATTTCCCTGAAGGAAACCTGGGTGCAAGTGTCTCCAAGTCACCAGTTTTGACGACTATTTTGGTGACATTGTCAACGAAGTGTCTACACTACACCACATTTGCCACTATATTTGGCTTAAATACGAAAAAATTTTTATCAATAACAACTGAGAAGTACAATTCCTATAAAGTTAAAGAAATATTAAAAAAAGATTGTTATGATTTCGTATTCGTACCAAAAGTGTAGACTACATTTACTAAAATGTACAAGTGGTTCTCTGGTTCCAATGTCTACATATGTTCCCAAAGGAACTACCTAGTCAGTAGTACCAACGTCAGTAGTAGATTTCCAATGACACGCACATGTTAAATGTCTATAGTAAATAACATTGTCTGGGGTATAATAAGTCCCTAGTACTGGTGACTGTGTCAATAGTGAATCAGTACAGATTCACTAGTGACATTTCCTGCAGGGTTACTACATACGACAAAACTTGCCTATGTTTCTACTTAACTTGGTGGCCACACGATCAAGTTTTGCCTTTCAATTCCATTCAATTTACTCAACTCTCTCATTTTTTTACTAACACACTCACACTTTTTAAATTGACCACGAGATGGCTTTCAATTTCACCTTTCCATTTGTTTGGCAATTTACTTTCAATTTAACAGCTGATTACATGTTTGTCTTTATAAATTGTTTTTTTTATGGCATCTTGAAAGTAAATTGAGTGCCACCTACGTCACAGCTCTCAATTTTTGTAAATTTTGACAAGCAGTATATGTAAAAGACTATCAAGAACAACTTGAACGTGTGGCCGCAGGGTAAGATGCATCGTGTGTGTGCCAGAATGTGTGTGCACCATCAAAAATTTTACACAGGGTCGTTATATATAAGAAGATAATGCCGTTGCCTTTTTGCTGCTCGCTCTTTGAATTTTAAACGGCGCAATTTTCTCGGCTTTGTTATAATTGCCTATTTTTTTACTCATTCTTAAAAAATATTTTTCAGTGGTGGTTACGTGTTTTGTGCTCAAGAAAATATATATATATTTATAAATTATCAAATTAATTTCAATTATCCCTGAAAATAATAAAAATGTAAGTAAATATTTTGCTAAGTAAAATAAATAGCTTATTTTAACAAATATAATATAAAATACATCTGAATTTTTTGGTATGTAAAATCAAAGAAAAACTTTAATGAAAACAAAATGGCTGACTTGAAAAATCAATTCCTCTTGCATAAAATATATTTTGTTTTAAATGCATAATCTACATATATGATCAATTTAGGTACATACCTTTTTATAAAATATATATTTTTTTATAAATTCGTATAGGAACGAGAATAAAAAATATACATATACACATTTTTCTAAAAATTTTCAATTTTACGAGTACAGTGAAAACCTAAACTGTTATACATACACAAATTCAGTAGAGAAAATGAAATAAAATTTTTTCATACATATGTACATTTGCCAACAAAAGTTAGGTCACCCATATTTACAACATGTCTGGATTTCGTAAATTTGGAGAATGTGAGAATGCGGATTGGTTTCGTCATCTTACCCTACAAGAAATGAATGAGCGAATAGTCTCATTTTTCACGTTTTATAGAAAGAAATTAACTTGATTTCGGTAATTTCTTTCTATCATTTTCTTAACACCAACGTGAAAAATGTGACTATTCCGCTCATTCATTTCTTGTAGGGTTAAATACATATTAAAATAAGTTTTTACATTTTTATATACCTACCATCATTAAAGTTGATTGAAGCACAAATAAAGTTTCATAGGATGAAAGAAAATTTAAAAATAAGAAAAAAATATAAAGGCCCCCCTACAAGAAGTGAATGAGCGAGTAGTCACTTTTTTCACGTTGGTGTTAAGAAAATGATAGAATGAAATGACCGAAATCAAGTTTTCTGTCATTTCTTTCTATCATTTTCTTAACACCAACCTGAAAAAAGTGACAACTCGCTCATTCTCTTCTTGTAGGGCCCGTTTCCACAACTTCACTATAGCTAAAGTTAGGATTTTCTCGGCACTATAAAAGGTGTTTAGAAGAAAAAAATCAAGTATGTTAAGATAAATCACTGCAATAATTATATGTATAATACAATATTCAAACCACATTTTTAACTTTGGTCAACTATACATGCTGTACGGATCAACAAATTAGTAGGCTTTAAATAAGCCAATGCGTGAAAGGCTTAATTTACACCCCTACCAGAACAGTGACAGTCATTTGACCTATCATATGACTGGCATTGCTGTCGCGAATATCCATCATCGCGTAGAACAAAGTTTCTATCATTTTCTTAAGGCCAACGTGAAAAAACTGATGGAAACTTTTGTATACGTGTGATTTTGCATCCCTCTTTAACCTTTGAAATTTGTGGTTGATAAAATATATAGCTGAGTTGTTTACTCTAGAGTAATCATCAGTACTGACTAGGCAGCTGTGCCCGGTTTATTCTCTGTAAACATCAGTACTGATGTATAAACCGGGCACAGCTGCCTAGTCAGTACTGATGCATACAACAGGCACAGCTGACTAGTCAGTACTGATGGATACATTCGTCACTGTTGACTTTTTTTTAGCTTAAATAAAACACAATTCATCTCATTCAATTCTCATACATATTTTTGTCTATACATATTTAAAATAATAAAAAAATAATAAATAATAATAATAAATTTTTAAAATTTTCGAAGTGTATTCGCCTCCAATCATAATATAACATCGGGATGAGCCTCTTCATTGAGAATACGTTCAGCACCCCCAGCAGGAGCCAAACTAATTAATTCCCAGTAATCTACATGCAATTCATGTCCACCTGGTGCCTAAAACAAAAAAATTAGTTTCTGCAATATTGTTCACAAAACTTACTTACCGTTTTGCCTTCTGGCACAGGTTTTAGTGTACCAAACAATTGTACCAAACATTGTAAAAATCCGTAATGTTGTAAAAATTAAACCTTTGCCTTGACGTCTTAAACGATGTACCCAGCCTTAGATTTTAACGTTTCTGTCAATTTTCGACAACTTCAAATATGCGAATTTTCTTGGCAGCTGACCAACTGGGATCTTCGGATGTGACAATCTTTTTGGCTTCATCCAAATTTTGTTTACGCTTTTCCGCATCTTCAGCTTCGCGTTTTTCTTTATCGGCATTTTTATAACTTTGACGTAACCAAATCTTTTGGATTTTCTTTATTTGTGACTTACCTGCAACCTCATATTTTTCTGCAGCTCCAGGTTTTTTGCTGCCGACATAAATTAAGGGATAGGGCTCCTTTTGCAAGTTGCAAGTGTGTTAGTAAAAATTTTTTTTTTTTTAGTTTCGGTCATCCATTTCTTGTAGGGACGTTGTTGTGATCAGTTGTAATTTTTGTTATGTTTTTGTTCGCCAGCGATAAAGCAAAGTTGTAAACCATGGGTGGTGAGCTGGAAATCGCAAATAGGGATGGGCAAATTGAAAAAATATATCGATATATATCGAATCGATATTTTTTAAGAGTATCGATATTTATTATTTCAAAAATATCGATTAATCGATATATCAAACGTGTTTTGCTTAAACCAAGGTCTATCCAATAGGTCTGCTTAAGAAGCCAGATGTTTATTTGGTTTTTTCCTCAACGATATCAAAAGTTGTTTACATTTTCCTTATACGTGTATATTTTTGTTTACTTTTTTGGTTTTTTGCCACACATACATGCACACAAAACACATTTTTCCTTTTGTTTTGCCTATGTAGTAGTAAGATTTTGACAACGGCGAGGAATTTTACACAAACAAAATGCCTGTTGTTTTTTGTATTGTTGTAATAGTAAGCAGACCTATTGGATAGGCCTTGGCTTAAACTATGTACTATTACCAAATTAAAAAATTTAATATACGGGCATGTTCTACAAATCGAAATGAAGTGGATGGAATTGAAATCGTACGAAATTTTAATTTCTATTTAAAAAACTACTGTATGTAGTTGTTCCTGTTTTTAAGAGCTGTTCTTATAAATATAATTGGTACTCAATATATGAAGTATAGAGAAAAGAATATTTTTATAAACTTTCTTTACAGGCTCGATTTCAAAATTTGTTCAGTTTTAAATCTACTTCATTTCGATTTACAGAACATACCCGATTACCTATATGTAATTACATTGTTACTTTTTATTGGTTCATTTTATTTCAAAAAATTTATAAGATCAAAATATTCAATTATAACAAAAAACAATAGGGAAGAATACAAAAAAACCATAGGAAATCTTAAAAAAAGTAAATTACGAAGTTAACATGGAAGTACCAACTTACCTTAAAACTTGAATTGCACCCCAAAAGTACCAACTTTTATTAAAATGTGTTTAATTGTTATAGTAAAACCAATAATCAGGAGATATGGACATCAGGAGCACTCTCTGTTTTATGTGGTCTCCTCTCAATCTGCTTCTTGTATCCGGCACTGCTTCTTATTAATGCCAATCATTTAAGATCTTCATATTAGTTTAAAAAACATATGATATGATGCAGTGATGCCAATTCTTAAAAAACATATTGTTTTAAAAACGGCTAAAATTTAGAGTTTTTTTAAATTTAGACTTTAAAAAATATCGAATTCGATAGTCGTATTTCAATATCGATATATCGGTATTTTAAATATCGGCGATATATATCGATTATGTTGTTTTTAAATATCGATATTTTTTGCCCATTCCTAATCGCAAACGCGAAACGCAAGAATTTGGAGGCTGTTTTTAATACACTTTTAATCTAACTTATAATTTTTGTTATAAAATTCTGTTTAATAGAGAAATGTTTGTATAATATTTGTCATAAAATTCTTTTATTACAGAAATCTTACTAAAAAACGACTTTTAAAATTCTTGCGTTTTGCGTTTGCTATTTCCAGCACACCCCTGCATAATACAAAAATTAAGAAATTACAACTCAACTGAGTTGTAATAGGGGCCTTAATAATTTAAAAAATTTTAACTTTGACGTTCTTATATTTTTACTGATATTATTAGTTAATATTTCTAAACAAAAATATTTGTTTATTTTAAATAGAGATTAACAAATTCGTTAAAGTAACCGAGATTTCTCGTTTCTTAGCGATATCGGTAGTTAAGTTCAAAAAGTTACAGAATTGAGGTACAGGGGTGTTCTGGAAATCCAAAACGCAAGAATTTGAAAGTAGTTTTTAATACATTTTTAATCTACTTTATATAATTTTTGTTATAAAATTCTGTTTAATAGGGAAATATTTGTATAATATTTGTCAATAAAATTCTTTTACTACAGAAATCTTATTAAAAAAATAACGTTTAAAGTTCTTGTGTTTACCTGGAGGCCACACGATCAAGTTTTGCCTTTCAATTCCGTTCAATTTGCAATACACTCTCACTTTTTTACTTAAGGTGCTATCAGACGGGATGTATTTTACATATGTACTGTCACTTTTCTTACCCATATGTAATTCCGTATGTATGTCAACATTTTCTTTAATTTTTCTTTACAATATATTTTTCCATACAATTTCGTTTCAAAACAAACCAGCTGTTTTGTTTATGTTTGTCGCAGGAAAATAGAGCGTGTTCTAATCGAAAAAATTACATATGTATTTCCACATGTATTTTACACATGCAAAGTTTCATATGTATCACACGATGTGTATAACTTTTACAGACGGAAAATTTGACAGTACATATGTAAAATACATCCCGTCTGATAGCACCTTTAACACTCACACTTTTTAAGTTGACCACGAGATTGCTTTCCATTTCACCTTTGCATTTGTTTGGCAATTTTACTTTCAATTTAACAGCTGATTACAAGTTTGTCTCTATAAATTGTTTTCTTGATGACATCTTGAAAGTAAATTGCTTACAAATAGTGCAGTCTACGTCACAGCTTTCAATTTATGTAAATTTTAACAAGCAGTTTACATATGTAAAAGATTCAAGAAAAACTTGATCGTGTGGCTGCAGGGTTAGACAAAAACAGACATGTTTGGAAAGACATAGTGAAAAGACAATAGGTTTTTGGAATCATGTTCAAAAGAGAATGAATAAAAAATACATGTCTGAAAAGACTCCTTGTAACTTGGTAAGCACAGCATGACATGTTCATATTTCGTCCATGTGCTGCCATTTTTGCCTAAACATTCGTCTTAACATCCATGTGCGCCATGATGTTGGCCATTCAATGTATTTTCTGTATACAACCAAACGCCACAACAACAAAAATTGTGGTCAATCAGAACCAGTGATGTTAACTTTTATTTTTTCATTACCGTACGGCCCCTAAAAAGTACCGTTTTTGAGAAGTAATTACCGTACGCAAAGGTTTTTTAATTTAAACATTCACAGCAGTAATTTTAAATGTGTTTTACGAAAAATTTTAATTAAAACCTTTGTTTAAAAATAAATTTTGAACCAAAATTATTGTATTTTTTTATTTAACGTTACTGACAGACTGATTCATCATCGCACAGCGTAAACGACCGAAGCTAAAAAGTTTAAATTTGGACCGGAGGATGGTTTCTCGCCAAATCGTTCGACTAAGACAGAACTTTTTAAAATTCGAATATCGCAAGAGAATACCTATTAACTCAAAATGGTTTATTTTTTTACGTTTTGGGAAAAATTGACACGCAATATTCATATCTACCCGCTGTAAAATATAGTGCTATTTTGTCATCTTATGGTGAGTCGATTGGTTTAAAAGTTCTTTTTCATATGCCTTTAATACAAAATTAATATGTAAAAGTTTTACTTCTAATGAAAAGTTTTGATATTTACTATAGTTAATTGCATCTCATTATGACTATTTTTAATGCTTAAAATATTGTTGATTTTGAAACAAACAACAAGTTTAAAATAAAATTAATAATAAGCAAATAAATATTTAATATTTCATATTTTACACTTATCACTGTAACCTAAGCATTTGCAGAAACATAACATTGTTAATTTTTTGTATAACATTCATATTATGTTAGGCCATTTGGCTGCCTTAACCATGTAAGGTGCTGCATCGGTTAAAAATTTATGGATTTTTTGTCGAAAACTTGTATTTCTAGCAGAGCTCCAAAAAATTTTATTTGTTGATTTAAAAAATTTTTATTTTGGAACATTTTTTTTTATACAATTTTGAAATTTTTTGAAAAACTTTTTTTTTATAACATGGAAATTTAAAACATTTGCCACTCCAAAATGTTCAGATATGCAAAAATATGCATTTTAAACCAAAATATGAATTTTCACCAAAATATGCAAAAACAAAAATCGATGCCATTTTAACGAAAATTTAATGATACGGAAAAATAATTGATCGACATCGATCTTAGACTATCGACAAAAAACATGCATTTGCATGGAAATCGCATCCCTAATTATATACGCCATTTGTGCAATGCTAAGAGCGGTTTGGTTAAGACGTGGGTACAAACTAAAGTCTTTTTGTCCGAAGTTTCGAAACCTTTTCAATAACATGCTGAAATAGTTTTAAATATGCTTCCAAAAATTAGAATCAAAACCAAAATTCCCAACATAATGTAGATAGTACGAGTTATTATAAACTCTTAGAATAAATAAATACACTTTAAACATAATTCAGTTTGCCGTGAAAAATTAATTCAATTTTCTCAAATGCTAACACTTTTTAATACAAACAAAATTGCATTGGCTAATGAACCACAAGTTTTTGAAATGATAAGCATTGATACATAATTATTTTTCTTGTGCGTCTTTTTAAGTTACTCTTTTTATTTATTTATTTATTATCCTAAATTGATACAATAATTTAAGATAACAAGAAAAAGCTATGACTACAGAGGTCCTAAGCTTAGTATGTACTTATGATTAGAATAAAGTTACAATTGTGTTAGTAGTGTTAAACTCCCTTCACATTCTATAGATCTTTAATTATTCTTGAAATTTTTAAAAATTTGGTTACCGCTTGTATATTTTCCCGTGATGGGTTGAAAAGATAAGTAATTAGATCATTATTGAAGATTAGATTTCGAATTGTGTTATATTTTGAGCAATATTTTATTATGTGTTCTACTGAAATGGGTTCAGAAAGGCAATATGGGCATATGTTAGAAGTATTGTGATCGAATAAATATCTGTGTGTGCAATATGTGTGTCCAAGTCTTAGTTTTACATATGACCTGCTGTCCAAGGAGCCGTAGTTAAAATTAAGATAATCCCCTACATTCAACTTTGTCCGGTTTATTCTCTTATACCAGTCCGATGTTCCAGAGAAAGGATCCTCCCGTCTGGTTAATATGTTTTTAATGTGGCTAGAAATATCCTGTATGTTAAAGTTTGAGGTTAGAAAAAGGGGTGAATTCAGTGAACTTTTGGCAGCTGAATCCGCAAATTCATTTCCCTGAATGTTGCAATGTCCAGGGATCCACAGCAATTTAATGTTAGTGTTTTCGATTAAGGAGTTTCTTATAAGTGTGGAATAATGGTTTGTATTATGTATGTTGCGTATTGCACGTAATGCTGACAAAGAGTCAGAACAAATAATAGTTTCGGTTGTTGTGTTACTAAAATATTGAATTGCTTCAAATATTGCCACTATCTCTGCTGTGAACACCGTGGAGTATGGAGGCAGTATGGATTTTTTATAATAGAGTTACTCTTTTTATATACCTGTGTATGTAGATAGTATTTAGAACTCAAAGCACAAATAAAATTAGTTTTAATCAGGGACCGTAACAGTTATTCCTTTTTTCATAAAAGTCAGATGAACACAGTTATTTTTTGATTTTTATTTTTTTGAACAAAAAAACCTGTTATTTATTGATTTTTATTTTTTCGAACAAAAATAACAGTTATTTTATTTCTTTATTTTTATTTTTTCGAGCAAAAATAACAGCTATTTTTTTATTTGTAATTTTTTTAAACAAAAATAACAGTTAATTTTTGATTTTTATTTTTTTGAGCAAAAATAAAAGTTATTCTTCAAAGAAATGCACGTGTAATAATCATTTAGTTGACTTTAAATATTTATTTTAATAAGAACTCCCAATGATGAATTACAAATTAAAATAAACATTTAAAGTAGGGATGCCAAACGGGAAATCCCGAATCCCGAAATCCCGGGATTTTTCGGGACTGACAAATCTCGAATCCCGGGATTTATTTTTATGAATCCACTTTTGTGTATCTAAAATTTTTATATGTATAAAAATATTCGTTTAATTGAATTTTTATACTTTCTAATTATTCATTGTTTTATGGCCGTTTTCTCATTACGCGATTATCCTTTTCCCATCGAAAAACTGCACATTAAAGAAATTTGCTTTTCTCAATGTCTCATTTGTTTTCTATTCTGTCGCAAAGCTAACCAGCACTCATCTGCCAATTACACTATGTCACAAAAAAAATGAACCTCAGAAATGAGATATTTTCTAAGCTAAATTGGTGCTGCTGAACACGAATATGCCATTTATTTATTTTTCCCAAGAACCGTTTTCGAGATATACGCGAAAATCGTGCTTTTCTGCAGTTTAAGGTATTTCGAAAAATCTCGAGAACTGTTTAACTGAATTGTACAAGATTTAACATTTTGCATAGATATCTCGTTCAGCACATATCTATACCGCGTGGGTCGGATAAAGATTTACTGATCTACAGGACTTTAAACTTGAAAAAAATGTGATTTTTTTAATTTTTTCCAAATTCACATTTTTAATTCGCTCCAGTAATGCTATAAAAAAAATTAAAAAAATTTTTTTTTAACATGTATCTTAAATAATATTTTGTTTTAAACGTAGTAAGCGTAAAATTTTTATCGTCGCACAAAAAATTAAGAAATAACGAAATAATAAAATTTGTATATAAAATGAATTGTTTTGTTAAGTTTTTTTTTTTAAATAAAAAAATATATATATTTTAACTTTTGTTTATAAGAAAAAGTTGTAAAAGAATTGTTCTGTTAATTTTTCTTTTTTAAAAATTCAAAAATAAATAAAATTTAGTTAATTTAAAAAAAGTTGCTTTTAATTGTTTTGTTAAGTTTTCATTTTTAAAAATTCAGACATAAATAAATAGTGTTGTTGTTTTTTTAAAAAAAAGTTGTATATTAAAGAAACAAATTAATCCCGAAATCCCGGGATCCCGAAAATCCCGAAATCCCGAAAATCCCGGGATTTCGGGATCGGGATTTCCAAAATCCCGAATCCCGGGATTTGTTAAAATCGATCCCGTTTGGCATCCCTAATTTAAAGTCAACTAAATTATTATTACACGTACATTTTTTTAAAGAATAACTTTTATTTTTGCTCAAAAAAAAAAAAAATCAAAAAATAACTGTTATTTTTGTTCAAAAAATTAAAAATCAAATAATAACTTATTTTTGATCGAAAAAATAAAAATCAAAAAATAACAGTTATTTTTGTTCAAAAAAATAAAAATCAAAAATAACTTAATTTTTATCGAAAAAATAAAAATCAAAATTTTAAAAATCAATATATTTTATCATAGACAAGTTCATAAGGATGAATATGGTATACTTGAATCAGTTTTTCCACATTTACTTCTATATGCTTTTTTTGTTTTAAAATTCGAATATAAATGTTATTTTCGGTCCCTGGTTTTAATAATATTACATAAATGAATATAATTAAATAAGTACATAAATGTTTGCATGTTTCTTCTTTGACATAATATTATTTTCCATTAATAAGATTTCCGTATGACGTGCTAAATTCCCAATTTTTCATATTTGATATATACACTGAAATTTATAGTTGAGGGAAAGCTAGCTTCCATGCGCATTTAACTGGTTGCTTAGGCCAGCTCATCAGGAAACCTTTTCCCAAGATTTTAGAGCACTTCTGCTCTGTATGTCAACCGATTTGAAAAAAAACCATTTGAAATATATTTACTTACAGAAGTGCACAGATATATTTTATTAAAATCTTTTCAATATTTTCGGAGAAATAAGCGTTCAAATTAGCTACTAACACATATGTACAAAATACAAAATTTGTCTTTTCCAATTATCAAATAATAAAAAAATACGGTGTTCGATTATTCGGCATTTTTAAGAAATCGGTTTTCGAATATATCGACTATATAAATACGGGAAATTAAATTTCTTTATTTTACATTTCCGTGCTGCATGTGGTGATTTTTAAATTTTCTATAATATTTAACTGAGTAACATAATATTATAGGTGCATGGTCCTGAGTGAATGAAAACCTATAAGATGAAAAATGAACAAGAACATGTAAGGGGAGGTTTTTGGTACTTTTGCGTTCAACATCTGGTTTTTTGATTAATTTTCGTTAATATTAGACATAGAAAAATTAAATTAAACATGCAATGTCCTGAGTGGAATAAAATTTAAAAATGAGATTTTATGATACTTTTTTGTTTTTCAATTGATATTTTGTGATATTTTATATATTAAACTTACAAAATTAAATTAGTAGAAGATAAAATATGAACCAGAGGTTGGTCCCTTGCCAAACCGATCAGCTAAGATGAAAAAAATGAATGTTCAAAACATGTAAATTCATGTATATGTACTTAGATGTAGCATGTTTTCTTTATACATATGTACATAAAAATAAAAATTTATGGTCGAATTTTGACCATTAGGCGAACACTCGTACGAATAAAACCCTAAAGCGAATAAGAATTTTAAACACTCAAAGTCTCAAAGTCAAACAATATCAAAGCTTAAACAAAACACCAACAATAAACAGTGAGTTTATCTTTTCTTACATCCCCCTACAATTGGTTGGCTTTTTTCCGACTCGAATTGTAGTTGTAAGTGAGTAAAAAGAAAAAACAAAATTAAAAAACAAATTGCTTCATTTTATTGTTTTCGTAAAAAAGCAACAAAAAAACAAATTTGCCAGTTCAGTTTTTTGCACGGGCACATGCAAGTATATTATCAAAGTTATTTTTTGGGAATACAAAATTTACCATTAGATTTCCGTATGTCGTGCTAAATTCCCAATTTTTCATATTTGATAAATACACTGAAATTGTTAAGGGAAAGCTAATAATATTTTATTTTTTAAGAACCATGGTAATTTTTAAGGATGAAAAATCGTCAATTGGGGCAAGGTATAAAATAAAACTGGGAACCGTGACTACACGCAACAAAGTCAAACTCTATATTCACATAGCATACAGTATTGCATATAATGTTTTTTCTTTTGAGTTCATCCCCTTTTTGAGCGTTTCATTGAAATAAAATTTGTTACTTTTGATTTGACGAATTAAATTTTTAAAAACCAATTTGAAATGTAACATACTAAATGTCTGCGCAAGTACATTATTCATTCTAACACACACACTAAAACATTCGCTTAATTGTGACTGACAATAATATACATATAAATATAAAAATAAAAAAAATGCAATTATAAAAAAATTTCACCGAACACGACTAGAAATACAAATTTCAAAGTGAGGGACTTTTTTACACGTGAAAGAAAAATCTAATGTGAGTTTATTTTGTATAGTATCGTTTGTTGGCATTCGTATATTGTGTATGTTATATAGAGTTAATTTAACGTGTAAATGGCCTATTGCATGAATTACACAATGGAACAAGGTTTGTGTTGATTAATAACTGAATGTTGTTTTTAAGGTAATTTGGGACGCTGAATACAAATCTGCACTTAGTTTTTTCTATCAGCTCGACTTTTTCCTTCACTTAAAAATGAGGTACCTTCACTTAATTGAAAATACATAAAAACAAAACGCGTTCATCGATTTGTATGGAATATATCTCTTTTGCTTTATAGGTTATGTGACTACGTGAAAGTAATAACTCTAACTTTTTCCCGTTTTGGATTTTTCATGTTTTTTAAAATGGCTAAATCGACTTAGAATTACTGAAGAATCCATAAGATACCTTTTGGGGTTAGATGAATATTAAAAGAGTTTCACACGGAATGACAAAAGTTCAAGGTCAAAAATTAAAAGGTCTGAAAAAACGGGTTTCTCTAACAACAAAATCCTATATGTAACTTTTTTTGTTGGTCAGTAAAAAATTGTATAACTGAAAATGATCAACTAAATTATTACTAAAAATACAAAATTATGAACTTGAAAAAAATTGAGAAACCAATATCTAAAAAATATATTTAAATAATTTGATTTTCCGGTTCGATATTTATAACTAACATAACTTTGGTGAGAAACTTTCGTAAAGTGAGACTTTAATGTTTGTTGTTTACAAAATAACTGAAAACATTCGTATATTTTTTTAAATGGTAAAAGCAAAATAATTAAACATTAAAAAATCTCCAAGAACAAAATTTTAATAGAAAAGTTTCTTGACGGTGGGTTACAAAACATGGTCACTGGTCTAGATTAGACTAAAATAAAAGCAAGATAAATTATCCCCAAAGCACTTTTTATGTGTTTGAAATACTCGATTTATTTTTAAAGATATACCCTTTTGAATTTTAATGTTAGGTATCCATATTAATTTCGTGGCTCTATTATTTGTCATGTCACATCACTGTATAACACTGGGTCTTCACCTGAGATAATATCTTATATAATATGTGAGAGAACGAGATTTTATAATGTCAGATATGTATGTGTATTTTTGACAGCTCATCTTAGAACATTTATTTAATATTAATACTAACACTGTTTGAGATTCCACACGTAAGATAATACTCTCTGCGATTGAATTTGACGTTTGCTGATATAAAAATCTTATATCTTATCTCAGGTGGAGACCCTGTGTAAGGCATGGACTTTTTTGAGTATAGATTTAGATGAGATTATAATTATTGTAAATTGGTTTGCTTACAGGTTTGAAAATCGTGGTGATAATCAATCCAATATGCAAATGAATCGTCATGGCGGTGGACCTGGTGGTTTCCGTGATCAGCAACAGCATCGTGGTGGACCAATGCGACATGGTCCCATGCAACATAAAAGACCAACACCTTATGGACGGCCACAAAATCCTAATCATCATCCCAAAGATGCACGTCAGTTCGAAGGTGGCAATACTAATTCAAATAATACATTTGCATCGGGCGATCGCTTGCCAAACATCATCTGGTCCGAGATTACTCTTACTCCCTTTAAGAAGAACTTTTATAAACCATGCGATTCGGTGATTGCACGTACTCAGTCAGAAGTGGATGGCTTTTTGTCATCGAATGAAATTACCTTGAAAGGCGTAAGCATTCCAACACCAAGTATTGATTTTGATGAAGGTGGTTTTCCCGAATACGTTATGAGTGGCATTAAGAAAATGGGATTTGCTAAACCCACAGCAATTCAAGCTCAGGGTTGGCCAATCGCACTTAGTGGGAGAGACATGGTGGGTGTGGCTCAAACCGGTTCGGGTAAGACGTTAGCATATGTATTGCCAGCCGTGGTTCATATTAACAATCAACCACGCTTGGAACATGGCGACGGCCCAATTGCTTTGATTCTGGCACCCACTCGTGAACTAGCTCAGCAAATCCAGCAAGTCGCAAACGAATTCGGCTCCCAGGTTCATGTACGCAATACGTGTATTTTTGGCGGCGCTCCGAAACACTATCAATCTCGAGATTTGGAGCGGGGAGTCGAAATCGTTATTGCAACTCCTGGAAGATTGATTGATTTTCTTGAACGTGGTGTTACCAACTTAAAACGATGCACTTACTTGGTGTTGGACGAAGCCGATCGGATGTTGGACATGGGCTTCGAACCCCAGATCCGTAAAATTATCAAACAAATTCGTCCCGATCGTCAAGTACTAATGTGGTCCGCCACTTGGCCAAAAGAAGTGCGCAATTTGGCCGAAGAGTTCTTAGACAATTACATTCAAATCAATATTGGCTCCTTGACCTTGTCGGCCAATCATAATATATTGCAAATTGTCGATGTGTGCGATGAGAATGAAAAAGATTTTAAATTGATAAAACTTTTGGGTGAGATCTCATCCGAGAAAGACACTAAAACAATTATATTTGTGGAGACAAAGAAAAGAGTCGATGAAATAACCCGCTCAATTTCACGTCAAGGGTGGCGGGCATGTGCCATTCATGGTGACAAGTCTCAACAGGAACGAGACTATGTTTTGGCTTCATTCCGCAATGGCCGCAATTCCATACTAGTGGCTACTGACGTAGCTGCTCGTGGTTTAGGTAAGCGTTATGTATATGGTGTGCATATTGCACAATCTGTGTTCTTATGATTTTTTTATTGATGATAATGATTATGATGGCAAAGCGAGTGATGCTGTGGATGAAAATTTTATTAATGAATTCTTTCATTATTTGACTTTGGTTCGTCTGTGATTCATGTCATAATAAAGATGATGATGAGATAGATATTCTCAGCGAGAATTACAGGATGAATCGAAACAAACCCAACACCGTTGATCTTTTTCGTTATAAATTACGAATTATTTTGTTGTTTTATTTCTGTTTGTGAAAGACAGCGGGAATGAAAATTTTATATAAAATGCGTTTGTTAAAAAAATCAATTTGAAAATGGAAAGACTTTAATGTTTAGAGCACTTTCTGTTTACATTAAAAGAAAACTGCCTTAAAAATTATAGTTTAGGTGCTTAGTTTTAATTGTTTTTTTCCATTTTTTGTTTCGTTGCTGGTGTGGGGTTAATAATGAGGAGAATTTTTTTCCATACATTACTGGTTAAAACATTGTAACACATTTGCATTCTATAGTACTATGGTCAGTCAAGGACAAAAAATGAAGTCGTTAAAAAAATAAATGTATATAAAAAAATTAAATTTAACAAAAAAAAAAAAAGTAAACTTTTGAGAAAAAAGAAAAAAAAATTGCAATTAACTCGAAAGCTGATGGACCAAAAAATGGGCTTAGAAAAAAGTAGGGATTTAAAAACCTAAAACAAACTTTCCCCAGTAAGAAGTTTGTAATGCTTCTTAATTAACAAGGATTTTTAAAAGCATGTAATAATTTTTATTTTTCTTTTTTTACTTTCACTCTTCAAGACTTTCAAAATTTTTTAAAGTGATGAATAAAGGATGAAGTCTAAATGAAGGATAAACATTAAAGGTTTCTAATTCACTACATAAAATTAATTTAAAAACTAAATTCGTTTTCATAAATCCAATGGTTTTCGAGATGACGGGAATGATAATACTTATTGAAACTTTTTTTGGTATTTCTAATATCCTCCCCTTGATTATTTTTTTAAAATTTAAAGATAATTTACGACTATCAATTATATTTTTGACTGACTTTAACCAAAATTAATCTAGGTATATTTCCTAATTATATCTAATAATTTGGAAGAACTTTATACAATGATTATATGTGAACAAAAATAATAACATCAGTTTCTCAAAAAATGGACTTCGATTTTTATATACTTTTTAATATATACACTAAAAAAAATTATTGTTTAATTTACGCTTAAGCTAGTACATTAGACCTTGCTTTAGTATCAAATGAATACCCACAAAAACATAATTAAAAAAGCTAAATTCAATTATCTGTTGGTTCCCAAAACTCCCATGGCAGCTGTATTACCACTGCTGCTGCATTTTTTAAATTCTTTCTCATTCACAGTTCTAATAGGTTGACCCTTTCTTTTCCTCTGGATGTCGAGGTAAGTACTTAGGATATGTTTTTTACTTTTGTTAAAAAATAGTTAATAAATGAATTAAGCTTTAATTTTATGTTGTTATTTTTTTTTTTTTTTTTTAATTTAAATGTAAAAATCATAAAACGGATGTCTGAAGAACAAAAAAGACATTTGTAGTTTTATATAAAAATTGTATGTGAAAAAGGTCGAGGTCCAATATTATTAAAAAAAAAAAAATAGATAAATGAAAATAATAATTATGTAAAAATCCAAAACTTGTGTATATTGATGGATGAATTTTTGTTCCAATTAAGTATAAAAGTTATAACTTCTAATTTTGCAAAATTACAATTTTTGTTTCGTTTGGGTTAACATAAAAATTGAATTTCTCTCCACTACATGCGACAAATAGATGTCGATGATGTTAAATTTGTCATCAATTATGATTATCCGTCTAATTCGGAAGATTATGTGCATCGTATTGGACGCACAGGACGTTCTAACAACACGGGAACGGCATACACTCTCTTTACAAATACAAATGCCAACAAAGCCAATGATTTAATACAAGTTCTGAAGGAAGCAAATCAGGTGAGTTGTTAACATACTATAAATAAATTTCAGTGGCATTTTGACAAAGCATCTTAAGTCGAGATAAGATAACAAAAAAGCTTAAAAATACTCGGTGAAAAAAAACATTGGTGAAACATTCGCGCTGTCAAACCAACTCAAAAACCGAAAAGTTGTCTACAAATTTTCGTTTTTTATTCGACAGATATTGGTTTCGTCTGCAGTTTTTGAAACCCGTGAATAACAAAATTTGTTTTCAACCTTTTAATTTTGACTTAAGATGTTTTGTCAAAATGCCACAGTTGAAAATACCACAGTTGAAAAAACAATTTTCTTTAAAATTGGTTTCTTATTTTCTTCTGTTAATTTAAATTTTAAGAATTCATTTTGGCTCTTAAACGTCAATTCGACTTAACTTTTTATATATATTTTTGGAAAACTCTCCACTGTACAGCTTAGCTTTTTTAAATGTCTAAATCTTTTCTTACTTATCCATAACTCCTGATTTTTCATTTCATATTAAGGTTATAAACCCCCGTCTTATGGACATGGCGTCAACGCAATCCAGACGAGGCGGTCGTAATAACGCCCAAGGTTATAAGAAGATGGGGCCTCAACAATCGTACGGTGGCAACAACAACTACCAACGTTTCAACAATCGGCCTAACAACAATTATGGGCGTCCAGACCAACATCAAGCACAACAGCATCCAAGACCAGCATATTCACAATATCCTCCACAACAACAGCAACCACAAGGCAATGGAGGCTATGGCCCAAGATCTCAAAACCCCAACAACAATACACAAATGACTCGGTCAAATGGTCATCAATCGCGATTTTCATCAGCGCCCCCACCTCATCAAGCGTACAATAATAATGAAGAAAAAAAGTCACGTTTTGGACAAGCGCCTGCAGGTCCTCATCATCATCAGGCTGGAGGCTATGAAAATTATTTACCCAAGAATTTGGCTGCTGGCGGCTATGTACAACAACCTCCTCTTCCTACAGCTGCGTATGTCGTTCCCCCATCATCATCGGATATGTATGCGTATCCACCTCCTCCTTTACCCGTTCAAAACTAAGTCAGATACTTAGCGATGAAAGAGGCTTTTTTTTATTAACATAACTATACATTAAATTTAACTACGTTATTAATTATTTCTTTTATATAGAAGATATAATTATAACTTAAACTTTAGATTGTAGTAGTATTATTAAACTTGTATTAAACTTGTATGTTTTTTTATTATCTATTTTTTTCCTTTCCTTTCCTTTCTATATTCTTTAACTATGTTTATATATTCCTTTTAATGTCTTAATTATATATACATATATATATATACTTTTGCCTTTGAATACCACTTAGGTTTTAATAATTTTTTTAACGTTTGAATTAAAAGCGTTCAAATAAATTATCTTTAGACAGACTAGTATCTACTTGATGTGTGAAGAGAATATTGAAGCATCAAATATAATACAATTAACCCTTAAATAAAATAAAACTATTTTAAAAGCTTTTGGTGAAATAAATATTTAACGTATTCCAATAAAAATCTTTTGTAAATTTTTATTCTTATGTATCGATTGCATTTGTATGAATAGATAAAAAGATATTTGATGAAATTACTTTGTAATACGAGTTAAGAAATATATAGTATTAAGACCGGCGGTGCATAAAATGACCCCAGGAAATTTGGCCCCAAAAAAAAATGAAGAATGGCCCCAAAATTTATATGGCACAATTTTCGTTGGTATTTTTTTTTTTGCATTTTTACTTTGGGGCTATTTTTTATTTACTAATATAAAATGCAAATAAATTTTGTAAAATTTTATGTAAAAATTTCTAGGATAGTATCAGAAACCCGAATTCTTATACCAAAGTGGAGAAAATCCTTGCCGGCTATGCAGAGATGCTTTAGTTAGCGATGCCGGTGTCTGTTATACCATAGTGGGAAAAAATCCTTGCGTGTTAGTAACACAATAGAGAAGAAAATCCTTGCGACCGGCCAAAGGCCGGCTATATACGAGAGTGTTCTAGAATCCGAATCCACTCGAACGTGGATTACTTCAGCATTTTTTGTGTTCTCCATTAAACACCCACTTGTTTTTATTCGTTTTCAATTAGATTAGTAAGGGGTTGGTGAAAATAAAACGAATCGACTTTTATTCTAATATGTGACAACATTTTTAACAAAAAATGTTTTTAGTTTTAAATGTTCTTTATCCAAATTATTAAAAAAATATGTATATCATTACCTAAAGCAGCCTATACACGATTCCATTAAATTGTCGGTTGTTGTGCAAATCAAAGCGTATATGGCTTTGTCAATTGATTCGTTTGACGGTTGTCGAGTTGAAGAAAAATCAAAAGATCTTGATTTTTTCAAGTTGACTACTAAGTCTTTCAATTCGATTGTACTGTGTTAGGTTAGGTTAAGAAGGGTTGTGCGCCCACGGGCACACCTCCACTCGGAGACCAATACAGTCCATTGTGAATCCCTTCAAAGAAATATGAGATAGGATAAGAAGTGAAAAGTAGAGAAAAGGAAGTAGACGGAAAAAATTAGAAAGTAGGACCAATACCCAACTTACAGTCCCCTCAACAGAAACAGCCGCGTTATTTCCCTGACAAACCCCAGTAGATCGGCCGGATAACATCCAGTTATGCACCCCAGTTCGTCGTGAAACCTATCTCCTAGCCACTTCTGCCTGAGACCCTGCATTCCAGGACAATGGCACAGTACGTGCTCGATCGTCTCTAACTCCTCTGCATCCTCGCACAACCTGCAGAAGTCCGGTATGGTGTCCCATTTGCTCGTAAAAGCCCTAACAGGACAGTGACCCGTCAAGAACCCTATAAGTGTTCTAAGACCAACCCTATCCAATCCCAGTAGAACCTTGGTTGCCCCCGCGTCCAATCTGGGCCATAGTGCCCTAGACACCCTGCAATCCATTCTGTCCCTCCAGGATCGGTCAACGTCATCACGGAATTTCTCCCGTATCACCCCATAGTAGTAACATAGGGGCGGCTTTACCCCCCGTCCCTTACCACTAAGTCGAGACTCGAACCCCCTCTCGCGAGTTCGTCCGCCACCTCATTCCCATCAACCATGAAGTGTCCTGGCACCCAACACAGCCTCAAGTTGAATGCCCCCATGAGTTACCTAAGAGCATTCCTACACCGCGCGACCAGGCACGATCTCACCGTATAGTTCCTCAATGCCCGAAGCGCCGCCTGACTATCGACGTAAATTGTCACCTCAGATCCACCCACGATGTGGTCCAGTATCACCTCCGTCGCCCTCCATATCGCTAGGATCTCAGCCTGGAAGACACTGCACTCATCAGGGAGTCTGAATGACTTTTTTACCTCGGTGTCCGCTATATATACACCGGCACCAGTGCCGGTTTCCATCTTGGATCCATCCGTAAATACTGCCCACCCCTCAAACAGTTTATTGGATCCACTCCAGATTTCCCTATCCGGGAATTCCACCGGTGGTGTAACACCGAAGTCCAGAGTCGTAGTCCTATGATCCGAAATTCTATCAAGAATAGTACCCCGATCAAGCAGACCCACCTCGTACAAGATTCTCGTGTGATCATCCCGCCTAGGTCTAACCAAGGAAGACTCGTAAAGTCTAATGGCCATTTTCTCAATGTACCGACAAACTGCCTGTTACTTAATGTCAACATAAATTTATTAGACCGATAAACTGTCGGTTAACAATTTTGGGTTTCTCAATATACCGACAAAAAACATTGTTTTGAGTTGGCAACACCTCTCAAAATACATGTAAAAGTTGGGAGTCAGCTGATTGAATTTATCTGTACGGCAAATAAAAGGAAAATAAATAATTGGCAGATGAGTGCTGGTTAGTTTTGCGACAGAATAGAAGCAAATGAAACATTGAAAAAACCAAATTTCTTTAATGTGCAGTTATTCGTTGGGAGAAAAGATGATCATGTAATGAGAAAACGGCCATAAGTAGGTTCCTAGCAGCCACACTCCTCACATAATGCTCGATAGGGGATAGATATAGTAGGATGTCCAGCGCTGCCTGTGGAGTGCTGCCTCTTGCACCCGTGATGCCCAGAGATGCACTCCTTTAAACCTTGCTAAACATCTTCCTATAGCTATCCACACTCAACGCGCCCCACCAAACAGTGCATCCATAGGTAAGTATAGGTCTAACCACCGATGTGTAAATCCAATTTACCATATCCGGCCTCAGACCCCAGTTCTTACCAATGGAGTTCCTGCATGTGTAGTAGGCATTGAGTCCCCTTTTCATCCTCTCCTGAGTATTTCTCTTTCAAGACAGTTTGCAGTCCAGAAAGTTACCCAAGTGTTTTGCACCGTTCGTTAGAGGCAACTCGACACCATCTAACACTGGCCCCCTAAATCCCTCTATCCTGTACCTTCTGGTAAATAGCACCAGCTCAGTCTTCACAGGGTTAACACACAGCCCCTGTCCTTTGCCCATGCCGAGAGTTCGCCCAACATCACCTGCATAATTTCCCCGGTCGTGGACAGGAATTTTCCTCTAACCAGCAGAACTATGTCATCCGCATAGGCAACAACTTTCCTGCCCATGGAATCAAATGACCTGAGAATCCCGTTGACGACGGCTGACTTGTTATTGCCAAATCGAAACAAAAAATTATTGATAATTTTCTTAAAAAAAAATTTCTACGATAGTATCGCTATCGAAAATAAACTATCGATAGTCCAATGGAAAGACAACTATCGATACTATCGATAGTACTATCGATTGTTTGCCAGCTCTACTCTCCACCCCCTAGGCATATACCTCCTACTGAGGCATTTCCTGAATGATGCGTCGTCCGGGATGTTGCAAAGCATGGCCGGAAAAATGCCATCCGGACCCGGTGATTTATATTGGTCGAAAGTATTGACCGCCCACGCCAGCTTCTCCCCTGTGACCATTTCCTCGACGCAAGCGGAAGTATGATCCGATGTCAAGGACATGACGTCCCACTGTACGTCTTCCATACCACCGGTTACCCTGCACCCGGGAAAGTGCGTCTCCATAAGTAAGGCTAGGGTCTCAGAGCTCGACCCAGTCCATGAGCCGTCATTCCTTTGGATGTAACCCAGGGCCTTAGGGTCCTTAGATAAAATCCATCGGAATCTTGACAACTCGTTGACGTTATCGATGGACGCACAAAATTGCATCCATGATAGTCGCTTTGCTCTTTTCAGATCCGACTTGTACCTGTTGAACTGCACCCTGTGATTGTTCCAATCATCTGGTGCTCTCGTAAGCTTGGCCCTATTAAACAGTCTCCTCACCGTGGACCTTTGAACATGAAGTTCCCTGGTCCACCATTTAGGCTGTTTTCGCCTACCCGGAAACGTAACCGGGTAGGACTGCTCATAGCTTTCCCTTAGAAGATGAGTGAACCTGTTCACCACCCCCTCCAGATCCGTAAGCAGCAAGTCGCCCAAGGCCTGTTGCGCCAACCCAGTTCGGACCCCTTCCTTGAAGGAGTCCCATTTTGTCCCCCTCGGGTTCCTGAACGGAGCAGCCCTAGGTGGGTCAAAATTCAGTGTGAAGGTAATACGACCATGGTCTGAAAAAGTACAGTCCGTTGCCACCCTCCAGTCAACAACAATTTGCTCGTCACAGTTTACTAATGTCAGATCTATCACTGCCTGCCTATCTTTATTTCTGAACGTCGGCGTGTTACCCATGTAACAGATAATAAGATTGTTAGTAGTTATAAAATCAAATATTAACTCACCTCTTTTGTTAATATCGGCACTCCTCCATTGGCTGTGATGAGCATTGGCATCGCAGCCCATTTTACTGTGTTAATGTTTGTAGTTTTCTTTTGCAAAAAAAAAAAAAGTTAAGTATTAAAAAAATTGTCTTATTTCATTAAATTTTAAAATGAATTTAAAATCTTTCAATTCAGTTGATGAAGTGTGTGGCCAAGCATCAATCAACTCAGTTGAAACGTGTATGGGGCGCATAAACTAACCCAAAATTTCAAATCGACTTTTTCATTGATTTTGATGTAATAAAGCTAATATTTTCACGCTTTTTATGTTATTTTCCGAAAATTTGTTTTCTTCGATTAGCGACCTCAAATTAGTTTTTGGGTTTGTTTCAAATTTTTAAATTTTTCGCGAATTTTTTAGCCATGATCGCGATTTGCTCCCGTAAGTTTTCTGTTTCTATACAGCATTAACGATTTATAATAAATAGTAGACTTTGCTATCATGTCGCTGTTAGCAAATTTTTAGCGAATTTCCGCAAATTTTGCCATTCCTTATAGTTTTAGGGAATTTTAATCAATCAATGTTTGAAATGCTAAAAATTTTCGCTATTTTTTGTCATTTTTCGACATTTTGTTTTTTTATAACATTCAGCGATTTCAAATAAATTTTAGTGTTTGTTTAAAAGCAATTTTTCCTGTGATTCCTTACAGCTTTCACGATTTTTAATAAATATTAGACTTTTTCATGTTGAGGTTAGCAAATTAGCGATCTTTAGTCAGGGTTTAAAAGCACCCATCAGCTGGATGCTTTTTATTTTTGCTTTTGCCACTGCTATTGAAATTTTTAATTTTTTTCCAATAGCCAATGTTGTGTTTTTCGATTGTGCAAAAAAGCAAATCTCCTATTTTGTATATTTTTATTTTTTGACAATTGCTTTTTAACCAGCCAGCAACAAAAATGGACAACCACCTAAAAAGCAAAAGCTAAGAAAAATTATTTCGCCTTTTGCTTTTTTTTACTTTTTCCTAAAAGAAGAGCTATTTAAAAAAGACAAACCAAAAAAAAAAAAATCTAAAATTCAAAGAACAAAAATTTGCTGGCTGGTAATAACAAAAAGCCGTTTCAATAAAATGAAAAGCAGCTGAAGTGTGTGCTAAAAGCAGCCTGAGCAGAGCTATTAGCTCTGCAAAAAGGCAGATTACAACGATAATATACTGATCAGTGTACAAGCAACATGGTTCTTTTCATGGTGGTGAGGAAAAATAAATGTTTGCCTTTCTTCAGTAATGTTGTAGTAATGTTGTTGTTGCTCGACAGTTTGCATGACTACAGCACGAAATGTGAGTGTGTGTATTTTGTTTTTCTAAAATATTTTTATTACTTTTCATACAAATACCGCTTGTAAAAGGCAAAGCACCCAAATTGTGACATTGATTTGAATACTTTATTGTATAGAAAACAATAGTGTCCGACCGAACTCGCTGTTTTTGGCCTAAGCCGAAGCCGAACTTCGGCCAAAATGTTAATGTTCGGCCGAAGCCGAAGCCGAACTTTTTCTTATTTCAATAAAATAAATAAGATTTCAATAAAACAAAAAGTTTTTGAGATCGATTTTTTATTTAAAAAAAAATTAATAAACATAAACAAAAATAAAAATTCATTTTTTTTTTTTAAATACCTATTTTAAAAACAGTTGTACATACGTATATTATCATAAAATAATTTGGCATTAACTTTTATTAACCGTTTGAATGTGTTTCTGGAATTTTCTTTTCAAAATTTGATGGCTTCTTGAAATTTTATCACACACACATACATATATATTTATATTGTAACATCGTTGTTTTTTCTGTACATAATTTAATATATGATTGACAACGTTGTATTTTTTAGAACTATTTTCTTTACGCTGGGTCTCCACGTTGCAATATTTATTGCTAAGTACAAGCAAAAACGTCGGCAGAACAAGGACAGAACAATGGAGCAATAATTGCTGAATTTATTGCTGGA
Organism: Pollenia griseotomentosa; assembly: GCA_963931875.1. Lineage (NCBI taxonomy): Eukaryota > Metazoa > Arthropoda > Insecta > Diptera > Polleniidae > Pollenia > Pollenia griseotomentosa. Next base: position 187,007,120 of record OZ007562.1, on the reverse strand, counting down.
GAACACTTGAAATTGCTTTGCCATAAATTGGCAATTTTCACCGCGAGTAGTCGTATAAAGTTTTTTGGCTGTACATATTTATAACAAATGTTTTATGTTGTGTTTTGAACTGGTTGTGAAATTTTCTTTTTTAAATTAATAAAATAATTAATTGTAAATGTCGTAGCTGTGTTTTGTATTACTTTTTTGTTTATTTGCGTTAAAAAAAAAGTTGAATTGTTCTATTGAAAAAATAAAAATATACAAAAAAATAAATTCGTCGTTTGCTTTTGGTGATCTTGACGTTTATTAAAAAATATAATATATAATAATATATTTATTGATTGCTTTTTTAATAAATAAACACACAAACAAAAAACAACCGTACAGAGAAAAGAAATGTCAGATAAATTACAACTGATTTGACAGCATATTGCTAAGCAATAATTGCTCAAGCAATAAGAAGAGCAATCATTGCGCAATGGATTGCCACTCATGGCAATATGCGGTCTATACGTCCCAAATTTTATGGAGCAATGAAATTTGACGTTTGCCGCAATAAATATTGCTACGTGAAGACCCGGGGTTAGTATGATCGATTTGCAATATAACCACAGTTGTATATTATTTGTATTTGTTTATTAAATAATCATTAAAAAGTTCGGTTGTTCGAACTTGGCCGAACATCGCTTTTTTGGCCGAACTCCGAAGCCGAAGCCGAACGTTCGGTCGGACACTAGAAAACAATAACAAATTCTTGCTGTGTTTGTTTTGCATGAAAAATATCACTTGTCGTCGTCGAGTATTTTTTCGCAATCATGTGCCTTTCAGCAACCTTTTGCGCTGCTTTTATCTCCTATTTTGCGGCTATTAGAGCATGCATTGGTTTTTGATTTGGCGGCTGTTTGACAGAAGCTGTTTGTTTCATTATTTTTCCTACAACATAAAAGTGATTGCCGTTGCTTTTTGAGTTCCATCAAATAAGAAATTTTTGCTATTGTTAAAAAAGCAATACATAGTTGGAAAAAGCCAGTGTCCATTAAAAGGTTACTTTTCAAAAACAGTGTGTTTATTTTGCTGCTGCTTTTGAAAAGTGTAGGCTTTTTCAGCAGTGGAACTTGTCGGCTTTTTATTTTTGATTTTTTTTTTAATAGGAAAAAAGCAAAATTTGGTGCTCTTGCTAATATGTATGGCGATAGCATTTTAAACCCTGTCTTTAGTTCACCAAAAGTTTTTTCAAACAAAATACAGTATTCCATGGATAATTACCTCGCCAAAAATGCCAATATTTTTGGGTAATTATGCGGGGTAAGCATTTAAACGAATACGCTTAACTACCTCGTTGAGGTAATTATAAGAATACGTGTAACTACCTCATTTTAAATGAAAATTTTTAAGGATAAGGAAAGTTATTTTAGTTCAGGGGAAGTGAAGAAAATATTTTTTTTAAATTTTCCAGAGCCTTCCCATTTATTTGGTACCGATCTTGCTAAACAATTTTAGATACTTATATTAAAAAAATTATTTAAATAATTATTCTTACATAATTTTAAGCTCTTTATAAAAGCCAAAGATGAGGAAATGAAAAATCTGATACGAAGTTTGACTATGTTTTGCCTCTAGATAAAAGGATATATTTGAATAAATTTTTTTAAATTTTATGGGAGAGATAAAAAACAATCAAATTTTTTTTGCGTAAACATTTTTGGGATTCTTTAAACGCATTTTTTTTTTGTATTTTTCTTTGTGAAAAAAAGTGAGATAAAAGCTTTTTTGGATTAAGACCTTTTTCTTGCGATAACTTCGACTAAGCGCTTTTGCTCATCACTACAAAACAACAACAAAAAACGAGATAACTGTAATTTGTTCTTTGATATCAATGTATTTTTACTTATTGTACATTACTGCATCGAAATCTCCATTTTTTAAAAAAGTGGACTTAGAGCCTTTTGCTAAAAATAATAAATTGTAAACGTAGGAAAAAGTGTAGGAACATTTTTTTTTTGGTTGCGTCGTATAACTGTACCGAGTTACAGTTTTTGCGGTTGTTCAGCATTAACTAAAGGGTGTTTTTTTAAGCCCGATAGAACTTGAAATTGTAAAAAATAACACAAAAAATTAGATTGTAATCAAAATTTATCAGCATAAACCAGTGACTTCACGTAACCCACAGGAAATAATCGAGAGGTGTCAAATCGCACGACCTTGGAGGCCAATTGACAGGTCCATTTCTCGAAATCAACTTATCGCCAAATTTTGATTTCAATAAGTCGATGGTTGCGTTCGCCGTATGGCACGTAGCGCCATCCTGTTGAAACCACATCTCCTCCGGATCAATGTCATCCATATTTTCAAACAAAAAATCATTGATCATGGTGCGGTAACGATCTCCATTGACCGTAACGCGAGCTCCGGCCTCATTTTTGAAGAAATAAGGTCCGATGATGCCACCAGCGTGAAAACCGCACCAAACGGTGCATTTTTCTGGATGTAATGGAGTCTGTAGGGTCTGTTATTGCATCCTCTAGAGAGTATGTGGTACGAAATCTATCCACAGTTCGACGAATGGCTTGTTCAGATGGACGATTATGTACGCCATAAAAATGACGAAGCCGTCTATAAGTTGCGCGAATCGACGACTGATTTTCAAAGTAAATTTGGATAATTTCGTAGCGTTGTTCAAGCGTGAGTCTATTCATGATGATTTGTCAGAGTATACTGAAACGATAAAAAAAAATATTTCATCAAAATTTAATTTTTTGTGTTACTTTTTACAATTTAAAGTTCTATCTAGCTTAAAAAACACTTTTTATATGCAATCGTTTTTAACCTCAATTTTTTAATGTGACTGGTGGAGAACCATATATAACTCAGACGATTTACTGGTGGAGTACCAAGGAAATAACTCAGACGTTTACTGTTGGAGACCAAAATACTCTGGAGCGGATTCTAAAGCTCTCGCCTTTCTATACTAAGGTTAAGGTCCAACGAGTACTTGTGGTTAGAGCTCCAAAAATTGTGTGATACCCTGGCAATATAACTCAAGAGAGTTAGCCAAAAAATTTTTAAAATAAAAAAAAAAAAAAAAATAATTTGACAATAATTTTTGGGCTTCTTTTTTAGCCAATCTTTTTATTTGTTCTGCATCTATCTACATATAAGTATACCTATGAATTTTTTCAAGCGCTCAATTGATAAATCAGTTTTATTTATTGCATACAATGTATGAAATTCTTTAGTAAAGTACAAACAACTTTTTATAATAAAACGATTAAATGTTTGAATATTTTACGAAATATTTTTGTAAACTGCATCAAAATTGTTGTATTTTCGTAAATTTAGATAAATACCCAGCAAAAAATTTACTTACCTGGTAAGTTACCATGTAATGTTAAAGAAATATAAACACTACTTAGTTTTCGGCTGAAAAAATTCATGTTTTTGTTCGAGTTGTCCAAGAATTGAGTACTAACAGTACATTTCATCAAATTTCCAGTTTTTATTAAACTACCAGTAAGTTGGATTGTAAGTACTTACAATATACTTACAAGAAGACAAAAATAAGCAGTTTTTATTTAGTAAAGCTTCGTACAGACGATGGTCAGATCTTACAATGTTGTCATTTTTCTGATAATGGTGCCATTGTCAGATGCATTAATTAAACACATCTGACAAATGAAAAAAGAGTGACCGTCATTTTACCGGTCATTTGACTGTCATTGATGACATTGATGGTCATCGCGTAGAACAAAGTTTCTATCACTTTCTTAAAGCGGCTCATACACTTGCAATAAAATTGTTTAATTTTACGTATTGTACAATTATATCTCCAATGTGTATCTGATATTCGAAGGTGGCACAATATATTGGCAACAATCAAAAGACTTTTGATTTTTATTGCACAACGAAAAGAAAGTGAAATGTGTTGGCAACATTGTACAATGATGTTTCTGTTATTCTATAGGTTATGTTCACCTTTTTATTGAATGAATGAAACCATTGTCCGACTTATTGGATAATATAGGACACAATGGAAATAATATGGCGAATATCATATATGTACATACAATAATGTTGCAAGTGTATGGGCCGCTTAAGGCCTACGTGAAAAAAATTACCTAAACTTTTGTGTACGTGTGAATTAGCGTTGCCACTAGCAAAAATTTCTTCCTAAAATGTTTTTAACAACAGCAATTCCCAAAATTCCACCGCTTTTTTTTAAATTAAATTCTTATAATAATTACAATTTATGAAATGTATAAGTAAATATATATATAAGAAGAACAGATTAATAAAACTTGGGCTTTGAAAACATTAATAATTTGGTATATAAACGTACACGAGTGGCAGCGCCAGTTTTAACAATAAAAAAAAATTAGTGCGTGTGTATTAGTTTCGGTCATCCATTTCTTGTAGGGTAGCTTTACTTACCCTGCAAATAATAGGACAAGTCCAAACACGCGTGTAAAATGTAGGCCACAAGGGACTAGGACTAGTCCAAAAGTAACCCAATCGTATTGAAAAAACATGGTCTATTTAACATTACGATGTCTTATAGTGGAAGGCCAATGTACGCGACATGCGGCTGCGGGCGACAATAGCAATGCCATTGTAAAAATGTTAGCATTGTTTACACAAATGTTCGCACAAAAAAAATCACATATCGAGCAATTTCATATGAAAGCGATCACCTTTTGGACGACCCCTCTCCGATTTTAAAATAAATAGTCTCAATCGATTGCCCATCAAAAAATAATGTACCTACATATTTTTTTTTTTTATAGTGACTGGTTTAGTGGTGGTGTACACCACTGTCATGTGACAAAATTGAAGAATTCTTCATAAGGGACCTCATTGAAAGTTGTTTTAAGAATCAGCAATAAAAAAATGGGCCCCGACTCCTTGTTTGGACAGGAGAAGAGCATTTAAGAGACCACCTTGTTAAAAATACATTTTAAAAATTATTTTACAGTTAAAAATACATTTATGAAGAAAAAATCAATTTTTTTTTAAGAGCCCCAAGTTGAGTGTGTAGTGAATATGGTCTGCCTGCCTTCACAAGATCGGCCATAAATCCATGGATAATAGCAGCAGTGGCATGTAATGGCACACCAAACCCGACTGAGGCTACAGGTCATAAAATGTTTTGTAAATTTTTAAAATTACCAGGTAATAAATATTTCGCCTAAAATGACACGTGCAGAAACAAGTCATAAAACATAAAACACTTTCTGAACAGTTTCAAACATCTTTTTACATCGCGAGAAGAAGCAAAGAATTAGTTCGACAGAAGGGCATATTGGCGACTCCCACCAAGAAATTTGGCTCAAGGACCCTCGGCGAAGCAACGGTGAAATTGATTCAAGATTTTTACTGCAATGATGACAACAGCCGCGCCTGCCCAGGTACACGTGACTGTTATCACACGTGAAGATGGAGAAAAAGTACACAAGCAGCGCAGATTATTATTATGTTATTATTATTTCTAAAGGAAAGTAAGGAGAAATTAGCCCAAAATGAATTCATTGTGATAAGCGACTTTGCCGAGAATTACACTTTTCTCGTTCAGGATGAAATTCAGGCTTATCACTGGGCAAACGACTAGTGTACGGTGCATCCTTTTTGCATTTATTTCAAAAACGAAGATAACGAACTACAGACCGTAAGCCTTGTTGTTGTCGCGGAGAGTTTAGCTCATAATTATGTGTCCGTTTATTTATTTCAAATGAAACTGTTTGAATTCTTAAGATCAAAATTCGATGCAATCGACAAAGTAACGTTTTTCTCAGACGGCGCGGCTTCTACAAGAATAAAAAAAATTTTTACAATCTTTGCATAATTGCAGAAGAACAAAACTGCAAGGTTGAGTGGCACTTTTTCGCGACGTCCCACGGTAAGGGCCCATGCGATGCGTTAGGGGGAACCCTAAAACGCATGGCGACTAAGGCAAGTTTGCAAAGGCCATATACTGACCAGGGGCCAGTTTCTGGCAGTCGTGATCGAGTAATTTCTCGATTCGAAAGCAATTTAATATCCAATTATTTCAGTTAATACTGCACGATTTGGAATTATTTTTTCGTTATTGTAAAGCATTCATTTGAGTTTCTCAATACTGACAAAATAATTTCGATTCGTTCAATATTGACTGAAATAAAATTGCTTTCGAATCGAGAAAATACTCGATCACGAATGCCAGAATTAGGCCCCAGATCTTAAATGTACAACATTTGTTTTCGTGGATTCAAAGCAAGGAAATTGCCATTAACACAGTTTTATGCACTCAAAAAGAACACGATGCCATGGAGCGACGAATTCAAAACAGATATAATAATGTCAAAACTATAACTGGAACGCAAAAGTTTCATTGCTTCATACCAAATATTTCTGATATGTCAATTAATGTAAAGCGGTACTCTTCGTCTGCCGACGTGCTAAATTTAAAATTACTTTAATTTTATAATGATGCCAAGACAATTGAAATTTTTAATAAATATTGTAATTAAGTATAAGCAGCAAAATAAGAAAGATTTTTTCTTCATAAATGTATTTTTAACTGTAAAATAATTTTTAAAATGTATTTTTAACAAGGTGGTCTCTTAAATGCTCTTCTCCTGTCCAAACAAGGAGTCGGGGCCCATTTTTTTATTGTTGATTCTTAAAGCAAAAATTATGAGGAATCTAAAAAAAAAAAATTAGCCGGAAAATTTAGAAGCTTCTGTGGAAAATCGGAAAATTTAATTTTCATGGGAAAATTTAAAGGTAAATTTCTAAGAAAAATTAGGAAAATTTTATTTTTCAATTAATACCTGATTCAATACCTTTCCAACGAGCTATCACTCGTTGCGATTGCTTTAGTAGTTTTTTTTTAAAACAACTTTCAATGAGGTCCCTTTGAAGAATTCTTCAATTTTGTCACATGACAGTGGTGTACACCACCACTAAACCAGTCACTATCAAAAAAAAAAAAAAATATGTAGGTACATTATTTTTTGCTGGGCAATCGATTGAGACTATTTATTTTAAAATCGGAGAGGGGTCGTCCAAAAATTTGCCAATTTTGATCGTTTTCATATGGAATTGCTCTATCACAAAAATTAAGACTTGGTATTACTTGGAAAAGATGCCGCGCGGCAAAGTTGAATTTTTTCAACTTTTGTTTTAAGACGCGAGAAGTAGACGTTGCCATACACAAACATAATCATTTAAGAAAATAAATTAAAAAAACATTACAAATGATGTGGAAAAAAACTATATTTGATAAGTTAATTCTTGTAATGTTCAAATTAATTTTTTTTTATGGATTGAAATTTTTTTAACAGCTTATTCAACATTTGTCGCTTTAAAATGTGCCGCTTTCATTTGCCTATCAAAAAAATTTCAAGCGAAAAACTAAACAGCTGATCGCCGTCCGCAGTCGCATGCCGCGTACATTGGGCTTCCACTATTAGGACAGGACCATATAACCCAGCTTTGGATTACATAGGAGTAGTCTTAAAACTACTCCATTGTATACTCAAGAGGATTAGTTTTGAAGTCGTTTAAAAACGAAAACATGTCGTTTAAAAACGAAGACATGTCGTCTCACTACAAACACTTTTTAACAATGACATGGTCCATGCTTGCATTACATTGGACCAGTCCATGGAGTAGTCCATTATATCAAAATGGATCAGGTGGTCCAATATTATTTGCAGGGTAATACTAAGTTGAATATATCTGTTAATACGTATCATAAATTGTAATTATTATAAGAATTTAGCTAAATTTGTATTAATTAATTTAAAAAAAGCGGTGGAATTTTGGGAATTGCTGTTGTTAAAAACATTTTAGGAAGAAATGTTTGCTTGTGGCAACGCTAACTCACACGTACACAAAAGTTTTGGTAATTTATTTTACGTTCGCCTTAAGAAAGTGATAGAAACTTTGTTCTACGCGATGACCATTATTCTGTCATCAATGACCAGTAAAATTACGGTCACTCTTCTTGTAGAGTACCAGTCAGTTTTTTTTAAAGCTTGTGGAAAATAATAAAAGATTTTTTTGTACTTAAATGCTTATATATTAAATTTTAAAGCATTCACGCATATATTAGTTGCGTTCGAGAACACAAACTTTTTTTTTACTGAATTTTACTGCATTTTACTAAATTGCGTTCGCGTACACAAAATACAGTAAATGAGAACATAAAGTGACAGTTCTTGACTGAGTACTACTTAAAAAAAAACATATGTTTCTAAAAAGTAAACAAACAAAAAGCATACATATTTTGAAAAAATTGTTAAATTAAGGAAAAGTTGAAATAAAAATTAATTATAAAATAACTTTCAAAAGAAATGTTTTAACAACCATGTTTAAGTTTTAGCATGAACGGTCTATACATAACTTTAACTTGATGTTAGTGTTAAAGTAAGTCATTTTATGGTAGGTGGGGACTGCAAATTATAAGCTTTTGACATAATGCTATGTTCATACGAAGATATAAACCACTCGTTTCGCTCTCTGAAACTAGTTTTTCAAACGTGCTGTTCATACGATTCATTCTTGTTTCATTTTGACATTTTTTTGTGTTGTTAGTGTGATTTTTTTTTAAAGTAGATAAAAAAGTAAAAAAAAATTGAAAATATAATATTTAATACTTTTATTTATATTATTAGGTTATAATTATCACTTTATTTTATTAAATATCAATTTTTTTCTTTGTTTTGATTTTTTTTTGAGAGCTAGTTCAGATAAACTAACGATAAATGTTATCAAAATTGGAGATGATAGTACATTTTTCCTTTTTCGCAGCCTGTTTCAAAATGAAACGACCTGTTTCGCTCTCAAAATTTTGTATGGGGAAACAAGTCGTTTCAATCATGTTTGGGGCGCGAAACAGGAATAAGAGAGCCAAACACGAATATTGCTGTCCTTGTGAACATGGTATTAGAGCTATGAACTTAACAAAGAGTCGACTCACTAGTTATACCATTATAGGGGAATACTTCACGCACATGCAAATTGACAGAATAAAAAAGTTGGTGTAAACGATTACTAAAAAACAAAAGGTTTTTATGAATACGGCAGCACTGTTTATAAAAATGATTATTTAAATACAAAATTAAAAATTTAATATTCAATTTTGTATTGTTAAGAAAAATTCCACTCTAACATCATCATCGTCATTTATTTATTTATATTGTTTTTTTTTTTCTTTTGGCTTCATTATTATTAATTTCATTTTGTTGTTTTATAAGAAAAAACTATTTTACATCAAATTAGAGTATATAGAACTAATAATGATCATAATAATAACTAAATTAATTATAAATACAATATTTTAATAATATAATAATTTTTCAATAAATAATAATCAATAATCAGTAATAATAATAATATGCTACACATTATCATCATTATTTTGGGTTTTAATTTTTTTACTTAATATTTTGTTAAAAATTACTTAAAAATACAATACGAGTACGATTATAAAGTTTTTCTCTTTGTTGTTGGTTTTTATTTGTTTATTTATTTTGCAGTACAGTACATCAAACGCACAAAAGTAAAACAGTTATAAATCTCAATGGGTTAATTTTGGTACATTTTTCCCTCTATCATTTTTTTAATTTATTATTTCCTTTCTTTTGTAATTATTTTATTTAGAGAAATCGCAATACGAATGAATGTTTAATGTTTTTCCTATTTTCAGTTCATTTCTGTTTTTTAATGTATGTATAGTAATTACTGTGTGGTGCATTAGAATTTCATGAATATGAACATTAGTATGTCCCAAAAAAAAATTTTGGGGCTAAAGTAGAATTTAAAAGCTTAAAGAGTAAAGTATTTTCGAGATTTTTTTCAGATTTTTCGAAAGAGGTTTAAAGGTCGCTCAAGTCGAATTTTTGCCAAAAATCGGGTTTGCCGGTCTTTTTTTCGAGTTTTCTTCACAACTTTGTTAAAAACCACAATTTTCTTAATTTTTTACTTCACTTTGTTTTGTATGCAGAAACTATAAGATTTGCAATAAATTTGCACATTTAGGTATCGTACCCTACATTAAAATTTTTCGTAATTTTTTCATAAATTTGGTAAAAAACGCTTTGTAACTTTTAAAATTTTTATTAAGATGAAAAATACTAACAAATCAGTTTGAAAGATCAATTCTTTTAAAATAATTTAGAAGCAAATATTTTTGAATTCGCTCTTACCGTTCCTGAGTTATACCGGTTTTCAGATTTATGTTCAGTTTATGATTTTATTTTATTACCCAACAAACAAATTAAAACGTTTTATTTTGCTTTGTCTAAAAATCATTTATGGGAGTTCCGGAAATCAGTTTCAGAAGTTCTGACATTGAAGTAAGTGTTAGCCAAAGCCACACCTCGTTCTGCCACATCATTAACCACTTTTAAATGTTTAACTTTGTTTTCTGCTTCTTGAAATGGCTTTCCGATTTTCTGGATCTGTTTTTAAAAAAATCAATTGAAATATTGCAAGCTTAAAAAAATTAGACTGTTTTTGGAAATAAACTTCTTTATTTTTAAGGTTGTCTTCTGTTAAAATTAACTACTTCGTTCTCGCTACTTGGCTTATGTACACAGAAAAAAATATTGCATCAGTAAACGCATTAATCAAAAATAAAATCCATTTTAATTAAAAATTTAATCAAGTGAATAAAACGTTTAATCAAATGAATTAAACGTTTAGTCAAGTGAAGTACACACTAATGTACATAAAAACATTCATTATTGTATGTATGTATGAATTTGCAGGAATGCACGAATAACAGAAAAATGACAGAAAGGAAATAAAAGAGACTGATCGTTTGTAGTTCTTTGGCGCAATAGTTTGTGGTGAATTTAAAAAATGTAACTGCCATCGTTAGAATATATAGAAAAACGACTAGAGGAGATGGCTCTCGTACGTGTGAACTTACAACAACAAAATATACACATTTTTCACTAATATCATCAAAGAGTAATGTTATCAAGACATCAGAGTGAGGTTTTTTCGTGAGTCTTCTAATGCTAATCGTTTTCGCATGGTTGTTATGAGTATGTGAGAATTTATAATTAATCAGGAGGGCGAGATATTTTAAATAAATAAATAAAAACAAACAGAGTCCATGTTTGGCATTATGCAATTTATGTGTTAATTATTTTAGATCTTTTTTTCTTTTTTAAATATTTGGCTTAATTTTTCCTTAATTTTATTATAATTACTTTGAATCATTATTTAACGAAACTTTTATTTTGTTTATATTTTTTTTTTAGTAATAAGAATGTTTAACTTCTTGTAAATCCTTTGATGACTCTATATCAAGTTCTTCTTAATGAAAAATCTTTAACAGTAGTTTAATTCACCACTTTAAAGGAGCCTACTAATTTAACTCAGCCACTCTGTGATTCTAATGGATTTTTTTGTAAAATTTATTTGCCATTTTCTTTTTTGTCCTTTTCCTAATGGATTTTCTAACTTAATATGTTAACGGGCTAAATTTTGGCTTAATTAGCTTTAGCTTATTATGTATGTGTATGTGTGTGTATGTTTTACTGTTTGTGTTAATTGTGTAGATATCACGAGAGTTCCTGGGAGAATTGTGTCTCCAGGGTAGGTCTTCTGTTGGTTGGATGATTACGCGCTGTGACAGCCGCTTGATTGCGTAAGGGCGGTGGCCCGGGGCTGCCATATCCAGCAGCATATAGTTGAGGACATGAGTCTTTAATAAGTTCTTGAGTTTCGCGCAATTGTCGCTGCACTTGGGGTGCCAAACGTTGCACACTTATGGCTGGTGGGAACCGATATTCAGTATTAGGAGCCTAGAAACAAAAAATTTTTTGTTTATTATTAATTTTTTTTTAGTATAATGAACTACATGATATGCAGTGTAAGTTGTGATAGTATGTATTACATGACAATTCGTTATTTTTCCAGAATGAAAGAATAAATTTTGCTTGTTGCCTTAAACGAAAATTAAGTATGTAATATAAAAAAAAATCTAATATACACAATGTTAAAACGAATTTAGGTTTTTTTAAAGCGGTGCCTATCGTAGTGCTTTGAAAATGTTTAGACAAATTCATAATTTTATAATTTAAGTTTAACAAAAAACCGATTTGGCCAATTTGCAATACCAAGGAACCAGTCCATCTAAATTATTTTTATACCCTTCACCACAGGTGGTGAATAGGGTATACATAAGTTTGTCATTCCGTTTCTAATTTCTATAATATTGATGTTAGACCCTATAAAGTATGTATATTCTGGGTTCTTATGAGGAGCGAAGCTGAAATGGATCTTCCGAAGACCCCATATATTATGGGGGCCAGGTTATTATACATATATGTCACATATGGTCCGGAATTGTTTGCTATTAAAATTCAGCAAGATCGGTCCACAAATGGCTTTGATATGAGTAAACAACCACGACTGCCTCAAATTTTTTCCTTTACAGGTCCAATTAGACGTGACATTACCATACCAACCATACAAACCAATTCAATTTTGGTTTCTACGGTCATACAGTGGCTATGGTAATACAGTGTTGGTAATGTGTTTTTTTTGTTGTTTTTTATACTTTTCACTACAAGTGGTGGATTTTATTTGTAATGTGTTTAATTTTACGCATACACATACACATTAATGCATGTATGGATATGATCCCTGTCGGACATTCAGTTAACTTTCAATTAACTGAAAGCTAACTATTTTTCAACTAGTGGTGGTTGACACTTGGATTTATTTTATATGTAATTTACTAACTATTTTAACATTGCGATGTCCTAGGAAGTAGTCGATTGTCCGACTCTGCATTACTTTCAATTAACTTTAAGTTAACTTTTTGTAGCTAGCTATAAACTCAATACTTTAAGTTAGCTTTAAGTTAAGTTAGTTTAAGTTAAGGCCGATCTATGAATGTTATTCATTGGATGAATACTTTCAAAAAAATAAAAAAATTTTATTTTTTTATTTTATTTTCTTTTATTTCTTTTATTTTATTTTATTAATCAAAGTTGTTTTTATTCAACTTTTTTTTTAACCAGAGTCGCTGGCGGGAATCGATCCCGCAACCTCGGCGCTGATAGACTTGCTCACTACCAGCTAGCCTATTGGGGCAGTCTAGTTTTTGAATAAAAAAACTATGTTTTTTGCCATTACTTAATTAAGAGCGTAAATATGAGATTAAATTGTCATAACATAACAACAATAACAACGTTGATTTTTTTGCTAACGACTTGGCTCTCACTACTTAAAATATACAACACAGTGTTTGTATACACTTTGGTTAATGTAAATTTTGCATTGCGTAGTAGTTGGCTTTAAGTTAGTCTATACAAGCTAACTTAAAGTTGGGTTTTTTTGTAGTTAGCTACTCATTTGACGGCAGGGATATTCCGCTCAAATAAAGAAACAAACTCATAGACTCAATATATTTTAATTTAACGCTTCTTCAGTAAAAGCATTCGTAGCCTAGTTGTTAAGTTCTCTCCTAAAACTGATGATATTGCCAGTTCGAATCCCAAAAATAATTTTTTTCATTTTTTTTATTTAATTTTTTTATGTTCTAAAAAACGATTTTAAGATTATAAAACGAATTTCAAACATCAACTTTGGCAAAAGAGGAAACGAGCTTAGGTACATATATACATTTTTTGTTTTTTTTTATATTCTTCGGCATGGCGAAATGAAAAGTTGGCGTGGCTCAATTAATATTTATTTATACCTATCTAAAGAACGTTATTTATGTATACATATAACTTTTTGTTCTTATCTCATAATGGTGAAGGGTATATAAGATTTGGCATAGCTGAATAAAGCACTCTTACTTGTTTTCTATCAGTACATTCCCCAAACCGTAACCTGACTGGAAAAGTAATAAAAAAATTTTTTAAATTTTATTTTACAAAAATATGTTCAAGGTCATTATCAGGGAAACCAGAAATATACTTTAAAAGTGGTTTATGCGCATTAAATATATATAGTATAAACTTGAAAATATGCCCTTAAAATTGTACAAAATATGGTCTAAAATAAAAAACAAAAACGGCTTATTTGTAAACAAAACATTCAATAATTTAATAATATTTGCAGGAAAAGGATTCGTCTTTATGACAATTTAACATAGCGTTTACATTTGCCAGTACTGGCAAGACAGTAGCAATACATGCAAAGAAAATCAAGAAGTAAGAAAAAAATTAACATATTTTGCTTTGATTTTTTATTTTTTATTAGTTAAGTGCTATATTTGTTCACACAATAATGCTATTTTAAGTTAAAAAGTGAACTGTCTTAACTACTGTCTGGACGCCTACGTCACAAAGACAGTTAGTGTCTTTGGCAACTAATATGTATTTTATTACTGTCTTGCCAGTACTGTCAAATGTAAACGCTGTGTAAAAGTCCGTACCAATTTTTTTTTACAATTATATATCTCCAAAATGGCTACTTATACTTAACACACAAAGTTTACATGAACAAAGAACTAGCTGGGTGGACAGGCATCGTTAGATCGATTCAGAAAGCGATTCTAAGTCGACCGGTATAATAAACGGTGGCTTTGGAACCAATATATTTATGTATTACACATCTATTGGTTTGTGGATATAAATGGAAGAGCCATCTGGCAAACAAAATGTTAATAATTTTTTTTGTGCCGCACTTGTTAGAATTAAAAAAAAATTCAACAAGTATCAAAATTCAAAAAGGTAAAACATGCGCTATTAATTTAAAAATATGCTGCAAAATGCTTTTTAAACTGAAAAGCGCATAATAATGTTTGAAGTGTAAAATATGCAAAAAATATAGCAAATCGATGCCAAAAATCAAAAAAAGCTCTTAAACTGATAAATATATTGGTTGCGATTTCATTGCTCGCACGAGAAAAAACATGCAATTGCATATTTTCGGTTTCCCTGGTAATTTTACCTAAACGGGAAGTTTTGAATTAACAAAATTTTTATGTATCATCATCGCTGTACGTATTATAAATTGAAGCTTCTAAGTTTATATTAAAGCTTTTACTAAATCTTAAACTTAAAAAAAAAAACGTAAATAAAGTTTTACCGCCTTATGTAAAAAATAAGACAGCTTTATAAAGGGTTTATAAAACAAATGTTCTTAAAAAATCCGTTTCATAAAGCTTTTATAAACCTGTAGTATTTTTTTTATAAATATAAGGCTTTAATATATATATATATATATATATATTTTTTTTTATTTTAAAATTTGAAAAAAAATTTTAAGTATCATAAACAAATAAATCAAGTTTGAAAAAATTTTGTAAGCCCTCGTCCATATTAGATATAAAACATTTGCTGCAAAACGTTAAAGTTTAATGGTGAAAGGGAAAGGGATTGAAAAAGAGTTCTTTGCTTCGTATCAGTTGCCAATCCATGTGTAATTACACATATTGTGTGTAATTTTTACTTGCATGTGTAGCCTATGTGTAATTAGTTCCATGTGTAATTTAACTATAAGTTTTATTTTTAATTAAATTTTGACAGTCAAGACTTTCGTTTCGAATATTGAGCTTTTTTCATTTCTTTCAGTTTTGATCACAGTCTAAATAGTTTTTAACGCCATTACATTTTTTCACTTTCCATCTTCACGAGCAATACTATGAAATTGTACTGTTAAGTCTGGGTTAACACTATGAAAGTTTTCTTTCTGAAAATCTGAGTTAATTGCAAGGTTTATAACAAGGCTACTTTTTTGAATTGTGTGTTCAGTGGCAACACAGCTTCGTATACACAGCGTTTTCAGTTTTGGAAATTTGTCCCAAAATAGGGGATTATTATTTGTAATTGGGAATTAAATTTCATGTGAATAACCAGGCGATTTTACATTTTTGTTTCATCAAACATGTTAATTGTCAAGATTCTAGATATCATATATCATGTCGTCGTCCAAAAGTCGTAAATATAGTTTTTAGATATACATATGTCAAAATAAGACGTTTCCTCTTTTTAATTCCATAATGCTGATAAAGTGCTTAAACTGTGAGGTTTTTTCAAATAATGTTAAAAGTGAAATTCTGATAAACGAAAACAAAGGCCAGCACTCTAAATTGTATAAGCTAAATGCGATATCGTCGATGTTATGGTCAAAAAAAGATTCTTTTACTTCATTTAACATCGATAAACTGTCAGTTAGTATGTTCTATTTAATGTCCCAAAAACGTGAATTTTGTGTCGAAAATTTTAGAAGTAAATTCCGAAATGTCCCGACTTAAAATTCATAAGAATTTCAGAAACATTTTTATGCGGAATTCCCGGGAATTTTTTACGATTGGAAACACAAGTTACACACAAGGGAAAAAGCCCTATTGACCATTCATTAAAGAGGCGATTTCCCAAACGTTCTTTTAAGTGTTGTTAACATAGATCTTAAGCGAGATCTGGTTTAATATTTATGCTTAAAACTTTTTGAAATATTTCAGATAACTGTTAAAGTAATTTTTGGGAATACAAAATTTTTATTTTTTTTTTAATTTTCTAAGCTAATCCCGCGAAGCGCTACGCTTGTCTGCAGGAAAGAAACCAGAGTCTCTGGCGGGAATCGAGCCCGCAACCCCGGCGCTGATAGACTAGCTCACTACCAGCTAGCCTACCGGGCCACTTAAAAGATTTGGTTTATCGTGCTTAATTCCCAATTTTTATTCTTGATAAAAACACTGAAATTTATTGTTGATGGAATAAGCTATTCATATGCGCATTTATTGCTTTATTGTTTTTGTTAAAACTATAAAGCAAGTTGTTTTGGTTTTTACTTTGTTTTTTCCTAACCTACTTAAAACTACAATTAATGTAAGAAAAGATAAACTCACTGTTTATTGTTGATGTTTTTGTTTAAGCTTTGATATTGTTACAAGTAAAACTGTTGCTTATTGTTCTGGCGGATTTCAGAAAACTTGAATTAAGGGTTGTTTTGCTAATTTATCAAATTATATGTCGCTCCTTTATTGCAACATAGCCATATCTCAAAATATTAAAAATTTAAAATTACTTAAGCAAAAGTGTTCCTTCATACCTACTTTATATGTAAAAAAAATCAGTAATATATCTCAAACTGAACCGAAGTTATAGCAAAATATATTTTATTAAATCTGTATATAAAGGTACGTTTTGAAAACTTTAAACGCATTTTGCCAAGTTCGATTTTTTCGAGACATGACTAGGTATGTTGCAATAAAGTAACGGTATGTACATATTTTCTAGTTTTTAGATTTTTTGATCACACTTCATAATATAATTTTTTTTAAATTAAAATTTTTTTTTAAACTAGCGGACCCGGCGAACTTCGCCTCGCTCCCATTTTAATTTTTTCATTTGGAAAGCCATTAACGAATAATTTCATGCAAAATTTCATACAAAAACTCGATTTTCGATTTTTCCAATTTTCTGAAGGCATTTTCCGAACAACTGACAAAAAATTTTACAGAAATCGGCCCAGCCGTTCTCATTTTATGAATTACTATACACTTTTTACACCATTTTTAAATATATAGATTAAAAGAATTTTTTTATTCAGATCAAAATAAGCTTTAGGAACTACTGCATATTACTTGACTATGCTATTTTAGACAAACAATTTAAAATTTTACTTGCCTGAGCATTGTGCATAACATCACCATAATAGGCCCCTGATGTTGAAGAGGAGGGTGTTTGACTTTGGCTATGTGGAGTTTGTTCATATTGTTGCTGCTGCATCTGTTGTTGTTGTTGTTGATTTAAGGTTTCACCATATTGTTGCATTGTGGCAGCTTGTCCGTAATATGTCAATTGCATGCCGACCGCCGATTGAGGCGGTGGAGGCGCTCGTCCACCATTGACATAATTTAAAGGAGCTGATTGTTGTAAACTTGGCGGGGTAGCGGTTATATATTGTTGTTGTATAGGATTGGTCGGCGGGGGTGGTTGCATTTGTTGTGTGCTACACAATGGACTCGTCGTATTTATCAATAGACGCCCATCAACCAAACGCTTAGGGCTAACTTGTCCAGTTTTGCCTAAGAGTGGCGAGGACCCTGCCGGTATGGCCAGCATATATTGTGGCGTTGTTTGTGCATTGGGCGCCTGCATTATTGCTAGGGCATTGGACGTATTGGCGGTAACGGCGGCCATATTTGGCGACGATGTCTCGGCGTTTACACTTAATGGCATTTGTGGCATAACCGATATTTGATGCAACATGCCAGAATTCATTTGAGGAATGGTTATTTGTTTACTAGGCGTATGTTTGAGTGTACCACTAGCCGTTAGTTGGCCGCTTGTGGGTGGTGTACCAGGATGAGGTAGAAACTCTGAGTTTAGAACTTGTGGTGGTATACCGGTTGGTAGCATAACTCTTGAGACCGTGGTCAATTGTGGTTTGACTGGCGTCTGCCGTACCGGTGTTGTTTGCAGTGAACGGCTGGCCGAGGAACACATTGACGCCGTCAAACTAGCCGATTCCCAATGTTGAACCAAAGCATTTAAGCGAGCCTCTTCCAAAGCAATTTCAGTTTCACTGTTTGAATCGTAGTCCGGTCCCTGAAATAAATTGTATACATATCGTTAAAGCGGTTTGAGTTCCAATAATTTACAAGTTAACATTTTTACCTCTTCTATTTTTTTGTCTAACATTCGGAAGAAGTTTTGCTGACTGCTGGAAATTTCCCTAAAACAGGGCAATTATTAGAGTATTTTATTATGTAATTACAAACATTTTAAAAATACTCACTGGCTTTGTAGTAGTGACAGATTTCTTGCTCTCAGTAGGGAAACCGATACTTCCTCATCAGATTCACCAGATTCTTTATTGCTATTCTCTTCAGACTCCTCTGTTCTATCTCGTTCTCGATTTTCAGGATCTTCAATTTGACCTTCCTCTTCGTCAGTCTCTGCCTCTGAATCGCCTGTAATTACCAAAGATTTGTAATTGTAATTTTAACAGAAAAAACAAGACAGAAGGATATATTCGGCCGTGCCAAATCTATGATACCCCCAACCCTATTAGTAAAAAAACCCTATGTAAAATTAGAAACTAAACACTTACAAGGAACAAATTAAAAGTTTAAAATTTGTATGGGCGCTTTTCCCATATGGCAGTTAGTATGCCAAAATTCTTATTCTAGGAGGATTTGTGTATGTTGGCTAGTAGAAATAATGGACCACCCTCTACGCGCTTTCAAGAGACTGAAGGACATGACTAGACCGTCTTTATAGGGTCTTCGATGATTATTTTGAACTAATACTCTACTAAAACTTAAAGTTTACTATATTAAAAAAGATTGAATAACTTTAGGCGTATAAGACTAGTATACTAAGAACTAACGTATTTTTTTACATCATTTTCTATTCTATTCAAAAACTTTGCAATGGAATTTTAACATTTTTAAATGGAATTCAGAAAATTTAAATACTTCAAAAATGTTCAATTATAGTTGAGAAGTCTTCTTAATTATGAATTAAGCTTTTGTATAATTGTTAATATATACATATATGTATGCGCATATGCATTTGAAAAATTGTGCATAGATTTTGCAATGTAATCAAACAAAAACTTATGAAATCAATTTGCAAATTTTGGAACAAGCACCTAAAATAACAGAAAAGTTTCCAAATTAAGAACTTCATAAATAGGTTTAGGACAGATTTTGTATAACAGTTGTGGAAAATATTTACAGGGATACCAAGGGCCTTATCCATGGTGAATCTTAACTACTGGGTGTTAATGATTGCGTTAACCAACCGCCTCCAAGTGTGAGCGCAACGAAAATACAATTTGCGTGCATAGTCCGGCAGGGTTTTACACTAGCCTTTTGTTTAGGAGCTGGACCTATCTAGCCCCGCTGCTTTTGAAAAAATGCTAGCAGCAACTGTTGAGTAGTAACAGCACTAGGGATGGTCCTCCCTCAGGCCCAACCAAGTCGTAAAAAAATCACCCCCTTTAGTGGTATTTTAAAGATATCCCTTCCCGTGACTTTGAGCAGTAGGCCACAACCCCCACTTGAATACCCGAAAGTATTTTTTCAACGGAAAAAGAGAAACTTCCGCAAAGACAATCTTCCTGAAAGACAAGGAGGATATCCCGCAAGAAACATACTAACGGAGGCCTCAACCAATAGTCAATCCGGGGCTGTGTCACCGTGGGCTACTGACTACCGTAATACCAGATAGGAGTTCCGGTCACCAGCGATCGTGAAGATCTCTTGAATTCTTTCAATTTGGTTTGTTGCCGAATTCAAGCTATTGACTGCACCTGATTTTCCTGGAAGATGTATGTAACACCAAAAGCAGAAATATCTTAAAGCTGATTACTGCACCCCTTCGGGTAAATTTGAAAAAAAAAAATTTATTTAAAAAAAAAACACTCTTCACTGCAAAGGATGGAGTTGGGCATTAATCAATTAATTATTCGTCATTAACAAATATGCGATTTGTCCCAACTTTTCGTTTTAATTATATTAATCGATATAAACACTTATTTATTTTGATTTTATAATACTCATGTAGTGTTTTCGCTGATGTTAGTGTAGTTGTTTTTTCACATCTTCGTAAGTGTTTTACAATAAATAATACCTTAACAAATAGAAATATGTACAATATTTTTGCATGACCTGAATCCTTTGTTTTCATTCTACTTTGTTTTTACACTTGATGACAATTCATGTGTATCTTTGCAATTTATTGTTGTCGTCGTTACTTCTACCTCGCTTCCAAACTACTCATTCCTCTCATTCCATTTCATAAATAGAAAACAAACTCATCGCGATACTGTTTCCACTTATAATGTCCTAACAATATCCCTGCCGTCAATTTATGGCCTAGAAGTAATTAATCATACGAATTTTTAATTTTGTGTCTAAATATCGCAGTATTGATATACAAAAATACTTATTTATTCTTAAGAAAAGAAAAAAAAATCCAAAATCTTTAATTTATAAATGTAAGAAATATTAAGATGTAAAAAACAACTATTTTCTATTGCACAATTTCTAATTACATCATTTACTGGGATAGTAAGAGTGCAAATTATCAGGAGAACAATATTGCAGCAATAGTTGTCTGTACTATACTGCCGTTCTAAAGAAAAAGGCAGTAAAATTCACTTGCTGCCATTTTGTAATTTTGATGCCAATAAATTTCTTTAATAATTTCCTACTCATTAATTATAAAATAAACCATTAAAAATGTAAAAATTAAAAATTTCAAAGTAAGAGCAATTTTTAAAGGTTTGTCAAATATTTAAAATTAATTACAAAATACAAAATCAAAATTTCAGTTTTTTCCGATATTAATTTTTTACACTTTACTGCCTTTTTCCTAAGCACGGCAGTATAGTCCTTTTGCTTTCAATCAAGTAACAAACAAATTAGTAAAAATCAATCAGTTATTGTAAAGTGTTTCTCTCTTTTTATATTGCACATACGTAAATACATACATTTATTTTATTCAATCGTTTTAATGTCCTTCGAGCTTGCAAAAACAATCAAACAGGAAAAAGAAAACGGGAAAGAGAATAGGAATTAAAAATAGGAAAAACGAGTAAGATGGCTGTATTCGAATCTGTGATGTCCACTAAATCAAAAACCTTTCCTATTATCTATTTAGGAGATACATAAAATATTATACAGAATAAGTGAATTTATGAATTCGCAGATTTTCGGTATTAAATATTTTTTGCATAAAGAAAGTATTCAAACATAATTTTGTTGCTTTTGTTGTAAAATGCCTTATTCCAATTTGGTCCGTTTCTAATATAAAATATATTTGGTATCCAGGAAGTGTTTAGGTGAAATTTCGTTGCGATAAACTTATTACATGATTACTTTTGTATATGGGCTATCACGAAATGATTTGGCTATTTGAAATAACAAACGAATCTGATATTCTATAATATTAAATAATTTTTCACTATATTACGTTTATTTAGGGCCTTATTTGCGAGTCCTATCGAGCTTTCAACAGACAGACGAACATCGCTAAATTGCCCTAGAATTTAACAATAAACTATATACATATCGCTCATTTCCTGAAACATCGTCATAACTCAAAACAAGTAAGAAAGTATAGTCAGTTAAGGTTAAGATTCATGTAAAAGTTCTTTGTGCCAAATATTATTTAGACATCTTCGTCTATATGAGATTTGTTTGTCCTTAAGAGGTTTAAGAAAGGGCGCTTATATGGGACCTATGGATATTTTTGGACCTACAGCACAACGTTTTTAATGATATAAAAGCTATCGGAAAAATTATTGTACCCAATTTGTATATCAAGGAAGTTATGGCATTAAAAGCTATTTCCGGGAGCAGTTTTTGTACGGGAGCTATGGTCAAGTATGGACTGATTCTAACACCATTTGATAAAATGGTTTTAATTGTTATAAAATTAGTTTGGACCAAATTTAATCTTAACTCGCTTCATTATTATTAGGATTGGTCATTGTGCTAATAAGAACCTATGTTCCAAATTCCATCAAATTACATATCTCCAAAATTGCGACCAGTACTTTGAACACAAGGCTTACATGAACAGCCATTCAGCTGGGCGGACATCGTTAGACCGACTAGAGTGGGTCTAGGACCAATATTTTAAGGTGTTACAAACATCAGAACCAATGCACAATACCCTCTCCCCTATTGTGGTGTGAGTTTAAAAAAACAATTGGATATAAACGTGTTTAAAGTTTTTGATTTCATTTGAAGACACATTCTCTTAAAACTGGGAAAGTATAAAAGATATAAAAATTAATTTTATACACACTATGAAGATAAACATAGAAAACTATTTTTTGAGTTACGACGACATTGCAGCAAAGGAGCGATATATACTTTATAGGGTATCCAAGGATTTTTATAGTGTGCAAAGTCAGACTGTAACAGTAATATTGACATCAAGTAAAAAACAAAAATGATACCATTAAAATTAAATGTCATCACTTTTGTCCGAGCAATTGATCGGTGGTTTTTTTTTTTGTTTTAAATTTAAAGCTCGAATAAGTAAGCCAAAAAATTTCCATTCAGACTATTTATGGATCCATATATATCTTAAATTTTTTTTTAACGTAAATGCAAGAGTTGTCAACCGATTAAGAATAATTCGATTAATCGATCAAACAAAACCAAACTCTTGTTCGAATAATTTTAAAATGGCGATTTTCGAATAATTAATGTCGATTAATCAAACAATTTTTTTATTTAAAAATAAATTAAATAAAAGCCTAGAATTTGATTTATTCTCATATGTTTTTAGTGATTTTATACAAAATGTAGGAAAGTTAAAAAATGTTGTAGCCATAGCCCTGACTGTAATTGAGTACTCATAGTATTTCAAAAATGTATTTTATGTTCTTATTGAACAAATCTTTGACAAAAAGTTGTATAAACTGTTTTTCTTTTTAAATAAAACGTTAAACAAATTTCAAGAAAGGGGGTTTTTCAATTTTGGGTGAAAAACTTAGATATAAACAAACAGCTAAAAAAATAAAGAATTGATTTTCATATATAAATCATATCATAAAAGTAGAAAATGTCGAACTTGGCCCAACGGAAAAATACATAAAGAGAGGCAGCGGTTGCTCTATAGAAGAAATTTTATGCAAAAGTTTAGCTGAAGATGGCAGGTCTGCCAACGCCAAAGTAATACCGGATTATTATGGAATTAATTGTATTACAATGCCTTTAAGTACTCCAACCATATGGAGTTAAGATGAAAAGTTTTACGTTAAAAAAAAGAAGAATTCATAACAGATTTTAGTAAAAATAAAGAAGAAAATGGAAGATTTTCTATAGTTGTAGATGAGTGGACGAATGTAACTTATTAAAAATACGTTATTCTCATCGATTAATCGAATAATTTTATAGATTAAATCGATAAATCGAACAAACAAAAACAATTATTTGAATTATTCGAACAAAGTTGAAATGCGAATAATTGCCAACTCTAGTAAATACCAAGCACCGAGCAATAGTAACTTAGACCTTCAGCCCGTTATAGGAAAACAGACCACAGTCTCTGGCGTGAATCGAACCCGGGAGCCTCGCTCTAATATACTATCTCAATATCAACTAGCCTACCGGGGCACCCTTATGACATTAATAATAAATTATTTCATATAAAACAGGTAGATCTTAGTTTATACATTACAAATATAAACTTTTTTTAAATGTTACACGTTACACTTGCAAGATAACAGTACATTTGAGTGTTTTCGATGTATGTGTGCAGTAGAGGCTAAAAAATGTAAAAAAGACGTGTTACCAAGCGGGGGACTCTAAAAAGTTAAGGACTTAGCGTTTTTGAATCATTTTTGTTTTTATTTTATTTTTATATTTTCAATATTATTTTGACTTCTTATATGTTTGATTGAGGTCTGTTTTAATACAAATGTAAGGCTCATTCCCATATTCTATCCAAGATAACCATATCCAATTCCATTTTTTTGCAAATTATAAAAATTATATACAAATATACGTATTGTTACGAAATAAGATTCATCTTATAATTATTTAAAGTTTTAGTCATAAGTTATCTTTGAAATTATAGTTTATGTCGTATAAGTTTAAAATTGTTATTTGCTCCACTGTAATTGCAGACTTTAGATTTACGGCCAATTTCACCAAGTTCGGTTATAGTTAACTACCGGTTATAGCTGTCAAAACATATTGGTAACTGAAACATTAATTGAAAATTAGTTTTAATCGAACTTGGTGAAATTGGCCGTTAGATGTATAAGAGTTATTTTAAAATAATTCGAACAGAAAGTTTTGGAATCGACTAGAAGGTTCTTAAATCTGCTAGATCAGTTGTAAACTACAAGTACTTTATAACACTCATAAATGTTTAGTTGAGTTTAATTTGGGACATTAAACGGTTCAATTTGTTACTTACAATCAGTGTTGCCAGAAGTAGGGGAAAATCCCTACATGTAGGTATTTTTGATACTAAAATAGAGGCGTAGCGAAAATCGGACAGATTTTTTATAATCACCAAAATGTAGGGATTTTACGTCATATCGCATTATTTAAAAAATAAATTCAGAAAATCGTTTTTTTAGTGGTATTTTCTTGTCCAAAGCGGTTGAAAATTTTTTCTTTGCACTAAAATCGCTTAAAAATATATTTCCAGAGTTGTTTGTGGTTTAAAAAGTTGGCGACACTAATATGTATATTAGGGCGGGTCGATTTTTTTTTAATCGTATAGCAAAAACGTAATCTACATAAAATTCTAAGAAAATTCTCCGAAGAAACCATGGGTCAAAAATAAAATCCTAATCCGCGCCTCTCGACTTGAAAATTTATATGCCGGCTTTTGGCAAAAAAAAAAAATTTTTTTTTAAAATAGCTTTTTCCAAAAAGAAATCGAATTATCTGAATAAAATGGTTTAGTAAGGTAGTTCTTTTGCACTTTATATTTTTCTACACCCAAAATTTTTTTAAATTAAAAAAATATTCACGTAAGTAAAAAACTTTGTTTATAATTTTGTATATAATATTTTTCTAAGGAACATAGATAAAAACATATTCTTTCATAATTTAACAAAAATATTGAAAATACAATAAAAAAATATTACATTAAAAAAATTGTTTTTAGTATTTATAAAAAAACGTTTTTTTTTTGTCCCGACGCGTCACAGAAAAGAATAGAGATGATGTTCTGGCAGTAACTATAGAAAGTCGTGCCAAAGTACCTAAAATGGAGAGCAAAAAAGACTTTAAAAAATTAACATGTAACCAATAAGTGAAGTTTTCTTAGTTTTCTATAGTTGCAAAAACATTACTGAAATATTGTTTGAGTGAAAAAACTTTTTTTTGTTTTTATTTGCATTATAAAATAAAAATTGTTTATCGAAACAAGAAAAAGTTATTTTATAAATACTGAAAACCATTTTTTGAGTGTAATTTTTTTTTTGTATTTTCAATCTTTTTTATTAAATTATGAAAGAAAATTTTTTTATCTATGTTCCTTATAAAAAAATCAAATACTAGAATTTAAACCGCTACTTCGTTAGCGTCTCCTTTTTCTTCGTGGACATATCTGTATGCCAAAGTTTATTTTTCTAGGTTTTAATTCAATTCCGGAAATTCAAAAAGTACCAGTTAATATACAAAAAGTACCAAAAATGTTCCTCTTATTGCTTCTTATTCATTCAGGACATTGCATCTTGAATTTTATGTTTCTAGGTCCAATACTTACGAAAATTTAAAAAGCACCAGTTAAAGAACAAAAAAGTTCCCTCATAGATTCGTATCCATTCAGGACATTGCATGTTGAATTTTATGTTTAAGGTCCAATATTAACGATAATCAAAAAAATACCAGTTGTAGAACCAAAAAGCTGAAGAATGATATTAAGCTTCCCGTATTTCCCATTTTGGTACTATTTTTTCCCCCCATTAAAGTATCAAAAATGACAGTATTGTAGTGGGGGCCTATAATTTAGTACGAATATGGCAATGAATGGAGAAAAATGTTTTTAAAAAAAAGTACCAAAAATAGTTACGATTTTCACTGCTTAAACTTTCGAATTTCGAAAAAGTAGCAATTTTATACTCGTATTTTTTTGATAAGTTTCGAATGTGGTATAAACTTTTTTCTAAGTTTATTGGTAACTGCCTTACTAAACAATTTTATTCTGAAAATTCGATTTCTTTTTGGAAAAAGCAATTTTTTAAAAATATTTTTTTTGGAAAAGGCGGGCTTCTTAGGAGAATTCTCTTAGAATTTTATGTAGATTACGTTTTTGCTATACGATTTTTAATTTTTTTTCATCCATACAAATCGACCCGGCCTAAAGAGCTCAAAGGTTTATTATAAAGGGAATAAACCGAAGTGTTGAATTAAATTTAAAGACACGTAAAAGTGGCAAATCTTATATACCCTTCACTTTATAGTATTAAAAATCGTAGCAAAACTATAAATTCGAGACTACATTAGTAACTATAGGGTAAAAAATAGACCGGCTTGGCTTATATTTGATATTAAATATGTGAGGCATGTTGGTTGTCCTAGATGATATTGTATGGACGCTATTGTGCCATTATTTCGGGAAGAAAAAAATAGTTACTTGTCCATACCTCAGTTTTTTCCGCGATTAGGCTGGGGACGTCGGGCCCTTGGTCCACGCGGGACTATGGTCATGCCAGGATCACGCTGCACACCTAGCGGGATTAGGCTATTGCAGTCCAAAACCCTTTTTCGGAGCCTAATTAACAGTTATTCGTGGCGATGGTGATAGGCTGTTCGATCATACGCGACCTCTAGAACCGGTCCTCAGGGTCTACACTGACGGTTCTAAGAGGGGCAGCTGGGTTGGTGGAGGTTTCTTCATCGATGAAATGGGCATGGAAGTTCTTATGCTGCTGGATGACACCATGAGGAAATCGCCGCCATAAAACTGACTGAGAGATATAAGCATATTTACGGACAGCAAGGCTGCCATTGCAGCTTTAGCTGGTGCCTTCACGAAATCGAGATTATTTAGCTGTGGAACGCCGGATGTGTCTAATGAGATTGCGCAAACATTCTAGGGTAACTCTGGTATGTGTTGCAGGGCACAGTGGATGCCTGGGGAGCCAAACTGCAGATGGTCTGGTCAAACATGGCTGGACGACATGTTCGTCAACGGCCTGATTGGCATTTCAATGGCTCGCTACAAACTTGAATCGTATAGAAGGGCTCAGGAGATATGGCAGGGTGAGAATATTTGCTCTGGTGTAAAGGTGAAAGAATGAGCCAAAAGCAGGTGTTGGATTCTTAATACACAAGGAAATAGAGAAATCTATATGCGAATGAAATACGTTAATAAAAGGATATTAACTCTAAAGATAAAGGAGGAAAATACACACTTGCATATAATCTGGAAAGAGTGAAATAATATTTGGATGATACTGAGTACCTCCAATAAGCAATAACCCCATACATTTTATGCAATTAAATATGTATTGCTAATAAGCTCTGTAATAGTCTATACTATGTTTCCACTTAAAAAAAATCCTTAGACACACTAGAGGAGAACCGTCAACAAATGAAAAGTCTATAAATGACTATATAATTATAAGACAGCAATAGCTACCAAAATGTCGAGATATCAGAGTAAAACGTGAACCGGAAAAAGATAGTACCCATTACCTTGAGATCATGAAAACGAAATTTAAAAGCAGACAGAGAAGCGTAGACAAAGATTAATCCAGCAAATCTTAACTCCAAAGAAGCTCAGAAACAACTAGACAGTTATTGAAAAGATAAACGAAGGCACTTTAAATACTCCGAGCAAAAAATTTAACATTCCAAAAAAAAATTTTTAACTCCAATCAGCGAGAGAAATTTTTTTTAAACCCTGAAAAATCTAAGGCGCCCTTAATATTGCCCCATAAATTTTATGAAGATAAAAAATGAAGCAGAAAAGGACAGATGGCGAAAGTAACTTATGGAAATTCTAAACAGCGAAAATAATGGGCAAATGGAAATATTCTACGTGCCGGAAGATCGAAGAATTGGAAGAGGAACTAAATAATGCACTAGCTAAAATGAAAAGCAGCCAGACATGACAACATTGCCCTGAAACTCTTTCGATGCATGTGTAATGATCGAAACAAACTTCTTCTGAACATAATAAATGTGGCATAGAAACTGGCAAGTAGGAATTATCAGCCCAATATTCAAAAAGGGATACAATCAGAGTTTAAAAAACTGCAGTCAAAACCAAAAGCTGTCAAACAAAAACGAAAATTTGTGTACAACTTTTCGCTTTTTGAGTTGGTTTGACAGCGACTGTTTACATTAAATGAATCAGAAGTAAAAACAATAGTTTTCTTTTGGTCAATGACAAATAAAGAAGTTAAAGAAATGGCAATTTTTCTACTTTGACTGCTGTTTTTTAAACGCTGGATACAATCAACTATGTCCAAAATCATCGAGTCATATCCCTGCTAACTGTAGCTGGAAAATTGTACTGATAAAACACAAGTAACATACACAATACGAGTTGTTAAGAGAAAATCACTTGTATGACTATAAAGTTTACCAAGTCGTCTTGAAAGTTATCAATTTCTTCGGTTAGTTTCAATTCATTTGTGTTGTTTATGGACATCGTATATCTAAATGTGAACAAAAAGAAAACTAAATGAGAAAAGAGAGAGACATAGACATAGCTTCTCAGTTGAGATCTTACCAAGGTACATTTACACAAGGTAGGTAGACTCATTTGGGAGAGTATCACAAAAATACCCGACTTGTCAAAATTGTCTCCATATAAAACAAAAACCAATTTAACGCACTTATGCACATATTTTGACCCATAAATAGGAAATTTGACAATTGGGGTTTATGTCTGTTCGCTAATGAGTCCACCTTGCTTAAATGTACCTATTGTTTTTAAATTGTGTGTTCTGAAATGTAATAACTACGTATTTACCCCTAATATATCTCACAATATAGCAATCGAGTTACCACCTGCAGATATTAGATATGCTATTCCCCTAAGATATGAGATAAGAGAAATCGAAAACGCTATTTGTTATAAAAGTCCCCTGGAATTGATAAGATCAGTAACAAAATATTTTTTATGTCAGGTAGCATAGCAAAGCAAACTAATCTTTTTATTTTTAATTCTATTTAACGCCCCGAATACTACCCCCAAAAATGCTAGGTTTCCTCAGTTACCATGATACCAAAGCCAGGAAAAGATCATATACAAGTTGAGTCATATAGGCCTAAAGGCTTATTATTAATTATGTATATCAAAACTTAAAGCAAAACTAACACCAATTTGAAATGAAAATAGGTGCATTCCAAACCATCAATTCGTTTTTAAGTTCTCCCCAGCCAATTGACGCTGGAGTCCCACAAGGCAGCATCCTAGGCCCTCTATTATACTTAATATATAATTCGAACATGCCAACTAACAACTACACCCAAACTTCAACATTTGCGGACGATACAGCTTTTCTAAGCAAACACGAAAACCGTCATGGGGCATTTCGTTACTTACAGGATCATATATTTGAACTGGAAAAGAGGTTTAAACAATGGAGGAAAAGGGTCAATGAGCAAAAATGCTTACATAAGACATTCACCGCAACACTCGTGAGAAAAATATCTCGGTATGCATTTAGATCGGCACTTAACGTGGACATGGCATAAAGAGGCAAAATTTGCTCAAGCGAAACTAAAAGCAACTCAAATTAATTGTCTTATTTGAAGAAATTTTGTTCTTAGTCTCGAAACTTCTACTCTACAGCTCTATCTTAAAGCCAATCTAGTGCTACGGTTTTCAGATATGAGGCACTGCCTCGGCCTCTTATATCGAAAAAATTCAAAGGCGCCAAAATAAACTTCTGCGAATAATCTAAGCTGCTCCCTGGTATTTTAAAAAATCAAATATTCACAAGGATTTCAATGTGCCATTAGTTAAAATTTATGATTACGAAACATGCAGTTATTTAAAATTTAAAAATGCTCGAACTTAAGCGGCCACACTCACTAAAGGAGAAGAGATACAGAAACTGTAAAGGGAAACATTATCGACCCGCACTACCAGGCCACAAAATAACGGATAGGAATAACATTTGATTAATTATTGTTGGTTCATATTTAATATATACATATTCAATTAATAACTAATGATAAAAAAAAATATTATTATTTAAGATCAATATTTTTCTCTTTTCAAATAAATGGACTATTTTAATACATAGACATTTAGATCATTAAGAATGCACATCATGTTGAATTTAGATAACAGATTAAATAATAAAAAAAAGTATTACAACATTAAAACTGCAACAGTTTTCTATATTTTTGTACCTTTTAAATGGGAGGAGTTGTATTTGAGAGCCTCCCCAACTATAACAAATTGGTTTACAGACTTTAATTATAAAATCATTTAACGAAATAAACTATAGCGATGGAATATAAAGAGTAGTAGTAGTATGTAGTATTAAACGAACAGGTGGTGGTAGTACAATTCTTCGAATGAGGAAATTTTATATATGAATGAATATTCATATGTATATACATACATACATATACGCTACAACTACATACACAAACCCATGTTGGAATGACTATGTGTGTTAGTGTGTATGTTGGGGTAGCGTTAAGGGTGGGGAGTTTTTAAATAAAAGTGTGTAATTTTCAAATTGTTCTTTTTTTTAATATTTTATTCACATTTTTTTTCGTTACTTACCATGCCCTCCTTTTTTGCCATTCGCTTTACTTTTCGATTTTCTAGGATAAAGATGAATTTTACTTTGTCCACAGCCCATAATATTTTAGTCGATTTATAACAATTGCTGGATTTAATCACAACTTTTAATTTTTTTGTTGCTTTTTTTCTGAATGTTACTAAATTTTAGAATTTTAAAATTGGGGCCGCAAAAACTAAAATTACATATAAAAAAAAAATTATAGAAACAAATATGTATTTTACGAATGCCTATTCACTGATTAATATTAAGGCCTTTAAGTTTTTTTTATTTGTATTTGATTAATTAGGAAGTAGCCAGGATATCTTTCAACTCATGTATATGTAAATGCTTAGAAGAACACTGTTTTTTTATTTTTTTTCTAATCATTTTACACAAGAGATATGACCCGTTTTCTTAACTCATTTTTCAGTTGGTTGCGGAAAGCACAATTTTATTTTTTAAACAGACCCCGAGGTCTATTATTTTAGACCAAAAACTTCCTAATTTTTAAATTTTTTTTCGGATTTAAGTCACCATTATATCTAAATTTTTATTTAATTCCTGATGGCTTAAGAGTGAAGTTATGCCTTGGTATATGGTAATGATGATGATTATGATTAAGGAATCTCTGGATAACATAAAAAAGGAAGAAAATAAAACTTGTAACTGCGCATAGTCATTTAAAGCAACATAAGGTAATCGGTATTCATACTCAAAGCAGCAGTAGGTTAACCCTCAAATGTTCAAAATAAAATAAAAAGTGGTAATAAATACGAGGATATATTCCCTTTCTAATATGTGTTGTTCTGAGTTTGGTCAAGCCCTTTTGACACTATATTTTTTATTCATTGAATTGATAGAAAGAAACAGTAAATATTGAAAAGAGCAAACTATATTCTTATGTTATGATTTTGTTTATTTTATTAAATGTTGTCAACTTTTTGTTTATGAGAAACAAAAAAACAAAACAAACAAAAAGCGGTAAATCGCTAAATTTGCCCATAAACCGCTGATTCGTCAACACTTTCAATATTTAAAGCTTGAAATGTCAATTTTAAGTTGAACAATTTTACATTTTTTGTGACATAACTTCATTTTTTATCGATAGCTTTTTTAAAATTTTTGACAGTTTGCTATTTATCTTAATGCAGCTGAACTCTTTGCACGTAGTAAATTTTCCTATTACATTATATTTTCACTGTTCGCCAAAACTTAAACAATGCATTGAAAATGTAGTGTCATACGGCCTTTATAGAGTTAACAAAGGTGAAAAAGAGTGACGTGTGAAAAGCTTCTTTTGGTAGTAAAGTGGCAATGTGCAAAAACAGGCCCCTAAAATCAACATCAATTTTATTGTATCGATTAGAAATTGCTTTTGAGCTTCGTAAATTGTTCTCACCTTATCATATACATACATATTTCTATTTATCTGAAGTGAATTTCGTTTAAAGCAAAAGATTTCAGAGTTATATGAAGAGCAAAACAAAAAAAAATTTACTTCTGTTCCAACAGACCTGCGTCGAGGGCACATTGTCCATACACCTTGTCGTCAAAAGGCGTCGTAAAATAAAACCTATTATTTTGCATTTCAGTCACATCATCTTTTTTAAAACACAAATAACGGTTATTTTGGAATATCTGAAAAACTGTTCTACTTTTGACAATTCTGAGCTCATATTCGGATTCAGCGGAAAATTTTACATACATTAGCTGTCAGATTCATTTGGTCACGACTTTGTTGAAATTTTGTTACGTAGTGGAATTTACAAAAAAATAACGTTTGAGGCCATTGTGTTTCGTTTCCTGATATCTCAGCCATCTGGCTGAATTAAAATTGCAATATATTTCAGACTATATGTGAGATAAAAACATAGCACCCCGGTTCCCATCATGTCTGGGATCTTCGGAAAGTTGAATTCAACATAAACACGGACAGATGAACATCGGAAAATTTCAAACTTAAATATGATGAATTGGCCACAATGTTGCATTAGAGGGTTAATAGACTTTTCATTGGATTATATAAGGGATTTTTTTTCTCCCCATTTATTACGAACTAGTGCTAACCAACAACCATTCGAGTAACGAGTAACGAAAAACCGACATAAATACGTGTTTTTTTCTATCATATATACACAGACACAAAAGGAACACATACATACACACAATCTTGCAAACAAACATAAATTATATGTAAATTAAACGGCGCGCTGTGTGTATTCAACGAAAACCAGTAAAATTCGAAATAGAAGTAAAAAATACTAAAAGAGCAGCAGGTGGAGGGGGGGGGGGGGGTGTTTGTAGGTTGGACGGCCGTCATCCGGATATTGAACAAAAACAAGCCCCCATCTAACAACAAACATCTAGAAGTACGTTAAGGCAGATGTAGAAGTGTCTAAATTAGTCAGTAGGCCACCACAGACTTTTTGACTAACTAACAGGCTGACTGACTTTGCCGATTTGAAGGGAGTGTGATGGTAAAGGCGTTGGAAAATGCAAGTGTAAATGAAAATGTGATTTTCTTGTAAGGATGTTGCCAAGATTTGCTTCTTTCTATTAAGCTTCAGTTTTCCAACGAACAAGGTAAAAAAAGCAATTGAAATAACTTTTTCAAATTTGTTGCAGTTTAAATTTTAATTTCCTTTCTTTCTATTTTATTATTATTTGAGCGTTTATTTATGAGGTCACATTTGTCGGCATTTTGTCTGTAGGCCTTTTTTGCTGATTGTTGTTGTTGTTGTTTTTTCTTATTTTACGTTTTACGAAGGGTTAACGCCTCTTTGTGTTGAAAAAAGTCCTTGATGTGATAAAAACAAACCACATTTTTCAGTAACGTCTTTTAGACGGTTATTTTTAAATTTATTTAAAATTATTTGGTGTAGAGGTTGGATTAATTTCTTGTTATTTACTTTTTGGTTTATTGTGTTTTTCTGTTGTTGTTTTAAAAAGGAACACCCCGTTTTTTTTTGATTTTATAAATTGTGACACAGCACGCACATTAACACGCAATTTTATTGGGAAAACTGTCGTTGTTTTAGACATTTTCTGCAAGCATCTTGGGGAAAACTAAATGAAACTCCAAGTAGAACAAAAACTTAATAAAAAATAACAGAAACTCCCTTAAATTGCATTAATACATTGAAATTTCTCTTCAGCTTTTCTCTCTCTCTCTCTTTCACAATTTGACTTTATTCTCACTAGTGATGTTTGTAGGAAATACAAATTTAATCAACGCGTTGCAACAGTACGATACCTAATGGAATAAAAATTGTACGCTTTAGTATAAAAGAACCAATTTTTTTGTGCAATTTGGAAAAATAAACTGAAATCTTTAATTACGAAAGAATGTGAGATAATAACGACAAATATAGAATATTAGTAGACATATCCCCACATTCATAAAAAATATTTTTGATTTATAAAAACTTTATCAAACAAATTTTAATAAAATATTCGTTCCAAAAACCTGTTGTTTTTTTATGAATATGGGGGATATACTTTAATATATATTTTTTAAAAACTGCCACATAAAAAGTAAACAAATTAAAAGAATAACCATTAAGCGCTTTAGCTGATGTTTGTTTGAATAAACTGTCTCGTTATCTATTTGAGTGGTAGTTATAAAGCAAAATGCAGTTCAAAATTTTAAAGACAGTGTTATTTTATTTGGTTCGTTGTCCTAGGACCGAATGAGAATTGGTCTGTAAAAATATTTTTTTTGGAATAGAAAAAGATAATGGATTTTATAAAATACGGTCCAAATAAATTAAAAAAGTTATGAACAGGGAAACCGTTAACATGCAAAAGCATATTTTTCATTGTGCAATCAATGGAGCCAGAAACAATGGCCTGTAATCATAGTCAAAATAATGTATACTTTAAGCTAAAAACGGCTTTAAATGCATGTGAACACCATTGTTTTAAAGTATACTTTAGAAAACGTCGACTTTATTGACTATGATTATGGGCCAATATATTTATCCATTTTATAGATTATTTTAATTTTGGCATCGATTTGTTAGAGCATATTTTACCCATTTTTTTAGTCAAAAGAGCATTTTTGCAGCATTTTTTTTATAATTTATAGTGCATACTCCATTTTTTCAAAGCGTATTTTGACACTTAAGGTTTTATTTTTAATGTTGGTTCTCAGATCCACGCGGTAACAAGAATGAGTAAAGAGGCCTAATAGAACCCCTTATTTAGCAGACACAAGCCCTCCTCGCCGCATTTCATACTTTTTTATTTTTTATTTGTCATTGAGAGCAAGCTTTTCCACACTCCTTTTAATAACAATTTCGTTCCCTTTCCAAAGAAAGGAGTATGGAAGGTTACTAAAAAAAAAGTAAAACTGAACAGCTTCCTTTTACTCTTTTAAAGAAAGAGTAGGGAAAGTTTACTGAATATTTTGGAAGGCTGTTCAAAAATAAATTTATAACATTCAAAAGCCATACTTCTGAAGGCAGGACATTATACAAACCGAATCTTTTAGAAAGAAGTACAGAGGCCTGCCACTTGGGGTCCTTTTAATATTTACCGCTGGGATTGCTTTTCTCTTAATACCAACAGCACTATAGATGGAAAAGGTATCATGCGTTTGTACTGATGTGTGTAGCACATACAAGTATTGGTATATCGATCGACTCAGAATCAATTTCTGTCCCTTCATCCGTCTAATTGGTTGACAGTCCTTGTAAACCTTTTGCGCAAAGTGTGTGTCGCAATTTTGGAGATAATTTGATAATTTGGTACATATATTCTAAATGTCCCAAAGACAAAGATTATTAAAAATGGCGAGAATTAGTCTTAATTGTCACATACTCCCTATTTTTTCAACTTAAATCACCTTGCTAAACTTTGTTAGAGAAAAAACATTATTCAATATGGTCACCTCCAACAACACTATGCAATTTTTAAACATGTTTGGTTAAGTTAAGTTAAATTAGTCCTCCATCTAAAAGCCACAACCATATTCTTTCTAAAAAAAATGAAGAAGTGATAGGTTTTTGGCCAGAATTGACCAACGTACAATGGAAAGATCAAAGTTGATACAGATCGTATACAAAGACGGTGTTTGCTGTGGTGGTGGGCATAATTCAAGTCTTACTCTTTTAACATATTTTGACAAATTTAATTTTTATGTCCTAAGTAAGGGGATAAGTCCGAAAGAAATGTGCTAATGCATGGAACAGACTTGCAAGTTTTGATCCAGATACGCTACAGATGGAAATATACCAATCAATTTTTATTCTACCTAATTTCAACCAATTTTGCTTTGCTCATGGCGGCAATACACTAAACAAGTTTAGAGCTCAAGTTTGGTTTTTGCTATTTCCGTGGTGAACTTTAATATTTGCTCCAGTTGGTAAAACTGTACAGTGAACTTGTTCAGTGAATGTTAAAAACCTTCAGTTTTGTCGCAGTTTTTTAAGCTGGAGGTCCAAATTACGCGTTTTATCCTCCAGGCATTGCATGATTTTTTTTTACCTTACTTGCTTATTACGTTTCGAGTTACATGCAACGCTTTTTATGCGGCATTACCACAAGTAAAAATAACATTTAATTTGCCAAAATCAGCTAATTTGTTCGAACGCTGCTTGTGATGCTTACAAAAGTAGAAAGTAAACCTACTTTTCGCATTCAACGCTTTTTTGCATGTAAATTGTTACATAAAACTACAGATGAGTAGGCAACGAAGGGGCATAAAGTTCGTGGTGTGGTCCTCCAGCTTAAGAGTTGACAGTAAAAAATGATTGCGAAAAAAATTCTGGACTGGATTCCTTGAATTACGCAAAGAACCAGCTGAATTATAGCGCATTTAAGGCAGTAATAGGCTCATGAGAGTCGAATCGTATAAGAAAATTAATAAAAAAGGAAAAATGGTTTTGTTTTTTTTTATTTGCATAAGAGAACACTTCGCTTATAAATTTAAAACAAAAAATTGCACAGTTTGCTTGTTTAGTGTGTGTCACAAGTTTCGTTTACCCCAGACTTTAGCACTGAACTTGTGTAAGGTATGACCGGCATAATAAACAAACTCGAAACAGATTTTTATTACTTTTAGAAGAACTTAAAAATCAGATTGTTATTTAGATTATTTAGTACTTTTCGCAAAGCTTTTTTAGTATTATTACTTGAAAACTTCCACTGTTTTTACAGTCACGATTTTCCATTCTCTTCTGAAAAAAAATCTCTTTTAATTACTTTGTTTTTCCGTTATCTGCTCATTTAACAGAAGCTACTGCTCAATTATTGGGGCGCTCTCATTTTTAAATTTTTCACATGAATGGTTAGTAGTTCCTTGCCCATATTATCATCATCATGGAATTGATTTTTCTATTTTTATACAATTGTGAGTATTTTTTATTTGGTTTATATTTATTCTTATGTTAAAGAATTTTTTATGTTGCAAACAAAATCGTTCTATCTATAGGCTCTTTCTAAGAGGTTGCTTGTTTTTTTTTTTGAATAAACTTTGAGGGAGGGGAAGAAAGGAAATAAAATAGAAAATATTGAAAAAAAACTTAAAAAAAAAAATGGTTTGTTGTGATAGAAATACAACAAATGTGCCTAACTAAATAAGTGTGAGTGCATGTGTGTATTTTTGAGTATGGGACCCCTTAAATGCCGCTTTTTATGTGCATGATGATTAGGAACGTGATGATGATGCTTGGCAACCGTGTTTTTGTTGTTATTACTTTATTATTGTTATTTAAAATTTGTTTCTTTTGTTGTTATTTTAATTTCTTTCACAAATGACCACCATGAAATAAAAAAAACACATCAAACTTATTTCCTCTACCCATAATTTATGGCATTTGGGAAAATTTTTGTTTAAAAAACTTATTTATCAATTTTCACAAACTCACTAATTTTCCAATTTTCTTTCAATTCACGGTGGTTGTATATAATTTTTCCATTTATTTTTTTTTGCAAATTGGTCGTTTTTTTGTATTTTTTTGTGTTATACAGGAACTTTTTTGAAATACTTTTGCAGAGAAAACACTTTGAATACTTTTTTTTTTTTTGTTAATTTAGATTGCTTTTTTTTGAAATAGATTTATTTTATTTACGCTTTTTTTGCTTATCGATTTAATTGCGTTATTTTTTTATTTGTTTCTTTTATTTTAAATAATAAATAAATAATTATAAAATAAATTTTTACAAAAAAATAAAATTGCTATTTTATAAACGTCTCGACTTTTTAACGTCAGCGCAGCAATGACAGTTTTACTTTTTAGTATCGTTAATGAGAGAAGAAAACTAAACACAGATAAACAGGTCGCTCACACACACACACAAACATTCACTAAAATTAGTTAAATTCAGCAAGTTTTTCTTTAATAATTTACTTTAACAACAAACTAAAATGAAAGCTTTTTTAGTACTCTACTTAAAATATACAGTGTTGCCATAATTTTGTTCGCAAAAATCTGAAAGCTTTAGAATAAGATACATAATTTTTTTGTGTATAAAATTAATAAAAATTATTTCTTTAGGAAGTTTTACTACACACATACCATACATTTTACAATTTTGCTAAGAGATAGC
Organism: Pollenia griseotomentosa; assembly: GCA_963931875.1. Taxonomy (NCBI): domain Eukaryota; kingdom Metazoa; phylum Arthropoda; class Insecta; order Diptera; family Polleniidae; genus Pollenia; species Pollenia griseotomentosa. The sequence goes on along the minus strand of OZ007562.1, from coordinate 186,968,441 downwards.
AAAAGACAGGCAGATAAGTTAATTTTGTGGTAAATTAAGAGAAACTTACCAAACTGGCGAAAAAATTTTAAGCTCGCAACTAAAACCGTTATTTCATATAAATTTTCAACATTCTGCACTACCATAATGACACTGCATTATCCTACTGTTGTACCGAAAAAGGTTAGTGAGTAGAATAAAAAAGAAAAGAGCTTTTCCTATTAACAAAACTTCCGTTATAGGTCCTCTGAAGTTAATATCATAGTACTGTCCTACCTAAACATTTTACAGCCAAATTAATTTTTTTATACCCTTCACCGAAGGTAAAAGGATTTATATAAGTTTGTCATTCAGTTTGTAATTTCTACAATATTGATCTTAGACCCTATAAAGTATATATATTCTGGGTCCTTATGAGGAGAGAATAATTTAACGATGTCCGTCTATCAGTAAGTCCGTCTTCGAAAAAAGCGGTTTAGATACAAAAAAGTTATGGCCAAAATGAATTTTTTTTAAATGAGCTTTTTCAGGAACCATAAACGTTTTTGAGTCCAAGTTTTATAGCCCAAATTAATGGAAAATTTGTTCTTAAATACGTCGGTATATAAATCTGTTAAATCGGTTAAATAATGGGAAAGTAATGTGTCAGATACTCATAAAATGGGCTAAAAAACATCAAAATTTGTATAAGACCTAACTTTATGGGCTGCCATATGACCTATGGATACGCCCTAAATATAAAAAAAAATCTTGATTAGAACATTTTTTCTAAAAGTTTACTAAAAAAGTTATGACAAAAATTTAATTTTTTTTGAAAAATACCCATTAACGGGAACCATAGATTTTCCCGAGTCCAAGTTTTATAACCCAAGTAAATGGTAAATTTCTTCTCAAATAAGTCGGTATATAAATCTGTCAAATTGGTTAAAAAATGGCTGTGTTATAATAAAAATACTGAAATCCCAAAAATAAACTCTTTTCTTATAATTAAGGCCCCTATTACGATTCACAACTCAACTCAGCTGAGTTGTAATTTTGAAATTTTTGTATTATGGTTTACAACTTTGTTATATTGCGGCGAAAAAAAAACATCAAAAAATTACAACTCAACACAACCAGTTGTCTTATTAGTTGAGTTGTGAATAGTAATAGGGGCCTTAGTTTGTTTCTTAATATATTTAATACCACGCAAACATGTGCGAATAATTGAATGGAATAAAGCGATTAATACAACATATATAAAACTTCTGTTTTTTCCCAACCATGGTGAAGGGTATATAAGATTCGGCATAGCCTGTTACTTGTTTTTAAAAAACTTCGTTCAGACGACGGTGGTTAGATCTTACAATAATTTAAGGACTGGTATTGTGTTTTCAATATGCTGCCAAAGAAACATATTGCTGCACTGTCAATGCTATTTTGACAACGTTGTTAAATAAAAATTGCCCGGTTAGACGGTTGTAAAACATTTAAAAAAAAATTTAAGCCCTGTATTCCCAATTAAAAGCTTAAAGTCTACAACAATCCCAATCCCAATTTTTTTAATTTTAATCCAAATTTTTAATTATTGAAAAAATAAAACAGTAATTGAGAACTTTAAATAAAATTTTTTAACTTCCAACTTTGAAAAGAATTTTAATAATTTTGATTTTATACTTGGTGGAGAAAAAAAGTGATCAGAATTTGGTATCTGTTTGTTTATTTTCTTTAAGTTTAACTTTTGATTTCGTGTTTTTTTTAGAGTGTCACAACTTTGAATTGCCATCACTACTTTATTTGAGCACTCATTTAACAGCTGATAGCAGCTTTTTTTTTAATATGCTTGAAAATTTCATTATTAATTGACTAACACTAGAGCAACGCGTGCAAGTTGTTGAAATATTTAAGCAAAATTTTTTTTTTTTAATCTGGGATGGAGAGTGCTAAGAAATTGAGAAAGACGGGCAGACAAATTAAATCTGTGGTAAATTAAAAGAAACTTACCAAACTGTGGCGAAAAAAAAATTTTATTCCAATTTTCAGGATAATATTTAAATCTATATTACGTTAATTTTCATATAAACTTAAAACGTGTATAAATACAGATTGATTTTTTGAGTTTTGTTTAAAAAGTCTTATTTAATTAAGATAAAAGTATAGTAGCCCTACTAATTACAAAAAAATATCATAAAAAAGTGTATTTATTTACAAGGTAGCTTAAAAGACAGTTGTCTGCTATTGCTTTGCCTTTGACCACCTTGCTAAGTTTTTTCAATGGAAATTTAAAAATGAATTTAAACAAGGCGAATTCATACAAGGTGGTCTTATTTTGAAAACGGATACAACACTGTAACCTACTTTAACGTTGTGTCAAAATAATGCAACACAGTAGTAAACAAATAAGCTGTGCACTAACATACAAATATGTAAATATAAATATCAACAAAAGTAACAGCATATCATTTTGACACAAGGTTAGTTTTCAGCTGTTGCTTACGTAGCAAGCCAAGACCACTTTGAATGAATTCGCCTTGAATTTAAAGGTCCAATATACTGCACTACCATAACGACACTGCATTATCATACGGTGTTACCGAAATAGGTTAGTGAGTGGAATACAAAAGAAAAGAGCTTTTTCTATAACAAAACTTCCGTTATAAGAACTTTTTTTAAGTTATTATCGAAGCACTGCACCGAAATACGAAACTGCACTACTTAAGTAGAACATCTTTATCACTGACAAATTAATTTTATATTTATTTAATTTGAACCAGTGATGTTAACTTTTTTTTTTTCATTACCTTACGGTCCTCTAACAACTACCGTTTTTGAGACAAAATTACCGTACGCAAAAGTTTTTAATCAAAGCATTAATGTGCTGTGTCCAAATGACAGGCGATTGATTGCGTAGTAAAATTTATATGAAAAGCCCTCAGTCCATCGCCTGTCATTTGGAAACACCAGATAAGAGCAGTATTCATTAACAATTTATTTAAAATTTAAATGTGTTTTAAGAAAAATTTAAATGGAAATTTTTGTCTTAAAATACAATTTTAACCAAAATTATTGTATATTTATAAATACGGCAGCAAATTATTTATGAATAAAATATGTACATACATATACATACAGATTAAATAAAATATATTTTGCTCTAACTGCAGTTCAGTTTGAGACAAGACACTGATTTTTGTTTTACATATAGAGAAGGTATGAAGGAGCAGTTTTGCTTAAGTAACTTCAAACATTTGATTTAGTGAGATATGACTATGTGGCAATAAAGGAGCGATATGTATGTATGTGAAGAACATTAAACAAAATGTTTTTTAATGTCATTTCATTTTTCTATTTTGCACTTATCGGTGTTATGAAAACATTTGCAGAAATATAATGTTTTTAATTTTTCTTAATATTATTAATTAGGCTTAAGTTCATTAAATTTAATTTTCATTAAATTATTTTCATGAAGAAAGGAATTTTACAACATGAAAATTAATTAAAATTGTTATTGATAATCTTTCATTCTTGACCGTCAAATTGTATTTTTAACCTTTGGTAGATCGAAATTTGCTTTTTTGAATGATTATCCATTTTAATTGATTTTACATGTTTTTTCCTTACTTATGTTTTCTCGTAATGAACGATTATCAATAACAATTTTAATTAATTTTCAGGCTGTAAAATTCCTTTCTTCATGAAAATAATTTAATAAAAATTAAATTTAATGAACTTAAGCCTAATTTAAAATATTAAGAAAATTTGGATTAAAAACCACAAATAGTTCAACAAAATAACCACAATACTAATAATTGTTATTAATTTTTTGTTATAAGATTATCTATTGTTAAATTGAAAATCACGTCTCAAATGCTAAAATTATAAAACCTACATACATATGTAAGTATGTACAGTAGTGTTCGAAACCTAAGCAACTTTTCGTGACATTATTATAAAAGTCTTACATTTTATTTTTAAGTAAATTTAATAAAAATAACACAGTTAATTTTTATTATATTATGCAACTACTATCTAACAGTAACTACAAAAATTTAATTTTATTCCCTTGCAAGAAATAAACAAGTAAAAATTAAGTCAACTCTTTAAACAACTATTCGAAACTTAAGCAACTTTCAGTACTTCGTATAATAATAGCCTTTCATTCGTATGACCTCCGCACATCGTTTTGACATAGAATCAATAAGATTTGTTGAAATTGCTGATGACATTGATTCCCACACTAATTTTAAGCAATCCAACAGCTCCTGCTTATTTTAGAGACGACAAACTCCCACCGGCGCTTCAGAATGCCGAAAATGTTCTCTTTGGGATTTTAGTTTGGTGATTTAGCTGGCCAATCCAAGACTCGAATCCTATTACCAGACAATTAATATTTGATTTGTTTTGGCTAGTGTTTTTGGTCATTGTCATATTGAAACACCCATAGAAGTGGCATTTCCCATTTGGCTCATTGAAGAACGTAGTTGGCTAACAAGTCCCTAGAAAGGAAACGGTAAATTTTTGTATGCTATTTGCATTATCTAAAATTATCTAATGAATTTAATTTTTACATTAAAAGAGAAAAAAAGAATCACACCTTCTAAAATAAGAGAAGTTAAATCATACAATTTCGAGTTTTTTATAATTTGTTAATGAGAACTTTTAAGGTTATGGATATATTTTTAAAATTATTTTTTGTTATATTTTTGTTCAAAGGAACTGAAGTAAATATTTTTTAAAATTCTACAAAGCCTCCCCTTTTATTTGGTACCGAGTTTGCTAAGAAATATTACATATATACTTATATTAAAAAAATAATTTAAGTAAGCATTCTGAAAAATGCTTGTCAAAAGTTTTAAAATTAAATTTTTTTTATGTGTGTGTGTATAGCATGTACATTGTACATATTTATTTTGTTTTTTTTTTGAGGTTAATAAATGCTTTTATTAAAAATTTTAATAAATGCTTTAATTATAATATTTACAAAATGCTAAGCTACGGTCACACATGTCATTTCATTTTTTCTGGGACAAAAATAAACAATTTCTTTAACTTCTGATGCATTAAATGTAAACAGTCGGAGTCAAAGTAAATGCAAAAAATGCAAAGTTGTACACAACAAAGAACTTCGGCAGACGACATGTTCGGAAGCTTTTGGTTTGACTGACTGAAACTTTTAATAAATTCCGAAATTTACGCAGAAAGGATGTTGTCGGTGTGTGTCTGTTTTTGTTTTGCTTTTGGTTTTTTTTGCAGTTGGAACTGCGTTTTCCTATTATGTATTTAATCACTTCCTGGAAGAAAGAAACTGTGATGCTATGGCGCTTAGCATATTTTAGTAACTTTTAATAACCATAATATGTTCGAAGGCAACTATAATATGGTTGTGGCTTCTTGATGGATGACTAATTTAACCATAATATGGTTGTCAGAGACAATAATGTGGTAGTGCTAATTTTACTGTACTACTTATTACTTGGTAGCAATATTGTTAATCAAGTTCTCTGTTATTATATTTTCAGTAGTTGTTAATTTTAATTATCGTAATAAAAGGGATTCAGTTTTTAGTTGTCATTGAATTCAGTTTAGATATTTTTAATATTTTAAATAATAAATTGGATTTTTGTATAAAACAGGCGTTTGGCTTTGGGGGTTTCAATATTTAATCCTGTATTTGGGGGCTCAACCGTACCATTAATCGGAGTATTTATTTAAAGAAAATGGAGTGGTCCAGCGCATCAGAACAGGACCTGAAGGATGCTTGCCAGGAATACAAATTATCGGATGATGGCGACAGAAGCACATTGATAAGACGTATCAAACTTTTTGAAAAAAACCGAGCAGAAAAACGGAAGTCAGAAGAGGAAGAACGAATTCAGATTGAAGCTATAAGAAGAAAAAAACAAGAAGAAGAAATATTAAAAGATGAACATGAAATTAGGAAGGAAGAAGAAAACAATGAACGGTGTACTGAATCAATAACTAAAGACGGAATAAGAAAAAAAGATGAACCACAAACTTTTGATGAAAAAGTAAGACGAGAAGCTGAAAGAAGGAAAGATGAAGAAGATGAAAAACGATTTGAAGAGATGGTCACAATAGAACTACGACGGCTGAGAGATATGGAACTGCAATCTTCAAGTGACTCGGTAGCTGCACTCCAACCACGCAGAGGTTGTGAGAGAATGTTTGATGAAATTGTAAGAGGAAATCATTCGGGAGTTACGTTGCGAGATGTCGATGAATCAATGCAAAAGTTTTCCGGCGAAGGTGGTTGTAGCATAGATGAATGGGTGGATGATTTTGAACAGAACGCTTGTTTGCTAGGTTGGACGAATTTTCAAAAACTGATCTACGCCAAAAGACTGCTAACAGGTTCTGCAAAGCTTTTTATGGAGCATGAATGCAAAGCGAAATCATATGATGCGTTAGTGGCTGGACTTAAAGAAGAATTTAAATTAATGGTTAACAGTGCTACTGTACACCGAATGTTGTGTGAGCGGAAAAAGAAGACAAACGAATCGTATCGCCAATATGTATATACAATGATGGATATTGCTTCTCAAGCAAGAATCGATACAGGCTCTATCATCAGTTATATTGTCGATGGTATAAAAGGCTCGCCATACAACAAAGCGTTCTTGTATGAATCGAAATCAATTGGCGAATTGAAGGAAAGGTTGCAGACGTATGATCAAATTCAAGCTAGAATTGTTTCAAAGCCAGAAAGTGACAAATCGGAGAGATACTGCTTTAGCTGTGGCGAAAAGTCTCATGTATCAGACAAATGCCCAAACAAAGGTAAAGGTCCAAAATGTTTCCAATGTAACGAGTTTGGTCATAAAGCTAACAGTTGTAGTAAATCTGGAAAGCGTATGCCAAAGACCAATGTTCACGTAGTGGAAAACAGAACATCTTTTAAAGTGGTCAACATTAACGGTATTGAAGTGGAAGCATTAATAGACAGCGGAAGTCAAATAACTACAATTCGGAAAGACGCATTTTTTAATAAAGGTTTTGGCAAATATTCGAAAACAGATATGATAGTATGTGGTGTCGGATCAACTTATACAGCTGCAATTGGTGTGTTTGATGTCCAAGTAGTAGCAGATGAGTGCAAACTCGTAGGACAATGTCATGTTTTACCAAACGAATGTGTGAGTATCGATGTAATAATAGCTACAAATCTGACGAATCAGGCAATTGTAAGCTTTTCACCAGATGGCGTAAAAATGAGTAGAAAGGTAATATCAACGAATGACGAAATGTCAATTGAAATATCAAATCAAGCAAACTGCTTGTTTATTTCCAACGAGGAGAGTTTATTACCAGATATGAAGCACATTCAAAGCGGATCAATACGATCTGAGGTGAAGAAGATAATTACAGGGTACAAGCCTAAACCAGCTAAGAGTTCCCCCGTAACTATGAAAATAGTTCTTTCTGATGACGTTCCAGTGGCTCAGCGTCCGCGTCGTTTACCTCAAGTTGAAAAGGCGGAAGTAGAAAAGCAAATAAGTTCTTGGCAAGCAGACGGAATTATTTAATTTTACTGTACTACTTATTACTTGGTAGCAATATTATTAATCAAGTTCTCTGTTATTATATTAGGATAGCGTAGGTAAATTGCAACAAGAAGATACAATATAATAGTCTGGTAGTGTATAAAGTCATTCCTGAAAAATTGAAGGAATAAGACTATTACAAAAAAGCTTTAAAAAAAATACATAACTGAAATTTAACTCATAGAATAAATTCGAAAAATAAAAAATGTTGAATATAATAATAATAATATTAATAAAAATAAAAAAATAGCAAAATTATATTGAAATAAACCGCGATTTTTTTACTTTGGCGCGAGTAAATAATATTATTATACAGACATTAAGACTTCTCCGAAATTTTCCGTGCTGAGTACACATTTTTAAAATCGTACGTTTATTTTTGGAAATACAACGACATTTTGGTTTTTACCTTACATCCTGTTTCTTGAGGTGGTTTTAGACGATAAGTATTTTGCAGTGGCTTTTGTCAAATGTTAAATCCATATGTAATTGTGCATGTCTATCAAAATTAACAAATTTTGATAGTCAGATCTTACAAAAATGTTAGGTCTGGCAATGTGCTGAAAATATACTGTCAAAGAAAAATTGCCACCAAAAGTAAATTATCAGTTTAGACAATGGTAATAAAACCATACAATTTCAATAGCAGACAACTGTCTGACAATAAATTCATCTGCCAACAAAAATTTACAGTCCAAACGGCTGTTAGAAATTGCATGGCAATAATTGCCAGATAGATCCCTTTTAAGACTTTGTCAGAAAATGAAAATTGCGAGTATTTTTATAAATTGGAAAAGTAGAAATATTGTTATTAAAGGGAAAAAGCAATAGCAAGGATTTTTACTTTTTTAACGTTGTTTTAAATAGGTTTCGTTGATTTTCATTAAAATTGTTTTTAACTTTGCAAAATTAAACTTTTTTTGGTTTTTCTTCTCACTCATGCATATCAGAGATGGAAAATATCTATTTTTTAAATAAATGTTCGTAATTAATAAAAGAGTTTTTTTTCTAAATATAAATTGTATTAAAAAATATCTTAAAACTTCGTTTTGTTATTGAAGCTAGTACAAAGTCCTAGAGCCCATTTTCCATCCCCGATACGTATGTATTTGCAGCGTTACCAATAGAAAAAGGTCTCTAACAATAATGCCATTGTCAGATGCATAAACTTCACACATCTGACATTAAAAAATAAGCTAATGATCTGCCAATGGCAACCAATAGTATTCACCAGATTGTCAGATATCTAACAATATTGTTGTTTTACAATGGACTGACAATGCTTTTATGAAAACGTTGTCAATCTAAAAAAAGCCAGATATTTTTAGCACATTGTACGGACAATATTATTAGATCTGACCACCGTCTGTACAAAGCTTTATAATTTTTGGTTTCACACGTTTGTTTTTGTTTTCATCTGACATAACCTTAAATTGTTCACAACAACAAATTATATACTGATTTATATTTCTACTCACTTTTAATTGAACTCCAGATAATTAAAAATAATGTTCTTTAAAAGAATATGTGTAAAAAAATAAATTTTAATGTACATATTTGACTGGCAAAACAGCTGATATCAATTGAAAAAAGTTGAAAATATGCTCTAATTAAAAACATTTACACTGCAAATTCGAGCTGACATTTACAGAAGCAATTTTTTTTTCTTTTGCAGTGGGAAAATTGACAAGTACAGTGCTAAATACAAGTATAGGATTTTGGACTATACAACAAAAAAAATTATAATTTATGAATTTATATTTTTATAAAAAAAACCATAAAAGAAGTAAATAACTTCTACTGGTTTTAACCAATAGAAAAACGAATAGAGTAGAAACTTCTTTATTTTTGGCTTTCAAAGTCAACTAAATTTCAGAAGATTCGTTTTGTTAAGAATTAGTTTTGTCTGTTCACTATAAAATAAACTTCATTTTCATCCAATAGTTTTTTTCTAATCAGTTGAACTTTGACCTTTTTTTATTTCGGCTGAACAAAAGTGATGAGACAAAAATATCGCGCCGACACACGTCCATGGCAATAAACATTGCCAGAATAGTGTCAAAAAAGTTCCAATTCCGTTTCGGCTGACAAAAACATAAAAAGCGGAGAGTAAACAGAAAAATGATACAATTCACCAAAACCAGAAGTTCACAATTCATAAAATACATACATACTAATACGTACGCACACATAATTTTCATAATAAAAAACATTCATTACTAACATCCCCGATTGCCTCCTCCCCCGCTCTCGTAGTCCGGCATGCATTATGCTGTTGTACGAGCATGATTCGTATCATTTACGTTGCTCCACTACATTGTGTGTTGTTCTTTTTAATATTTTGTTGGGTTTGTTGTTTAAGTTGTCATCATTATTTATGAAATACGATTTGTTGCAAAGTTTTTTTTTTCTGTTTTTTTTTTTTATTTCTTAACTGTTTTTGTTCTCTTAAAGGACACCCTGTGTAGTGGCGTGTGTCGATTGTTTTGATTTGTAACGTTTGTCACTTTATTATTTGGCGATTTATTATAACAACAACAAAAATAAACTAAATGGACAAAACAAACTTAAAGTACTATTGTTGGTTGTTGTCTGTTTTGTGAGGAAGATGCGAAGGAATTGTGTTTAGATCAGTGTTTCCAGAAGTAGGAAAAGATCCCTACATGAAGGTTTTTTCTTAACTAAAATACAAGCGTAGGGAAAAAAGGAGGGATTTAATTAAATTCTTTTAAAAGTATCAATTTTTTTTTTACTAGAAAAATACCATAAAATAAACGTTTTTAAAAATTCTTCATTTAATGCCTGGACCTTAAGTTTTTGAGAAAAAACTTAATTTTTGTAAGTTTGTTAATCATTATTTTAAGTTTTTCCAAAAATTCTTTGAAAAATAAGGATTGCTTATAAGATTTTGATTTTTTTAAAAAATCTTTTAAACATGATAAATTTTCCTGGTTTAAACTTTTCATTTTTAATAAAATTTTTAGCGCATCTTTTTTAAGAATTTTTGTAGGTAAAAACTTTTTTGCATGTAGGAAAATATGCGATTTATTTTTTGACAGCGAAAGTTCTTTGAATTAATTTTCTGGCAATACTGATTTTGAATAAAATTATAAATGGGGAAGTTTAGTTTGTAAAGCTGTGTTCACATTGTGTGTATTTGTCATATGGAATGTCACTTTTCTACACACATGTAATTTCATGTGTATGTCAAAATTTATCTTTTACATATGGTTTGTAATTTACACGTTCACATGTTGGTATGTAAAGTACACTTGACATAACCTATCAAAAAAAAAAAAAAACAATCTTAAAACAGCTGAGTGTATAAAACTTTAATTTGTGCTAAAAAAATTTTATTTTAATATGGAACGAAAGGTTGATCAAATAGTCATCATCTGCTCCGGCCCCACTTCTGTTTTCTTTTGCTTTTGCAATTTCTCGGCTATATTGACCGCGCAAGTATGTTATTTTATTCTGGAAATATATTGCATTACATTTATTACAAACAACAATTGCCCAATGCCTTACCTTAACTTCATTAGGCCCAATAGATGAATTGAAAATTTTTAACTTGTCAGCCATATCATTGAGCGCTGCGTACCTGGCATGCTTATTGTGGTAGAACTTATTCCGCGGGTTATACAAGCATTCCTTCTCTTGCCACATATCTATTAACTGTAGTACCGATTCTTTACACCAGTCCAACTGGAAAAACATAACAATAAATATGGAAATTGTCATAAAAAAAATACATATGTACTTACTTTTGTTAATTTCTTTTCAATTTTTTATTATTTTTTATTTACTATTATAATTATTTAGAATTAAGCACGACAAACAAAATCTTGTAAATTGATTATAATTTATATTTATTAAAATTTCAATTAATTTTTGCCGCCACAAAATTTTGTTAATAAAAAACAGCTGATGTCAGATGGTTTGTCACTTGAAAATAGAACTCGTTCTAAATAAAAAAATGTCATGTGTACTGCACACAGAGAAATAACACATGATATTGTTTGGAGGGGTTCAGACGATATGTACAAATTTAACATGTGAAAAAGTGACATTCCACATGACAAATACACATAATGTGAACATAGCTTAATTTAAGATAAAAATGTATGCGTTTATTCGTGTGTAGACCAGAGATCAGCAATGAATCGTTTTTTCGCTACTCATACTGATTCATGAAATTTTAAGCGAAATCATTTAAACTCAACTATTCTGATTTACTCATACTCACGAGGCTGTTGATGTATAAGTATAGGTTGCAATAAATATGAGTGCGACGTCGACACTCATATACTACGTTTATAAGTAGACTACGAACTGTCAAACAGCAAAGGGGTTGATAACCCTACAGATAATATTGGACTACGTGGTCCATTGTGGCTTAAATGGACTACTTACAACATGGTCCAATCTACTGTAATATGGACCATGTTATAAGAAGTTAACATGCAGTGCTGCCAACAACTGCATGATGTATACTTTTCTATAGTTTGGTGTCCATTATTAATTGCTTATTTAAAAGTGAAAGTTTGTGAAATTTGTGAAAAAAGGCAAACAAATTAAAAATAAATATATTTAATAATAGCAATAATAGACTGCAGGGCACGCCATAAAAGGCGATAAGTAAAAAATGAAAAATGCTTAAACTACCCCTTTAGTGTACTCCATACTTTAGTGGCATGGAGTACTTTTAAAACTTATCCACTTTAGTACTCCATGGAGTAGTTTAGGGAATACTTCGGAAGGTTATATGGTCCCCTCCTAGGACATCGTAATGTTAAATGGACCACCTTTTACCCATATATTTGGAGTAGTTTTGGATTACTCCTACTCCTTTATGGACTACTCTTTACATGCATGTATAGACTAGTCTCGTTATCTGCAGGGAAGAGACAAAAAAGACAAAAGATAGAGACAAAAAACTTGTTTACATGTTTACTATACAACATTTGACAGTTCGTATCGCAAAACAAGCAAATAAAAAATAATCAGCTGGCTTTCCGAGACTACCTGCTATAAATATACCTTGCGTAGACTAAAATTATTTGCGATTAACTTACTTATGCATTAAACACATTCACCACAGCAGGCTACACGAACACAATACTACAAATGCTGCTGGCTAAAATTTTAGTCGTGTAGTCAGCTACTGAATTATGTTGAAGACAGCAGCTACAATTGAAAAAATACAAACAGCTGTTTTTGTTTACTATGTCTTTATATTTCAGTGATGCCACTATCATTTTTTTTTCTTTTTTTTATAAAATGGAAAAACATGCATAATTGCAGACTCTTATTCAAACTTAATTTAAGATTATCAACAAATGAATTTATTTAAAAAAAATTAAAATATTTTAATTTGGTTGTTTTTGTAACTAATAAACAATATAATTTTAACGGCAGGTTAAACAAAAAATAAATATAAAATGCTTTTAAAATAAGAAAATTTGTTCCTTCAACACACGTGGTATAGTTCGTAAAAGTTTCAGAACACTTTAGGTACGTACGTAAATGCATAAAAACTATGTATCACTGCTGCAGTGATGCAAAATGTTGTTGCTGATGCGTAATTACCAGTTGCAGTTGTGTTGCTGATACTTTGCACAACAGCTGTGCAAATTTCGAATTTTTGAAATTTTAAAAGTTTACTAAGCAAAAATTAAATAATAATAAAAATGCTTTTTACAATAAAGATGACAAATTTAATTGAAAATATTGAACCAAAAAGTAACAGTTTTCTTATAAATGACGATTTAACGATTTTTTTTGTCAAAAGTTATTGCTTCAGAAAATTAACTGAAGCAATAATTGCCAAAGTTTGCTGCAGAGCTGCAGCATTACTGCATAGAAACTTTTGACATATGAGAGTGATGCCAAGTTTCTTACAAACTTACCCTTTATCAATAACTTTTTAGGTAAAAACTGGATCTAAGAAGTAGTGGTATTATTAGAAACTACTTCGAAATGGCTTTCACTTGATCTTTAAAAAAATTCCGATTTATTAGCCCGTTAAGGGTCAATTTCAAAAATAAATATTTCTTGAAAGATTTTTCTACAAAACTTAAAATTTTGTCAATATAAATATTTATTAAAACATAATATTTTTAGGGAAGAACACTTAATCTTTTATATACCATATTATTAGTAATTTCATCATATAAAATTTTAAATTTATTAAGCTCTAAAAAATTTGATTAAAGTTTGATTAAAAATATATATCTGGTACACAGAAAAAATTATTTTTCCAATTCAAACAAAAAATTTGTAGAATCAAAACATTTTTTGTCTGAAATCGGTCCTACGAACAAATTTGCATATTCAAACAATTTATTTGCATATCGTTTATTGAAAAAAAAACACTGATTTTTTCAAACAAATAATTTAACTGAATCAAACAAATAGTTTACTGAAAATCATATAAATTTCAAACAAATAATTTTGCTGAATCAAACAAAAAAGTTTTTGCACAAGCAATGACGCGCACACAAGCAAGCACTGTAGAAGTAGATGAAGGCAGAGCAGAGCGGCGCCGGCTGGCTTTGAGACACATTTTTTTGTTGGAATAATTTTTGCACCAAGTCTTGTTTGTTCACACAATGTTTTTCTTCTTCACTCACTGTTCTGTATCCTTTCCTTGGCAGCAGACCGACTCGACATGTTTTTTGTCATCATTTTATTTCTTTTATTTGATGTAGGTATTTAACTAAACATTTTTAAAAAATTGAATACGGGATTTTGTTTTTCATTCTTTTTTACCAACTTTGAAACCAACAAAAAATTTATTTTGTTTCTTCTAATGTTGTTGTTGTTTAAAAAGAGTGAAACGTTTTTGTACCTACAGTACTTTTCGCTTATAGTCCACTACTATAGTTGCACAACTTTTGTGGACTATAAGCGAATTTGGACTATAACCGATTTTTTTATAAGCCATTTTATGGATAATAAGTGAAACCTAGTATAATCCACATTTTGGACTATATAAATATTATTTTCTTCAATAAATCCACTCTTTTTAAACCAAAGAAAAGTTTATTTAAAACATAACCAAATATTGATTTATTTTAAATAAATAGTTAAAAAAAAGGTTAAAAACAAATGCGTATGAGATTCATTTTAATGCATTAAACACATTCACCACAGCAGGATACACGAACACACAACTACAAATGCTGCTGGGTGGAATTATAGTCGTGTAGTCAGCTACTGAATTATTTTGAGGACGACAGCTACAATTCAAAAATTATAAACAGCTGTTTTTTATTTCAGTGGTGCCACTATCATTTTTTATTTTTTTTTTTACTTTTATAAAATGAAGCAACATGCATAATTGCAGACTCGTATACAAACTTAATTTAAGATTATAAATATATAAATACTTATTTATAATACATTTTAAAACGTAAAAACAAATAAATTTATTATAAAACATTAAAAATATTTTAATTTTGTTGTTTTTGGAACTAAAAAACAATATAATTTTAACATATAATACATAAAAATTGCTTTTAAAATACAAAAAAAATAAAAAATTATTCCATCAACGCACGAGGTATAGATCGTATAAGTTTCAGAACACTTTGGGTACGTGCGTAAATGCATAAAAACTATACTAAATATTGTGACAGTTTTCTTATAAACGACAAGAAAAAGCATCGCAAAATAAAAATTAAACGACTTCTTTTTTGTCAAAAATTATTTCTTCAGATAATTAACTGAAGCAATAATTGCCAAAATTTGCTGCAGAGCTGCGGCATCACTGCATAAAAAACTTTTCACATATGAGAGTGATGCCAAGGTTCTTACAAGTTATGCTTTTACGAACATTAAACTATACTTCTGCGCAAGTGATACCCAACAACTGCATTTACGAACGTACACTTTTTAAAAATTCCGATTTATTAGCCCGTTAAGAGCCAATTTCAAAAATATATAATCCCCCGTATTCATAAACGATTATTAAATTTGACAAACGTTTATTAAGGTTAATTTTCATAGTTAATTTGTTCCTTAAGCCTTTATTAAACTTAAAAAATTTTTATGAATACAAGCAAATATGTTTAGGGAAGAACACTTCAAGCTTTAATATACATACCATATTTTTAGTTACTCCATCCTATAAAACTTTAAATTTATTAAGCTTTTTATTTATAAATTTTAAAGGTCGAATTAAACACAATATAATATTTATTTCTCAATTTATTTATAATTTTGAGTAAAAATATATATGTATGTGGTAATAATTTATGTACTTGTTACATATTTAATTATTGTAATATGTGCATAATTAATAAGTGTTCCGCAAGGCCGAAAACCCGCAATACAAAAAAACTTTATTAAGCAAATATCTAAAGGTTAAATAATTATTGCTATTTTGCAACTTTTACGATCTACAGTTAACTCCTAAACTAGGAGCGTTGGCGCGAAAAACATCTTCCTATAGAACTTCTTTCAAGGATACTAAAAACTTATATAAATATCAATTTGGTGTTAAGCCGGGTTAATATTCTTGTTTCAAGCCGATTATTTTCTGTTAACATAAAAAAAAGAAAAAATTTTTTAAGCACTTATTATTTAAATATTTTTTAATATTAGCAGCACTTTTTCTATTTTGTAGTGGAGAAAAATAGAAATTAGTTTAATTCAGCGAAGGGCAGATAGAGAACATTGAATAAAAGAGAGTAAATTAGTTGATTTACACTTAGAGAAAAGATTTTCAAACTGTATGTAAATATGGGTAATTCCAAAGTGTTGAACGTGACAGTCGTACGCATCTAAAATGCAATAACATTTTAAACAACAAATATTTTTACGTTCTTTTAACCCTTAAATTATAGCACCAAGAAAGCACTATTATCTATGCTAAAGTTTATGGGGGGCGCGATTCTAGGTCAAAGATAATGGCAAAAGAAGTAGCGGTTCGAACGTGAAAAAAATAGAAGTAGTTTTTGTGGCCATGTATAAAAAGGCGTAATTCAACGAAACCTGGCACAATTTTTTAGTCAAACGACTTTCAGAATTTTACGTAGCAATGTAACATTTAAATGTCTTTGGTTTGATTTCAAAATCTTCTGTATTTTTTTTGGTTTAAGCCAAAATCTGGTTCGATACGTGACATTTCGAACGTGACATTTTTTCCATAATAATTTAACTGAATAATAATTAAAAAAAATAAAAATATACCGTTAATTCGAATAATATATTTCTCTTCGAACTCTTCCTTAGATTACAGACCATGTAAGAAAATTTTTTTGGAATAATTTTCATCAAATATCACCTCTTTTAAGGAAGATAATATAAAAGAAAACACGCAATAAAACATTCTCACAAATAAGATATTACGTTTGCAGAACTTTTTAGTCTGATTGTTTATCTAAGTGAACAAATTTATGGATTAATTTATAAAATTAGTAAGATCTAAATATTTTTCTATAACAATATCGTAAAATAATAAGCTTTTAATAACTTTTAAATTTTCGGTCACGGTGGACCTTTTCACGGAAATGCCCATATGCAATACAAAAAAAAAGAAGTTTAGTAAAAAAAAATTCTTATATAAATCATCAAGTTTTAACTAACGGTAAAATATATGTATACATATGTTCACCTGAAATCGAAAAGGCAGTGAGCAAAAGCCTTAAAATGTGTACTATAGGTATGTAAATATGCAAAAAAAAAGAAATTCAGTAAAAAACTTGATTATTATATAATTCATCATCCCACATGATTGCTGAAATGTTTTTAAAACATGCTGAAAAATAAACATACATGAGCACAGCTTGATCACAACACAATAAATATATTGGCAGTGTACCACTACGAAATTGCAAAATTTGCCAAAATAACAACATGCGCAACACTCCTGCTTCGTTGAAATTTATTAAGCAACTGAATACAATTTAATTTTTTTTCTTTCTGTTGTATTTGTTTTTCGGGTTGCCTTTGTTACTTTTAAGCCTTGAAACAATGAATTCAAGATTTTCAGTTTGTGGGCAGTAGTAAATGAGCGAAAACAACATCACACAAACACGTGTATGTGTTATACGGTAAATTTTTTCACATTCTGATTTCAATGTTAATATTGTTATTTCTTTTTGTTTTGACTGCTAGAAAATAGTTTTTTATTCATTTTCTCTATTTAAAATCTACTTTTATTATTTTAAAAGTAGTATAATAAAACAAGTGTATGGTATGTTTTGGGGATTTTAAGGAATATCTTAGTAGGGAAATTTTTGTATTTGTAGCAACTCTGATACAAAAAAACACGAAGAGTAAATGGAAAAACCCGAAAAACTTCGTAATCCAGGCAAACCAGCGCCCACCGCTGGTTTAATTTGACTACAACGACAAAATAAGCACAGACAACAACCTGCAGCCATGTATCCGTGTCGTCGTGAAAATAATCATTTTCATAAACACACATGTATTCTATTTTTGACATATTGAAGTCGGTAGCCTGCTGTCTCGAATGTGTTTATAGCATAATTCTTTGGATGACGAAATCAAACACAACATAAATATCAATTTCATAGGATCTTTACATGGGGTCTCCGCCTGACAGTTTTTTGTTATACCAAACGTCAAAGTCTATAAAAAAACTCTTTTATTTTTATTAGCGTTTTTTTTATGAAGTTGGACGTTTATTTAACAAAAAATTGTCAGACGAAGACACCATGTCATGAAATATAAATTGCGAAATTTAGCATTTATAATACAGTAGACGCTCAGAAATTCGAACTCTGAGAATCAACTTGATGTTGTTAGAGTTTAAAACTCAGTTTTTTTGGTGTTTGTATTACACATACTAAATAAACTTTATTTAATAAAGTCAAATGAACTGAATTGTTATTTTTTATATTTCGTTAAGTTTTTTATAGTTTTTATGTTAAATAAACTAAAATTAAAAAAAAGTATAGTTTTGTATATCTTTATGGTCAAATTTATCTAAATTTTTGTAAAAAAAAAACGTCCAGAAATTCGAATAACTCGGAAACTCGAATCGCCCTAAAAACAAAGTGGATCGAATTTCCGAGCGTGTGCTGTAATTGCCAGAAAGGTAAATTAAAACATGTTGCCAGTTGATTAAAAATATATAAAAAACAGAGTGGACTATAAGCGAACATTTTTGCATGAAGAATTATATACGCATGCTAAGAAAATGTGGCTTTTAAACGAAAATGGACTACAAGCGAAATGGACCTTAGAACAAATAATTTGTATGAAATTCGAAAAAATCTGCATGTGAATATGACAGTTTTGGCTTATATCCGTTTTTGGCCTTTAAGCGGAATGGACTATAAGCGAAAAGTACTGTATTATTGTTTTTGTTGTTTTTTACTACAAACCTCGCCACGCTATTTTATCATCTTTCTTATAGTTGTACCTTTTCAAAGCGTCCAAAAATAGACTGTATGTGTTTTTTTTTTGTTGTTCTTATATTTCACATAAAGAAGTGTTGCTTACGGTCAAATAAAAAAATGCAAAAACACGACAACAATAAAGAGCGTTAAATATTTCATACAAAATTATGAAAACTAGAAGCCAATAACGCGTTTATTATATTTTTGAATAGTTGTCAACATTTCTGTTGGCTAAAATAAAAATCAAACAAAAATATTAATTGAATCAGTAAAAAAATTTGTAGAAATTAAAAAAAATTTCAAACAAGCGTTTGTTTGAAAATAATTCAGCAATAATTTTTTCTGTGTAATAATTTATGTAGTTCTTACATATTCATCCCAATTATGAATGAAAATTCCCCGGGAGTTTTCTCCCTTCTCTCATTTTTCCTATGTTAATTTAATTGTAAACGTAGGAAAAGGGAAAAAACTCCCGGGGAATTTTTATTCATGATTGGGCCGATTGAATTGTTGTAATATGTACATAAATAATAAGTGTTCTGCAACGCCGAAAAACCGCAATTCAGAAAAACTTTTTTAAGCAAATATCTTAGGGTTAAATAATTATTGTTATATCGGCATGATTTAAAGATAAAGCCAATTTTGTAAAAAAAAAGTCATCCACGGAGTATAAATATATAAAATTGGCTCTTAATTGGTTGACCGGTATGACATAAACGCCATGTGGAATACACTTTAAAGAATTTTCCAATGATTCCCATATTTTATAGATTCATTTTATACCTAAAGAGATATGGATAAAGTATTTTGAAACGTTGGCGTGAAAAACATCTTCCTATAGAACTTCTTTCAAGGATATAAAAAAAAATTATATAAATAACAATTTGGTGTTGAGCCGAGTTAATATTCTTGTTTCATGCCGATTCTTTTCTGTTAAATAAAAAAAAAAAATAAATTTAAGCACTTATTTTTTAAATATTTTTTTTATATTAGCAGCACTTTTTCTGTTTTGTAGTGTACAAAAATAGAAATTAGTTTAATTAGACTTTTTTTTACAAGCCTTACAAGTTTTAATATTTTTCATAGCAAATATGTGTCCGAAACTTATTTTCCGAACTCTTTTTTAGCTAGAAATATACTGGTTGCCCCTTACTTTAAACTAGTTGTAATGTTTGTTTTCATATATCCTACTATCGTATATAACGTTTGGTTGTAATAGGAACCCGACTAGTTTATTTTGATGCATTTTTAAAATAGTTTAAAACTAGTTGCTTTATTTACAGTAAAAGTACTTATAAAACAAAGATGCCCAGTAGTGGCTGATATCAGCAAATTAAACTCACACGTATACTTACGCTCTTTTGCTTGATCGTCAATCAACCAATAAGAAATCAGCATGTTGTGTGGGAGAGACAAACTACACTTGCAGAACTTCTGTGTCTTATTTTACATTTTAATCGTCATCGAGACTGCTGTGAGTTAACACATAAATTGAAATTATTGCGATTTATTAATGATGTCAGTCGAAAATTATGTTATGTTACAAAATGCTTTTGATGACATGCAATGTCTTATTTGTCATAAGACATTTAAAAAAAACTAAGAAATATAATTTAAAAAAAACATTTTGAAGATGTTCACAAAGACATGAATTATTTTCAGGGGGAAGAAAAAGAAAAACAATTTAAAATTTATAAGAAAATTTTTATTGAAAAGTTGAAGGAATGTGTAAATCAATATAAAGAAAATGATGAAGATATGGTGGAGGAGAATTTAAAAATGGGTTTATCTAACTTAATAAGTTTATATATTGTAAAAAAAGGAAGGCCATTTTATATTGAATTATATTTGCTCAAAGAAACGCAATAAGCTGAATTCTTCTAGTTTGAGAAATATACTTTTATTGCGTAACTGCAATAAGAGTATCAACTTAGATGATTTTATTACTTTTTAATTGCAAATTGAACAATGATTAATTGAGGGAAAATTTATAAACACTTCGAAGAATCTTTTTATTTCGAAATATATCATACTATCCAGATGTCCGCATATATAAATTATATATGTATGTATTATAGATATATATATACCTATCAATACATTCATCAAGAGTATTACAACAATGATTAATTGAGGGAAAATTTATAAACACTTCGAAGAATCTTTTTATTTCGAAATATATCATACTATCCAGATGTCCGCATATATAAATTATATATGTATGTATTATAGATATATATATACCTATCAATACATTCATCAAGAGTATTACTAAAATAAATACATTCACCAAGAGTATTACTAAAATATGTACATTCATTAATTTTACATTTCCCTTTTGTTAAACAAAGAAACGGAAAAAAATGACAACACCCGCCACACATGTGCTTTCGTCGCAATCTCGTTGACGACTAAATAAAATGAATAGCAAATTGATTTCTTCCAGTGTTATTTCGTCACTCTCACCAATACTACTACCTTGGGCATCAATGTTATAAAACAAAGATGCCCAGTAGTGGCTGATATCAGCAAATTAAACTCACACGCAGTGCTGCCACAACGAATACAATTTTTACAACCAAAATTTTTGAAAAAGTTACCAAATGTATAAAAATATAACCAAATTTAAAATGCTTTTTATTAATTGATAAAATCATCAAAATCATTGTAATACATTGTAACACAAAGGTTATTTGCACTTTATAGTAAAACAATAATTATAAATCAAGAAAACAAAACAAGAAATGAAATTCTTTTACATATTGAAAAAATAACGTGAAACTTATGGTGTTTTCTTTTCTACAAAAAAATGTGACATTTTATTTTAAAAAAATGCAATTTGTTGTCTGTTTCTTAAAAATTTTGCTCTGAAAAGGATGGCTTGATTTAATCAAAAAAACTCATCCTTTTCGGGAGCAACATTTTTAAGAAATAGACACCAAATTGCATTTTTTTAATTAAAATGTCACATTTTTTTGTAGAAAAGAAAACACCATTAATTAAAAGTTTTTATTTATTTGAGACTTTTTTCGTAATTTTTTTTTTGGTGCCCTATCCTCCAGTGAGAGTAAGAGGAATATATAAAAAAAATTAATATTTTTTAATATGCCAGTTATAAATAACAAAAATGGATAATAGTTTTCCGCTTTTTAGCTGTTATTGGCAGGACTGTCATATGTGGCGATTTCTTAATCCTTTTGTCGATGGTAACTTACGTTTGGCGATATGGGGATTATTTTGGCGAAATTTAAAAGGATTGGCGATATGCAAAATGCATTTTATGTAAATAATTTCTAATTACACTATGCTAGTTGAAAAAACTGACAAGCCGGGCACATGGCGTTTTAACATAATTCGGGGACGCTGAATCCAGTGGTGCCCGCGGTTTTTTCAGATTGGCTCTGGTTTTCGAGATATACCGTTATTTCGAAAATGGAGGAGGTTGCACAACATATATTCGCGTAACTCAAAAACGGTTTAGTTTATTGAAATTACTAAAAAAACCGAAATTCCGCAATAAAATTTCATTTCAGAAAAGTAAAACTCTTTTTCTAATATAAGTAGTCGTTATTGAAACATAATTTTTTTTTGAAAAAAAAATTAATTTTTTATCAAAATTTCGAAATGATTAAAATCTGTTTGCAACTTTTGATTTTATTCACAAAAGTCGACCAATTTTAATTAATTTAAGAATTTCATAAAACGCAATATTTGTATGGGAGCTCCCTAAGGGAAATTCTTAAATTAATGAAAAATTTTGTCGACTTTTGTGAATAAAATCAAAAGTTGCAAACAGATTTTAATCATTTATGGCTTATTTTGTTTGTAGCTTCGTTTTTTGTAAGTCTGTAGAAAATTAGAAGCCTAGCTGCATTTTTTAATTTTGTATGAATTTTTAATAAACAAAAATTTCGAAATTTTGATAAAAAATTAATTAAAAAAAAATTATGTTTCAATAACGACTACTTACATTGTCTCTGTTTTTTTCGCATTGTTATTGCAGAAACCAAAGTAGTGCTCGGTTTCAAAATAGCTTGCTGCCGCCATGAAAAGTTTTATTTGCGCCGTAAAATAGTTCAGCCATCTTAACATTTTTTTTCTTTTAATTCAAAGATACCAATTTAGGATTTTATAATAAAACGGTTTTTATATATATATTCACATAAATTCTATTCAATGGTAAGGTGATCAAACATATCTCGATATTGTAAAAAATTAACTTCAGCCGGCTAATGATTCCGTCAATAGTGGACGCCGCTGCCGGTTTCTTGCCGGCATAACTTTCTGATGTCAGATGGTTTGTCAGAAGAAAATAGAGCACGCTCTAATTGAAAATTTGTCAGATGACTTTGCGTCTGACTTTTACAGAAGCAAAGTTAAAAAGGTAACACACGACATGTATGTGTTTTGCAGTGGAAAATTTGACATGTCAGATGACAAAAACATGTCGTGTACGGTCGCCTTAAATAATTTTAAAAAATCTTAAAAATTCCTAATGTGTATTTTTAAATATGTATATAAATATACTTCTGGAAATAACCAAAATTCAGAACCTTAAACTTATTTTCAAGTTTTTAAAAACACTAAAACGATTTTTGTGTAATTTTTCAGTAATTTTCTAAAATCAATTCCGCATGATTTATTAATTATCTTTACTTCTCTTAAAATCAAGAAAAACTACGCTCATTTAAAAAAAAAATAATTGAAAATCTCCATTGATTAAAACTTCATTTGTTTACGATTTCAGATCATGGCATTTTTAATATAAAAATAACAAATGGCAATATGTTCTTAACAAAAACCTTAAAAAAATATTTGGTTGCTGTTTTGAAAGGGATTATAAAAAACTTCCTTTCATTGGTAACAAATAATGAAAAAATCGTAGTACAATAGTTCGTAATTATTATTGTTTTAGAAAAAAGTAACCAAAATGAAAAAAATATTCACATCTCCACATTGAAAAAAAATATAACCAATTTTGGTTAGAAATAACCAAAAACGGCAGCTCTGCTCACACGTATACTTACGCTCTTTTGTTTGATCTTCAATCAACCAATAGGAAATCAGCATGTTAAGTGGGAGAGACAAACTACACTTGCAGAACTTCTGTGTCTTATTTTACATTTTAATCGTCATCGAGACTGCTGTGAGTTAACACATAAATTGAAATTATTGCGATTTCTTAATGATGCCAGTCGAAAATTATTTTATGTTACAAAATGCTTTTGATGACATGCAATGTCTTATTTGTCATAAGACATTTAAAAAAACTAAGAAATATAATTTAAAAAAACATTTCACAAAGACATGAATTATTTGCAAATAAATAAATAAATACATTCACCAAGAGTATTACTAAAATATGTTTATTCATTTATTTTACATTTCCCTTTTGTTAAACAAAGAAACAGACAAAAACATGACAACACCCGCCACACATGTGCTTTCGTCGCAATCTCGTTGACAACTAAATAAAATGAATAGCAAATTGATTTCTTCCAGTGTTATTTCGTCACTCTCACCAATACTACTACCTTGGGCATCAATGTTATAAAACAAAGATGCCCAGTAGTGGCTGATATCAGCAAATTAAACTCACACGTATACTTACGCTCTTTTGCTTGATCGTCAATCAACCAATAAGAAATTAGCATGTTGTGTGGGAGAGACAAACTACACTTGCAGAACTTCTGTGTCTTATTTTACATTTTAATCGTCATCGAGACTGCTGTGAGTTAACACATAAATTGAAATTATTGCGATTTATTAATGATGCCAGTCGAAAATTATTTTATGTTACAAAATGCTTTTGATGACATGCAATGTCTTATTTGTCATAAGACATTTAAAAAAACTAAGAAATATAATTTAAAAAAACATTTCACAAAGACATGAATTATTTGCAAATAAATAAATAAATACATTCACCAAGAGTATTACTAAAATATGTTTATTCATTTATTTTACATTTCCCTTTTGTTAAACAAAGAAACAGACAAAAACATGACAACACCCGCCACACATGTGCTTTCGTCGCAATCTCGTTGACAACTAAATAAAATGAATAGCAAATTGATTTCTTCCAGTGTTATTTCGTCACTCTCACCAATACTACTACCTTGGGCATCAATGTTATAAAACAAAGATGCCCAGTAGTGGCTGATATCAGCAAATTAAACTCACACGTATACTTACGCTCTTTTGCTTGATCGTCAATCAACCAATAAGAAATTAGCATGTTGTGTGGGAGAGACAAACTACACTTGCAGAACTTCTGTGTCTTATTTTACATTTTAATCGTCATCGAGACTGCTGTGAGTTAACACATAAATTGAAATTATTGCGATTTATTAATGATGTCAGTCGAAAATTATTTTATGTTACAAAATGCTTTTGATGACATGCAATGTCTTATTTGTCATAAGACATTTAAAAAAACTAAGAAATATAATTTAAAAAAACATTTTGAAGATGTTCACAAAGACATGAATTAGTTGCAGGGGGAAGAAAAAGAAAAACAATTTAAAATTTATAAGATATAATTGCAAATTGAACAATGATTAATTGAGGGAAAATTTATAAACACTTCGAAGAATCTTTTTATTTCGAAATATATCATACTATCCAGATGTCCGCTTATATAAATTATATATGTATGTATTATAGATATATATATACCAATCAATACATTCATCAAGAGTATTACTAAAATAAATACATTCACCAAGAGTATTACTAAAATATGTACATTCATTAATTTTACATTTCCCTTTTGTTAAACAAAGAAACAGAAAAAAATGACAACACCCGTCACACATGTGCTTTCGTCGCAATCTCGTTGACGACTAAATAAAATGAATAGCAAATTGATTTCTTCCAGTGTTATTTCGTCACTCTCACCAATACTACTACCTTGGGCATCAATGTTATAAAAGCAAAACAAAATTTTACAATTCCTCTCAGTATTTATTTTTCATATTTAAATATTACTGCACTTATTTATTTTAGACCAGAGAGAGAGATATAGAATATTTTTATTTTTGTTACACCATGTTTCACTTTTATTGAATTCTCATTTGTTTACTGAAGGAACTCTCAATTATAAGAAACCAGCAGAATACACCGATATGGTTTTTGTTCAAACTCTACGTTTTAAATATATTAACTAAATAATTTAAACAAAAATAATTCGGGACTTTTCCTTTTTTCCGTCTTTCTCATTTTTCGACTCCTTACAACTAGTTATTAACTAGTCCAAAACCTTAGTAGTAACGATTTAAGGTACAGGGAAGATAACTTATAAATACAACTAATTCTTAACTAAATTTACTTTTGTAAAAATAAAAGCGTATATAAAATGAAATCAATTACTGACAATCAATGTTAATTTTACGCAACAAAACGTGTTTAATCCGAAAAACGAAGTCCTAAAGAAGTCGTTCAGCATGACTTTTGTTTCGTAATCCTTGACATCGTCGTCAAATCTCTGCATCGCATTAGAAAATGAGAGAAATTTATTTTCACAAAATATCCGTACAGGAAACTTATACAAAATAAAATAAACGAGTACATAAGTAATTTATCAATGTTATGATAATATCTCTTCAGTATTCTAAACTAAAATTGCTAAATCAAGTGTTCTAGACAACTCTCAAAGATATATAACGTGAAAAGATTGTCTACAAGAATTTGTGTTGATAGCTCGTTTATATTGCAACGAAATCCCTTACGCGATTTTGAGCCGAATCTAGTGCTTTTTGACTAGATTTCCCATAAAAACCAAAATCTACCTCGTGACTAGATTTTGCAGAAATCTTCTCAAAATCTAAAAGGACTATAGGCCGGGATTTACTATCCTACACAATCGTACGATTTACTCACACAAAAATCTGACAGAATTCTCTCTGCTATAAAAAATGTCTGCAAAATTTGCTCTCCATGCCACACTACCACACAAAAAAGTGCAAACCAATGTTAGGAAAATTAAAAAAAAAAAAAAAAAAAAGCGGCTCATACACTTGCAATAAAATTGTTCATTTTAACGTATTGTACAATTTTATCGCTAATGTGTATGTGATATTCGTAGGTGGCACAATATATTGGCAAAAATCAAAAGACTTTTGATGTTTATTGCACAACGAAAAGAAAGTGAAATGTGTTGGCAACATTGTACCATGCTGTTTATGTTATTCCTATAGGTTAAGCTTCGTACAAACGATGGTCAGATCCTACAATATTGTAAGCAGGCGTTGCCAAGAGCAATATTTTTCTGACAATGGTGCGATTGTCAGATCCATTATTTTGCACTTCTGCAAATACAAATGAGCTTACAATGTTCACACAGTTGTAAGACATTTTAGCCAATTTTAATGCAATTAAAGCAACGCTGCTTACCAATATTGTAAGACCTGACCATCGTCTGTACGAAGCTTTATATTCACCTTTTTATTGAATGAGAGTTGAGCAATATTTAAATTGAAACCATTGTGCGACTTATTGCATAATATAGGACAAAATGGAAATAATATGGCGAATATCATATGCAATAATATTGCATGTGTATGGGCCGCTTTACGAAAGTAACTTTAGTTAAGAATTGGTTTTTTCTTGTATTTGTTATTTTTTTTTTATTAGTTCAAATTGTTATTGTGTTAGTTATGCGTATTTCTTGTGTTAAATCTCTTTACAGAATCTTATAGTACAAATATAATGTTAAAATTGTTATGCATAATTGTATTTCAACCCCACTGTATAGAACTTTCAAGTTCTCAGAAATTTGTTACGCCTAAAGGTATACTTTAGTTTAGGCTGTATAATACTTATTTAAAGATAATTAAAAGCTCCAAAATGCCGAAGATATCATGATACCTTTAACAAGAGTACTCGCGAAAGTTGGCATTGCAGTAAGTATTAGTACAAACATTATAGTGTACAGATGACAATATAGATCACAATAACAAGCTGTTAATAAAAGCTGCAAATAATGGTTGTGAAAGTTAAGTTCTAAACAGTGCTGACGCAACGAATACAATTTTTACAACCAAAATTTTTTGAAAAAGTTACCAAATGTAAAAAAATATAACCAAATTTAAAATGCTTTTTATTAATTGAGAAAATCATTAAAATCATTGTAATACATTGTAACACAAAGGTTATTTGCACTTTATAGTAAAACAATAATTATAAATCAAGAAAACAACACAAGAAATGTAATTCTTTTACATATTAAAAAACAACGTGAAACTTAATTAAAAGTTTTTTTTTATTTGAGACTTTTTTCGTAAAAAAATTTTTTTATTTTTTGGCGCCCTATGCTCCAGTGGGAGATAGAGGAACATATAAAAAAAAAATTTAATATTTTTTAATATGCCAGTTGTAAATAACAAAAATGGATAATAGATTTCCGATTTTTAGCTGTTATTGGCAGGACTGTCAAATGTGGCGATTTTTTAATCCTTTTGTCGATGGAAATTTACGTTTAGCGATATGGCGATTATTTTGGCTAAATTTAAAACGATTGGCGATATGCGTAATGCATTTTAGTAAATATTTTCTAATTTACATACATCTCAAATATTATAAAAACTTTTTTCTCTTGTGCGTAAATTTTATTTCAAATTTATAATTCTTATTATAAATAAATGTTTCAAAATTGTTATAATATATCAAATATTTTGTGAATCATTGTAAAATAGTACTGCCTTCGCCTTTCGTAACTTACATTCAATGGGGAAAAAGTATATGACTTAATAAATATACATACCGACAAGTTAAAAACAGTAAAGTTACAAATTTCTTTAAACTTACAGCCATTTCTTAAGAAAATTCCATAAATTTTAAAATTATATTAATAAATCAATGTAATTTTAAAAAATCTTTAAAATTCCTACGTGTATTTTCAAATATGTATATGAATATACTTCTGGAAATAACCTAAATTAAAAACCTTAAACTTATTTTCAAGTTTTTAAAAACATTGAAACGACTTTTGTGTAATTTTTCAATAATTTTCTAAAATCGATTCCGGATGATTTCATGCACTTCCTACTTTAAGTACTAATTATCTTTACTTCTCTTAAAACCAAGAAAAACTACGCTCATTTAAAAAAAAATAATTGAAAATCTCCATTGATTAAAACTTCATTTGTTTACGATTTCAGATCATGGCGTTTTTAATATAAAAATCACAAATGGCAATAGTTTCTTAGCAAAAATCTTAAAAAAATTATTTGGTTGCTGTTTTGAAAGGGATTATAAAAAACTTCCGTTCATTGGTAACAAATAATGAAAAAATCGTAGTACACAGTACAAATTATTCGAGCTCGTAAATAACTGTACCAAGAAAAACATATTCGCTCGTAATTATTATTGTTTTAGAAAAAAGTAACCAAAATGAAAAAAATATTCACATCTCCACATTGAAAAAAAATACAACCAATTTTGGTTAGAAATAACCAAAAATGGCAGCTCTGGTTCTAAATAAAAGTTGTGAACGGAATAAGTATGCAATTTTTTAAAAACATTTGTAAGTCGAAAAAATTTTAAAATGCCGATTTCTTTGTATCTGCATATGTGTGTGTTAGACAAAAAACTTTCAGTCTCGCTAATGTCAATAAAGTACAATGTAAACGCACTAGATTTGAAGGATGATTTCAAATCAAATCTATAAGATTTCGGTTTAATATAGATATTAATTAAGCAAAAAAAAATTGAAATAAAGTTTTTCACCTAATTTTAATCTACTCACACAACAAAGAGGAATTTTGTTAACGAATTCCAAAAACATATCTTGATGTCACCTTACTGCAATCAACATTACTGGAGTGGGTTTTTTTTGTTTTCTATAATTGTATGTCATATAGTCAAGAAATACTAGGGCAATCAAAGTTCTATTTGTGCTAAATCACGGAGCTGAACTGAAGCGGAAGTGATTGAGGACTTATTGACAACACGCGTTTACATTTTGTTTACCGTCAAATACAACAAGCAAAAACAAAAACATTGAAAATTATCCTTGTGCTTGAGTTAATGTATGTATGTATGCTTGTACTTTCGAGTGTGGGTGAGTGTTTGAATTTGATTTAATAAAACGCGCGCGACAAAACTGACGCACAGGGCGCACAAGTCACGTGTCTTGCAACAAATGGATGAACGAACGAGCGTTATAACATACTTATGCAATAATGGACAATATGAAATCAAAAGGCATGAGAATGGGCTAAAAAATATAATGTAGACAAGCAAACGAACAAAATAATGACACGCCCACTTGTCAAATATATTTTAGTCGATTTGGGTTAATAATAGTGTTTCTAATTGTTCAAACTTTTTCCATTCCCGGTAGCGCATAAAATATTTCTTTCTTTCCGGGAATTTACGAACATTTTTTGAAAAGATTTATAAGAAAAATTAAAAGATAATTGACAGTCAATGAATATTTTATGCAATTAATCGTATATAATTAGAAAACACCGAGTCGTCTATATTTTTTGGAATATGTTTAAGATATTTGAGTCCAACAGAAGTTGCCTAGCGTGACTTTTATTCGAAAAAGGTTTCTTAAGATAAACCCCCCTTTTCGACGGAGACTGTTAAATGGTTCCCGCAGCATTCTAAAGAAAAGCTTTTGAGAGGAAATTACCCTTGTACGGACACATTGTAATGGTCCCTTCGGACCATACTGTATATATATTTATTTATTTCCGTATGTCCGCGTGCTAGTTAAAATAGGGGTTTCGAAGAGGTTGTTTTGCATTTTTATCACATAAAGTCCAGACAAGTTTGCAATTATATTCAGCCA
Source organism: Pollenia griseotomentosa (assembly GCA_963931875.1). NCBI lineage: Eukaryota > Metazoa > Arthropoda > Insecta > Diptera > Polleniidae > Pollenia > Pollenia griseotomentosa. The sequence goes on along the minus strand of OZ007562.1, from coordinate 186,937,749 downwards.
GATCAGTACACAAATGGATGAGAGATGAGCAAAAAACCACGACTGTCGCCAAATTTACCAATAAGTCCCTTGTTGTCGTTTTTTTTTGCGGTATAGAGAACAAGAGCAAGAGTCAAATTTTCAAAATAGGGTACACGTATCTTGGTTATCAATAGACAATATCTGACAAAACGTGGGCGGGATTAAAAAAGTGGGCGTGGCACAAAAAATACATTGTTTTCATATCTAAAGAACGGTAAAAGAAAATTGTTCCAACTTTGATACACATACGAACAGACGGACATGGCTTAATAAGCTTCGCTACTCATAAGGACCCAAAATATATATTTTATTGGATCTAATATCAATATTGTAGAAATTACAAACGGAATGACAAACCTATATACACCCTTTCCACCCGTGGTGAAAATGTCAAACTATAAAGGCCCAACTTTAATATGTATGCATAAGCTGGCTTAAGCTACTGTCAACAATTAACAAAAAGCCTCTCAAAAGCATTTAAAAAAACAAAAATAAAATCAAAAAATATTTTATTCCGAATGGAAATTGCGATATGTTGATCTGTGCATAAGCAAATGCCAGTTTCATTAAATGAACCAAAAAGTTTTCTTAAGTTCAATATGGTTCGACACATATGAATCACATGTATTCGCTCAATTGCTTAAGCCATATTATTGTTGGGCCTTAAGAAATTTTCTTTTTAATACTACGATGAATAAAATATAAAATCCGGGAATCGAATTAAGAACTCCAACTTGTTAAAAGGAAGAAACAAAAATTTGGATACAAAAGTATAAAAACATGTTTGTTTGTTTGTTGGGTGTCAAACAAATATTAGCGTATTTGCATGTACGTATGTGATATATGTAAATATGTTTAATGGGTTCCTGAGTTTAAATCTCCGTGTTAATTTGCTTAAACGTTTTGTAATCAACTCCACATGTTGTGGCAGTTGCTGTAGTAAATTTTCACACACACACATTCATATACAAAAACTCAAGTTCGCACAAACATTCACACATAAAGTCTCAATTTAGCAGAAATATCCTTAAAACATTTTTGTCCTACAAGTGTTTTACATGTTCCAACCCTTTTCTGTCTGCACTAGCACAAGTATTTCATTTGTTCCATCAAAATTCGATGAAAAAAACGCAATTTAAATATTTTTTTGTTTATTTTTTTTTTGGCAAGCGTGTGTTCGTATTTCTCATCATTGACACATTAAATGCTCTGGAGTGAAAAATTATTTTTCAGTTTGATTTTGAATCCTTTTTTTTCCATTTTCCATTTATTTCCCTGAATTTACAAGTTTGTATTTGTGGGATCTTCTGGTTTGGTGGGATTGTTGTTTGGTTGACTGGAGCTGAAAAATAAAATAAAATAAATAAACACAGTTTTGGATCTTGTTCTGTCGTTTGCTTTGACAAACAGATTGTTGAACATTCAATAAGTGAGTGAGAGAGTGATGGGTATTTACAATATGTGTGTTAAGTACACGCTGGGGGAACGAAATTAAATTTTTTTTATAATTGAACATAATTCACATTAAGACAACAAGAAATTTGTAAATTTTTAGCATGAACTGAAAAAGTATTATTAAACGTGTGTTTAGGGGGTTAATTTATAACAACTGTTTTTCAATATTAATGGTCAAATTAGGTAATTTTCTTATTTTCAATACAATTAACATGTTACAGATCTGTTTTTCTAAGTTATGAACTGGATGAATGTTAAACATAAAAATTATTTGTCGAATTAATATGTTTTAATTCATAGTATTCATAAATAATTTCGTCACTAGTACGAAAATTTCCACATTTTGTGACATTTTAACAAAATCTAAAAGAATTCAAGAAAAAATATTTTCGAAATTTAAAATTGAAATTTCTTTACATTTTTCAAGCTTTTCAGAAATACTAAAGCTATGTTCACATTATGTGTATTTGTCATGTGGATTGTCACTTTTTCACATGTTAAATTTGCACATATCGTCTGAACCTCTCCAAACAATATCATATGTTATTTCCCTGTGTAAAGTACATATGACATTTTTGATTTAGAACGTGTTCTATTTTTAAGTGACAAAGCATCTGACATCAGCTGTTTTGTTAACAAAATTGTTTGTGGTGGCTAAAATTAAATACAATTTTAATAAATATAAATTATAAAAGTAATTAAATACTACAAAAAAAAAAACCTGCACAAATTTTTTATTGAAATTGGTAGATATTTAGTTTTTAGTTTTGATAGGTTATGTCAAATGTACATTACATGCCAACATGTGAACATGTAAATTATAAACCATGTGTAAAACTTAAATCTTCGTCTACACATGGAATTACATGTGTGTAGAAAAGTGGCATTCCACATGACAAATACACATAATGTGAACATAGCTTAAATGATGACCATCAGCTTATGCTTTTGCGAAACCTGATTAGACTTGTAAAGTAATTAAAAAAAAAAAATACTTAAATTAATGTAATTTGCGTTTAAATTCCTTTATTCATAAAAATTATTTAATTAGATCGGTGAACTTAACCATAAATAGTTCAACAAAATAACCACAATACTAAAATCTAGGGCACGAGCTCTATGTTTACATTTGGTCTTCAAGTTGTGCTGAAAAAGGTCAACAAGAAAAAGAAAGACAAAAACATGAAAAAAATAAAAATGTACTTTGGACTTCGAGAAGAATTCTTGACAAAATGTACGAAAAAACAGAAGAAAGGAAGAACATGTATATCAATCTAAGTAGATAATCATTCAAAGCAAATTTCGATCTACCGACGGTTAAATACAATTTGGTTTAAAAAACAATCTATTTAAGAAGCCCCCTGACTTGTCCTCCCTTTGGAAAAGAGGATAACATATGGTCAAGCAGCAGCCACCTCCTGGGTAAAAAGGTAGGAATCAAAGATTAGCAAGACTCCCCACTACACCAAATACACGGAGGGCGTTGATTATATACAAAGACGGATTGCAGCTCCGTTATCCCAGGACCCGCTACAGCAGACTAATCCTCTTCTTAGCTGGAACAACAACCGATTAACGAAACTAATACAAGGCAAAATAACAATACCGAATGGATCAATACTCCAAAAACTAGAACAGTGCAATCTTAGAATCTTACCTGCTACAGCAGTCCAATGATCTACTTAGCTGGAGCAACATCCGCTTAACGTAGGTGATACAAGGCAAAATAACAATACCGAATGGATCGAGAACAATTGCAACAAATCGTGTAAGATGGAAATGCTTTGTGGAAGTCATATGCTCCTAAATGGGGTAGTGGAAAAAAAGTATGAGCACAAAGACGCTATTCCGTTAAGAAGCTTTTATTGGGACTACACAAAATTATGGACCGATTCTTACTTGTTTCAATAGGTGCCAAATTTCATCAAATTAGCCTAAAAAATGCGACCTTTACTTTGCGCACAGCCAGCTAGACGGAAGGACATCGTTAGATCCGTATACTTAAAGATAAAAATAGTACCAATATTTGAATGTGTTAAATACATCAGCACAAACGCAAAGTGCCTTTTTTCCCTTTTGCGGTGTTGGTATAAAAAATAACCTGTTGAAAACTTTTTTTTAGAAATTTAAATTTCATAAATTTAATGCTTCAAGAAAATTTAGACTCCTTTAAAAAAATTTAACTTTTCCTCTTCACAATATGTGTCCACTTGACTGGTTAATATCTTTAAGATTTTGTTTTCCTTGCACATTTTAAAGAATAATGTAAGGGACAAATAATAAGTTTTTCATGAATATAATTACGCAAAATATGTATTTGAAAATAAACTTTTATTTTTCCCTCTACTTAACCAACATGCTACAGTACATTCCTTGCAAGCTTCAGATAGATTTGCTACAGCAAATTACAGTTATTCGAAAAGAATATTATAAATATGTAGTTAAGATCTTTCAAATATATAAAAACTTGGCAGAAATATTTGCTACTTTCTGATTTTTATTCATTTGAGAGAAATTGTTTTGTTTTTATTTTTATATTACTATTCCTTTCAACTTTTTAATTTAAACTCATTCAAAGTTGTTACAAAGCTTTGTTTGATGGATATGAAAAAAACAACAGAAAACTGTTATTACTAAAAAAAATTTCCGAAAACGAAAAAAGGAAAAAAAAATAAAAGAAATACTAAATATCGAGCCCTAACCGCGAAAATAACGTAAGAGAGTGTTTTTTTATTTTATTTCATATAAATTTTGTATGAAATTTGTCGCTTACGATAGAATTGTTCTTGTAATAAAATCATAACGGTACCTTATGTGACGATGACATTTCAGGAGATGATGCAAGTGTTGCCAATAAAGTCATTTATTAAAAAAAAAACAAAAATTGAAAATTATATCGCTTACGTTATTTTCGCGGTAAAGGCTCGATATAGATTGGCAGGAGCCGCGTGTTGTAAATTCCTTCCTTCAAAAAAATTAAATTTAATTAATTTAAGAATAATTAAAAAATATCAAAAAATTTCAATTAAAAAGCAACAGTTTACTGAAAAATCACAATTGTCGGTGAATGAAGTTGCCTTTCAATTTTAAAAGAACTTCAATTATGTCTTCTTGTATTTGCACAAATATTTTCATCATCAGCAGAACAAAACCCATATAGTTACTATGTATGATCGGGTGTTGAACAGGCATGAATTAATATTTTTTCAGTTCCAAGATGTAAAACACGATCTCTTTTGCCATTCGTGGGAAGTATACGGCATGCATTATTCGGTTTGATGGATGAAGAACATGCCGATGAAATATCACGAAAATTGAAACAAGACTCTAAAGATAATCTGTAGATGCTGAACGTCATTCAAAATATTTCATTTGTTTAAGATATGACATTGGATGTGATTAATAAAGAAAAAAAGGTTGTTTTTAAAAATATTGTAAAGCTGAGCGAGTCCATAAAGTCATTGGAGACCGAAATACATGAGACGAAAGACGAAGCAGCACGAATCAGAGAAAAAACAAACATTTTGACATCGGTGGAAATATTTGAGCAAATACAAGCAGACATAATTGAAGTTCTTTAAAATTTGAAATGCAATTTCATTCACCAAAACTGCCTGTAAAGAAGCTTAAGCAACCAATTGAAATCATCAAGACAAAGATAAGTCGGAACTTGCACCTTCCTTCAGAAAATCCTATTGAAATGGAAAGAGTGGCGCAGGTATCAACAAGAACAACGACAGATTTCATTCTGTTTAATATACGTCTTCCTTTAATCAACAATGAGATTCTTCAAGCGTATGAAATTTATACGTATCCCATTCTCCACGACGGATTATCGATAAAAATTTATACAACCGACAGATATATTCTTGTCGATGAACGAAAGAATTTATACTACAAGTTAGACAATACATAATGAGTTTGATCATTGTCAAAAAATGAATAAGCTGATGTTATGTCACCAAATCCATCCAATGTTTAAGACGAGAGGTACAACTAGTTGCGAGATGGAACTCTTCTTAAAGACGAATAATATTCCTAATAGTTGCAAAATAGAGATAAAGAGATTTAAGAACTATTGGCAACAGATGCACACAGCAAACTCTTGGGTATTTTCTGTTAAGGAAGATACGTCAGCAGATGTAACATGTCACGATAAAATCCACCCGATCATAATAAAAGGTGTTGGTATATTAAAATTGAATGCTGAATGTCAACTCGATTCAGCCGAAGTAAATCGTTGGGCTTATGATGTATATTATTCAGAAGTAAGCTATGTTTTTCCAACTATAAACATCTCGAAATTCATACCAGCGATTGCTCACGCTAAGATTGCTGGTGAAATGGAAATATACAAAATTCTGCCAAAAATTAAAATTAGAAAATAACAATTATATCTGCAAAAAGAAAAATTATCGAAAATTATTATTATACTTTAATTATTATTATAGATGTTTAATTGTTACGGTCCCTGTCAAATTTAATAACCAAATCAATTAAAACAGTTCTTCAACCCACATATCATCGCCTTTTTTCTGAGACCACGTAGGCGCTAACAAATAATTTTTCAGAAAACCAAAAAAAAACTTAATAACTTTTTAATCCAAATTTTGATATCTTAATCAGGCTTAAATCCATTGAATTTAATTTTTATTAAAGAAATCTTAAAACATGAAATGAATTCAAATTTATTGATAATTTTTCATTCTTAACTGAGTTGGGAATCGAACCCAGGGTTTTACGATTGAAATCGAACCTATTCGTTAAAGCCTGGGTTCGATTCCCAGCTCAGTCAAGAATGAAAAATTATCAATAAAATTAAAATTCATATCATGTTATTATTCATTCACGGAGAGGTTGTAAAATTCCATTCTTCATAACAATAATTTAATGAAAATAATATTTTATGAACTTTAGCCTGATTAAAAATATTAAAATTTGGGTTAAAAACCATAAAAAGTTCAATAAAAAAACCTCAATACTAATTTTTCTTAATAACTTTTTAAATATGGGTCTTATTAAACGTGGCTATGCGACTCTCTGAAGGGTGTAGAAACAATTTTGGAAAAAATTTTTAGCTTACAAGCAGGGTGCAGTCGAAACCAAAAACTGTTGAACAAGAGACGAAAATTTGGGTGCAACTTTTCGCTTTTTGAGTTGGTTTCACAGCGACTGTTTATATTAAATGAATCAGAAGTAAAAGCAACAGTTTTTTTCTGGCCAATGACAAATGAAGAAGTGGAATAAATGGCAGTTTTTGTACTTTGACTGCAGTTTTTTAAACGCTGCTTACAACTAACTGTAGCCAATTTTGTCGCTTACGTGTTTTTGGCGCAAGCAGCAGTCTGCAAATTAAATTAAATTTTTAATTTTATTTTTTTTTGTTAAACTACCCTAATATCTATATCTCCAAGATTATAATACTTATTTCCAAAAAATTTTCGTTTTATGCATCGCACCGTGAAAATTTTCGTTTTCGAAAATTTGTAAAAAAAGTTAATATTCGAAAAATTTTTTCCCATACATTTTAGGGTTTGTATGGGAGCTACTATTAGGAGCAAAGATAGGGAACAAATTACAAATTTTGTATTTTAAAAAATCATGAATATCCAAAACGGGAAAAAGTTAAAGTCTTATAACTTTTACGTAAAGTCCCATAACGTTTGAACAAAATGAGGTATAGATCATAAAAATCGATAAACGCATTTCGCTTTTATTCACAATTAGGCGAAGGAATGATGGAAAAAACGTATATCATTAAAACAGCGGCAAACACAACACATAAGAATATGTTATTTTTGTATGGAAATCGCAGTTTTATGTCAGTTTTCTCCTTAAATTGTGAACAAAATCAAAAGTTGTTTACCGATTATAATGAAATAAAGTCATTTGATTCAAAATATCTGTGGTCACAAGTCATAATAGCCTAAGTCTGTTTTTCAATATTTTCAGTACAGCTGTTTAAAGTTTGGAATCTTCACTGATAATCAGAAGACGGCTTTTTTGGAAAACTTTGCTACAGGTTCCATAAAAACGAATTTTTTAACCAAGTTGTTACAAAAAATAGTTGTTTATTCTCGTAGTCAAAAGATATTACCGAAAAAGATACTTAGGCTCTTTTGAATTGTTGTACGAAAGAAAGTCAAAAAGTTAAAGTTGAGTTAGGCTATTATTCCATATAAAATAAAAAGCTTTCAGTGCGCCTTAATTGACATAAATTATTATTCTATGCCAACATTTTTCAGATTCGATCTCTCATGTTGAGTTAGGTTGTTATTCCTTTATAATAATTCATAAGGCTTAAAAAATAACGACTTAAGTGGATTTAGGCAATAATGAAAAAATAATGTTTATATATGTTGAAATCCTGAATTGACTTAGGCGGTTATGCCAAAACAGTTACAGTAGTTTTGACTTAACTGCCTTTTATTAACATGCACTTTTGACTTAACTGCACAAAATTGATAATTTTTGGCATTATTCTTTATAATCCCATACAAATTCCTTTTTTAAGTGCACTTTCTTTACCTGCTCATTTAAGATAAGTGCCCAACATTTTTGGCTTTTTAAAATTATTTTCATACAAAAAATTTAAGTTAGCTGCACTCTGACTTAACTGCCCAAAATACATATTTTCTGTAATTATTCTTCAAAATCCTTGTTTACGTGCATTTTGTATACCTGCACATTTTTCATATTTTTGGGCAGCGATAAAATATTTTCATATAAAACATCAAAGTTAGCTGCACACATGAAAAAATATGGTGGCCACTTTTTCACATAAATATCCAATTTCAGCTGTTTATAAAAACAAAAATCGCAAACAAGTCAAATTGGCATCATTATAATTCATTTATTTTGTTTGCATGTACCTACATTTCTGCATATGGTTTGTGGTTACAGCCACTTTACCACGATTATATGAAATAAATAGGAAATCCTAGGCCTGGAACAGAATAAAGTAGTTGTAGTAGTATTTGAAGCTGGCGAATGCTCTGTAGCACAACAAAGTTCCAAATTTCGAATTTTTCGCTTCAACTTCAAAGACTACTTCAACTACGTATTCTGTTTACACTACTTTGAAACTGCCGTTTTTAACTTTTGACAGTTTGCAGCGCAAATCTTAACGTTGTACTACAGCGACTATTCTGTTCCCCACTTTATTTTTACCAATTTGGCTACCTCGTTCTTTATAAAAATGCATAACAAATGACTACAGGTTGTTTGAACGTCATTGTTTTTATAAATTTATTAATAAAAACGCTGTTACTCCTCTTTCAAACACTTTACTTTAGCTGCATTTTTATGCAGGTAACCACAATTGCGTACCTGCACTTGAAGGCAGCTAAATACATTTAAGATAGCTGCATTTTTGATTTACCTGCACAAAAAATCGTGCAAAGGAGATTGTGCAGCTAAGTCAAAATTACTGTATTTGGAAAAACAACTTAAGCTTTTAGGTTTTTTAGGGTTAATTGCCTTCCTATAACAGACACAAAAATGAAAAATGTATAGCAAATAGACTTAGACACGCTGAATGCGATGCTAGTAATAAATCAATTGTGTCCTAACTCGCGTTAGGCTGTTATGGGTTGTGATTATGTTTAACTTAATGTTTTCAAACCAAAACTGTGATTTTTCTTGCATTTTTATTTTTTTTTAATTTTTAAAAAACAAACATTTTATTTTTTTTTTAAATTTTTTATTTTTTATCAAAATAATTTTTGGGAATACTAAATTTAATTTAAAAAGATTTTGTTATTCGTGCTTAATTTCCAACAGCTTATCCCATCAACAATAAATTTTAGTGTTTTTATAAAGAATAAAAATTGGGAATAAAGCACGAATAACAAAATCTTTTAAAATTGGTATTTATTTTCAAAACTTTAACGATATCTCTGAAACTACTGGGCAAATAAAAAACCCATGTATGCATGGCTTAAAAATAATATCGCTGACGATTTTTGGATTTTTTTTAACGGATTATGGAAAACCTTTGCATGTTATTCCAATATATGTAGCAGAAGTGCCTTAATTTAAGACATAACGGAATATCTCATTCCATTCCAAATAACCTTAAAAACATCATTCAGTTCTTAATCAACAAAAACCTTGTTCCTTTGTGTAAACAATATTAAAAGGTATAATGACAGAGAAGGCAGATATCATCTGCATTATCGAGATCTTTCAGCCTTTTCTGAAAACCCCACGAAATTTCTTTGCTCTGATTGGTTGCTCTTTTCATAATGTTGTCTAAAACTATGTTGAAGAGCAGGGATGATAGAATACAGCTAACGCAGACTTAATGCAACACCCTGCAACTTTCATTATCGTAAGATCAACGAGTTAAAAAGTTTTTTAACGTGTTAAGTAATCAAGCCATTATTGTGTAACTCTAAAGTGTACACAATTCGACTTGGATGCTTTTTTTTGTAAGAGCGCAACACTCTTCATGCCAAATAGAAAGCGGAAAATCAAAACGAAATCTTAATAAAATTTCTTTTATTTTTTAAGGACATTCCAAAAAAGAAAACAGAATATTATTTTATGTTTTTAATATTTTTATGAGATTTTTTTTCCACTTAAAAATTATAATTTTTTTAATTTTCATTCTTTCTCTGTTTAATTTGGCGACAATTGTTAATGGCGTGTTTGTGTGTATGAGTGGGAGATTTTTATAAAAGTGTTGGTGATAATAAACCAAAAAGAGATGTTAATAATTATTATTGTTCTTGTCTTTCTTTTTTGTTTTTTTTTTTTATAAAATCACCATCCTTGTATTTATTTTAAGTTATTTCTATTTAGTTTTTTTTTTTTTAATTAGAATCTGTCGAAAGGATTTTTCACACTGTACAATCAATTTGCATAATTTTTTTAAGGCATCCCATCTTATTTTTTTTTTTTTTTAATGATGTTTCCTTCTAGTGGTAGCTAAAGCTGGTCCTTTATTCTCGAGGGGGGGGGGGGGGGTTAGGAAAAAAGGTGTTACTTTAACACATTTCGTTGTTTTGGTTGAGGAGCCTGACAAAAAGTTTTTAATTAATGTTGTTTAAGTGTAATAATAATTTCTATATTAATTTTGTATCCTAGAAAAGAAAAGACAATAAAAGGGAAGCAGACTTAAAATTTAAAGGATTTTACTTTAAAGTAAAAGTTTTTAAATTTATTATTCAAACTCAAATATAAATAATGAAAATATATGCAAATTAAGTTTTCGATTTGTTTAAGAGTTCAATTATTGTTTATCTGAAATTTACTGTATGTTTAAATTAATTTAATCTCAAAGTATTTATAAGAATTTTTAAGGTAATTTGCATTTATTTGTATTTCTTCGCGTTGGCCCTTCTCTTCCTTTTAGTCCTGGCTTATTTATTTCTTCCTTGTTATACAAATCAATCATTTAATTTAGTTTTTCATCGAAATGCCATGAGCCTCGTTGTTTTGGAGGTTGTTTCTTAAACATTTAACCATAATTGACTTTTTTCTACTTCCAATTCTGTTATTTTTGTTATTGTTCGAAGCTTTCATGCAAATCAACATCCTGTACGGAGATGATTGAAATATATTTTTCTTTTTTTTGTTGTTGAGTTTTATGCATTGTGGGTAAAATAACGGCTGTTGGTCTATAAAACACGCTTTCTACAATAGATAAGATGGTTTCCTAAGTAACACATAAAATACTGCATCTGACTTAAAGACTTTTGTTTGGATGGATAAAATTCTTTCTAAAAAGAAAAAGTCCTTTTGGCAAATGGCTTACCTTCTCTGCAGCTTTCCAGAGTAAATACATTATTTTCTGATGATGTACTAAATATACAATTTATGTCTTAGATTTACGCACATAAAATACTTGTTGTTTTTATTCTTTTTTTTTGTCTTTATATTCTCATGCTGAGTAGGACGACAACTTTATGTTCTCGCTTTATCCTTAAAACAATAAGACTTGTTTTTCTTTCTACCTTTATGTTGTCTTCTCTACGAATTGATCCTTAATGCTCGTTAAAGGTTGTTCGTATGTATTTTAATGGAGTTGGATGAAACATGCAGTTACAAACAGTTTGTTTAGCGAGTTAAGTTTAAGTAGTATGCAAATTTTTTCCTGCTCATCTTCTTAAAAAATAAAAATAAAACATTTTTATTTTATAAATCACATGTACAGTCCTTTTATATTACTTGTTGTGGGTGTGGGGGGAATTAAAGTGTGGACATTAACATCCCTTTATAAGAAAAAAGAATTCATTACACAAGAGGACTCTTGCCAAAGGACTACAATTTTAGTTTGTTTTCCGAAATTTTGTTGTTGCTGTTAAAGAAAAAGACAAATTTTTTAAAAAATTTACTTTTTTATCAAAATAATTTTTGGGAATACAAAATTTTAATTTTAATAGATTTTGTTATTCGTGCTTAATTTCAAATTTTTTTTCTTTGGAAAAACACTGAAATTTAATGTTAATGGGATAAGCTATTCCTATGCGCATTTCACTGGTTGCTTAGACCAGACCGTCAGGAAACTTCATCCAAAGTGATTTTAGAAAAACTAAAGATATTAAACCAAATAGAACTGTTAAGCGTATAAGAATTATAAGCAACAGTTCTACTTGTAACAATATCAAATTTTAAACAAAAACATCAACAACAAACAGTGAGTTTATCTCTACTTACAACTACAATTAATGTTGGGAGAAAATCAATTGTAGTGGGGAATGTAAGAAGAGATAAACTCACTGTTTAAAGGATTATAATAAGTTTTTGCTTATATTTTTTTCCACATTTAGCACTAATCGGAAATAACAGCTTATGTGAAATCTTTTAAAATGTATAAAGTTAGTTGTAATATATTTTATTACTTTAATTTTCTTTAGTGGGACTTCAATGTCAAAAACCGTTGCATTGATTTTAAGTTAATGCACTCAAAAGAAAAATCAATCCGAAGTGGTATTAGTAGTACGGTGTGTACGGATTTTCTTGAATCATGTACAGAAAGCAGGGGTGCCAGATAGTTTTGGTAAAAAATCGGCATATTTTCAAAAAAAAAAAAAAAAAAATCGGCAAATTAAAAATAAATATTTTAAATACAATAAAACAAAAATTACAAAATCTAAAAATTCAGAACTTTCTAATGCTTTTAACATATAAACAAAAGTAAACGTATAATAATTTATTTTTTTTTTAAAATAGAACTATGAGAGGAGGGGAACATAGTTGCATATGCCAGGTAACAGCTAGTAAAATATAAAAATAAATAAAAAAAAACGTTTTACAATTAAATTTGAGTTAATTATATACATATAATTCATTCAAAGATTAAAAGACGAGCGTGTCAAAAAATTTATAAAAAAAGTAATAAATAAAAAAAAATAGAATTTTTTGTTTTTGTTAATCGTCAGATAATCATCAGAAGATTCTTTAAGGAGTTGTATATTAAACATAATCGTCTAACAAACAGCCTATGCTAGCTGGGTATATACGTATACACATAGTTAGATACAGCAACACTCACCCAATCAGAAGAGCGATAAACACTTACATATGTGAACAGAAACCATGACAGCGAATTTTTTTGTCTGGTGCTGGCAGGATATAAAAAAAAGTTTTAGTTCATATTTAATATATTCAATAAATAATTATTGAGAAAAAAATATATTAAATTTGTACTTTAGGGTAAATTGAAAAGTTAAAAAAAGTTATAAAAAAAATTAACTTATGTCAAAAAAAATGTAAAATTGTTCAACTTAAAATTGACATTTCAAGCTTGAAATATTTCAAGTGTTGCCGAATCAGCGGTTTATGGGCAAATTCAGCGATTTACCACTTTTTGTTTTTATGTTTCTCATAAACAAAAAGTTGACAACATTTAATAAAATAAACAAAATCATAACAAAAGAATACAGTTTGCTCCTTCCAATATTTACTGTTTCTTGCTTTCAATTCTATATCAATTCAATGAATAAAAAATGTAGTGTCATAAGGGCTTAAGTTGTATAGTTTTTGTGGTATGAATTTTTTTCTACTTTCTTTCATACAGGTTTTTTTGGCTCTAATGAACATTTTATGTTTTGCCAGTTACAGCGTTCTTTAATACCTGCGACGATATTTAACTAAAAATATAAACTAAATAAGAAGCAAGAGTTCAAGTTTACTTTTTAACATGAAAATAATATATGTTTTTCATCTTTAACAACGATATGCGACCTGATGAGATCGGGCTTTAAATGACTGCGCAACATATAAAAAACCCCAAAGGGCTGTATTGAGGGGCGTGTCAAAAAAATGTTTCCTTTTTTAGAAACTTCATTGACATATCTTTCATCCATGGGGCTGACTAACACAACTTTTTTTCGACCCACCTCAATATACAAGCAAACAAGTCCAAAAGACCTGCTCAATATGCGCAAGGACAAGGTTTGGTCATTGACCAATATGGGCTGAAAAAAGAATCCGAAGAAAAATGCCAAATTGCCAAGGTCTATAACTTTAAGCGAAAAATGTGGTGTTGCATAGCGCTTTAATAAATATAATTAATGCTTCCCTGCATACCATCATATAATTTATATTTATTATTATAAGTGGAAAACATTTTTATTATGTTCTTTTGCTTTAGTAATAAAAAAAGGAAAACAATTATTTGCACTTTAAATGACATCTTTCCCGATAAAGGGTTAAGTACGACATTTGGAAATCATTAACTAGAATAATAAAGATTTATCCCTTTTTGAATTAAAGCTCATTTCACTATTTAAATAAAGGTCAATTTTTATGATAGATTTTTACTTAAGTTCTAAATAATTCAGACCCGTTTTACTTTAACATCTACATTAATATTTACTTTGACCTTAAATAGCTTTACCACAAACTAGTTGAAGCCAAACTAGTAACAGATCCATGTGGTGGGAATGTTCGTTTTCTTTAAACAAAATCATTAAAGATTTTCTTAGATTTTTAAAACAAATAAAAAATAAATTAAAATTCACGTGATCACTTTAGAAAAGAATGAATGAATCAATGAATTGCAACAGTCTCATTAAGCAAAATGTTGCAAGCTCAAATTATAAAACAGCGTAAGTGTATTTGCTATGATAATCTCGAAGTCGTTGTCGTCGTCGTCGTTGCCTTATTTGTGCCAGACAATGTGGAGTTAGAATACTAAAACACTAGACAACAGCAATCATATTTAATGCTCGTTCTATTAAAACAAACATTGTAGGTTTTTACACGTTTAAGAACCTACTTATATCTACAATATACAATTGCATACATATAACATTCATACATACATAATATATTTCTATTTTAACTACTACTAAAAACATATTTGTAAGTATTTGTAAGTGCGTGTGTATTTCTCTTTTAATTTAGTGCTTTTACATGAAGGACGTCACAGGAAGTTTATCACATACCAGAAATAAAATACATACATAAATTACAACACAACATAAAAATAATACAAAAAAAAAGAAAATTGTTGATTTAAACAAAAAAAAATAAATTTTTTTTCTAAATGAAAAAAAAGTACAAACAAAACTGAATAAACAAAATTTAAACTTATGACTAAGTTATGAGAAGGATGAAAAAAATCCAACAGAAGATGAAACACAAGTACTGGAAAAAAAGTTCTGGAAACAAAACTTTTTAAGGTAATGCAAGACCAAACCCATGCCTTATAAGAGAAATGATTTTGTGGAGAAGAAAGAAAAAAAAAATGAATACAAAACGCCAGACACAAGATGAAAGCAACGCAAGCAGCTTCAAGTAGAGGTGCAGCAATATCACTACAAAAGCGGCACAGTGGGCTAGAGGAAAATATTTAAATTTCTTTGTAAACATATTTTATTTAAATTATAAAATTTCTAAAGGACTTTTTGCAAAAGCGCTGACGTTTTTTGGTAAGATTTTTTAGAAATCTAAATTAAAAGTTTGGAAAAAGGTTTCCTGATGATTTGGCCTAAACAGCCAGTGAAATGCACACACAAACTAGCTTTTCCTCAACAATAATTTTCAGTGTATTTATCAAAAATAAAAATTTGGAATTGAGCACGTCATAGAGAAAAGTTTGTTAGTTTTCAAAATATTTCTAAAAACAAAGAAATAAACAAAAAAAAAGTTAAGAAAAAGTTTGATATGACTTGTACTAGATTAGAGTTCCTATTCGGAAATTTTGTATATTAACGGAATTTTTTTGGGAATTTGCAAATTCGAGGAGTTTGTGACGATAAATTTTCTAACTGTTAAATTGACCAATTAACGAAAGATAAGTTTTTTTTAAGACAATATATTATAGCGGACCAGTGATAACCATAATAAGGAGCGGAATTTCTCGCAAGGAAGAAACGCTTTTAAGTCTGCCAAAAGTTAAAAAGCTACATACATCAACGATTTTTGAACGAGGAGGTGATGTTTGATCTAATGTTTAAAATAATAGTCGGCAGAAATCATACAAAATAAAACTTAATAGCGCAGCTGAACCGAGGTTACTTAGTCCCAATTCACATTATACGATTTTTGTCGTTGCGATTATTGTCGTTTCCTTTTTGAAGTCGGTCTCATATTTACATTGTACGATTTTTGTCGTAACAACCTTAATACATTTTTCGTCAAATGAGAGCAAATTGAGAGAACGAATGAATGAACAAAACGAATCGAAGAGTACACTCGCTTCTGTACTCCTTATAATTTCTATCACCCCTCTTGCCTATAAAGTAAGAATCGCAACGACAAAAATTGTAAAGGGTGGTTAAATTGTAAGGGCCGATGTTGAATGTGAACCACACCTAAACGCCAAGTTTTTTTCCGAATTTTATTTGACATTTCTCTATTTCAGACTTACTCAATTTGAACCATGGAGAGATACACAATCCAACAACGTGTTAAAGTTATCCAGACTTATTATGAAAATGGGCGTTCAAATCAAAATGCATATCGTGCACTTCGTAATTTGTGATGAGGTACCTTTTCACCCCAGTGGATTAGTCAATAAGCAGAATTGCCGCATTTGGGCGAATGAGAATCCAAGAGTGATTGTCGAAAAAACCAATGCACCCACAAAGAGTGACTGTTTGGTGCGGTTTATGTGCTGGCGGCATCATCGGGCCGTATTTTTTCCAAAATGAGGCCGGTCAGGCAGTTACTGTGAATGGTGTTCGCTATCGTGAGATGATAACGAACTTTTTATGGCCCGAATTGGAAGATATGGATGTGGACGATATGTGGTTTCAGCAGGACGGTGCCACTTGCCACACAGCTAACGAAACAATGGCTCTTTTGCGCAACAAATTCAATGGCCGTGTTATCTCACGTAATGGCGATGTCAATTGGCCGCCAAGATCATGTGATTTGACACCGTTGGACTTTTTTCTTTGGGGTTATTTGAAAGAAAAGGTGTACGTCGATAAGCCAGCAACAATTCAAGAGCTAAAGGATAAGATAATTCGGCACATTAACGGCATAGAACCTCCATTATGCCTCAGGGTCATCGAAAATTTGGACCATCGGATGGAGGTGTGCCGCCGTAGTCGCGGCGCCGATTTGGCCGATATTTTGTTCCATACATAATTGAGTAATACCAATATATCATAATAAAATAATATTACAATAATTTCCTAAATAGTTTGTGTTTTATTCAAAATCAACATCGGCCCTTGAAATTTAACCACCCTTTATAATGTGAATGGGCACTTAGAAAGTTTTCACCAATATTTCAACCAAATTTTCAAAGTTTTAAGCGGAATTTCTTTTATAAGTACATCACTTTATTAACATATTTTGCGAAGCAAGCAATAAGTGCGCATTTATCCTGATTTGAGGACAACGATAAAAAATTTTGAATAAAAAAAAGAACGACTACCATTGGACTCTAATGTCGAAACAGACACCTAAATAAAATAAGCCACATATGTTTTTCTGTTTTCTGTTTAAATAAATTTTTTGCTTAAAAATATAATTTACTAGTTTAACGGGGTTGGCTTTGCTACACCGCGGGTAATCTCCGGATATACCAAATGGTA
The DNA here is from genome assembly GCA_963931875.1 of Pollenia griseotomentosa. NCBI lineage: Eukaryota > Metazoa > Arthropoda > Insecta > Diptera > Polleniidae > Pollenia > Pollenia griseotomentosa. The sequence goes on along the minus strand of OZ007562.1, from coordinate 186,920,272 downwards.
TCCAAGCAATTTGTATTAAATCTTGTAACTGTTACTGAAACTAATTTATTCTGTATTTGCAAGAAATGTTTAACACCCACTTATTCAATTACACCCACTTTTTGAAGGATTTTTTAGATTGACAACCCAGCTGTGTATACCAAATTTGGACAGTTTTTCTTCTACCATTCTCCAGATATAAAGAAATCTCTTTAGTGCAACGCCCACTTTTTTATCCAGCCCACTTTATGCCAAATGTCTTGCATTGACATCAAAAACATGCTGATCTGGCAAATTGAGCTTGAAACGTGGCATACATTAACAATAGAATTGTCTAAATATCAGGAGAAGGATCTTAGTATAAGTTTGACTTTTCGTAGAAATTGCTTCTATACACGAGATCTGTTTTCAGAAAACATTTTAGTTATTTTATTTTAATCGGAGTATTTAGATTTAGATTTCTACTGTACCGTTATGAAGAATCAATGAACACAGCATTAAAATTTTTATTTTGTTTGAAGCACAACAATATTTTTTTAAACAATTGTAAAATATTATTTAGGACATTATGACGATATGACTTGATAGCACACCTTGTGAATCCCCAAAAATATGTTAAAGAGAAAATACACTATCTAAACTTTAAAATTTATTTTACCAATTTTTTGTTTAAAGTTTTCCACTGTGCAACAGCAGCCAGCAAAGCCACAGAGGGAAGAATAAGAACAAGAAGAATAAATGTAACATGATTTAATGACATGAATTATGTATGAGTTTCGTTGTCAATCAAAAACCACGTCAAACGTTTTGATGGCGTTGTCAACGCTAAGAAGCAAAAAAAAAAAAAAAAAATAAAAAAGCAGAATAAACCAGCACAGCTGAAGAATATAAAAAAAAAGTTACTCCTATAAAAATCAAATTCTTAACATAAAAAACCTACAGAATTCTTTAGACAAATAAACAGCAAAAAGTTGTGTAAAAAAACCCCTCAAAAAAATCTTGATTTTATTTTTATTTTTTTGTTAAAGATTCAAATCATCATCAAGCTGATTGTGATTTTTACAACATTTCAAATAAATTGTATATAATTTTCTAATTCCTAATGAATATTTCTAAGCAATTAGGTTTTTCCAGCTGCATGTAGTCAGTCCATTTGTTCAAACATCGAACATGCACTCTAATTTATATGGTCAACTGAACGCTTTCCAAGCGCCATTTGACCATTTTTGGTTCAAGTAGGTATTTTTATGTGTGTGTTTGCTTGAGTTTTTTTTTCATTTTACCTGCACAAAGGAATTCATTGATAATTCCTGAGCTATTGCAGTGTGTACGAATGGGTATTTGTGTGGATGCATTGTTTTGAGACCTGGAATCATTTGTTGATAATGTTGCCACTTGTTAACACCAAATTAACGTGAATGCTGGTGAATTAATTTAGTCACTCATGGTTTGCACTGCTAGAGATTTTTTAGTGTGTTCATGTTTAACATTCGTACAGATGGCGTGCAAACATGCCTCCTCCTGTTTCGCATTTCTCCTCTCTTTTACTCTTATGATCGATAAAACAGCAAGAAACAGCAATTGCAACATTCTACAGTGACAATGGTTGCTTGCAACAAAATAGACAAACAAGTTGGTTTATATTTTATATTTAGTTTTTTTATATTATTTATTTTTTGCCTCTTCTTGCTACAATCCATCCATCCATCTTTCCATCATGCCAGCCAATTGATCATGAAACTTTAAGTCTCATTGATAAATCTCTTCGAAAGCAGAGAAAATACATTGTTCGTTTTTTTTTTTATTGTGGTTGGATGTTGAAACAGATGCCTTTTTTTTGCTGGATCCTTCTTTGCTTTTCATTTGTTTTTATCAAGGGGATTTCATTCATCTTTAAGAAATGTGTGGCAACTCAAGAACAATGAAGATTAAAGTTTGAGAAATTGATTGTGTTCAAATGAGGGAAGTATACCGAATATAATGATGATAATCATAATAACCAACTATTCAAATTTGTATTTATTTTAAATAGACTTTAAATTGGGAAGCACGACAAACGAAATCTTGTTAGTTAAAATTTTGTATTCCCAAAAATGACTTTGATAATAAACTGGCAAGTGCACGACCTAAAAAAACTGAACTGGCAACTTGCTTTATTTTTTGATTTTCTTGCGAAGAGCAAGCTGTTTTCGTTTGTTCTTAACCTACTTACAACTACAATAAATGTTGAGAGAATTCCAACCAATTGTAGTGGAGAATGTAAGAAAGGATAAACTCACTGTTTATTGTTGTTGTTTTTGTTTAAGCTTTGATTTTGATACAAGTAAAACTCTTGCTTATATTTCTTTTTCGCTTAACGGTTTTATTTTTATGAAGTTTTCCGATGATCTGGCCTAAGCAACCAGTGAAATGCGCATAGGAATAGCGTATCCCATCAATAATAAATTTCAATGTTTTTATCAAGAACAAAAATTGGGAATTAAGCACGACAAACGAAATCTTGTTAATTAAAATTTTGTATTCCAAAAATTTACTTTGATAAAAGACTTTTTTTTAAATGGTGAAAATCTATTCTGATCAAACAAACTGAAATTGTAAAACACGTCATGGTAAACAAAAAAAGGTGCAATCAAATCAAAATAGCTTTGAGTATGATATTTTGCATTTAATTAACACAACTGATATTTTTATTTTTGTAAATAGAATGTGAGCGTTATTTATTTTTATAGGTTATTTTTATGATATTCACCATTTTATTATTTTACCCTCATCTACCGTTGCGCTGCTTTTTCGGGAAATACCGTTGCAGCCAATACCTTAAGCTTATCAAGGGGCACTCAAGTCACATTAATGTGGGTAAAGCAACGATAATATATTTAAAAATTTGTATTCCCAAAATTAACTTTGATACTAAATTTGCTAAATTTTGATCAAACTTTGAATTTATTCATTGCTGTTTTTATGATGCTGATGAAATTAAGCGAGTTTCTTTTAATAGCACAGTAGAGTTTCTTTTAATAGCACAGTAGATGCTTTTAAGCTTATAAATGCATTTCTCTTTTAATAGCACAAGTCAAGTCAAATTATGAGATGCTTATAAGCGATAAATACTGTACTAAATAAGTGGAAACCTTCTTCGTTAGATATCCATATTTAGGTAAAAACGTCTAGACGCGTGTAAAAAAAACTTACTAATAAATTTTCTCAGTCAAGCTGTATTAGCATTTCTAAGCAAAAAAAAACTTAAAAAACTTCACAGAAAAAAAAAACAAAACTCCAGTTAATATTATTCAGTTATGATTAGAAACTTACTCTATTTGGAAAACCCCTCAGACAAACGTTCGCACATACATGCGTTTGAATTTAGATCATTGTGGCGCTTATTTGCTGGCATTGTCATATTTTTTCTCCATTTCTATGAAACCCACATAAAATAGCGCCACTTACCAGCAAAAAAAGAAGCAATTTTTTAATAGAAAATAAGAAAAAGTTAACGTTATAAACTCCAACCATCGTTTGCTTATGAAGAAAAATTCTTCAAATCCAAATAAGGTTTCACTCGTACGCACTTTTTCTAAAAACTTAAATACGAGCAAAAACTAAAAAATCCAACACAAGTTCGCAAATAAATGAAACTTAATAAAAATCAGCCAAAGATACTGACTGCTCACATTAAATGCGTTGGTTAAAGTATCTTTTCAGCTGGCTTCTTCTAGATGATGATGATGGTTGTTGCTGATGCTGCTGTTGTCGCTCCTGTGTACAAATAAGGCTGAGTCTCCAAGGAATTTTTGTCATAAGGCTTTGACAATAAATACATGGCGTCATTATTCCTGTTAATATGTTCTCACAATTTCAATTTGAAAAAAAAAATAATGTGGTGGTTCGTTGGTTGGCCACTTTATAAAAGTTTCTTCAATTCAATGTTGATAAATAGATTGTTCTTTTTTTGTTTGTTTAGAGAGGTTAGTTAAAATACTCCCATTATTATTGTTGTTGTAACTTCGTTTGTAGTATTCGAACACAACAATTTAATTCTTTTTATTCCAATTTATGTTGCTAATGTGCGAAATTGATAGAAATTATTGTATTTTTATTTAATATGTCAAGCTGGAATTTCAGTTACTGGATTTTGGTTTTAAGATGTACTCAAACCATTTAGTGGGTACAAAGAAGCTGTTATCTTGTTGTTGTTTTTGCTGTTGTCTTCGTTATTTGTTTTTAGTTTGAAGCACCTGTCAAGTGACAAATGTCAGGCCATTTGTTGAATTTTGCAGTCAGACAGTTTGGTATGTGAATTAATTTTTAATGAAGATTTTTGATCATGAGCTGAATTTTTAGGAGATACCGGAAGAGATTGAAGGTTTAATTCTTTAATGATAAAATAATAGGAATTGATTTTTGTATTTCAAAGGTGCTTTAGAGATTTTTAGACTTAAACATGACGATTTTACGTTTATTTCTATTTCTTGTTTTAACACTTAAACGGTTCTGAAATGTAATTTAACAGTTGACAGTTCAGACTGAATAGAAATCGTATAACCGACAATTTCACCAAGACCAGTTATAATTGACTGTGTTTTACTGCTACTGTCAATAAGCATATTGTGAACTGAAAGTTATGGTAATACATATGTAGTTAATTATAGCTGGACATGGTGAAATTGCCTCTTAGTTATTAATTACGAAAATAAATACAAAATTTCTAATTCCTTTTTAAAGTAAGATTGAAAACTTAAGTTTTTAGTAGGGTATTCATTCGGTTAACCGTTAATCGGTTAACCGATTAATTACTACCCGATTAACTGATCGGTTAATTTAAAATTGGCTTTTTTCGATTAACGATCAGTCGATTAACCGATTAACTGAAGTAACAAAATTTTTAATTTTATGTAGTATTATAACATATTTTTTGTGTTTTTAATTATTTGTTTTGTCTCATATACAAAAGGTATGTGTTAAGAAACATATTTTTTCCTTCTAGCAATACCCTAGAGGGAAGCGAACTGACACCAAAGTAGTCCCGTGATAGGTCTTTGGTGGTAGAGTCCGGTTCTAGTTTCAACACTTTCTATTAATAAGACCCATCACTTTTACATGGGGTTGTCATTGGAGGATGTCAATTGACACCATTTGACCAGTCACAGAACTTTTCTCAATGGAAGTGTTTAGTGCCAGTTACAACAATGTAGTTTTATTTCAATAAAATTTAGTATTTTTTCAATAAAACAAGTCCTAGAATTAAATTCAAGAACCAAATTTTTAAAAGTCCCAAAAAATATGTCAGCACCGGTGAAAACTGTACTGTTATTCCAGTTACATGTTTTGTTCTCCTTTCACTGGTCATGAGTTCTTTCTCTTTGTACCTGTTAAATTTTCACAACTCTCAGGACCAGTCTGTTGGACCAATTGGCCCAAATTTCTCGCTGGGTACATTCTTTAAATACAGTACAAAATCAGGAAATACAGGAAAAGAACTGAGAAATTAGATAATCTGTATTATGGATTGCTTTCGAGATTTCCAACATCTTCGATAAGTGAAAGAATTTTTTCCAAGTCGAGTTTTATCGAAACTAAAGAAAAAAATCGCTTAAATCCTAATCATTTAAGCCAAAATATTTTTCTAAAAGATTATTTTATAAGATCTCCGTTAGTTTTGAAAAATTTATTAATAAAATGATCTCACAGTTTATTTCTTATTAAATATATAATATGTATATATTATTATTTATTATATATTTATGAATTACTTCTTTGCTCGTTTAAGTTCAAGAATTATTTTGTTTGTTATGTTATTGTTTTTTTTACTAATAAATTCCAAATAATATAAATTTTTTCATTTTTATTTATTGAAATGACTTAATATATAACAAAACTGTATTAATCGGTTAACCGATCAAAAACAAAATTAACCGATTATAAGCCGATTAAACCAAAACCTCGGTTAATTAATCGAGCGATTAACCGATTAAAGCAAAAGCCCGATTAAATGAATACCCTAGTTTTTAGTGAATATTTTAATATTAAGACACAAATTTTAAAATTGCTATTTTGTTTAAACTAATAGTTTTTGATTGTTATAAATTTTAAAAAAGTTTAACCCAAGCAGAATTTATCAGGGATGTGGTGTCGGAGTTGAAGAGTCGGTGTTGAGGTTTTTGTACCGGAGTCGGAGTCGAAGTACCCATAAAAACTCGCGACTTCAACTCCAAAATTTTTCGGCATAAAAATTTTAAAAAATTTTCCTAAACAAAAATTCTACGAAATTGGCGATGCAATATTTAAAATATCAATCTTTATTCTTGATAAAAACACTGAAATTTTTTGTTGATGGGATAAGCTGTTCCTATGCGCATTTCACTGGTTGCTTAGGCCAGATCGTCAGGAAACTTCATCCAAAAAGATTTTAGAAAAACTAAAGATATTGAACCAAATTAAACTGTTAAGCGTATAAGAATTATAAGCAACAGTTCTACTTGTAACAATATCAAAGTTTAAACAAGAACATCAACAATCAACAGTGAGTTTATCTCTTCTAACATTCCCCACTACAAATGATTGGAATTCTTCCAACATTAATTGTAGTTGTAAGTAACCGCGGCAGAATTATTAAAGTAATTTATAGGAAAAGAAAATTTTTAATTAATAAGATTTTGTTTGTCGTGCTTTTTTATTTTGATAAATACACTGAAATTTATTGTTAGAGGATCAGCTAGTTTCTATTTGCTCATTTCACCGGTTTCGTAGGCCAGATCATTAGAAAACATTATCCCAAAAAAATTTAGAAAAGCCATTGATATTAGCAAATAAAACTGCGGAGTGAATGAGAATTGCAAGCACTCAGAGGTATTATTTGCAACGATATTAAAGCTTGAACAAAATACCAACAATAAACAATGAGTTTTTCTTTTCCTCCAAATTCCCACTATAATATATTCCTGCGTTATTTAACCATTTAAAAGGTACTGCATTAAAAAAAGAGTTTGAAGTCAAATAAGGACCAGTCTCATATACATTAAGCATCAATGTAAGAGTAGAAGTCGGAGTTGGAGTCGGACTTAAACAATTTCAGCGATTGGAGTCGGAATTAGAACTATTTTTTAAAGACTCCACATCTGTGGAATTTATACAGGTGACCGCATTAGAGAAAGAGTAATACAGACTGTCTCTTTTTTTGTATGTAGTTTATATGTATGAATTCTGATCGTATATAGATTTGACATTTATAATACATATAAAACTACATACAAAAAAGGGACAGCCTGCACAACTATCTCTATCTATCTGATGCATATTCCTTATTAATGAGCCTTGGTTTCACCTTATCCTGATATGAATATACAAATATTTCTAAAACTAAAAAAATATTTTTGTGGTGCTAAGGTAGTAGTTAGCATGTCTATCAGTGAAAGGGTTGCGGGTCCGAATCCTGATAAGTTCTCTGCTTGGTTTCGCTACAACAGGCTCAAGGTCTGCGTTACTATTGTTGAGTAAATTGGGGTAGAATACCGTTTGAGTTTGTATTTTTATGTTCTACTTATGCGGGTATTCAAAATCATTCCATATTAACTCGCAGAGAGTCAAAGGTGTATTATTTTAGAAACGAAAATACTGAACACAAAAATTTAATCTTATGCCCGTAATATAGCCAAAATTAATATTGAAAGCTTTCGAAAATAGCAATCTTATTACATTAAACGCATTTTATCTCCACAACTCTTTCTTTATGGGCAAATTAAAAGGGATACACAGGGGTTTTGTTTACTCATTGTTCTCTCATTTGACGAAAAAAATATTTAAGTTCGGTTGCCAATCTGTTATTCACAGAAAAAGTTGCTGCGATAAAAATTGCCAAATATAAACTCAAAAGCAATTTAAAAGAAGAAACAACAAGAGCAGGGTTTCCCTCGAAATATTGCTTTTCCCCATTCATTATTTTGGGAAAATAAAATGAAATTTCGAAGAAATTATTATTTACGATAGAAGTGAATGTGCCCCGATAGGCTAGCTGGTAGTTAAATAGTCAATCAGCGTCGGGGTTGCGGGTTCGATTCCCGCCAGAGACTCTGGTTTCTTTCCTGCAGACAAGCAAAGAGCTTCGCGGGATTAGCTTAGGGAACTAAAAAATTTGGTATTATTTCTAAATTCTGTTTTAAACTTTCTTGGAAATTAAAAATCTCACTTGATATTATTTTTTTAATTTTTTATTTATATATTTCAGCGTGATTTCTAGTCGTACAACATTATGACAGACCAATTTTTACTACAATACAATTATTCGTTACGTTTTTAGGCGTACTTAAGGATTTTTCGAGAGTGGGCTTTTAAAATAGTTTGACATGGAATGACTAACCCTGAGAAAAGTCTGATAGATCCTTTGAGAATGTATTTCTATTAGTTATTATCAGGGCAAGTTTAAAATGGCACGAAAAATGGCACAAAATGGCAAAACTAGCAAAAATAAACACGTTGTTATTTAAGAAACATTTACATATTTTATTAAGTTTTGATTGTATAGTATAATAGCATGTTTCTTCAAATTGTTAAAAATAAATAATCTCCTGTTATCGCATAAAATAGTTAAAAAAATGGAAAACAGTCTTTCAGCATCGCAAGATGTAACTGGAGAATATTTGAACGCTAATAATTCAGATGGAGAAGGGTTGTCAATAAATGCATCTGTCTCAATCATTAAAATATAAGTAGTCCACTTGCAGACACCGCTAAGTTAAAAAAACAAAATTCTGAGAAAATCAATCCAAACAATTTTTTATATATATAGAGAGTTTTGCAGGAGTATTGAATAAATAACCAGAAATTGCCCGTAACTAACGGAGTATTGTACGAGATTGATAATGGTTTATGGAGGCATTTAAAAAACCAATAAAATATCGGCTTTTACAGAATTTTTACTTATTTTTTAACTCAGCGGTGCTTGCAAGTGGACTCACATATATTATTTCTTATTTTAATTAATCTTGTATTCCGGTATTACGATCTAAAACTTACTTTAAACTGTTAAAAAAAATTTTTTTACTGACATCTTTAATATTTTTCTTGCCACTGTCAATTAAGTCTAAGCTTTCATTTATAGAAAACCATTTTGTTTGTAATTTGTAGAGACTTGAGCAGATGCATTGAAAGTGCTCTCTTACCCTGCTAGCATTTGGAAGATTGTTTTTTCTAAAATCATCGGTATGAGTCTTTTTTGAGTACTTTTGGTGATTAAAAACTGATTAATCATTTACACGCTTCAAAATCGACACAAAAATGACCCGCGCCTGTAATTTAAAAGTGTTTGATTTAAAATTCAATAATACAAATTATAAAAACAGAGTCGAAAATGTCTCTAAACTTATTAAAAAACGAATCAGCAATGACTAGGGTTTTTTCCCGGGATTTCCCGTCCATTATTTCCATTATTTTATTTCCCGTTTTCCCGGGATTTTTCTTGCGGGATCCCGGGAAATAAAATTTCCCCATAATTTCAGAAAATAGCTATTTATACTTTAAAGTTTAGTTTTCTATTCTCTAAAAATTAGCATCTGTGGATGGGTTGTGGATTAGATCAATTACAAGAAGTGAGTACATGTATTTAAATCAATGTCTCCTGATGCAATAAATCTACTAAAAGCAACGTAGTCATATCTACAAAAACAAACGATCTTGGCAAAATGCGATTAAAGTTTTAAAAATGTACCGATTTAAAGATATATTTTGCTATAACTTCGGTTCAGTTGGAGATACAATACGAGAAGGCATGAAGGAAAACTTTGCTTAAGTTACTTACAATTTTGAGATATGACTATGATGCAATGAAGGAGCGATATGTTTATTAGGTGATAAACAAAAATTTTCAATTTCAATTTGTGTTGGTTTATATACCCCTGAAGTGCGGGGAACCGAAATAAAATAACATTTTGGAAACTCGTGTAAGATACTACAACATACAACATGGAAAACACATTGTCCTAAAGATTAGAAATGGATCTATTGAAATGAAAAGGTTTGTAAGAAGCAGTCCGGTTGATGCTATTTTTGCATCAACCTTTACATACATTTGACTGACATAGACGTTGTTTATAAAAAAGAAAAAATTGCTTCTGATTGTGAATCCGAAGCTACAACGGTGCACTTTTAACTATTTGTCCAACTACGGTAAAAAATGAACGAAAATTTTCGGAAACATGATAATTAGTAAATAAAATCAGGAATATACTTTTTGACGACTTACAAAGCGCTTTGGGTGTGTCAGAAAGTTATTTCCTAAGCCATTCAAAAATTTTATATATTTCTTTAAAGTATTTTATCTATTTTATTAATTAACTTTTTCATTTCATATCTTGAGTACCTCAATTTTTATTTTGTTTTTATTATTGTTTTTTTAATTATCCAGAGCATAATAATACTGAATAAAAGCATAATAATAGGGAATAAAGGCGTGAGGTGATAATAATTCAAGTTCCTATTTCAATCTTTAGTTAATTTTTTAGTATTGAACTATTTCATTTACTTTCTTTGTAAACAAGTTCCCTAACGTTATTTTATAAAAGTTTTTTTCATTAATTAATTCCAAAATTTACATTGATTTATCAATATAATTTTAAAATTTATGGAATTTTCTTTAAGAAATGGCTGTAAGTTTAAAGAAATTTGAAATTTTACTGTTTATAACTTGTCGGTATGTATATTTAATGTTTTTTAAGATAATTATTTGGTAAAAAAAAAACTTTTGCCTGTCAGTCATATACTTTTTCCCCATTGAATGTACGTTACGAAAGGCGAAAGGCAGCATAATTTTACAATGATTTGCAAAATATTTGATATATTAGAACAATTTTTAAACATTTTTTATAATAAGAATTATAAATTTGAAATAAAATTTACACAAAAGAGAAAAAAGTTTTAATAATATTTTAGATATATGTAAATTAGAAAATATTTACATAAAATGCATTTCGCATATCGCCAATCGTTTTAAATTTCGCCAAAAAATCGCCATATCACCAAACGTAAATTTCCATCGACAAAAGGATTAAGAAATCGCCACATTTGACAGTCCTGCCAATAACAACTAAAAAGCGGAAAACTATTATCCATTTTTGTTATTTACAACTGGCATATTAAAAATTATTCAATTTATTTTTTTTATATATATTCCTCTAACTGCCACTGGAGCGTAGGGCGCCAAAAAATAAAAAAATTTTTTTTACGAAAAAAGTCTCAAATATAGAAAAACTTTTAATTAAGTTTAACGTAATTTTTTTAATATGCAAAAGAATTACATTTCTTGTTTTGTGTCTTGATTTATAATTATTGTTTTACTATAAAGTGCAAATAACCTTTGTGTTACAATGTATTACAATGATTTTAATGATTTTCTCAATTAAAAAAAGCATTTTAAATTTGGTTATATTTTTTTACATTTGGTAACTTTTTCAAAAATTTTGGTTGTAAAAATTATATTCGTTGTGGCAGCACTGCTCGGGATCCCAATTGGCACGAAAAGCGTTCCCGTACTTTAAATTTTTGTAAATGAGTTCGCGTTCGAGAGATAAATTATTCTTCTTCTTGCACAAAACAGCCCAGACTTTTTCTTCGTGCAAATTGTGTAAATTGTCAAACAGCTGTAAAACATAAGCAAAGCAATAAAATGCAAAGGAAAAAAATCATGAACCAAATTTTGGAAAAAGTGTTGTGGAGTAAAATAATGTACTTAAATAAAGGGTCCGCCAAATAACTTTTTTTTTTTTTTAAATGCTATAAAAAAAAACTACTGAATATTTTCTCAAATTTAAAATTTAAAAAAATGTCCCGCTTTCCCGGGAATCGAAAAAGTCCGGGGAAAAAAACTCTAGTAATGACTCTTCAAGAATAGTCGCGGGTAGGGTACTATTTTCTCCCGACAAAAGAATAATTTATGATCAGAAGATGAGCACATATACGGAATTTTTATTTTAATGTACACGTTGTCACTTTTACGTCCGATTTTTACAACATTCATTTAGCATTTCGAATGGATTCTGCCACATTTTCGCTAAACTTATTTAAAAATTTCTTCTAGGTTGCAAAAATGGCTTTTTCACGAAATAATTGAAGAAATGCCCTGGTTATTATATTAATGTGCTGTTTCCACAACACAAGTAATTGGACGTGTAGTAAAATTTATATGAAAAGCACTCAGTTTTTTGAGTGTTTTTCATAAATATTTTTCTATTTATGAAAACAGCACATAAATACAGTGCAATTACAGAACATTAAAGGTTTTTTACTAGAAAATAATTCACGCAGAACAAAGCTGTGATATACAGATCACGATTGATAACGTTGTAAAATGTCTTTCCTCTTTCTGGAGTACATGTTTAAAATTATAAACACAATAAATTTGGAAATGCTATCCCATGATGCGCGTATGCACATATTTTTAGAACGCTTAAAATTTTTGTTTCGTCAAATGGGGCGCAACATTTTGAAAAAAGAGGTTTTAGACAAAATCGAATTATCAAAGCTAAGATTTACAGAAAATCATCTGCCACTTAACGCTATTTATGTATCGTAGATACATATTTATATATTCAGAAATAACATTGAAAGTATAATACTATTTATCAATTTGCGAGACTTTAACAAATAAAGTTAACTGACTAGCAAAATTTACTCCAAAAATGTGATTTCAGTAGAAACAAGTGTAGTACAGCTAATATTAAAAATATTTCTTAATGAAAATTATGATACTATTAATAACAAGTTTCGAGCGTTGTCGGATATAGATGCTTTACAAAACTTAAAAAACGAAAATATTTATGTTTTTTGGTCCAAAGTGAACACAATGAAAAATTAATTAGAACAGTTAATGTTTCCAGCAAATGTGGAAAGAAAATGTTCATGCCAAAATATTATAAAAACAAAGGAACGAAATAGACTATATGCATGCGTTTTCTAATTGATATATAAAAATTTTTTGGACTTTCAAAAGATATAGCTTCAACTTATATATAGTATTCAGTGACATGTAATATCTTAGCAGGTATTTGTTGCGAAATAATTGATCACAAAGTTTTGTGACGCACGCCACAAAAAGTGGAAGTAACTTTAAAAGTTGAAGTGTGTTTTCCTAATTTTTGAGCGAATTTTGCATCATAAGTTATACAAAATCTAATTCCTAACCGAAAGGTGAATATGGAGAATTCTGAAATCACTTATTCGCGGCCAAAAAATGTTGTGATTTTTTGAAAAAAGCCGTAAATCCTTTTTGACGCACGCCTCACAGCGCACGTTACAGTATTTCCAGCAGTATATACCCTACCAGAACAGTGACAGTCATTTGACCTATCATATGACTGGCATTGCTGTCGCGAATATCCATCATCGCGTAGAACAAAGTTCCTATCATTTTCTTAAGGCCAACGTGAAAAAACTGATGGAAACTTTTGTATACGTGTGATTTTGCATCCCTCTTTAACCTTTGAAATTTGTGGTTGATAAAATATATAGCTGAGCTGTGTACTCTTATACTCTGTAAACATCAGTACTGATGTATAAACCAGGCACATCTGCCTAGTCAGTACTGATGCATACAACGGGCACAGCTGACTAGTCACTACTGATGGATACATTCGTCACTGTTGACGTATTTTTAGCTTAAATAAAACACAATTCATCTCATTCAATTCTCATACATATTTTTGTCTATATTTAAAATAAACAGCAATATGTATATGTTCGTTTTACAAATAAATTAAATAAACAAATAAAAAAAAAGTCCCATTACTTCAATATGTATTTCACTAAGATTTTGCTTAAGCCAACCTTTGGTTAACATTGATGCTATAGATAAGTACATATACTAAGGAATGATCCTATACACTACCAGAATATCTTGTATTTTCTTTACTCCGCGTCTAAAACTGACATGATTTTCTGTTATAACATGATGTTATAAAAGCGCTGTTAAAACATTTGCATTAACAACAGTGTTATAACATTAGAAAACCTTTGGAATGATGAGTCTATACTTAATACTAACATCATATTAGTGTTTATGTTAAGCATTTCATGTCAATTGTAGACTACAAGTTAGAATCATTCCTAAGTATATGTTCACATCTATAGCATCAATGTTAACCAAAGGTTGGCTTAACCAAAAACTAAGTGAAATATTGAAGGAATTGGACTATTCCACCATGACCGTAACTAAATTTTCCGAAGAAGGTAAATCTTTTGTTGTTTAAGCAAACGGGATGATTGGCGGAAATTATGATTTTTCATACAATTATCTAAGATTTGCTCCACAAATCACTGTTCGACCGATGACAATTTTTGATAAGTATCTCCAAAATAGAAGGCTTTAAAGCATACATGCCTGTAATTGAAGATGTTTGGCAGGCCAGGGCTGTTAAGCTAGCCAAATAAAAATTTAATAGCATTTCACTTCTCATCATAGAATCTGTTGTACCCTTTATGTTTAAAGTGGCCACTGTATTGTTAACATCTTCAAGTATATGGCGATAGGCTTCTTGCAGTACTGGCACATTTTTTATAATTTAAATAAAGTAGAACCACATTCTACTTGAGTTTGTACCAATGTTGGGGGAGTTACTTCACAATACCCACGGTCAAAGTAATGTGCACGGAATGCTTGCTTTACAACGGTAGGCATTTTTAAAATGTATTTTCGCCTCTAATCATAATATAACATCGGGATGAGCCTATTCATTGAGAATACGTTCAGCACCCCCAGCAGGAGCCAAACCAATTAATTCCCAGTAATCTACATGCAATTCATGTCCACCTGGTGCCTAAAACAAAAAAATTAGTTTCTGCAATATTGTTCACGAAACAAAACTTACCGCTTTGCATTCTGGCACCAAACAATTGTACCAAACAATTGTACCAAACATTGTAAAAATCCGTAATGTTGTAAAAATTAAACCTTTGCCTTGACGTCTTAAACGATGTACCCAGCCATAGATTTTAACGTTTCTGTCAATTTTCGACAACTTCAAATATGCGAATTTTCTTGGCAGCTGACCAACTGGGATCTTCGGATGTGACAATCTTTTTGGCTTCATCCAAATCATCTTCATCTTCAGCTTCGCGTTTTTCTTTATCGGCATTTTTATAACTTTGACGTAACCAAATCTTTTGGATTTTCTTTATTTGTGACTTACCTGCAACCTCATATTCTGCAGCTCCAGGATCTTTGCTGCCGTCATAAATTAAGGGAAAGGGCTCCTTTCCAGCATGTCTCATGGCTTGAAAAATTAATAAAATATTTTGCAGTAT
This sequence comes from Pollenia griseotomentosa, assembly GCA_963931875.1. Taxonomy (NCBI): domain Eukaryota; kingdom Metazoa; phylum Arthropoda; class Insecta; order Diptera; family Polleniidae; genus Pollenia; species Pollenia griseotomentosa. Next base: position 186,905,008 of record OZ007562.1, on the reverse strand, counting down.
TAAATTTAAACAATTAACAAATATTAGCCAGTAAAGCGTATGACAAAAATTTATAAAAAATTGGCATTTTTTGTCGTGTTTTTAGTTGTTCTACTCTAACATATGTGTTAGAGTGGTACAACTAATGTAAAATTGTTGCAAGTGTGTTAGTAAAAAATTTTTTTTTTTTAGTTTCGGTCATCCATTTCTTGTAGGGTAATAAGCCCAATTTTATTTATTTTAACAAAACAAATTATATTTTTATTAATTGCATATCTTTAACAAATTTTGTGATTATTAAGCACATAAAGCACCTAAAACAATGTTAAATTCACGTATAACATTAAGGGATCAGGAGTGGAGTAGGATTTTTGTATAAATTATCATCGAAATACATATTTTTTTATATAAAAATGAAATTATACATCTAGTCTTATATTATATTAAAAAATATTAATTTGAAAACTTTTTGGTTGGTGGACTGTTTCTGGGATTTGCCCATATGTGCCAACGTTTTCAAGTCTAATCGAAACAAAACTTTTTCTTTACTATACAAATTATAAAAAATGAATGATGGGGTCGAAGAAGTACTATTTTAAAACTTCGATAGTACGATATTGGTTTTCTCGACATTCGATATCAATAGAAATAAAAATACAATTTTCGATTGTGTAATTTGGCCGCAGTAGAACGAATGGTCAGCGTAACTTTATCCTACTGGTTTATACATTCTAATGTTGGAAACAAGAAGTTAATAAAATCATTAAATTATTATTAAAAAAACGAAGAAAAAAATGGCCGCAAAGCAGTCTTACTTTATTAATTAAACTTAAACAAACAAAATAAATAATGAAAAATTTAAAAACTCTTTCAAAAAAAATAAAACATAAAAAAAAATAAAATTCGTTTAAAATTCATGTGAGTTCATTTCATATTTGCATATGCACTTTTTATTTAACAGCAAAATTAAAAAGAAAAAGTAACAAATTTATAAATTCATAACTCACACATGTTTTTCCTAAATAAAACTGAACTGGTACGAGTACGAGAACATATTCCATTATGGGACTTTGTATTTTTTCCAAATAAATTTTCGTTGACAAATATTTCGTCATGCTTGAGAATGGTAAAGAGAGAATAAGGATATTTTTCATTTTGTAATTTGCCTAAGTACCTGTGTTATGTGGAAATACTCAGACATGGATTTGAAAAACAAAAATTATTTGAAAAAGAAAAAATATTCATTTGAATAAAGAAGAGATGAAGGCGAAATAGCAGCAGCAGCAAACAACTTTATGGTTAAAGTGTCACAAAGGTGCAAATTTTAATTTATATGCATAAAGAAATAATAATAAAAAAAAAACTGAAAGAGAAAAATTTACAGAAAAGTGTCGCCAAACGGAATGTAATTTTGAATTTAACAAATTGAAAAACAGGAAAAAAATATAACACAATTACTCATACACAAACGTACACTCATAAAATATTATTTCCTTACTATATAAAATATTATAGTGAGAGTGCATTCCTCAGTAAAAAATTTAAGAGATAAAAGAAGAAGCGCCATCTCTTCGGTTACATACTACAATAATCATCGTCCTACTTCAAATATGTATATAAACTCCAAATGTAAAGTCCTTGCTTGAAAGTAATCCCCCCACTTAAAAGTATGGGAGTATTTAAATGCAGCATTTTTATTTGTTGTTGATGGCTTGGAGCCCTAACAGTTAATTCCTGTCACTTTGTGTGTATGCGTGTGCAAATATAAGTTCTCGTATTTGTGTGTGTTGTATAAGCATAAAATTTGAAAGAACCTGCATTTAGGAGAATTTTACAGAACTTCAAAATAATTATTTTATTTAAAGTTGTTTTTGTAAAAAATGGTAACCATCAAAGATATTAAAAAACTAGTTAAAGTGCTTTATTTAGCTTCATCGATTCTTATATATCCTTCACTATTGTTTTTAAAAACCAATTGTTTTCTAGATGGTATAAGCGCTATTGTGTCAAGACCACTAGTTTTGGAAGAAACAAGTAGTTATTTGTTCATAAATCGGTAATTTTTTAACCGATTTTGTTTGCCTTTTTCTACCTATAGATGACGAGCGCAAAATCCTTTCCTTTAACTTACAAATGAATTTGGCGCTCGTCGTCTAAAACCAGGCAATAAGAATAATCTACATAGCTTAAATAAGGGTTAAGTAAAAAACAAATGTCATACATTATAAGTATAAGTAAAATTAAAGGTTTATGGGTAAAAATTTGAATAAGTGGTGGGTTTTTCTCATATCTCTGCGAATTGTGGACCGATCTGGTTGAATTTTAATAGCAAACTATTCCATACTATATGTGATATAAGAATATAACAAAGTAGTCTCCACAATCTTTGGAGATTCCGAAACACCCATTTCAACAGACAAAAAAAAAAAAAAAAAAACAGACGGACGGACGGATGGTATATTTAATTTAAAAGTACTTTTGTTTGAAATGCGTTTAAAAATAGCGACTTTATAATGTAAAACGACTTGACCGAATTGTATATTTCTTTCTGCAGGCTGGTTCGTGATTATTGCGAAAGGGCTTAGGAAAAAGGAAAAGTTGACAAAACAGGGCAAAAATTCGTACTTTTAGGTACATTTTGTAAGCAAATTTTTTTCAAAATAATTTTGCTTACAATTGAAACCTATATTTGAAAAAAGTACATATATGGGGCAAAACAGGGTAAATATTCGTACTTTTGGTACTTTTTATAAACATGCTTTTTTGAAAATAACTTCACGCAAACTTGAAACCAATGTTCTTTAACGTAAAGGGAGCAAATAAATAAAGTTAATTTGAGGGGAAAAACTGGGTAAAAATTTGTACTTTTTGGGGGTTTTATAATTTTTTTTTTTAATAATTTACCTCAAAATTTAAAACTATGTTCTTAAGAACAAAAGAAGCAAACAAAAAATAAAGTACATCTGAGGGGCAAAACAGGGTAAAAATTAGTACTTTTTTTGTAAACACTTTTTTTAAAATAATATTTCTCAAACTTGAGACCAAGGTTCTTTAACATAAAGGCAGCAAGAGTGCAATCCGATTTAAAGCCAAATAATTATTGTGCTTTCTACAAGGAAAAGGGATAAAAGTAGTACAAAAACGGGAATTTTAGTTTTCTTTAAAATAAACAATCTAGAGACTTGAAGTTTGAAAAGTTTGTTCAGTTTTACCCGGAAATATTATTAGAAGTGAAAATTCGAAAAGTTTTGACTGGGAAGGAAGAAAATGGGTAAAGTTTTGTTTTCCTTGTACTTTTTGTAAAAATAAAAAAATTTTCAAAATAATTTGATGGAAACCTAAAAATGGAGGTTTAATGTACTTAATGTAAGAGCAACTTTAGTGATAACAGTAAACAGGTTAACATTTTATAATTTGTTAGTAAAAGGCCATCATTGGACCTAAAATATGAAAACAGATTTACTTTTAATATGAATTATTATCAAAAAACAAAACTATAAAAAATGTGTAAAGGATAAGAAAGAAGAAAACCACTGGTACTTTCTTTATTTAAACTGTGAAGCGAAAAATTTAATAATAATGCTATAAAATCGGAATTTAAAGCAACAAATCGTACTGGTTACTCTAAAGAGAGTCAGCTCAAAATTAACACATTTACTTTTATCTGGATAATGATAAACAGTGGTCATATCTACCCACGGTAAAAATTTTAGGCGAATTTCTCTAGTATTTTTCTAAAAAAAAAATACAATTGTAACCCTCTTTGTGATATAAAAGTACATATTAAAAAAAAGTTTTTTGTCTCTACTGAAGTATTATAAATTTTGAGTTAACCCTCTTTAGAGGAACCGGCGCAATATAACAAAAATTCATTAAAGCAAAAATGTCATTAAAAAGGGTGCCTTAATAAAAATGTACTTTTTTCTTTTTAAAAGAAAAACAAGTATTTTTTTAAAAAACTGTGATTTTTTAATTGGATTTGTTCCGATTAATTCCCGTAATTTCTACAAAAAGAAATCCTACTGTGTATTGAAATCTATGGCTTAAAAGCTGCCAAATTTTAACAGAAAACGAAAGGTAAAAACACGTTGGCTAAATAAACGTTGAAATAGGTAAAGATAACTGTTAGGGACGAACACCACCAGCTTTCTTTTTGTAGAAATTACGGCCATAAGTATGGAATAAAATATCCGTCAAATTGCCACCACGAATCTGAGGACTGGCCATTACTCTTTTCAAGAAATTTTCCATGACTTTGTCACAGAGATGAGGCTGTATTTCAACGATAACGCATTAGAACTGTGACTTGAGCTCAGGAATTGTCTCTGGCTTATTCTCATAAACTCGATTTTTCACAAAACCACAGAGACAAACAATTGCACGGCGCACAGTGGGAAATTTTACGAGAAGGCGGTCAAAATTCTATAACTTTTGACTGGATCGGTATTTTTTTATGCGATTTTTTTTGCTCGATAGGTGCGATGTTAGGCTTTAATTTGCGCTATAAAACGTAAAATTCGACTGATAGGAGCAAAAGTTATGGGGAGTTCAAAATGCATTTTCATTTTTTTGTTGAGTTTCGGTGTAAAAGATGAATATTTCAAATATGATTTTTTTATAATTTATCATTATTTCTCTTGTATTTTACAACTGATACTTATTTTTTATTGTCGAACTTAGATCCTGTCAGAAAATGCCAATATTTGCCCCTGTAAATTTTTTAGTCCCAATATTCACAGGGGCCAAAGGTTGGCTTTTTTGGGAAAGACGAGTTGTTATAAGGATAAAACTGAAAAGGAATATTTTGAAAAATGCCCAAATAGCATTCTTGGCTATCGATAACTTTTTAGGTAATTCAACTTTTATTTTTGGTTTGAGATGTATGTGTATTTTATTTTTATATATTAATACAAATGTATACTTAAATCAAAAACAAATTATAATCTATAAACTATTTTAAATTAAACAATATTAGTAAACATTTCTTCTAAATAGCTTTGGGTTTCATTTTCCAGAAGTTGTTTAGCTTCTTGTTACCATCAGATGAGTTTTCTGAATTACATTGCTTGTATTGTTTCTGACCAGAGCTTCCATCACATCCCCATTTAGAAAATAAAGTGATGCTGCAATTTTTAAGTTTTTTTAAACAGTCAGCATCAAGTGTATTTAATAATCGTTCTGCAGTGTGTTCGAGAAGAGCCTGCAATTTTACTTCTGCTGAACTTAAAGTTACACTAATAGCCGATTGTGAAGATAAGCACTCTTTTTTGACAAAAACTAAATCTCGATATCCTAGAAAGATTCCACAATTTTTTTCATTGGTTCGCTTTCGCAGTTCTGTATACTGATTTTTTGTCAGTTTTAAATCCAAAAATAGTGCAAATGCTTCTTCTGGAGTAAATTTCATTTCTTCAGTTGGTGTAGGCATACTTTTTAAAATCCTCTTTGTGCGTTTAGGGCTAGCTTCCACTATTTTTTCAATTATTGCAATTTTTGATTTCTTATTTTGCGTTGGTTGAATTTGATGCAGAAATGAATCCTTTATCATACTATGAGAAATTTCTTCATTGATATTTGCAAGCTTGCGTCTTCGTGATCTTTTACTGCAATTGTCAATTTGTTTTGCGGGCCGACCCACTTTTCCATTTTAATTTTTATCTTATGAATTTTGATTTCTTGTTCGTTGCATAATTTAAAGAATGGATTATTCATTATGTGTAACACAAAATCTTTTTCATCTTTCTGTTGAAAATATATATTTGCGAGAACTTAATAACTGAACTTAGCCATTGTTTAAACAATAATTAAGGTAAAATTATGAATGCATGCACTTTTATACTCTTGATAGAAGTTTTTTTAAATGATCTTTTGTTACTACTTCTTTGAAACATAAAAACCCCTGTTTTCACACTTTTTAAAAGGATAATATACCGGCAATAAATTAACAGGTAACATGTAGGTAATTTTCACGTAAAATATAACTGCGTGCTAGTTTTTTACCATTTACCTGCTCTTTCATTTTTTAAATTAAGTTGCAATTTTCAGGTAATTAAACTATGTAGTTTATGTTGCGGCTATTTACTAATGTTTAACCTTTTAACTTACTCAGAAATCTAACGTGTTAGTCTATTTATGTCGCCTAGTCGTTTTGCAGCATCCGTTCACCCACAATAAGTTCATAACAATGGCAATACCTTTACCTTCTCCAAATTAATTGATTACCTGACGTGCTAGATAATTTATGTGGCCTGAACTGCTTTATTTGTCGAAAATTCTTTAAGATTCACCTTCTTTAATTTCAGTAATGTTTCCTTGCAGGACTTATTTTTTGAACCGAATATCTTACCTTGGGTCACAGAAATTGCTGTAGTTCGCAAGGCCGTATCCAGATGTGTGTACAATGGGGTATAAAAATGTAGGTTAGATTCTGGACTACAAGAGAGTATAGATTTTTTTTTGACGCATTTTGACGCTCAGGACTTATGCTCTATAAAGTAGGAAATTTCCGGGAAATTTTGACATTAAAAAAAAAAAAAAAATTAAATAGTTCTAGAGGTCGCAGAGTTTAATGCTTTAAACCACGTATAGCTAATAAGATAAACTAATACACAAAACTTATTCTGTCAAAAAATCTTAAAAAACAAAAAAGTTATGAGCATTTCAACTTCACAAATTGACTCAGAAATTCAAAACTATAACCAAATATTGAGAAAGTCCATTTCGGACCACCCTGTTCTCAATGAAATAGTTGAAATAGGGTTGAATTTTTTTGGCTCCCGAGGTTCACTAGTATTTACTTTCACATGAATAAAAAAATTTTAAAATCGGAGAACAAAAAAAAATAATTTTGGCCGCCTTCTCAAAATATGAACCAGTGTGCGGCGTTAAATTACATGATCTGGGTGGCCAATTGACATCAGAATTTCTTGAGATAGTTTGTTTTGGGAATTGCTGCTGCAATAAATCGATTGTTTCATGCGCGGCGTTGCGCCATCTTGATAAAACCTAATGTCGTTCAGATCCATGCAGTCTAGTTGAGGCCGCAAGAACCAATCATGACGCCTGACCAAAATCCGCAACAGACAGTTGCTCGTTTTAGGTGCATCTTTCTCATGGATTTGTTAAGGATTTTCTAAGCCCTGAATTCCACAATTTTGTTTTTTTTCACAAAGCCTTTCATATAGAAATGCGGTTCATCTGAGAAGATAAATTTTTTCGAACGGTCTTAGCATAACTTTCTAAATTTTTGTAATAAGCTTTCACAATTATAGCGCGTTTTTCTTTTGTAAAGCGCTCCATTTTTAATAATCGGAATAAACATATGTGACAGCTGCCAAACAACAGAGTAGCCACTTGCTCAAAAAAAAAAAAAAAAAAAAAAAAAGTAAGAGTGCTATATTCGGCTATGTCGAATCTTATATACCCTTCACCATGATGAGATAAGAACAAAAAGTTATATACATAAATAACGTTCTTTAGATAGGTTTTAATAAATATTAATTGCGCCACGCCAACTTTTCATTTCGCCATGCCGAAGAATATAAAAAAAAACAAAAAATTTATATATGTACCTAAGCCCGTTTCCTCTTTTGCCAAAGTTGATGTTTGAAATTAGTTTTATAATCTTAAAATCGTTTTTTAGAACATAAAAAATTAAATAAAAAAAAAAATGAAAAAAAATTATTTTTGGGATTCGAACTGGCAATATCATCAGTCTCAGGAGAGAACTTAACAACTCGGCTACAAATGCTTTTACTGAAGAAGCGTTAAATTAATATATATTGAGTCTATGAGTTTGTTTCTTTATTTGAGCGGAATATCACATACATACATGCATTAATGTGTATGTGTATGCGTAAAATTAAACATATTACAAATAAAATCCACCACTTGTAGTGAAGGGTATAAAAAAACAACAAAAAAACACATTACCAACACTGTATTACCATAGCCACTGTATGACCGTAGAAACCAAAATTGAATTGGTTTGTATGGTATGCTTATGTCGTTTTGGTAATACAGTGTTGGTATGGTTATGTTACGTCTAATTGGTTATAGGAACAAATTTGAGGCAGTCGCGGTTTTTTACTCATATCTCAGCCATTTGTGGACTGATTTCAATAGCAAACAATTCCGGACTATATGTGACATAAATGTATAATAACCTGGCCCCCATCTTACATGGGGTCTTCGGAAAATCCATTTCAACGGATAGATGGACAGACGGACATCGTTAAATCAACTTCGCTCCTCATAAGGACCCAGAATTTATATACTTTATAGGGTCTACCATCAATATTATAGAAATTACAAGCGGAATGGCAAACTTATATATACCCTATTCATCACCTGTGGTGAAGGGTATAAAAATACACTAATTTAAAAAGTGCACTCTTACTGAGACACCCTTTAGAAAACAGTGCTAAAAAGAGTCAAAGGGATTTGTTTTATCCGTAACCATATTCTGATTGAAACACAATCATATAATGGTTGCCAAAAGTTATAAATATTGTTGTGTCAACAATGGACTATATGTCCGACTCAGCCGCAACATTTTCTTCTTTTGTTATTCATTTCTTTTACATCCCACTAAACTGTTTGTAGTAATCATATAAATGGTTGTGACAGCTACAAAATTACCATAAACAACAATAATATAGTTCGTTGATTTGAAAAGCTACCTTTCTAAGTAGTAATTACTAGTAGTAATTACGATAGTCTAAGAATGATGTCGACCAATTATCTTTTTGAGTCATTAAATTTGCGTTAAAATGGCATCAATTTGTTTTAACATATTGTTGCATATTTTGGTGAAAATGCATATTTTTGCATATTTAAGTTTCAAATGCATATTTTTGCATATTTTGCCATTTTTGAGCCACTTTTTTTTAAATTTCTATATACACAATATAATATATCTATCTATATTATAAAAAAAATTCTTAAAAAAACTTTAAAATACTTCACAAACAAATTTTAAAATCAATAAATAAATCATTTTGGAGCCACAAGACTTTCAAAAGGTTTCGACAAAAGATCCTTCTATTTTAACGATGCAACAACTTACATGGTAAAGGCTTCCAATGGGCTTTAAATACTCTTACAAGTTAATTGCTTGGCACATGGGTTATACCAAGTTGCCTGGCTAGATGAACGAATCGAAATTATTTTTTCAGTATTGTGAAACTCAAATAAATGCTTTACAACACTGAAAAAATAATTTCGATTGGTATTGACTGAAATAATTAGATATTAAATTGCTTTCGAATCGAGAAAGTGCTTCTTCACGACTGCCAGAATTAGGCCCCTGATCTGGCATCAAAATGGGATCTACAAATAAATATTTTCAAAATACGTATGCATTCCTCAAGTAAAAGACAAAGTTTTACTTTTAATAAAATATAACTTATTTATTTAAACAAACAAAAAGTTGAATTAGTTATTTAAGTTTTTTTAAGACCAGAAGACCAATAACAATAGACTTAATTTTTTATATTTCTGTTTTTAGTAAAATTAAAAAAACAGTTTTTATAAAAATTTTTTAAGTTTTTAGTGCATATTTTTTTGGTGCATATTTTGGATTTTTTAGTGCATATTTTAAGCGCATATTTTCGTGTTTTTAGTGCATGAAAATCTATTCCCTAGTAATTACATATTTCTAATCTTGAAAAATAAGAATTCACTCCTTTTTACAACTGATCCCCGATATGGACGTGTGAAATCGTAAAGCAACCTACATTTAGTATTGCCATATGAACTGAAACTTTGCAGTGATAATTGTGTGTGTTCGTTATTAGACTTTTTTTCTTTGTACGTAAAAAAAATTTTTGTTGTTTTTCCATTCCGCTTTTATCAAATGGAAGTCAGAAGAAATAAAAATGATGCGCGCGCGTTAAAAATGGGCGGAGTTGTTGAAATACAAAACTAAAAAAACAAGAAACAAAACACAAATATTTGCTATGAAATCTTGTATATATTTCTAGATTTTTCTATTTACAAAACAAAAAAAAAATAAAATATATTTACAAAATACCAAAGATAAAAATAAACAACATTTTTCTCACTCCTATAAAGTAAAAAAGAAGTACCTAAAAGATGATGACGATAATGCTGTTGAAATTTCATCTCTTTTTGTTTAAGTCACTACGAATAAAATAAATAAAACGTCTACAGATGAAAGGCAGCATCTGCCGTCTGTAGCTCGTTGTACGATTGGAAATCATCATTTCTTATTTTATTTGTTGTATTTCGTAATTTTTGTTTGTTTCTGTTTTTTGTATAACATTTTTGTGTGAACAAGAGGCGGAGCATATGAGTTGACTGTAATGGCAGCAATATACATAAAATTTATATTTACCCATTTTGGTTTATTAAGCAGAGTATGTGTATTGTAGATTTAAGAACCTAAATTTTCCCTAAAAATAAAACAAAAATAATGATAGAACTTTGAGAACAAACAGAAGCATTATTACTATTAAACCAAAAAACGCTAAAGAAGTTTTTTGTACATCTTTTATAATTAAAGAAATTCGAAATTAATTTTTTATTGAAACCTTAAAAAAAGTTTTAAGCATTAATAATTTGAAATTTTAAGAAATAAACTCTTTTTTAGTAAAGTTTTGTCCAACGGAACGTATGACGATTATTGATTTAATTATTAAGTATACGGCTTTACATGCACTTGATGTGGCATTACAGGCATAATTGATTTTGTTTAATTATTTATTTAACGGCCAATGTGAGAAGAAGAACAGTAATGAGTAACCTGAGTTGCTTGCTAACACCAATGTGTCTCAGGAAGTAGTTGACAACTGATAACAACTTGTCACTAAGCCTCAGCTGTATTATGCCTTGTAACGGTTCACTGGCCTAGAGATGTGTTGGCAACTCCAACATTTGGACCAGAGGCTTTGGCCCAATAATTCAATCCTGCTAAACACTAAATGATTACAAAAACGTTAACCTGCTTCAATAACAATTTTTATTGTGTTTTCAATTTAATTTGAATTAATTTATGCAAACTTGAGTAATAAAAAGGTGAGTTTTTCAGTAAATTAAAACCGTGAATTATCAAAATTGCTGATAAATAGATTAACCAGTTTTGTATTTAAGCAAAATTTTGCCTAACCGATTAATCGCACATAGCTATTATTTAACTTTAACTTTTTTAAGGACACTCTATATTAACACCCCATTTGCAAAAAAGTGTAAAATAGGCTCTGGTGTTCAAATTGTACTACTAGAGCAAATTTTGTTCCAAATATAGGGTGGATACCGGCAAACTAAGCTGACTTCAGTATGAGTATTTCAGCTTGATGTTAGACAGTAGGTGTGCTTCAATCTAAAGTCACTGAATCTAAGCCAGTTGAACCTAACTTAAATTTATATGCAGCTTAAACTCAATAGCAAAAAGAGAGTTTTACTTGCATTGATTTATTAGCCCTAAGTATCGTAAACTGCCGAATAGTTCGACTATATGTCACGTATGTTATCACACGCAGAGAATAGCAAAAAAAAAAAAAAATAAATGAAAACTTGTTATATATTAAAGTTATTAAAATCATGTTATGGCTGCCCACAATTATTTTATGTTTTTTATAATCATTTATATGGTAACTAGAAATAAGACTATGTGACAAACCGGAAAATATTTAATACGCTATTAAAACAATAAAGCGTATATTATAGATCTTGTGGAGTAGAACATTTTGTAAAAGCTTTTAAAAGCTGAATTTGTTGTTTTAAGAACAAAAAGCATTTTTCCAGTGCCAAATCAGGACTGTACGGACTATAAATGTAAACTATAAATGCGACGTTTTGAATGTGATTGCTTCAGCTGATGTGTGAAAGCTTGTTTTGTGTAAAATGAGCCTGCGTTACCAGTTCTTCACCATATTTTACCAGCAAAATGTTCATATCTTAATAATGCTCGTTATACAAAATCCTTCGTGATGTCTCAATTTTGCGATATTTTCAAGCGGATCTTGGTGTATCACTTGGGGCACAGCATCAATGTTTTCTAGCACAATAACTTATTTGGGACAACTTTCACAACTGCGAGCTACGGCTTCAATTAAATTATTTATACCAGCGTTTTACACCCCCGGGGTTTTAGAGATATTTCAAGGATATTTCACCTTTTGGTTCTTCATCCTTCCGAGCAACTTAGGTTTTAGGTCAATACCTGGGAACCAAAAGGTGACAAATTGATCATAAGTGGCTGGCAACACGTCGAGAGGGATTAAATGATTTATCTCTTCCCTTTTATAGTCGCACTTTCATGGACTTATTTTAGAGAAACGATATGGTGTGTCGTTGTTATCTCCTCGGACATTGAAAATCAATAAACGTGTGCGATAACCATCTGAAATGATAGGGCTCTTAAGTCCGTGGTACTCACTAGAGTACCCTGTTGTCATCTGGCCATATGGGCGTCAGTAGCCCGCGGTACTTGGGTACTGACTATTGGCTGAGGCATCCGTCAAGTATGCTTTCGCAAAAAAACTTTCTGTTTAAGGGAAATTGTCAAACATGGGCCTTGGGGAACGCGTAGTGGCTATGGCTTAAGCCCAAATCGCAGGGAGGGACTATTTCACATGGAGGGCAGATTTCTAACCTTTGCAAGAAAGTTCACCCTGTAGAAAGTCCCTAGATGTAGTTGCTATTCAACAGAAGCTGCTTGGATTAACTATATCAGTGCAGATTAGAGAGCTAGGGCTCCTAAGCCAGATGTGGGTGTATATTTTTTTGCATTATGCTCTCGAAGTTCGACCTGTGTGAAAATCATCCTTAACACACACAGAGGCATTTCGTAAGTGCATAAATTAACTCACCATGTGGTTCAGATCTACCATGAGTAATACGGCAGGTACTCATGAAAATCGAAATCATAGCTAGTATCTTACAGTGGGCAAGGATGGGACTTTATTGCAAAAAATCAAAGTAAGTTGTTCGATGCATTCCTGTCTTGATAACACAGATCAACATGAGTGTCATGGTCCAAGGTTTCTCGGTCCATTTGGATACATATGTATATTACTAACGTTCAATGCCTATAAAATACTTTTGAGATACACCATTTTAAGAAAAATTAAGAAAGTGGCACCCCATAATTAACTATAAAAAGTGAACTAGACGTTCGCCTTAAATAAATGAAAAAAACAAATAAAGACTTAAAAGTCGTTTAAAATATCACACAAAAATTTTCGCAAGTGCAATAAAACTTTATATGCTGAACTTCGGTGGCATCTGTAAGCACGTATCGTTGCCAAGAGTCAAAAAATAAATAGCAACTCTAGTATAAATATCTTTTTTTTTTGGGTACAAATAATATTTAAAATATCTGCAATTATCGAAGTAATTTTTGGGTGCTTAATTCGCAAAAACACTGAAATTTATTGTTGATGGGATAAGCTATTCCTATGCGCATTTCACTGGTTGCCAGTGTGACCATGTTAGCTTTTTTCGGGCTAAATTAAGCTTTATTTTTTCATGTTTAGCTTAAGATATTTAATTTAGCTTTAAGATTTTTTTCGGCTTTTTTCAACAATGTATTTAGTTTTTTCTAGCTTTTTTTTAATATCAATTTCGTGTTGGTTTATATTTTAAAATAAATAAAACGGATCCAAATAAATTTATGTGTGATTTAGTTAAAAGAGTAATAGTCTGGCAGCGCTGGCATCGATGTTGCAGAATTTATTTACATACATAACAGTGCCAGGGGAGTAATAAAAAAGTTACGGTATTTTTCAAATAGACAAATAGTAAGTTTATGTGATTTATAAAAACCAAACCCATATTACTATTCCATTTTTCAGATTATAGTCACTTTAGCGATAAACGGGCCTGTTCTGAAAATTACGTGATTCCAAATCACGTGTTTTTCAAATCACGAGCGTGATTTTGTGGTGTTCTGAAAGTCATACCGGTTTTTGTGTTTCTCGGTGTGCTTTCGGCAATTTGAAGATCACACCAAAACACACAAACACGGAATACTAAAATATCACACGTGTGATTTGAAATCATGTGATTTGAGTAAAAGTGATTTGCAGAACAGGCCTGATAGGCACTCCAATTTTTCTGGGTTTTCTGCCGTTATAAAAAAATTTGATATAAAGGTTTTAATTGATAGTCAATTTAGCGATGAAAGCATATTTGCCATATATTCCATTTATAAGAGGCCAGCAAAGGCAAAAGTAAATCAAATTAAGTGCGTTATAGTCACATTAGCAAAACTTTCTACGTTATTTTTTTTCGAAGCCTCAAACATTGTAAAAGAATTTTTGTCACCAACACTCATCTTGAAAAAAATTAGCTTTTGGTTTAGGTATCAGGGAAAAAACATCTTGTTATGCCTGATCGAAGACTAGTCGTTTTTAAAAATTGGTATAATGATTGACGCAAACGACATATATACGGCGAACTTTTACTTATAAGTTTTACATTATCGTTGTCGTGAATTTGAAATCGACAAAAATTTCAAAGGTCTACGAATTCGATCACGACAACGACTCATCAACTATTTTTTTTTAAAATTCTCTGATAGTAAAATTTTTACGGGCAAGAATTATTTAAACTGTTTCAAATTTTTATTTAAAAATGAATAATTTTTAAAATTTTTATGTTAAAAGTTTTTCAAAAACATAAAATATTTATTTTTCATAATTTTAAGAACAAGATTCTTAGGCAAATAGTTTGAAACAATTAAATTAATTGCGAAATAATCTCTTTTATTTTTGCTGGTAAAGCATTCATTTAATTTTTCATTTTAATTTTTTATATTTTCAACAAATAATTTTGACATTCATTCTAACTATTTACAAAAACCAAATACATAGTATTTTATTTTAAAGGTATAGCTAGCACAACTTTATCTCATTATGTGGTCACCTGTATGAATTCGCCTTGACTACATATTATGAAAAAATGTTTTTGTAAAAACTTTAAATGTCATTTTTTCAAATTTAAGCATTTTGACATTGACCCTTAGAACAAAGCCAAAGATATTATATATACTTACGTAACCACTATTTAATCTATGAAAAATATCGAAATAATTAAAATTTACTACAAGAAGCTATAACAAAAATTTAGCTGTATTTTTTGGCTTTAAATTTCCTTCTTGAGCTCTATTTCAAGCATGATTTAGCTTTATATTTTTTAAAAATCTGCTCACAAAAAGATTTTAGATAAACTAAAGATATTAAACCAAATAAAACTGTTAAGCGTATAAGAATTATAAGCAACAGTTCTACTTGTAACAATATCAAAGCTTAAACAAAAACATCAACAATAAACAGTGGGTTTATCTCTTCTGATTGATTGGAATTCTTCCAACATTAATTGGTTAGTTGTAAGTAGGTTAAGAAAAAACAAAATGAAAACAAAAACAACTTGCAAAAGCATGTTGCCGGTTAAGGTTTTTAAGCCGTGCACTTACCAGTTTGTTATCAAAGAAATTTTTGGGAATACAAAATTTTAATTTAAAAGATTTTGTTATTCGTGCTTAATTCCCAATTTTTATTCTTGATAAAAACACTGAAATTTTTTCTTAACCTAATTACAACTACAAGTAATGTTGGAAG
The DNA here is from genome assembly GCA_963931875.1 of Pollenia griseotomentosa. Taxonomy (NCBI): domain Eukaryota; kingdom Metazoa; phylum Arthropoda; class Insecta; order Diptera; family Polleniidae; genus Pollenia; species Pollenia griseotomentosa. Next base: position 186,889,445 of record OZ007562.1, on the reverse strand, counting down.
AATTCCAATCAATTGTGGTGGGGAATGTAAGAAAAGATAAGCTCACTGTTTATTGTTGATGTTCTTGTTTAAACTTTGATATTGTTACAAGTAGAACTGTTGCTTATAATTCTTATACGCTTAACAGTTTTATTTGGTTCAATATCTTTAGTTTTTCTAAAATCTTTTTGTATGAAGTTTCCTGACGATCTGGTCTAAGCAACCAGTGAAATGCGCATTGGAATAGCTTATCCCATCACAAATTTTTAACTTTGGTAGTTATGCATTTTTTTTTGTAAAATGTTAATAGAATTGCATTTAATTTCCTAATTTCTTTTAAAAGCTAAAAAAATCTTAACGTTAATATCATTAAATTATTCACAAATAGTGACATAAGCCCTTCATCATGGTGCGATACTAACAGAAAGGTATATAAATACCGTTCTTAAGATATACATTAATCTATTTCGTGCCACACCCACTGTGTTGAAAACCAAGGCGGTTGTATCTAACTTGGAAACTTTCTCCGTGTTCTACTGATGTACAGAAATTGAATATGTCTAAGCATAAAAAGTGCTACGCCCGCTTCTTCAATCCCGTTTACATTTTATCAGATGTTGTGTATTGATAACCAATATGCCTGATTTGGAAACTTTGTTTCTTGTTATAACAAAAAAATGAAAAGCAACAACAATGGGAAAATTAGAGGCAGTCGTCGTTTTTCACTCATATCTAAGCTATTTGTGGACAGATCAGGTTGAATTTCAATAACAAACATTAACGGAGTACATTGGACATAAATATATAACAACCTAGTCCACATAATTTGTGGGATCTTTGGAAAACCCTTTCCAATACACACACGGACATCGAGAAATCAACTTGGCTACTTATGCCCTTTCCACCTGTGATAAAGGTTATACAAATGAACCTGTTTGTGTATTATTGAACTCTCGGTAACAATACTAAACACCTGAAATTTATTATTGATGGGATAATGTGTTTTTCTTAACCTACTTACAACTACAATTAATGTTGAGAGAATTTCAACTAATTGTAGTGGGGAATGTAAGATGAGATAAACCCACTGTTTATTGTTGATGTGTTTTGTTTAAACTTTGATATTATTACAAGTAGAACTGTTGCTATAAGTCTCATACGCTTAACAGTTTTATTTGGTTTAATATCTTTAGTTTTTCTAAAATCTTTATGGATGAAGTTTCCTGATGATCTGGCCTAAGCAACCAGTGAAATGCGCATAGGAATAGCTTATCCCATCAACAATAAATTTCAAGTGTTTTTATCAATAATAAAAACTGGGAATTAAGCACGAATAACAAAATCTTTTGAAATTCCAAATTTTGTATTCCCAAAAATTGAAATTACTTTTTGATAATAAACAGGCAAGTGCACGGCCTAAAAGAACACTTAATTGACAACATCTTTTGTAAGTTGTTGTTGTTTTTATTTTGTTTTTCTTAACCTACTTACAACTACAATTAATGTTGAGAGAATTTCAACTAATTGTAGTGGGGAATGTAAGATGAGATAAACCCACTGTTTATTGTTGATGTGTTTTGTTTAAACTTTGATATTATTACAAGTAGAACTGTTGCTATAAGTCTCATACGCTTAACAGTTTTATTTGGTTTAATATCTTTAGTTTTTCTAAAATCTTTATGGATGAAGTTTCCTGATGATCTGGCCTAAGCAACCAGTGAAATGCGCATAGGAATAGCTTATCCCATCAACAATAAATTTCAAGTGTTTTTATCAATAATAAAAACTGGGAATTAAGCACGAATAACAAAATCTTTTGAAATTATTATTTTGTAACATTAAACATTATTCTCGGCTGAGCTTCAATTTAAAAATAATTTTTTTATACACAGTAAAAAATAAATATTGATTTGAATTAAAAAATTTGTGATACTAATTAAAAAATTAATTAAATTTGCACCAGTAAGCAAATTAATAGTATCAATTAAACTTTTAATTCACTTAATTAAACGTTCAATTGTTCACTTGATTACATATTTAATTAAAACTGATTTTATTTTTAGTTAATGCTTTAATTGGTGAAAAGTCTTGGATATTTTTTTTTGTGTACAATATTGCGCTCATTTGTGCATACTTAGCTTTAATTCGTTATTTATAAGTTATGACACTTTTGAAGTAAATGAGCGATATATTAAAAAAATTAAATATACATTTCAAAGCAAATTGAAATAGTACAAAAGAAACATTAATAAAATTGGTTCACATTTTCAGAAGAAACAAAAGATTTTTTTTTTAAAGATGCAAACTTTGCCACACTGTGTGGGCCTACAAAATGCCTTAAAAAAGTGTCTGAACATTTTATAATCGAATATGTAAAATTCTCAGTTACAAGCTACAGTTAATTGCAACATTTTTTTGTTTAACTTTACTTTATGCAAACACTGACACGTTGCTGTTGTTATATAAATTAATTTTCTTCAGCCCATTCAGGTGCAGTGCTGGCAATAAAATTTAAAGATATAAAGTATTTTATTAACAACTTCGCACATATTTCTTATCAAAGGTAACATTTAACAAATTATAACTATAAAATATCAGCTCATAACTCAAATACATTGTTGCCTAAAATGCACTGGAATCTGTCTCGTTGTTAACAAATTATCCAACCATTAAACTAACAAGTATCATTCATTCATTTAAGCCGTTTGAATTTTCAAAGAGAAATTTCAATTTCAAATTATAAAATACAAAATGTAATGGAGTAACGTAAAAGAGAAACACAATGTCATCATGTTGCAAGAACGTGAAAAACAATTTTAACAATTGCAAATATTCGTATGTATTTGAAATGAGTGCAGGAAAAAAATATTGCATGATCTTTAATAATTTCCATAACTTGTCCAGTAAATCATGTAGGCCGCACTGCAATTAACTATTTAAAGAAAAAATAAAAAACAAAAACATAAAAACCCATTAAAAAGAAATCAACTAGATGTTTGTTAGATAAAATAACAACTTTAAAGTATTAATGAAAAAAAAAAAAATAAAAATAAAGATAAGAAAGAACAGCAAAAAGAAGCCATTAAAATTAAAAAAAAAAGAATAAAATATTTTTCGCAAAATTATAAAAAAAGTACGCGTGAAAAATTATAACGCAAACACGCACAAAATGTTCACACAACACTAAACACTAACACATACAAACATTATACTTCTAAAATGACTCAGTCACTTCTCAAACGAACTGATCTAATTAAAACGTTAATTAATTAAAACAAAATATTTTCTACGTACAACTTCGAATAGTTTTAATCGAAAAAAGTACAAGTAGCAGAGTAAAACTTCTCGCCAGAAGTGAAAATTTATTTTAATTGCTGGCTTTTTATGCAGAAAATTCTTGTTGTCTGATATATTTAATGCGTGCAAGAATAACAGTGATATTTTTCCATTTTTTTTTTAAAACTTTATAGTTAATTTCTTTACATCAGTTTTTGATTTAGACGGAAATGAGAAATGATACGCTATAAAATGCTATTGGAAGAACAGAAAGGTGTTTAAAATTTAAATTAATTCAAACTTTTATTAATTAATCTGAGAATAAATTTAATTGAGTACTAATTGTGTTTGCCGTTTTTAAGAGGTAGCTTAAACCTCGCAGCATTGCCATACTGAATAACAACAAATGGCAACAACATATTTAAAAAAATTTTATCAATCCACTTAGTATTTTATACAGAAGAAGAAGAATTTTCGCCCTTTTAATTCGTATCAAAAGAAAACTAATTCTTATAATTATTTTATTTAGGATTTCATATGTTACAGAATCACTAAAATCTTCATCTTTACTACAATAATCCATTTTTCTCATCTTAAAAACTAAAAACACAGATTAATTCTCTAATCTCCATGTTAAAAACCCACCCTAAAACTATCAACGAAATATAAGATTAACAACAGATGGCGTTGGTTTTCTACATGGTTTGTGTAGACTTGCTTTACCCAGTGTGCTTCGCTACCCCTATTGAAATTAAAAGAGAACAAAATTTTTTACTACAGATCGCACGTACTGATAGCGAAGCTATTTGCAAAAAATTTGGAACCTTTTACTGTTATCGTTCTTCAAATATGCAGAGTCCCACGTCTATAATCCAGCCCACTTTTTGCAGATGTTGTGCATTAATAACTTTTTCGTTAACTGTTCTCCAGATATGCAGAAACAAACATACGCCAGAAAAGTTTAATAACATGAATTAATGAATTCATCAACATTTACAAGACCTAAAATACATATCTATCTATTTTGCCTTCCATTTTAAATCAAATTGGCTAACTATACAGATAGTTATTTAATCATCAGAGGATGTTAAATCTTTTAATACAAATCTTAATTTATTAAACTATTAGAAAAACTAACAATTTTATTTCTATTCGTTAAAGCGTAAAAATCCAAAATGAGCCATTAAAACTAAATTGCTTTATTCTTTAAAAATAAATTTCGCATGTTCTTCATATTTAAAATGTTTGTACCCTACAGTATTTCAATTGAATTTAAAAAGTTCAATTCAGATTCCAAGTATTACAACATTTGACATTAAAATTTCCAGAGAATTTAAAAGGAAATTTAGTTTTACTTAATATGTACCGAGAACCGATTTGCTTACTTTTGACAGCTAATTACTGCACAAAAAAAAATAAATAAAAATTGATTTCAATTAAAAAATTTGTGATATTTTTTAAAAATTAATCAAATTTGCACCCATAAACAAATTAATAGTATCAATTAAATATTTCTTGATATTAACAAAATGTTCTGCTGTACTGTTGTTGATATAAGTAAACGTTTAATTCACTTGATTAAATTTTTAATTATAACAGATTTTATTTTTGATCAATGGTTTAATTAAAAAAAATTGGCAAGAATTTTTTCTGTGTGTTATCAAATTACTCCTGCTTAGGACTCTATAATATTCGAATCTTGTGTTTTCTTTAGAATCAAAAAATCATTTTTAAGAATTTCCAAAGTTTTTCTATTTAATATTTTTTAAACCAAAACCGTTTTTGGTTTAGCATCCAACTCATACCACTTATGCGCATGTTTTCGACCTGAAACAAAAGTATAAAAATATTTTCATCTTTTTTTTTCTACTACTGGTGCATTTAAAAATTATGTTGAGAATGCGTGTCTTAATGCAATTCGCATAATAAATAAATTTCGTGTTCATACCTTCAATACGAAATTGCAAATGTTGGTTACTAAGATACACATACCAGCAGCAGGACTGGCAGTATTCACATTGCATTAGAAAACAGCCGCATACGAACTAATAACAAACATACCCAGCAGTTCGTGGTGGCGCTTCTAATGGCTGTGTGTCTGCTATAGGCCTGAAATAATGCAATTTAAAATCAAAAACATCAAAAATTAAATGTGGTGTCTACAAAACGTTTGTGTACAACCACAATGACAAAAGCAATGCCTTACTATAGTGTTGTTAGTATTCAAGAATTCAAAAAAATACATTCCAGACATTACTTGTTTCTTTCAAGAACTTTCAAAACAGTACAAATTGCTTGCGAGAATTTGTGATGTTTACGTGCGTGTCGCTTGTAGCGGACGCATGCAGAGAATTTACGATGTTTCCTCATGTGTCGTACGCATACAAAAAATTGTTTTTTCAAATAATTGTTGTTGGAATAGGTCTGTTCAGTAACAGAAAATTATTGCTTATTTTAAAAGTGATTACTGAAATGTGTTTACGGATGCGGTTTCAATTTTACGGTAAGTACGGATTTTCTTGAATTGATTGAGGCGAAATACTTAACTTATCCATATTTAACCCCGAATTCGTACTTGGAAAAGTCCGAAAACGAGATTGATTTAAGTAAAACTGAGATTGAATCAATCTCAAAAATTATAAAGTTGATTCAATTCTAAATTCGTACTTCAAATAATCCGAAAGAAAACTAAGATTGATTCTAACCTAAAATACTTACCCCAGATAACCAGAGACACAAGGAGAATATTATTAGGATTTATTTGCTTACACGTTTTACACCTTACAGAATTTTTTTTGCTGGCTTTTGGTTTTTTTTCGTATGTGTATTTTGTTTTTATAAAAAATATTTGGTTTTTTTTCCAGCCAAAAGGGCGCAACGCACAACACAAACGAACGAACATTAATGAGCTGAGCCGAACACAATGAAGTTTGGGGTTAAAAAAAACCGAACGGAATTTAATGTTCTCATCTTTTTTTTTTGTTGAGTTTGATAAGAACAGTCGAACACTGATGAAAATAATGTATGTTTTTTTTTCTTACACATACAAACAATTCGTTTTTAAACAAAAATAAAATATAAACAGTTAAAAAAGTTTATGATAATTGTGGCTTAGCAATAATTTTTTCTGTGTACTTGCACTTTCGCTATAGTGCACTTACGTTAATTGTTCGTCTACACTTATCTTCACTTTTTGCTTGTGACAGCGACACTACACATTAGAGTTTGAAAAGGTTTCAATGATTTGAATGCTTCAAATGGAATTGTGCAGGCCTTTAATTTATATTAATAATTATATTTTGAAAAATTTTACCAGTGCATATTTCGCTATTAATAAAATTATGTTAGCATGAAGAAAATCATCCCTTTATTAAAATTCAAATACTTATATAAAACACATTAATTAACTTTTTTTTAAAATAATTATTAATGCGTTTTCGTAAAGAAATCTTGTTAGCTATTGTTATTGGTAGTGAAGAGTTAGAAACACTATCTCACCTATACTGCTTCTTAAACTGCTGGGTCCTTACAAACATTGTTTGATTGTTCGCAAAAGATTGCAATGTGAAATTGTACATCTTTCTTGTATGTGCAAAAGATTAGAAACATTAAATAATTGAATAAATTGTTTAACCAACAAATGCATTTGTATGAAATGAATGCCAGAAAGATGTATGTATGTATGTTTGTGCATACAAACAATTTTTTCAGATTACGGCTTAAGATTTTGATATGTTTGCTGGGGTACATGCGTGCTGTATGGGGAAACAATACTTGTATTTGCTGAATTACTATTATTTACTTTATTATGATGATAATTGCCATTGTTTAACAGTCTTAATTATATATTGTGTAAAAAACACAATTGCAAAAATATGTTTGAACATAGAAAATATTTGAGTCCATAATTAAGTGCATATTTAAAAAAAAAAAAAATTTCTACTATGAATTCTGGTTTAGTTATATTCGAGCACATTTTCATCTAAATGTCTTATAAAGATTTATTACATTTTTACTAATTATGTTATAGAATTAATTTAATCTTTGTTTTGTTTTTATTTTTAATAAACAATAAGACGAGTTCTTAGAGATGCTTTGTTTGGAACAATTGTTGCTGTTTAAAATTGGCAATAAGTAGGGTTTTTTGTTTAAATTGGTTAATTTGAGTTCTTAAAGAATAAAAAGGATAATCAAACTATAACTGAAAAGCATCCAGGAATCTTTTAAAGATGACATATTCATTAAAATTCATTTACAAGAAAGTTAGAAGGTTTCTTTTCTGTCACAAAAGTTTTTAGTTATTAAGAAATATTGTTTTCAACTTCAACTTCAATGTTGAAGAGCATTAAAAGGATTTAAGTGAATTCAGAGTATGATACCAACACCACATAAATATAATTTCCTCTTACTTAATACTTATTTAGACATTATTATAAGTTTTTTATTTTCTGTGCAAACAGTTTTTGTGTTTGTATGAGAACTTTTCGTTTGGCATTTGAAAATCTGATTACATAATAAGTGTCCTTTTTATGATGTTTTTCTTTTTCTCCGGACTTATGACAATACTAATCCTGTCAAAATATAAAGGAAACAATAAAAAACAATATCTTTTTTTTGCAAAAATAACAATAATAAAAAACCCGTAAACAAAATAAAAAAAAATGAAGGAAAATACGGTAACAACACCCACATAAAAAACAACACCCGCTGTGAATGACACATGGAGAGTGTGATGAAGTTTGTTTGAGCAAATAAAAAAGGAACCAACCGCAACCAACATGTCATACAATAATTCAGGCTAAATAATAGAAGTAAAAAAACACCCACACAACATTTTAGTGGTCTAAATAATGGCCCGTTTAAAGTTAAAGACGAAGAAAAAACTAGATCTATAACTTACACTAAGGAAATGAAGAAGACTCGAAGAAAAAAAAAAAAAAAAAATTAAATCAGAGAAGCTCAAACAGTAACAGAAAAATTGTTTCAAAACCATTTAAGCACTTTTTTGGCAGTTGATAAAAAGAATGTCTTTTTAAGCCTCATAAACATAAAAACAACATACATACACACATTCCTCAATACATACAACATACATTTTTACGTACTCACTAACCCATACTAATAAATAAAAGAATAAATAAAAAAACTTTAAGCCACACGAAACGAGAGAAAATTTTAAGACCAAGGATTTCTTGGCCTTCTTCTTTATTTCTTTTTACAGTTTTTCACTTTATTGGTTTGAAGTTGATGAAAAAGGTATGACCGACCATAACAAACCATGTAGAGCTGAGTAAAAATGACTGGTTTTAAGTCATTTTATTAAGGCGACCAGATGTTGGTTATTTCATTTAGGGGATTAGCTTTAGCTCCTGCTGCGTTAAATTACCTTTAATTTTCTTTTTTTGCAAACATAAAAACTATTCGCAAAATGAAAAGTTTAAAGAAAATTCTTCCTTTCTAAACCACTAGGCCGGGATAAAGTTACCAAATTTACAGTTTCGATTTCCATATGAAATTAGTGCTGCCAGATTTTTTTCTTAAATTCCAACACAGTCAATAAAAAATCTTATTTTTCCCGACACAGCAAACAAATTGTTTCCTGCATACAGTCCTACAAGATTTGTAGATTTTTTTTTTTTAAACTAACGTTAATCAAGAAAGTTTAAAGAATGACAGAATAAGTACAATGTATAGTCATTAGAAGTTTTGTTCTCAATTTCAAATCCCATACAATGTCAAACAAAAGAAAATAAGGAATAAAATTAAGACAAGCCTCAAAATTCAAATAAATTAATTTGACATTACACGGGTAAATAATGACAACTCTCCCTTATGCACCTACCTGGTACTTATTATACTATGGTTTATAGTATTTTAGATTTTTTGAAAAAAATTTAAAATATTTACTATTAACCCATTTTTCGTTTAACATTTTTAAGAATTCAAAATACTCAGTGCTTAAACAGAACTGTATCGAGACCACATTTTCCATACAAATTGACATACAAATTTGTCATAGAAAGCCGACGTGAAATAAAATCTATTTTATTTTGAAAAAGTTTGTTCTTCTGCTCTCAAATTTAGACACTTAATAAGTGATGGAAAATTCAGTACTATGGTACTTTTTCCTTTCAAAAATACCACGGTACCCTCACGTCCGTTTTAGTACCATTTTCTTGTTATGCTTCCTTTTTAAGAAATTAAGCGTTGATAATTTTTTAACATTGACAACCAGAGTCGTCAACAAAAAGTACTAACTATGACTCCAACCGCTGAAATACCAACTCCGACTCCTAATCTAACCTTAATTCTAAATGTATATAAGACTGGTCCTTATTTGACTTAAAACTCTTTTTAATGCAGTACCTTTTAAATGGTTAAATTCAGCAAGAAAAGGATTCAGTAAAATTTTCGAATCAATTGCATCGCCAATTTCGAAGTATTTTTATTTTGGAAATTATGCATTAGAATATTTTTATTAAATTTGTTATGCCGAAAAATTTTGGAGTCGGAGACACGAATTTTTTTACCGACTCTTGACAACATCGCCTACACAAAATGAATTCTTATCAAAAGTATATATATTTACTTGTTGGTACATTTAAATGTCAGATATCCTCTTCACAATTGTTGAAATTTAGCAAGCTCGGTTTATAAATGGCTGAAATATGAGAAAAAAAAAAAAAAAAAAAAAAAAATGAAGTATTTTAGATTTTTATTTTTTAGTTTATTTTCTAAAAAAAAAATATGTTTGAAAAAAAGTACCAAAATGTTGATAAAAGTACTGTTTTGCTTGGTGATCAGTACCATCTAAATTTTTAAATTTTCCATCACTGACACTTATTCTCTTAATAACGCTACCATACTTTCATTCATTTTTAATATATAAAAATAGAAACGGAAGGTAAAAATTTATGTATATAGTAATAGATCAAGTTTGCATTGAAAAATAATTTTTATTCAATTACAAAATTTTTTTAATTTTGTCATTTTAATATATACGTTTTGTTAAATTTTTTTAAAAAATTGTTCATTTTGTTAAAAAGAAAGAAAAAAAAACCCTGAAGAAGGCACTCAAAAAAGTGCCGAAATATTTTATTTATTTATTTTATTTTTATATAAAAAAAAAAAAATAAGACCTTAAGCTCGAATATTTAATTTATGTATTAAAATAAAAAAGGTCGAATAAAATTCATATTATATATGAAAAAGAAATTAAAAATAAAAAGGAAGAAATGAGAGAGGATTTGAAGTTACTGCTGACGATTTATGATTTTTGCCTGATGTTGTAGACTCAACTCTGTTTGAACACTTAAGCTTCGTACAGACGATGGTCAGATCTTACAATGTTGTCATTTTTCTGACAATGGTGCCATTGTCAGATGCATTAATTTAATACATCTGCCAAATGAAAATAGCGTACAATGTTCACAGAGTTGCAAGACATTTTTAGTCAATTTTAGTGACAACATTTTAAGATCTGACCACCGTCTGTACGAAGCTTTATAATCAAGCATTCAACATTTTTGTAAAAAGAGGCAATAACGTAAAATTGAGAGGTTTTATACTTGGAAAACGACAGCTAAAAATTGTTTTTTTTAGAGTGTCACAACTTTGAGTTGGCATCACTGCATTATTTGAGCACCCATTTAACAGCTGATAGTTTTGAAATTTCAGTATGAATCGACTTACACCAGAGCAACGCGTGCAAATTGTTAAAACTTTTAATCAAAATAATTCGGCGAATGGGCTGAAGCACAAATTGATATTGATTTTGAATTTCCATTCAAAATTTTATTTTCCTCCGCTAATAAAACTATTTTTAACAAACAGTTTTAAACATATTATGGTTAATTTAACCATTTTATTGTCACCGGCAACCGTATTATTGTTAAATTAAGCCCCAATCAACTGTTGCCAGAGATACATTTAAATTTTTGATATTTTTCATTAATGTAAAATCTTGAATTTGTTATTTGTTGTACATTCATGAATGTGAAGAACAAATGACATTTCGCGTTTGTTCATTCATGTATTAGACGATTAAGCGTCTTCGATTTAAATCCATCTTATACATGAAAAGTGAAAAGAACGTGAATAACAATGCTGGCTTATATACATATATTTTTGCTAGTTTTTTTTTATACAGTTGAGCATTTATTTTCCGTGATTCAATTAAACGGGAATATCAATTATCCGGTATCGATGACGAAAGAAAGTTTTTATTATATCAATCGATTAACCGTGTAAACCTTAATTATCCGGGCTTGCTAGAAATTTTCTGCATCTTCGAACAAGATAAAATTCAACTCTACCGTGTCAAAGAGAAGCCTTTGGCAGAAAATATACAGGTTAAGAAGAAAAAACAAACCACATTCAATGAATTTTTTTAAAATTGCATAAGTAATATTAAAAATGTATTGGAATTATTTATATCTGTGGCATTTTGACAAAACATCTAAAGTCGAGATAAGATAGCAAAAAGTTTATTAAGAAAAACTCGGTGAAAAAATAATTTTTATTAAAAAATTAAATAAAGAAAAATTTCGTTTATAAATCTTAAAAACGTAAGCAAAAATGTTTTTTGAATGAAAATTCGTATGATTAACAAAATTTTTTCAAATTTTAAATTTGACTTAAAATGTTTCGTCAAAATTCAAAACAAACACTTATGTTAAAACGAGAACAAAATTTTACCTTAATTATCCGTAATATATTATCCAGAACGGTCCCGACCATCCCGGATAATCTATGCTCAACTGTACATTATTTTCCAGCTAAACAGGTTTTTTGTTCACGTTTATGTTTTTGTTTTTTAATCCGTTTTAGGAAATTTTTTGTAATTTATTTTGTTTTGTAATTTGTATTCCATTCTTCAGCCCTCATCCATATTATAAAACATTTGCTGCAAAAACTTTCTTCAATTGGCCTTTGAAACTGCATACGTGTCCATAGAATAAAAATTTTGTTTTAAAGCATTGAGTCATTTTCTAGGCCTTCTTTCTTTCTTTCAATAACAAACTAACAAAAACTGCTTGAACATTAAACAAATTATAGTTTTCCATTCGTCTTTCCCCTTTCGTCAACAAACTCAAATGTTTCGCAGCAAATGTTTCATAATATGGATTGGGACTCAGCAATTTTAGAGGGTTTTTGATTTGATTGATTTTGCAAAAATCATTTGTTAAAATTTTGTTTCATTTAATAGTTTTTCTAATTACAAGGGGCCTTTGCATTTTCTATTTTAAACTTTAAAGTTATGTCGTTTGTTACACATAGAAAAAACTTCTGTGGAGAACCCCTAAGAGATATACATACAGCGGCAGACAAAAGTCTACGTACGGTCCGTATTTTCGCGAGCATTTTAAACAGAAAAAACAAACAAATTTGCAATAACTTTTTTTCAGAAAAAAACCAAAAAGAAAAATTGTTGACAAAAGTGTTATTACGATCTGTACTCTACAACTTTGTTCTGATACTAAAAGTCACTTTAATTCTTAAAGTCATGGTGCCCCGGTAGGCTAGTTGGTAGTGAGCTAGTCTATCAGTGCAAGGGTTGCGGGTTCGATTCCCGCCAGAGACTCTGGTCTGTTTCACTACAACGGGCTGAAGGTTTACGTTACTATTGCTCGGTTAATTATATAGTTAGAATATAATTTGTAATTGTGTTTGTAACTCTTAAAACAAAATGAAAAAAAATATTTTTAAAGTCACTATTTCGTTAGGCCACCCACCATTGGCATCTATAACTGCCTGTAATCGTCTGGTTATGGAAACAACTAAATTTTCTAGTTATGCGGACGAAATATTCTGCAATTACTGTTGACGCTTGTCTCTCAGCATTTGGGAACTGGTTATGTGATTTTTTTCTGAATTTTCTTTGTACGATCTCCCACATGTGCACAACAACATTTACCTCCGGTGGTGTGTACAGCTGTCATGGAGCATCTACCATACAAATCTTTGACAACTTCAGCTGTATTTTTCGGATCGTTATCTTGCTGAAAAATCCAACTTTGACCGAGATTTAAATTAT